>OY743224.1:78670126-81075126 GCA_963555765.1 Orthonevra nobilis | reverse complement strand
TCTGTAGCATCACGTGACCATCACTCTTCTTCGTACTCTCTGCAGTTCATCCAACCTACTTTAAGCGCGGAGCTTTCAACAGTTCATCTGCCGCTCTCATATTCAGGGTAACTATCGCCATTTTTTGAGCTCTGCTATTAGCTTTGGATAAAAAGGTCTGAAGTTCGGCCGTTGTGTCATTTATTTTTGCCTTGATTGCCTCTTCTACTTCTTCTTGTGTTGTCAGATCATCCAAGTCTCTGATCTCGATCGTTGCTTTCTGCTCGAGAGTACGGATGATTACTTTCTCTCCCAGAATTTTCTTTAGGTTTGATATGAAACCCTCCTCATCTTTTGATTTTGGTCCCAGTTCCAAGAGGACGTCGCCGCTTCTTGTTTGACGTACAGTGTTTATCGTGGTGTCTGTAGCTTCTGGATGGGCCTTATATCGGATTTCTCGCAGTATTTCCGCGTACGTTTCCTTTCCTGTAGGTCTTATAAGAATGGCTTCAGGTTGCGTCCTTGGTTTTCTCTTCTTTTTTGTTTCTTTTTTGTTCCATGTAGAGTTCTTATTAACCGTAGGCTCACCCTTACGATGTCTTTCTTTTTTTTGCGATGATAGCTGCAGACGGTTTTCTGGGGTCGCCTTCTTCTTAGCTCCATCTTCTTTTTCATCCGATGAGGTGTTTTTCATCCTCTCTGGGTATTCCTCGACAGCTCTACGTATTGCTCTGTCCGGAGCATCGTCTTCATTAGATCTGGCAGTTGTCACTCCATTTAAGCCCATAATAATAATAATATTAATAATAATAATAATAATAATAATAATAATAATAATAATAATAATAATAATAATAAATATAATAATAATAATAATAATAATAATAATAATAATAATAATAATAATAATAATAATAATAATAATAATAATAATAATAATAATAATAATAATAATAATAATAATAATAATAATAATAATAATAATAATAATAATAATAATAATAATATAATAATAATAATAATAATAATAATAATAATAATAATAATAATAATAATAATAATAATAATATAATAATAATAATAATAATAATAATAATAATAATAATAATAATAATAATAATAATAATAATAATAATAATAATAATAATAATAATAATAATAATAATAATAATAATAATAATGATATAATAATAATAATAATAATAATAATAATACTCCTCGATAGTATAGTGGTCAGTATCCTCGCCTGTCACGCGGGAGAAGACCGGGGTTCAATTCCCCGTCGGGGAGCCCCCCCCCCCCCCCCCCTGCGAGCTATATTGACTCAGGGCCACCCATGTCAAACAGGTCGAAGTGGAGTAGTATAGTTAACTAATTATCCCAACCCATATCCTATGATGGAGAAAATATGATAATGAACAACCGAAATGAGCAAAATCGAGTGGGGATATACACTCAAATGTCGGCAGAAACTACGGCTGCCGGCGAGGGCTTGGCTCCGCAAGGAGATGTCGCCAGTGGTACAACAAAATCACACAGAAACTGCGACAAGTGTTTCCCCAGTTAATCTGGGGACCACCAGAGCAGGCCGCCGTAGACAGCGCATTCAATGGACAAACGAAATGAATGAATATGTCTTGCGCTGCTACTACACCGTAACAAGCTGTGAAAATCCACAGCATATGACAAACTACCGAAAAAAGATGTACGACCTATTTGTTGAAAGGTTTGGAAACTTTGACGGCAGAATAACTGACAATAACCTAGCCCGAAGAGAAGACGTTATTTTCTGTAACGAATATGTGGAAATTAATCGACGACAGCGAATCAAGGCTGAAATAATGGCCGAGATAGAGCAACGCAGAATTCGCATTCCATCAGCACCCAGCACAATATACCTCGATACTACCACTAGCACTGAAATCCATTATTCACCATCACCGCCCCAAGATGCCTCACCAACAAACCAATCAAGCCAGTACCAAGAACGATCCCAGACGCCAGCAGCAGTAGTGGCCAGCATCGTTATCCAGGAACAAGCACCCAACATCCATACGTTAGAAGCCCAACAACTAAGAGACATTTTCAGCCTTGCTCTGATTGAGTTTGAGGAATTGGATCCAACTCTAAGACCCAAAATACCAAAGGTCTACGAAAGCAAAAAATTGGAAAATATTCTGCTTACCATCAACACAGAGATCTTACCGCACTATTTAGACCAGGACGTTGGGATAGAACGTATTAATGCACTTCTTTATGTCAGTGCAGTGTCAGCACTAAGAGCTTTGGGAAAGGGTCTCAAGGTCTCAAACCAATCTCCTAATAATCCCAAACCCACTATCCCTAAATGGAAGAGGAGATTGAAAAGTAAAGTAGAGGTGCTGAGGCAAGATATCGCCAGACTTATAGCTTTTAGGAATGGTTTGAGATCCAAGAGGTTATGCAGGCGCATTGAACCACTCATCAAACCCTTGCGATACTAAACTATTTCCAGGGAAGAGACCATAGAAATACTAGACAGGAAGACGCAAAAAGTTGCTGCTCTCAACAAGCGTTTACAACGCTATGTTAAATGCAGGCAAAGGAAAGCTGAAAACACACTTTTCTATAAAGACCAGAGATCTTTTTATAGAAAAGTTACGTCTCCACCTGCTCTTGTAACAAATTGTGAACACCCTTCAATGGATCAGCAAGAAAAGTTTTGGGAGAGCATTTGGAAAGCTCCAAAGCCGCATAATGATAACGCCCAATGGATAGCAGATGAATCGGCATGCTTCGAACATGTCACGCCTATGACAAACCAACAAATAAGCAGGGAAGAAGTTGCTGATGCCATCTCGAAAACTAGCAACTGGAAAGCTTCTGGAGTAGAGCGATTGCATAATATTTGGCTAAAGAAACTAACCGCAACGCACGAAAAAATAGCGAAGTGTTTTACGGACATGTTAATGTTAGCAAGCTCATCGCCGCAGTTTTTAACCACCGGGCTAACGTTTTTGCTTCCAAAAGGAGCTACACGTAATGATCCTTCTTTGTATCGCCCCATTACATGCCTTTGTACAACATACAAGCTGTTCACGAAAATTATTGCAAATAGAATCTGTGAACATTGCACGTTGAATAGCATTATTTCAGACGAACAAAAGGGTTGTAGTAAAGGAACTAGGGGATGTAAAGATCAATTAACAATCGACGCAGTAGTAACCGGAATGGCATTAAGGAAAAAACGGAGCCTCAGTATGGCTTTTATTGACTATAAAAAGGCATTCGATTCAATGCCGCATGAGTACCTTATTAAAATCCTCATGATTTACAAAATCGATCCCTTTATAGTAAACTGCTTGAAATCGCTGATGGAGAAATGGAACACTAGGCTATGGGAAAACGGAGCCGCCGGGAAAACCATACCCATAAGAAGAGGAATTTTTCAAGGAGATGCACTCAGCCCACTTTCGTTTTGCCTGGGACTTAACCCCCTCAGCAGATTACTGGCCAAAATTAAGTCCGGATTTTGCATCAAAACTGAAACCTTCGACTACTCACTTAATCATCTCTTATATGTTGATGACTTAAAACTGTACAGTAACAAAAGAGAAAAATTACACCGAATGATAGAAGTAGTCAGTAGCTTTAGCAGAGACATCCAGATGGAATTTGGCCTGGAAAAATATAAGATAATCCACCTTGTAAGAGGAAACGTAGATGCTAAGGAAGAAGGGTGCCCATTAGATTATAACCAGGTGATCGAAGAAATGGAGCATGGAGAGTCATATAAATACCTAGGTTTCCTTCAACTCAAAGGAATTAACCATGTGTGTATAAAAAAGGGTCCTACTCTTCAATTCAAAAAGCGTTTAAAGGTTATTTTGAAATCCCACCTCAACGAGGACAATAAATGCAAAGCCATCAACACCTGGGCTATACCCCTATTAACCTATTCCTTTGGAGTTATTAAATGGTCGCCCACTGATATCGGGAGTCTGGAGATGCTGATTCGTACATCTATGATTAGGTTCAATAGCCAACATCCACACAGTGCAATCGAAAGAACAACATTGCCTCGTAAGGCGGGTAGAAAGGGTATGCTTAGTATTCGCCAACTACATCAGCAGCAGAATACAAATCTTCGTCAGTACTTCCAGAACAGCCCGTCACCACTACTAAAGGCTACGGCATTAGGTGATGACGGCTATTCACCACTGCATCTAAAGTCGGTAACACTTCCTTCTCCTGTAAATGCCAAAACTGTAAATGAACTGATCGAAGCATGGAAGTCGAAACCTATACACGAAGGACACCCACATGATCTTGATATGGAACATATTGATCAGCACGCCTCGAACTTATGGCTTATACAGGGAAAGCTTTTCTCGGAGACTGAAGGATTTATAATGGCCATTCAAGACAAAGTCATTGCTACCAAAAATCTCCGTAAATATATTTTAAAGGAAGCAGTGGAAGATAGATGCCGGCGATGTGGAGAATGTGGTGAAACAATTGACCATATTATATCAGGATGCAGTGCACTCGCTTCGTATGATTATACGTTAAGGCATAACAACGTTGCAAAAATTATCCACCAACAACAATAATAATAATAATAATAATAATAATAATAATTATAATAATAATAATAATAATAATAATAATAATAATAATAATAATAATAATAATAATAATAATAATAATAATAATAATAATAATAATAATAATAATAATCATAGTCATAATAATAACAATAAAAATAATAATGATAATTTTGTATATAAACCTATAGGTTTAATCGTTTTATTTTGAACTCTGTACAGAATACTCTTTGAAGCACCAGCCCAGACTCTAGTTTGCGGCGAATGTATGCTTTTTAAAAAAGTGGCTAGATCGGCGAAGTTTTCGGCGACATAGGCTATTTCGTCTTTTTCCAACTTAAGTTGTGTTGATGCACATTGAACTAAAGGACTTCAGAGATTCAAGTGCATATAACTGATAAAATTTTAAAACGAGAATGAAAACTAAAGGTCACTACAAACAAGACCAACAAATTTGTCCGCAACCGTCGTTGCACCGGTCCGACTCCCACTAGGCCTTTTTTTCAATCCAATAGATGGTCGACAACTCCAGTGAAAACGCCGTTTATTTGATACCAAGCGTAAATGGTGTCTGGACCAGATTCAATAACTTAAAAGAAAAAGTTCAAGGTTTACTCTTCGGTTCAAACATGGGACCTAAGAGTTGATCCAATTGAAAGCAAGGCGATTGAACAACTGCGCCATCCAGAAGCTTAATCTTTCAATTATGCTTGAATTAAATGTAGTCTATATTCTATTGGAAATTAAATTCGTCGATTCCTTTTGAATGCATTTTCTACAAAAGACCAAAAGTTGTTTGATACCGTAAGTGTAATGGGTCGATGGAGAAGCAGAATCGTTTATTTCAGAACGGGCTGGAAATATACTGTTTTTAATCTAATCGAGTAGAGATCTGAAGAATAAGAATAAATGCATGAGCTTATATTCGCCAGAAAGAAATTCATAGGTGAATGGTGGAGCAGCGGTTTTTACTTTTTGCAATGGTACGAGTGCGAAAGTTGAACCGCTCCATGGAGTAAGAGAGGTTAAACATTATGGGGGAGTGTGAAGATTTGATTTGTCTGCCAAGCCAATTTTTGAATGTCATTGTAAAAGGGAGGTTGGATGGATGATGAGACATAATTTGAGTATTGCAGAATTTTTTGGCTCAGTTTTGTTCGGGGATTAATTTTGCCCAACAATTACAGCGTCTCAAACGTATGAACTTTGCTTGGATTTCCAACACTCAACCCTCTCAGCATGATGCCTGTGATTTGAAGGCTTTTGCTCTGGAGGTAAATAATTTCTCATACCAAGTATAACAGTTTTTGTTATTATATTGGCAGTTTTTCTATCCATTTTTGGCTATCGATGAGAGTGGAAAGATCCCGTAATATGTTCCATCCAGGCGCATTCGTGCTGTTTAAGAACGCAGTAACCATTTACTGCTTGTTGGTTTAATAATTTTATTGTAATTTATATTTTCAGAAAAAAACATTCGTAAACACCCTGGCTGGGACCATTGCAATTGTGCATCCAGAACATCGGACCATTGACGATCCCAGGTTTAGCTAAAACGCCCGTATAGGACAAGTAAGTTAGTTTATAAATAGTTAAGTTAATTAAGCAAGATTTTAGCATAAACTATAAGTAAATCGTTCTTTCTTTCTTTATCGCAAAAGTTAGAGATATGGTACGCAGTATCATACTTCTATAAAGTGTTATTAATATCACACTATCACATTTAGTTTGAAGGAAAAGCTACAGAAAAACCAATGTTCAAAAACAAACTGTATATTTAAACAACAGGGTGGAGAGGAGGGAATTCAGGATAACCTGACTCGAGATATATCTGAAACATGAACTTTTCCTTATCACATTAAAGATTACTATCCGCCTGGTTACTGGAAACAAAAAAAATATCAATCAATCAGTAGATATGAATATAAATAAATAAACCAATAAATTACAAATATATTGTTATATCATATAACTGCCTAACAGTTTTTTTTTTTGGTAACCAGCAGTACTTTGTTCACAACTTTTCTTGGCAAACAAGTTCACTTATAAAAAAGGTACAGCTCCGCTTCGTTAAGTCATGTCATCTCTCAAACTTCGTCTTCTGAAGAAGACAAAGCAGAAAGAGTAATCGGCACACATCTTATCAGCTTACTGACTTGTTACCTGTGCAGTCTGCAGCAAGCTTCAAGACGGTTGACATCATTTCAATCTTCTTCGTATTTCGGGTTCAATAAAAAAAATTTTATTTTTTAATTTTCATCTGCAAACATAGCAGGTCCAAATTACTAAAGCGAGGGAAGTCATAGGTTTTACAGAACTGTTGAAAACACTGCACCATGAGGTAGTCCATCAGTTACAGGGCGACATTTAGATATCCAGTCATTAATAAGAACTTTGATTAGTAAGAAAGGATTTTATGATTGTGATAGGTACCCTGGGAAGTTGAGGGTATGTCATTTATGCACCAGTCCGTCGTGCCAAGCAGTATCAAATGCTTTTTCCACATCAAGAAAGACCACTACAGTGCTCTTTCTGGAGTTTAAATTTGTTTGTATTTTTAAGAAATCCGATAGACTTGGTTAACAGAATTGTTTTGGAGTCTGAACCCAAATTGCTCAGGAGGCAAAGTATATAAATTGCCCAGATATGAAATTATTCTAGTTTTAATTTATATTTTGATGCGTTTGCCTATTGAGTTGATTAAACTATCTGGCCGATAGTTGCGAGGCATGCTAGCATTTTTACGTGGCTTTGGAATTGGTATTTCCCTGGCCGATTTCCATGCATTAGGACAGTAGCCCAATTTAAAGCAACCATTGTATATAAGGTGTAGAAATTCAAAGCCAATCTGTGGAATGTGTGTTAGGTAGAAATTGCGAATTTTATCCTAGCCTGCAGATTTTTAAGGCTTAAGTGACTTAATCGGGGACTCCATGTCGTCCCCGTTAATAGATGTCATTGAATGCGAGACCACCGATTCTATTACGTTGTTGCTAATAAGACTTTTGGTTGAGTTGTAGCTAGCGAAAAAGCTATGGGCTAAGTAGTTTGCTTACTCCTCGTTTGAAACCAATGCAGATTTTCACACTGTCAAGGCAGGTATATGCGTATATAGTATGTGTTTGTTTTTTTCTTTTTGATGACTTTTACCGTATTCCTTAAGGGGCTACTTCCTTTCTCTTATCGTCGAAGTTTAGAGTTCCACAAATTATTCCTGAACGCTAAAATTAGGTATTTGATACTGGCAGTAAGTAATTTAGTAAAAGATAAGTATATACTGCATCGAATTCTGCTCCACAAGTTTCTGAACCTGTTGCTTTCTTTGCGTTGTCCTATTTTTTCATCAATAAACTGTTCTGTGATGGTGTCGGTAAAAATTGTTTTATCTTACCTTAATTTGTTTCTTAAAGTTCTTTTGTATTCAGCCCATTGAGCATTTTTGAGGTCAGGAGTCACAATCACCTACCTACCTACCTAGTGTACATTTTCATTATTTTTTTGCAAAATGCAAATTGATGGAACTTTGAGAATTTGATTGTGGTTCGGTTAATTACTATTATTATTTCGTCGTAATCAATTTCATTATCCGAGTCCAGTAAACATTGGAGGGGAGCGAAGAAGTTCATTCAGTGATTAGTTTCACTAGAATTGATTTTTCGATTCTTATGTTTTGAAGACGAATTGTTTTCTGATGAACTATGCAAGAACGGATGTTCAGGTTGAAATATCACTGGATCCTCTGGTATAAGTATATGAACTTAATGTATAAAATAAACAAGATGAAATGACCATTTATGATGTGGGTAAGTACAGCTTTCAGCAAGTGGTGGGTGGATGTCTACTGCTTGCGAAAATTATTACTCACTTTTGTTGCCACCACCATGCCAGACAGTCGATGTTGATGGTTACCTTCCCTTCGTCAATATACGAGTAAGCACTTTCTTCATTTGCTTTCAAAAAACCCGGAAGCCAAGCTATGACCTTCTCCTTACACGTTTAAGCAACATCTTAATCAGCAATTGAAGTAAATGGAAAGGTTGGCTTATTCGCTTATTAGGAGAAGACATAGTCACATAAAAAAATTTATGGCCACAATTGGAGGAGGCATACAAATCCTCTCTTTTAATATACAGATGATGTTCGACGGCATTTAGCATAAGCGACCTTGCGACCCACACAAAGAGTGCCGTTTGTTTTTCACCAAACAGGCAAGAAGCAGTACGATGCTTGGTCATAACAGAATGCCTTGGTCGAATGGAGAAGCACGTTTGAAATAACATTCAAGTGTGGATAATTGTTGAGCTTTGTCTGTGATAGCGAGGTAAGTGGGACGAGTGTAATTGGTTCTATTTTCACAAACCCACTGCGAAGATTTGCCTTGTTTTGAGAATATGGAAACATTCTTATTTGACTCCCAATTATGACGAACTTCTTTCGAAATTAATTGGGATACAATAGTGGACTGGTGAATTTAATAAGGATTCACGCAAATAACTTTAGGAGGGCTTCTATTCGTTGCATTCTAATTAATTACATGATTTTGGATCATGTGACGTGGAGTGAACCATGCTATCTTCTTATCGACATAATCATCATCTGCGTCTACTTGACATTGTCACTGTCCCAAGGCTAAAGTTGCCAATTACTATATGTAACAACAAACTACACGAGGAGGAAGACCCGAAAAAACAATACATCCCTGATATACATAGAATCAATCGACTGTCAGTTAAGGCCAAAAAAGGACGGCGCACTTCAATAAATAAAAAAACAAATTAACATAACGAATTAAAATACTCGCAAGTGTCGTGCCTTTCATCTTCCACAAGCCGAGTTGGATTTTCACACATGTTAAAGATTTCAAATGAAATGAAAACAAACATATGACTGACTGTTTTTAAAATCAAAAGAATAAGAAGTACCAGAACTTGGAAAAGAGGTCAAGCAAAAGAATTATACAAGACGGATGTGGGTAAATAGGCTTTCCAACTAAAAAAAACCCACTCAATCGCCTTTCGATACATACATACACATATGCTGTTCGCAGATGAATCGATCGATTAGTAACAAAATGTTGCTAAGTGGCGCTTATGAGTAGGCGGTTCCTTATTCTAGAGTTTCCATGTACTTACAACAGTTTAACATAAATTAAATACAAGCGGTCGCCGGCGACTTTGTCAGCATAATATAGGATAAGTGTTCCTTGAAAAAGTGTAGAATTCAAGAAAATATGCTCTCCGCCTCCGCATAGTTCGAACGGCAAAGCGCATCCTCACTAGTTAAGTATGCGAATTTCTCAGTAAACAAAGGATGATGCGTACTTTATACAAATGGTGAAACTGCAACGCATACGGAAAAAGGTAACGGGTTCAGCTTATGTGGCTACTACAATATATTTTTGGAAGCGACTGGTTCGACGTCAAAAAATGTCTATTCCTCCATTACGCAGACAAGAGGCAATCAGTTGAGCCAAAAGTCTAGTATGCTGGATGAATTTTATCCCGCGGTCAGAGGCCAATTATCGTTGATGGTAAATTAGTTTAAGGCCGAGTCGTACAGCGAAGAAATGTTTAAGACTCTCGTAGAAATTTTCCGAAACAAAGCGTTCGATATCTGGCGATTTGTCGGCGATGCTCATCATCCAAAAACCAAAAACTCTGCCGGGAATGTACTTCGCTTATCTGCAAAGATACAAAACTTAAATTTTAGGAGCTACAACATTAAAGCATCGACTGTATCGAACTTATCACGGCTCCATTGAATCACTGGTTCAGAAGCTCGGAGGTGGTGGCACCAATTCTGCTTCTTAAGGATAACCGGGAATATTTACGCAATATACTTGGAACTCTCCAAATTGCTGCAATGCGGCACCGCCGAATGTGGGTAGAAACCATACGTTAAAACTGGATGTCAATCAGAGTGTTCAAGGCAGGCAGCCAAGATTAGACACTTACCCGAACAAGCAACAAAGAATGTCCCAAATGGAAGATGCAATCAATAATTTCATAAGCAACAACAGTCCACTGTTTCCCCCCAAAATTCGTTTTTTGTTTTACCTGCTGCCGGAAAGATTGCAATCTCTGATTATGTGAAGGGCGATTCTTCTCCAAGACCGGTAACAACACAGTATTAAAATTTAATGTTTTGCATGGTCTTAAATTCTACAGCGGTGTAATCGGAAGCCACACAATGAAAGAGTTAGTTCGAGCGTCAATACTCTTTAAATGCTATAAGTACACGGGGCGTTCCACAAGGGGCAGTCTTGGGTCCTTACCTCTTCCGACGGTGTCCTAAGACTTCTGATTCCAGATGGAACAAGAGTAATATGCTTCGCAGACGACATAGGGATTGCTATGGTAGCGAAACACATACACGAAGTAGAATCAGTGACAAACATTGCAGCAGCCGAAATCAAACGTTGTTTGGAGAAAGCTGGCCTAGAGCTTAATGAACAAAAAACAGAAGCGGATTTGATCACCAGACGAATTTATGAATTTAAGGGTTGGTAACCAAGTCATTTAATTAAAGGACGCGGCTAAATACCAAGGAGTGATGATAGATAACAGAATAAGTTTTAAATGTCATACGTCGGAGAAAAGGCATCAAAGCTACAATAAGTACTTGCTGGAATAGGATACTTCTCTCTAAAGCTGTGAGCTTGGCATTGCTGCATGCTGCCCCGGTTCGAGCCGACGTTTTGTCTGTTATGGAGTGCAGGAAAAAGCTATCATCTGTATATAGGCTCAGTGCGCTGCGAATGATAAGTCGTTTCCGGACATTATCAGACACATTATCAGAAGCAGCTTGCATCATAGCTGGTATGATACCGAATGACATTCTCGCAGACGAAATGAAGCGGCTATGTAACAGAAAAATTTCTTCCCAACAACGGGTAATAAGTCTCAATAATAGAAAGGAGGAAAGAGAAGTTTCACCTTAACAAATGGCAACATCGATGGGATAATACTGAAGAAGGTGGATGGACGAACAAGCTCATTCCAAACTTTCGCCTGTCGAAAGATCGACCACACGGGGCAGTACAGTACCACCTGACGCAGTTTCTTTTCGGTCATTAAGATTATAGGGAATATCTGTACAGATTCGCATACGACGAGTACCCGCTATGCCCGAACTGTTCAGGCCAAGAAGATGTGGAGCATGCAATCTTTTTCTACTTCCATTTTAGGGAAATTATGAGTTTGCCAATACTATTACCAAAAATTATAATCGGGCACATGCTGCAATCAAATGATAGTTCGCGTGAGTTAAGCAGTTTAATTAAAGGAGTCCTTAAAGAGTTGTGGAGATACGAGCGCCTTAGAAGATCCGATAAGTATAGGAGTATAGCTTAAAAGGCAGCCAGCTCCGCGAAGTAGTACCTAACGGCAGTGCCGCGGGGAGAGCCGTAAAAAAATGTGTGGAGGGAGTTGTGTTTAGCACGTAGGCGCTCATTGGTATATGATTGTAAGTCCAATCGGTGAATTGGGCAAATTGGTGGCACGGGCTACTAATATGTTTAGAAAATTCACATGTTCTTGTGGGCGTATATAAAAAAAGTATACACAAACACTTCTTAAAACAATGGAATCCGACTTCTGGGATACATCTCGCATTTTTTGGAAAATAGATCGTTGTAAATGCTTACCGGTTTCTGTTAATATCAAAATATATCTGTAATTTTCAATTTCAAATTGACCCAAAATGTATCTCAAGGTTTTGTTTTTAATGCTTTACTTTTTATATAATAGTTATCTTATCTCAAAATAGTTATCTGATTTTTATTTTAAATAAACTTTATAGCTTTATTTTAACAATTTATGTCATGACCTTTTTTGCAATTATAGTTATTAACATTTTCTCGAAAAAGGTCGACCGCAGATATTTTCGCAAAATTCGCCACAACGTCACAGAGATGCCCAACGCTTGAGAACGACGTATGAGGGACACATTTGGGCTTTCTGCACTGAAGCCTCAGCGGCAGCAATATTCTCGACACTACGGGCTCTTCTTTGTCTCACTTTCGCGGGAACATTTTGTACTGTGCCTGTGGATTCAAATTTGTCCACTATACGCTCAATTGTTGATCAGCTAGGACGATTATGACGACCATAAATTGGACGCAGCGCTCTTAACGTTAAGGCCACTGACTCCGAATTTCGGTCGAAATTTTAATAAATTCGACTCGTTGTTAGCTCGTATAACTTTCCATCATGAAATGGCAAACCTTACTGAAGAGAAATGTCAAAAGAGCGGCAAGAAATATGGCGTCGTTTGCTGTCCCTATTGCTGTTGTTGAAAAGTCAATATTAGATTTTCACACACCGCATAAATATTTATAATTAGTATCCAACCCCTGAAGGGTATATTTAAAATTATATCAAGTGAAAAATGCATTCAACACGTATTTCTGCTGCTGAACTTTCATAATTAATTTCCACCACATAGTTGAACGATTGGTATAATTTTCGTCCTATTTTATTTTGTTTCAATTCTATCAACGCCTGACACAAAGCATATTCTGCAATAAACATAGCCATCTTCTCTATTCCAAGTTAAATGGGTTTTTGTGCATCACACCATGGATAATTGCATTTCAGTTAAATGAGACGTACTCGCGTGGCGCTTAACTGAAGCAATTTTTGCCAATAAATTAAGTGGCCCGGATGTTAGTTCGATAACATTGAACGTAAAATTTTATCAATGGCTTTATAGCGTTCAAAGCGAAACATATAAGGAAAGTGTGTTTATCTGATAATATCCATTGTCTGTTATGGATCGCAGTAATTTGGAGGAAGTTAACGTGGTTCAAAGGAAAAAGGTGACAGCTACCCAATCGGTATCAGGTACAATGAGAATGTAAAAACAGTAGGAAGACCGACAAATTTCAATCCTTATCATTGCTTTAACGACGTCAATGCCGCTTATGACACCATAAATCGTTTTGAGTTCAACAAGCAATGGCAGCATTTTGAATCCCTGGCAATGATGCATCCGTCCGTCGGTGTCGCCGTGTTACACATGTGAGTTTCAACGTATTCTGAATGCTCGGGGTCTGTTCCATCCGCCGGCTCTATGTTGTTTGTAATGTTTTAAAACTCGCCAGTAAAAAGAGGTTGTAAAAGGAAAGGGTGTTGTACATTTGTCAGTGGCAAATGAGAGTGGCTCTAGATTGTTACAGTTCAAAGACTGCCTGTATGTTAATGATTTAAGAACTTATATAATTTCTGTTTCTAAAATCACAAACAAAGGATATGATGCGTCATTTCGAAAGAATGACTCGAGATGAATGTGGCAATATATTAGTGATCGCGGATCGTACAGGCGACGTACATTTTGTCCGAGAGAATACTATGTACGCGAAGGCGGTTGTTGAACCTAAATGCTCCGAACTGTCGAAGTGGCACGGTGGTGCAGTGCGGCCTATTACTGTAAAAAATGCTGAAACTTTATCAGTGCTTTTCCCCAAAGTCCGTGTACCCTGCACAGAGACACTCAAGATCGTGCATTCAGACGTAGTTGGTCTTTTTAGAGTGGAATCTTCTGCCCATGCAAAATACTGTGTTGCCTTTATAGACGATAGCACAAGGTGGTGCGAAGTGTATTTTTTGAAGTGATGTTTTTGAGGCATTTAAGTTGTATCGAAATTTTGTGTAAAGACAGACTGGAAAGAAAGTGAAGTGGCTTCAAGCAGGCAATGGTCGCGAATACTGTAACACGTATTTTAAGAATTATTTGTTGCACGAGGGTTTTGGGAGAAGGTTGACAGTTCCTCGTACTCCGGAGCAGAACGGCATAGCCGAGCGGATGAACCCAACTCGAGAGCGGAAGGGATATCACATTTGGCTTCCCCAGATAGTCCACGCTCGATATGTTAAGTTTCTAGAAGATCACCGAAGTATTTCAGAGTTGGAAAATTTGGTGGCTGCGGAGGAAAAATCAAAAGATATCGACAGCGGACCAAAGAAGGTGGAATTCTCACCGCGTTTATGCAAAAGTTATCCAGTTCCTGAAAAACCACAACAAATTCCAAAAATGAAATATTTGCAAAGGGAGGAATACAAGTAAACATATGGTAGACCCGCAATATTACGCACTGGAAAGAAAGGGCGACCAAGAGAGTTGTTTAGGACGACACTAAGCTCATCGGAAAGTCAACCAACGGGGGATGCCGGCATTGATCAAAGCGTACCTGAATCTGAGGATGAGATCTTTGCTGGTGTCGCCGAGGTCAGTCTGACTGATGCATTGAAAAGCGCCGCGAGTGAGGAGTGGAAAGAGGCGATGGAATCAGAGGTGACAAATCTGATAAAAAACAACACTTGTGAGATTGTGCTGAAGAAGGACAACGCGAACATAGTCGGAAGTATGATGTCGACGGCAAAGTGGCAAGACGTAATGCAAGACTTGTAGCTAAGGGATATAATCAAAAGTATGGGTCATTGGATGAGGAGTTGATAATGAAAATGCCTGAGGTGCTCAAAGAGATATTGGAGCGGATTGTGTCCAAACATGGAGAAAAACTGGATCGTTGTACTCGTGCCCAGGAAATGCTGACGAACATAAGAAATGGAGTAAATGCGTGCCGTTTACGCATCAACATGATCAATGGTACCTGAAACTCAGCAAATGTTTGCTGGACCTAGGGCTGAAGCCAACAGAAATTGAAGCGTGTCCTTTTTGCAGCCCTGAAAAAGAAAAAATGCTTTTTGTTCTAGTTTATGTTGATGATTTGCTTGTGGCAGCAGAATAAAAGAGGTACATTTTTGAAATTAAAAATTATTTATTGAAATATTTTGAAGTAAAGGATCTCGGTCCCGCAAAATATTGTCTTGGTTTGGAGATCGGTCAAAATGAGAGTAAGATCAAGCTTCCTCAGTAAGGTTATATTCTGGGAAAACTCAAATAATATGGAATGTAGAACTGTAATCCAGCTGCTAAGACTTCTAAACATGGGCTGAAACTTCAAAAGAAAACTATCCATACCGTCAACTGGTCGGTGCTTTAATGTACTGTTATGTTATAGTGCAAATACTGTTTCGAGGTTAGCGCAACTTACAAACAATTCAAGGAAGTATCACTGGGTTGCAGCGAAACCAGTTCTCAGAAATCTTGCAGGAAGTACAGATATTGGATTGGTGTACACAAAAACCGATGAGCCATTATTTGGGTACACCGACGCTGACTGGGGTGGCTATACTGACGGTCGTCGCTCTAATACGGGCTATGCGTATAAAAAAAAAATAATTGCTAATCTCTTCACTAACTTCTTCATCCAATAATTTACTAGCCACGTACTTCCTCGAGACTGTCTTGTATGTCGACATATCCACTACTGACGCGATTGAAGAAAGTAACACCCTAAAGGATAACTATTTGCCAGGTCCAGATGGACTGCCCGCAATAGTTCTAAGATCCTTATTCTTACCACAAACTTATTTCAGCTGTCCTTAAGCAATCTGTCTTCCCTTATGTTTGGTATGACATTTAATATCCCTGTCTACAAAAAAACTATACATATACACATATACTATAAATCCATACCTTTCTCAAAGCAACACGGATTTGTGAGGGGTAAATCTACTACAACAAATCTTACCGAATTCGTATCTACAGCTTTGCAAGCACTACAGCAAGGCAAAGAAGTTGGTGCTATAGGCACTGACTTTGGTGTAACAAAAACCAACTTGAGCTCAATGTCGGCAATTGTGAATGTGCGGCTTCGTCAACCTTCCCGTACATACTCCTGTTCCCCCAGTTTAATCGATTTCTGACCTCGGTGTTCTTTGCAACAAAGATCTTTTTTCGGTCACATTGGTTTTATAAATCGATGGTCGAAAGAGTTCTCGAATCCTTATGTCTCTGAGTCTCCTTTTGTGACCTTTGTCCGGCCACTTCTTGAATATGCCAGTAAAGTTTGGTCTGTTTATTATTGCGCGAATTCACTTAGAATCGAAGCAGTCCAACGCAGATTTATGAGTTTTGCTTTACGCGCCATACCCGAAAAACGGCTCAAATTGATCAATTTAAAACCCTTGTAAAACGATGAGAAGTTGCCGATATACTCTTTATGCTTCAATTGTTAGCCGGAGCAATTAACTGCTCTTCCCTGTTACAAATTGAACTTTTAAATTCCAATCCACGTAACCTTAGGTGTTCCTCACTCTTCCGTGTGATCTTCACCGCACAAACTCCTACTACTATGAATCGGTCTCTCTAACGCCACTGTCAAAAGTTCCTCCTCTTTTCAGTTCTTGTGTGAGTTTTAAGTTTAAGTGTTTTGAGCTTGAATTAAGCTGAATAAAAGTCCGGTGGATAACCTTGATATAATAAAATATCGTTAATTTTTATCAATAAAGCCAAATGTTAACTGATTTATACAGAAATATCTTTGATGCGGTTTTAACAAGTATGTGTCGCATCTTGACCCGTGAATTCTCTTTTGTAATGAACGTTTTTGGGACGAGTTTTTTTCGCATTTTGATCATGTGAACGGCCATGGATCTATCTTTGTAAGCCTAAACAAAAGTTCGTGTGTATACCCCTAATCTGGAAACTGTGGAGGCTTTGAAAATAAATATTTTCAAAGTTTGGCCGAGGTTTTGCAAGATGTGTGTCACAAAATGATTGACCATGCAAATACTTTGCATATCACCATCGAGAATTATTCGGCGTCGTTTGTCCAACATAACTTTGAAAATACTGCAAAGTTTGAACAGCTTTTCAAAAACAACTAAAAACAAAGAAAGCATACAATCACAGAATGTATAGAATGTATGGATCCGATTGAAAAATAAGAGGAAATGAGTTAGCCTAGGACGCTAGCTCAATATGGGTTTCATTCTATGACAATTCCAATCAATCCTAAACGTGCAGGAGAAAAAATAGATATATTGAGCTTATTCCTTATAAATTGCGGTATGGATTTTCGACTAAGTACCAAGGGAAGAAAATTCTTCTCAAACTACTGAATATTTAACACTACAAAAAAGAAGACTTAAAATAATATAGCTTTTTTTTATTATAATATAGTATGAATCGGGTTTTTAAATGGGGACTTGAAAACTTGAAAACAGTTATCATCAAACTGTCTTTGTCAATTTATTCAGTAAACTCAACATTTTCATCATGATAAAGTACACGAACGAGCAACGTCTGCAAATTATAAAAATTTCTACCGAAATCCGGGTCGGTGACCGCAACTTTAAGAGCGTTAACTCCAATTTTCGGTTGTAATTCTCGCCCTAGTAGACAAGCAATAAGAAATTTGATGCAAAAATTTGAGTCATCATATTCGAAGTATCGAAAATATCGCTGCCATTCAGGCGCCCATAGAAATCGATCCAAATCAGTCAATTCCATGGCGTTCTCAAGAATTGGGCATCGCTCGGACCACATTATGGCGTATTTTGCGTAAGGATCTTGGTTTACACCCATACAAGCTCAAGCTGACTTAAGAGTTGAAGCCGGTGAAATATTTGAAGCGATTGCGTTTTCCGTTTCCAAGATCATGAATTACACCGCAAAATCATCTTCAGTGACGAAGCTCATTTTTGGCTCAATGGGTTCGTTCGTTCGTTCGTTATTAGTCGGGTGAAAATCCACATTTTCTTCATGAATAAAACTAACTGTTTGGTGCGGTTTGCATGCCGGCGGCGCTTTTGGGCCATATTTTTCATCGACGATAACGATCGTCACGTTACTGTGAATGGCCAGTGTCATTTCGCCATGATTACCGATTATTTTTGGCCCGAATTGACAGATATGAACTTGGACGGTGGTTTCAGCAGGATGGTGCCACAAGCCTCACAGCACACCTTACAAACGATTTATTTTATTAAAAAAAAAATTGTTAAGTGCTAATTGGAAAACCCTGTAGGCACGGTAGGTTCCACCAGTGCGAAAAATAACAGGGTGAAGTATAACAAACGTAATTTTTTTTCCGCAAGCTTGTACGATAATTTAAGAAGTACAATTTTCAATAAACGTGCTTCTCCTGATCGTTTTTGAAAAAGTTTGCAAGAATTCAGGATCAAACTGTTGCTAATTATTTACTCTTCCTTGAAGATGAATATTTTCCTTATTTAATTGGTTATTATGATATATGAATTACAAACAATTGAACTTTCATAGTAAATGGCGAATTTAAATAATCAACAATGTACAGATACAAAATAAAAAATAGGGGCCGTTTTAATAATACAATGTCCCGTTATAAGCGAAGGAAAGTTTAATATATTCTAAGAAAATATTATTCTTCATTAAGGGTCTATCTTTAAAGTTGATATTACTTATCGATGCTTTAAGAAAACGGTTACGATAATTTCTCTATTAATGCTTATGACAGAAACTTCGTTAATGGCTTTTGTTTTTAGAAGGAGTACTACAATGTTTGGTTTCTTTGCTTCGAAAAGTACGTAATAATACGTCTTATACATTTTTTCTTATGAACAAAACAATTATTAATGCAATAAATACGTTTTTACCTTTTACTTTTTACCTTATTTTCTTTCAGCACCTTGTCGTTTTCCAAAAATTAATTATATTAAGGTAAATAAAAATTTCTTTGTAAGAAAGATTTACCGAACACAATGGGATAAAAGATTATGAAAAAATCATTCATTAGTTTACTTTTGTATACGACGGTAACAGCCGTATTAAAGTGGTATTTCAAATGACAATATTTGATAACGCAGATATTATTTTCGTTTATGGGCTGTGCAATGGAAATTCAACTAGTCCGCGATTAAGGTATCACGAACTTTATACTTTATACGCTGTGCATGGGTTGCGGATTTAAAATGATTTACAACATTTATTGGAAAATATTCCACTAATTCAAATAGCTTCATCATATTACAAACAAGATGGAGACACCAGCCCACTATGGACGGGAAGTTTGAATTTGGGCACATGAAAAGTTCGGTAACCGTTGGATAGGAAGAAATGGACCAGTTCAATGGCCTGCAAGATCTCGTGACCTGACTATTGAATTTTTGTTGCATGGGAAAGAATGAAAAACACTATTTATTCCAATGAAAAAACAACTCTGGTTGAACTAGAAGACCGTTATCGTGAAGCATCATTAAAAGTAAGGCAACAGTTTGCATCAAATAATATTTGCAAACAAATCGAAAAACGGGCTCTTGAATGCAAACAAAATCAAGGAGGACACTTTAACACCTGTTATAACTGCACTTTACATCTAACAAAAATTAAATTTATATTCTAAAACTTTTGAGGCTTAGGCAAAGAAAATATTTTTTGTTAGTTTTACCTGTTGCATGTTTTCCCAAGTATCATAAAATGTACGGATGTTTTGGCGAACTTGTCAAGGACGTTGCGTTCATTACATATTTATCGAAGCAAATTGAAATAGAAATAATAAAGAAAAATAGAACTCCCTTGAAAATTATAACCAAATGAGATTTCAACAATTCAAACGCAGCTACATAGGGTAGCATTTCTTCTAAAAATAAAGTTATTAACAAAGTTTCTGTCATAAGTATTAACACAGAAATTATCGTTTACAAAATTATGAGTTTTCTTCTATGTGATATCAACTTTAGAGCCTTACTGTAGAACAATTTTTTTCTAAGAATATATCCAAGAATAATCACTATAATTTTGCTTGAATAATTACGGGACACCCTGTATACAGGAGATCGAAAACACTGTTTTTAAGATGTTCAATCCCGGTTATTTGGCAAATCATGTCATCCTTCCTTCATCAAACATTGTTATGGATCCTCCCTAAAGAAGCCATAGGTTGTATCACTCTGTTTTTCACTTCACTAACCGATTGAAAGACGGTGGTGGCGCAACCTTTTTTTTTTAAATGACTACAGGCAAGCCCCTTTCGGACATCGGCAAGGTGTTTTAACAAGTTATAATTTGACATCGAATATCCAATTAAACAGAGCCTTGGTTGAGGCTCATGGTTGTACGGTTCTTGATACAGTTAAGATGAGCTGTGAATAACTACGAGACAGCATACTATTTAATTCGTTCACCAGCTTATTGTCCATTTAAGCATTGAACCTTCTGCGCAACTATGGAAATAAGCAAAGGTGTGTGTGGTTAATTAACTTATTCTGGTCAAAAGCGATCTCCTAAGTTCGTTTCACTATAGTTAAGCGCAGGCATACAACGAACAAATAAAGCTCAGACACAAACATAAAGCTCAGAAACAAATACATAAGCTGACTCGATGGAATGGAAACAAAGTCTACAGGGAGAATGTAATGGTTTTAAAATGTCAATAAAAAGTAAGAGCTCATAAATCAGTGTTTGCCATTAACTTTTAAGGATTATTCGAGTGGTCCATACGGAGAGCCCAGTTTAGAGTCACTTTTTCGAGGCTGCCATTTATATTTGTTCGTCAATCAAAGTTTGCTTAACCTACCACTAAGTCACCAGTATATCATTTAAATTGTATTGTAATTAAGAGAGCATATGATCGTTTCCTGCTCTTATACTATTAGAACTATGTCTTAGTTTTCTTGCGATTTCAAATTAAACAAAAGGATACGTTCGTCGAAAAACATGCTCTAGGTACAAGGATTATATAAGCGTATTGGTACTGCTAACATTATTCATTTCATTTCGAAAAATAAAATCCAAAAAAGACTACAGTAGTACGGACAACTTGTTAATGAACATTATATATGCTCAAGTATGCTGCAATAAATAAAAATTAACACAAGTGCTCGTTTGCTTTTTTACGAGTTAAACTAAATATGCGCATTCTATAACAGATCTAGTTTAAAACAACAGATTCCAGCATTCTACCACTGGAAAATATCTGACTAAGAAAAGTCAACAAAATCTAACAAGGCGAAATTTCAAAGAAACAAATGTTTACTCCAGGCCAATTTAATAAATTTAGAAATTTGTTCCTCTAGTTCTTTCTCCTCTGCAACAATATGCTGTTTCCTTACGCACTAATAAGACATTAAACTTAATTGAGAATTAAATTGATTTTTGCATACATTTTTATTGCACTGTGGATTAAAGTTCTTTTCTGAATAAGTGAACAACACTGGAAAAACAAATTTAAAGATATTTAAATTATAAGTATTCTGACCATCGCCAAGGCTCCTGCTTATCTGGGACAATATTTGTCCGGAAACTTAAACGTTTGCCGCCTCAATGATGCCACCACAAAATGTTTGCTTGCACTCTCGTCGTTGTTAACTCTAACTAATTAATTAGAAAATTAAACATTGCTCTTACTGTAAAACATTGATTTATCTGCGTTTTAATTTTGAAGAAGATACGAGTATCTAACGAAAGAATGCTTCCACAAGTTTAATGGCCTTTGTACCCACAACTCGACTTGCTATAGATAATTTTCCACACATGAGTGAATCGAGTAAACAAAAGAAATGCTATGAATAAAGTGAAAGTATTGTAAACTTTTGAGCATAAATAGAAGAGACACTTCAAGTGTTCAAACTCAAAATTGAAAATGCGAAAAGAACAATGTTACTGACAAGACGCCTGTGATAAGGGTCACAGGATAATATCATTTGGTATGATTCTAAAATTTAAATGCTGTTTGGGAGGATCACCTTAATCTGAATAACTAATTCAAACCTAGCAACTCCAATAACACATAATCCACTTAACCAAAGAAATTATATTTCACATTTAAAGTATTTCACCTTAAAGGTTTTAATAAATATGGAGCTTGAAATACGGACAATATTTAAACCCATTTAAGCATTTTGTATTGCTGATTCGGAGTTCCACGGGTATAAAAAGTAATATGTTCATGTCATGATACCAACTTTTTTCAAAAAAAAAAAAAACACAGAATGCAAAGTTGCGTATCAGCCGTCACCCGGAATGCCAATCATCGCCAGATATCAAGATATCAGATACACTGCACAGATAAAACTGAAAACAAGTAATTTTAACGCCTATGCAGGGAAGCTGCATCGACCAACTGCAGCAGCGGGCTTTGATTACGAAATTGAGAAAAAAGCAAATTTTATCTCAGACCATCTGAGTATCTACTCACAAGCATTTACTGACCGGTTCTTCTATGGCATATTTAGCTCTTTTCAATTATTAAATTGTTCAGAGAAGAATGCAAGTAAATTTGCCGGTTGTTGTTTTATTTTTGCGTAAACATCCGGGCCCACACAAACTCGTAGAAAAAGTCAAATGCAAAATTTAATGGTCGTCTGATTTAGAGAACGAAAATCCACTATATATTTTTATCCCTAAATATCGTACCAGTGGAGCACTCTTTTTTTGAAAGATGCTTTTTGATGAAACCTATCCTATGAATATGTAAAGTACTCGTAAAATGCAATTTCCCCTAGTGGTAGTTTTTTTTTTTTAATCTGTCACCTGATTTGCTGTTGGGTTAGAGACTTATACTCGAGAAATAGTAAAGAGAAAATTGTTCATTAATTATTGGCACAAGACAAAGAGCCAAATGGGAAGTTAGAAACTTATTCCACACCATCTTTTCATGTTATAATTACAAATGGATGCATGTCTAATTATGTGCTTACAGTGTTAGTGAATGCCATATGAAAATGTTCATTTTATTTGAAAAAAAATTAACATTAAAGAGGCATTTTGATACGAAAATTTGTATTAATACTAACCTTCCCATATTATTCATATGGTGTATGATTTTTTTTTCAATTTCTTGTTTATTTCCACCTTTTATATAAAAACAAAATTTAGCAAAGAAACAAGATAATCGCTTCAACATTTTTTTTTACATTATTGTATGTTTGTTTGTTGCCCGGGGTACACCCCGGACTTCTGTATTGGCTTAGTACAAGCTGTCACTTATAACAATGGGGGCTAGTCAGAAGGAAAGGGAGTATAACTTGGGGTTAGTAAATCGGTAGAGAGAAGGAAGAGGCAGGTGGGCTAGTCAGAGAGGAGGGAGGAACTTTTATCAGACAATAGTTTATTTTTCAGGGATGATTTGGAGAGGTGGGAGTCAAGATAATTATTTGCAGTGCGAAACATTCTGGATATTGGCTCGAAGAAACCGTAGTTTTTACGATGATTTGAGAGACGAAAAAGAGGCACTGATCTGAGATTGCGGGGATTAGTGTTAAGGTGAATCAATTGAAGGAGAGACGAGGAATCAATAGCATCGGAGAGAAGTTGATGAACAAATAAAGCATCGGCAGCATCGCGACGTGATTTAAGGGTTTGAAGGTTAATCAGTTTAATCCGGTTCACGTACGGTGGCAAGTTGTGATTTTCATTCCACTGAAGACCGCGGAGGGCAAAACGTATAAACCTACGTTAGACAGCTTCAATTCTGAGTGAATTGGTATCGTAAAACGGAGGCCAAACTTGACTAGCATATTCAAGAATTGGTCTTACATACGTAATGTAAAGAGACTTTGTGACATAAGGGTTTGAGAATTCTTTCGCCCATTGTTTAATAAAGCAAAGAGAAGAGTTAGCTTTACGTATTATGGAATCAATGTGCGAACGGAAATTGAGTTCTCTGTCACATAGGACTCCCAGGTCAAAAAATCAACTGAAGAAATAAGTACGCCGGAGAAAAAGTATGCCCTAGGGGGTGGAGGAAGACGTTTACGCGAGTAAGTGATGGTTTTGCATTTGGCAACATTTAGCTCTTAGTGGTTTTTAGTACACCAAATGTAAAAACTATTTAGATCGTTTTGCAGTTGTAAGTGATCAGAAGGGGAAGATATAAGTTTACTGATTATCATATCATCAGCATAGATGGAAAGATCGGAGTGATTGAAAATGCGTTCAACATCATTAATCGTTAATATGAAGATAATAGGTCTTAAGTGACTGCCTTGTGGGACACCAGAGGTAGCAGTAAACGAGTCGGATAGTGAAGAACGAAAGAGGACCCTATATTATCTAGAAGTTAGAAATGATATTATCCATTCAATGAAGGAGGGGGTAAAGCCGAGGGATTTGAATTTAAGGCAGATGATTCGGTGAGAGATTTTATCGGAAGCTTTACTGAAGTCAGTGGTAATAGCGTCAACTTCTTTGCCATCTTGCATAGCTTGCAATGCCTTAGATGTAAATTCGATTAGGTTTGTGGTTGTGGGTCTCCCTTTTATAAATCCATGTTGCTTGGTGGAAAATATGGATTTACAATTAAAGTATACTGAGTCGTAGACAATACTTTCAAAAAACTTAGGAATGGAAGAGAGTTCAGCAATCGGACGATAATTTAAGATATCATCTTTTCGTCCCTTTTTGTGAACGGGTATAATATACGTGTGCATGTAAATGGCCGAACTGATGTTGGCTCTCATAACTGAGCTAATTCTATAATTTGTAATAGTATAAACATATTCGTAAAAAAACATTTGTTTAAATTATGAATTAACAGAGAAGAAAAGCTGGAGCAAAAAAAAACTCCTCTAAACTAATATTTTTTAAAACAGAAAACCTAACGGGACCGCCATCTAACGTTTTTTTTTGTCAACTAGTGCTTATTTCGTGAATGGTAACACTAAGCTCATGTCTGATCTGACAGATAATTAGTTTTATCCTTCCGCTGAACGAATATGGTTGTGTATACGCTTGAACAACGCTGGGAAATATTGCGACATTACTTTGGAAATCATGGTAATGTTGCAGAATGTGTGCGAAAATTGCGTACGGATTTTGGAAGAAGAGAAGCACCGTCAGCTCTGTATGTTCGTTATATTGTGAAAAAAGTGAAAGAAACTGGCATCCTCATCGATAAACCAAAGCGTGAAAAGCCAAAAACAGTGCGTATACCCGAGAATAGTGCTGCTGTGGCAGAAAGTGTGCGTGATGCGCCATCAACATCAATTCACCGTCGTTCTCAACAATTGAACATTTCGGAGACATCATTGAGACGAAGTTTGCATAAAGACCTTGGTATGACGCCATACAAAGTCCAATTTGTTCAGGAGTTGAAGCCAACTGACTATCCAATGCGTTTTCGCTTCGCTAAGTGGGCATGCGATCGACTTACAGAAGATGCCGATTTTGCCAAAAAATCATCTTTTCAGATGAAGCTCATTTTGATCTTGGCGGGTTTGTAAACAAGCGAAATTGTCGCATTTAGGGCACAGAAAACCCGCACGCATACACTGAAACGCCGATGCACCCAAGCTTCACTCGATGTTTTGCGCCCTGTTTTTGAAGATCGCATTATCAGCCGCAGAGCTGATGTCGTTTGGCCACCTCGGAGCTGCGATTTGACACCGTTGGACTATTATTTGTCGGTTGCCCTCAAAGATAAGTGTTACGCCGACAAGTCAGAGACAATTGACGCTTTTAAGGACAATATTCGTGAAGCCATTGGTGCAATACAGCTGCACACTATCGATAATGTGCTTAAAAATTGGACCGATCGTGTAGGCTACTGCATGCGCCAGCCGAGGCAGCCATTTGAATAAAATTATTTTCCATTATTAACCGGAAGGATTGTACTTTGAAATAAAAAAAGAAATTTGAGAAAATATTCAGCAGTTTTTTTTAAAGCATTTTCAAAAAAAAAAGTTATTTGGCGGAGCCTGTACAACCTAATAAAATAAAATAAACAAAGAAACAAACAAAAAAATAACTATAACTCGTTTCAAATCACTATGCAATTGGAGAGAGCATGGAAATATTCGCCACGCCTTCGCTGCCTGGCCCTGCCGGCTGAACTTTATTCATTTTCATTGCTATTTTATCAAACCGATTTTACAGTACTCAATGGGTAAGCATGGGTTTTTTCCGCGCTTTATCTATTTGACAAAATTTTATTACATCCTTTGATAAATGTATGCATGTTTTTTTTTTGATTATTTGACCCAATTATTGCAGGAAGTAATTAAGCAGAAATATCCCTTTTTTATGTCTTTATGTAAGTGGGTTATGTAAAAATAATATTTTCTAAAAATTGTTCATATACATATAAAAACGCGAATACGTACATAAATTATGATTTAGTTTTTTAAAACCCTGTAAGTAGCATAAGCAACAATAAATAAAAAGAAATAAACTATATAATGCTTCAAGCGAGGAAAGCCTTTAACACGCCAAGCAAAAGTGCTTATGTTGAAAATTTACAACCAAAATTTGGATTTCGCCATCAATCAACAAAATAGCGCACCTTTAGGAGCAGCCGTGAAGGAGACATCAGAATTTGTCGGACTTTCGTTAAGGGTTATCTACAACATAATCAAAGAACATCAAACTGGAATACTACAATCACCCAAGAAGAAAATTCTTCATCGGCACTGGATCACTGATTTGGACAATTTCAATTTGGAGGCCATAAGAAGGATAATCTACTCCTTCCACTAATTTGACAAAAAAAAATCATAACATTGAAGAGCCTTAATCAAAAAATCTATGATGAGCTTGAAATAACCATAAACAAGACATCACTTTGGAGAGTTTTCGCAAGACGGAAGACAATAGGAGAATTGTCGTGCTGGTGGATCAAATAGATTTGTCGATGGCGCTCTGCTTATATTCAAATCTGGATCGAACTCTAGTAAGTACCATAGTGAGATGAACTATGAAAATTTCTCCAAATGGTTGAGAGGATAGGTTCTGCAACAGCTGTATAAATCGTCAGTTATTGTAAT
Source organism: Orthonevra nobilis (assembly GCA_963555765.1). Taxonomy (NCBI): domain Eukaryota; kingdom Metazoa; phylum Arthropoda; class Insecta; order Diptera; family Syrphidae; genus Orthonevra; species Orthonevra nobilis. The sequence goes on along the minus strand of OY743224.1, from coordinate 81,047,975 downwards.
GGACAATGCTTCATATCACATCAAATAAAAAAACCGCACGCCAACTTCATCAGCAACAAAATTTGAGTTAACTTATTGGCTGGTAGAAAATAATATTGCACACAGCTCTTCAATGCTTAAAGTTGAACTATATGATAAAGTAAAACGAAACTCAGGCTACCACCACACCATCCGGACTTAAACCCAGTTGAGAATATGTGGGGTATTGTAAAATCAAGAGTGGCGGGAAGAAATACTACGTTTAATCTGTAAGCCGCCAAGAAATTAGCAGAAGTAGAATTCACAAAAATTACGGCCGAGGAGTGGAAAAGTGTCTGCGATAAAGTCATAAGGATAGAAGACAATTATTTGGCGTATGAACAGAGTTGGGATACCTTCACCGAAAGAATTGTAATAAGACCCGGCGAATACTCGTCAAGTGAAATAAATCTTCATATTATGAAAATACACTTGCTTTAATTTTTTCAAATTTTCATTACCCATATTTTCAAGCGAAATTCATATTGGCAAAACATTTATTCTTCCTCTTAACACAATAACTGAGAACTATAGATCTTTAACCATTCTTCGTCCAAATTGTCATTACCCACTTCACTAGAAGAATAATGAATGCATACTCCGCACATTCTCTCTACACTCATTTTTCACATTTGGCAAGAGCAGCTCCTTTTTTTCTGTATACTTTATCAACCAATCTTATTCAAGTTATGATCAGTCAGCGTTGAGTAAACATCAAAAGAAGGCAATATGCGATTTTTTCTTCTGTTTTGTGTGGAATGACTGGAAAAGAGAAAACATGCGAGAACTTAGTGCATACTCATTTGAAACGATCTATACGTCATTTTTCCAGCGTCAGTTTCTCTCCAATCTAGCCACGAGTATTTTACTTGGTTAGACCTCTCGTAATTATGGATGTCTCTATCAGGTACGCCCTCTGGCAGCATGATACATAAAAGGAACTTTATAAGAGTCTAATAAATAGCCATGTGCATCCATATATAAAAATTCCGCAGGAAGTGTGCGTCCACTAATGAATTCCTAAAATACGAGGGGTTAGAATAAAACAAACTCGATATGAGTTCATTGTCAGTAAAATTCGCTGACACACTGGAAGCCTCCAATTGTCAGTTTTAAGAGAGGCAAAAAGGCTTGGTAGCAAATAACCTTCACATCGATTCTTAGGAAGTCGGAGTTGAAGTTGAAAAGCTTTTTGAGCGATATAAATGCCGTCCTTGCTTTTGTTAACTGGGTATTTAGGTGTTCGTTTTAATACAAAAAATTGTCCAAATGAACACACAAATACTTTACTAGTTTTCGACTCGATGCGAAGTCCATTGGAAGTCTTAATAATCATATTTTTCCAATTGCGTCGCAAGTCTGAATAACAAAATCCTATTGAGGTGCGAAATAGTACAGATTCACGTTTAGAGCTGCTTATCTTCAATTTCTTAGGAGAATGTTTGGCGAATATCGAACTTAATTTGAATAAAAGTCATTCTTCAATGTGCTAAGTCGATATGATTTTTAATAACCTTAAAGATGTTAGTCATCGCCATGTTCAAGGACCTAAGAAAACCTAAAAACACTTCCAACATTGTTGACTGCTTTTATGAGCCCATGGTACTTCCCTGAGGTACTCGTTATAAAGCATTTATTGCATTAATCTCCTAAATAAATAACAATGAGTACGAACCTCTCCAGTCGAAAAAAACTCAATAAAACGCAGTGATTGCATCGAACGATTATCTTGATAGCTTTACTAAATTCAGTGTGATTGTTGTTGCTTGGATGCAATTCTTCTATTTCTTTATATAGCTATACTCGAAGAAGTTAGTCAAAGTGGTTTAAGTTTAAGCATGCCAATCTGATTGTCAGAAAAGACAGCATTGCAATATAAAAGAAGGATTGCATAACAAAGGACTGTCAAATATGATGGCTTTACAGAGTTTCGGTAGGCAAGACAAAAATAGGCCTTCTATTTGCGCCTATTACGTTGGCTAAGAGATGCCCGAAGTATATAAAACAGATAACTTAAATAATAATGTAGAACCTAGCCGTTACCTTAGATCCTAAACTCAGCTGGAAGCTAAACGTTGATCAGCGAGTTAAAAAGACGTGCATAGCTTTTTACGCCTGCAGTAGAACCTTTGGCTCAAAATGGGGACTCCAATCAAAGCTGATCCTATGGATGTATAAGGCGGTGGTTCGCCCGATACTAACATACGGATCACTAGTATGGTGGCCGGCCCTCATGAAAAAATTTAATGTCATCAAACTTAACAAGGTACAGAGAACTGCATGCATAGGCACCACAGGCGCTCTACGATCGACTCCGTCGGATGCTCTGACGGTAATGCTGCATCTCCTACCTTGGACCTACATATTAAAAACAGACCTACATATTCAAAACAGCGCCATCAGGCTCAGAGAGTCTGGATGCTGGACGTCAAAACCCTATGGTCATAGCGCTATACTTGATCTTATACCGAGAGATTTGATATCCTCACCAACGGACTATACGGTCCCTAGAATTTATCCATCAAATAACTTTGACGCTCTTATCCTAGAAAGAGCGGAATGGAATAGTGGACAGATATGTAAGGACTTTAACTGCACAATCTACACTGTCGGCCCTAAGATGGGCGGCGGAGTCGGTGCGGGTGTGTTCTCAGAATCTCTGAACATCTGTAAAGCCTTTAGACTGCACGACAATGCCAGCGTTTTCCAAGCCGAACTATTTGCAATCCGGGAAGCATGTCGTCAAATCAAATTAAATCCAAATATCCTGCCAAGCCAGAAGGTTGCCATATGCATTGATAGTCAAGCAGCCATCAAAGCTATTGCCTCCTTTACTTCACATTCAAAATTAGTACAGGAATGCCGAGCTGAAATAGCGTCATTAGAATGTCAGCTCATTACCTTATATGGGTTCCCTTCCGCAGTGCCATCCCAGGTAATGAGAAGGCCGATGAACTTGCTAGGAAGGCATCTGCTCTTCAGCGCTCGCGTGCATGTGAGGTTTTCATCTCACTTCAAGCAGTTAAGGCTAATATATCCTCATACTTCCTTGAAGTAGCAAATCTAAGATGGGTCAGACTTACGAACTGTGCAACATCAAGGAAAATATGGCCGGAATACAAACAATCAAAAACAAAAGATCTCCTTCGTCGAGCCCGTCATGATATTGCTAGATTAGTGGCGGTCTGCACAGAGCACTGGCCGATTGGAGCCATTAAGCTAGGTATCCCACACAACTCACATTGTCGCAGCTGCAAAAACACAGCTGAGAGGGAGACCCTAACACACTTCTTTTGCGAATGTCCGGCTCTTGCTAGAGCCAGACAACGGCCGCTTGGTAGACCCTTCTTCAACTCAATTAATGAGATTTCTGCTAAGGATATTAAGGAACTAATGTCCTTCTTAAATACCTCGGGCTGGATTTAGAGATATCTCAAATACACCAAAATAACATCATAAATAAGGTAACAGAGCTGTGGTATTAAAACGGCACTTAGTGCGAATTAGGTTCTCACTGAACCACCACTTCTACCTACCTTCCTAGAACAATTCAAACTATTCCATCAGAGCCGCAAGTCGTGTCATCAACGAGTCGAGTTAGATGCGTTTCCAACTCGTAATTTGACCCATTTTGTTTTGCAACCCTTCACTTGATGAGCCAAATTGAACAGGTCGGGTAAAGAGATAAACCGAAATATGAACCAAATAAATTTCATATGGAGTTCACTTTGAGCTGCAAATTATTTTAATCTGTCGACGTTCTTAATGGTCGCCTATTTGATCGGATGCATGACTGAAAGCACCTGAGACTCTTTTATGAAAAGTGTAAAGCTAGACAAAATATATATTTTTTGAAGGAAAATTTATCTCAATGTCTTCAAAACACTGTAAAATAGTGATATTCAAAAATATGGAACACTCAAAAAAATTCATCTTCTTTTCTTGTCAATGCACTCCGTCTTTATTTCGAAGGTATTTTTTTGTTTTAGTTTTACGATATTTTTCAAACCCTTCATTAATCTGGGAAAAACGAAAAAACGTTGACGTAAAAAAAGGAATTAAGTTGATAAATGCAACTTTTATGACGCTTTTCCCAAAGAGGTCATCATTCCCAAGGAAGTGTTTTTGTAATTTCCATGATTTCGAATGACGTTTACAAACCGGCGCATGAATACATCTTCAGAATATTATGGAGCCTCCAGTTTTTTTGTTCAAAACCTGCTATACCTTGACGCTTTTTATCGTTAAACTATATTAACAAAAAACAAAAAATAAACTCATGGAGCAACTTACATGTGGCAATTGACAATTGGCATAGTGACAAAGTCAAAATATCATACATTCAAAAAAATTGCATTACTCTAATAATAAAAAGCGTCGCAAGGAATATCATAACATCCGAAGATTAAGTTTGCTTACCACTATTGTGATTTCTTATCGTGAACCAAATTCTAGAGGTCTTTCCAGAAAATGACATAGAGATAAACAAACTCTCGAAACCGGCCCGGAAACAAGAATCAAAATCTGCAAATCCTCTCCACTTATGCTACGCACTTTTGAACCCAATCACACATGTGAACGGCTTTAAAATTCTGAATACAGGTAAATTTTTTTGAAAGAATAGCAATCTAATGAATTTGATGAGAGTGCATCGTACGAGGTCGTAGAAATAATTTCGAAAATACATAGGAGCTAGAGTTGACATAAACTGCCTCTCACGACGTTAACATCGATTTTCCTATTGCTCATTTTAAAACAACTTTTTAAACTTTATTTAATAGAATAGCGTTAGTAATAATTTGTTAACGATGTTTCAGTGAAAGCTCTGAACAAATTTGCAAGGATATTGCTGAGTTAACTGAATCAGACAAATTATAATTTCAAAAACAATCCAGATCGTGCTCGTAATTTAGTTTGTGTCACCATGCAACTGGTGTTCGAACTTTTTAAATATGAATCCCTTTAAATAGAATAAGTTCAGTCCTTTTCGAGTTATAACACTTGATTGGTGAAGTGAAGAAAAGCTGCCTAAAGCGCAGACAAATTCAACTTCCAATGTTTAAGTTGTAATGGAAACGATTCTCGAATCTCTTAATCCGACACATCTTACGTTCACGTAAGGTTAGATGCTCATAGAGGGAAAGATGTGTGTAACATGTTCCCACAGAAAACAGGCAAAGATTTTGAGTCGTTTGTTCTATATTTTTTTTTTTTTTTTTACAGCAGGAGAAATCTCACGATGCATTCTGCTGGAAAAGCTTTGGGTCGTGTAATACATGCCACATACGCTGCGACCGTTGGTACAATTCGGTTGGTTACAAATTTGACACTTTGGCCACAGAAATTCAATTTTGGTTTCAATCTTATTGCGAGAAATATGCTTTAATTGCCATGTGTGACAAATCTGAGTTCTAACTGCTTGCGCTCGGTGCTGAACCCAACTTGTAAGGGCTCAACAAGATTTTGCTTTATTATCAAGACGCATCACCATGCAACGGGCATACAAACGTTTCGTTTTGGAAAAAGCACGAGCGTTATTTTGTTGAGCTTCTCCTTGAAGCACATCTTGGAAAAACCCAGGAGCTCGAAATCTGCAACCACCACCTTTTCATCAATTTTAAGGTTGTCTTTGCCAGCATCCACATGAGGATCCACACGATGTTTAAAGTTAAGCTCATTCAATTGGGCCAATGGTGAACTCAAGCTGTTCTATTAAGGTCGGAAGAGACCTCACAGTCCCACTTTAAGTCGGTTTTTTAAGGTTTCAGACAAGGTGATTAACTGTCATGCGACTTCTTCAACATCAAACTGGAAACAATAATGTAAAAGTCCTGCGTCAACACCAGAGGAACTATCTTCAAAATATATCTTAAAAGAGTGCACACGCCGAAGATATTGATATAATCAGAGAACGAAGTTTGATGTCAAGAATTTGTTTAAAAGTGTTCAGACAGAAACGGTAAACATGGGTTTGGCGGTAATCGAGGGCAAAAAGAAGCACATTCTCTCATCAAGAGTGGACACCCAACTCCGACGTGTTGGGCAGAATGTGTAACCTACGCGTGTATAGACGGTGAGCAGGGACAAGTTTCAACAAACAACGCCTTGAACAGCGTCATCGACTTAGCCAAAAGGATAAAATTCTAACTGCTGATATACATAACTAGGTCATGTAGAGCGAGTGACACCAATGTTCCGGTTCCAAAGGTGTTGGAATACACCTCCGAGGGACGCAGTATAGGACGACGGCGACTCAGGTGACTTACACAAGTGAAGACAGGACCTAAACATGGACACAGCTAGCTAGGGATCAGGCCGGCCGGAGAAGTTTGTTCCAACACCTTAAGTTAAAAGTCAAATAATAATTTATCCAACTAGCTATTCATTTAAAAGAAAGCGCAAATTATAATTCTAAATTGTTTTTTCTCATCCACTAAATGTCTTGACAAATTAATGCAAAAAACAATTTGCTTAAGTTAAACATAAAATCGAACTTTTTAAGTAGAAATGATACTAAACCAAACAAATAAAGTATTTACAAATTGTCCTGATCTCTTGAAATAATGCATTCGTTAGTAATTACCGAAATGTTGAACAATCTATTAATATTAAATAAGCAAATCGTATTTTAAATGATTCAAAAATGCGAAAACAAATATACTTACGGCGAAGTTAAATAAATATTTTGTTTGCAATACATTTGTTTAAGGAATGGTGCTGTCAAACCCAACTTAAATAGCACCTACAAAATTTTCTGGAGATGGAAAGCTCGTGGTATGGGCAGGTCTACTCGCACCCAAACCAATTTTTTGAACAAGAATTCCAACGCGAAAAGCAATTCGAATGCGATGAATTGTGTACGTTTGAACAAACACACATTCCACAATTGAATATTCAATTCAGCAAAAGAATGCATATGATATATTAGAAGCAGGCAAGCTGTCATTAACAACACTGGATCATTCTACTTTTTGGGTGCTGTTAGTGGCACTGGAAAAACATTTCTTTTATCATTAACCTTAGCAACAATTCGGTCCAGACGAAAAATTGCATTGGCACTTGGATCTTCTTGTGTTGCAGCTTCATTATTGGATGTTGCCCGAACTGCACATTCCGCTTTGAAATTGCCATTGAACATGCAAGTGGTTGAAACTCCAACGTGTAACATTTCTAGGAATTCTTGAACGGCCAAAATTTTGCAAGAAGCAGCAATTAGCAACAGGACAGTTGTTCGGCGGTGCATTAATATTGCTATCTGGTGATGCGCACCAAGTTTTATTCTGCTTCGCTTGAGCGAGCCAGTGGTAATGTAAGAGATGAATGGAAGGTAGTTGATAGCATTTTTGGAAAAAGAAGACAACCAATAGGTATTAATAGCTTGGAGATAGATGGAAATAGTTACAGTGATTCAGTCAGCATTTCCGATAAGCTATATGAGTACTTTACCGACATTTCGGAAAAACTTAAACCATCAAGTGATTACAAAGACTGCAATTTTTCTATAAGGACCACAGAATATGCACAACAGAACAGTTTTGGTGTCCAACCATTTTCGTCAAGTGAAATTTGTAAGGCAATATTTTCATTAAAGAATGAAAATTCTTGTACAAGTGAAGGTATATATCTGTATATAGTGTATTTTTGAAGAAAATATGCTTCTATGGACGTTTTATGTTACTTGTTTATTCTCAGTGTTCAAAATATATTAGTTGTTTCATCTCAGCACCAGAAGCCGCTGAAGTAATACCACTTTTTAAAAAAGATAATTAAAGTGAAATGTCGAACTACAGACCTATTTCCCTACTACCATCGTTTTCTAAGATTTTTGAAAAACTTATGAAATCACGAATATTGTCGTTTTTAGATAGTAAGAATTTTTTTAGTAGCAATCAGTTTGAATTCAGAAGAGGAATGTCAACCAAGGATGCTATCCTCAGAGTGTTTAGCCAGTTGTATGAAAGTATTAACTGCAACAAATCTACCATGGCTCTTTTTGTTGACAAAAGCATGTGACATGGTTGACCATGATCTACTCCTAACAATGCTGGTTTAAGAGGAGTAGTTCACAAATGGTTTGCTTCTTATCTTAAAGGCAGGAAGCAAGAAGTCAATTTAAATGGGAGATTTAGTGACTCACGTATTTTAAAAAATGGTGTACCACAGGGTTCAGTTCTTAGCCCTGTGCTGTTTTTAATTTTTAAAAACTCTATCTTTGAACTAAATCTAAATGTTGTGTCAACTGCATTTTCAGACGACATAGAATTAACTTGCCAGTTTGATACAGGAAACGAATGTATTGCAAAGATTTCTTAATATCTAGAAACCTTCAGACTTTCGTTTCTGGAACATAAATTGATAATTATTGAAAAGACAAAACTAATGTCCTTCCAAATATCAAATAACATTCTAAATGATTTTAATTAATGCTTTCATGCGTATGATTGTAGAAAATTCTGTCTGCCTGTACATAGTTGTGGAAAATATCATTTTGATAGTAGTTCACCTTGCTCAAATAATTGTTTTAACATTGAATCAGTGCATCACTTTAAATACCTTGGAGTATTAATTGACCATAACTTAAATTGGAAAGCTCATATTCAAACCATTAAATTGTTATTAGTTCAGAAACATTTAATCATGATTTTTTGTAACAAAAATCGTCTTACTCAGAGCTGGCCCTTATTTAGAGACCTGCGTAGTCTTCCAATGAGACACCTTTACGTTTTTAAAGTACTTAAAGATTTGTTTAAGCAAAGCGGTAATATTTCTAGTAGAAGTACTCAGTTTTATAGACTGCGTATAAATACTATGCATCTTGTCAATATTCCAGTCGCCTACAAATCCCATTTTGCTTTTAATGTACAATAAGTTACCATTTTCTCTTAGAACAGCCATACATTTTAAATCGTTCTTAAAAAAGGTTAAAGACTGGTTTTTCACTATCAATTATGACATCCTTGAAGCGGTACTTAAAAGTGATCTGCTAGCCTAATCAACAGCACAAGTCAATGTCTAAGTTTAACGTCAGTTTGTAAAGTAATTATTAAATTAACCTTCGAATTGCTATATGATTTCTTGAATTGTATTTTTATCATTTTTTATTGCTTTTTTGTTCTTCTTTGCATTTTAATATGAATATTATTTAGTGAATAACAAGTAAAAATAATCTTGTAAAAACCAATGTTTCCCCCACATCAAATAAATGTTTTGTTGGTAATTAAATCGCTGTGTCATTCCACACTAACTTTTTAGTTACGGATTGATTACTATTATTTTCCGCTATATCCAGAAATAAATTATATATAAGCTTTAAGATAGAAGGGAATAAAAATAAAATAAAATAAAAAAATAAAGTAAAAAAAAATAAAAAAATTTTCGACAAACGTTGCCCGTCATTCACAGATTAACCCCAAGCTAATGAAATTAATGCATGTTTGAAAAGTTCGTTCTTTTGGGGAAATGTAAACAGCTATCGCTTAACATAATGTGCGTGTGCGTCTTCAAAATATTTCATCAGCACGTGAGTTTTCAAAGCAACTGCTGCAGATCGGCGATGGCAAAATTGCATGTGATTAAAATGGCCTTAACACGTTACCAAATAACTTTTGCACAATTTAACCATTAAGAGAAGAACTAATTGATCGCGGTTTTTGAAACGAGTACGCGCAATTTTAGGACCAAAAATGCAATGACATAAATTTTCAAATTCAACAGCAATTGCCAGGTGCCTTGGTATCATACGAAACCATTGATACTGCTACGAATGAATAAGGCGCAATAAATTATCCGGCTGATTTTTTGAAACCAACCAATATGCCACCGCGCCGTTTCAATTTGAAACTTTGCAATGGAACGAGAGTTTTTGTGAAAAACTAAATGCCCATATTGATCGAAGCTACAATTCTCATCGGCAAAGCAAAAGGAAAATGTTATGATACCGCGGATCCTATTAATACTAACAGACATGCCATTTGAATTCAAACATCTTCAATCTGCCATGCGTTTATCCTTTGTCATGTCCGTTTATAAAGCTCATGTTTTTCTCACGGACATTCACATCTTTAGAAGCCTCATCGAGAAAGACATTTTGAGTGCAGACATGTGCAAATAAAATAATATGAGCAAATTTTTTCGCTTTTGTTTTTTGTTTATAAGAAAGAAAACCTATTTGCGCAGTTAACATAAATATATATTTAAAAAATTACTCAGCCAAAATCAACATCTGGTTTTTGTTTTGTTTTCATTTATTTTGCACTCTGCATTTTTTTATTTGTGTTGATTAGAAATTTATTCCCTCGAAAGGGTGCTACATCAGGATATATTATGCCAGACTCTGTTTACTGCCTCCAAAATATCAGCTTTTTGATCAAGAGGATGGACCCGCTTTTCGTGAAGTATGCGGTCATTTAAAAGTTCTCGTAGTTTAAGACAACAAAATAAATGAACTGAATTGATATGGAATTTCTTCCATAATGATTTTGTTGATTTGAGAAAACAAAGTTTTCGTCAGTTAGAAAACTTTCTTGATATTTGCGTCGTGTACGCCAAACTTCCAAAACTGTCCTTCTGAGATTGTTTTTATATATCAGCCACGTGCATGTTTGAGTCTCACACAAAGGGCTCTGTATCACAGTACAATTTTTTTTCTCATAACATCAGACAGAACAAGTGATTTCTGAACCCTACCCGACACAGAATAAAAGCTCGAAATCAGTTAACCCGCAATTCCCATAAGAGAAATGGGCAAAAGTCATTTTTCAAAAAATCGTTTATGAATTCAAAGACAAAAATTAAGAGGTATTCAAATACAGACTTGTAGAAATCTGGGTGCCTATGATTCCGAATTTTTGTGGCAAAGGAAGCAGGATCTTTTAGACATAAAATTGATTTGCGATTTAGAGACAAGTTTTTCGTATGGGGTCCACCTTTTTTTATTAATTGTTGCTGAAGCGATCATTCTGTGACAATTGCAAGAGTCTACCTGATATGGTATAGAAGCTACCGCCCATTTTCATTTCAATTTTATTTTTATTCATTAAATTAATTTAATTACTTGCTAGACAAAAAATGCTTAAATCTAGCTTAATTAACTTTACTATTTATAAACTCACTTACTTCTTCGGGCGCTCTAAGCTGATGCTAACAATTTACCCTATGTCTTTCGACTTTTTACTATATCTTCATTTTATTTAAATTAGACTTACTTATTATAAAACTAAGAAAATATTATTGTTTAAGAACAAAAAGTTAACATATGGATTTTCTTTTAACATTTCTTAAACTAAACTTAAAAACTAAACCAAAAAAAAACTAATTTCGACAGTTACTTCTTATGCTACCTTAAAGATATGTAAGCCGACCAGGTTGACAGAGCGTGCCTTCCCATTTGCTTTAAGTGCACTCAAGTGAAATACTACACGAACGACACAGTTTAACTCGCTGTTCAGTCACTAATAATATCCATGTTGCCGTAAGACACCAGCTCTGTCGCGGTCTGGTACCGAAGAGTCTCCGGTGAGCTACTTGCGACGTTTTGGTCGTAGTTCACTCGCCCGTCCACAGCTTGGAAGATTGACGGTACTGCTTATCTATCCGGACTAGACCATTTCTATCAAGATAGATGAACACTTCAGGGGGAATAAAGCCGTTAAGGCGCACTGTCTCATGGTGCATATCATATCATCAGGATAGAAAGCCCCGGAGATCAAGTTATTGTTCGAAGTCATTGCTCTTGCAATGTGACTTCGTATAAGTTTTATTATAAAACTATCCAACATGATCAGTCTGGCCCCGTTGTACAGGACCACATTACTATATAAGTGGAGACCTGCCCTAAGACATCGACTCCATACGGTGTCAAAGGTCTTCTCCAAGTCAATCAACCTTACTTACCTTTGTTCCATTGGATATCCGAAACCAGTTTAGACGCGGCATGTATGCAATCATTCCACGCTCTGAAACCGAATTGGTTGTCCGGAATAATATTTTTGTCCTCAAAACACTCGGCCAGGGCTCTATTGATATTTATATTTTTTCAAAAACCTTGTTGATGTTCGGCAGGAGACTTATCGACCCGAGATTTGCCGGATTGGATGTGTCTATAATCCGTTTTGGAATGGATTGCGCCACCGCTGTCTTCCAATGAGCTGGTGTTAATGTTTACCGCTTCTAAAGGGAGGTGTCTGAGAACAATATTTGATATACCGTCGATTCCTACAGATTTATTACTTCTAAGTGAACCGAAGATAACCAAGAGATCTTCCTTTGATAAGAAAGGAGGATGTCCCCCTTCACTTATTACTTCAACTTTCTCTTGAGGATGTTCGATCACAACAAAGTTGCCATTTTCGATCGCTTCGAATGGATATATTCCTGCTGTCAGAAAGAACATGCGATGGTTGCTAGCTTTATCTGCCCGAATTTCGGTGTTCCAATGCGAAATAATTGCAGCACGGTAATTTTGCTGAATTATTTGCTGTATGTTTTTCAGTGTCCTTACCTCCGAGTTTTGTGGGTCAGTAAAACGTCTGTACAGGAGTTTAAGTTTCGTCAGCAGCCTACTATTTTTCGGCATAGTGCGGCGATCGTTGCATAGCAGTATAAATTGACATCGTCAGTTTATTCGTATTGCGGAAACGTCCTGTCAATTGTTTGTTTTATGGTGTCGTCAATCCTTCCAAGGTAAGTTTCAATGTACTCTTTCGACAAATTCATATTGGATGGTGGGTTGAGTGAGTTCGAATAAAGTGCTCTTGACATTGTTCGGGGGAAGCGTGACCACCGCGTCCTGCTGTAATTTTAAGAGTGCGATTGCCCTGCAATGGTTGCTGTCTTACACAAATGTGTGAAGACAATTGGTGGTTCTTCGATCCATGTCTGTCAGCTATATCTGCTCGTCAAATAGCATGAGATAATTGAAAGAGCCTGATCTGGGATAAGACGGACTAACCGCCTCTTTTAAATCGAGTCGATACTCAACACTCTTCTGATCCCACCAAAATAGCAGGTTCCCTCTAGTATTGTTATGTTTCGGATTTAGATCGCCGGCCATGAGGTTATAATTCTGAGATAAAAAAGATTTATTGAGTTGCTTCAGTTGCATAAACCGCGATCACGTACGGCCTCTTCCAACTACGGATGGGGATGCATATGATGCAAGCCTCTAGCAACTGGAATCTGTCTCTTCTTATAATATAGTACCGACTGTATCTCAAATTGTACCTCTAAGAAAGTTTTGTTTCGCTAACAAAAGGACATCGGTGCTTTGGTCTTGTAACAATTTGAAGAGTACAGATCTTCGTTCGATATTTATAAGCAAACTTACATTCACTAAAAGGATATTTAAAGGCTTCTCCACCAGCGAACACATTGCGAATGGAGGAGCGTTAGACTTCGCAGAAGATTGTAGATACAATCTACGCGTGTCGCCTGTTCCTGTTTTTGCTGTTGCAACTGACTAATTTGCCCCTAAATAGAAAGCAAAATAGGGAGCAGATCAGCATCTGAGACTGACTGAGAAGCAACAACCCTTTGACACGCGGATGGACGGATGGACGGATGGCCAGCGGAGGTTAGTTATACGGTTCCGTTGTAACCCTTTGTGTGCAGAACCCTAAAAATGAAGTACTGTTACACCCGACAAAAGGTGCACACGCTTCAGAAGTCAAACATCCGGTTCGTGAAAAAAAAGCCAAAAGCAACAGCACACTGAAAAACAAACAAAAATTAACAATTTAATGTCGTCAAAAAATCTTCCTGCTCATAGCTTATTTATATGATTCTACCACATTAAGGTCCCTATTCCAAACCGAAACTAAGCGCACCATCCGTAGGCATCTTATCCTTACAAGTTCTGCAAATAGGAGGCTCAATTAAGACAGCAATTCTTATGGAAGGCAGGCGAGGTTACTTAAGTATATCGTTACGAGTTAAGCTTATCATTACTTGAATAAATAGAAAGTTTTATTATAATAATGATATTTGAGAAGATGGCTTGTTAAGATGTTGTCATTGGCTCCGCAGTGAAAGCCTTGAGATTGACAGCAGAGTGACACATTCATCTAAAACACAAACAATGCATTTGATGGCAAATAAAATACTGCCAATTGAGCGAATTCAATAAGGGTACTATCAAATGACTCGCCAATCTTTAAATTCTTCTCCTTATCCTTTTTTTCGTTCTGTATAAAATGCCTTTAAAGAAAGATCGTGGTGTTCAAGAGGAATTGCACTAATCCATATGAAAAATGATATTTTAAAAGTAGTACATACTTAACATACTATATATACCATGTCACACTAAGAAAACATTAATTTTTATTTTGATCAATCGAAGGAGCAAATTTTTAAGCTTTCCGGTAGCCGGCTAGAACTTATATCCTGAAGTCATTTATTATTATATTAGTAATATTATATATGTCTATTATTATCTAGGTTTCGACACCGGTTATTTGTTTGTTGCAAATTGTGTATTATGAATGAATATTCACATAAGCAATACAAACCTAAATTCAGTTAATATGACAAAATGACTTATGAACAAAAATTTTTCCAAATGTCTTACCAAATCTACGAACCCAACAACATCAGGCATAATAAGGATTCAAACTGCAAAAAAAATTGTAAATACATGTAGTAAATCAATAGATATTCACGTCCAGCTCTTCTACTTATGTAAAACAATACTTTAGTGGTTCATAAAACATTAAAAAATATTTCACTGAAGTCACAGATATCCCATATGACAGCGTTCAGATGATCCTTCGTAACGAACTTCTCATGAACCAGATACCCAACCCCTTGTTCATGTAATGTCTGAGGTCTTTACAGAGACTTAACCTCTAGCCAAAAGAAAGGACGAGTTCAAGAGCAAATCTTGAGAACAACCAAACTGAAACGAACAATTTGCATGAAATTATTTATAACCGTGGACGAGAAGTGATTTGGAAAAAACCGCTCTCACCGGCACCAAGGAAATTCAATTCAATGTTCTTCTCAAGATTCAGTCACAAGAGACTTCTATCTCCTTCCGCGGCTTAAGGAGCAGCTCAAGGATAAGGAATTTTTTAATAATAGCGAAGTGGTGGTCGATGTAGTAGCATATTGGCAAAGTCAAGGGAAGTAATTATTATTTTTGAAAAGGAATTCTCTTTCTCGAGAAGATGCGGACTTGGTTTGATAGTTGTTCACTAGACAAAATTATTTGCACATCTTATTATAAGTTTTACTTAAGACCAAAGGACTAAGCGCCCTTTGCTACGTGGGCTTTAAAATATACACTGGACAAATATCAAAAAACATTACATCACATATCAGTTGCAATAGCGACACTGAATTCAAAAAATATATATACGTCTTTAGGACTTTTGAAACATTTTGGACGAGAAAAAGCCCGATGGAATCAAACTTATATATCTCACCAAACTTCTGATGAGAAAGAATACAATTTAATCTGCTTAGAGAGATTGGCGGTGATAAGGGCAACAACACACCTCTGCCAGCATCTGTGCGAATAATAGATTGCAAATTGACTTACACTCAATTCAGTGTTGCAGAAAATTAATGCGCTGACGAACAAGCCGGACATGAAGCAGAAAACTGATATAACTACCTTGGGAGAGAAACAGCAGTGTCAGAACTTTGAATGACCGAACAAACCAGGAATTCAAAATATTCAAAATAGGCTGACGAACTTACTTAAATGAGCTTTAAGTTAAAGCAAAGTGAAACTTCGTTTTTTGGTGGAATCGGTTAACAATGTAGATTATGATAAGCCACAACTGCAAGCTGGAGGAGGAAGACCAAGAAAACCTCTTTTATGACTTTTCAGATAGTGTGAGCCTGCTATTTAAAACCATTGCCGTCACCAGTGATGGCAGACCTCAAACGGAAATGGATCAGTAAAATTTTGAAATTTTCAAATATATTCAAACGATTTACCGAACGCACAATAACAGACAGTTCCCTAATCCAGTTCAGAATTTCAACAAATTTCTACCCCTCCAGCAAACAGGGGGCGTACAACGGGCCTATTGCATGTCTTAAGGACGAGGACTCACTCTTTCTTGAACAAAGCAATAAGCTCCAATAAGATAAGTATCGCTTTTGAGACACTGCGAATTTCTAATTAACAAGTTGAAAACATATCTCTATTCATAAGATATTCATGTTATTAAACTTAATATTTATTCATACCTGACGTTTCCATCCAAATAAATGTTTTCAGTTTCTTAGTAACGCGTTATCCAGAACTCGTAAAATAAAAATAGCAGCAAAACAAATTGATTTCACACAACAAAATAATTAACTGGCACAGTTGGAGACTTAATCGAACTCAATTTATAATACAGAACACCGTCGACAAATAAATAACAGAATTTCTTCACATTGTATCACTGGAAATCCTGTTAATTTATTTTCAATTCCATTTGAAATCTCCTGAATTTCACCACAACTACGCCCGAAAATAACAGTAATTAGAAAAAAAGCGTATCTATTTTTTATCAATTAAACTAAATCGATTTTAAGGTACGATAACCGGTAGAAATTCAAAGGAGCTGTATTAAAATACCGAAATATTTATCGAGAGCAACATCTACCGAACCTGCCGGAAAGAAATGCAATCGCGAAATGAGCAGCGATGTCCACTGACACTTGATGTTATCCAATTGACTCAAGGATGGCAAGTAGCTTATTCGCAATTTGATGCTATGATATCTTATGTCCTTCCAAATGTGTCTGCATGCGAGTTTCAACGCAAGCGCACTCGAAAAAATTAAAGAAAAAAAAATATCCACGTGACTTTAACTATAATGAAACCCAAGTCGATCAAAAGGTAAACAATGCACGTTCTCTGGCAAAATTTCCTCGGACACAGGTGTTTCAATCAATATTCTCACGTGTAATTTAATATAAATATCAAACGACCCCGTTTGTCTAATTTTGTTTTGTTTCTTCTTTTTTTTTTTTTTAGAAAAAAAGCAAATCAAATTTCGATTGTATTTTCTTCCATGCAATTACCCCGGTGGAACTAAAATTGAATCTGATGCATCAAAGATGCTAACCGAACTGAACTTCCATCGAGTGAATAAAACAGTTTCTGCTTCGACGTTTGAAATTAAATTCTTCGGTCGGTTGGGCTTTTTCGGACTACTCATGGGGGGGTTTTTAAAAAGCACTACAAAAAGCTTTCGGAATGTTCTTTCAAGTTTTGTATGCGGGAAAAAATTACTCGAGATTCTTTTGCTGCTTATCGTATCCGATACGATGCAATTGTTTCTACTTTTACGTGTATGTAGGGGAGTTTTAGGAAAGAGAAAACTTAGTTTTGTGAACACTATTTTCTAGCCCCTTTTGCTCGAACTGTTCTTCATTTTCTTATGCATTATAAACATATGTTAAAATGTTAATAACATGTGTAACAATTAAACGACCAGGTGCGAGTCGGACTCGCTCAACGAAGGGTCCGTACAAATTTTTCAGCTATATACAACAGTTCGTCCAACACGGGAGTCGAGTCTCGAAGATTTTTCCCGCTTATTCTTGCATGTTTTAAGTTTCTCTTCAAAATCAGACCCTGAAACGTATAATTATAATGTTAGTGTCTTAATGGGTGAAAATCGTTGTGGGGAATATGGCGAAAAGATCTTGGCCTACATCCTTACAAGATTAAATTGATGCAAGAACTGAAGCCGCTTGACCACCAGAAGCGTCGTATGATCCTGAATTGGGCTGAGCAATAACTTGAAAATGATTCGGATTTTCATCGAAAAATCATCTTCAGCCATCCACACGTACTCCATGAGTCATCATTGCATCACGAAAAAATTACGGTTTGGTGCGGTTTATGGGCCGGCGACGTCATTGGGCCGTACTTCTTCCGTGATGATCACGACCACTATCACAGTAACGTGGATGGGGATCGCTACCGTTCAATGATAACCGAATATTTTTGGTCCCAATTGGATGATATGGACTTGGAGGACATGTGGTTCCAACAGGACGGCGCCACAAGCCACACAGCGAATGTCACAATCAATTCATTGGAAACCAAGTTTGGAGAACGTGTTATCTCACGAAATGGTCCAGTCGCGTGGCCGCCTCGATCGTGCGATTTGACGCCGTTAGACTATTTTCTGTGAGGTTACGTCAAGTCTATGGTCTAGCCAGCGACGATTGATGAACTTCGTACGAATATCGAATGTGAAATTGCAGCAGTATCGGCCGATTTATGCTTGAAAAACGTCGGAAATTGGGTTCAGCGTCTGGACTTCTGCAAGCGTACCCGTGGTGGCCATGCAAAAGAAATCGAGTTCAATACATAATGGCATCAAACGTACTTTCACAGGAATGAAGAACATTCAAAAAACTTTTGTAGCGCTCTTATTGAAGAACCCTTTATAATTGTGTTACTTCTAGTTCCTATTTGTGCATATTAAGGGTATGACGTGCCTATGAAGGCGAAATATAATAAAATTACATTTTGGAATTGGTTTTAAAATCTACGTTGAAATCCCCTGCAACAATCGGTTAGACATAGTCGCGACATATAAACGGCAATCAATGTTATTACTCGCAATGGCTATTTGCAGCGCATATGTTATTAAATCTGTTTTGCATGATTCATCTGTTACATACATACATACGCGATGTTTTTCACTTCCGATTCACAATTGGATTCACTTCCGAATATGAAAATATTCCGCATACTTTTCTTATTTTTTATTAACTTCCCATCAGGAAGTTCTTGTAATCGGTGCGATTTTCGAAATTAAAAATTTTTACATTTCTCCACGTTTGGCGGTCCCAGTAGTCGGATTCCATTGTTTTTAGAAAGATGTCTGTGTGTATGTACGTACGCACGTACGTACGTTTGTGCGGATTCTTTCGTACAGCCTAACTCGAGAACAGATCAAGCTATCGAAGCCAAATTGATTTCATTCGAAGCGTGTGTGCACAAAGATCACCTGAAAAGCTTTTAGTTAAATTTCACAGGGTGGTTCGAATTTAATGACGAAAAAATTGTCAAAAAAAGGGACATTTTCACCTCTTCAATTAAAACGAATTTAGTTTTCCAATAAAAAAAGTACAAAATTAATTAAATTTATAGTTTACAGCTACCTTATCAGATAAAAAAATATTCATAAATATATACACTGCCGTTCATAAGTTTCCGGACAAATCCATATAATTTTGTTCAATTTAAATGCCAAAAGTTTCATCAATATTATGTTTATTTAGCCAATTGACTAAACTAAGTAAGTTACTAACTGTAGAGACTACCAAAAAGACAAAAACATTGATCCAAATTTCCACGGAAGTTCTTTGAAAATTGTTTCAGAAATGTGAATCCTGTAAGTCTTCTCCATTTTTCAAGACTCAGAGTGACGTCTGCAACACTGACACATGAAAACATCTTTAGAAAATTATGGAGCCACCAGTTTTTTTGTTCAAAACCTGATCGGCTGTAACTTGACGCTTTTTTATCGTTATAATATATTAGAAAAAAGAAGCTCATGGCGCAAATTACATGAGGCAATTGAATTTAAGGCAAAAGCATCGAGAGAAACATAAATGACCAAGTTAAAATACATGGATAAAACTGCATTGCTCGTATATTGCAAGGAAGACCATAACATCCGATTTAGTTTGCTTTCCACTGTTGTGGTTTCTTATCATGAACCCAATCCTAGAGGTCTTTCCAGAAAAGTCGGAATCGGCTTGGAAAGTCCTATCTGCAAAGAAAACTGGACTGAATGTGATCTTCCTTAAGCCACATATTTACCAGACAGAAAAAGATCCTTTGCTTAACAGTTACCAGCTCGGAAGGAAGAGGTGGTGGAAATCTCTGGATTGAAACTATGTACTTTTGAACCTTTTTAAAAAAAGACATAAAGTTAATCACACCTTAATATTCCGAGCAGTGGTTAATATCTTCCATAGAAAAGCAATCAAACAAATTTAATTGATTAAAAATAATTCCAAAAATACATTAAGTTGAGATAAGCAGTTGGTCCTCAAACTTTTAAAATATGAATCCCTATAAACAGAGTTCTTACAAAATGTAATACTTTTGAAACTAAGCTTTATAATATTTGATAGTTCTGGCTGTCTGATTTATAACACTTTATTGAAGAAGTTGAAAAACAACTGTCAAAAGCAAATACAAATTCAACTCTTCCAACGTTAGAGTTGTTGCTATGAAATCGATTTTCGCAACTCTAAATTTAAAATATCTTATCTTCACGTTGAGTTGGATATTCTTAGAGGGATGACTGGCTAAGATTTTGGGTCTTTGGTCCTATATTACAATCGAAAATGCTTCCATTGAGTCGTTTAATGCAAGCCATGGACAGCCAGCCAGTTAAAACAATTATCTCAAGGTTATACACCCCAAACCGAAGCCTGCAAAATTCGAAATGGAAATATCATAGTAAAATTGCAGTCAATGCTGGGGACATGGAAGAACCAACAATGCCGTCTACCTGACCTAGACGAAGTACAGATAGCAAGATAGAACTGCGGCGATGACTTAGTTGGGTGTATGCACCAACTCATCTGCAATACGTGGTCAGAAGAAAGCATGCGAGACGAATGGAGACGAATGGAATCTCAGTATGGTTGCCCAATCCTGAAGGAAGCAAGCCAATTATAGAGGTATCAATCTCCTCAAAATTGCCTTTAACATCTTTTCTGCCGTATGATGTGAACGTCTGAAGCAGTTCGTCAACATCCTGATAGGTCCATATTAATGTGGTTTTCGACGAGAAAAGTCTACGATAAACCAAATATTAACATAACGGCAGATCGTGGAAAAAACCCAGGAGCGCCAAGCCAGTACGCACCACCTTTTCATCAATTTCAAGGTTGGTTTTGGTGTCTGTTTCGTCCGCAGAGATGAAACAGGTCTCTAGGTTTGGCATCCCTGCCAAGCTCGTACTTTTGTGCAGGGTGGCGATGGAGGTCACCGCCATCTTGAACAAATTGAGGTCGGCAAAGACGTCACCGACCCACTTGATGTCAAACAAAGCTTAGACAAGGTGATGCACTGTCATGCGATTTATTCAACATCATACTTGGGACAATAGTGCAAAAGAACCTTGTCAACAAAAGAGGGCAAAATGAAGCATATGCTGCCATCAAGAAAAACCAAATCCGACGTCTGCGTCAGAACGTAACCATAGACAGCTAAAACTTTGAGGTAGTTAGGGCTTTGTCTATCTTGGCTCCGCTGTAAAAACAGATAATAGCACCAGCGCTGAGATCAAATGAAGAATACCTCTGGTTAAGAAAGCTAAGCCCTCTTTCGAAGAACTGAAGCACCGCTCTATAAGACCCATATCGCCCCCGTCCTACTATATGGTGCAGAAGCATGTACACTTTCAAAAGCGGGTGAAGGCCCCTTAGGTTGTTCGGAGAGAAAAGTGTAATCTTTTGTCCCATCTGCATTGACTGTGAGTGGAGGAGAAGATTCAACAACGAACTGTATGCTAGGAGTTGTACAACGACATCGACTTAGCCAAAAGTATAAAATTCCAATGCCACGCGGACTGTAACGCCACCTCAAGTTAGTAATTAAATGATTAATGACAAAAAAAGTCCAACCAGCTATCATTTAAAAAAAAAATGGTAAAAATTATTTTAAATTATATTTAATTATTTCTGCAGTAAAACTAAAAATCTAATTTTCTTTTAGTAGAGATGTAACTCAGTCAGAAAAAAAGTATTTACAAATTGAAATATGTTAATACATCAATGTTAAATACGCAATTCGTATTTTAAATAATCCAAAAATACGAAAACTTATACGAGTATATGGTATTCCTCACAGGCAGCTAAAAATATATGTATCTGATCTTTTTGTTTGCAATGCATTTGATTAGGGATGTAGGCAAATAAAATAGCACCTATTTCTTTTGTATCTTGAGATGGGAAGTTCATGGTATGGGCAGGCCTACTCGCACCCAAACCATTTTTTTTAAATTTCAAGCAGCCTTCTTCTTGTCGTAGAGCTAAAAAGCACATTTTTGCGTTGAAAATACAAAATTAACGGTTTAAGGGTTTTTCTGCTTTATTTGTGCTTTAAATCGGGTATTAAAATTTGTGGCATGAATAGCCATTTTTTTTTAGTGCGTCGATTTACGATTGATTTTGTTTAAATTTAAGAGCCAAGAGACGGCATTTATAAGTAATTGGTATGGATTTCAACCCGATGCCTTCACGCGTTCCTCCAAAAAATGATGGAAACAGACATAAGGGTTCCGTTTTTCCATTTGACGATAGGAGCTTTAATAAAAACGGCCAAGTTCGATTCGGATTCGCGCAACGACGGTTCCGTTAAAACTTTTAGCTAGGTTGTAGGTGTTGCCTTAGTATGATTTTCACCACGTCTTTGCCTAAAACTTTCATGTGTATTCCATTTCCATTTTCTCTTTGTGCTTAAAAAGACCTAGTTTATTTAATTGAAATTGCAACTGGCTGCGTTTTAACATTTATGCATATTCGTGTATAGGTACTATATATACAGTCAGTCTCATGCCTTCACAGCAGTGCTATCTACACATGAATCTACAAACCACAACGCGAACTTAGATCTCTAGCCGATACAACAACCACGACAACAACGCCACCAATCAGTCAGACTATTATCGCTGTTCGACGGATTCAGTGATAGTGCCATTAATTTTAACCCAACGGTCAATGGTGGCTGGATTAATAGTTGAACCTTGGATCCATCAATCAAAGGCAGGCGCTCTACCAACTGCGCCACATAGCCCTTTTATTGGAGAAGTTGAATCCTTTAACTCACTTTGGATTGTCGGTTGACTGCAAAAAAAAAAATTAAGGACTGATCTGTTGTGATACCGGGTTATGTAAAGGAATTTGAAATTATGGAAGCAAAGAAAAGTTGTACATATTAACTTAAAAAAAAATGAGACAAGAAAGCAGATAAGAAAGCAATCTGTTTTTTTGTTTTAATTTCGTTTCAAATATAAACGGATAATATTTACAAATATACAATGGCCGCGTTCGAAGTTCAAGACACTAGCTAGTCAACCGGCCTTGATTGGTCGAGAGCCCATGAATTTGACGGTAAAGCTAGTTAACATATGATGAGGAAGAGGAGTGGATTTGCAAAATATTTGACTGCTTTTTGCAGTTGAACGTCCAAAGTCTGCTGCTAATTTTAAAATCGTTTATTATTGAAATATATTGAAATATAGTATAAAGATTAATTAAAAACCTAGAATAAGGATTTCAGAATCGAAGTCGAAATGGGATCACAAGGCAGTACTTTTTTATTAACCAAAAAGCAAGCCTGACTCATCCTTAAGTGGACACGAAATTCTTCCAGCGAGTACGCAGAAATTACTTCCTCAAAGTAGCTGGGATTTCTAGTTCAATCCAAACACTGCAGAATTTCGCAAGCTAAACGATGGGCTCTGTTACTCGTTTACAACGAATAATGAAACTTGACCTACTGATGTTAAATCAGGTTCACTTTCTTGGCACATGTGCACACAATTCAACTCAATTAAAAGTTCTTCTTCAGTGTCGCTCATTTTAATCGCTTGATTCGAAACGCACAATTAAACTTATTAATTACTAGTACGAATTGAAAGTAATACATAATTCACAGAACAAACTTAATCCAAGTACAAATTGAAAGTAAATTTCGAATATGTTTGATACATGAAACTGTCAACTGCACTTGCCAATTTCTATGGTTTTTGTTACTAAATATAACAATTTACTGTCGTCTTTTTAAAGGTAAAGAAAAGAAATATTCATTTTTATATTTAAGTCAAGGCGACGAAAACTAAGTCCTTCTTATTTAGTTTGTCTAAGTTCACCGTGCTCCCAATTGAATCTAAAATATATTTTGAATCATTGTCACTGAAATATCGGCGGCCGAAACATATTTAAGTTTGATATTTGTTTCACACAAACTATCACTAAAAGTGACGGTATTACTCACAGAGTCTAGAAAAATATTCAACAAATAATAATACACGGAAATAAAAAGACACGAAATCTTAGTATATTTATAGAGATATAGGGCGACCATTCATTTAATGCGTATTCCAACTGTGGCATGTTCTCATAGGGAACGCATAATAAATTATTTTCTTTTACTTTTCGTTAACCCAAGTGAAGAGTCATCTTTATTGACGATTTACTCAGAAGGAGTTGAAGAGTCAAGATTTTTAGTGAACTTCACTCATACACGTGCTCTTTTAACAAAAGACAGCACAGAACCATTTCTAGATGTGATTTTTTTTTTATAAAAAAAAACATTTAGATATATTCAAAAATAATCTTCTATTCGAACAAAATATGGCGTAAAAAAGAATCCTATCGTATCTTCTTTTAAATTCGCCTCCTCGAAAAAGGGACCAAGTATTCGACAAAGAACTTTTCTCCCGAATATTTTCAAAATCTGCTCCGCCTTTCTGCTTATCATCAAGCAAGTAGATCATACATTTCGTCCTCCGAGTAAGGAGTTTTGAACCCATTTGTTTCGCCAAACCAAAGAAACAGCGGTTTCCTAGAGAGATTCTTCGCGGTCTCCACTAAGGTGTCATTCCTGGAGTTGAAATTTACTCCGAGGTAGTTAAAGGCCTTAACCACCACAAAATAACTGTTGCCAACAGTGACTTTTTGTCCTATGCGATGGACAGATGCTTGTCTTGTTTACTTCAAGGCCAACTCGTTTCGCCTGTTCTCCTATTGCCGCAAAAGCCTCTCTGACGACGCGCTACTAGCGACCGGTGATGTCGTTTCGTCGGCATATCTCAGCATCTGGACAGATTTGTCGAAGAAAGTGCCTTTAATGTTCACATCTGCCTTGTGCATTATTACAGAAGTCACGACATTAAGCAGGTATAAGACTCGATTCCTGAATTTCTGGATGATGGGGCGTATAGAGCTGACAGTCCAGTCATTGGGCATGGCTTCATCCACACATGATTGGCTGATAATTTGGCGCAATGGACCCTACCAATGTATCGCCATAATGCTTGAAAAGCTGGACCATCAGAGGCGATGGCCTTATTATTCTTCAGCGCTTTGATAGATAAGCCAATCTCTACCAAACTGGTTGGGGGGATGGGCTCTATTTTGGCTGGATACGGGTTCTCTTCTTGCCCTGTCAAGCAGGAATGGTTGTAAATACAGCTTCTATTCCCTGTGCTTCGGTGACTAGGTTTGCTTCACTGTTTCGAAAAGCCTGCGACTCGGGCTTGAAACCAGCTGTTTGGCTTTCCTGAAATACATTGGGTTAGGTTCCTATCACGGGGCTCTTGATTTCCTTGAAATGGGAGGCTGCGTAGGTCCTTTTCTTTTTACGCAGGATTTTCTTCTTCACCCTGCTTCAGGCTCTTCTCTTGCGGAGATGAGATGCAAGTTATTTGCACATTTATAAGAAGAGCACATATGACCAGTTCATTCAACATTTTAAAACAATAAATTACTAAGATTACAAACCAACATATTAGTAGCGCAACTAAGTTATTCGTCAAAAGATAGCTCCAGCAGTAAGTGGTTGTCGATTATGATGGATCTGAAACGTCATGACCCGAGCTTAGACATATAGTAAACAGACTGTTTTGACACATAAGTAATTTTGGTTTGGCGGTATGCTTATGGTTGTGTGAATATATCTGATTTACTGAACCGAAGAGTCCCCGGTGAGCTACTTGCGACGTCTTGTTCGTAGTAGCCGCGCCCGTCCACAGCTTTTCGGCACACGTGGAAAATTATAGGTATCACTAATCTGAACCAGACACTTTCTATGGAGGGGGAATAAGGCCGTTAAGGCGCACTGTCTCATGGTGCATATCATAGGGGTAAAAAGCCCCAGAGATCAAGTTGTTGTTCGAAGTCATTGCTCTTGCAATGTGACTTCGAACAAGTTTTATCATAAAGATATCCACTCTGGAGTTCTATATAAATGGAGACAAGCCCTTAAACATCGTCACCTTGAACCAAACGTGCCATTGATCGGCAAGGACAGGCCGAAAAAGTGTCGTGTAGCATATGACATTTTTCTTAGCATCGAGTTGACTGCTGTGAAGCAGTCTCTTTGTCAAGGCAAAAGTCGCTTTGGCTCTGTCCAAAGCAGCATTTATATATTTGTTAAAATAAAGTCACTGATCTAGCCAGATCCCAAGGTATCTGAAAACACTTCGATTCGCCAATGGCTGCCCGTTTTGTCCAACGATGAAGAACACATGTCTATTTTCTTCCAGTATTTCTGGAAGCCGCAGACAACGGAGTCTGAACAGTATGGGCTCGCAACTTCCAATCATCCCAATATTCCTGAATATTTTCGAAGTCACGTTGCAAAAGACTAAAGATGACCTCGTTTTCGGACTTCACCTGTACACGTTCGTCATCTGCGAACGCTACAACCTGTTGTACACCGTTGTTTATTTCAAAAGTATCGGCAGATGCCACAACGCCTTTTTTCACAATATTTGTGAAAATATCTTAGATTATGTAAAGCAGCGGTTTGCTTTTGTCGGGCTGGTCGAGCTTGAAAGAGATCCCCTGCAACCATACAGTGTCAAAGACCTTTTCCAAGTCAATTAGCAAGGGACCCGTGCATTGTTTCTTACCTTTGTTCCAATGGATATCTGATACCAGTTTAGACTCCTGAAACCCTATCGGTTATCAGGAATAATATATTTTTCCACGACTTGGTCAGCGATCAATAGATCACTTATTCAAAAACCTTTATGATGTTGGGAAGAAGACTTACTGACCGGAAATTCGCCGAACTAGAGCGAATTTTTAAACAGGCTAGATAAATGTTTACGGCTCTTAGAGGAAGATGTTTAAGAACAATGTTTGGTATTTCGGCGATTCCCACAGATTTCTTAATTCTCAGTGAACCAAAATAACCAAGAGGTTGAACCCCTTCATTGGCGATGACATCATTTGCCAAAATATCATTGAACATAGTAAAACCAGTATTCTCCTCTCGCCAGTACTCAATGTCATATCGCAAGTAGAAGTTGTGCAATAGGACATGATTTTCTAAGATATGGTTCGGGCTAATGCTCACATTCACCTTACACACATCCCTTAACGTAGAACCTATTACTTCAACCTTCTCCTGAGGATTTTTGATCACAAAAAAGTTGTCATCTCCGATCGGTAGAAGCGATAATAATCTATACCTCCTTTCAGAAGTACTTGTTCGTATATAATTCGAGGGAGTTATTATATATATAAACTCATTTTGATTATTCCTTGGAAAAAATGTATTAATTTTCGGGAACCCCAGTATGTTCCAGCTTTAACAGCCCGAATTTCGGTATGCGACTTTATTGCAGCGCGGTTATTTTGCTGAATTAATTGCTGTAGGTTTTATCGTCAATGCAGCAGTTTAAACGCCTTCAGTAGTCTATTTTTTGTCGATGTAGTGCGTCTATCGTTGCGCTGCGGTAAATGTTAATATTGTCAGTTAGTTCGTACTTGGGACTTGAACTGTCCATTGTTTATTATATGGCGTCGTCCATCCGTTTGGGGTAAGTGTCGATCGCCTTGTTCGACAAAGTTCTATTCGATGGTGGGTTGAGCGAGTTCGAGAAGAAAGGTCTTGTTATTGTCTGGGAGAAGCGTGTTTACCGCGTCCCACTGTAAATGTAAGAGCGCGCTTCCTGAAACTGGAGGTGATGTAGTCCTTATCCAGGAGCTATTGACTACCAATATTCGAATAGGCGGACTTAGAAATAAGGGTTAAAAATTAATCCACGCCAGCAGTAAAGATAAACTAAGAACCTGCTTTTTAGCAACAGAAACAATTCAAAATCCTCATTCGCCACAATTACAGCGACGTTGACTTCACAGTCGCTAGCTTTGAGAAAACAATTATTTTGCAGAGAAAAAAGCCGTGTACTATTTGGACAGGTTACAGAGATAAGTGTAGAGTTACAAGGGGACTATTCAGAAAAATAAGAATGAAATTAAGAAAAAATTATTTGTATCATTAGGTCGGAAACTTTTTCGACTAAAGCAAATGCATAAATAATAATAACCTATCATATTAAACGGTATGAACTCTCCAAAAAAAATAAAGTTATCTCATAGCTACAACCTTAGATGTAGTATGCCTGATAGCATTCTAATATCAAACTTAGCGGTCCTTGAACATGATTTAATTTAAAAAGAAACATGTGATATCCATTTCATATTTTTTTTTAAATTATTTGCTCGCTCTTCAAGAGGATATTAAGACTCTTATAATGCGTGTAGCACAGAGCGAGCGGAAGAATAAGGAGAAGAATGAAAGATTGTGTAGTGGTTTGAGAAACTCAGATGTAATTGGTTTCAACTCACTTACGCGGGTGGAGCCCGAAACGGGACGGAAGATTTTGATATCGACCTATTGGCCTTAACTTAATTCGCAGGATTTAATTCAACATTGGTTATGATCTATGAACTTTTTGAAAGTTTGGAAGATTTAGCTTTAACACCCCGCTGTCAGTGTTATGCCTACACAGCAGAGTCATCTAAACACAATCTACACAAACCGCTGTTTTGAAAAACACGAATTAGGAACTAAGCCGATACAACAACCACTACAACAACGCCACCCATTAGTCAGACTACTATCATTGGTTGACCAACCCAGTGATAGTGCAATTACCAGATTCGAAAAACTAGACCACTACTCAAGGAATCAAACTTGGGACCTATCAATTAAATCAATTGAAAGGCAGGCGCTCTACCAACTTCGCCACCCAGCTGTTCATATTTATTCATTTACCAGAATATATACTATATTTATCATTTATTTTTATATTTATTTATTTTACTATATTTATCTATCTGTTGGTCATTTACGATATTGCGTATCTATTTCTTTAAATTAATATCTTTATTTATATATTTATTTATTAATTTAATTATTAAAGTTAAAGTCCTGCCAACGCAGCGGACTAAGATCTCGTCTCCAACTGTTCGACTTACAATCTAAAACAAACCAGATTTATTTAATGAAAGACACTTTATTGATTCACGTCCAAACTAGGACTTAACTCAAAAACTAATCCATCCAACATCGACAACATAACTTTTATGCGAGTGCGTATATCCGGGCGACGCAATCCGATTTCAATACCCTGTCCAGTGAGAACATGTTTATGCACTTGAACGTGATGAGTCAGCGACTCACATAGGGTTCGCTGTTAGGCATTTAGCTCTGGCTCAAGCGCTGTTAACTTTTATTTTATTATTTATTTATAATGATTGTTTCTTATATACAGGTGAATATGGTATACTATACATATATGTACATGCATTCATTTGACTTATATATATTTTTTTGTGTTCATTCCCAAACATTTCTGGCCATACAAAACATTTCTGGCCATACCAAACGGTCTGAGAGTATGGAGATGCTTAGTGATTTATTTATTTATTTTTTATGTGTGCCTTTTAGTCAGATAGTTCTCAAGCAACCCCACTTTTCTTGTACATCGTGACACCTTCTTTTATTTTTTGTTTTCTAATTTTTGTTGTGGAGGCAACACAACACCTTTTTTTTCTACCTTTGCCTTCAATGAATTAATTTTCACCGTACCATTTAACAAAAAATTATAAATTTTTTTAGTAGTAGGGTAAGAACCATATTTTAAAAATGTGCAATTTATGAAAATCAATGAAAAATTTATATTTTTTCCACAATAAAAACAAATACAAAAGTAACGAATATGGAAATGAGATAAATTTTTTGCTAAAGGCACCCACAGCATAACATTTCCAAGAGCAGTAGTCGGGTAAGTTACGAAAAATTTTCTTTATAAATTTGCCATCAACAATTTTAGAGACAACAGTTTAAACGCTTTTTGTGTGTCAGAAATATTGATTTTATTATGACCTTTTAAAATACAAACTAAAGCTTAAACTATAACTCATAAACTTCTCCATTTGAATTCAAACAATTTTTACTATTTATGCAATTCGAACACGCAGTTGAAATAACATTGTGCAAAATGTAGTATTAGGACTTTTACTTATTTACTTGATGTGCTATCGATTCCAGGAGGATCAAAGCCTGGACTTAGGCTACTTTCCATCCTTTATCCGACGGATTGATTCCTTGTTGACAGTACGTAAATAGATATGTATTCGGTGGAAGGGTCGCTCCGCGAAGGATCGACCAACGACCCCTCCGATTTGACTCAAAATTAGTGGAATTTCTCATTTTAATAAAGCAAACTTATTTTGTGACTGCGTGCAACGGTGCTTCAAAACTGCGAAAAATATTAAATTCAAGGTTTTTTCTATATCTCAAAAAATCATTATTTTCAATTGAAAGTAGTCACTGTGGCCATGGTATACCTTAAAAGCTTAATAAAACTCCTTATTTATTTCCAAAAAGTGCATATCCATGCATATTTCTTTTAAGTACATATTCTTCTGATGAAAAGGAGAATTATTTTACTATTTTTACTGTGCAACCAAGTCAATCGCATGCACTATTGCCATAAAAAACAGGAAAGAAGTTCCATTCAGCATACACTCCCAACTCTTGTTCATGTAATGTTAAGTTAAAAAATTTCGTTTTGTTCTTGTACTGCTCAACAGAATAATCGGAAAACTTATTAATTTGTTTAAAATGTTGGCATTTCATACTATGCCATGTTCTACGATACCGTCATTTTTATTTCATTTATATGATTCCGGTAATTTATTGAGAATGTGCTTATCATCGCTTGTTCATTAATCCAGTGTTATCCGTGCACTGCATCTTGGACAACAAAGCCTTCAATTTCAGAACAATCCGTTTGAAGTAGTATGTCAGTTTTCCGATACACAGTCTTTTTTCCTGGCATTATGTGGTTGATAAAGTCTTCACAGTGAAAACTTTTTATACATTGTCATTAATGCCATTAATGCTCCATTAACAGAAAAGTGGGGATAGCAAAACAGTTTTTGGATTTTACCTTTAATTTTTCTATAATTTATAATTCACAATTTAATATTAAAACCTATTAGTGACCAGCGGCGCCATATGGACCCGCACACAATGGTAATTTTTCGGCTAAATTTAAATTTTAAATTGCGTCGAATTGCTATTGTCGCAATTACATCGCAAAGAATAAAATTAAATGCAGGTCTGTTGAGCTTCTTGTGGTGAACAAGTAGCTTGTGGCTTGTGATTTCAAAAAAAGAAAAAAAGTGAAACATGGCACGACAGAAACGGTAAATAGAGTTTATTAATTATTTTTACAAATTGGTGTGAACAAATGTTTGCTAAATGTTTTATTTAACGAATAAAAGATTATTTTAAAAAAAAATTTAAGACGATCTAAGATATTCTGGCCAGCCAGAATCTACTCTCGTTGCTCGGGGTCCATATGGCCCCGCTGAACTATACTCAGTGCTACTTTCTTTTACTATATACTTTTTTGTTCGGTTATTTTTAGATATGGAATGAATGTAGAACAGTTGATAGACTACCTAACAGAGCTGGATGACGATGATGATGAAGTACAATCGGTATTAATTGAGCCACCAAGTGTCTAATGTCGATTCAGATGAAGATTCCGGATATGAAGACGGAAATGGTGATATTGGAAACCTAAACAGAAATCAGATGATGGCCCGTTGTCAGTTAGTTGGAAAACAAATGAAACCATCCGAACATGATAATGAATATGAAGATGAAGATGCCCGTTTTTGACAACGCTTTAAAAGAAATAGTGACACATTCTTTTCAAAATTTAGACGTCAGTTTATTACGATCTATTGATGGACATCCGAATTCAGAATGCGCTTCAGTTTTTGGTTCATCAGAAAAAGTCAGGCCTATTCCACCTTCGAATTTTTACAAACACACAATATTAGTTCGAAATGATTTCAGTACAGTTTCAGCCTCTAATCGCCAAAGCTATGATGTTACATCGGAAGAAGCAGCATGTAGCTCGTCTGTACTATCTAGTCAAAGTGTTGAAGTAGTATTGACGCAAATACCTGTACGCTGTAGTATCCGGCAAATCCTGACTTCAACTGTGTCAGTTAGCGGTAGTAGCAGAGGAGTCAGCTCAAAACATCATGGAGGCTCCTATCACACAACGGAAGATAAGGTGATCCAAACGAAGCGCATCTGGTGCTGCACCAACCTTAAAACGACCAAAAAAGACAATAGAAACACCAATTTTGTGACTTGAGGATGATGACGTTGGTGAAGTTGGCCTTCTTGCAGAATGTGACTATACGGATTGCAAAAATCAAGAACCATCTGAGGTCTTTGAAATATTTGTTGATGAAGTGATATTTCAAACGCTTTGCAATGAAACCAACCAATATGCAGATTATACAGGAAATCCAAATCCTAATCCGTAAATGAGATGAAAGTAAAAATTTGTTGGAATTTTAATAGTTACTGGTTACTCATTTGTAATTTGTACCCAGTAAAAGAGGATACTTGCCTATTGATTCAATTTTTCAAGCCATGCGAAGAACCAGATTTGAAACAGTCTTCCGTTTTTTGAATTTTACAGACAATGGACTGCAGCAGGCAGACGATAAAATTTTCCGTTTTGTGCGTCGCTTCTACTTTGTACGGAATAAATCCAATATCTAAAGTTGGTCGATAATCCAGACAAGAACATACAAATGAACACCCACTAGCTATCGCAAAGTACAATAAGTATATGGGTGGCACAGACAGAATGGACCAAAATGTAAATGCTTACAGAATCGGGGCTTAAGGCAAGAAATGGTGGTCCTCAATCTTCACCTGGCTTTTGGACGTCTCGTTGCATGTCTGTTACACAGAAACGCAGGATGCGCTTTGAGTCAGCTAGAATTCAGACGCCATGTTGCTATTCGTTATTACCGTACGCACGGTGATATAAACTCACCAGGGAGAATGCACAATGGTTCGACAATGTTGGCCACTAACTCGTAACTGTTCCAGATGGCAAAAAGAGGAAATGTGCGGAAGCAAGCTGCGAATCAAAAGGCAGAACTATGTACTTCTAATGCGACGTTGGCCTATGCCTCAAATGCAATCATAAATATCACTTTCTTCGTGTTGATGAATAAATACTTATTAGTTTATTTTTTTTCTTTGTAAAAAAAAGTTTTTCCTACTAATAAAACTTGATTTATTATATATAACAGAAAAACGAAAATTGTATTGAATATAACCCAGAGGGTCCATATGGATCCCGAGGCTCAAGCCAAGATTTAGCAGCTTAGAAACAAAAAGTTTATTGTTAACGGTTTAACTACCCAAAAGTAAACGGAGTTCAAAATTTCAACCTTCTAGCTCTTCTGGTTGCCGTTGGTTGATAATGAGTTAAATTCACTTCTTGGTGCAAGCATATAGGAATCTGGAAAAAGTTCGTAGCTCACTATATATATAAATATATACATAGATATCAAGAGTAAAAGGAAAAAAGTTTCCAAAACACACTTATTCATTGGAGATAGAGGGTGTGTCTTTATAATTAATTAAAAAAATTGGTTTGGGTGCGAGTAGGCCTGCCCATACCATGAACTTCCCATCTCAAGATACAAAAGAAATAGGTGCAATTTTATTTACCTACACCATGAAATTCAATAATCATCATTCATTCCCTAATCAAATGCATTGCAAACAAAAAGATTAGATACATATTGTTTTAGCTGCCTTTGAGGAATGCCATATACTCCTATATATTTTCGTTTTTGGATCACTTAAAATATGAATTGCGTATTTAAAAATGATAGATGTCAGTCAATTTGGAAATATTTTTTTTCTGACTGAGTTACATTTCTACTAAAAGAAAATTAGATTTTTAGTTTTACTGCAGAAATAACTTAATATAATTTCAAATAGTTTTTACCGTTTTTTTTTTTACATGATAGCTGGTTGGACTTTTTTTGTCATTAATCATTTAATTACTAACTTGAGGTGGCGTTACAGTCCGCGTGGCATTGGAATTTTATCCTTTTGGCTAAGTCGATGTCGCTGTACAACTCCTAGCATACAATTTGTTGTTGAATCTTCTTCTCCACTCACAGTCAATGCTGATGGGACAAAAGATTACACTTTTACATGCTTCTGCACCATATAGTAGGACAGGGATGATATGGGTCTTACAGAACGATGCTTCAGTTCTTCGAAAGTGGGCTTAGCTTTCTTAACCAGAGGTATTCTTAATTTGATCTCAGCGCTGGTGTTATTATCTGTTTTTACAGCGGAGCCAAGATAGACAAAGTCCTAACTACCTCAAAGTTATAGCTGTCTATGTTAACGTTCTGACCCAGACGTCGAATTTGGTTTTTCTTGATGGCAGCATATGCTTCTTTTTGCCCTCTTTTGTTCACAAGGTTCTTTTGCACTATTGTCCCAAGTATGATGTTGAAGAAATCGCATGACAGTGCATCACCTTGTCTAAAATGTTGTTTGACATCAAGTGGGTCGGTGACGTCTTTTCCGGCCTCCATCGCCATCCTGCACAAAAGTACGAGCTTGGCAGGAATGCCAAACCTAGACATGACTTCATAAATCTCGTCTCTGTGGACGAAACGGACACCAAAAGCAACCTTGAAATTGATGAAAACGTGGTGCGTACTGACTTGGCTCCTGGGTTTTTTCCAAGCATAAACCAAATATTTGGTTTATGGTGGACATTTCTGGTAGAAAACCACATTAATACCGACCTATTAGGATGTTGACGAACTGCTTCAGACGTTCACATCCTACGGCGGAAAAGATGTTAAAGGCAATTTTGAGGAGATTGATACCTCTGTAATTGGCTTCCTTCCTTCAGGATTGGGTAACCAATACTGAGATTCCATTCATCTCGCATGCTTTCTCCAGACCATGTATTGCAGATGAGTTTGTGCATACTCCCAACGAAGTCATAGCCGCCGGTTTTAGAAGTTCTATCTTGCTATCTGTACTTCGTCTAGGTCAGGTAGATGGCATTGTTGGTTCTTCCATGTCCTCAGCATTGACTGCAATTCTACTATGATATTTCCATTTCGAATTTTGCAGGCTTCGGTTTGGGATGTATAACCTTGAGATAATTGTTTTTGCTGGCTGTATGTCCGTGGCTTGCATTAAACGACTCAAGGAAAGCATTTTCAACTTTAATATAGGACCAACGACCCAAAATCTTAGCCAGTCGTCCCTCTAAAATTATCCAAATCAACGTGAAGATAGGATTTTTTAAATTTAGAGTTGCGAAAATCGATTTCATAACAACAACTTTAACATTGGAAGTTGAATTTGTATTTGCTTTTTGCAGTTGTTTTTCAAATTCTTCAAAAAAGTGTTATAAACCAGAATTATCAAATATTATATAGCTTAGTTTTAAAAGTATTACATTTTGTAAGAACTCTGTTTATAGGGATTCATATTTTAAGAGTTTGAGGACCAACTGCTTATCTCAACTTCATGTATTTTTGGAATTATTTTTAATCAATCAAATTTGTTTGATTGCTTTTCTTTGGAAGATATTAACCACTGCCTGGAATATTAAGGCGTGATTAACTTTATGTCCTTTTTGAACGGGTTCAAAAGTACATAGGTTCAATCCAGAGATTTCCACCACCTCTTCCTTCCGAGCTGGTAAGTGCTCAGCAAATGATATTTTTCTGTCTGGTAAATATATGGCTTAAAGAGGATCACATTCAGTCCAGTTTTCTTTGCAGATTTTGATAGGATTTTCCACGCCGATTCCGAGAGATTTTTGTTATCTCTGTGTCATTTTCTGGAAATACCTCTGGGATTGGGTTCATGATAAGAAACCACAACAGTGGAAAACTAAATCGGATGTTATCCATGTTTATCCATGTGTTTTAACTTTGTCATTTAGGTTTCTCTCGATGCTTTTGCGTTAAATTCAATTGCCTCATGTAATTCGCGCCATGAGCAAATGAGCAAAGCGTCAAGCTACAGCCGAGCAGGTTTTTAATAAAAAAACTGGTGGCCCCATAATTTTCTAAGGATGTTTTCATGTGTCAGTGTTGCAGACGTCACTCTGAGTCTTGAAAAATGGAAAAGACTTACAGGATTCACATTTCTGAAACGATTTTCAAAGAACTTCCGTGGAAATTTGGATAAGGAAATAGAGAAAGGGGTACATCAATGTATGAAATGGCCTCAACTAAATACTGTTTTAGTCTTTTTGGTAGTCTCTATAAATAGTTATTTACTTAGTTTAGTCAATTGACTAAATAAACATAATATTGATGAAACTTTTGGCATTAAAATTGAACAACAAAAAAAAATTTTGTATGAATTTGTCCGGAAACTTATGAACGGCAGTGTATTTATTTATGCATATTTTTTTAGCTGATTATGTAGCTATAAACTATAAATTTAATTAATTTTGAGCTTTTTTTATTGGAAAACTAAATTGGTTTTAATTGAAGAAGTCAAATTGTCCCTTTTTTTGACAGTTTTTTCGTCATAAAATTCAAACCACCCTGTGAAATTTAACCAAGAGCTTTTCAGGTGATCTTTATGCACACACGCTTCGAATGAATCCAATTTGGCTTCGATAGCTTGATTTGTTCTCGAGTTAGGCTGTACGAAAGAATCCGCACAAACGTACGTACGTACGTACGTACGTACACACACAAACACAGACATCTTTCTAAAAATCATGGAATCCGACTACTGGGACCGCCAAACGTGGAGAAATGTAAAAATTTTGAATTTCGAAAATCGGACCGATTACAAGAACTTCCTGATGGGAAGTTAATAAATAAAATTATAATTCTTTGAGTAATTCAAGGATACGTGTAGAAAGCACATTTTAGAATATCCCTCGATCTCGAAAATATAAGTAGGCATTGTTTAAACTTTGAAAGTTTACGTTTTCCTGGAGCAAATATCCTTATTTTGAAACAAATCGAAAGGGGTCATTCAGTGCTCCCCCCTATATGCGCAATGGTTATAATAACGTTTACGCATTCCAAAAGCTGATCGCAATATCTTATGAATGTGCTTCTCTTTTTATTCAATATTGAGCAGTACATCACGTGTTGTGCGTCAAAACCTTTCCAGTTTTCAAGGAATGACGAATTCGGCCATTACTTTGTATAATTCATTTATTTATATGATGCGTTTCAACAGTAACAATTAAAGACAAAAGAATATCAATAAGCAATTTACAAGCATTACCGTGTATGCTACCTATGTCGCAGTTAAAATGATATATATTTTCGATACATTTACAATAGTTTTTTTTATTAACAATGAAAGTAAATTTGTCCAAATACTAGGTAATAGTAACGGTTAGCATTTGGATAATATGATTCAAAATTGTTATAAATGTTTTTAGAAAGAAGCACAGTCTTAAGTATTCTTTTCGTTTCGATAGCAGATATGGCAAGAGAGCATTTATTGTCGCAAATAGAACCTTGCAAGTAGGCTTGTGACTATAATATGACACAACTATACTCCAAAATAGTGCGTTAAGGATATGGGGGTTTTCAATAATAGATGGGTAGAATAAATATTTGGTTCCGGCAAAAAATTCTCAGACGTTCACACAAAACTTACACTGGATATGATTTTGTTAGCAACTTTTATTAGGAAAATCCATCGACAGCCGGTTTATTTTTGACAATCCATAAAAATTACTCCTGTACTGTAACGACTTTCAGAACATTAAACAGCTTTCTTCAGTCAGTGAACCAGAACAATTTATACTTGCAGAGCCGCACACAATGAATCACTGTAAACAGCTTATCTATTTAACAATGAGAGGGTGTACCTTTTGTTTTCATTGAAAATGAATAAAAACATTTTTTATGTGAATTAAATTTCCGTAAGTTTAAACAAAAATATACAAACAAACAGATTGGATGATATCCATTAGACTTGTTCGTGATTTGGATACCTCCAGAGCTGTTGGGGCAAACATTATCATACCTTGTCGACTGCACTCAAACTAAACACTCTTTGTGCTGATAGGAATGTGTTTGATTTAAGCAAGATTACGTCGCACCTTGGCGCACAGAAGCCCGTTTTTTCGTAATGAAATTCTTTTTAAAACGTCCTCAAAAATGCAGATATCAGACGTGAAGATAAAAAACGTTTACATTCTTGCATTCTTTGCGTTAAGAAAAATTCATATGGAGAAAAAGAACAAACAGTAGATATGTTTTGAATTATGAGCATTGATTAAGATATTGGCATCATTGCTTAGGACATAGACGCTCCCGATAGGTGAATGAAGCAGCAGCAGCATTCAACGCATGTAGTTACATTCAGCCGATGTTGTTGTGCCATGTATATCTTAAATTGAAACAGATTTAATATAATTTTTTTAGCGTTTCCTGGAAACTCTGATTTTTTGTTCCATTACTTCATCCGTACCTAAAAAGGAAAAACGTTATTTTATATGAATCGAAAGCTTTACTGAAGTCGGTATAGATGGCATTAACTTGAAAACCTTTTTCAACAGCATTTATAACATATGATGTAAAATGAGTTAAATTAGATGTAGTCAAGCGAATCGAACCATACTGGAACTCAGACATCTGCTCTTTAACGTAAAAAACTAATTTCTCCCAATATTTTCAAAGAGTTTTGGTAAAGCAGGTAATTAACAAATACTATATTATTTCTTGGACCACATTTGTAGATAGGTACCATGTAAGAAGTCTTCCACTCATCGAGAAAAATAACCGAGATAAGCGATGTGTAAAATATTTTGAGCAAAACAAAGAATTTGACAAATAGTTCTACAGAATCTTGAACACTGTTCAATATCGACTTTTTATTAAACATTTGTTTTGGTAGCCCATTTGAAAATCGCTTTTGGTTTGTTAAAGATCAAAAGGACTTTGGATCCTGTTTAAGCTTGTTTTCAATAGAATGAACATAATTGTTAAGTAAGAACTTACTATGAACAGTGGAATCCTTCCGAAGTTTGCAGAAGAGGGCTTCATCCGAGTCGTTTCCTCTAAGTTCAAAACTCAAGATATTCCTATTCAACCCCGAGTGACGGCGCAGTAGAAGACAACCGGGACTCAGGTGGAGCACACAAGTGGAATACTTCAGCCAACTTGATAGCAAAACTGGAGATAACTAGCCAGGTACGGTTCGGGCTTGAGAACTTGTTGGTTGAGGCCCAACACCCTTTCCTCCTTGCATTACAGCGAATTAAAATATATGATGAAAAATTTGGCACCTCTTCTAGGCTGTCAATATTGTTTATAAAGAAGACAAAGGAGGAGTTAAATAAGTTGATATATTTAAAACAAATTACAAAAAAACTTAAAGTATGTTTTATGCTAAGTATTATGTTTGTAATGGACATTTTTTCGATAGGTAGAAAAATCTTTTATTGGTGGATTACGAAACTTATAGTGTCTCTTTCCTTTGATTCAACCCCGACCGCTATTTTAAAAATTCTGAAACAGTTGACACAATAACGACAACAGGTATATACATATACATATGTATGTATCAGCACGTGTACAAGGACATCATTCAAACAGGACAGTTGTTCATTTCTCTGGTGCACCATTGCAATCTCGTTGAGAAGTTCCTCTCCCATCACCGAAGAACTTAGTTGTGCAATAAACTTGCCGTTCTATGAATGTGCTTTTCTTTTATCGTTTCTTGTGGGGACTTTATTGGAATCTTCAAGTCCTTTTTGAAGAATCTCACTGCTATTGATCAACTATTCTCCGAAATCCATTGTCCATATAAAATGATGCTGTTTTGAGCACAGCACTGACGAATGAATGAAAATAAACTGAAACAAAGAAGAACACACAATTGACGAACAAAATTACTTGGCAAATAAGAATCTTTTCAAAGAAGTAATTTGCGTTCAGAATTTGAGCTGAGAGATGGAGGTTAGATGTTTCTTTCAGAACTTCATCCACTAACCAATTGTAAGCATGCTGCTTTACGGGTAAATGTGAAGGATACAGGTATGACGGATACTTATAGTTATATAAACGTATAATAATTGAATTGTGGTGCCACGTGACTTCGAATATTGTGTCTCCATCGTGGAGAACCTTACTATGAGTAAGTCTAACATGTGTATGATACACGTGACTCGATTGTTTGATTTCAGTTGTACCGCGCTGTAGGTGATGGGTTATATATTATTAACTCAGAATTGGTTACCCAACTGTCATGATGATTTTTTTTTAACAATTATAGTACCGAAGGATTGCGGGCTTTAAGAGTAAATCGCTGCATGGAAATGACGGATGGTGGGTGGTTGAAAAGTTACAAAAGCAAAAAGATACAAGGGAAAGGGTTTTTTAAAATTATGAGATACGAAAGGAGGTATTGGTATTGGTTAACAAATGTCAACGTATGAAAATCTATTCACATCCAACGATGATTAATTTGTATATGGAAAGAAGAACGAACAATAGTTCCTTAATAAAGCGTCATAAATTTTTATGGCGGCTTTTTCTGATTTAGAAATTCGAGTTCGATAAACATTACACAAATTCGAAGTCCATAAAAAACGAACGTTCTGCACAAGCCTTAAGGTGTGTTAATAATTCATCCATCACGAAAATTTGGTCTTGAAGAGTTTGCCCGCTTTTGATTGCGTGCAGCCCCGGGTAAAAATATTTCAGTTTAATTCGTACGGATGTACAGCGGCGAACGAAAGCTGTAAGTTGTTCAAGAGTCCCGGCCGTACGCAGGCTGTGTGAGGTCCGTTTGTCGGACAGATACGGCTTTAAATATTCTTATATTGCTGCACAGTTAATAGTCTAACATCCCACCGCTCTATTCTGCGTCTATCAGTGTTTTTGATGAAATTCATTTTAAATGAATGTTGAGGAAGTAGTCAATGGATTAGCCACAGGTTTCCTATGAAAAATTAGCCGCAATTACCTGTAATTAATTTTTATATAGTTTATTAACTAACATTGCAACTATATGCTTTTTCAATCAATTTAACATCATTTTAAAGAAAATGAATTAAAGAATAAGAAAAAATTGTTGTTAGCTCTCAGTTAGCCGCAACGTTATCGATGCCAGGTGTAAACAGGTATATTTTTGTTAACTATTAAGAGTCATCTGTTTTTAAAAAAAAAATCATACAACATTAAAGTTTTATATTTTCACTTTTCAGTGAAAATTTGTTCAAGTGAGATAAGAACTACTTTTTCTTGAAAAAGTTGTCTACGGAATCTTTCAAGCTCACCGATATTGCGTTATTTTTTCATTCATTTTGGTTTTTTTTTTGTATTAAGAGCTAGTTACTTTCTTTTTATAATAAATCTTATTAATAATATAGTATTCGAATTAGAATTTGAAAAAAATTCGTCAATCAGAGCAATGGAACATAAAACAATGACGTTTAACAATAATTTTGATTTCAATGATCTTTTATTCATTTTCTGTATCAGTATCATTACAGAGCCATAATCTGCTTCCATGTATTCTTCTATGTCTTTTTGGAGTTCATCTAAAGTCAAGTATTTTGATGCCAACAAAATTTCTTCGACTGTCATTGTCGGGTCATGTGTCGGGTCGCCAATGAACCAAGTTGGTTTTGAATTTCTATCAATTACAAACCAACCGTACTCACCTGGAGAAAGTTGACAGATGCAACTAACGTTTTTATTGTCAAAATATTTCGGTTGTCCAAGAATTCACCGCATTTACGTACGATGCTAAAAAATTAATTAGAGCTAATGAAGCCAGATATCACATCTTCAAAAAACAATAATCCGCGACAAGAGTAAAATAAAAATTAATATTGTTGTTTTAAGATGTGATATCTGGCATGTTCATATATCTTGGGTCATCCAGCCTTTTCTTTTGGAAAAATATTGCAACGGTAGAACTTTGTTCTTAAAACATCTTGGCTTTCTGGTCTTTCCAATGATAATTGATGTAGGTAATAAAAAGACCTGACTGATCCAATTTGAAAATATCTCTTTCAGCATAAATTTTTGTTAGACTGGGAATGAAATTGTGAAATTGTGACGACTGTTCACCCTGAATTCGTTTTGAAATTTTTCCATGTCGCTTAACCATAGCCACTCTTTATAAAAGCTAAAAAATATAAATTAACCACAATAATTAAACAAGCTTCATACCTGAAGTCAGAGTAAAATCCAGATCCAACATCAACGCGAATCGTTTTGCCTGTTCCATCACAATATTGATGGACACAGTTGCTACCTTTGATCTCATTTGGCCGAACCAGGTTTAAAGAGTTTTTTCAACTTTTTTGCACGCCCCGATTCGTTCACGTTTAAGTGATTTTTTTTTAATTTATTTCTTTATTTCATAACAATATCTTCGAACGTTATAATTAATTCAATTCATTTATTTCATTTATACGTTAAAAGTATTGAACAAAATAGCCGAATACAATCTTGTGTCTAAAGCAATTCAGTGACGAAAGTAGTTAATAAATTCAAAAATTAAATCAAATAATTCTATTGATGGGGAAGCAACCAGAGATTTAATTAAAAATATTCTCAGAATTATAACATCATTGGATTTAACGAAGCATCAATTTCAGAATGGTTAAATGAAAACAGTCAATTTTTTACTGCCTTTACGAATACTGTTTTCACTCTCTCACACCTAAGATTATCTGGTAATCTATTAAACAATCGCGGAGCAGTAGCATAATAACAATGAGAAAAATGGGTCTTTTTGATTGTAGGAGTCGTTACGAAACTTTTGGTGTTGATTCGCAAGCAATAGTGACTTGCACTCTAGCTATATAGTATTTGGAGTCACAAAAAATCTTTTTAAAACTTTGTAACAATATAAGGAAAAGAAATTCGAGACATTTGAATAGGTCAAAACTGGGTGTCCTGCGAATAGCTTTTAAAGTGACCCTTATAGCATGTTTCTGCTTTATCAATAAAGGTTGAATTTTATTGAAATAAGTACCTCCCCAGCAAGAGATTCCATATTCCAGTTTCGAGTTAAATAAGTCATAGTAAACTAATTTTAAAACCGTT
The DNA here is from genome assembly GCA_963555765.1 of Orthonevra nobilis. NCBI lineage: Eukaryota > Metazoa > Arthropoda > Insecta > Diptera > Syrphidae > Orthonevra > Orthonevra nobilis. Next base: position 81,005,021 of record OY743224.1, on the reverse strand, counting down.
ATATTGCAGTACATTCTAAGGTGATACAATTGTCTTACAACGCCGTTAAGATACTGTTACAAAAACATTGAATGGTCCTTCCAACATAGTTTTTGGTCCAATATAATACGTAAATATTTCAATCTGTCACCGCGTTCAATCAAAAATCAATTTTTATGCCAATTTACTTGATTGTTGAATATCATGTCACCGAAAACAAATCGATTACAAATTGGTGCATACTAAAATAAAGGAAGTTTTGTGAAAGCATTATCTTTGATATTATATAACATGAACTTTGTTTTATTGCTTATTATAAGCTTACGAAAGTTAAATCATCTTCTTATCATATCAGCAAAACTATCTATAAATTAGTGTTTGAATAGAAGAGAGATGTATCATCAGCAAAGGCAGTGATTTTACCTTTAAAAGGTTGTTAAAATAATGAGTAAATATAAATAAAAAAAAGGATTGGGCCCAATACTGATCTTTGACGCACATCCATATTTAGGAAGCCTTTAGCACTGTAAGCATTACCTATTTCTACAACTTGATTGTGGTCAGATAGGTAAGAACAAAACCATTTATAAAAAGAGCCTATAGTAGCAAAGTATGATTAACCATACCAAAGGCCTTGCTTTTATCAATAAATAATGTTGATGATATCTGAGAAGTGTTTAAACTATTATAAATTTCACCCGTTAATTTCAGTAAAGCACTTTTAGTCGATCTGACACTCCTAAACCCAAACTGACTATCGCTTAAAAAAATTGGTGCTTTCTAAAAATGATAACATTCTAAATTTTATTCCTTTTTCAAAAACTTTTTAATGTTACTGTATCACCTTTTTTATGCAGCGGTAGAACATCTGCATTTTTCAGATAGTCAGGAAAAACTCCTTCATGCACACAAGAGTTTAAAATATAACAAAGGACATCAGATGCATGAAATGCAATTTTTTTCAATAAACCACTTGAAATATTATCAGTAGATGATGAATTAGATGTTTCGAGTGACATAAATAGTAATATTAGAAATCTCAAGCGCGGAAAATTCTTCAAAGTAAAAACTGTCCGATTGAATATTATCATATACTAAATACGACTCACAGAGAAGTGATGGATTAACTACATTTGAAACACCATTATTTGAAACTATGTTTACAAAAAAAATATTAAACAAATTAGCTACTTTCAGCGGTTCGGTTACACTTTGGTTATAATTTGGATGAAAACACCCGAATGAGATTTATTTTTATTCAGCATTTCATTAACAACTTTGATTGTGCTCAGATTCTGGATTTGTATTAAATTTCTTCAACATCTCGAAGAACTTTATTCAGTGTGCTAAGGGAAAATTTGTATTTGGAGCGCAACTCTGTTTTACTTGTACCTCTTGATTCATTTATAATTTTTAAACTTTATTTGATCGACAAACATGTGCACTTTTGTGCACTCATTGGTTTTTTATTATTGTTAAAATACACACTAAGAATAAATCTAAGGAGAGCAAAACTCCCGACATCCAAAATTGATATAACAAATTACAGAAGGCAAACTACCAACAATTAATGTTGGTGTTTCCAAAGCACTTAAATTTATTTATGTAGATATTATTATGTGAAAATTTTTGTTTGAGCGTTCAATTATCCGAAAAAAATGTTAGGCTTTTAGTTTCTTTGCTCCAAAATTGTAAAGTGAATTAAGCGGGAAAATTAATCAAACAACTAAAAATGCATATTTTATATACGGAACATTTTGAATTTCATTATTTTGGTCAATTAAGAGGGAAAGTCAATCATTCGTAAATACATATTAAAAAATACTAGAACTACATCTAAACTACATTGTACTCTTGTTTACAGCAAGTAACAATCCGTGTATCTTTTTACTTGAGGTCAAACTTACCTGGAGGGAGATCGTTGATAGAAAGCATGGCAGCCTCTGCTTGCTTCCATTTTGTAACATGGATTAATCTAAACTGAAAATATAAAACTTCTATGTTGTATGAAATTAACAAAAAAAAAACAGATGACTGTTAATAATTAACAAAAATATACCTGTTTACACCTGGCAACGCTAACGTTGCGGCTGACTGAGAGCTGGCAACTATTTTTTTCCCATTCCTTAAATCATTTTCTTTAAAATGATGTTAAATTGATGAAAAAAAGCATATCAACTACGTTAGTTAATTAACTATACAAAAATTAATTACAGGTAATTGGGGGTAATTTTTCATAGGCAACCTATGGCTAATCCAATGACTAATCCAATGACTATAAATAAATTTTATCAAAAAAAAAAAACAGATAGCTGCGGAATAGAGGGGTGGGATCTTGTACGAAAAGGACCGAAGGTTTAATCTCGGCAGTCCGACGGATGTCGACGCCTATTCCACTAATTACTTATCTTATCATATATAATGCGTATATATTTTTCTATTAACTTGTTTTCTTTTCTGAGTTGCGTTTATAAACGGCCGCTGTACATCCGTGCGAATAAAAATTAAATATTTTTACTTCGTCTTACCCCTATTATGGTCGTTGGCTCTTTTTTTGTGTGTTTTGAATGTACCCCTTTTGTAGTGATCATCGTTGGCTCTTTCGTGCGTCTTTTTTTTCTCTTTCTACGTTTGTAGATACACAATATGTACTTTCTGCAATCTTCGTTTGTGGATAATGTAATTCATATCCCACTTTTGATTTTTCAAAATATAAACCTTATGTATAAAGAGAACAAATTAAATGTTCATTTCTGTGAACTATGGAAAAGTACAAAAGATTATTTAAAGGGTGAAAAATATTTGGTCTCCTTAGACGATAGCTCAACACCAACTGACGTCACACTTTTCGGTTGACTTTGACACAGTTTGAACTTGGTTCACCCGTACAAACGGCCATCAGATTCTTTTCCTTAATTAAGCCATTGTGTGGCCGGGCTTACAGCCGTACAAAATTGTACAGCCAAAGTTTTGTTTTATCAAGCCGTCGTCAAAACTAATCGGTGCATTGAGCTCGTGAGACGTTCACTCTTCTCAGTTGTTCACAGAACCTCGCGGTGTTAAGACGTGTTTCAACTTTAATAGTGAAAACCAGTGTTAGATTTCTTTCAAATTGTTCTTTTGCCACTGGACTGATAACAAGCCAGCCGGTGCAGTGGGTGCATTGCGGACTCTTCAATCCGCACGTTAGTGGTTCGAGTCCCAGCCGGGAAAAATAAAAGTTATTTTTTCTTTGTCCAAAAAACTCAAATAAACAATAATAATAAATATACATAAAAAAAAAAAAAAAAAAAACCGGTCGAAATATGAGTGGCCGACAACGGTCCCCACTCCAACATGGTACAGATATGGGAAAGGCACCGCCTGACCCAGAGCCACCGTTGGCTTCGTCATCGGATCATAGCGGAAAGAGGAGGAGGAGGGTGTTGAAACCAACTCCAAACCTCGTAAAGCGCCCGTCCCTATCGGCTTCAGCTGAAAAGCTGCCGACTGGAGCCGGGGATCGGGCGCCATCAACAACAGCAGCAGCAGTAACAACAACAACAACAACAGCAGCAGCAGCAAAAGCAGCAGCAGAATTCATAGTCGCGGCAGAAAAATCGACAACAACAACAGAAGATTTTCCGTATGTCTCCGACGGTGGCGAAGGCCGCTATACTGGAGACAGTAACACCTTCATGTCGTTGGCGGCCTCGGAGACCGGCGACGAAGATGACGAAATCTGCCAACTAGAGGCGATTATACGGGCCGTGAAGGCAAAACAATTGGCACGGCGCGCAAAAGAGCGCCAGGAACAACAACAGCAGCTGGCAAATATAAGCCGAAATACGGCACCAGCTGAGCAGCAACAAACACAGCTGCCTAAGCAGCAACAACAACAACCAAAACTGCCAACGAAGCAGCATCAACAAGGGTTGCCAAAGCAGCGGCAACTATCAGAGCTGCCAAAGCAGCAAAAACAGCAGCAACAAAAACAACAGCAGCAGCAAAAGCAGCAGCCGCAGAAACAACAACAACAGCATAAACAACAGCAACAGAAATAACAGCAGCAGAAACAACAGCAGCAGCAGACGGTAGCGAGGCCAAAGGTGCCTCCGATTAACACCTACAAGATGGAGCTTCAAGACACCATCAAATTATGTAAGTCGGCCATAGGCGATAATTTTATAATTAAACGTTTAAATAAAGACAGGCATGCTATACACTGCTTCACAGTGGAGCATCACAAAACAATTAAAAATCTATTAGAGAAAACAACGACTGAGTTCTTCTCATTCACCCCCAAAGGAGAGCGTTTGCAGACAATGCTCCTTCGAGGTTTAGATTCGTCCACCGATCCCGAGGAGCTCCTTCAGGAGCTTCAAGCGAAGGAATGTGACGATCTTAAGTTCGTCAGTGTTAAGCCTTTCACTACAGCAAAGGCCCGAAGGGAGAATCGGAAATTACCGTTCTTCCTGGTCCAGCTGACTCCCAACAGCAAAATAGATAGTCTGAGGAAAATAAAAGTCCTAGATTATCAATGCATAAGTTGGGAAAAATTAAATCGCAGCGATAACATTTTACAATGTGTTCGCTGTCAGAGGTTCGGGCACGCCGCTGCGAACTGTCAAATGCAGTTTCGGTGCGTTAAGTGTGCATTGAACCACAGTGCAGAGGAATGTCCTCTAGGTAAGGATAGGGTTGATGATACCACGTCTCTGAAGTGTATTCTTTGTGGTAACTCGGGACACACCGCTAACTATCGGGGTTGTTCCAGTTACCAATATGTTAGGAAATTAAACCTGGCTCGTCAACAGAAGGTGGAGGTGAAGCGCCCACCTGTTCCTAAAACTCCAGCCGTAACTCCCAATGTGACCTATGCCCAAATGGCGGCCGGTCAGAGGAGTACGGTACAACAAGCACCAAAGGCTGCTCCTCAGGCCTCACGACCTGGAGCTCCTAGTGCTGATGCTGATCTGCTGGCTATTTTGCTTTATAATTAAACGTTTAAATAATTCAGGGGCAAATTAGTCAGCTGCAACAGCAAATTCAGGAACAGGCGACACGCGTAGATCGTATCTACACTCTGTTGCCGAGTCTAACGCGCCTCCAGTCGTAATGTGTTCGCTGGTGGAGAAACCCTTAAAGATCCTTTCAGTGAATGTAAATTCGGTAATAAATATCGAACGAAGAGCTGTACTCTTCAAGTTGTTAGAAGACCAAAGTCCCGATGTTCTTCTGGTTAGCGAAACTAAGCTCTCTCAGAGGCACAAGTTGAGACACAGTCAGTACCATATTATAAGAAGAGACAGACCCAACTCCAATGGGGCTGGTGGCGTCGCTATCTTTGTTAGAAAAAATCTGCGTTTTAAGGTTATGTACAGCGGTGAAGTGCGTAGATTCCAGGTGCTAGAGGCTTGCATCATATGCATCCCCCTCCGTAGTGGGAAGAGGATGTATATGATCGCAGCCTATGCAACTGAAGCTACTCAACAAACCTGTTTTATCTCAGAGCTCGAGACACTTTTTCAATACTTACGTCTGGGTTCGGAGGAGAATTATTACCTCATGGCCGGAGATCTAAACGCCAAACATAGTAATTGGAGAAATCAATCACCAAACACTAGAGGGAACCTACTATTCAATTGGTGGGGTCAGAATAGTGTCGAGTATCGACTCGATTTAAAAGCGACGGATAGTCCGTCTTATCCCAGATCAGGCTCTTATATAGATCTTATGCTGTTTGACGAACGGATACAGCTGACTGACATGGACCGACAGACAATAAACTGTCTTCACACATTCGTGTACGACAGTGACCATTGCGGATTTAGTGCCGTAGTAACAATTCCCAACGAAATTGCGGAACTGGAGGAGTATGTTCAAACGCATTCTTACAATTACAGTAGGACGCGGTGGACACGCTTCTCCCGAACAATGACAAGAGCACTTTCTTCGGACTCGCTCAACCCACCATCCAACAGGAATTTGTCGAACGAAGAGATCGACACTTACCTTAAAAGGATGGACGACACAATAAAACAAACAATGGAGAGAACAATTCCCAAGTACCAACAGACTGACAATGTCAATATATACCGCAATGCTACGATTGACGCTCTACACCGACAAAAGAGTAGGCTACTGACGAGATTTAAACTCCTGTACAGACGTTTCACCGACCCACAAAACTCGGAGGTTAGGACACTGAAATAACAGCTTAAAAACCTACAGCAATTAATTCAGCAAAATTACCGTGCTGCAATTAATTCGCATTGGAATAACAAAATCCGGGCTGTTAAAGCTAGCAATCCTAGTATGTTCCCGGAAATTAATAAAATATTTCGAAGAAAAAATCAGAATGAGCTTCCGTGTCTTAAGCTCCCCCGAACTACAGACAACGAACAAGTACTTGTGACAGCAGGAATAGATCCAATAGAAGCGATCGAAGATGACAACTTTTTTGTGATCGAAGATCCTCAGGAGAAAGTTGAAGTAATAGGTGCGGCGTTTCAGGATGTGTATAAGGTGAATATTAGCACTCGCCCGAACCATATGTTGGAAAATCGTGTCCTATTGCACAACTTCTACTTGCGATATGACATTGAGCACTGGCGATCGGAGAACACTGGTTTCACCAGGTTCAATGACGAGAATTTGGCAAATGATGTCATCGCCAATGAAGGGATTCACCCTCCATTCATATCAAAGGAAGATCTCCTGGTCATTTTCGGTTCACTGAGAAGTAAGAAATCTGTGGGAATCGACGAAATACCAAACATTGTTCTTAAACACCTTCCTCTAGAAGCGGTAAACATTTACACTACTCTGTTTAACAATTTGCTGAATAATGCACATTATCCAGCATGGAAGACATCGGTGGTGCAACCAATTCCTAAACGGAACAAAGACACATCCAATCCGGCAAATCTCCGGTCGATAAGTCTCCTTCCCAACATCAGCAAAGTATTTGAAAAAGTAATCAATAGAGCCCTGACCGAGTGGGTTGAGGACAAAAATATTATTCCGGATAACCAATTCGGTTTCAGAGCGGGGCATGACTGTATACATGCCGCGTCTAAACTGGTATCGGATATCCAATGGAACAAAGGTAAGAAACAATGCACGGGTGTTGTTGTTGTTGTTGTTGATTGACTTGGAAAAGGCCTTTGACACTGTATGGTTGCAGAGGCTCTTTTTCAAGCTTGACCAGCTCGGCATAAGCAAACCGCTGCTGTACATAATCTTAGATATGCTCACCAGCAGACAGTTTATTGTGAAAAATGGCAGTGTGGTGTCTGCTGGGACTTTTGAAATTAAAAACGGTCTACAACAGGGTGTAGTTATTTCGCCGATTTTATTTACGATCTTCACAAGTGATCTTGTAGGATCTCTCCGCCAATCCATAGCGTACGCAGATGACTTGATCGCGTACAGGTCAAGTCCGAAGATCGAGGTCATTGTAAGTCTTTTGCAACGTGATTTCGAAAAAGTTCAGGGATATTGCGATGATTGAAAGTTGAAAATCAATTTTCAAAAGTGCGAGACCATTCTGTTTAGGACTCCGTTGTCTGGGGCTTCTAGAAATACTAGAAAGAAGTGGCGAATGTTCTCTATTGTTGGACAAAACGGACAGCCATTAGCGAACCGAAGTGTTGTCAGATACCTTGGGATCTGGCTAGATCAATATCTATATTTTAACAAACATATAGATGCTGCTCTGGCCAGAGCCAAAGCGGCCTTTGCCTTGACAAAGAGACTGTTTCACAGCAGTCAACTCGATGCCAAGGTAAAGGTGATCTGCTACACGGCCCTCATTCTGCCTGTCCTTGCCTATGGCTGTCCCGTTTGGTTTAACGTGGGAACAAGCTTAATGGAAAAGATACGGGTTTTCGAGAGACGATGTCTTAGGGCTTGTCTCCATTTATATAGAACTCCGGAGTCTGAGTACAAAAAGTTCTATAGTAATGAGGTCCTGTACAACGGGGCCAACCTAATCAGAGTGGACAACTTTCTGATAAAACTTATTCGAAGTCACATTGCAAGAGCAATGACTTCGACCAACAACTTGATCTCCGGGGCTTTTTACCCCAACGACATGTATCATGAGACAGTGCGCCTTAACGGCCTTATTCCCCCTGAAGCTTTTCTCTATTTAGATAGAAAAGGTCTGGTCCAGGATAGATTAGCGGTATTGTTAATCTTCCACGTTGGTCGAAAAGCTGTGGACGGGCGAGTCACTTACGAACAAGACGTCGCAAGTAGCTCACCGGAGACCCTCAGGTTTAGTAGGGCGGTATCTAACCGCGACAGGGCTGTTGTCGTAAGGCAAAACAAACATTATTGGTGGTTGGGCGGAGAATGAACTTCGTCGTATGTGTATATCTTGTGTGCCCTTAAGGCAAATCATAGCATGTCCTGTCAGCCCTGGCCGGCTTACATATATATAAGGTAGTGTAAGTAGTGAGTAATTAGTGAGTAAGTAGTTTTAATTTTATTTTAAGTTAGATTAAGATTTTATGTTTAGGATTAGTCTTTTAGTTAGTTTTAAATTTAGATTAAGTAAAACCAAAGTCCTGACACTAAGTTTTTATATTAAAACAACAATATTTTCTTAGTATTACATATAATGTTAGTTAGTTAGATATAAAAATAATATTAAGTCGAAAGACATATTTAAGTTGTTAGGTTTAGCTTAGAGCGCCCGCATAGGGCCAGTGAGTTAGTTAATAAATAGTTAAGTTAATTAAGCTAGATTTAAGCATTTTTGTTTAGCATGAATTTAAAAATAAAAAATGCATTAAAATTGAAAAAAAAAAAATGACGTTCACTCTTCTCTCCTGTGCGGCACTTCTTAAAGAAACAAACAAAATTCCTAACAAAACTCGGTCGCCTAATGTTGAAAGCAATCTGTCTTTCAATATGAATAAGTCCAAAAGGAGTTCCTTAAATGATAACTCCAGGATGAACTATTTTACACCACTCCAGTGCTTACCCGATTCCGATAATGAAATCGAATGTGACAATGTTATACCACCACCAGCGTCAAATTAAAAGGAAAAAATTCCTCCAATTTGTGTTCTGCAAAAAACTAGTGAAGACATCCATAGTTTTTTTCGCGAAGCTAAAATTTAACACTTAAGCATCAAAAAGATGTCAATTGTCATTAAAATTATGTATGAATCCTTAGACAGTTACAATTGTGTGAATTCACTACTCAAAGCAAAAAATTGGCAATTTTTCTCACATGACCTATCGTCCGTAAGGTCGTTCAAAGTCAAGTTGCACGGTTTAGATGAACTCCCTATTGAATCAATTAAAAAAGAACTCAGCCTACTCGGACTAAAATTGCAAAACATCTTTCTCAATTGCGGCTCAATTAAATTGAATGATTTTAAGAAAAGTGTTCGATCGATTTTTAAAACTCAAGTGAAATGGGACTTTGCTAGAAGAAAACAAAAACAAACGACCCAATGTTACAGCTGTCAAATGTTCGGGCATGGGAAAAAAATTGCCATGTAAGAACTCACTGCGCAAACTGCTCAGAAAACCACGACACGAAAGATTGCATCTCAAACATTGGCCCCGTTCCAGCACGCCGTAGCGCAAATCCGCTACGCGAAAAATGTACTGAGATGACAGTTCTTCGCATAGCAAAAGGTAGCGCAGGGTAGCGAGTCGCCACGGGGAAATTTAAGGGATATTTGAAGGGAATTTAGCAAAGATTTCTTCGCTACGCAAGGAAAGCTGTCAAACCCCATTTGATTTGCTGGTAAACGTGACGTCATATTTTCTGTTGCTTCAATATAGCAACAGTATACCAGTTTAGCAAAGGCATGCAGGAACGGGACCATTATAAAATATGCGAACTGCAAAGGTACTCACAAGGCCCCTGATCCTACATGTGTAAGTCGAACAAATTTTAATGAAGTCAGAGCAAGAATGGCCAGTAAAATCACATCTCGGACACAACCAATGAAGAGAGCAATTCAACACTCGTTTCTGACAACGACACCCAATTTCCTGCTCTTAAACCTCAGCGGAAAATCTAAACATCGCTTACACCAGCAACTATTTGCAACAAAGCTCAAACCTATGGAGATGACTACACTGCTTGGAAAATGTAACTCGAAAGCTGAGCAGTTTAATACTATTGCACATTTAGCTGTTAAGTATTTGTATAATTACGGTAAATAATTAGTGAAAATCTGAAAGTCATTCGTTGGAATGCTACAAGCATTCAAAATAAGTTACTAAATTTTTTTGCGTTCTTAAAAACATATAACATAGATATAGGTTTAGTTACTGAGATTATAAATGTTATCGTCTTGATCGAGAGGAGAGAAGAGGAGGCGGTGTTGCCGTTGTTGTCAAGAGATCAATTAAACATAAAGTACTTCCAAATGTTAAAACAAAATTAATTGAAAATATTGGGATTGAAGTTCCATTTAATAATGGGCGTTCAATTAAATTCTTCTCAATTTATTTCTGTGGACGTCCGGTGTCAGCGGAAAAGCGCCTTGAATTTCGAAATGGTTTACGTCGGCTGGTCAGTATTAATGATATTTATTTACTGGGCGGAGATATAAACTGCAGGCATAGAGACTGGGGGTGCTTAAGAGCAAACACGTGGGGCAATATACTTGCGGATCTGAGCTCCAGACATCCATTCCAAATATTATATCCTCCACACCCCACTTTCCTTCTCGCCGACAGCCGCAAAAATCCTTCAACGCTTGATATTTTCCACACCAATAGGCAGGAACTTTTAAGCCAACCGGTAGTAGTCAATGAACTTAGTTCTGATCATCTGCCAGTCAAATGTAGCCTGCATCTTGCGCCTACAGAAAAGACCGCCTGGGTTTTTAACTACAAAAATGCTAATTGGAATCGATTCAGAGCTAGTATGCGATTCAAACTAAGGAATTTGGGAGAAGTTGTGCCTGACGAAGTAAATAAGTCCCAAATCGATCAAGCTGTAAGTTCCTTTACTTCTTCTCTACTTGAAAGTATCCAGAATTCGGTACCCAAAAAAGTTATTCACAGAAATGGATCCAATTCTGCAGTTATAAAGGACATGTTAGCAAGTTACAGAAATAAATCTTGGAATAGTAAGCTACAAGGTCTTGATTAAGCAAGCCTTTCCGGAACATATTAAAAGTTTTAAGAAAAAAAAAACAGTTTATTCCTGCCCTCAAAGTAGATAGTACGATAATGCTGTCCAGCCATGAAAAAGCAAATGCGTTAGCCTATGTATTTTACACTAACCACCTAATAAATACTATACTAAAATGGTTAGCAATGAAGAGGCTGCTGCTGAGCATTCCATGAAAATGATTTTGAATTTACCTTGGTTTTTTGGAACTGACGAGCTGCATTTGATAGCTAATATAAAAAAAGTACCTGATAAACTGAATAAATTATCCGAGCGCTATGTTTGGTCATGTAGTTCCTCTGACAATCACTTGATTTCAGGTTTAATTTAAATTAATAAAAGTTAACTTATGCATATTTATTTATTGTAAACTATTTTTGTTTGATTTTCCTTTCAAAGTTAATTAAGATTAAGATAAGATATTTTATTGTGTAAAGTTTTTTTATAATATTTCAGTTCTAAGGTAGCAATATTCCAAATCACTTTAAAATGTGCAAAAGTTAAATCTTTTGTAAAAAAAATATTAGTTTACGCTACAATAAAGATCTATCTATCTACCTATTGCCCTTATGGTTGACCCTAGGGGTTCCCTTAAGCCACTTGATTTCAGGTTTAATTTAAATTAATAGAAGTTAACTTATGCATATTTATTTATTGTAAACTATTTTTATTTGATTTTCCTTTCAAAGTTAATTAAGATTAAGATAAGATATTTTATTGTGTAAAGTTTTTTTATAATATTTCAGTTCTAAGGTAGCAATATTCCAAATCACTTTAAAATGTGCAAAAGTTAAATCTTTTGTAAAAAAAATATTAGTTTACGCTACAATAAAGATCTATCTATCTACCTATTGCCCTTATGGTTGACCCTAGGGGTTCCCTTAAGCCAGATAAAAATGTGTTAAGGCACATTTCTTGAAACAGTGTTCGCTTGGCTTTAATTCCTGTTAAGTTACTTTCATGCACCTAATCATGGTTTATCATGGCGGAAAGGATCGCGATGACCTTCGAATAAAATGTCTCTACAGTACACTGTGTGGTTTCATTTCTCTTATCAGAGAAGTGAACTATTAAATTGCCCTTGATTTCCTCCCAGTCTATGGCCGTACCGTACATGTTAAGAGCCTCGTTTGCTTGACCGATAACTTTATTTCTAATAGATCTTATAATTATGTTTTTGTAATTTATATTTTCATTTAGGTTAGGTATCAAACTCAAAATTTCTTCAACGTTGCTAATAAAATCAAGAAGCAATCGCGGATTGCCATCAAATCCTTAATGGCATCCGGAATTCGGAGAGAATTAAGTGTCCATGGCCACATTAGCGTTAGGAATCATTGTGCAATTTACTGAACAACACTCAAGGTAATACCTTTTAACTTTTTGGTTTAAATTTACCCTTTTTTCCCAACTTTAAATGAAGAGTGAACCACTTGATTTTAACTTTTGAGTTTTAGACTTAAGGATAGGAGTCATAAGGGGCCGATAAAAGACAAAAATCAATTTTTGACTCACCTTGTAACCACGTGTTATGACTCTGGTGTTTGTCTTGCCAAAGGGTTAGTACCCACCACTCCGATAATCCGTCGAAATGTGCACATGCTTTCCGGATTCAGTTACAGCTACTCCTTGGTGTTCACATGAAAGAATCCTGGATTAAGCATCCTACCGACTGCTTCAAATATAGGTTCTTTATTATCAATAAAGAAGTTTGCAAAAAAATACTTTTTTCAAAACTATACAACTTTATTTGATCTTTAAATTATTTAATTAAGTTTGAACTTGTCGAGTCAGCAGTTTGGTCCAAAGTGATCGGTGTTGCAAGAATTCCTCCATCAGCTTTACATAAGGCTCTTAGACCAACGTACGACGGCTTTTCTCTCTTTCCGTTCTGAGATAAGCCAACTGATAAGCGAGTGTGGTAAGTTTGCCGATGGTCTGCAATTTCTCGTCACCTTTAGCTCCGCAAACGTTGGTACCGAAACCTTAGCAGCACGATAATAATCGAAGAGAGCCAATTAATATATGTTTGTAAAGCCCGCATAGGGCCAGTAAGTTATTTAAGCGTTTTTATCCAGTTTTTTACAGAGCTGTAAAAAATGCAGGCTTTTGAGTTTTTTTATTCAGTTGAATCGAATGGCTTACTTGAAGTAAGCAAAAGATTTCAAGTCCAAAGAATGCAATACTTTAAGACTGTTTGAAGTCTTTTGAAATCATTGATTAATTCGGTAGTGAAGTCTTTTGATTTCATTTATGTTTTAACGTTTTGAAGTCTTTTTACTGCTGTGAAGTCTTTTGATTGCTGGAAGTCTTTTGACTGCTTGAAGTCTTTTGACTGCTTTGAAGTCGTCGAGAGCTTTTTGAATGTTAAACGTCATCCGTTTAGAGTGGTCAAAGACAATTTATTAAGCGTAGAGTTTCGTTTATTGCCATTTTTCACATAAGAAGATCATGGACTTTTCGTCGGACGACTACGAAGCGGATCCTAGCTATTCGCAAGCCTACAGGAAGAAATCTAAGAGGACATATCCCTCCTCAAACGGAACTTGAAATCTTAGTAACAGCGCGATGCTGAATAAGTCTCGAAAGAACATCTTAGGCATAGAAATAGGTTTCTATTAAGCTTTTAGTTAATATTTTTCAAAGAAATTGAAATGTTATAACGTTATCAAAAGAATAAAGAAATCAAAAGACTTCATATAGTCATAAGACTTCACAGCAATCAAAAGACTTCAAGACGTTAAAACTGAAATGAAATCAAAAGACTTCACTGCCGAATTGATCAATGATTTAAAGAATTCAAACAGTCTAAGACACACGAACACAAAATTGATACGTAAATTTAAGTAATTCAAGTTTGATAAATCTATTACATTGATTAATACAGCAATTAATAATTTAGATATAATTAACCATTCCTGAACAAAGTCTTTTAACTGAAGTAAAAGGAACTTATCAAAATACTGTGAATTTGCAGAATGCAATCTCGAAATAATGCATTCCTTTACAGCTCTGGTTCTTTAGAAATTCATATAAAAAAAGTGCATTAAAACAGAAAAACTGAAAAAAACCAAAGGGAATTGTTCCTATTTTGCTTTAATTTTTTACAAATCGTTCATTCCATAACTTTCATGATTTCAAATGCTTCACTTAGTAGTTTTTAATTGCCCAAAATATAAAAAATATGATCAAGAACGGAATCTATTGGATCTTGAATATGAGCACTAAATATTGAAAACTGACTGGCTAATATATAATTTCATCAGCCTTTTAGAGTAGGCGATTAATATAAATGTTAGGTTCTTTAAATATCATATTTACTGGTTTTGCAGTATAATAAGCATAACTCTACTTGAAATCTCGAAGCTATTTTCTCTTTCACTTTAAATTATTGAAATATTCAACAGGGTGATGATGAGTGACTTATTATAATTATTTGTAAGAAATTAAAATTGATAAAAATATAGAAAATTAAGCTCACACATCAAATGCCACACGGACGAGACATGTTGCGATTTATTTGCATTTTGCATTTGCGCCAGAAGCATTTTCTCAAGAGAATTCAATTTCTTACTAACGATTTTTGAACTCATTTGTTGAATTGTAGAATAATATTTTTTTAAGTAGATTATAAGCTCTTTGCCGCCAGATAAATATGTCGAAAATTGGACTGCTGTCATATGTGATGAGATCCCAGGACTGAAGATTCCACGTGATAATTGCATACAAAAAAGATTATTTTGAAAATTCAAAGAAAAAGGGAACTAGGTAAAAATGTTGATAAGGATTATAAACATTCGACACAACTAACATACATTTTCGAAAATTAAATGTTCACATTAATACATAAACACTTAAATTAAGTTTCTTTTCCGATTTAATGACAACTCGGCATTGTATTGTCGAAAGGTTTCCCAATTTCCGAGAACTCTCAAGAAGTGGTCCATAGGACCGGAGCCTTTTAAAACCGAGTAAATACCTTTGAACTTTGTCTGTATTATTAATTCATTTGCCCAACCGATTGATATAAAAGAAAGGTTAAATACAATTTAATTTACTCGAAACTTATTTCTTTTCAATGTTGCTTGACACTTAACAAGATTGAACTGATTGATGTCTTCTTTAGACATTTCTTAGCCAACGCACACAATTAATACGTTAACTAATTCAATGGATAAAGGAATGGATTCCTATGAAATGAAATAAATTGATGAACGTTTAGTAGACCTTTGGGCACATAAATATAAGTGGGATGCTTTTTCGTTTGGGGTTTCTTTTTCTATTGGAAAGTAGGTGCAGAATTTAACTTTGAGAATTTTTTATGTATTCTAGCTCACCCGACGAACGTTGTCTTGTCTAAACGTTGAATTGAGCTTCCTCCTTGCAGTTTTCCTCTTGGGGAAATCTCCCAAGGGAGTCAGTGACTATGCGCTTCGATAACATCTGTTCCAATCACTTGTTGATTTGTACATTTTTGCAGTACCTCTACGGGACATCTACCATGTTCGTTATATTTATGTAGTTTAAAGCTTCTTTGATACCTTCAAACAGTACTGGAACTCGTTCTTTGTACTCGAAGGCATCCTCTTTTATAGCCTCCTTTTAATGTTTATTGCATGAATTCTCAACGCTGACTGATCATAACTTCAATACGATTGGTGGATAAGGCATACAGAACATAAGAAGCTGCTGTTGCCAAAAGTGAAAAATTTGAAAAATGAGTGTAGAGAGAATGTGCTGAGTATGCATTCATTATTCTTTTAGTGAAGTGGGTAATGACAATTATGGCGTAGAATGAGTAAAGATCCATAGTGCTCGGTTATTGTATTGAGAGGAAGAGATGAATTTCGCTTGAAAATATTGGTATTGAAAATTTCATAATATGAATATTTATTTTATAGATGTTTTTTTTAATGCAATAGCACTTGATCATCGCCGGTATCATCATCCTAGCTGTAGCTTACTATCATATTTCACTTGATGAATATTCGCCGGGTCTTATGACAATTCTTTCGGTGAAGGTATACTAACTCCGTTCATATGCCAAATAATTGTCTTCTGTCCTTATGGCTTTAACGCAGGTACTTTTCCACTCCTCGACCGAAAGTATTGCGAATTCTTCTTCTGCTTATTTCTTGAGGGTATCCAGATTAAACGTAGTATTTCTACCCGCCACTCTTGATTTTACAATATCCCATATATTCTAAATTTGGTGGTTGCCTGAGTAATTCATGCCCTGCTGATCTTATCAATTCGTCTTTTTCATACTGCGGATCAGTCTTGTTTCGTTTTACTTTATCATATAGTTCAACATTAAGTATTGAAGATCTGCTTTCAATATTATTTTCTACCAGGCAATTAGTTGACTCAAATTTTGTTGCTGATGAAGTTGGCGTACGGTTTTTTAATTTGTTGTGATATGAAGCATTGTGCACTGCAATAACCGACGGTTCATCCAGCTGCTGCAGAACCTGTTCTCTTAACCATTTGGAGAAATTTTCAAAGTTCATCTCATTGTGGTAGTCACCAGACTCCGATCCAGATTTGAATATGAGAAGAGTGCCATCGACAGATCCATTTGATCCACCAGCATGTGCAATAATAAGCCGTGATCCTTTTCCAATAGGCTTCTTTAATCCTTCCGTACTTCCATCAGTCCAAGACATTCCTCTTGTGCGGCAGCTATGTAATTTGTCTCATCTATATAAATAACTAGGTATCCACTTTCACGAAAATTCTTGAGTTGCCGGATATATCTTATCCTTTGAATTTTTATGTCCTTCCTTTCACAGAGGATTCTCATATTGTATTCCGTCTCCAAACTGATGTCTTGTTTAAGCTTATTTCAAGTTCATCATAGATTTTTTGCTTTAGGCTCCTCAATGCTACAATTTTTTCTGTCAAATTGGTGGAAGGAGAAGATTATCCTCCTTATGGCCTCCAAATTGAAATTGTCCAAATCAGTGATCCAGTGCAGTTGAGGAATTTTCTTCTTGGGTGATTGCAGTGTTCCAGTTTGATGTTCTTTGATTTTTTTGTAGATAACCCTTTGTGAAAGTCCGACAAATTCTGATGTCTCCTTCACAGCTGCTCCTATAGTTGCGCTATTTTGTTGATTGATGGCGAAATCCAAATTTTGATTGTAAATTTTCAACATAAGCACTTTTGCTTGGCGTGTTTAAGGGTTTCCTCGATATAAGCATTTCCATTATATATTTCTTTTTATTTATTTTTGCTTGTGCTCCTTGCAAGGTTTTTAAAAGCTAAATCATAATTTATGTACATTTTTGCGTTTTTATATACTTCCTTCAGTAATTGGGTAAATCATACAAAGATGGGCTACTTTTATTATTCATACTTTTGCCACATGATGTAATAAAATTTGGTCAAATAGACAACGCGTGGGAAAAACCCACACTTACCCATTGAGTACTGTAAATAAAAATCGGTATGATAAAAAAGCAATGAAAATATTTCCATCTTCGAAGTTTCCTTTAAACGATCCATACCTTTGTATTCTGTGTAACATTAAAGCTACACATGTTGATTGGAACTCAGCTGTGGGTTTTTAAACTGTGTTCTAATGTGGTTATCACATATCTTTTCAGTATTTTTATTACAAAATACTTAAAGGTCTATCGCAATTTGCTGTTTATAAACAATAGGTTCCAGAAGGAAAACTACTCTTACTTTCTGCCACTGCTATGGACTGAACCCTAGGTACACCCTCTGAAAAAAGTTGTCAAGTGAAGGTAGAATTGCTGGTAGTCAAGGGCGAGAGGTGTCAACAGCAAAGGTGGCCTTCGTCGTGTAGACTATCTTCGCATTTTGTACCTGCGTAAGTCCTGATAACGAGGAATTCTTTTGATTCGGTAAGACATTTGGGAAATCGGGTATCTAGTTGAAAATGCCGTTTTTTTTTTCAAAAATCAATGCTTTATTGAGGAAAAATAGATTTAAATTCAATATTCAAAGTATTGCCCATCGCTAGCCAACCATTTTTCCCATTTTCCTGACAATTCATGGATACCCGTTCTGAAAAATTCGACCGGTTTGGCCGCAATCCACGAATCGATCCATTTTTTGACATCATCGAAATGACGGAAGTGCTGGTCAGCCAGGCCATGTTGCATTGATCGGAAGAGATAGTAATCGGATGGCGTAAGATCTGGACTATATGGCAGGTGGGGTAGGACATCCCATTTGAGCGTTTCAAGGTAAGTTTTGACGACATTTGCAACATGTGGCCGAGCATTGTCATATTGCAAAATAACTTTATCTTGTCTTGCGACCGTTTCCGGCCGTTTTTCCTTCAATGCTTGGCTCAAACGCATCAATTGTCGTCGGTAGACCTCGCCTGTGATTGTTTCATTCGGTTTTAGCAACAACACCCTTCTGGTCACCAAATGCACAGCATAACAGGCCATGAATATTCTGAACGGCCTTCGATGTTGAGGCATGTCCGGGGTATCCATACGTTGCCCGACGTTTTGGGTTATCGTAGTGTACCCAATTTTCATCACCAGTGACGATTCGACGCAAAAAAGACTTCTTTTTGTGGCGTTCAAGCAGCATTTCGGACATACTAAATCGGCGTTCGACGTCTCGTGGCTTCAATTCATACGGCACCCAATGTCTTACCTTTCGGACCATTCCCATTGCTTTCAAACGATCGGAAATGATTTGCTTAGCGACGCCAAGTGATTTTGCAAGTTCTTCTTGCGTTTGTGATGGATCTTGATCGAGCAATGCCTCCAATTCATGGTCTTCAAACTTTTTCACCTGGCCGGGGCGTTCTTTGTCTTCGGTGTCGAAATCACCATCTTTGAACTGCTTAAACCACCGCTGACACATTCTAACGTCTATAGTATAGTCCGAGTAAGCAATTGAAGCGCTTCGGTTGCTTTTTTCCTTAAATGAAAGAAGCTTATTAAAACGTCCCGCAAATTTTGTTTTGATGGCACGAATGTAGACATTTTACGGCTTTACAAAAAATTTTGTGTTTTCACTAATGACCAATAACCTAGACTGAAATAATTAGACAATGACATGAAGTTTCTGATGTGACAGCTGTCATGTTCAAAATTCACCTCAGAGTTATAGATAAATAACGACATTTTCAACCGGTAGTCCTTTTATTACTTTTTTTAAGAACCCGTCGGAGATGCGAAGTTACTACAGTGCTGGATAAGCTAATGGTACTCATTGTTGTTCTTTGCAAGGATTTCTTTTCGCATGTTCTGACAAGGTTCTTGAAATTACGTTTATTGACTTCATACAGTCGTCGTATTTCCCTCTGGGACTCCCGCAGTTCCTGTCGGTTTAAGTGGACATTCAGCTTCATAAGATTTAAATATACATCATCTTTTTGAGTGTCGTGTGGTGCACTTTTTTTTGAAAGCTGTTAATCACAATGAATTGTCCGAACTGTTTTGAAAGAATTGAAGGAAACTTAAACATAAATATAGACTGTGTTAAGTTATTAAAACAAGATGCGGACTATACGTACGCAAGTGGAGTTCTCTTCCTTTGTGAAAAGTGTTTAGTGCTTAGGCGACGTTCGTTGCTATAGTTCTATTGAACATATCAATTCAAGCTCAGTAAGCGCTTCTCGTACTAGCAATGAACCAACGGTTTCTACAACAACAAAAATCGCATGTCCTCCGCAAGAAGAAGAATTCACTCTATGGATGGTGTTTCAAAACTCTCAAACATAGAAGAAACTAATAAACAAATGATGAATCTAATTCTTGAATCGATAAGTCTAATTCGAAAAACTCAGTGCAGAAAGACATCGAGAAGTGGAACATGAAGAGAGTGCGAAACAATACCAAAAAGAACTTCCCCATTAACAGGCAAGGCGGTCATCTGTCTCAGATTTGCAGATTTTGGAAAAAAAATTGCATGAACCCAAGCGTACTTGACAGAAGTGGCAATGGTAGCAAAAGTAAGACGAAGCAAATTTTTATTAATGATAAGGAGACGAAGAAAAAAAAAAAAAAAATTGGTTTGGGTGCGAGTAGTCCTGCCCATACCATGAACTTCCCATCTCATGATAAAAAAAAAACATTAAGGTGCTATTTAATTTGTTCCCAATATCAACTTTAAGATACTCATTTTTTTAGCTCCCCGTAAGTTTATATTTGTTTTCGCATCTTTGAATCATATAAAATCCGATTTGCGTCTAAAGTATAGATTAAAGGGTATACTTATTATGTACATGCTAACACAGTAAGAAATACTTATAAATCTGTGAAAGATTAGCGATGTAAAGAATACATTGGTTAAATTGAATTAAAACATATTAGACTAATAAATTTAAAATATAAATGTAAACATTAAATCTAAATTAAAACAAATTCATGTTGAAATATACATAAGGTATGAGATTATAATAATTGAGTTGAATCATTAGCAAATTTATCTAGTTCAGTAAAAATTCTATAAAATTAAAATCACATTTATTACTTGAAATGGGGATAAGTAGGGGAATGGTAAGCTGCTATGAAGGTAAAGTTGAGTATTCAACATTAATTTTAAGTTAACATTTCGGTAATTACTTACTTACGAAAGTATTCTTTTAAGTGATCAGGACAACAATTTGGAAATATTCGTTTTTGATTTAGTAACATTTATCTAATGTTGTGCACAAGATTGAAAAGTTTGATAGCTAAACACATTTCAATTTGGAAATACTTTTTTTCTGATTGAGTTACCTTTCTATGATACTAAAGGAAAATTAGATTTTTAGTTTGACTTCAGAAATAGTTTACTATTACCGTTTTTTTAAACATGTTACCTGGTTGGACTTTTTTGTCATTAATCATTTAATTATTAACTTGAGGTGGCGCTACAGTCCACGTAGGATTGGCATTGTATCCTTTTGGCTAAGTCAATTGGCTGTTGAATCTCCTCCTCCACTCACCGTCAATGCAGTTGGGACAAAAGATCACACTTTTCTCTCGAAACATCGGGGCCTTCATCCGCTTTTGAAAGTATCCATGCTTCTACACCATATAGTAGGACGGGGATGATATTGGTCTCATAGAGCGACACTTCAGTTTTTCGAAAGAGGGCTTAGCTTTAATAGCCAGAGGTATTCTTCGTTTGATCTCAGCGCTGATGTTATTATCTGTATTTATAGCAGAGCCAAGATAGACAAAGCCCCAACTACCTCAAAGTTATAGCTGTTTATGGTAACGTTCTGATCAGGGTTTGGTCTTTCTTTATTTCTGCATATGCCTCTTTTTGCCTTCTGGCATTGACAAGGTTCTTTTGCACTATTGTCCCAAGTATGATGTTGAAGAAGTCGCATGACAGTGCATCACCTTGTCTAAAATGTTGTTTGACATCAAGTGGGTCGCTGACGTCTTTGCCGACCTCAATGGAGCAGCTTGATATCTCCATCGCCATCCTGCACAAAAGTACGAGCTTGGCAGGGATGCCAAACCTATACATGACTTCATAAATCTCGTCTCTGTGGTGGATAGACACCAAAACCAACCTTGAAATTGATGAAAAGGTGGTACGTACTGACTTGGCGCTCCTGGGTTTTTTTCAAGATCTGCCGTTATGTTAATATTTGGTGTATGGTGGACTTTTCTGGTCGAAAACCACATTTATGCGGACCTATCAGGATGTTGACGAACTGCTTCAGATGTTCACATCATACGGCGGAAAAGATGTTAAAGGAAATTTTGAGGAGATTGATACCTCTATAATTGGCTTCCTTCCTTCAGGATTGGGCAACCAATACTGAGATTCCATTCATCTCGCATGCTTTCTTCTGACCATGTATTTCAGATGAGTTGTTGCATACTCCCAACTAAGTCATCGACGCCGCTTTAAGGAGTTCTGTTTTGCTATCTGTACTTCGTCTAGGTCAGGTAGATGGCATTGTTGGTTCTTCCATGTCCTCAGCATTGAATGCAATTCTACTATGATATTTCCATTTCGAATTTGCAGGCTTCGGTTTTGGGGTGTTTAACCTTGAGATAATTGTTTTTGCTGGCTGGCTGTCCATGGCTTGCATTAAACGACTCAATGAAAGCATTTTCGTCTGTAATCTTATCCAGTCATCCCTCTAAGAGTATCCAACTCAACGTGAAGCTAAGATATTTTAAATTTAGAGTTGCGAAAATCGATTTCATAACAACAACTTTAACATTGGAAGTTGAATTTGTATTTGCTTTTTGCAGTTGTTTTTCAACTTCTTCAATAAAGTGTTATAAGTTTCAAAAGTATTATATTCTGTAAGAACTCTGTTTATAGGGATTCATATTTCAAAAATTTGAGGACCAACTGCTTATCTCAACTTCATGTATTTCTGGAATTATTTTTAATCAATCAAATTTGTTTGATTGCTTTTCTTTGGAAGATATTAACCACTACCTACTCGGAATATTAAGGCGTGATTAGCTTTATGTCCTTTTAAAAGGGTTCAAAAGTACATAGTTTCAATCCAGAGATTTCCACCGCCTCTTCCTTCCGAGCTGGTTACTGCTCAGCAAAGGAACTTTTTTTGTCTGGTAAATATATGGCTTAAAGAGGATCACATTCAGTCCAGTTTTCTTTGCAGATTTTGATAGGATTTTCCACGCCGATTCCAAGAGATTTTTTTATCTCTGTGTCATCTTCTGGAAAGACCTCTAGGATTGGGTTCATGATAAGACACCACAACAGGGGAAATCAAACTAAATCAGATTTTATGATCTTCCTTGCAATATACGAGTGATGCAGTTTAAGCCATGTGTTTTAACTTTGCCATTTAGGTTTCTCTCGATGCTTTTGCTTTAAATTCAATTGCTTCATGTAATTTGCGCCATGAGCTTCTTTTTGCTAATATATTATAACAATAAAAAAGCGTCAAGCTACAGCCGAGCAGGTTTTGAATAAAAAAACTGGTGGCTCCATAATTTTCTAAGGATGTTTTCATGTGTCAGTGTTGCAGACGTCACTCTTAGTCTTGAAAAATGGGAAAGACCTACAGGATTCACATTTCTGAAACAATTTTCAAAGAACTTCCGTGGAAATTCGGATCAGGAAATAGAGAAAGGGGCTTATCAATGTATGAAATGGCCTCAACTAAAAACTGTTTTAGTCTTTTTGGTAGTATCAATAGTTATTAACTTACTTAGTTTAGTCAATTGACTAAATAAACATAATATTGATGAGACTTTTGGCATTAAAAATGAAAAAAAAAAAAATTTTTTATGAATTTGTCCGGAAACTTATGAACGGCAGTGTATATATTTATGCATATTTTTTTATCTGATAAGGTAGCTGTACACTATAAATTTAATTAATTTTGAGCTTTTTTTATTGGAAAACTAAATTGGTTTTAATTGAAGAAGTCAAATTGTCACTTTTTTTGACAGTTTTTTCGTCAGAAAATTCAAACCACCCTGTGAAATTTAACCAAAAGCTTTTCAGGTGATCTTTATGCACACACGCTTCGAATGAAACCAATTTGGCTTCAATAGCTTGATTTGTTCTCGAGTTAGGCTGTACGAAAGAATCCGCACAAACGTACGTACGTACGTACGTACGTACACACACACACACAGACATCTTTCTAAAAATCATGGAATCCGACTACTGGGACCGCCAATCGTGGAGAAATGTAAAAATTTTGAATTTCGAAAATCGGACCGATTACAAGAACTTCCTGATGGGAAGTTTATTATTATAATGTGTGGTATAACAATGATAAAATCTTAGTGAGAAAAGTTGAATTTGGAAATGTGACATCAATAAGATAAGAATAATGATCTCGCTAAAATATAGTAGAAACAGCTTTGTTTATTATTTAATTTCATACATTTGTGTATATGAATTTTGAAGCAAATCTTATTTATCATATTTCCGCTCCTGTGGTTTTCACTTATAGGAAAATCGACTAGCAAGGTAGCGAAACGATCTCTGAACTTCAGCAAACGGAATCTAATGCTAATGGTGGAACTGGTAACAGGGCATATTAAGCTTGACCTCCACTTACATATACTCGAACTAGCAGAAACTAACAGAAACCTCAACATGAGATTTGTAGCACTTTTTTTCCACTGCCCTGAAACAGTGAGATAGCTATACAAAATACTGGGGTCAGAACTGATACCAGATTTTGTTTCGTAAAAAAAGAATATAGTATGTGCGAGAATTTTTTTATGCTGATGACCTGAAGTTATGTTTTGTAAAGACTAATGAATCCTATGTTATATTATGTGTCTATAGATTGCATAGTTTAAGTTTTGCGGCTTCTGAAGAAGAATTATCAAATTTGCTAGACAGTGAAAAATTGAAAAATCTAATCACTCTGTGAGACTTAGATATAAATATAATCGAAAACAGTAGTGCTGTATCGAATTATAAGCCTTTGTTTCCGTCACACGGTTGAGAACCTTTTTTTAATGAACTCACTAGAATAGCTTCAAAACAGTGCTTTTCTTATATCTATGGGCAATTTTCTAACTTTTCACTTCATTCCTTTGAAAAGTGTGTCTTTGATCTCAGAATTACTGATCATTCGCTGACGGGCTTTTTAATGAGGCATGAAAACATTGATTTTAACTTAAGAACTAACATTGATTTTAATAAACATCAGACATATATATGTCTTCAGTTTTGGAAGGAAAGTTACCTAGAGGAGAATGCTTCCAAATCATATAACCATTTCATCAAAATCCTTAATCGGCATATTTTTCGATACGCCTATCCGGTAATGATTAAAAGGTCGTGTGAAAGGCGAAAGCACTAGATAAACATGTTTTTTCTGCGCAAAGTAAAAAAAAAATTAGATAAGAGTACAATGTTTTAAAAACCTCCAGAACAAAAAGCATAAAGAAAAATTTAAAATGTTATGCTCACAACTGCAAACACAAATTCCTGAGTGCAGAAGTTGATACTATAAATATCAATTTTATTTAATAAAAGCAGAATGGTATGTTGTTAATATTTTACTTAACAAGTTAACCACATCAAAAAGGTCAATTAACCTTCGGTCTGGTTACACCGTTACATCGAACGACCGTAAAATCGCTGATTATTTCAACTGCTAATTTACTTCGATAGAAAAAATAGTCGAACCAAAGTCAAACCTTTTGACATTCATTCTTTGATGTTTCTTTCTTAAAAATTATGGGTTCTTAAAAAACTCCATTTTTTGAATTGTTGGTTGGTCTTACAGAACCCTAAAAAGAATCATGTGTTGCATTTTCGATGTACTTACTAATATTTTTAATAAAAGTGTATTGTCTATGAATTTTCCTGATGCACTGAAATGTGCGAATGTTGTGCTTAAAAAAATATGTGTTAGCTTATATTCAAAAAAGATTAAGCAGATTGTGTTTCGAACAATAGGCCTGTTTTGCTTCTTCCATCGATGAGCAAAATCTCTGAAAAGGCAATACAAAATAGGGTAACAGCATTTTTAATGCTGTTCAATTTTATTTCCACTTGCTGCACTGCGTCGACCACTTATTTTGATAGTGTGAACTGTAGCGATAATTGTTTTCAAGATGTCCTTTGTCAACCACACCGATGCATTGAGGAATTTTTTCGGTTCACACTGCGTAATATATTTTATATTAGAACTGTTTGTTCCACAAAACTACTAAAAGCATTTTTTTATGGACTTCCTCATTCAAAACTTAAATGTGGTATTAGTTGCTGTGGAGGGACATATTTTCATAAATTACATCCTTTATTGACACAGCAAAAGTATAGTATGTTGAGTAAACTCTCCCGTAAAAATCGTCTGCATTCTTCCCATACGCCATCTTTTTTTGTTTTAAAGAACTAAAGACATTCTTTGCTAGATCTGGTAATCTCAACGTCAGAACCCTTGACATCTTTTATTATATTCGTAGAAACATCCTACATCTTATCTCTATGCCGCATTTTCGCACCACTGCCACTGTCGATTAGATTTGGAAGGACAGCCAATACGTTGATAAAAGAATTTCAATTTTTAATATATGGAATTTGAAAATCTTTTGAAAAAATAATTAAAACGAAATTTATGTAAAGTCCATTTTAAGCTTTCTTGTGACCTAGAGTTTTTTGTCTCTTTGTTCAAATCCAATGTGAAATTTACTGTTCTATTTAAAACTTATTAAACCATATGCTAGGCTTATATTTTTTTTAACTCTTTTTAAGGGTCACCCAACATATATTTTGAATTTTAGTTTCGTTTCCTTTGAAATGACAATCGACACTTTTTGGTTCTTAAATAAAGATATCACTTATGTTTGCCATTAAATATAAGAATATATTTAAGACTATTTAAATTTGTTTTGTACTGTATGAGAAATTAAAATAAAAAATAATAATACTATTTCTAATAATAATAACTATAATTATAATAATAATATCTCCACAAAGCTTAGGAGATACAAAGAATCATACAATAGAAGAAACCGAAGCATGCAATTCAATGGAAGATTGAAACAATTCTACCAAAACTAAGAAAAAAACGGACAACCTAACAATCATTCCCCCAAGCGCAGATAAAATCAAAACATTCTGGGAAAATCTCTGGTCAACATCAAAACATCACAACGACAATGCAATATGTATAAAGAAAGAACAGACCAGATACGAAGATCTAGAACAGCAGAACGACCACAACATATCAATAGATGAACTAACATGCAAATTTAAGAAAACACACAATTGGAAGAGCCCCGGAATAAACAACATTAAGAATTTTCGGTACAAGAAATTTACTGCAACACACCAAACCAAAAAATTCCGACGGAAACAATCCAGCAAATTATAGACCAATTACAAGCCTAACAACACTGGAAAACAATATAATTACAGAAGAACGAAAAGGTCGTCGCAAAAATATTCAAGAATGCAAAGAGCATATCATTATTGATAGTATAATCCCAAAAGAAACGCAGATCCAAAAACGAAACTAGACAACTTGCTACGTCGATTACAAAAAAGTATTATACTCCATACCGCATAGCTGGCTTAAAAAGGCAATAGAACTCTACAAGACAGACCTGAAAATATAAAACTTTTAGCAGCATGTAATGAAAACCAGGAGAAACAATATATATTCAAATTCAGAATCAAAATCAAAATTAAGAGTGGCATCTTCCAAGGTGACTTCCTAAGTGCCCTCTGGTTCTGTCTTTGTCTTAACCCTCTTTCTAACACCCTTAACTACACAAACAAAGGATTCAAAATAAAACACCAACGCAAGTACTATTCAAAAGCAATCTCTCTTGAAAATAATAGAAACATTCACACTAGACACCTGCATGGAATTTGGAATCGATAAATGCAAAATGCTGCGCATAGAAAAAGGTAACATAAAACAAATAGCCAGACAGATATGCTAAACTATGAACCCCTTAGAAATATGGCCCTACAAAATACATACAAATACCTTGGAATAGATCAAATCAATCGTCTAAACCATACACTCCTCAAATCTCAAACACAAACCAAGTATACAAGTAAACTCACAGCCATCCTCAAAGCACAACTTTACTCCAAAAATCTTTTCATAGCTATAAACTTATTTGACATCCCACTCCTCACATATAAATAACAGCTGAAAACTGTACTGGAACGTCAATATTTTAGATTTACACGACACAATAGACCGTAAACATATAAAATATATATTACAGAAATAGCAGTTCCCAAGGATCACAACACTGTACATAAGGAAAAAGATAAGACAAGTACCAACCACTTGCAATGGAAATAAAAGAAATATGGATGTAGAAATCAGTTAAAACAAGACTAATAATCATTTCAGCCACGGGCCTCACCAAAAACTTGGAAAAACACTGCTTGGAAAAATTACTCCCACAAATTCAAAGAGCTGTTTTGCTGGACACCTGCAACACTGTAAGAAAATTCCTTCAAAAATAAAAAGAACAAGACACCAAAGGCTGTAGAACTTGGACTACGCCCCAACAGAGCCTAATCTTTTGGATGTTTATTCACAGGATAGGTGCTTTTCCAGCGTATGAGCTGAGAATGAAAACATATTGAATAATAATTATAATAATAATAATATCGGCAACGAAGCATGTTTCTGTTTTAATTTGTTGCTTTGATATTTTGTTTAATTTGATTTATGTATGTTGAGCCATAAGAATATAGGTGGTTATTAACAACGGCGCTACTTGGAAACAGTTTTGTTGCATTCGGTGTGTGTTGCTCGTATATACGGCAACCACTACCGAAACACTCCAAAACAAAAACGTGTGTTTTATTTCAATGTTCTCATGTTTCATGAAATAAAAAAAACGGTTTGTTTTATCCGGTGTACTATCAGATTTAGTGAGCGAAAACAAAGTTAGCCTTATTTTAATTTCTAATGTGCCGCTCATTTGAATATTTTCAATATATTTTCTATGTGATGCCATTTGGTTTTGCAAGAAATGTGTCTACGCGCATTGCGAGTTACATTTGGTGGTGTTTTTTTTTTTCTATTTCCATTCTTGTTGAATATATGGCACTTTGAATAGCAAGTTAAACAATTTCTAATATGTCTAGTTAGTAGTAACAAAAGAAAAAGAAAATTTAGTGCTAATTCGGAGCCCTTTGTATTTATATATAATTCATCTCTAGACTCATTAGCAACGAGCAAATGAAATCGAATGATTCTGGTAGGCTGTATAATAATCAAATTGTCATCAATTGCGCATCCTCTTATCTCCTTTAATTTTAAATCAGATCTCGCCTCTTTGATTTAGGATTGTGTCATCTATTAAATCCTTGGCCTCGATTCCAGTGGGTCGTAGCCCAAGCCCACACACATGATCTCAGATTTCGCCTCATACCAACAACAGGGCTTCCACCAGCAGCTACCACATATCAAAATTGTCTCAAGATAATGGTTCAATTTAAACCAATTGGTGATTCGCCATAACAACTGAATTTCATACTTTTGACAAATTTTTAAAATTTCCAATTTTTTGGTCCATAACTCTGATTGATGTTTGAATCTCAATTCTCTTATGATTTTACCCCTTTCTTTTTCCGTGAAAAGGCTTACCGCCGCCCATTTTCAAAACTAAATAAAAAAATCAATAGTATTTGTTGTTGTTTAATTTCTTTGCTGTTGTTCAACGTATGCAGGTGAGCAGCAGTGTATCCTTCCATTTTGCTCCTTTTTTTTTTGAAAGTCGGTAGGTTTTGGGTTGATGTCTAGATTGAAACCTATCCATCTGTCATCAGATAATGAGACTTCGTTAAGCGCTGTCCAATTCGTCGCCAGATAGATCGCTTTAGCTGCAAAGAGTTTGATGTCTTTTACCACTCTTCCATTCTTTGTATTAAAAGAAGGCAAAATATCTTCTTTATTTACGTACACCCACCCATCATCCCAGTCAAACACACAAAATTTTATTTGCAACGATATGACTCGGAAACTGTGACAGTTTTTCATTTGTTTTGCTATTGGTATTTGAAACGGAATTAATTCCACAATATTGTCATATAACTGAAAGCTCATGGTTTATAAATTAAGTTGGATTACGCTTACTCTTTGCCTACCAAAGTGTAAGCGTGACTTAAAGCCGGCTCAGCGAAGATGAAGACTGAGAGTCGAACCCTGTTAGGCAACAGTAATTTAAGTTAGTCTAAGTTCTGATCTCGATCTGGGAGGAAATAAAAATCTATAATAATTTGACCAACAGAAAGGTGTTTTATTTCAAGAAGGAAGAACAAAGACTGATACTTAACTATTTACTATAAGCCATAAGGATGTGAACTAAACATCTTAGTTATTGCAATCCTAATTGTTTCAAGACGTAAACATGCATAAGTATGAGTACAACACTGTGTAACATCTAAAATGATATAATCGAGAAATAAAATATTTTTTCTCAGCTGACCAACTATTTAATTCAAGCTTTCTATATAAAAATGAATCCTTGCTTTCCTTGGTCACGCCATAACTTGAGAACAACTTTACCGACTGCATTCTTTGTAAGGGAAGCAAAACTAAATAAAATGGTTTGGGTGCGAGTAGGACTGCCCATACTATCAACTTCCCATCCCAATATAAGAAAATGTAGGTGCTATTTTTTTTGCCGCCACCAATAAATCAAATTTGTGTTTTGAAAACATCATTCATTCCCTAGACAAATGCATTGCAAATATTGCCCGTAGGGATATATGTATTTGTCTTTGCATTTTTCAATCATTTAAAAAAAGATTTGCGTATTTAACATTAAAAGATCTCACTTTTCTCACCCACTTTCATCCGTTTTTGAAAATGATCATGCTTCTGCACCATGAAGCAGGATGAGGATGACGATGGTATATAGGTCGAAACTTTATTTCTTTGAGATAGGACTTCACCCAATTGTTTTCTTGGCCCGAAGAAACTGTTATTAGCAATATGTATACTTCATTTGATCTTAGCACTAATGTTATTATCTATGTTTACAGCATACATCTATGCGATTGATCAAGAGACCGCTATGTCTTCTTGTAAACTTTGAGGTGTGGAAACCTCGTACATACAAGCTATCACAATGCCTCGGCCTCGGGCAAAACCGATAAGCGTCACTCCGTTCTCAGGGGTTGTATCGTGACTGTAATGGTCAGACAGGCAGAATAAAAAAATAATGTGTAGGAAAGTTTCAAGAGTATAACATTTTGAAAGAACTAACTGTTTATAGGGATTAAAATTTTAAAACTTCGAAGACTAATTGCATGATGACACAAATTATATTAAGAGCACGATCAAAAACTCGGTCGTCAATCATAACTAGAACTGGATTGTATATTGAATTAAAATTTGTCTGATTCGGTTGAACTCTGCAAGTCTTTGCAAACTCTCCCTTCCTAAGAAAATTCATTCTGAACTATCATTGAAACATCACCTACAAATAATTATTAATATTGGTGATTCTTGTCTCAAAGTTTTTAAATGAGCAAAAGGGAAGCTGGTAGACAAGCTTTGTTTCTTTTTTGTGCAGAATTTATATTAAAAAGTTTTTCCGATTGTGAGAGACCGCTTATGCCAACTCCTTGTCAAGTGTATTTTCGAAATTATTTTCATATTAATTTCATCAAATTTGTTTGAAAGATATTTACCATTGCTCAAAATATTAAATTTCCACCATCTCTTCCTTCCGAGCTGGGAACCGTTCAGCAAAGGACCCTTTTCTTTCTTTTCTTTATGGCTTTAAGAGCATCATATTCAGTCCAGTTTCCTTTGTGATTTTCTGAAAGACCTCTAGCTTTTGGTTCATGATCGGAAACCACAATAATGGAAAACAAACTAAATCTTCCTTGCAGATCTTTTTAATACACGAGTAATGCAATTTTATCTTCGTGTCTTAACTTTGTCATTTAGCTTTTTATTGATGCTTTTTTACAAAATCAATTGCGTCACCTATATATTTCCCAAGCACTACCATGGGAACGTGGATCAAGAAATAGAAAAAGGGGCATCAAAATTTGAAAATGACTCAACTCAGCACTGTTTAAGTCTTGAAGTTAGTCTTTGTAACTCAATACTAACTTATATCTAACTAAATTTAGTCAATTGGCTAATTGATCAAACTTTTGAAATTAAAATTGAACAAAAAAAAATATATGAATTTGTCCGGAAACTTATGAACGACAGTGTATATACTTATACACAATTTTATTTTTATCTGATAAGTAAACTATAAATTTATTTGATTCTGAACTTTTTTTATGGGGAAAACTAAATTGATTTTTAATTGAAGAAGTGAAATTGTCTCTTTTTTTGAGTTTTTTCGTCATAAAACTTAAACCACCCTGCCGAATATAACCAAAAGATTTTCAGGTGATCTTTATGCACACACTTAAATGAAACCAATTTGGATTCGATAGCTTTATTTGTTCTTGTACGTACAAAGGTACACACACACACAGACACACAGACATATTTAACAATGGAATCCGACTACTGGGACCTCGAAACGTGGATATGTAAAAATTTTGAATTCCGAAAATCAGACTGAAATGCGCAGAAAATTGAAAAATTTCAGAAAACTTAACGACGGTTATAAACTTCGCGTGTTTGATGAATGTGAATTGAGCAGACAGCTGATTTTTTAACAAAACAGTTGCCTATAATTTTTTTAAAAATTGACAGATCCGCGTACCGCAAATGTCGTTTTACAGCTATATGAAAAAAAAATCAATTGTGTTTAATTTGAAATGAATGTAAATATTGAGTTGAACATTTTTTGATATATTATTTTTTCTTCTGACTTATTTTTACAGGGTGCTCTGTAAATTTATATTTATTTAAATCTGTAATAAAAAACGCTGCTTGCTTATACTGCGAAAAATTGGGATTTCATATATAGTTACATAGATATACTTGCATTAAATATTTCAAAAAATAAATTTTAAGGACAATATATTCTGCATTTAAGTGAAATTGTTCAAACTATGCCATATTCTGAAGCTTTAAAAAGGCTTTTTAATGGAGATGATTTACTAGGCACATCTAATTGTAAGTCCTACAAAAAGGCAAACCAAAAAACCCACTGATGAATGTGCAACATATGCTTAAAAGTAGAAATTGCTAAGCGCAAAGGAAAATATTTCAACAGACTTTTCTTTGAAATACCATTGTTATGTTCTACTCCTTAGAAACTTTTAATTTTTATTTAAAATTTAATCGCCTAATGCAGCCTCGCATTTGGTAAAAAACAAAAGGCTTGGTTCGATTGATTAGCAGCAGTTAGTATAATAATTTTTCAGGTTCTATTTATACTAAAATGCGAGCTTACTTAAACAGAAAAGTACAGGTGGCAAAAAAGTAAAAAAAAATGCAAAATTACAGAAAACAAAATACAAATCAACAAAATAAGCTTACCTTAATAAAATATGCAAAATATGGAAATTACGAACTTGCATTAAATTTTATGAATAAAAATGAAATTTTATACTTTTGTTGATATGATCAACAACCATAATGACCAACAGAAGCAAAATGGAGACTAAAAAAACAGAGGATAAAAGAAATAAAAGAGAGGAAACCTGCTCCACAAATGGATCCCAAAAATAATGACTGCGCGTATATTGACTCTGTTTTTGATTTTGAACTTATCAAAAACAGATATAAAATATTTTTAGAACTTCATTAAAAAATCGTTACATTGATGTTATTCCCCGTTACAAGCAATTTCAAGCAACAGCAATATTAACGAAACTTCAAGAATTGATGAACCATATCAAAAAAACTTACTGCGTACAAACAAACTATAAGTGTGGCAGGAGGTGAATATATTACAGACACAATCATGCTTATGGCTGCTTGAGTTCGCCCGCAGAGCCAATAATGTCATAATATACCAAATAGACGTGAAGCATTATTTAAAGTGAATTCACAAATTTAAGAAAACAAATTGATGAGCTGAGGAAGGAACGATTTTGAACAAAATTACAAATACAAATAACAAAAGGTTGGCAATATGCAAAAAAAAACGCGTAGAAAAGTTTCAGGAATAAAGATGTTGCCATTGATGAACATAAATACAAATATGGAAAACAGAAGGGCAAGATCAATGATGATACTTCGGATAAGTACGAGGCGATAAGAATGAAAAAATGCAAAATGCAAGAACAATTTTACCAACAGCTTGGAAAAAAAAATTTAAGACGCATCAAAACCCGGATTCGATACTCAAATGACATTAATATGTCACATATGTCTGAAACTAGACATCAAAATACATAGCACATAGCTTTTGTTCATGATATACAGAAAACTCTAAAAACTTTCAAAAAAAAAATGGCGGCCATTAAACATCAGGCAGGCTGACATCACTCTCTTTGTTGATTTGAAACACAAATTCATATTATCAATCTTTGACCGTTTGTTCATGGAATGACCGATGGGTTTTTCGTTTAGTAAAAATTTCGGCAAATGGCGGCAATTAAAAAAAGAAAGAAAATTAATAAACACAAAAATGTATCTATTGAAAAAACCATCCGTCATTCCGTGAGGACATATTTTCTGAGTATGCTCTCAAAATTTCAGGTCTTGATGCTAATAACAGCGGTCAGGAGAATGTCAGCCATTTTTAAAAATGTGTTTTCCAGAAAAACGCATTTAAAGTTTTGTAATGTGCTTATACAAATGTGTTTATTACTACAGCTCGTCGACAATGCCTGGTCCACAAAGGCATCCCTCCTCTTCCACTAGCTGCTCATGTTGAGCCGCTAACATCTCCCGCTACTCAATCCTAGCCTTTTTTGCTGCGTCAGTCACCTGCCTCTCCGCGCGCACGATTTTTGCTCCGTCCCGTGAATGGTCAGAGCGCGTTGACGGTGTCAATTTCAAACGCGTAAAAGTTCGAAATCCGGAGATGAAGAATCCATAATAAAAAAAAGAATTTTTGAAAATTTCAAGGACAAAGTCCCCCTTATTAAAAATGATTGAACATGTAACGAAAATAATGTGTTCTATTCTATTCTGTACGCTGTCAGAGTAACAAATGATATTCAAAGCCTTTCTGGTAGCCAATGAATCGGTGGCTAAGTTTTTGATTCATTTTTTTTATCAATTTTAAAGCATTTTTATTTAATTAATTCATGACCTTACGTGCTGGACAAAAAATTTTTAAAACTAGCTTAATAAACTTAACTATGTCTTTTATATTTAAATGGCCCTCTGCGTGCGCTCTAAGCTAAACGTAACAATTTAAAATATGTCTTTCAACTTAATAGTATTTGTATATAGTATATCACTAATTAACATTATATATAAAACTAGGAAAGTATTAATTGTTTTATAACAAAAACTTAGTGTCTGCACTTGTACACTTTCATTATGTTATTGACAAAGTGCACTGGTTTTTACATTGCGTATGATCATTGTTACCCAATCTGTCATTAACCCGTTCTGTAAACCTCGAGAACTTTGGCGTGCTAAATTATTTTTATATCACTTTTGTCGAAATCCATCACATAAATTTGTTAAAGTCTAAGTTAACTCAACAAATATCATTTGTACTATCTACAACAGTTTCTTTATAAAAATACATTTTGTGCATACATAAGGACTTACAACAGTGAAAACAGATGCTCTCATTTGGAATTCTGAATTCTAAACGAAGATCTATCAGTTCTTAAAAGTTGTTTATCAGAGGGCCTTGCTCACTTCAGCAATTACCTACCGTTGCTTGTTTTTTCGATCAACTTATATTGGAAAAACTGATGATTGTTCCAGCTACATAGATGCTTAGTCATCACTTAATTTATTTGATTTTCGTGTACTTTCCTCTTTTCAGATTTAAGTTGTTCTTTTCCAAATAAATCACTTCGGGTCCGAAGCATTGGGAGAATAAACAAAACGAATCAATTAAAATTGGAAGCTCCAAGAGATATACAAATTGGACCTGTGCTCTGCTCCTACATATATATTTTTGGCGCGGCAATTAAACGATTCCATTTTTGACGTGTGTGAAGATCATGGAAATCTTTCAATGATTGCGCTATTGAATGGTCTTGGCTTTGAAAAAGCAAATGTTTTTTTTAAGAGTAAATTTTGTTTTTTTATTTTTTGCTTTTAGAAACATGTTATTGTTTTATCTGATTTTTGTTTTTGAACTCTTAGTGTAAACAATATTGTTCTCTTGAATGAATCGTGAGATCTGAATGTCTTACACTAAATTTGGAGTGTCTAGTCAACAAAGTTATTGTGATTGAGATTTCATAAATTATTTTACTCCTCTTCTTAACACATAACAAATAAATGTTTGATTTTGTAGTTAAATTTTTACTTTAATTTGTGCTATTTTAATCTTTATCTTATTTTTGAACGGGGGTTAAACTACTGCAACGAATTTTTAAACAAGCAATTCCGATGACAGTGTCAGGCATCTATTACGATGTGTCTTCATACTTTACATAAAATAATGATTTAAACAATTTTTTTTATTTTGCAAGAATATTTATATTTAATTTCCATTTAATTAGAGAAAGTACAAAAGTTGACAAATTGTAACTTTTAAATTTAAACATTTCTAAGCACGAATTGTAAAGTATTGTGTAATGTATTATATTATCGCTATATGAAATGATTTTGCATTTAAAGGCCTCCGTTAGTTTTATTTTGATACTTGGGAAGGAATTAGATAAAGAATGCACGTCCCCAAGCCATGGAACGCCTTACTCCTCAGGATAGTGAAACACTTGTGTTCATTTATTTACAAAAAATTTTGTTCAATAATATTAGCGCACGTGCATTAAGAATAAAATTTCCCTACTCAAATTAGTCTAACGCTAAGACATTAAGCCACTCGCCTGAAAGAGATGGGAACAATAGGTGATAGAAGAAAGTACCGGAAGACCCGATGGTGTTAGTTTCTATATATATATATATATATTCTCCACGGTCAATTTGCCGGAAGGCACCTTCCCAGATATATTTAGCAAGATTTGGGCCCTGTTGGCAAGCTAATTATCTTGTGAAAAACAGAAATCATTGTTCCTATGGTAAGTTTTTACTCTTAATCTCTAATATGATCTCTCTTTTGAGAATCACTATGCTTGACTCGTTTTTTGTCTTATAAGGCAGTTCATTAAAGTATTTTAAACCTTAATGCATTAACATATTTTGAGATCTTGAGTCTCTACAGAGTTGTAGTCTGAAATTGTAATTCAATCTTAAACTATACGGTTGCACATTTTCGACATAAACAAGGTTTGATGAAAGATAGGTCGGTAACATTTTATGTTTCATCTTAAACACGAATAGAGCAGAATTAAACCCGACTTTTTGCTTGATATTAAGTCACTTTTAACACGCTAGCATCCACCGAATTGGAGTTTAAAAGTAACATTCCAAAATTATTCTCATTGCCTTATTTTGTAGAATTTGGAGACGGTCAATTTTTTCATTTTTTCCCATGTACAATATTGTTGAGCAGTATCCAAAATGGGGTTTGATAATCGTGTTATAAATGTTGATTGCAAAAATCAATGAAATTTCTTTACGGATTCTTCTCGAAAATCCGATCTTTTTTGATATCTTTTTAGCTACGTAATTCATGTGATCACCAAACTCCATAACGCCAAGATACTTCATTGTGTTAACCTGTTCTATTTGCTCATTTTTCACGTATATGTTCACATTAAGTTCAGCATTTATCACCATGCATTTTTTTTTTACTTTTATTTTAAGTTTATTTATTGCTAACCATTTACGCAGTTCATTTAAATCGTGGTCTATTCTTTCTTTTACCACAAATAAAAGAGCATCAGTAAGTTAATGTTCAGCACATATTTATGAAACTGACCGTACGCAGCTTTCTCGATAATTTTTTTCCAGTATAGTAAGCATAGCATATTTTTAACTATTAATGGTCCAACTAGATCGAAGCAATCTAGAATTATTTTCACATTTATAGTAAAAACATCCTTTTTCTAGTTCATTTTGACATATGTCATGTCAAGCAAGGTTCAGACGAGAATACTCGCAATAAAAAGGGCTAATTTCCTGAGCTGTAACGATAAATGTCACTCTACGCCTGACAACTGCCATTTATAAGTAAACCACTGAAGAATGATGTGCCATTAAGTGTGTGTCTGAAAGCTTACAACCTTGGTAAAAAGTGAATGTTATGCCAAGCATTATCAAAACAACCACCTCCGAAATCAGGGAAAGGTTTGAGAAAAACTATTGGACTCTGCACCATCAATTTCAATGGTTCAGAAGTGGTTTCCTGGGTTTTGTTATGGCACAACCAGCACAAGTGACGGCGAACGTTCAGATCGCCCAAAAGCAGTCGTCACGCTCTAAATAGTCGATAAGATAAGATATTACACTATTGGAGTCCAAAGAGGAAGATTCCACCAGGAGAAATGATCTTATAGTCCTCTCGCTTGGCCAAGGATATCGGTATTGCTTTACAATTACCGATCGTTACACCAAGTGGCCAAAAAAAATACCAGTTAAGGATATGAGTGCAGATACTGTTTCTACAGCATTCTTCACTCATTGGATAGCACGGTTTGGTTCATCAAAACTTCTTACCACAGATTAAGGTCCAAAATTTGAATCAGTTCTATCAGAACAACCTATAACCCTGTATGAAATTGAATCTATTGCTCGCAACAATAATCAATAAGAAAACGATGGAACTGACTGCATTTAAAGTATTAATCGCATGAAATCGAAAATAAACACATCATGAACAATACGATTGATGCGCACAGCACAGAAATAAAGATAAAAGCAATACGCGAACAATTCGACACATCACCGCGAAACTCAACCAGCTGTCAAACGTGATCTATGCCGAACCCTAGGACATAGGCTGATCTCGCTTTGGCAAAGGGGCAATAATGTTGTCATCGTCAGAAATTTTAATTACGGGCGAATTGGGAGGGAGTGGGATGCATATATTGATATAAAGCACCCTAACTCCCACTCCGAAAATATGTGACATTGTCGTCCACCAACACCACGAAAACATCGCTAAGTTATGTAATGCAACACCAAACATACATGGCGTCAATGCATATTCGACGGGGTGAATGACTCCTCCAGAAAACAGCTGTTAAGTACATGACAATCCGCAACTTCAAGGAAGGAATGGGTTGATATCAAAAGCACTCTAAAAGCATCAGCCAGCAAATAAAGTTTAATTTGTAAAATCAGCTCAACTGATTTAACAATAATTGCTGCGAACTCAATAATTTTAATTTCCAGTTTCCTCAGTGCGGAACACGACATTTATAATATTAAAAGGGATTTCAAATTTCGAAAAGTCGACGTTACTCATGACGCAAATACTTTTTTTGGAAATTTTATTGTTAAAGGCTTCACCAAAATGAATTTCGGATGATTCGTCCAGATAACAATTTTAATCATAAATGTCTTCATTTTCATTGAATTAAACTGGGATTGCTGCATCTTCTGTTATAAGAAAGAATTCGACGTCGGTAATCAACTACTGTTAAAGAAGAATATTTTTCCCAAAAGCGATCAAAATAATCGTGGAATTGGTATTCTAAGAACTCAGCATAAAAATGTTTCTTCTTTAACTTGTACCTTGTATTTGTTTGTGAGCTTGTACTTTTAGAGTACGGATATTGAATGGTATATTCATTTGGGATTGCATACATTTTTGTTGACTACACCTTATTCTACACCGCAATTTATTACAGATTCCAAAGGTCTGGTATTACTTTAAACAATTACATATGCTAGTTGCCTTGATAGCTGTCTTAAATATTCGGCCTGTTGCAATTGCCGCAAGCACCACTTTCGTATCCATGGGTTCTTGATTGGATATGTTTGCCCAGATCAGTTTTCTTGTGTTTTTTCATGTTTTCTTGTGGTCATCCGTTGCATGTATAATATTGGGTATTAATTTCCACAATTTTTTTAAAGGCTTCAGTCTCGAGTCTTCTGCTATAAATTATAGCTTTTGCTCCGGAAGTTTAGTTTTATACGTTTCGGCTGCTATTCTTTTATTAGATAATTTCATTTAGTTTTTGCTTCTCTAATTTGCAAATAAATACACGTTTTTAATGCCGCCGAGAAATTTATTGATGGTATTGTAAAATACTTCTATTGTCGTTCTCACTTCAACTGTTCTTAGTTTATCTGAGAAATGATAGTTTTTCCGCAAAACTATTTTTCAAAATTTCCTAATTTCAATCAAAAACCTTTTTCAACCATGTTACTAGAGCTCATGCCTTCCCTACAATCATATTTTTGAATTTTCTGGTAAGGATGCTTTCTGATAAAAAATTCAAATGAAGCTGCAAGCAAGTCCGAAAACTATCTTCCATAAGACTCATTGCTGTCAAATGCTGGAACAACTTTACTTATTAAATTAAATATAAGCTCAAATCTCTCCGCTCCAGTTATAACCTGCATTGAAAAATTAAATCCGCATACAGGGCAAGGTCGTTATGATTTCAATCCGTACCTGCAACTCTTGCTTCTGCCAACAGTTTTATAATATATTCGATTTATTTTCTCTTCTTTTTGCACACTTGGTTTATTTTAATTTAAGTTTTGATTTACTGACTTGACTTTAATTTTGTTTGCTGAAAACCCAGGAAATCAATAATAGTCCAGTAAAAAAATATACATTTAACTGAGCCAAAATTTGCATAGAGTTAAAAATTGGTAGATATGTTTAATATAGCATTACAAATGAAATGTAAAAAATCTCCTATGATGCTACATCTGCAAAAAATGTATACAAAGTCGAAGGTTAAAATTAAATTAATTAATTTCCCATTTTTCTCGGAAACGGTAAGTTTTATCGTAAAATCATGTTAGAGACCATCAGTTCTTGTTCAGACACTTTTTTTTCGTACGACTCACCGTTCGTGAGATATCGTGGTTTTAACAGTTGAGAAATTCAAATTCTCCATAATATGCACCAATTTCCGAACCACCTATAAGGTTATGTACTTGGCGAATTTTTTTTAACGTGTTTTCCCAAGATTTAGTGTGGTAATGAAAGTTTGATCAAATCGTATTGATTAAATGAAAAATTGCTCCTGTTGTTTACGTTCAAAGTGGATCGGGTTGATTTCTTCTAAATGGTATTATGATAGATAATTGTCAAAATATTATTCAACAATTATTTCTTCATCTTCGCTTCTTCTTCTCCTTGCAGAATTTTACAGCCCTTATACAGTGGCTGATTTCACTAGGCGGCGGATTATTATCATTGACAACCACCACTCTCGAATAAATTCTGCGGCGGCTTTGAGTATTCTGAATCGTTCTTCGTTTGTATTTAGTTTTTTATTTTCAACCCAAGCTTTATTTAGAATATCGTGTTGAATGTCAATAAAACAGATGTTTGTTGAATTCCCTCGTTTCTAAGTTATAATGATACTTTAAGTTTAATCTTCTCTTAATTATTTTATTATTTAAAGTTGGATTTTTCCTAATATCTTTTGATTCTTGCAAAGAAAATTGACAATCATCATTATTTTCAATATAAGTTAACTGAATTATCTTTGGGACGACCGACTTTATGCACCGTAGTGGTCCTTACCTTCAGCAGCAACTAAGTCAAACTCATTCTCAATGCGGGTAACGACAGCTCCGAGCTACCTCTATTATTGAATCTCTATATTCAAGCGTGGACACAGAATATATTTTATGTGGGAATGATGGTTTAATTCAAATATAGGAACAATGGCTTTTATTAAATATTAAAACAAAGATGAAATGAAATTACTGTATTCTCTCGTAGTTGAAGTAAGACTCTCCGATTCTGTCCGATCAATCTTCCGCCCACGCCTCGTTACCTCATCACAGTGACCATATGCTGAGATTACTCAGCAAGCAATACCAGGCCCACGCCCGGGAAATCCACGAGCACACCATCCCAGCCCCACATGCCCTAGCGATCAACAGTATTACTTTCGTCCAACGTGCAATTTCGAATCACTGCCCTCATGATGCGCCGCCTTCGTTAATATCTCCCTAACTAGGTCAATCGCTTGCATAAACGAAAGGGCACTCGCCTTCCTCAGTTACACGCGGCATCGAACACCGTATTGTAATCGTCTTGGAATGCGATAAAGTGAGGACAGCGCGCCCTCGGCCACCCATGGCATTAGCGTAGCCTGATCACTATGGAACGCGGCGAAGTGAGGACGGCGACCCAACCAGATAATGAATGAATTCAATATCGTAAAAAATATTAAAGTAACTTATCATTTGAATATCATATTCTACATTTATATATTCTTTTTCATTTGCTACATCGCCACAAAATTAACAATATCTTTTAAAACAAAAATCTGGCTCAGTTACTCGTCCTTTAGTATAAGGTGGACTTATCATGGATGTCCTTGTTCTATCTCGCGTGGTCTATTAACTGCAGCTGTTTTGGATTCATTTTTTTATTTGATCTATAAACTTAAATCTAACAATTTAAACTTTAAACTTTATTTCAAATTTAAAATTTTAATTTACATATTCATGTACATTTCTTTAATTTAATATTCTAAACAAAAAAATTCCTATGTACATAACAATCATTGTTACTCGTTCTAATACAGCAGCAATACTACTCTTTCGAGTGTACTACACTGAAGTGGACTGTCACAGACTGCTTGTCTTTCAAGCATTCAAAAAACTTATCATTTCTTTCAACACTTGATCATTCCACGATCAACAACAACTTGACTTTCTTTCCAAGGCTTATCACATATAAAGAAAATTGTTGAAATTATTAAGCAGGACAAATTGAAATTAAAAATATTATCAATAAGCACGTCTGCTCACTGCAAAGTAATTTTCAGAACTTATAGTATAAGTTTACATGCAGTTCTAACGTTAGACCTTGGATAAAAATTATTGCAGATGTAGTATCGTAGGGGGTTTCTGACATCTCATTTTGTATGGTATATTAAACGTCTCTATTAATTTTAAACACTCTCCGAATTTTGGCTAAGTCATGACTTTTTTTTGGC
The DNA here is from genome assembly GCA_963555765.1 of Orthonevra nobilis. Taxonomy (NCBI): domain Eukaryota; kingdom Metazoa; phylum Arthropoda; class Insecta; order Diptera; family Syrphidae; genus Orthonevra; species Orthonevra nobilis. The sequence continues at coordinate 80,962,480 of OY743224.1, read as the reverse complement.
TATTTTGGCTGGGCTTTAAGTTTCAAGTTGTTGCATTTATAAAGTTTTATTTTTAATTTTATGCGTTCACGAATATTCTGCACTAACGCACTAATTCGGCTTTGCGGCAAAGGCTTCTTATACTATATAGTATAAATTTTATTAAGAGTATTTTCCAAGTGCGCCAGTTATATAATGGCTTTATTAATTTGAGGGCTTATTTCCGAACTAAGTTCTTTTACGGTCACCAGCAAAATGTGTGTGCTGACTAGCATTAAAAAGCTCGTCGCTCGACATCGTCGTCTTTAGAAGGCAAAGTTGGTAAGATAGATAAATATTTTAGTTTTCGTATTGAAGATTACATGACTTTGGTCGCACAATTTACACAGAGATTCGATACGAATCATATCTTACAACTGAAATTTATTATTTTTTCACAAAGATATAAGAATATGGAAAAATTGATCAAGAATCAGAAGGAAAACTATGAGAAAAAACCTTCATGTAAGAGTATTTAAATAAAAAGGGTTGTCCAAACAATTAACAAAAAAATATAGATATGTTTAAATAAATAATTAAATAAATAAATATTAATAGTATGTTAGTAACAAACAAATGAAAAAATAATAAATAAATAAGATAGACAACAAAACAAATAATAATCAAGTGATAGTGTAAATGATGAAGACATGAAATAAATAAATATATGTATAGTAATGGATATAATTAGAAAATGAATAAATAAGTATATAGAATAAAAACCAATAAATAAATAAATAAATGAATAAATAATAAGAAATATAATATAAATAAATATAATATAAATAAATAATTAAATATATTAACACAGTCTTCAAGAGATTAAGAAACTAAGGCAATTATCAGAGGATTACCCCTATATATAGTAAACATTTACTCAAGAAGTTTTGTCTGAGCTTCAAAATACTGTCGGAGATCAATTCAACGGTCGCTTGGAAGTGTAGACCATGAATTATATCTGGGCACCATTTTTAAGAGTTTATTCTGCTGGATTTGCTGTCTTGAAATGTGACAACTTGTACAGTTTCCCCACGCTTGGCATCCAAGGAGGAGAATGGATTGGAATATGACTATGTAATATAATTTTCCATATTAACGATTTTCTATTTAAAAGAGGTTAGACCATTTTGGTGGCAATGTTACTCTTTTGAATAACTTTGGCCACATGGTGTTTAAAAGTAAGCCTCTTGTCAAGATGGATTCCAAGCTATTTGACGGTGTTATCCCAGTATATGTCGACACCATTCAAATTTAAGGGACAGCTTGGAATGAAAAAATGCTTTCTTTTTCTGCTAAAAAAGATAGCTTGCACTTTTCCAGCGTTAAGTTTTATTTTCCACTTATTAAAATAGTTATTCAACAGTCTGAAGGCATTCTGCAAATTCGTCTCAATATTGAGACTGAAATGGTGCGATAAAAAAACTGCTGTACTATCAGCGTATATTGCACTATCACAGTTTGGAAGATGCGGAAAGTCGGACGTGCCGAAGTTGGTAGGAGAGCTTTGAATAAATTTAAAGAAGCTGTACTTTAATATTTGTTTAGCCAATAAAAGTACAACTGTAAGAAAAACATTTGGCAGAGGCTTCGGAATACGAGAGGGTGCGTTGTTATTACATATGTACATGAATTGTGTTGTCCAATATATATGTACATGAATTGAATTGAATTGGTTGCAATTATATGCAAAAACGTTTTTCTCTCGCGAGTATGCACTTTGGAATTGGAATTGCAGTCCTTTGTAATTTTAAATTAACAAATCTAAGGTGTCTTCTATTCCCACTAGAAGGGCGTATGCAACACATCTCCAATGTCTCCAATAGAGACGACGACTGAAATTGAACCATCATGTCATGGAACTAAACCGAATCACAACAAAAAAAGGAACATGAAACGAAATAAAGAAAGAGATTTCTTCACGTTCCACGAACACATCCTGCCAAGTTGGCTATGGATATCTGCATTCTTGCGCATTCGCAAGGCATTATATTACCCACGACTATGTGACGGCCTTACTTTCTACAAAACGAGCGAGGTAAATCAAATTGATTTGTTGCTGCCATTATCCTTAACAGCATATGGATACATATCCACTTAGCCGGATGTTCAACATTGTTTGCGGTAAACTGACAAGAGAAAGCTTAATTCTTCGATTTTTGTTCCAGGAAGTAAGAACAATATATTTATTAATGACTCTTTTATTAAATATACTATGGCGTTGTTTATGGCAGCAAGAAAATGTAAAAATGAGAGAAAAATTTAAGTATTTATGGTTCCGAAATTCTCAGATACTATTAAAGAAGGTGGATAATGGTGAGGTTGGTACTATCAAATCCTTTGAAGATCTAGCAGCAGTTCAAGGAACATAATGAACAACAACATTGATCCTTTAAACGACAACCTCATTATTAAAACCATAAGAACCAATTGTGATAGAGTAATTTAAGTGAAAAATCATTTTTTGTTGTACACCAAAACATACGTAGTCTGCGACGGAATTTCGATTTATTAGTTGGAAATCTGGAAGCTTTTGTAGATTTACCCGAAATTATATTTGTATCTGAAATATGGATTTACACTTGCGAAATTGAGTATTACAAGATTCCTAATTATAACTTTTTTGCTAATAATAATGATTCATATTCTGCTGGTGGAGTGGGAGTTTTTGTAAGAGATTCGATTGAGTGTGATGTAATACGTTTAAGTCTTATGAGTGCTGATATTTTGAAACTTTCATGCAACATTTGCAATCAAAGTTTCTCTTTTATTTGTGTTTATAGGCTACACTCACAGCCCGCAAATTTGTTTTTCAATGAATTTTCCGTTTTTCTGAGAAATGAGAGAATGGAAAACCTAGTAATTTTAGGTGATTTCAACATAGATACTCTAGTTTCAAATGCAACGGTTGATTCTTATAGCGCTCTCTTATCTGAGCATGGTCTTACTTCTTTTATATACGAACCAATTAGACTCGTTTCTAGTACTTGTCTTGACCATGTGCATGTTCGTTTCTCGTACATACCGCAGAATTCCGTAACCGCTGTTAATTTCGATCTTCAAATAACAGATCATTGTATGACTGGACTTTTGTTAAAAAACCTTAAAATTAAGTATACGAGAAAAATGTCTCCTCCTAAGTTGTCCAGAATCAATTTTGACGAACTAAACTTTAAATTGCGCCTCGAAAATTGGGAGAAAGTTCATGCTGAATTAGATGCTTCTAAAGCTTATGAAATGTTTATTAAAATCATGAAGAACCATATATTGTATGATCATCAACCTGCATCCTTACTATGAGAAAATCAGAAACAAGATTGAAGCCTTGGATTAACAGAAATCTTCTCAAGAAAATAAAACTGAAACATAAATTGCAAAACAAATGCTTCAAACATACCTTAAATACAAACTTGAAAAGTCGTTTTGTCCATATGAGTAAAAAAATCAACAAGTTAATTCGTAACTCACGAGATGGTTTTTATATAAGCAAGTTGCAGGAGGCGAGAGGGAATCTCAAAAAGGAATGGAAAGTAGTCAATAATATTGTCAATCGTAATGTTAGCAATTCTGCCGAGCCGATCATGTTGAAATTTTGTGAATACTTTTCTTAAATAGGACAATCATCCTTTTCGGGTATTGTTCCCTCATCTTGTAATTGCCACACTGAAACTGGGAATGGGCTTTATGAAAACACCAACACCAGGAACAGTTTCTTTTTCGAGCCAATTAGAGGGTTTGAACTTCTAAAAATAATAAATTCTCTAAAGAATTCGGGTTCATGTGGCATAGATGGGATCACTAATTTTATTCTTAAGAAAACTGCGCTTAACATTGTAGATATTTTATCACATCTGTTCAATTTGAGTATTGAATCCGGCAACTTTCCTGAGGTGTTAAAATGTGCACTTGTCATTCCTTTGTTCAAAAAGTGTAACAAGAAGAACAAAACAAACTACAGACCAATTTCCTTACTGTCTTCAATCTCAAAGGTGTTCGAGAAAGCAGTTAAAACTAGTATTCTATCTTTTCTTAATAGAATACGCTTTTTTAGTCCTTTGCAGTTTGGGTTTAGGGCAGGCCTTTCTACTGAAGATGCTCTACTAGATTTTTGTTCATATATTCATATGGGTTTGGATGGCAAAAAGTCTTGTGCTGGTCTCTTTGTTGATATAACAAAAGCCTTCGACATGGTAAACCATACAATTCTTTTGGATAAATTGGAAAAAGTACGTTTTCGTGGGTTTATCCTCAAATGGTTTGAGTCGTATCTTAAAGATAGAACACAAAGAGTTAAAATTGGAGAAAATACCAGTAACTTGAAAGTAACCAATCTTGGTGTACTCCAAGGATCTGTGCTTGGCCCAGTCTTGTTCTTTATTTATATAAACTCTTTATTCGAGCAATCATTCGTAGGCAAAATTAGCGCTTTTGCAGATAATCTTGGTATTGCCTTTAGCTCATTGAGCCCCTTGAATTTGATTGCCGATATAAATCATGATGTGCACATCTTAAGACGTTGGTTTGCGAAACACAAATTGATCGTTAGTAACAAAACTAAGCTAATGTTTTTTAGCCCAAGTTTGCAAGAACCCCCGGTCCATTATATTGAATGCATCAGATTGTATTAAGCAAAATTTATCTAACTGTAAGTGTAGGAAAATTAATGACAATAATAACAATAGTAATGAAGTTAATTGTAGTGGAGATTGCTTCAAAATTGATATTGTGGAGGATTATAAATACCTTGGTGTCATCATCGACCAAAATATAAGTTGGTCCAAACACGTTTAAAGCAATATCTACTATCATCCATTCGTTGTTTTTACCGGCTCATGAAGTACTGCTCCATACGTACTTTAAAAAATTTTTATAATGGCATATTCCATTCAAAAATGCAATATGGTATTAGCTGTTGGGGTGGTGCGTATCGATATAAACTCCAACAGTTAACTGTCATTCAAAAATGTGCCATAAGGAAAGTTTATAAAACTAATCGTTTTTCTCACACTATGCATTTATTTAAAGCCTTGAATATTTTGCCTGTGAAACATCTGTTTTATTATAAAGTAATGAAAGTTTTCTTTGCGAGAGGTGGTTACATGCAAAGCCCAATCTTCGACCGGCAGTACTTACGTAATAGTACAAACTACGTTGTTTGTGTTCCCGCGTTTCGAACCACTAGCTACAGAAACTTCTACTCAATCATTTCATGCAGATTGTTTAACAAGCTTCCTATAGAAATAAAAATAACAAGGAATCTGACCGCGTTTTTGAGGAAATTAAAGTTGTGGCTTCTAAACTTTGACCATAATCAAATCGAAATCCTGTTGCACTTCCATATTTAAATATCTGAATTATTAAATATCGGAATTATTATATAGTATTTCCAAGATCATCTTTTGCTTCCGCACGCTTAAATTGTATATTTTTTTGTTTTTTTTTAATTGTTATTGAACATAGATGTACACCCCACACTGAATTACAATAAATTTAAGTGGCATTTATCTCTATTTTCTATTAAATATAAAATGTCACTAACTATTCTCATAAAATAGTTGTATAATTATAGCTAAATTAGAATAAATATTTAATGTTTAAGAAAGATGTAAACTGTATGAGAATAATGAGCAATAAAAGAAATGAAAATGAAACTCAAAAATTAACTTTATGAACGTATCCGTTTCCAAAAGATATGAAGTATTCTAATTCTATTTAAAGTTTGTTTCTATAGATTATGTATGATGCCTGTGACACGTTGTATATAACGCTGCGAGTAATTATTTCTGTTAATGACTTAAATGTTTGTTAAAAAATATTATTGACTGAGAAAAGATGAACTTTATTCCTTTCTCGCAACATTCAAGGATATCACTGAAAAGACTTGCAATGGTCAGTGCTTTAAAAAATTGCGGAATTTGATCCTTGAATGAGTTTATACATTAGTAGAAACAGGAACACTAAACATTAATGCACTGCTCCGCAAGACAGTTTTGATTTTGGCCCGACCAAAAATAAATCGGTTTTAACTGTTCGATAACTGCTTTTTTGACATTTTCATTGATAACTCCCTTGAGGTTCAGGAATGAAGAAAGGATAGGAAACGATACATATTGTTTTTGAATAGTGAAAATACTGGAGAGGTCATGTTCATTTACATACTTAATACCCTCTTGAAGAGCGAGCAAATAATTAAAAAAAGAAAAACATACATTGGCTCAGAATTTATTTACAGTTTTTTGTATTTTGGAGGCATAATTCCACTCTATTCTTGGAAGTCCATGAAGATATGGTGTTTGTATCGGACTTAAATAAGTTAACTTAACACTGCTGTACCATCTTCATGGCCTTGGATGAGTGCACTGAATCCAAGAACTTATATGTAAAACTGATGGTACTACCATCAGCGAAAGAGTGAGCATCATCATCATCATCATCAAGTAGTTAAAAATAAAAAATCTTTCATGAATCGGAAACAAAACGTGAGGCCTTAGTCTTGCGAGTTTTAAACTATACAACACAGCTTGTATTAAACAGTCGGATGGGTGGTTTCTAATTCAAAAATGGATTTGTATTTGTATTTGTATTTATTTTAGCATATTGAATATATTTGTTCCTTAACCATATTGCACATTTTTCTGGAGGTATGGTTCATTTAACCTTACTACTAAAAACATTATAATCGTATACAAATATTATCACAGATATTTATCTTTTCAAACTCTAATTGAAGACAAGCTACTTGAAAAACCTTCGCAAATGTAAAAATGGTGAGGTCAGAGAGAAGAGGATTATTTCGCAATCTAAGCGAAAAAATAAATAAAAGTTATATGCAAATAATAAAGGGATAAACATTTAACTTAGCTAACACGAAAATACACAAGAACTTCCCAATGAGAAATTAGTAAATAAATAAATAAATAAATAATTAAATCAATAAATAAATAAATAACTAAGTAAATAATTAAATAATTAAATACATAAATTAATGAAAAAGTATTACACTAAATATTTAACTAAGTCAACGTAAAAATAAATAAATAAAAAAATTGAGAAGTAAATAAATAGTTAAATATAAAAATAAATCAGTTAGTAATGAATAAATAAATAATTTAATAAATAAGTGATTAAAAAAAATAAATAAATAAATTAAGTATTAAATAATTAAACAAACAGATTAATAAATAAGTAAACGAATTATTAAATACATTTTTAAATTTATAAATATTTAAATAAATAAATAATTAAAAGACATGTCAGGTAACACAGATAAAGAGGTTTTTAAATAAATAATATAGATGCATAGGGATAAAATATATATGAATTCAAGTTGCTAGATTGGACACAAGAAACGTACTTGTCTGTCATAATACATCTTGTGTAGTAGTGGTCAGACAATTTATTTATTCTTGTATGTACTTTTTCAATGGTACATATAGACTGCAATTCGTCTGTTGAAAAGTATCTAGGTAAGTCCAACATCATTAAAATGTGGCTATTAGCGCATTTTCCCCAAACAGGCGAACCATAAAACATGATGACTTGGAAGATTGCTTTGAAAATTAAAATTTTGTTTCCATTACTCAATTTAGACTTCCGGTTTATAAACGGGTAAAGTATATATTTGCTTAAATTGACTTAATTTATTATTTCATGCACGTGAATACCAAAAGTAAGATGTTTGTCAAGATGTACACCTAATTATTTACCACTTGACCTCCGCTCTACGTATATTCCACTGATGGTAAGTCTGTTGCTTGGTAAGAAGAAAGTTTTTCTTTCTTGTGTGAAAAAGACAGCTTGAGTCTTTGAAGCATTTATTTTATCTTCCAATCGTTGAAATACGAACATACTGTATTCAAGTCAGAGGTTTCAATGTTGAAAGCAACAGCATCTGATGAGAAGAAACACGTGTCATCTGCGAACATTGCAAACTCACAGTTGTCTAGGCGAGGCAAGACAAAAATGTGTATTGTGTATAATATTTTTTGGCAGAAGTTTTTTTTTTATGTCTAACATTACATGTCTGGTGGATGACATTTTATTACAATAATAGAAAAGTTTTGCCAGAAACTCAAAATGAATTCATAAAATTAAAGTTACTAGGGAATATTTTGAGTTTGGTAGTACAATATGAGTACATAAGTTACTGTGAGTATTTTTGTCGAAAATCCTGAAATCAAAGAGCTAGCTACTGAAAAGTGGAAACTCTACCACACTATAAGCCCATGAAGGCAAAGGTAGATGAGATTTCACTAGGAACACTGGTCTCATTCAGGGTTAAAGTCCATTGAAGTTTTCACTTTGTGATTCCTTCAAGGTTGCATAAGTGAAGGTGCCGCAAGTAAGCCTTCAGCACAGTACGCAGGCGAACGCCAACTCCTGCTCCTACCTATCTGAAGCTAAAGCAGATATTAATCTCATCCAAGAAGAAGGGTGTTTTAACTACAAACCCAAGAAATGGGGGACGAGACTATAAGTATTATACGCTGAAACACAAGGTAAGTGTTAAACGTGCATAGTAGTGCAAAACAATACAATATGACCTCACCAGCCTAGAGTTTAGGGTGAAGCAGAGTAAACACGCGAGAATAAGTTTTGCTTCCCCATTCTCGCCATAACCACCTCCAAGCGAAGACCTGAAACAATTTGTTGCGGGAACCAGATTCGAAAACTTTGGCTTTATCATGAGTAAGGATCCGTAGGCACACTACTTCAACTTGGCCAGAACAAACATATATGAAACATTAAAGATATTTTCGCTTTAAATAGAAGACGAACGCCTATATTTATTGTAAAATAAACAAAAGCGAAGTTTTAGATATTCCTTCTACTGTAGTCAAATAAATTTATGTGGTGAACGAATGAACTTAACAAAGCCTCCCAATCTGTTATGTCTAACCGAACTGAATCAGGACTAACGCAGATAGGTGCTTATTGAGAAGACACAGAAAAGACAGTCGACAAGACAAAAGCCGCATTCGTCATCAACACCTTCTTACCCTATACATCACTAGTAACGGACGGGATTCTACGAGCCTTTCTGCAAAAGACACTCTGAAACAACCCCTGACAAACATTTTCAGAGGACGTCTATAGCTATGGTACACTTTGTCAAGAAGTAAGGGTAGTAGACTTATAAGTCTAACATTCACTAGAAAGGATCTCGGTCAACCTTATTTAAACGCAGATAAAAAATCCCCAACGCTCCACACAAAGTAGTATCAACAATTGAGGGTACCTTTGATTTCAAAGAATCTGTTGAAGAAGTGTTTCTTAGTATTGAAGGGGCGTTCAACAACATCAAAATGAGAGATATGGTAGACGCCTTTTCGATCCGCGGCAATAACACAAAAATCAACAAGTGGTTGGCATCATCAAAACCGTGATAGGAGATGAAACAAGGAGAGATAAAAACCTAAGAAGGACACCACATAATTCTTTTAGAAAGCAAAAGGGACACGTGCCATATTGATAGAATATGCGGACCACATAGCAATCCTGGTTAAAGGAAAATATCTTAGCAAAATAGGAGAAATCAGACACAACATGTTCAACACCATTTAAACATGGGTGATTGAAAATGGCCTAAATGTTAGCCATAGCAAAACATTCTTAGTCCTCACTTCACTAAAAAGGCTAAAATAAATTACTTCTATATCCCTGAGTTTGGTCGCACTAAAGTTGAAATCAAAGGCAGTGTGAAGCATTTGGCATTGATAAGCGACAAGAAACTCAAGAAAATCTGGAAGAGTATACTACATAAGCAGGAAGAAAGTCCTGGGGACTGAAACCAAAAAAAAAATTCACTGGATATATAGTAAAAGTTAATGAAGTCAACCCTCCTGGGTTCCCTTCCTGTGAATAACTCTACGCCGACTGCAGCCATTCACAACTTGAAGTGAAAAGACAATCAGGATCTAGGCCAAGAGACTCAAGACCGGGCATAGAAAAATTATGAACATTGTAAAGGCGATGACTGGACTTCACATATCAAATCCATCAAAGAACTCGAAACCAATGCCATGTGGGCCTGTTAGCGGTTCTGGATTAGGACTTGTGGTCTCAAACATAAGATGCTTTACTGATTGTACATTATGATGGTTAGTTGGAAAAAGTCAAACTTAAAGCTTGTTTGGGCATCACTGGAAGCTGTCATTGGGCTGTCTCTTCTAAACATTTGTATTGGGAAAAAAGCTGCCCGAAATACCGTTAAGATGGAACTGGCAATGAAATACAAACCGGTTGACCAAACGAGACACTTGAAAATAATCCATTTCATCATGGACAAGACATGTTCTGCTCGATCTAAGATTTTATGAAGGCAGCATACTGCCTTGGGCGTCTCTTTGAGGTAGACATTCCTAACCGTAATCAATGGTCGAGCAACACACCTGCCCCCAGGTGACTTTATCTGATATACTGATGGCGCAAAAATGGCAAATGGAGTAGGTGCTGTGAAATAGCAACTAGGGAGAACTTTTAGTTGGTGTCGGTGTCTATGGACCCAACACTTAAATCTCCATACCCAAGGGAAAACATCCAATTGGTTTCCAGGCTGAACTACTTGCCATAGAAAACCTTGCAAGAGACTTGAGTTGCTTCGCTTGGAGGAGCATAAGCAACTGGAAGAGCGGCGTCTTAAGCAGGACAAGGAATTCGTGGAGAAGAAGTTCGAGCTTTTAAAATTAAGAATCCGGCAGGAAAAGGACGATTGCAGTGTTAGGAGCGGCAGTATCATCAGTGACGGCGGTTCTATTGTCCAGCGCACAAAGGACTGGGTCGCACACACAAAGTTGGAAGTCCAAGCTAAGGTGACAAAGGGGACGCTAACACAAAATCAGATAGCGTCTAGGAAGGGTTTGTCCAAGGAATTACCTACGTTTTCTGCGAAGCCAGAGGAATGGCCTGTCTTCATAAGCAACTATAACAACAGCAACAGGCGTTGTGCAGTTATTCAAACGACGAAAACTTGATACGGTTGCAGAAGACATTGAAAGGCAAAGCGTTCGAAGCAGTAAGCAGCCAATTATTGCTTCCTGTATGCGTACCAGAGATTCTGTCAACTCTTAAAATGCTCTTTGGTCAACCGGAGCTTATTATCGAAGATCTCATTAAAAAGGTAGAGAATTTTTCAACTCCGAAATTAGAGCGAATGGAAACGATCATCTCGTATGCATTGGCGGTTAGGAATTTGAATTTCACAATGGAAGCGTCGGCGCTAACGAATCATATAAACAACCCAATGTTGCTCAAAAAGTTGGTGGACAAATTGCCTTCGGCTATGAAATTGGAGTGGGCGATGGGCATAACAACGAATGGTCTGGAACAGAATATCAAAGGTTTCATTAAGTGGTTTTTTACGAGTGCAGAGGCGGCTGAAGCAGCTAGCAAGTATGCGGATGATGGCAACAGGGTGGACAGGCGCTCTGGGCATGTCCATGTACATGTCCTAGACAATGGGCCCGAGGCAACACATGCAAATCAGGTTTCCAGAGGAAAGTGTTACGCATGTAATCAGAATCATCGCTTGATAGAGTGCGACTCGTTCAACAAGCTCTCCGTTCAGGGTTGTCGCAAATTGGTCATCGAAAATGCACTTTGTGATTATTGTCTTAGGCATTCCAGACAAGCTAAGTGCAAAAGAAAGAAGGAATGTGGCATAGCAGGCTGCAAACTTAAACATCATCGGTTGCTGCATTCTGGAAGCAGAAACGATGTCGGTGCATGCTACTCTCATCAGCACGAGAAGGAAGTTGGAACGCTGTTCAGGATCTTGCCGGTGATATTATATGGCAATGGAAAGGAAGTAAGTACTTTTGCCTTTCTGGACAGCGGGTCGTCACTATCCTTGTTGGAAGAATCAATCGCCAAGAAACTTAATTTGAAAGGCATTCCCAAACCGTTGTGCCTCAGATGGACGGCAAATTCCACTCGTCGTGAAGAAGAATCCGAGGTTGTTTCATTGGGAATTTCATCACAAACAGTCAGAAGGAAGATTAACCAAGGTTGCGGCTTAATGGTATAAGGACTGTCAAATCACTTGATCTACCTTCGCAGTCAGTGTCACGAGAATTGCTAGAGAGGTACCAACATCTTAAGGGGTTGCCATTGATGCCATATATTAACGCTGAATGTGGCATCCTTATTGGTCTTAATAATCAGAGAGCAGCAGTGGCCCTTAAAATACGGCCGATGACGTGAGAGCAAAGGGGGATTCTTGCAGCTACAACGAAGCAAGTCGACGCGGCCTTTGAGTGTGGCCTATTATGGCGGTACGATAACCTTTCTATGCCGAACAGTTATCAAATGGCTCTCAAGCGCTTAATATGTTTGGAGAGAAAAATGCGTTCTGATCCTTCGGTCATTTCCAACGTCAATCAGCAAGTGGCCAGTTTGGTGCAGAAAGGCTACGCAAGAAAGTGCAGTAAGGATGAAGTAGATGCAGTGTCACCAAGGACCTGGTATCTGCCTACGTTCATCGTTAGCAATCCGAACAAGCCGGGAAACGTTCGATTGGAGTGGGATGCTGCGGCTTCAGCACAAGGTGCTTCGTTGAGCAAGATGCTGTTAAACGGGCCGGACCAGCTGAGAGAGCTTCCTGTTGTCCTGTTTGGTTTTCGATCGAGGAAGGTTGCTATTACTGGAGACATAGAAAAAATGAGCGCAAGGAGGATCAGTGTGCACAAAGATTCCTGTGGCGTATTGGTGAGGTTGATCGTAATCCGGACATATATCAAATGGAGGTACTTACCTTTGGGGCTTCTTGTTCTCCGAGCAATGCTCTTTATGTAAAGGACACTAACGCTGCTGAGTTTGCCGCGAAACATCCACGGGCGGTGGAAAGTATTTTGTAGCATGGATGATCTTCTGGACAGCGTAGACACCATTGAAGAGGCTGTGCAATAGTCTGTTGAGGTACGAGAGATACATTCCAAGGCTGGGTTTCGAATGAGAAGTTGGATGTCGAATTCCCCGAAGGTGCTTCAGGCACTTGAACAATCTGATGGAAATGAAGATCGGCAAATAGAATGTGGCAACGAAAAGGATATTGCTAAAGTCTTAGGGCTATGGTGGAGACAGAGCTATGACGTTTTCACATTTTCCTTGCAGTTCATCAAGACGCAGGAGGATATTCTGTCGGGAGACAGATTGCCGACAAAGCGTGAGTTACTCAGAATTTTGTGCCTAGACTGGGACGACGTTATCGATGGCTCATTAGTAAACAAGTGGGAGTCATGGCGGCGACTGTTGGGAAAGGTTGAGCTCGTGCGTATTCCAAAATGCTATTCCACGCTGACAACGAGCGATGGTACATCAGTCCAAGTACACGTATTTACTGATGCCAGTGAGGAAGCTATGGCAGCGGTGGCGTATCTGAGGATCTCCGATGGTTTATCAACAGAATGTGCGCTGGTGGGAGCAAAAAGCAAAGTATCACCACTGCTCCCAGTGTCTATTTCTAGGTTGGAGCTCCAGGCAGCCGTCATTGGTTCACGACTGGCCAAGGCGATCGTAAAGGGTCATGGGTTCAGGATCGACAAGATAACTTTCTGGACGGACTCAAAGACCGTATTGCAGTGGTTGCGTTCAGATGCCAAGTTTTACAAACCGTTCATGATGTTTCGTATCGGAGAGATACAGGAAAAGACCAAGGTGGATGAATTGCGATGTATACACACCAAATTAAACGTCAGAGATGAAGCGACAAAATGGACAAAAGAACCTAGTTTTGATAAGGATAGCAGGTGGTTTGCCGGTCCATGTTTTCTGCTTCAATTGGAGGAAACTTGTCCTGTCGAAAGGGATTGGAAGCAAACGGTTATCTGTGAAGAGGAGATGCGAGCGAAGTACGTGCTCGTACATAGTGAGAACCTCAGCCGAATGGAAAAGGGAGTCCAAGCACTGGTGGTGGACTTTAAACGTTTTTCCAGCTGGAAGCGACTTAGGAGGGTAGTTGCATGGATCGTTCGATATTGAGAAAATCTGCAAAGGAGGATGAAGAAGAAGACTTTGGAAAGTGATCCAGCAGTATTTTCAAACTGAACCCTAGCATTGACAATAATGGAGTCCTGCGTCTTGAAGGACGAATTGACTACGCCGAGTTTGTCAACGAAGCAACCAGGCGACCAGTACTTTTACCAAGAAAAAGCAGAGTGAGTTTTTTAATTGTCGATTTCTATCACAGATATTTTAGACACCTTTGTGATGCCAACATGTACAACGAGGTAAGGCAACAGTTTTTCATCCCTGCACTAGGAAGTCTTGTAAGATCAGTTAGATCAAGGTGTGGCCGTTGCTGCATAAAAGATGCAACACCCAGGATTCCTCAGATGGCGCAACTTCCTCGGGCCCGACTTGGACCATTTCGTCGGCCGTTCACTTTCGTCGGGGTCGACTTTTTCGGACCGATGCTGGTCGTGCAGGGCAGGAGTCAAGTAAAGCGATGGGGTGTGCTATTTACCTGCCTCACTAGCAGGGCAATTAATCTTGAGGTGGCGTTTTCGTTATCGACTGATTCTTGCATATTAAGTGTCCAGCGTTTCATTGCCCGGAGAGGTACACCATGTGAAATTTATTCGGACAATGGAACAAATTTTGTGGGTGCGGAAAAAGAGTTGCGAGATCAGTTCCAGCTAATCAATAAGGAGGCGCTTGCTCGCAAATTTACAACTCCGCGAACGAAGTGGTTCTTCAATCCACCAGCTGCCCCACATATTGGAGGCAGTTGGGAACATCTCATCGGCACAGTGGAAAAGATCCTGAAGGAAGTTATGGGAAACAAGCGTTTGAATGATGAAATACTTCAAACAGCGTTAGTCGACATAGAAGCTGTGGTCAACTCTCGTCCGCTTACCTACGTTACAATGAAACCTGAACACGATGAAGCACTGACACCCAACTATGAATAAAGGGCTTGTTGAGTACAAGGAACGGGAACTCATGTCACGCAAGGACTGAAGGAAAGCGCAGCAAGTGGCAAACATTTTTTGGAGACGATGGGTACGGGAGTATCTCCCAACACTTACGAGGCGAACGAAGTGGTTCGAGAAGGTCGAGCAAATAAAGGTTGGCAATGTAGTAATTATCATCGATGAAAATCTTCCCAGATGTACTTGGCCCAAAGCGATCGTCATTGGAACAATCATATCCCAAGATGGTCCCACAGTGAAGATGGAAGGCGGGTTATTTGAGCGGCCTGTGGCGAAGCTAGAGGTGCTGAACATCAGCTCTAAAACCGTAAGCAAGGACGCTGAAGATATCTCCCTTGCTGGGGGGGAGAAATGTTGCTGATGTACTGGGGCCTTAAAATGATGGCGCTGGTAACGAGTGCTGAACAGGCCCTAGAGAAGACTTATGGGTTTGTCTCGCTCTAATGAAGAACAGGTTGATGGTGAAATTCGATTGTCGACGGTTGGATTTGGATTGTGCGTTTTGTTGAATTCCTTAAGCACTAATTTCTTAGTTTTTTCCTTTTATTTCTTTGTCTACTTTATTTATTTATTACCTACGTTCATTAAAATAAACAGGAATACTGTAAAAAAAGTGTTTTCTTGTTGCGGGAAGCAACAGGTAACGTTCTGACCAATATGTCGAAGTTGGGTGTCCTTTCTCCATGACAGCTTATGATTCGTTCTTCCCTCGTTTACCACCTCGTCGTTTCAGTCTTAACACTCATAAATACACTGTTGATATGATGACCTTTTAAAGAAAGTGGCTCTATTTTGGACCGGGACTTTTGCACTTTTGTTTTAAGTATTGATGTTGAAGAAATCACCTTGTGCAAAACTTTTTTTGACATCTCTGCCGACCTTTACGGAGCAGCTTGAGTTCTTTATCGCCATCCTACACAAAATGAGGAATTCGACAGTGATGCCAAACTTGGAAACGGCTTCATACATTTCGTCTCTGTGGACGAAACAGAAACCAAAATCCACCTTGAAATTGATAAAAATATGGTGGTCGGGTAGACGGCATTGTTGGTACTTCCATGTCTTCAGCATTGACTGCAACTCTACTATGATATTTCCATTTCGAACTTCGTAGGATTCGATTTAAGGCCTGTAACCATGAGATGTTGTTTTATCTGTTGGAAGGATTTTCATACCTTATTCCTGTTTCTCAATCTCTGAATATGCCTTTGACATAGGCGGAAACTGTTGATGACGAGATTTAAACGTTTGTGATCTCGTCTTTTGAAGTTGCGTCTTAGCTGTAAGAAATGACTGTATTTGTGTTTGCAAAATTATCTTGGAGAAAACAGGCATATAGTAGCACACGGAAATCCCTCTAAGAGTATTCAACTCTACGTGAAGATAAAATGTTTCAAATTTAGAGTTGCGAAAATTTACTCCATTACAACAACATTAACATTGGAAGTTGAATTTGAAATTGAAATTCACCAATAAAGTGTTATAAATACAGCCAGTATTTTAAAATTTTATACAGCTTCGTTTCAAAAGTAGTTCTGTTTTTAGGGATTAAATTTCGAGCAAGATTAAAATCTCGGTCCCCCACCATGACTGGAACAGTTTTTTTTAAGGATTAAAATTTGTCTGTTTCGGGTGTTCTCTGCAATTTCTTTGCAAACTTGCCCTTCTTCAGAAAACTTTTTATTAAAACGTTTGCTGAGCTGAAAAATCATTTACAAATTATTACTGTTACTAGCTATTATAGGGGAAAACCTTTTAAAAAATTGTTTTGAAATGAGCAAAGGAGAAATTTGTGACCAGGCGTTCTTTTTTTTGTTCGCAGAACTTAAAGAAAGACCGGTTATGACAACTTATTGTCCAATGTACTACTGTGTCCAAAAAATAAGGTGACATATGAATTTAAACTGCGCGCGTCGAAGGATTTGGAAATTTTTCTTTCTTTTTAGGTTGGTAGTACTGTCAGTGACATCTATGTGAAATTTCATGTCAAAATATATTCATAGTGTTTGAGAATATATCAAAATATATTCATAGTGTTTGAGATACGCGTCGTTTTGTGAGCTGCTAAAAGTGAGTTTTTCGTTTTTTGCGATGTCGAAATTTATTGAGCAAAGAATTTGCATTAAATTTTGTTTGCGGAATCAATTTTCTGCTGCGGATACGTTGAGGATGGTGCAGAAAGCCTTTGATGATGAGGCTATGTCTAAAAAAAATGTTTACAAGTGGTATAGTGATTTCCAAGCCGGTCGTGAACGTGTCGAAGACGAAAAGCGTTCTGGGCGACCATCAACCACAACCGATGAAGCTCACGTCCAACAAATCAAAGATTTGGTGTTGAAAAACCATCGATTAACGGTTAGAGACCTTGCTGATGAATTTGGCTTATCGAAAGGCTCAGTCAATACCATTTTGAAGGATGTTTTGGGCCTCAAGCGCGTCAAATCTCGACTGGTACCGAAAACATTGAATTTTTTGGAAAAAAGGCGTCGCGTTGAAGTGTGTGAAACAATGCTTTCCGACTACCAGGATGTCATGAAACGCATTTTAACTGGCGATGAGACTTGGATCTATGCTTACGACCCCGAAACAACCGATCAATCGAGCGAATATCGTGCCAAAGGAGAGCCGCGACCAAAAAAAACCGCGCCAAAGTCGCTCAAAAATCAAGGTCATGTTGACTGTTTTCTTCGATTATCGTGGTGTTGTGCTTTATGAATTCCTTCCAACCGGCCAAACAGTCAACAAGGAATATTATTTGAACGTTATGTGTCGTTTGCGTAACGCTATCCGCCTAACAAGGCCGGAATTGTGGAAAGACAATTTTTGGTTTTTACACCACGATAATGCACCATCCCATACCGCACTCGTAATTCGTGATCATTTCACCAAAAACTCAACCCATATCGTTCCGCAACCACCGTATTTACCTGATCTGGCGCCGTGCGGCTTCTTTCTGTTCAACAAGCTCAAAAGACCGCTCCGGGGACACCGTTTTGATACGATAGAGGACATTCAAGCCGCAGCGAAGACGGAACTGAAGGCCATCCCGGAAAGTGACTACAACCAGTGTTTCAAAGATTGGAAAATCCGTTGGCATAAGTGCATTGCATCGGGAGGGGATTACTTTGAAGGGGATGAAATTGATTTGGAAGAATAAATAAAAAATTTTCAAAACAAATACAATGTCACCTTATTTTTTGGACACAGTAGTATTTTCGAAATTATTTCTACGACCTTGTACGATGCATTTTCATACAATAATTTAGATTGCTTTTATTTGAATCTTTTTGCTATAATGGTTAAACGATAAAAAGGCGTCAAGCAGAGCAGGGTTTGAACAAAAAAACTGGTGGCTCCACAAGTTTCTAAGGATGTTTTCATGTGTCAGAGTTTAAGACGTCAGGCTCTGAAACAATTTTCCTAGCAGTGGAAATGTGAATTTAAGAATAGAGAAAGGCGCACATGAAAATATGAATTGGCCTCAAATTAATAGTGGTTTAGTCTTTTTGTAACTATTATTAGTCTTTATAGTCAATAACTAACTTAGTTAAGTCAATTGGCTAGATAAACACTAATTAGTCACATGGCTAAGGCTCTCAGGAAGACAGGATACTATGCGCATCCAGGGCATCGGTCGCACTACTAAAAAACATTAACAATCTAGATTGAATGGGTTCTCAACAAGAATGGAGGCAATGGCCTTTCCGAAAATACACTCATCTCAACCGACACAATTACTTGACACATTGGAACATCCCAAAGAACATCAAGATGACCGATTCTACCTTCCACTGTCCCGGGCAAATCGATGTGCTGATCGGTGCAGACCTTTATCAAAAACTCCTCTCCATAGGGCAGGTCAATTCCGACGAAGAGGTCGGAACACCTTGCAAAATACAGTCTTCGGGTGGATTACAACAGGAAGGATTGGACAGATACCAGTCGCTCCAATAACTTGCGGTATGTGCATCGGAGACGTAAATCCCAACACACTCATCGAACAATTTTGAACAATAGTGAAGAGGATGTTGAATGTTCCATTCAACGAGGGGGAGTATGTTCTCGAACAGAAACACCACAAACACCATACTCGGTATAATGATATATTCCAACAATCGTTCACCTCTCGTTTTTTGTTCTTTATTTTGCAGTTTTAGTTATTGTGTCATAATAAGCATATTTCTTATTGTTAGAATTTCTGTAACACTTTAGCATTTATTGATTGTAAATTAAGTATAAATGGGGTAAATTAAGGGAAAATATAGTAATATCAGTTGACATAAGACTTATATCTGAGCTTCAAAGGCGTCTGCTTGAAGGACGGGTTGGCAATATTGGTTAGTACAATCGATACAAGAATAGACTTGTACACGGAAAAAAAAGTGTATGAATTTTTCCGGAAACTTATATGAATTTTAACCATCCTATAAAATATAACCTGAAGCTTTTTAGGGTGTCATTATGCACGCAACATATGTTCGTATGTTGAACGTACGCTTCGAACGAAACTAATTTGGATTCGAAAGCTTGATTTGTTTTCGAATTATGCTTGATGAAAACATCCGCCCAAACGTACGTACATACACACACACACAGACATCTTTCTTAAAACAATGGAATCCGACTCCTGAGACCTCGAAACGTATGTTAAAATTTTGAATTCCGAAAATCGGATCGTTTACCCTCTGAACCCATGGACTGGTGGGTGAGTCACAGTTTTCATAATATTATAAGTTCTGATTTTTTTAAACAACATAGGTAATACAACCCTTTTATCATTGGGTTATTGACTAAAGTTTGCAAGTATTTATTTATCTCAAACATTTGTTTTTTAAAACAATTTACCTTTAAAAACAACTTAAATTTTTCCTATCGAAGCTGGGCGAGTGGCAACTCAAGGCCTTGAACCTTTCGTCACGGTCCTTCAACCATAAATTTTGGCAACGCTAACTGGAGTAGGAACCAGTGCACCGACCTCAACATTTGGGAGAAGCAAACACTAATCTGCTCCGACAGAACTGCAGCAATTAAAGCTACAAACCCTTAATCAATATTGTAGGAGCCTAAAGTTCTGGCTGCACAGACTTTAAATTTAAATTTTTAAATTGCTGCCGTAAGTTGTGGCTAGCTAGGTTAATTTGACTACAACAAACGTTTTCTTAGCACGTTATAATCAAATTTTATTTGGCGGTGGCCGAATTTTAAGTGCCTGTTAAATATTTGATTACTTGACATGAAGCCTCGGCATATTATATAAATTATGACCAAGGATCAATGATCTTGGTTAACAAAGAAATTTCCCCTCTTTTCAAACATATACTTTCAAAAACGTATTACATATGTACATACATAATTCCCCTTCTTTGCTGATATTAGTTTACGGAAAATAATGCCCAAGATTAGGACATTCAAGTGGGAGCAAGAACATTATAGTTTGACATACATACACCTTGACATTCGGCATTTCTGATTAAGTTCAAGTTGGTCTTCGCGTGCGTGATTTATCGCCTCAAATGTGATTATTTGCATCATAAAATGTGCTGTGGGTAAAATACATTGACATTAACTATTGACTCTATTTGTTTGGATACACCAATAATTAATTAAATGTCAAAAACCTTATCGTCCAAATTCCAAATGTCAAAGTAACCATGCAGCTTACAGTGGTGACCCAATAATTTAATTCAGTGCCTATGATTTCGAACCAACATGTATCGACACTGGGAAGAAAGTTTTTTTTTCGTGCTCCACAAATCTAGCAAATTTTATGTTTATTTTACCTTTTTTCTTTTCTTTTTGAATCGCTAACATTTACTAAAACAATGTTTATTTACCCGGTGTGAATTAATTCACAAAAAATTAGTACTTTTGTGATACGAGACATACTCAAGTTGATATAAAAAGCGTATAGTACTTTGAAAGCAGTACAGAAACCTCAAGGGTACAGATCACAGGTAAGCACCTTATAACCACAGGACAATTAGTAATTCTCCTCTGAATTACTTTAAAGCAAATCAGTCCTTACATTTCAGCGTACATAGCCAATCAAATCTTTTTACACCTACCGCAGCGAACCAAGCATGAGAATTAAATAGAAGTGGAAGTACTACTAATATATTGGGCCCAAAGGTATGCTACGTTCTTCTACATTTGTATTAGCAACAGTAGAGGCCGTCTTTGAAGGCGCTTTCGCTGTCCATGCATGCACCTAAAAGTTAAAGCAAAATATTGTATGAAATACTATTTTCTACTATTTTTTTCTTTAATTCCCAACAGTCAAGTCTCATCTTCAGACAAATATGGAACAGAATAACGAATTGGAACGAATGGCTGATTCAGGTACTATCAACCCCTTCCAACCCCAATACCTACAACTTTATAACCCAAATAGCACAATGGATTACTGGAAGGTCATAAAAGCAGATGAACCCAACAACAACACGATCTCATACCTTCTTTTAGTGACCGAGACGAGCGCAAACTTCCTCGAAAAGTCTGGTTGCAAGCTACGATGCGGCATCAGACAAGCGAAAGTCTGATCCACCAACAACACCGACGACTCAAACGAAGTCGACGATGCCAACCGACTGTTGGTAGAGTTGAGATTTGAAAAAACACAACATCAGTCAGAAACACCCTAAAACATTATTCGATTAGCGCTTCATATAATCTGCTGGTGTCCCTCAGGGAGGAAAATATCGACTTATGCATCATACAAGAACCTTGGATAAGCGGTCCTCAGGTAAAAGGGCTGAAAGAAAATCTATACAACCTTAATCATAATAACAGCCAAGGTAGGCCGAGAACCTGCATTTTAGCTAAAAAGTACATTTAAGCCGTTCTTTGTCCAAATTTTAGCCAAGAGGCCCTAACAGTGGTTAAGTTAGAAAATTAAACTTGACGAAATTTCACAGAATCTAGCTTGTTTATACTTTTTTCAGTTTCCCTGGGTAGGAATAGCTTTTAAAGACTAAAATCGAGTCTTTTTGTCATAGGTGTGGTATTTGTAACAAAAGGCAAAGGTAGATCAATCCACCAGAGCCACCAGATTTTAATAGAAATCAGGGAATTGGATTCACCCACAAAGATTCAAACACGCTTAGCACCAGCACTAGAGAAGGATTCGAAATCCTCAAAGAACTTTTTAAGGCAATAAAGAAACGTAGTCATAGCTCTACACCAAAGGAGGATAGGAAAACGCTCCAACTACTGGAGCGAATCAGCTGGAACTAAAATGAAGGCTGAAGGAGTTCCGGTGCCCGAAATTAAGCCCAAAGAGCGCTTTTAGACCAAATCCAAACAGCTAATAACGAGGAATGCACCAGTCGCATAACCACAGCCAACAAATGCCCCAGGAATCGATCTGGCTGGCGTCTTCAAATACGATAACCAGACAGTCATGGCCAAAGAGGAGAATAAGGTAGTGGCTCTTGCCACACGTATGATAATAAACAATGTGACCTCTACTACAGCATTGGATAGATACAATATAGAACAAAAAATACTGAGATTCCATTCATCTCGCATGCTTTCTTCTGACCACGTATTGCAGATACGTTGGTGCATACTCCTAACCGAGTTTTATTCGTCGCTTTGAAAAATTCGGTAGCTAAGCGTTCCCTTGTGGCTTTATTAATCCTTAGCATAGATATTGCTATCTTCAGTTTCGGTTTAGGGTATGTAACTCTACCAAACTGTTTTCGCTGTTTGTAGAATTTGCGAAACTCAAACTTGAGAATGTTGTGCACGAGATAAAAACATTTGTGAGCTCGTTGTATGAAGATGCATCCTGGTTGTAAGTCTTGCAAAAAAATTTAGGAGAATGTACGTGCTCTTTCTTGTTGAGCTTCACGTTGAAGCTGATGAGCCCATAAAAGATTGGTGCAGTATCAAGCACAAACAGTTCGAACACTTGAACATTCGTCACACGTCAATAATCGCATATTTCTCGCATTTACATAACTGTTTTACAATCCGTTGGTTCCAACTTACAGCCATTTGCATTTGTTGTTTCGGTCAATAGGAAAAATAAAAAGGGTCATCTCTGAACATTATATGATTATTCCATTTTATGCCCGAGTTGGGGAAATGTACAGCAGAGGATCTATTTTTTTCTGGTAAATAGACGGCTTCAAGAAAATCACATTCAGTCCAGTTTTCTTTGGACATTTTGATAGTTGTTTTCAGGCCGATTTCGAGGTATTATTTATTTCTATGTCATTTTCTGAAAAGAACTATAGACTTTGGCTCATGATAAGAAACCACAACAGTGGTAAGCAAACTAAATCTTCGGATGAAATGATCATCCTTGCAATGCTTTTAAATATATGAGCAATCAAATTTTTTCCATGTGCATAAGCCTTCTATTGATGCTTTTCTTTGAAATCAATTGCCTCGTGTAAGTTGCCCATGAGTTTTTTTGCTTATATAGATTTACGATAAAAAAGCATCAAGCTTCAGCAGGATTTAACAAAAAAACTGGTGGCTTCATAATTTTCTAAGGCTGTTTTGATGTATCATTGTTGTAGACATCAATCAGAACCATGAAAAATGAAAAAGATGAAATGGCCTCAACTTAATACCGTATTATAACTTATTTAAGTCAATTGGCTGAATAAACATAATGTTGTTGAAAATTTTGGCATTGAAATTGACCAAAAAAATGTATATTCGAACGGAGTTTTTTCGTCATAAGATTTAAGTCACCCTATTAAATATAACTAAAAGGTTTTCAGGTATTCATTATGCACATATAGTATGCGTCGAACGAAACTAATTCGATAGCTATTGATTTGTTGTCGAGCTATGCTTGCGGAACACACCCACACAAACATATTTCTAAAAACAATGGCATCTGACCCCTGAGACCTCGAAACGTGGATATGTTAAATTTTAAATCCCGAAAATCGGACCGATTACAAAAACGTCCCGATAGGAAGTTAAAAGCAATATAATAGGCAAAACACAGTGGGGCGTTGACGTCCTTTTCTCTTGATGTATATGTAGGGCTTATAGCCTGCTCGAAATGAAAAAGGCTACACTTCCTTTGAATTATTAATTCTCTTTATTAAATTGAAGATTGAATTTCTGAGGACAAAGGAGAACACATGCGATGACTCACTGCCGGCTGACGATTAATTGTGTCCATTCCACTATGGGTTTTTTCTTTTTTACTTCTTCTTCTGTCTGTTAATTAGACATTTCTGTGGTAGGTTTTTGCTTGCATGTATGGTAGTGATATTTATGTCTATGATCTAGGTATCCGTGCTCTCCACATATACATATATATATAGAGAAAACACTTTCGACGTCAATGCATCACTTTTAAAATATGTATATATTTATATGTATATAAATATGTATCGCAGTGATCAGAGGCCTAAACAGCCCTGAAATGAAGGTAATATACAATCACACTAGCCAGACCCCTAGGGCGCCATGTCTTTTTAACAAAGATATTAACTTTTTTAATTTCAGAGCTTTTGACGAACGGCCTCGTTGCCCTAGTTTTAGAGGTGCCGACGAAGCTGATATGTGCTTCAGCCTACTTCCCAAGTTCATTAATTTCAAATTTTATTACAAATTTGCACGTATCTGACGAAGTTTCCCTATTGGACCACCAACACATCAGGTTCGACTTTATTTGCAACCCTGCTCCACCAAATACAACCCCAAATCCACGGATTGGAGTCTGTATCGGAGCCAAGTCCTCTCGAAAGGCGACACGCTATCCCGAGCTTAGACGAGACAGCCAATCGACTAAACGAGATACTTTTGTCCTCATATCACGGGTGCAGCATCCCAAGAACCAAAACATGTCGGCGTAAAGTTCCATGGTGGGATGAAAAACTAATGAAAAACTAACTCTTAAACCGTGCCAAGAAAACCAAAAAGTGGGACGAATATAGATCGGTTCTCACGGAATACAACTCTGAGTTGAAAAGATCCAAGCGTGTTGTATGAAAAAAGTTGTGAATCCACAAAACCCTTAGCAAGGATCATGTAAATTATGTAGGATTACTTAAGAAATCGAATGGATCCTATACGACGGACCATACAGATACTCTTTATACGCTGTTGAGCGTTCATTCCTAGGCTCATCTGGGCGATTGGCTCATTCAAACCCTTCAAAGCACCCGGTGGAGATGGCATCTTTCCTACCCTTCTCCAAAAGGTCACGCTTCACTTAAAGCTAGCTATAATTGGAGATATATTCCACTGATCTGGCGATAGGTTAATGTTGTATTTGTACCAAAACCTGGAAACAGACCTCCGAAACTACTTTAATCTTATAAGTCTATCCTCCTTCATCTTTAAGACCATGGAAAGACTTATAGACCTGCATATCAGGGGCCCCTTGGAAACTCGCTCTCCCCTGCACCCCAACCAATATGTATACAGGAAGGGCAAGTCAACTGATGGGGCACTTCACCATCTAGTCACCCTTATTGAAAAGGCATTTCAATCTAAGGAAATTGCTCTCCGCGCCTTCCTGGATATTGAGAGTGCCTTTGACAATACCAGTTACAACTCCATTACAAACGCAATTCGGAGTAAAGATATTGAAGACTTGCCTAACAGACGGCTATGATCCATGCTAGAAAATCGAGTTATAACTTCCTCGCTTGGAAGCGTGTCAAAGTCAGTCACTGCAATGAGAAGCTGTCCCCAGGAAGGTGTTCTGTTGCCTCTCCTCTAGTCATTGGTCATAGACAACCTCCTGGTGAACCTCAATGAGATTGGCTATGTCACAATAGTGATAATAATAATGCTGATGATTTGGCTATTGTCATTAGAGGCAAATATGACACCACAATCACCAGCGTTATGCATTCAGCATTCATGTATGTCTCAGAATGGTGTAAGTGTGAAGGACTCTCTTGGAATCCTAGAATGGAGTAGACCACTGCCTTTTTCTTATATTATTTAAATCAGAACAAAGGAATCATGTTGGCGTTTGGATTATATGCTTGCAAAAGTTGGCATCACTGTCACAAACAGTTGAATTTTCAATGACAAAAAGAACTTATCGAGCGGCACACAAAATCAACAAACTATAAACAAAAATTTTAAAAAGGCCGATTATCAATATAAATAGTTCTAATAACTGATTTTCAAATTCAACAAATATAGTTTTAGACTACGCGCCATCTACAATATGTGCGCATGGAAAAAACAATCTATCGGCGTTAGTGAGTTAACATGGATATTATCGGCGGTAAGTCCTTAACGTATACGCGTTTCGTTTTTGTTGTATTTAACACGTAAAGCTTTTGACTTATCGCCGATAGGTTCACAAAAAAAACACGGCTATTGTAAATTTGTGCCATCCACGTTATAAAAATATAAAAAAAAGGCACAAGAGTAGCAGACAATTCCAAACAGCTGAGTTTGAAGTGACACTAATCTGACATGCCGCGTGGCACCATTGTGGGCGAATTTTGTGACTGCTGCTCCGCGACGTTTGACAGCGCAACACTTATGCGGCTGCTTCACTTCAGCTGCTACGCATTGTGTTCGGACATTTAAACAGCAAGGAAGAGCGTGCTATGCTTTGCATGGCTTGGGTGGTAGGCTCCGGGAAGACAGTAATACTTCACGGCGAATATAAAACTTTATAATTTATTATCAGCATTATGCTAACTAACACAATTCTTAATAAAATACGGACCGTCTCATCGAAAATCCAATCAAATTTGGAACAATGTGACCGATATTTAATCGATTAATTGCTTAATGTTTTCCAATGCTATTATTCTCCAGACTTCTTTCCAGATTTTGGACACTGATTAACGAACATGTCTGTAAAGTTTCTCCCCAAACAATACAAAGTTGAGAAAGTTTAATATTTTGAGGTGACTCTTATTGTTTTTTTTTATCCACGTTCCCACGATAGAGCTTGTAAAACA
Organism: Orthonevra nobilis; assembly: GCA_963555765.1. Lineage (NCBI taxonomy): Eukaryota > Metazoa > Arthropoda > Insecta > Diptera > Syrphidae > Orthonevra > Orthonevra nobilis. The sequence continues at coordinate 80,935,626 of OY743224.1, read as the reverse complement.
ATTGAAGAGCCACCAGCTTTTTTGTTCGAAAACTTTAAATTTCTTTATGTCCTAATATTAGTCCGTTTCTAAGCCACCATAAAGAAGATCACAACGTCCGAAGATTAAGTTCGGTTGTCTCTGTTGTGGTTCTTATCATGAACCAAATCTAGAAGTCTTTAGAAAAGAACAAAATATAAACAATCTGTTGAAATCGACTTGAAAATAATTTTTAAAATCTGCAAACAAAACCGAACTGAATGTGATCATCTCGAAGCCATCTATTTACCCGAAAGATAAAGATACTACGCTGTAACAGGTGCTAGAAACCTCTCGACTGAAACCTTTCATTTGAACAAAAAAAAAAAAAAATAAATAAATCATTCTGGAATGCATTTTAGGAAAATATTGAAATGCAGTACTGATATGAGTGATGAGGAAGTCAAATAATTTGAATTTTAAGACAGGAACATATAAGGAAAAGAAACAAAGGAGTTCATGGTAAGACACGGTCGGTCTTAGAAGCAGACAACTCTCTTTAATCTCCTAATTCAAATTTGTTGAAAGCACACCTGTACTAAATTAAAACAACGAACATCAATTGGTCCTTGAGAAATTGACACGCAATGCTCACTGAAGTAGTGATATCTACAAAAGCTGCACTAATGAATATGAAAATGAGGCTATTCAACTTTCGAAAGTCAGTCAGAGTCAAGGCAAATTAGACCTTACGTTCTTCAAGTGGAAAAGAGATCTTAATTTATCCAACCAAACGGTAAACCATTTTTTAGCAGGCCATATCGCACACAAAGCAAATAAAAACATGATCAAAGATAGATTGGGCTCAGTAAACTTTACGGAAAAAACAAAGTTATATACGTATAGGCAAAAATGTATTGTATCTCAATATGGAAGACTTAAGAGTCCTTACTAATTTTTAAACTGGTCCCTGGTAATTGAAATAATTGAGTTATTATTATTCCTGCTGATTCTGCATGTACCCCGAACACCTAATCTGCGAATGTCGCGATGCAGGATTTGGTTAGGGTGAGCTTTATTAGCTCCTCACTAACACCTCTAGTTGGGCCCGTTGTGTTTCCCTATTTCCAGTTTGGAGAAGATTTTGGTTAAAGAGGAAAAGTTGTAGTGGAAGAGGGATAATGTAGGAGGGATGACTATGGAGTGTCTAGATTTGACTGATCGGGAAATCTATTTGTTCGTTTTGCGAATTTCATTGAAGTGGGCAAAATCCGGTATAAGTGCTTACCCCAGTATTTTGTGTCGCAGTCTCGCAGTTGCTGGGCAGTGGCAGAGGAAATGCTTCAGATCTTCCTCTTCCTCCGCACAACTTTGGCATCGATTTTGCTGTTCTGCACATTGTAAGGTTGACCTGGTAGTTTCTGAATTCCTGCGAAGACATCTGCTTGAAACACCGTGCCGAATGGTTCTAGATGCTTCGAAACTTCTGTCGGTGAGTTCGGGCAGTAGATCTCTGCCCCCGATTCACACGATATTTTGAAAACGTCCGTATAAATTGTGATAACGCCGGGGTTTCTTGTCGTGTTTCCGTCCGTCCAAGAAGTTCTGGTTGGAAAAATTGTCTTCAAATTGTTATTGAAGGTGAAGATTTTCTCATCTAGATCGCTTTGGCGATCTAGTGGTGTTGTCATCGTCTTTACAATGACTACAATTTTCCTAAGCCCGGTTTTTTTCCTGTCGTCAAAATGACCCAGTGCCTTGAGCCTCATGGCCGCGAGTCCTGCTTTTCTTTTCATTTCAAGTTGTACTGGTGTTTAGAATTGCTTCGATGGAAGCGGTCGGCGTGGAGTTTTGTGTGCCTGTTATTCCCAGGCATGCCAATCGTTGCACTCAAGTGAGCCTGTCGGCTACATATTTTTGATCTATCGAGTTCCACCATACCAAAATGCCATAAAGAAGGGTTGGTTTCATTACACAGTTGTATATCCAGTGAACTTGTTTTGGTTTCAGGGCATATCCAATACGCCCTCTTGTCTTTAGCGGTGCGTTCCTCCAGGTTTTTCCTCCAGTTGAGTTTCTTGTCGATTATCAACCCTAAGTTCTTCACGCTGTCTTTGATTTCAAGTTTAGTACGTCCAATCTCAGGGATGTGGAAGTCACTAATTTCAGTCTTTTTTGTGACGAGGACCAAAACCGTTTTGCTAGGGTTAACATTTAGTCCGTTTTCAATGGCCGATTGAACGGTGTTGAGAATGTCCTGCATGATTTCCCCTATTATGTTTAGGTGTTTTCCTCGAACAAGGATTGCTAGGTCGTCATGTTCCTTCAAGTTTTTTGAGGAGCTTGTCTATCACTAGTGCCCATAAGAGAGGTGATATTGTTCCTCCTCGTTGTGTCCCTTCCAGGACTTTGCCTTTTCTTGTTTCTTCTCCGATGGAGGCTGTGATGATGCGGTTTGTTAGCATATGTTCCAACCACTTATTGATTTGTGTGTTTTTACTGTGTCGATAGGGCGTCTACCATATTCGTTATTTTGATATTATTAAACGCCCCTTCGATATCTAGAATTACTTCTACGACTGTCTCTTTGTATTCGAAGGCATCCTCTCTTGTAGCAACTACACTGTTTAGTGCGGTTTCCGTGGATTTGCCTTTGAGATACGAGTGTTGGTTCTTGCGTTCTTATATGGATGTCGCAGATCCTTTCTAATATTTTCATCACAAAAGATGTTAGACGTATGGGTCGGTAACCTTTTGATTGTGTTAAGTTTTTTCCTGGTTTGGGTAAGAAGACTACCCTTACTTGTTGCCACTGCTCTGGAGTGTACCCTAGCTACAGACATCCTCTGAAAATGTTCGTCAGTGGTTGTTTCCGTGTCTATTCCTCTTTGCAGGAGGGCTGGTAGTATACCATCTTTTCCTGGTGATTTAAAGGGCGCGAAGGTGTTGATTGCCAAAGCGACATTTGTCGCATCGACTATCTTTTCTATGTCTTCCCAATTAGCTTCTCCCTGCATGAGTCCAGAGTACGAGGGCTATTCTAGAGTTTCCGCAATAGTAGCCCAGAAACGTACTAACCTAACCGAATGTTGACGAAAATGAGACCTAGAGTGACAGTGAATCTTAGCTCAAAGAGTCGACAACCGTGGGATAGTGCTGACTGCGCTAAGTTCAACCCAGTTATATGATGATTTTTTGTATGTACGGAATATTTTATATTCTTTGCTATCATATTACATAATTTATATGAACCTTATATCAACAATTTTATACGTAAACTCGGTCTGCAATATAAATCGATCCTATTCGTCACAACTCAATAAGGTTGCAAGAAGATTTTTTATCATTTTTCTTTAGAATTGTTTCTGTTGTAAGCCAAATAAACCATATGTTTATTTATCGCGCAATAAATATAAAGACACCACATCATCGAAATAATTTTATCGTGATGGTTTTCTTGCTACCCATGATAAATTAAACGTCTTTTTTTAAATGCTCTCCTATTCATCCCCTCCCTTTATTCATCAATACTGTGCAATTATTTATTACCTAATTCAACCGACCCCATCAAGCGCCCTTCTTCCTCAAGGACATTAAACAATACCAAGCTCATGGCAAAACTAATTAGCACTGGTTGCTCACAGGAGTCTGGAACCAGGACAATGAATGCACGCAGTAAATTGACAGATTCATTGTTTTAGAATAATTGGAGGGTAAAACGCTGTTAAACAGTCTAACCAGCACAACAAAGGATGATGGATGTAATTGAAATTTCTCGAAGGATCTACTGAATTTTGTTGAACTTTGCAATTGTTCGTATCATTGTCAGAGGCGGCGCTGAACTCCTGTAAGAATTGCAAATTCGCATCAATATAAGCTTTAAGGACATCACATATACGCGAGTTACCTAAATCTTTATTTACTGGATGGTGAGTATCAAAGGAGAACTATTTTCTTGACATTTTATTTGCATCATTGCACAGAACATTTTTATTATGCTTACATTTTCTGACAAAAATGTATATTTGTCTCCATTAATAATGAGTATATCTGCGATTAGGTCTATAAGAGGGTTTTCTGTACTTAAATATCTCAAATAGTCATTGGAGTCAACGGATAGTCTTCAGCTTATCTATCGCCTTCATAAAATGCTCGAGGTAGACAAGCCCAAACGCTTCTTAAGGAGTTCAGATAGCGATTTCGGCGAATAGGGCGGTCATGACAACATTTCCACATATTCTGAGTGAATCCAGCTATTGGCAACCCTAAGATTTTGTATGGAGGCGTTGTCTTATTGAAAAATTCAGCACAGAGGTCCTTTATCTTTAGATATGAACTTGCAACTAAAAATGTGCAGCACTTAACGACTGTGATGGCTTTTCATCCGAAGTCAATTTACTGCTCCAAGTGACACATTCTTTGCGAAGCTCATTCCAAGCTTTTTATGCACTTGCAGAACAGGTTTCTTTTTAGTTTTTATTATATTTTCTTTTATTAACTAATTTATCCCAGTAACAAAAATCGTATGTACTTTCATCATTTGATAAAAATTGTTGATGAGGAATTACAAAACAGAACTTTGAAAACATTTTCAACAAATTTGATTGAAATTTAATATTTATACAGAAAAAAATTTTATATTGCTGAATATTCGAAAGACTATCACCATTTTTCAATACCTTTCAAACACACATCTTTAAACCGCTCAGCCCTGGTAGTACTCAGAGTCGTAACAAATTCGTTCAATGATTGCCTTACCAATTTTGGCACACTTACCAACATTCTAGTATTAACTCGCAAATAATAGCATCTATTTTTTTCTTCCAAAGTAAAATCTCAAGTTTTCGAAAACCAAAGACTGTTCCTTGACCTCTATCGATAGCATTTCTCAACAACATTATAATGATCCCGAAAATACTTTCCCTGCACATTGATTACTTCAGAAAACAGAATATGAAGTGCAAATTCATGCGAAAGGAAATAAAAAACATTGTATTGCGTTTCAAGAATTCCAGCCATATTAGAACACAGAAATCTGTTAACTGCAAAAAATAAATATAATATTAACATTATATGAAAAAATACTCAGCCTGTTGATTGCATTCATACTTCACAGAGCAGTTGCCCCAATATCATGGTCTTCGCCTTATCATCTAGGCTTCCTTAGTTACTTGGCAATACTTTTTTGGCTTTTTGAACCAAGTTTAGTAAATCCGTCCCGCTTCTCAGCTTCTCAGCGTCACTGAAGATGTTGAACTTCGTTGTTGCGTTTGTTGAGTGGGCTGTTTGAGTCCTTTGTTGTGCTGGCCTGGGACTTTTGCTGTCTTTGTTTGTTGCTTTTCCTTTTTACTTCCTATGGCAGCCATACTGGCGAAACTCACTCCAGGGTTGTAATCCTCCATTGGTGCCATTTTTGGTTTTTTCTCCGCCGCCCGCTCCTTGTACTTTGGGCAACCAGTTGGTGAAAAAACCCTCCTCATCTTTCTTTGTCCTTGAACAGTTTTCAGGTTCGTGTTTGTTATGGCATTTCACACATTTGTACGCCATTCCGCAGTGAACCTTTTGGTTCATTGAAAGAGTTTTTTTTTAGATGGAGGGTAGATCCACTCCTTTCTCTACTTCAACTACAAAGTTGTTGAATTTCCGATCCGTTCGGCTATTCCTTCTGACCTTCTGTCTTGAGTTCTTCATAAATTTCCTCAGATTCATAGCTAAAATGAATACCTTTGAGCACCAGAAGATTCTTGGGGTACCTTATTCGTTCGTGTCCTTCCCTGGTCTTCGTCGTTACGACGGATTTGTTGTCGTTAATGTTGTGTATTTTGTAGGCCATATCTAATCCCTTGGTGCGCATACTTAATTCTGCAACATTGAGGCCGAAACTGATAATCGAAGGCATTAATTGATGTTGCAGGTGTTGTTGGCTTCTCTGTTGCGAAGTCTGTTGGACTTGGTGAGTCCGATTTCTTCCTTCGCTTTACCTGGACCATGGTCAATGCTTCTTCTCTACCGATTCTTCGCTATCGGTTTCTTGTGTTTTGAGAGATTAGTTATTCAGATGAAGAGCCCTCGTAATCAGATAAGTTTACTTCCTCCATCCAAACTCTCTCAAAGGGCGTCGATATCGGAGAGTTTCTCATGGATCGAAACCATAAATTTCTCCTGTGGTTGGCCGCTGGGTCCCTGATTTTTTTATTAAGTCTTTGAAGGCAGCCTTGACGCTTTCCTTTCTTTTTTCCTTCTTGCCCATTTTGGTTGGGTTTGCCGGCTTCCGTATTCTTCATTGTTTCGTGTTTTTTTATGCTTGTTCGGGGATGTTTTATGTTTTACAAAAAAAAACTTATCTGACCTGAAAATTTGTTTAAAAAATTTGAAATTGGATTTATGAATTTTTTTCAATAATTTTTGACTTATAACTAGTTTAAATACATTTCTGCGAGCGCAAAGGGCTCTGCGTTGGCCTAAAGGCTTAAAATAATTACATTTTTTGTAGAAATTAAATTGTTTTTTTTTTATATATACATATATGTGCGTGAGCAGCGCCGACGGTCTATAATGATGATGTTAAAGATGATGATGGCGACGATGATGATGATGTTGATGATGATTATTATGCTGTTGATGATGGCGAGAATGCTTCTTAGTGTCAGCCCCGGTGATAGTGTGGGTGATTCTGCTTACTCTTGTCGAAGTCGTCTATGAATCCTTCTTCATTTGCTATTCCATTCCCCGGGTCCATCATGGAAGGGACATTGATATAGCGATTTTCAATACATGGGCTACCTGTAATTATATTGATAATATTGTTGGAGTGGGAAGGGATTTTGCGTAGCATCTTTGAGTACATTACGCATAGATACTTTTCTATGGGTGGCATGTTTGCCGTGCCGGAAAGTATTTCATTACTATAAAAGTGACGGGTTTCTGGATTTCGGTGCAGACCTGTGCAGTAACGAAATAATTTTTGCTCGAAGATCTGAATTTTCTTCATTAGGCTTGGACTAATCGTGAACTATATTGGGAAACAATATGTCACGCTGGGATGGATTAGTTGCTTGTATAAATTAATTTATTCTAAGTTTTTTTTATAATAAAAAAATATTTTTTATTTCTTAGCTCTGTTGGGCAGATCTTTCCCGTACAAATATAATAATCAAATATTATAATCTTACAACTGAACTATAATTATTATCCTAGCTTAAATACTATTTTCCTCTTGCCAACAGTACCATATCGCGACGATGTGCATTTCCTGGAAGTGCTCCCACAGGTTTTGGTTATCTCTCCGTGCTGGAATGCGCTTCTCGTTGCCCAGACGTCGCGTCAGCGGAAAATGCTGCAACTCGTAGGAGTGATCGTAATTTATGTGGCGATGAATTTATGCGGTGTTAATTCCTCCACATTTAAATTTCGAGCGTCCTCGTTCGATTCTTAGAAAGAGGGTATTTGGCTTATTTTTGATGTTTTTGGATCTTTGGGTTTATCTTCGGCGGTATTTTCGGTTTCCCTTGGTGTAACTTTTGATGATCGAGGTTCCGACAATTCCATGGTCTGTGGTTGGATTATTACTTCTGTTTTCCTCGTTGTACGCCTGATGAGTAAGAGAATTAGGAGGGTAAGTGTAATCAGGATAGCAATTGAAGAAATTCCAAAATAAAGAAGTTGCTTTTTGGTGTTATCGTTGTTTACAAGTCCTATGTATTCCCTGTTGGTAAGGTGAAGTTCCTTCATCATTTCTAACGAAAGTTTTTCGCTTGCATTTGTTACTGATGACTTTGGTTGTAGTAATGCCGGTATTGGTTGGACTACCGAGATTTCGGTTGATTGAAATGTATTTTCTCCTATTTTTATGGTTGCGTTTTGGAATTGAATTGTGTAAGTTCCATTTAGATTCATCTTATCGTTGTCGATTTCTATGGTGCCATTGAATTGGTCCAGGAACAGCGCTCCGCTTGCTATTTCCTCTAAAGTTGGTACATGTTGGTTGTTTAGGGTAGTGCATGATGAGGGTAAGTTGTTCAGGAGTCTTGGCAAACACGAGGAGTTGCAATTAGATTCTTACAGATTTCTTTTCCAGTTGTTGGGATATTAATAATATATAATATTTTTAGATCACTTACTGCTATTCTTACGTCGCTAAGACATAACATTTGTTCTATACTTATGTATGGTAATTTATTTCTAGTGGTTACATTTTCAATGATTTTTTCTTCGAGACTGCTTAAAATATAAGAATTTATAACGTTGGCTTTTGCCCATTGAATAGCGTAATCTATATTAGTTACTTCTTCTTTTATAATTTCTATTTTGCTTTTTATTACCATTGAATATTGTTTTTTCAAATTATCCGCTGCTTTTAGTTCCTTTAGTATTTCCTTTTCTATTTTTGCCAAATTGTTAAATTTATTTTGTATGATGTTGTTTATAAGAATTTGCCTGTTGTTATTTAGTGCCAATTGGTCGATTTTCGATGTTTGGGGAATGCCAAAGGAATATAGGATTTCTCTAAGTGGTTGTTTAATATGTTCCATGGCTCTGGAAACAATAACCTTAGTCTGGGCGTATTTTGAAAATTTGTCGAGTGCTGTTCGCACAAGTTTGTTACGTGGAGGGATCGTCCACCGGAAAAAAAGATAAATAAATAAAAGTTAGGGATTAATCATAGAAAATAATTGCTTGGATAGAGGAATGATTCTAAGGCAGAAATGTAAACACAACATGTCGTGTTTACATTGCTGCCACAGGAATCATCCCTCCATCCAGGCGAAACTACGATACTTATTTTAGGCAAGCGAGATTCCATAGGCAGCAGCGAGAAGTTAGCTTCAGGATCGGTAATTATTTCACTCTAATTACAAAAATAAAATCATCAAACAAAAATCGGGATACAGCGATAGTTAGAGGCAAGTTGATTAATCAAAGATGACAGATGAAAACAACATGAAGTTGGCAATACCGATCTTGCTTGCTCTCGCTGGCAAAAAAAGAGCGAAACCGATTTAGCGAATTGCCGGAAGTAGGTCACAGTGGTGGACAAAAGAAAACAAGAACTTCCTGATGGGAAGTTAATAATTTCTTGAAACCTTTTTTTTTTGGTAATCTGTGATATAGTTATAATAAGGATAAGACTGTGATATTAGGATATAAGTTAGTATAAGTAGGACAGAAAAAAATTATTATTAAGTAAATGAAAAAAAAAAAATAAATAGAAACTTAGTGCAAAGACTGACAGAACGGAAAGACAAAAATGGTTTTTGAGGCCTCCAAATAGCATAAGCCGAAAAACTCATGGTGACCGCACCAAGACTTGACGAAGAGCTTGAGAATGGGAAAGAGAACGACTACTTTTCCCCTATCAACGCTCGGATAAATTAAGACGTAGACGAAACTTTCCCCTATAGAACGGGCCCCCAAAAGTCGATAGCACAGTTAGGCCCAAGAACAATGACCACTCAAGAAAAGTAGGTCATTTAAGAGATAGACAACGAAGTGCGCGCTAGACAGTGGCAAACATCATATATACAAAAAAAAAGAAAAAAAGAAAGTGTTTAAGGGCAACATATTGGGATCGCCCCAACCAAGAAGAAAAAAAAACCCGGAAAAGATTGAGATTTCCGCAGTGGAAAACCAGGTATTTAAAATGAAATAAATGAAAAATAAAAAAAGTTTTAAGGAAAATATACTAAAATACTAAATATACGTAGATTTAAGCGGTGGACGTGACCTGGAAAAAAAATTTTTTTATACTATATATGGACATTTATTCCCCAAGTACCGGGATAGATTTGGAAGTGCCGCAAACTTAGCGGAGGTAGGTTACACATTTTGAATGTAACAAGTGTGTAATGTTAATTTTAACTACAGGGTGAGGGAGGCGTAATACTTTACAACCAAGACCAGACATATATATAACAAAGGAAATTATAAGCCACAAAGAAGACCACAACCAGACAAAGGACGAACAAAAGCCCATAAAAAAAAAATCCTTAGGCGGACGGAGAACCCGGGGATAGTGAAATATTTTTTTTTGAGTGTTTTAATTTTTTTTCATTTTTTTTTGGTTTTGGCTTTCCTTTTTTTGAATATTTTTTTGTGAATTTTTGAAGTCCTTATAACTAAAGTAGTTTAGTAGATTTAGTTTTAAAGAATTAATGTAAAAGGAAGTGAATTATAGTTTGTAATTAATGTTAAGAGCAGTGACTGTTCCCGAATCGTGCTGCCGGCAGGACAACGAGGAATCCGGATGCAAAAGCGTGAGTCACAAAAAAAATTTTATTTTCCTTTTTTTTGCTCTTTTTTATTATTTTAAATTCATTTTCTTAGGTTAGGGTTAAGTTAGTAAGATTTTTAATTTCCTTTTTTTTATAATTTTTTTTTTTACTGAATTTTAACAAGCAAAAACAGTGTGGAGTAAATAGATAAAATATTTTTGAAGCATTTACCCACAAGATCGTTTTTTTTTGAAGACTTCGCAACATGATGTGCGAGTGAGTTCTTTTGTTTGAGTGTGTGTGTGTGTGCATTAATGGGAAGGCCGTCCATTTCGTAGACTAGGATTTCCACAGGACTACAACGCGGACCAAACGGACAGAGACCTTTTGTTGGACTATGCCGCCTTCGGAAGTTATCTCCCGAAATCTCTGGCCAGGGAGATAGCAAAGGCCAAGCCAGAATCACCATCTACTGGCAGATCCATGGAACGGTGCGACCCTGGATGACGGGTCTGTAGTGGAGGGGTAGGGATCAACTTAGCTAGGACTCCTTAGGTAGTATTAAGTTAGTTAAGGTATAGTTTAAGTTTATAATTTTTTTTGGTTATTTAGGGTAGTTAGGCTAGTTAGTTAAGTAGTTAGAATAGAGTTAAGGTAGATTAGGATTAGGGTAGTTTTATCAGTTTTGGTTTTAGTCTAGCTTAGGGATAAGTTTAGGATAGCTAGGGTAAGTTGATCCCCTGTTCTTTTCATTAGATCCCCATTCAGAAGGTAATCCTGAACACCGCCTTTTCCGCTTTCGCTCTAAGATCTTTCTCTCTTCTCTCTCTCCCTCTCTCTTTGGCACGACCTTTTCTTTGCTGTTGAGCAGGAGATGTACGGAAAGGAGGACAAGGACTACCCCGTCCGACGAGCTCAGCCGAGCAACCACAAGCGTGCCGCCGTCCTCCTGACCTACATCAAAGATACCTCCGTGGCCTTCCTTAGCTCACAACAAATGGCGCCCAACGCTTAAAATTTTAGGTCATTTAGCTTCTCTAAATGGCAAAGCAATTTAATTTAACTCTAATTTTTATACACATCGATTCGTTTTAGGGCAATTAAAACTACAAGGGGATGATTTTCCATATTTGAAGGTCATCGCCTTGAACTTTTAATTACTTTTCTATCTCTTCTTCTGGTGCTCAAAGGTCGCCTATGCTCTCTGTCACAGAATGCTTCAAAGACAGCTGTCCAATCCTCAGGTTAATTACCAGAGGATCCTGTGAGGTAGTTCGAGGGGTATTCTGCCACGAAGAGCAAAAACGTGGTGGATGAGTCGAATAGCTAGCTGCCGTCCGATTTGCTTAAGGACATATTCCTAAGTTATCGTGAGGCGTTAGCGCCGACTTAAACATCATGTTCGTGTTGAGATACATCTCAGAAACTTGGCCAGCCTTGGTGCACAGGTTAAATTACCAGGCATCAAGTTGTGGTAAAGTGGAAAAGATGAATCGCAACACTCGCTAAGTTCCTTGGATCTCGGGCACAGTCCAAATAAAAGATTTCGACTTTGACGACTACGTACTCAAACTATATCCTACTAAGTCTACCAAATGTTGACTGGAAAACCTTTTCATTCTGCACACACACCACCTCACGTTTCATAAATATTTATCTTTATTTTATTTTTAAACTTTTTAATACCTTTTTTTTTATCTTTTTACATATTGAATTTTGTTTTGAACTTAAAATTTTTTTAATTTTTTTTTAATTTTTTTGAATTATATATACATTTTTGGGTGGATTATCCTGTATAATTTCATTAATTTTTTTACCTGAAAAAAAAAAAAAAAAAAAACAACCAATCCAAAAGGCAAGCAAGAATGCAAAAGAAAAATTTGGGCGCAATCCCCAAAGGTTCCTCGACCTCTACGGAATTTACGAGACGGGTAACAAGACAATCTGTACAATTCCAACGAGACGTTTACGGGGAACAGGACGATAGACTCATATTAGACTTGAGTATGACGGGAAACGAACTATCATACAGGGACGCGGACATCATGACAGAACGTAACAACGAGAATAGAACGTACTCAGACGACGTAGACATAGAGAAGACGAAACAAGTTCGGCCTCATCCGTTGACCCCTATAAGAGAGGAGTCAAGGGATGTAGGACCGACTCTGCGTGAAGCAATTGAGGGCACGACGCTACAAATGAAGACGTCCACTCCGACATTCAACACAAACAGTGGGGGGTCAAATTTGATGGGTCACCCAAATCCATGTCGGTGGAGAGCTTCCTGTTTAGAGTCGACCTGCTTCAAAAGGAAAACGGCTTAACCGACAGGCAAATGTTGGCAAATTTCCACCACTTGCTGCACGGCCCGGCCGAGAAATGGTACTGGGAATTCAGGCAGGAGAATAGGTTTTGTGAACTCATTACCCTTTTTGACCTCAAGACCGAGCTGGCAGACCGCTTCGCAAATGACCAGCCTGACCCAGATATACTGCGACGAATAATGAATCGAAGACAACTGCCCCATGAAATCTTTGACGAATTTTACGAGGACATACGGACACTCATGTTACAAATGAGGATGAGACCCAGTGAGAGTGACCTAGTCACGATCATAAAACAAAATATCAAGGACAGAGTATCTTCCTTGATATTTGGGGTCAAGACAAGGACGATACAGGAACTTAGGGACATATGTAGGCAGGCTGAGAGACATTTAGGGATTAGAGACGCTAGGGCTAGATGAAACATTAATGAAGTAGTAGGAGAACCAGATGGGGTATACAGGTCGAGAAGCAGAACGAATGACTATGACTACGACGACGAAGTAGACATAGAGGTGGCCGAATTCAGGGCAAAACCAAAGAAGAAAAGGCCCCCATACACCAAAAGAGACCAAGCGACGTCGACGCAAACCGACTTTCGACATTACCAAAGTACGGACGAACGACAACATACATGCCCTTCCACGTTCCACCACATGACGTGTTTCAACTGTGGTAAGGGTACTGTAGCCTCGACAAAAAGAGACGAGGAAAACTTCAAAGTTGACGGGGAGACCGGGAACGACCCGTCGACAACAAAGTTCATCCCGGCTCCTCAGGATCCGAACAGATCCAAATACTAAAACGACAGACCACTGACGAAATACCAACGACATATACGAAGACGCACAAAAGAAAAAGTTTACACAGACGACTGCAAGAGTACGAAGAAGCTAGACGACGAATTTTCGGAGAAGAATTGACGACTAAGAATAGGAGAAACTATAATAAAATATCTAGGCTAAGGGAAAAGTGTGCAATAAATAGACGACTTAGGAGTAAAATAGAATCGACGATAATAAATACAACTGACGATAACAGGCCATATGCAAAAGTTAGGATAGAGGACGAAGAGATAGTAGGCCTGTTAGATAGTGGAGCTTCGATCAGCAGTTTAGGCAAGGGAGGACTTGATTTTATAGAACGACACAAACTAGAGGTAGCAAAAATGAAGACAGACATAAAGACTGCAGACGGAAACCAATAACGTATTCAAGGACGTTTCCGCACGATGGTTTCATGGGGTCAGAAGTCACACGAAATGGAGTTGTGTATTGTCCCAAATTTACAACAACAGCTCTATTTAGGTGTGGACTTCTGGAAGACATTCAAGGTAGCCCCGAACGTGATAGATGAACTTGAAGTACCCACACCGGCGATGGAAAACACACAATTCCAGGAGCTGATAGCAGAGCAAACCCGACGGCTAGAGGGAGTCAAACAGATGTTTCCGTCATTCGCAATGCGAGGGTTGGGGAAAACGTGCCTAGAAGAACACGTTATAGAGGTGGAAGACGACAATATCCCCATCAAACAAAGGCACTATCCGATCTCGCCGGCGGTACAGAAACTACTGTTTGACGAACTAGACCGTATTCTCGAACTTGGAGTGATCGAGGAAAGCAACAGCCCATGGAGCTCTCCGGTGGTCCTTGTCAGAAAACCTGGCAAGAACAGGCTGTGCCTCGATTCACGAAAGGTAAATGCTGTCACAAAGAAGGATGCTTACCCCCTTCCCCATATTGAAGGTCTCCTGAGCAGACTCCAGGAGACAAGGTTCATCTCAGGCATCGACCTCAAGGATGCGTTTTGGCAGATTCCACTGGAGGTCAAATCAAGAGAGAAGACCGCCTTCACAGTCCCTGGGAGGCCGTTATACCAATTCACGGTTATGCCGTTCGGGTTGTGTAACGCCGCCCAGAGAATGTGTCGGCTGATGGATAAAGCGATCCCGGCAAAACTTAAGGATAACGTTTTCATCTTTCTTGATGACCTCTTGGTTTGCTCTCCAGACTTCGACACACACCTGGAACTGCTGAAAGAGGTGGCCAGATGTCTCACAGTAGCCGGGTTGACAATCAATGTGGAGAAAAGTAAGTTCTGCTACAAGGAAATAAAGTACCTCGGATACATAGTCGGTGATGGGTGCCTAAGAATGGACAAAGACAAAGTTTCTGCAGTCAAAAACTTCCCAGTACCCAAGACTCCCAAGATACTTCGCCGATTCCTAGGGATGACAGGTTGGTACGGGCGTTTCATCCCGAATTTCGCTTCCATAACAGCACCAATGACTGACTGCCTTAAGAAGGGAACGCTCTTAAGGCATTTCAACAACTGAAGAACTCACTAACAACGGCACCAATACTGACGAACCCGAACTTTAACAGACGGTTTTACATACAATGCGACGCTTCGACTTCGGGTGTAGGAAGTGTGCTCTTCCAGCTGGACGACGAGAAGAACGAGCGACCGATAGCTTTCATGTCTCAGAAACTGAATGCCGCGCAGCGGAATTACAGTGTCACCGAGCTGGAATGCTATACGGCCGTTCTGTCAGTGAAGAAGTTCAGGGCCTACGTGGAAGGAATGCCGTTCACTATAATCACCGATCACGCTAGTCTGAAGTGGCTGATGACGCAAAAAGATTTATCCGGCCGATTAGCGCGGTGGAGCCTCAAGCTTCAAGCGTTCGACTTCGTGATCGAACATAGGAAAGGCATCCAAAACATCGTCCCTGATACTCTCTCGCGAGTCCATATGGAAGAGCTCAATGTCCAACAAGAGCCACTTGAAATCGATCTTAGTTCTCCATACTTTTCGTCAGAGGAGTATGAGGAACTAAGGAAGACGGTGAACGAAAACAAAGACCGACTCCCAGACGTGTGCATATCGGACGGATATGTTTACAAGCGGACAGACGTACGGACCGGAGACGAAAATCAGGAGGATAGAGCCTGGAAACTCTGGGTTCCGACGGAGTTGAGGGGGAGTCTTTCAAAGGCGGCTCACTACTCTCCCGCGGCAGGCCATGGAGGAATCCATAAAACCTTGGCTAGGCTGAGGCAAAAGTACTTCTGGCCAGGAATGACCACGGACGTGCAAGAAATTGTAAGATCTTGCGAAATATGTAAGTGCTGTAAGCCACTTAATGTGATATCTCGACCACCGATGGGGCAACAACAAATCACTGAAAAACCGTTCCAAAGCCTATACATTGACTTCCTAGGACCATACCTAAGGACAAAGACAGGAAATACGCACATATTTATAGTTTTGGACCATTTTAGCAAATTTGTTATGTTAAGGCCTATTCGTAAAGCAACGGCAGCCGAGGTGACTAGGTATTTAGAAGAAAATGTTTTTCACGTATTTGGTGTCCCCGAGTTCATTCATTCTGACAATGGGAAACAATTCGTTTCAGAATTGTTCTCCAGCTTTCTAAACAAGTACGGAGTCAAGCATGTTCGCACCGCGTATTACTCGCCTCAGGCAAATGCCTCTGAGAGGGTTAAGCGTTCCTTACTGGCCAAATTAAGGTCGTACTTACAAGGGGACCAGAAGAATTGGGACCTACACGTAAGCAATGCGGCATTTGCTTTGAGGAGTGTGGTACACGATGCGACATCCTTCGAACCGTACTACGCGGTATTCGGATCACCCATGATCCAACATGCGAGCGCATACCAAGTGCTAAGGCGCTTGGATATGCTCAAGGACACTCGAATTAGCGTTCAAAATAAGACTGATAGGTTAGAATTAGTTAGGAAAAAAATATTTGACAACTTGCGGTTAGTAGGACAAGTAGTATATAGACGTAATTTTAAGCAAAGTAGCCAACCGGATGGCTACAATGCAAAACTAGGACATAAGTTCATAAAGTCCATCGTACTTAAGACGATTGGCAATTCTCTCTACGAGGTTGGTAATTGTCGAGGTGAAAAAGTCGGAGTATTCCATGCAAAAGACCTCCATACGTGAGCACTTTATGAACTTAAAGATCACCTTGGATGTCGCTGCTTTAACACTTCTAGTATATAGAGATATAGTTTAGTTACATAGCTTATTGATTTATTTATTTATTTATTTACATACTTGACGTATTTCAGAGTTAATTTATTTATTTATTTACATACTTGACGTATTTCAGAGTCTATTTATTTATATATAGAGATATTTATTTACACATAGCACACATATTTATTTATAGAGTTTATTTATTTACTTATAGTTATTTATTTAGGTTTATTTAGTAAGTAGAAATAGTTGTTTTAGTAGTTTGTTGAGGAGGTAAGACGAGCCGAAGAGAAAAATTAATTAACAGGAAATATCTCAGGGCGCAGGCTCTTGCCACACGATAACGATGAGATGAAGGCCACGGAGCAGACGGATGGAGCTCCACGCTTTGACGATGTCAGTGGCCTCACGACCACTCGACCACTGCCATCGATAGTGTTACGTGGAGGGATCGTCCACCGGAAAAAAAAAATAAATAAATAAAAGTTAGGGATTAATCATAGAAAATAATTGCTTGGATAGAGGAATGATTCTAAGGCAGAAATGTAAACACAACATGTCGTGTTTACATTGCTGCCACAGGAATCATCCCTCCATCCAGGCGAAACTACGATACTTATTTTAGGCAAGCGAGATTCCATAGGCAGCAGCGAGAAGTTAGCTTCAGGATCGGTAATTATTTCACGCTAAATACAAAAATAAAATCATCAAACAAAAGTCGGGATACAGCGATAGTTAGAGGCAAGTTGATTAATCTAAGATGACAGATGAAAACAACATGAAGATCGCAATAGCGATCTCGCTTGCTCTCGCTGGCAAAAAAAGAGCGGAACCGATTTAGCGAATTGCCGAAAGTAGGTCACGGTGGTGGACAAAAGAAAACAAGAACTTCCTGATGGGAAGTTAATAATTTCTTGAAACCTTTTTTTTTGGTAATCTGTGATATAGTTATAATAAGGATAAGACTGTGATATTAGGATATAAGTTAGTATAAGTAGAACAGAAAAAAATTATTATTAAGTAAATGAAAAAAAAAATAAAATAAATAAAAACTTAGTGCAAAGACTAACAGAACGGAAAGACAAAAATGGTTCTTGAGGCCTCCAAATAGCATAAGCCGAAAAACTCATGGTGACCGCACCAAGACTTGACGAAGAGCTTGAGAATGGGAAAGAGAACGACTACTTTTCCCCTATCAACAGTTTTAATGCATTTTTTTTTTATTAACCTATATGAATTTCTTAAAAACTAGACAAAAACGCTTAAACTAGTTTATTTATCATTAATTCTTAACTAACTTACTGGCCCTATGCGGGCGCTCTAAGTTAAACCTAGTACTTATGATATATCTTTCGACCTCAACTTACTTTTTATTTTTAATTAATTCTTAAAATTAACAGTAAGGTATGACATAAGAAAAAAATCATTGTAAAAACTTAGTAACCGGACTTTTTTTTTTCTTTTATATAAAACTAACTTAAAATACCTTAAATAACCTAAAAATACACCTAAATCTAAATACCTTAAAACTGATGAAATATATATGAAATAAATATATATATACATACAATATATATATAATATTGTTATATATATTCCAGCAGCAAAGTAGCTTAATGTTAACTAAATCTAAATCTAAATCTATGTAAGCCGGCCAAGGCATTTCTGAGAGGAAAGAGGCATAACCTTGCCCCGAAAGGTAGTTCGTAGTGGAAGCATTCAACTAGGACGTTCCCTACAAATTATCTGCCAGCCTTCCCCTATCAACGCTCGGATAAATTATGACGTAGACGAAACTTTCCCCTATGGAACGGGCCCCCAAAAGTCGATAGCACAGTTAGGCCCAAGAACAATGACCACTCAAGAAAAGTAGGTCATTTAAGAGATAGACAACGAAGTGCGCGCTAGACAGTGGCAAACATCATATATACAAAAAAAAAAAGAAAAAAAGAAAGTGTTTAAGGGCAACATATTGGGATCGCCCCAACCAAGAAAAAAAAAATAAAAACCCGGAAAAGATTGAGATTTCCGCAGTGGAAAACCAGGTATTTAAAATGAAATAAATGAAAAATAAAAAAAGTTTTAAGGAAAATATACTAAAATACTAAATATACTTAGATTTAAGCGGTGGACGTGACCTGGAAAAAAAATTTTTTTTTATACTATATATGGACATTTATTCCCCAAGTACCGGGATAGATTTGGAAGTGCCGCAAACTTAGCGGAGGTAGGTTACACATTTTGAATGTAACAAGTGTGTAATGTTAATTTAAACTACAGGGTGAGGGAGGCGTAATACTTTACAACCAAGACCAGACATATATATAACAAAGGAAATTATAAGCCACAAAGAAGACCACAACCAGACAAAGGACGAACAAAAGCTCATAAACAAAAAAAAAATCCTTAGGCGGACGGAGAACCCGGGGATAGTGAAATATTTTTTTTTGAGTGTTTTAATTTTTTTTCATTTTTTTTTTGGTTTTGGTTTTCCTTTTTTTGAATATTTTTTTTTGTGAATTTTTGAAGTCCTTATAACTAAAGTAGTTTAGTAGATTTAGTTTTAAAGAATTAATGTAAAAAGAAGTGAATTATAGTTTGTAATTAATGTTAAGAGCAGTGACTGTTCCCGAATCGTGCTGCCGGCAGGACAACGAGGAATCCGGATGCAAAAGCGTGAGTCACAAAAAAAATTTTATTTTCCTTTTTTTGCTCTTTTTTATTATTTTAAATTCATTTTCTTAGGTTAGGGTTAAGTTAGTAAGATTTTTAATTTCCTTTTTTTTATAATTTTTTTTTTTACTGAATTTTAACAAGCAAAAACAGTGTGGAGTAAATAGATGAAATATTTTTGAAGCATTTACCCACAAGATCGTTTTTTTTTTGAAGACTTCGCAACATGATGTGCGAGTGAGTTCTTTTGTTTGAGTGTGTGTGTGTGTGCATTAATGGGGAGGCCGTCCATTTCGTAGACTAGGATATTTCCACAGGACTACAACGCGGACCAAACGGACAGAGACCTTTTGTTGGACTATTTCGCCTTCGGAAGTTATTTCCCGAAATCTCTGGCCAGGGAGATAGCAAAGGCCAAGCCAGAATCACCATCTACTGGCAGATCCATGGAACGGTGCGACCCTGGATGATGGGTCTGTAGTGGAGGGGTAGGTATCAACTTAGCTAGGACTCCTTAGGTAGTATTAAGTTAGTTAAGGTATAGTTTATTATTATAGTTATTTAGGGTAGTTAGGCTAGTTAGTTAAGTAGTTAGAATAGAGTTAAGGTAGATTAGGATTAGGGTAGTTTTATCAGTTTTGGTTTTAGTCTAGCTTAGGGATAAGTTTAGGATAGCTAAGGTAAGTTGATCCCCTGTTCTTTTCATTTGATCCCCATTCAGAAGGTAATCCTGAACACCGCCTTTTCCGCTTTCGCTCTAAGATCTTTCTCTCTTCTCTCTCTCCCTCTCTCTTTGGCACGACCTTTTCTTTGCTGTTGAGCAGGAGATGTACGGAAAGGAGGACAAGGACTACCCCGTCCTACGAGCTCAGCCGAGCAACCACAAGCGTGCCGCCGTCCTCCTGACCTACATCAAAGATACCTCCGTGGCCTTCCTTAGCTCACAACAAGTTTTCCTTCAGTCGAGAATATGTCTATGTGGACAATTTGTCCAGGAAATTGAGGGATTTCAGTAGGTTGAAACTCGGGTTTGTTGGGATGTCTTTCGTATTTACTTTCTTTACACACGCTACAGTTCCGTATGATTCGTCTTATTTTTCTTGCCATGCTTGGGAAATAATAGTTCGTCAAAATTTGTATTTTATTTTCTTTCTCATTCCTATGTACTCGTCTGTGAGTGTCTATTATTATACTTTCTTGGTCCTTTTCGTTAGTTATGTCTTCCACCTGAGTATTGGTGAATCTTATTTTATAGTTCTTAAAATGTGAGGGGTAAATTTGCTGTATTATACCCATTGTTCTTTCATTGGTTTGGGTCAGGTTGTCTATCGTGAAATATGGTTCTGTCATTTGATGTCGGTGGTAAGTAGGAAATATGGTTTTGAAATTGTGTTTGGATGTATTATCGATATCAAGGAAAATTTTATTCTTAAAAGCATTAATAGGGGTTTCTACCATTTGAATAAGATCATGGGATGAACTAAGAGCGCTGTGAACAGTTGTTGTAAGTGAGTTTACATGAGTTAAGTGAGGGGATCTAGAAAGCGCGTCGGCGACGACATAAGTCTTACCGGGTTTGTACAGCAGTTCATAATCGTGTTCTTCTAGTATGCTTTTCCACCTTTTCATTTTGGAGTTATTGTTCTTGTTACTAAGTGCGAACATTAGTGGTTAGTGGTCTGTGAAAATTTTAACTTTTGCTGAACCGTATAGGTATGTTCTGAGAGCTCCTAAGGCCCAAATGATAGCTAGCATCTCCTTTTCGTTTACTGCATAGCTTTCTTCCGTTTTGGATAATATTCGTGAAATAAAAGTTATAGGTTTACCGTCTTGTTCAAGGACAGCTCCTATAGCAAAATTCGAAGCGTCGGTTGTTAAATGGAATTCGTTTTGAAAATTGGGGTAGGCTAAAATAACATCTTTGGATGCAAGGGTGTTTTTCAATTTTTGGAGAGCCTCTTCAACAGTAGAGTCCAATGTAATTTGCTTTTTGCTTGATGTCGTTCTTGAGACACGTCCCTCATCACCTCTTAAGAGTGAAGTGAGTGGTTTAGCGAGCTTAGAATAATCCTTGATGAACCGTCGATAATAGCCGGAAAGGCCGAGAAAGGATCTAAGCTCTTCAAGAGTCTTGGGAATTGGGAAGTCCATGATGGCTTTGACTTTTGAGAGGTTTGTCTTAATACCTACTGTGGATATAATGAAACCGAGGAACTCGACTTTGTTTTTAAGGAACTCGCATTTGTCGAGTTGCACTTTAACATTTGCCTGTTCTAATGTTCTAAAAATGGTTTGGAGATTTTTGAAATGGGTTTCTTCATCCTTGTCGAATATCACTATGTCGTCTATGTATATGTATGTATAAGTATGTCGTCTATCGCTCTCTGGAAGGTCGAGGGTGCGTTTTTTAATCCGAAGGGTAAGCGCATGAATTCATATTTCCCGTGATTAACTGAAAAGGCAGTCTTCTCAATATCGGATTCTTTTAGGAGAATCTGATGGAAGCCACTTTTCAGGTCCAGTACAGAGAACCATTTATTTTGTCCAAGTTGGGAGAGGACTTGGTTAATCTCTGGAATAGGGTATCTATCGGGTATAGTTACGAAATTGAGATTTCTGTAATCTATAACCAATCTATACTTTTTATTTCCCGACGCATCGGGTTTCTTCGAAACTACCCATACAGGGGAATTATATGGGGATTTCGATCTTCCTGTGATTCCTTCGTCAAGCATCTGTTTTATTTGCTTCTCTACCTCATCCTTCATAGCCATAGGATAGGGGTAATACTTTGAATGAACGGGTTCATCCGAGGAAGTTCTTATCTCTCCTCTGACGTTTGTAATATAGGCCAGGCTTGAGTCGTTTTCGGAAAATAATCTTGGGTGTACTTTTACTATGGATTCGAGGAAATGCTTTTGAGTTGGTGAAATATGGTCAGTGCGAAAGTGTAGGGTGTTTATAGATTGTGACATTTGCTGGTTTATTTTAATTTTGGTTCCATTTTTTCCTATTTCCATGAAGTTCTTGTTTACGTGAATAACGGCTTGTATTTCCTTAAGTGTGTCGTTTCCGAGTATAGCGTCAAAAGATTTAAGTGATGGTAAGAGTAAGAATTTTATTTTGGTATTTTTTAAGTCGAAAAGTTTGGTTTCTACATGGTGACTAATTTTGATATTGCCAGCTATCGAGCTTGCGTAGAAAATTTTTTTATTGGGAATAGGTTTGCTAACTAGGCAGGGTTGAATGTAGTTCCGATTTGAACCGGTATCGATCAGTACTTTAAGAATTTTACCACTCTCCGTTTTCGTCTCAAAGTACGGCAACGAAGAGTTCATTAGCCTAAAAAATGTATGTCTGTATGGTCTCGTATTTCATCTGAATTGGGTTGTCCCAGTGTCTGTACGTACTCGTCTAACGTCTGATTATTCTTAGAGTCTTCTGAATTGGTATATGGGTTGTAGGCTTCGTCTGTCGTATCGATATGGAAGTTCTGCTGTCTTACTTGTGCGCTACTTCTTTCCTTTGTTATTTGTGGCCTAGGTGGAAATGGTTGGTTTCTTTGTGGATTTGAACTTTGATATGGTTGAGTCTGATTGGGACGAGGTGCATATGAATTGTATTGAGGAACATTTGGGTAAAATTGTCGTGACGGCATATAGTTTGCCGGGTTATTACCTTGGTAATTGTTTGGTCTGTGTTATCTCTATAGGTTTGTGTTAAGACACGCATGGCTTCGGCGGACACGTCCATGTTTGAGATTCTGGTAAGTATAAGGGATAGGTGGCTATACACTGTTTGATAGAAAGAGGAAATGGAATTATTGCTTTGCACTAATGCGGACATTTGGTACTCGAGTGTACTTACATCTCGCTTATCCGCGTAATGAATAGTGAGGCATCGTGTTATGCTGTCCCAGTTGAGCGGGGTATTGTACGCTTCTAACACGGAATCGGCATTACCAATTATTTTATTTCGAATTACGCTTAGAATGCCAAAATATTTAGGTGTACCTTTTTGCGGTTCATAAATTGTTAATACGCGTTCGACGCTCTTTCTCCAGGATGAATATTCTCCGGGATTATCAGAGAATTCACGGACGCTTCTTACCACATCAGGGATTCTATCTAGGTCTATTAAACTACTTCTGTGTTCAGGGTTAATTGGTTGATGAACGTCGGCGAGGTAGTCGGCATTAGGGTTCATAGCCCTTTGAAAGACCTCGCGACCGTGCTTTTCTAGTGTTTGACGCACTATAGACGTTATTAATGAGTCCAACTCGGGGGTGGACCTAACCTGTTGTAGGTTACTATCGAGGTGCACTGAAGTGCTAGATTGAAACGACGTATTTGGGTTTTGGTCGTCGATCGTAATAGGGGTTAAAGACGGATCGTTCTCCTGAGGGTTTGTACCTTGTGGTAGGATCGAATTTCCCGACCTTAGCAGTGGCATTTTTCTTATTTATTTTTTTTTTGTTTTTAGTTTCTTAGATTTGAAGAAGCGGCAATTGAAAATGAAATATTTACTTAAAATTCTTATTTTCTTTTGTGTTTCTGTTTTTTTGTTTTTGTAATTATTGATTTTTCTTTCATAAAAAGGTTTTCACTTAAAATTGTATTTTTCGTATTTTCTCTTCCTTATTTCTTATTCAATCTTTAAAAATGTTCACTTAAATTTAAAATTATTTCGCTTAACATTACTCAGTACCATATGTTCTTTTTCCCTTAATAGATTACTTAATTAGATTAATTACATTTGTTATATTTAAAAATTAATTGTTAAAACTTAAATTATTATTTTCTTTCGTTTGTTTCTTTGAAATAGATCTACAAAATAGCTTACAAAATTAGGGTTTTGATGAACTCCATCGTTTGGTTGCTCCGGTTTGTGATGCGGCTAGTTTTTGAAACTTCCGTTTTGCCCACTAATTAACACTGTTTTTGTGCTGCGGTTACTTCACCAAGCACTGGGCTACTTGAGGCACTGACTTTTTATGGAAGACGCTGCAGTTACTTAAGTCGACTAACACTTCACTAAGCACGGGGCTACTTGAGGCACTGGCTTCTGCGTTTAATTTTTACCGAACAACTACCGGTCCCTACTGCTCGGGTGCCAATTAAATTATTCTACGTTTTTTTATAATAAAAAAATATTTTTTATTTCTTGGCTCTGTTGGGCAGAGCTATCCCGTACAAATATAATCTTACAACTGAACTATAATTATTTTCTTATCCTAGCTTAAATACTATTCTCCTCTTGCCAACAGTACCATATCACGACGATGTGCATTTCCTGGAAGTGCTCCCACAGGTTTTGGTTATCTCTCCGTGCTGGAATGCGCTTCTCGTTGCCCAGACGTCGCATCAGCGGAAAATGCTGCAACTCGTAGGAGTGATCGTAATTCATGTGGCGATGAATTTATGCGGTGTTAACTTATAGCAAGAGTTTGGTTCTTGTATCCAAACCGTTCCTTATTCTCATCAGTGGAAGGATTAGGGATAGCGTATGGTTGGCCTTTTTTAGAGTGGCTGTCGCATGGGAATTGAACCTGAATCTTTCTTCGAAGTGAATTCCTAGGTATTTGACTTTTTGTTTTGGTCGAATGATCGAGTTATGGGGCATGGTCAACTGGCTGAACCATTGTATGAGGCGGTCCTGAAGCAGATTAGTTCGGTTTTGGTCGTGTTTATTTTAATTCCCCATTTTCGATAGTAATCCCAGAGTTTAAGGATATGTTCCTCAACATTGCGGAGAGCTACAGAGGGCATTCTGGAAGAAGAATACGTGACTGAGTCATCCGCGAATAGCAGTGTTGTTGTTTTCTCACAATTTCGTGGTTGGTCATGGGTATGGAAATTGAATAGGGGCGGACCAAGCTTTGTACTTTGCGCTACTCCTGCATGAGTTTCAAAGACCGGTGAAGTAGACGTTCCTACACGAACGTAAAATCTACGACCCGTAAGGAAACTGTGTATGATTTTAATGGTAGTATGGGGAAAATTCAGTCTCATTAGTTTGTATGCCAAACCATTGATCCACACTGAATCGAACGCCCTTTCTATATGAAGAAGGCAGGCATTTCCAGAAGTTTGCTAAAGTTTGGAAGGAGCGAGATCGGCCTGAATTGTGATATGCAGTTTGCGCTTGGCTTTTTGGGGATGGGAAAGATTTGAGCTATTTTCGATTTGTTAGGGAAATAGCTGTTATTCACGCAATTATTCAATATAATTGTAAGAAATATGATAGCAGTGGCAGGTAGTTTTTTAATAATAAAGTTGGAAATTTTATCGGATCCGGAGGATTTCTTGGCGTGTCCGCTGCGAATCTCGAAAGAGAGATCGGATGGATAAGTGAACTCATCTGGGGGATATCGGTGAGACGGAGGAATTTGTTTCCGTAAATTGGGTTATATGTGGCACATTACCAATGGCTAGAGACGATACTTCCGCGTTAACTTCGTGCGGAAATTGTGGAAGGTGGGATGGAAGATTTGGACGGAAGCTATTGGCAAATTGGTTTGCAAAGGCGTTAGCTTTTTCATCGTTAGATGATAAATAGTGATCACCATGTTGAAGTTGGTCCACAATTAGGGATCTTTTGCCAACTAGTTTATTGATTTTTTTGAAAGTATCAGGGCCTGGTTTGATTTTACTGAGTCTTTTCCTAAACTCAGTGTTCATAAAATCTTGAGTATTTTGCTGTATCAGAGAATTCAAGCAGTTGATTTGTGATTGTACGGATTGGTACTCACTGTTGCGAGTGTTAAACGTACGGTGGAAGATTCTTTGAAGAATTTTAAGAAGCTTTTGCTTGTATTCATACATTTTAATTATATGGTCAGGCAGGTTCTGATATTTTGATTTAAAGGTTTTTGACTCCGATTGTTCCGAAATAGTCGCTGCAATCGAGCTGTCTATTTTTTCAATAGCAGTGTCGATTTCTGCGTTACTCAGATTCGAAGTGGAGTTAGGGATGTTGTCTATGAGTTTCTCCGTCAAAGATCCCTCAAAAGACTCCCAGTTCATCTTGCGGAAGTCGATAAATTCTCTGTTCTGGGGTACGAGACGTTCAGGCTATTATATAGTTTTAAGCTGAGTTTGACCGCAAAGTAGTCAGAGTCGGAAGGAATAGTTTCACATTTATAATTTGTAAGAGATGGTATTTTACATACGAGACTTGGTGAGCAGATGAAGAAATCCAGAGTTGAGGGCGTGAGAGGAAAGGTTGGGTTTGGTTGCGATACAATTTCAAAGTGATGTATATGGGAGTTGGAGGAAAGCCATTCTGCAATTGATTTTCCTTAGCTGGAAGTATCTGAGTCCATCCAAAGTGGATGACGAGCGTTGAAATCGTCCCCAATGATGAATTCCGAGAAATCCTTACAAAACTCGTGAAGTGTGGTGAGGTCTTGGTAAAGGTCATTTTTGGTAGCTCCACACTGGTTGTAGAGAGAAACCAAAAGAATCGGTGTGCTGTTTTCAAGGGATAGTCCTTGAAGCCTAATTTGCTGACATTTAAATGCTGAGCGGATAAGAACGGCCGTGCCAGTTCCGAACACATCTCTGTCCATTCGGAAAAGAGTATAGCGTTCAAAGTGAAGACGGTGTCTTCGACTGATCCTTGTCTCAGAAAGTAAGACAGCATCAGGTTTATTCCGGTATAGAAATTTTTCTAGAGAAATCCGTTTAGGATGGGATATCAATGAATTGACATTGTAGCTTATTATGTTCAGCTTGATTATTGTCCTAGACATAGCTTAAAGCAGAACTCAAAGTACTTGTGCTTCTTGCCCATATCGTCTGGGCATGCCTCGTACAGAGGAATAAAAGAAGTAATTTTTGTGAGGATTTATGAATTAGTAAAGTCCTGCTGCCTGTGTGTCTGCTTGCGCTGTCACGAGTAGACTGCACTGTGATATTTTTCCATTGATCACTTACTTTGGTGTTATATTCTTACAAACATATATAGCCCTTTATTATATAATGATATATTACGGCGGCAAGTCACCTAAAAGAGGAAAAAAGTAATAAAAGTAAAACATTTGATCACAAACATAATCCACTTAGCTAAGAATCAATCCGACAATAAGAAAACAAGATCCTTCCAGAAAACGGAATCGGGTTTTATCTAAAAGAGACAAATTAGAAGAATGCAAAATGACTTCTTTAAGCAAAATATAAATATCATACAAAAAATAAAAAAAAAACATACTGATATTTTTAGGATATTTAAACAAAAAAGATTACCAGATAAGAATTGTTAACTGATTCTGACTTGATATTGACAAGCGATAAAAATAGGTAAAAGAATAACAAGACGAGAACAAAGGAAACAACTGATGGAACAGGAGAAATTTTTTAAATAAAGGAAAAGTTTTTATGAAATATTTAAAAATTTAAGTAATTTCTTATTTTTAACTTCCCATCAGGAAGTTCTTGTTG
Source organism: Orthonevra nobilis (assembly GCA_963555765.1). Taxonomy (NCBI): domain Eukaryota; kingdom Metazoa; phylum Arthropoda; class Insecta; order Diptera; family Syrphidae; genus Orthonevra; species Orthonevra nobilis. Next base: position 80,908,002 of record OY743224.1, on the reverse strand, counting down.
CAAATGAATTTGAAAAGTTTCGGAATTTATGATTTTGAATTTATCTTATTAGTTTATTGAGCGAATTTGTTTAAAATTATTTTATTGATTAATTTGTCAATTGATTCAAAATTTAAATTCATAGTTACGTAGAAGAAAAGGAAAAGGAAAATAATTTGAAAAGGAATATAAGTCGTTAGTCGTTTTATTTTTAGTTCGTTATATTTTGTTGATTTTTCTAAATTTTACATTCCTTTTAACAGATGTTTATTAAATCATATTTAACTTATAAAATTTTTTTTGAACTTTTGAAATACAAACTAGAATAAGTAGACAAAGATTTCAATAATAAATATGAACGATAGCTTAAATTTGAATAATTGGATTTTATTAAAAAGGATGTGTTAGTACATATGCCGTCCTTTTACAGGTAATGATGCGAGCCAACAAATCAAGGATCAGGGATAGCATTCAAAGGTGGGAAGGCTATGCCAGTAACGACATCGACTGGCTGGTTTTCGAAACAGCGCGACCCTGTACTGAGGCTAAGAACAAGATGCGAAACGAGTAGCGTGGTAGTGGTCTGAGGTTAGATCTAAGATAGCATAGACATAGCTTTAGTTTGTGTTGGATTTTAACTTTATTAAGGTTTATTGATAAGGATAGCTTATGACAGGTAAGACATAAGAAAGCCTAGGTCTTCGTTCAAGAATTAGTACTTTATTCTTTAAGGCTAGGTTACGTTTTAGCGTAGTCAGGGAGAAATGTTTTTCATTCTTTGTATAGTAAGCCATTCCTCAATGCAGACGACGTTCCTCCTACATTAGATAGATACCTCCGTTGCCTTTACAGCCCACAACAGATAATTACTTACTCATGACTAAAGTGAAGTATAATAGTCTTGACCCACCACAAAATTCGTGGGTTTGATCCCAATAAAAGTTTCACAATGCTCTTAAGAATGCATCTTAACCGAAGAAACTACATCGTTTTGCAGAATATAATATCAAGAGAACTTTAATTTTAATATCAATCATGTAATTTAGTTGTAATAATTAATTTCATCAATTAAAGTTAATTAGAGTAAACAGTAAACACACCTTGCGTTGATCTGCATTTTATTGTAAATAACTTTTGAAAAAATAACAAATTTTCTAAACCTGTGCTGTAAGTTAAACACGTAAATGTCTATGTACATTAAAGAAACGCTTATCAATGAACAGAAATGAATTATTTGCCATTTCTAAGATCATCTACGACACTGGCATAGTTATATGATTATATTCAATCAACTGTTTTCTCACTTGTCAGAAGTAATATTGCAAAAAAGGTTTGTTAAAGAGCATCATTTCACATGCGCAAGGAGCAATAAATAAATAAAATAAAACTTGATTGAGAAATTAATGCAACCATCTATTCAGTTATAGCTTTTTACCGCTAAAAGCTTGTGGTGAACCATCAGACGGAGGAGGCTGGAATCTGTTGAGTCCATTCCAATTATCCTGCGATGCTCCCACAGCAAACCCAGATTCCGACGCATCAGATAAAGCAAGTTCCCTTTTTACCCGGAATAGATTGGGCTCACTTTGTGGGCGAAAAAAATGTGTTTCAATCGATGCCGACGACACTATTAAGAGCCCAACAATTACTAAGCAAAGTATAGAAGCCACCATTGCAGCGCGATTTGAATGTTCTCATGGGCAAAAACATATGGAGTCCGCACTTATATGGTAAAATAATTTCTTGAAAGAATGCGCGCAAAAGCAAAATCAAATACAAAAAAGCTGAGTAAATATTTTTTGAATTTTTACGTTTGTTAGGCTTATGTCAACACACGTGCACATGAGGTTTCTTCGGGAATACTAAAAATCACTCTCCTCGGAAATAGAAGTATTTCAGTTTATGGCATGAATTTAATAGAATAATGCCACGAAAGAGAAAATTAAGGGCATGGAAAAAACAAAACCAATTTCAATAAATTCTCGATTGAATTCCTTGCAGAATCGAAGAATAAGTCTTTGATCGACTTTTTATAAAAGGCAACCTAACCAAAAGGTTAACATTATTTATTTCAGACGGACTTAACGAAAGAAGGAAAGTTTCAAGAGTCTGTTTAAGGATGTTCGGCTCTGAGCGTGGTTTTCAAAAAGTCGGATTTGCGTTTCGCTTTCGATTTCTTTTTAAAAATTGATTCCTCGTCAGAAGTTTCTTTTACGCTTTTGACGCTTAAGAACGTTTTAAACATTGGCATCCGTCACGGGGAGCCTGATCAAAAAGGAATCTGTAGCGAAATTTATCTTTCACCCTTAAGCCAACTTAAGAACAAGCCGGGAAGATAAAACAAACAAAAGGAAAATTCGCAAGCAGAAGGAAGCTGTAAGAAGGATACTGGATCAAGTTCAGAGAGGAACAAACGAAAATTGGTTTGTGTGCCATTCGACCGGCCGAAATCATCACCATGATTGAATATTTGCACATATAAGTGACCAAGAAGAGTGTGATGAAGCGGATGTACTTTGAACTGCTAATTTCACAAAATAATTTGTGAAACACTTGATGATCTTCACGGATTCGATAATTTCTGGCATCATTGATTGGCTTATCCTAACGCATCTGGGTTGTACATGAGGGCCTTGTATCCTTGTGACGTGGCAAATGCTAAATAATCCCATCTTCCTACTCTGCAGATATAGCAGAATTTGTTCAAACGTCAAAGTTCAGTAAAAGCAGCTATGATTTGGTCGATGTGCTTATTCTGGCCGAACTTGTGCCAATGTAAGAGTTCAAAATTCTACTGTTAAGCGTTTGGTCAACTAAATCTGTTGTGGCCATTTTATTGTTTAATTGTTTCGATATTACCTTATTACTTTTCGGTGCCAAAGATTATCCGTTTCGACAAAATCTCCAATAAGGAATAGTTAATACATTAATGATTGGCAAAATTTAATATAATGTTACAAAATATTTTCAACATGTTTTGCGTAGAAACGTAGACCAAGAAGAAGAAAATCTGACACCGCAAAATATAAATAAGACTGGCTTTAACTAAATAGATGTGTTTTGATGCAAAGACAGAAAGGTTCAAAAACTGTGTCCACATCGAAAGACAATAATATGCTGCTGTCCGTTTTCCATTTACTTTGGAAACTTATTACTTATTTATTTGATATATTAATGTATCATGTCAGCTACATTAATGCTTCGGCATGCGTCTTCATATATTTACCTTACGGTTCGGATGCCAAGAACGAAATAAATGTTCCAATTTTTTCCGATTGCCTCCATTTGGTTTCAAAATTTCCGATCTGGCTATTTTTTATTATTTTTAAATCGAGCATTCATCGAATCGGCTTTATTGAAATATGCCAAATGTGGCAAATACTAATGTAAAGTTATGGTGGCACGAAATGACTCCGTGACGAAATAGGGCCGAATTCCAAATAACTCGGTGTTATTTCCCTTTCGTAGAGTTTTATAACGCTGAACATTGTTTGTGAAATAAGGCCAAATTAAATGTCATTTGAAACTTTAAAAAATTGGTTTGGGTGCGAGTAGGTCTGCCATAAACTTTCGATCTCAAGATAAAAAAAAATGTTGGAGCCATTTTATTTGCCGCCAAGATCAAATTCCATTTGTGTTATGAAAACATCATTCATCGCCTCGACAATTGTATTGCAATCAAAAAAAATAAAATTCATATCTTTTCAGCTTTGAATCCTCTAAAAAAAGATTTGCGAATTTAACATTCATTTTTCATACTTTACTCTCGAAACTACCTAAGTCGCCTTCATCCGCTTTTAAAAATGTCCATGCTTCTGTAATATAAGTAGGACGGGGATGATAGTTATAGAGCGACACTTAAGTTCTTCGAGACAGGGCTTAGCTTTCTTAACCAGAGGTATTCTTCATTTGATGTCAACGTTAATTTTATTATCTGTGTATACAGCGAAGTCTAGGCAGACAAAATCCCTAACTACCCTAGTTGTCGATGTTGACGTTCTGACCGAGACGTGGGATTTGGGTGCCCTTTCTTAATCACAGCTTATGTTTTTTTTTGGCCTCGTATATCGCCAAACCATCCTTTGATTTTTGTCTGAACACTCATATACGCACTGTTGACATTAAGCTACATATATGCGAGCTATTGAACAGACCTTTAAAAGATAGTGCCACTGGTGTTCACACAGGACTTTTGCCCTATTGTTTCAAGTATAAAATTGCATCACCTTGCATTTAACGTTGTTTGACATCAAATGGCTCGGTAACGTCTGCACCATCGTCATCCTGCATACGAGCTTGGATTGAGTGCCAAAGCTAGACATGGCTTCACACATCTCGTCTCTGTGGACGAAATAGAAACCAAAATCAACCTTGATATTTATGAAAAGGTTGTGCGTGCGTTTTTTCCAAGACCTGCCGATATGTTAATATTTATTCTATGGTGGACTTTTCTAATCGAAGGCCACATTGATATGGACCTATCAGGTTGGTGACGAACGGTTTCAATCGTTCACATAATACGACAATATTGAGAAGATTGATACCACTATAATTGGCACAGCCAAGATGGTCTCCTTTCTTCAAGATTGGTGTTTGACCAACTCTGAGTTTCCATTTATCTTTGATGCTTCATTGTTTCAATGCCGCCGCATTGAAAAGTTCGGCAGCTAAAGTGGCTTTATTAGATTTAAGCTTATACATATATGTAATTGCTATCTTTACTTCGTCTAGGTCAAATTTTTATTCTTAATGGCCTATATACAGTCTGCAAAATTGCTTTGTTCATGTTCACAACATTGACAGCAATCTTTTTTTGATTTTTCGATTTCGAACTTTGCAGACTTTGGTTTGGGGTCTGTAACCCTGATATAATCGTTTCGTCTGTTGTTAGAATCATCGAACCTCTTTCCTGTTTCTAAATTTCTCAACATCCTTATTCGCGCGCTTCTCATGCTATTTCATAGACGTTGATACAGCTTGAGAATGTTCTGCACGAGAATGGAAATGGTTCCAGTGGAATCGAAATTATGTTTGCGACCTCAGGATATTAAAGCGTGATTATCTTTATATTGTTTTAGTTCAAAATATACATAGTTTCTCTCTCTTCCTTCCGAGCTGGGGAAATGTTCAGTATCGGATCTCTTTCTTTTTGGTAAACAGATGGGTCCATGAGGATGGTTTTCCGGCCGATTTCGAGAGATTGTTTAGCTCTATATTATTTACTTGAAAAACATCTAGATTTTCATACATTATAAGAAACAACAACAATGGTTAACAAACTAGATCTTCGGATGTTATGATCTTCCTTACAATGCTTTTTAATAAACAAGTGATGCAATTTTATCCATATTTTCATGTGCCAGTGTTGTAGACGTCATTCGGAACCATGAAAAATGAAAAAGATTAATAGTACTAACATTTTTGAAATAATTTTCCAAGCACTGGCGTGCAAAAGTGGAAATGGGCTCAACTTAATACTGTTTAAGTCTTTAAATTCGTCTTTATAGATCAGAGCTAACTTAATTTAGTCAATTGTTGCTACATAACTTAATATTGATGAAATTTTTGGAATTAATATTGAACCAAAAAAATTTAAATGAATTTGTCCGGACACTTATGAACGGCAGTGTATACATATATATGCATATTTTTTTACCTGATAAGGTAGTTGAAAAATATAGATTTAATTAATTTTGGACTTTTTTGATTGGAAAACTAAATTGATTTTGATTGAAAAAGTGAAATTGTCCCTTTTTTGACAGTTTTTTCGTCATAAAATTTAAACCGACGTGTCAAATTTAACCAAAAGCTTTTCAGCTCTTCATTATGAACATACGCTTCGAAGGAAACTAAGTAAGTCGGTTGGATAGCTTGATTTGTTTTCGAGTTATGCTTGACGAAAAAATCGTGCAAACGTACGTACGTACCCATAAATACAAACACGGACATCTTTCTAAAAACAATGGAATCCGACTACTGGACCTCGAAACGTGAAGATATCTAAAAGTTTTAACTTTCATAAAATCGGACCGATTACATGAATAGCCTGATGGGGATGTTAATAACGAACCGAAAATTTTTTAATTTATAGTAAAGAGTGAGGGCATATTAAACAATTTTCCAATATACCAAGGCAAGTCGTGCATCAAGAAGTTTAACGAAAATGATTATAATTATATCTCTGCAAAAGATTTCGGGCATTCGATAATTAACACATTTGCGAGTTTATTTGCTCAAATTTCAGTGGAAATGAATTAAATGATTATGCACTTCAATGGTTTATAATTTGCAGAAATATATGTTTTATAAGAAAAGCTTTGCTCGCAATTTAACTAAGTTCTATTAATAAGCTATTTGCACATTTGAGTACATAAATATTAATATTTATTAATTTTATAAATATTTAGTACAAAAAATATTAATATTTATTGTATTTATACATAAATATTAATATTTATTAATTGTATAAATATTTAGTACAATAAATATTAATATTTATGTATCATAAGTACATTAACAATCACGCCACATCTGTGTGCCGTATTTGAGAACATAGTTAAATAAACAAGCCAATTGATAATAAACTAACAACATAAGAAGACGAAAACATAACATTTATGTTATCGTTGATCTATATTTTCGTACTCTTTACTAAATAAATACTTAGGTTTGTATGTGCTCGTATGTACATATTTTGTGAATAGTTCAAATTCAAATATTTCAGAAAAGACCGACCTCTCAATTTGGATCACGAAAATAAAGCTCTTGTGATCAATCGGTTATTGTTAAAAGGTGAACATTACGGAAATGTAATCAGCAATTATAAAATGCCAACAACTACCCGATGTCGTACTTATGACCGCAGTCGTATTCACTTGCAAAATGGACTTCCAACAACCTTGACTTTCCGGTATCCCCTGTGTAAGCATTTAACATCCCTACCACGAGTGTAAGTACTCGACATGCCTGTCTGGTGTGATGCTGGCAGATAAATAATTCCAACTAAGCCTAGCAGTGACACAGTCGAGTGAGCCGTGCCAGGCAGCAACGTCCTTAATTTACTTGTGTTTCATTTTCAGTTTCTGCCTTTTCCAATAATTATACAAAAACGAACAAACGGTCTTTCCTTTCACCTGGGATGAGCTTCTTCTTCTTCTTTTAGAGAAGAGATTCTTACACCTTCAACTATATGTTCTTTTCCGCTGCATCTACGTATGCACCTACATAGGTGATACATGAGTATCATGTGCTCCGAGTAAGAACCCTGTTTTCACAGAAATTCTTGCACCTCAAGGACCTTCTAAATTAATTATGCGCTTGTGCCTAAATACTCTTAGGTCGAAATTATTCACTCAAAGTTGAACTCAATTGACTTTTTATTTCAATTTGTGATTTTCTTTTACTCACCAAAAGTTGACGTCAAATGTTCAAAGCATTTAATTTTCAACTCTTGAGTTAGTAAATTTTCGATTTTCTTAATTCTCCGAAATAGTGGAACTTGGGGTTTTGTTTGAGTCTTTCATTCAATCTAGTTCTTATGCGTCCGTTCTCGATGGCGTAAAAGCCGAATTTTAGCTGGGCTCAGCAAACGGAAATGTTTCATGTCTCTTAGTTTTGAGAAGATTTTTTTGCATCTTGGCCGAACGTTTCCCACACAGCTCAGCCCGTTCGCACTCAATCGCGGCTCATTTGAGGTCTAAAGCAGCTCGTTCGCCTTCAAACTGATAGCATTCTTTCTCGCGTTGCAATGCCGCCTTATTTAATGTTAATTGGATGCTGTCACCGGATGCTGGGGCAAGACCCAACGTTGATGGTGTCAAAAGAACCGCTAATTGCTGAATTGGTTCTCATAGTGCAGTTTACAAATTCTTGTTCCGAACCGCTACACTTTCTACTTATCAGCTATCAACTTATCAACACGTATGTTACACGCGCAAGGGTGGGACATTTGAGTTCGAATTACCACAACTACATTTTGATGTTCATCAATGACCTCGGAACAAATTTCCACTCAATTTGAGATAAACTCCTGATAAAATGTGAAAACCATAGATTCACAATTTTCTACATTAAGGCTTTTGCCCGACGAACTTTCAAATTTGCTGGTTGTAGAGGAACGCAATTGAGCGTTATTCCGTTCGGAAGTGACAAACCAAGATCAAGTACGATCTGTAGTTGAGTTCGCTAAGTGCTTCGAAACCAATATGATGACCAAGATGTTGTTTTCAGCTATTTGCTTTAATGTGCTTTCAGCACCCAATAACGAGCGATTGAAATAATTGATCAGGCTAACGTAAGCATATAAAAGTCCGCATGGACAACAACTGGAAGGTGGATTTAGCAAGTTCATTTGTGCCAACGCTTATTGGTAGTTTGTAACAAAAAGAACATAAGCGCCTGTCCGAGAGGCTTACATCAATTAACACAGTACAAAAGTCATGTGATCCTTGGAAGGACCTCTAGAGAATTAAGAGGGTTTATGTTTTAGGAATTGTTCCTGAAGATTAAAACGAGTAAGTGATAATGTTTCCTTACATTTCCATGGAAAACCTGAACGAATTGAAAGCTCTCATCGAGACAACCATGTTGAAATTTTAATATGTGAGTACGCCTGTAAATGGATCGGCGAAGGAATATGCAAGCTGCTGCGATAAAGTTTCTATATGAATGTCTTTATTGCAACATTTTTTTTTTTTTAAATTCATTACGACTTACATGCTACACACAAAAATGCTTAAACTAGCTTTATTTACTAAACTATGATAATATAACTTACTGGCCCTATACTGGCACTCTAAGCTAAACCTTATACTTAACCTTCGACGAAGGAATGTAACTAAGTGTACTTCAAATATGATTCATTGCATCATTTGATGATGAAGATCCTGCCACCTATATCTATCAGAAAGCAACCGGAATTTTCAAAAGTTCATCCAAGAAGATGCGTAAATAGAACTCCAACTACACCCGAGTTCAAGAAAGACGACGAACTATTTTCTGCTTCACCGATGGTACTAGGTTTGTGATGGGTGATAGAAACCGATGAAGTAGATGGAGTGCCTTGAATGAGCTCAGCTTCCAGAGGACTCAACCCTTGAAGTACAACTAAGGGTTAAGTCATTTGAAATCAGAGCCCATTCATGTATTACGGATCATATCAGAAATATTTGATCTGTTTTTATAGTATTGAGTATATGTTATATAATAAGATTTAAAAATTTCTTCAGATGTTCGTAAATGTTCGCAAACGTCAAGTTTTAATTGCTGATGTTGTATTTCTGTATTGGGCCTCTGGGCCTTTCGCTCCACAAAATGCGCTGTAGGTTTTGATCGTCCTTATCGACTTAAACTTGCTTCTTTGGAGTTGAGGTGGTGATGACTGGTCCAGATAGTATCCAGCCAAACCTTGTATTTTGTGCCATTGGAGTATTAGCTGGACCCTATATGCGTTCCATGCGTCAGGAAGTTCGGTAAAATGTCTGATCCAATCAGTAGTTCAATATCCTTGGGTTGTTCGTAACATGGATCCGCCAACTTCAAGCCTTGAATGTGTGGCCACTGGTCGGGTGAAAATTGTCGCAATGGCAATCTTGATGTTATAACAGGTATTACAAGAGCTTCGACCTCTAAGTTCACTCCTTCATCGCGAATTGATTTAATGCTAAAGTGGCATGCTGCGATGACATATGTAGCAGACCTTTGATTCCATTCATCCTTGACTCATACTTGACCAATGGTACCCTCATTTGACGCGTTAATTTCTCAGTATGTATAGTATGTCTTGGGAGTTATGTTGTTGTGTACATATCCTGTATCTCTTTTTGGATGGGCATTCCCTTGCTGCATGTCCATCTCGCAAACAGTTGAAACACAGCTTCGACTTCTGCCCCCCTCCAATCGGTTATTTAGCTTCATACTTAGAAATCTTTAGAAATCTACACAAAACGCTTTATTCGGCTTTATGATTGTAGTCACATGGTTCTTTGTGGATGTTGTTTTTAACACTTGTGGCTGGTGTTCTCGGTTGAGGTTGAGTTCGCGACTCTTCTCCAATCCTCGGAATCTGCCCTCGATAAAGTCAAAAAAATCGCTTAACTTCGGAATTTCTGTTGACGTTCCTTTTGATTGCTGATACATTTTTCTTGATTCATGGTCGAGTTTTGGATATAACAACTGCATCCCTAATGGATCCCATGAACTGACATTAACTCCCAAGTTTTCGATATCATACAAGATTTCTTTTGATATTTTTAAGTCGACCGCATTTTAATTTTGAACTGATTTTAAGCCAAGCAATTTTTGAATGTAGTTGTTGACCAACGCTGATGGATTTTGAAAGCGTTTCGTTAGCGGTTCCATAGCTGTCGCATAATTGCTTGACGTAGGTGATAAATGACTCACAATCCTTGATGCTTCTTCGTTCAGATTGCCTTTCAGATATTGAATCCGTTTGACATCGCTTACGGATCTGTTCTGATGGACTAATCGATCGAATAGTTCTCAAAATGGTGTCCACTCTTCATACCTTTCACTGAATGTTGGTATGCTCCTCCGTTTGGTGATGCAATTGTTCTGCTTCTTGGATTTAAATGTATGCATCTTGGTACATCTGCTCCAAATCAATAAAATCATTGCAGGACACATACTCCTGGTCGTAGTCAGCTTCTTCCAGTGATAACATAACTTCTTCATTCACTGTTTGTAGCCTTGTCAATTATGCGTATGAATTTCGTCTTGACGATGTTCAACTTAGTTAATCTTGCTGGGTATTTCATCTTCTCAGACGGCTCCTCCGTTCTTTCTGATGATGTGCTCCTTGATGACTGCGACTTCATCGCAGCTGAAGGTAGCTGAACTGGCGCAGCTGAAGGTAGTTGACCTGGTGCAGCTTCTTCCTTCTTTGTTCATCCAATTTCGCTATTAAAAAATTCTTAATGTCAAGATACCTTGACGCAAATTGACTGAAATACTTTTTTTGTGAAGTAATCATGATGCGGGTCTGCTTTCCTTAAGTTGCTTAGTTAGAAATAAACCCAGTTCTGCTCCAACTTTTCTATTCGTGGAACGAAGTTCTCCACAGAGTATCGTGACTCTCCATCCTTTTTGAAATTAGTCCATAGCCGATGGCTTCTTCTGAGATTCGCGTTTGGTTTAACTCTATATCGTTAATTTCCTCCATGTTTACACTTTGTAATATTCACTTTGAATTTTTTCTTACTGCTGTTTGGTTTATTGGTCTCGTACAAACGCTTACGACACTAAATGACGCTCTTAATTTGCACTGTTCCGGCTAATCCGGCTCGAAGGACCATGAAAATCTTTCCTCGTGATTTAATTATGAATTGAATGATATCTGTTCTTTATTGATATTCTTACTGGCTATTTATACATAAATTTAGCTTACTATGATAACTAAATATTTATTGATGAATCGATTCATCGCAGGTGCCCTACCAGGTCATTCACTGTTGTTCGATCGTTGTGCTGACTAGGCTGTTATTCTGTTACTCAACCACTTGATGAAGTTTGTGACTGAGCAACATATTTATAAGCAAACTGCTGATGTTGGCGCTTATTTGTAGGTACCAGTCATTAAACATCGCAGTTTTGAAGCCGGTGGTACCTGAAATTCCACAACCGTACAGCATGATCGAAAAATTGTCGCGCCGAGTTGTGGTAATTTATTTATGAGTTTTTACATTAAGAATTCTTCGTAAATAAATTTGTAGAGGAATATACAATGTGCATCGCAGAACGTTTTAACAATATATCAAAGGCCGTAAACGTGTCTAAAAGCATCATTGTATGCTACTTGAAGCTTTCAAAAAGAGAGAGTATGCAAATTGCTGTAAACTCGTGCAGTATAGAAATTATGATTAGTGTAAGAACAAGCCTATAACGAGTTTCGTGAGGAGTGAAGCTAGTTAATATGCACAGTTTTCGCAAGCATCCATCGATGCTCCTATTAAAGAGTTAATATGGTTAAAGCATGACAGTTTTAACATGGACAGCAAAACCAAATCTAGTAGCAAATTCTTTTAGATTCATTCGGGTACCAGACAGCCAGGCAGTAAGATTAATAGTCCTGTAAGAGAGAGGTAGTAAGTAAGTAATAGATGAGTTAAGTAGAGTTGTACATCATCTGCATACATGCTTACAAGCTAATGGCAAATCGTTTATGTACAGGCAGAATAAGTTGGGGCCCAATATAGATACTTGAGGTATGCCACACTATAGCAATCTCATCGCAGAGCATTTGTCTCCAACAACGGCTCGTTGTGATCTGTCGCTTATATAGCTTCGCATACATTTAATGGCCCTGTCACCAAAACTAAAAAAGTTTCGCAGTTCCCGGCAGAGAGTAGTATGATTTACGCTTTCAAAGGCCTTTGAAAAATCAAGAATGCAGAGCAGAGTGATATTCCCGTTATAAAATTTCTGTCTAATATGCTATGGCCTCTTCTAAAGCGTCTTCTATGGCGCTAGTTGGATTATGTTTTTTTCGCAACTGGTATCACATTTGCACATTTCCAGGCCGATAGAAATGTTGAGGTCATTATGCATGAGTTGATGATGTGCGTCAAGTGACTTACATTTTGTGGGAGATTAATTTTTATGAATCGAGCCATCTTCTCCGATTGCGTTCGGCTTGACCGGCATTGAATCTTCTAGAGATCGCATCACTATCAGTTTGAAAATAAATAAAAATCAGTCACGCAACCCCTTTTATTTTTACCTTCAACACCAATTTCACGTAGATTTCTCCACAATGACTAATTGGGGAGTGTAGTGCTCAGTTTAGATGAAAAGTAATGACGTTAAGGTGCACGTACCGTGAAGGTAGTGGCATAGCGTTCTGCTTTTAAAAGCCAAATTGGTAAGAGTGCGGTTCCGTCTCCATTCGTTATAAAACCGGGTCCTTTTTTAATTGCAGGAATGACCTCTTCATTATACCATGGGCAGATATTTTTTCGAATACGAACAGTTTCTGTAGGCACATATTCATTGTAAAGATATCCAACGACCATCTGAAAATGATTAAGTTTATCGTTGTGGTCCGCCGTTAATATACAGTTCTCCCAAGGAACTACATTTATTGCTGCTACGGGTGCATTGTGATCAATAACCGAGAAGTCCTTATTCTCAAACCAATTAATTAGACCGTTTTATGCGAAAAAGAGATATCAAGAGCTCACATCATACCTTCATACAGAGGATATACCAGAATCATTGATGAACGCTGAGGATTTCAGTGCATGGAGACATCAATGCCAGAGATCGACCAAGCCGAAAGTTACTGAATCCATCAAAACTCAGCCTTAGTCAGTTCCCTAACGACCTTTTGTCTCTTCAAAGACAGAAAGGCTTGTCTTGTCACCCAAATAAAATTTACTGTCCCTTTGTCCCGTTTTAGATAATAAGGACCAGCTTTGAGAAACTGAGACAGCACAAACAAAAACGATAGAGGTGAGCAACTTTTAAATTATCTTAATACTGAATATTTATTGAGACAAGATAGGTGCTGTACGCCTACTTTATTAACAAAAAGTAGAAGAGAGTTTTTTGACATAAACAAAACTGAGATCAAAATGACCCATTTAGTCATTTTTAGCCTCCCTTTCCGATCACAGATGGATAGGTTTTAACCTTAACATAGGACAAAGCCCCAAAGTCATGTTTAAGAACCCAAAGAGAACTTATTGGGAGGTATGCACCAGCATTTTGAAAATGCTTTTAGGCGAATTCTTTGAATGCAAGAGTCGTAGGGATGTCTTTAGACATCGAAGGGGCGTTTAATTATATCAAAATAACGAATATGGTAGCCGCGCTATCGACCTACAGTAACAACACACAAATCAAGAAGTGGTTGGAATATATGCTATTATCATCACATCCCCCATCGGAGACGAAACAAGGAAAGGCGAAGTCATACAAGGGAAACCAAAAGGAGGAATAATATCGCCTCTTTTGTGGGTACTAGTGATAGATAAACTCCTTAAAAAACTAAAAGGAACATGCCCCAAAAGTATAGCATATGCATACAACCTAGTAATCCTCAAGGAAAACACCTAAATATAATAGGGGAAATCATGCAGGACATTCTCCACACCGTTACAAGACAGCCGATTGAAAACGGACTATATGTTAACCCTACCAAAATGGTTTTGGTCCTCTTCACAAGAAAGACCAAAAAACGTGACTTCCACATCCCTGAAACAATTCTTAATATAACACCAGTACAACTGAAAGTGAAAAGACAAGCTAGACTCTCGCCCATAAGACTCAACGCAATGGGTCACTTCCACGACTGGAAAAACAGCGGGCACACGAAAACTGTGAACATTGCAAGGGCGATAACACCAAAACAAGATCGACACAGCGATCTAGGTGAGAAAACTCTCACCTTCAAAAATAATCTAAAGACAATTTTTTCAACCAGAACTTCTTGGACGAACGGAAAAACGACATGTAACCCTGTGTTATCACAATTTTCGGGGGCCCGGATATACTGTTCGAACCCACCGATAGAAATCTCAAATCATCTTGAACCATTCGTCGCGGTGTTTCAAGTAGAAGCTATCGCAATAGTGACTAGAGTAAAAAAGCTCACCGAACTCAACATACGGGAGAAGCAAATACTCATCTACCCCGATAGTACTGCAGCTATCAAAGCTCTTACAAACCCTCTATCAGTATCAACACTGGTAAGGAAGTGCAACTAAACAAACTAGGAACAATGAACGACGTCAGTCTAACTTGGGTGCGTAGGTATAATGAAAAAGCTGACGAACTGGATAGGAAGATTGAAGTGCTTGAACAGGTGCTGGATCCACAAAAAGACATCGTAAGAGTATTTGTTTAGTTTTTTTTTATTGTAATGATTATGTTTGGGGTTTTGGTTTGTAAAAGTTAATGAAAACAACTATTTTTCCATAAAAAAATTTTTTAGGCAGATTGCCTGTTCTCTATTTTACTGAATCAAACTTAAGACCAAATACAAAAATGAACTTCACATGCATTTATTGATAAATTAAAATTAAGTTAGCAACATACAAAATGCGAAGTCAGGTGTCTGTTGCTGCAAGTGATTCCAGGTATTCCGTCTGGACGGAAATTGAGTCGTTTGAACGACTGCTGGTGAACTTGGGGAATTTGATTTGTTTTGCGTTAACTCTCCCCCTTTAAAAGTGATGGCCCTCAATCGCTTAGAAATATGAAACGTCATTGAACTTAGTTCGTGGTGTAATAGAGTCATCTGTTTTTGGAGCACTCTTGGTGTACGGAGGTGTTTCAATGTTCCTCATTTCTGGTAACACTGGTTGCTGAATTATTACTTGCGTTGTTCTCCGTCTGGACAAAATTCTTCTTACTGCTACGATTAACAAGAGAATGAAAATGATTGTCGCATAGCTGATGATTGTTTGTTATTCATTTTCAAATTGTAACAGTTGAATCTCCTTCGTATTATGATATTTTTTTTTTAATTTTTTTCTATTTTTTCATTTAATTTTCATAATTAATATCAATTCATTTTCAAAATAAAAGACTACATTATAATTATTTAAAATATAAGATATAATTATAAAGAAAGATACACCTTGTGGTATAGAACAACCAGTAGCAAGTGCAATATATAACAGAATATTATAAAATACAAATTAAAATAAAGAGTTAAATCCGAAAGAAGAACGCAGCTATATTAATATTCAAACTAGTATCAAAATGACGAAGCAAAAAGAACAAAACAAAAAAAAACAAAAAAAATTATATATGTATGTGTGATGTATAAAGTTAAAACTTGAATTAGAGATTCAACTTCAGATTGTAGGAGTAACCAAGCTTTAAGTTTTTTTAGAAAACCATATCCATCTCTTACCAGCTCGGATATATCAGAGGGCAGTTTATTAAAAATGTAAGGAGCTTTTGAGATCACAAAACGTCGATTATGATCTGTATTTACTTTAGGAACGTTGACAGAATTAATATTTCTAAATGAATATGCCTCATTTCTTCTAAAGTGTAAATTGCCACTTCTTATAAAGAATACTTTAAGTGCTTTATAGATAAAGAAGTATCGAAGTGGAAGTATTTGCACTTTTTGAAATAACGACAACGATGGCTCATATCTATTCTTGGATAACAATAAACGTATTATCTTTTATTGTGCTCCAATTATTGGACTAAGATTGCTTTTTTAGGAACAGCCCCAATATGCTAGACCATACTCAAGCCGAGATTCAACTATTGAAAAGTATATTGTAAAGAGTAAACGTTGTGGAACAAACTTGCGCAAATGATACATTTTATTTAGTGCTATGTATAATATTTTTTTTAAGGACACTATATGAGACTTCCAGTTTAATTTGTGATCAATTATGACTCCCAAATACTTAAACTTATTCACGAACTCAAGATCAAAGCATTTGTTAGTGCATTTCTCCATGTTGCAGGTCGGATGGTGAGCAGTAATCTTATCCACTGCTGCACTTTTATTGGATAAACAAAACTGTATGGCTTTTGATTTAGTGCTAAGTTTGAGTTGATGGTAACAAAGCCAGATGCTTATCAAGTATAAATCAGAGGTGATTTTTTCTCGAGTATTAGTTATCGAATTATCTGAATATGAGAGTGCCAGATCGTCAGAGTATCCAATCAAGTGACCATTGACAGGAAAACTAAATAGTGAGTTTATGTAAACGACGAAAAGGATTGGTCCTAGGACCGACCCTTGTGGTACACCAGTACTAGGACAGTCCTCCTCACTACTAACAAAGCCATTTACTCTAACTCGTTGCTTTCGATTTACTAGATAAGACCTAAACCATTCAATAATTTTGCCTCTAAAACCAGCGTTACTTAACTTTATTTAAAGTAAGTCGTGGTTAACCAGATCAAATGCCTTTGTTATGTCCAGAAACAGGGCACATGTTTTCTTGCTATTATCAAGTGAATTGTAGATCTTAAGAAGGCTAGAATTGCATCTTCAGTACACTTACCTCTCATAAAACCAAATTGTGACTTATTGAAAAATGCAATTTTCTCCAAAAAGTTCAGCATTTTTCCACCTATTATTTTTTCAAAAAATTTTGAAAAGACAGAAAGCAAGGATATTGGTCTATAGTTGTTTGGGTCACTCGAGTTCCCTTTTTTAAAAACTGGTATAATTATTGAGATTTTCAAGCAATCGGGAAATATTCCGCTTTACGATTTACGATATATCTCAATAGATCTACTATTGATTTTCCTATTTTCTTTATTATCACGGTAATGATACCATCTATTCCACATGAGTGTTTAGCATTTAGACTGTTGATAGTAGTAAGGAGTTCTGAATTAGTTATAGGCCCGAAGTAGAAAGAGCGCGGATTTACATTATCGTGCAGAAGCTGCCTATTACTATCCTTAATTTCGAAAAATGTATCAGGTTTAGATTTTTCTGCAATATTTTTAAAGAAAACATTCATATCATTACATAGATCCTCATTATTGTTCGCGGTTTTATTATCAAATTTGAGAAATTTAATCACTGTCTTATTTTGGTCCCTGCCTAAGATATTATTTACAATACGCCATTGTTCTTTGGGATTATTCCAGCTTTCCGTAAATTTATTGCTATAGTATGCTAACTTTTGGCTATCTATGAGTTTTCGCACATTATTTTGCATGTCTTTACTTTACTACATCCTGATTCATTCTATGTTTATTTGCTGAATAAAATCAATCTTTTATTAATTTTTTCGCAAATCTCAGCAGTCATCCATGGTTTTATTTTATTTACCCTGCTTACTTGCTTTACACTTCTGCAAGCAATAATATATTTTTGGAGTTGAAGCATAAAAGCCGAAAAAGCACTCGAAAGGCACGGAAAACTGTATACAGAAGTCCATCTTTCTGAATGTAGGCATTGGTTAAGTTTTTCAAAATTAATTTTTAATGTTTCTTTTTTAGGATAAATAGGTGTTTTTGGACCATTTTCTTCAGAAAGCTTTTTGAACAAATCTTTGAAACCAATGCCAACTGCGTAGTGATCTGTTATGCCTAGTGCAGTTCTTCCATCATTTCGAAGGTCAGTAGTCTATGAAATGTGTTTTCTTTTGGAGTCTGCTGCAATATAGCTGGTAGGATGGTATGTGCAGATGACTCTAGCGCAACGAATATTTTATTGTTGATGGTAACATTGGTTTTATCGTATTTAATCAGGGATGTACCAATAAGATTTCGGAGTATGCTCTCAGCTTCGATGGTTAAATGGAAGTCGTTCAGTAATATTGTAATATTATTGAAGGTGATATTTCATCGATTGTCGGGATGTGCTGACTATTCATAAGATGGCATTTGGCTGTTTTACTACTTAGTAAATTTGGAATGCATGTGGAGTTAATAAGATTGACGACATTAATTTTATTACAAATTGATATATAATTTATTGTTTTACATATATTCACTATGCCAAAAATGTGTTCTTTATTTTTTTAAACTTTTTATGTTTAATTTCTATTGTTATCCCTTTTCTTTTGATAGGTTTAAGTAATATCTTATCGTAAATTGATGAATCTGTTATTGGAACATGTAAAGAGTTAGTTCAAAGCTTCTTCTGTATTAGAGAAAATTATATTTTCTTTATTAAGCGTGTAAATGGCTTGGATTATTTCTTCTTTAGATAAAATGAGAGAATTTACAATTCCGAGTTTTGCCCAATGAATAGCTAGGGTAATGTTTTGTAATTCTTCCAGGCTTCTTTGCCGTTATCGAGAGATTGCTTATCTCTATGTCTATCTCTGGAAAGGCCTCCACGATTTGATTCATGATAAGAAACCACAATAGTATTAAACAACCCATACATTTATGACAGGTTTTGATATAGGCTTTGATTTTCTCTTTCAAATTGGGAAACCAATAGCTCGCTGAAATATATTCAATGACACATAGATTCGTGGTGTGTACGAATTATTTGCTCTTCCATTTGAGATGGAACGAAGAAGAAAATCTTGGTTTTATATTTTCCGTATATCAAATCGTCGATCATTTCAAACGAACTTTTAGACTTCTCTTACTTAGAAGCAATTTTTTTTTTTGTTTTGGATCTCGCCTTTGCTCTGCAGCAATTGCAAATTCAAACGACTCATCATCGACTAAGAACATGTTAAAGAAACGAACTAACGCATTTACGTGAGTCATACGTCTTCCTTCTCTATGCTCTACTGAGTAATCAAAACCTTGTAACACTAATTCGAGTGAGATACGAGGGTTTAGGCCCTTCTTTTTTATTGTCAAAGCCTGACAGTCAGTTCTAATTTAAAACTATACACCGATCAAATATATTTTATATCGTCTCAAAACATAAACGCCCCAAAAAACTGCGTACGTGTGTTGATATACACCGGTATCGGGAAGTGATTTAATTACTTCTAACGCTTTTGTACAGACAATTGTCACATCTTTTCTCTTTATACTTATAGTATACGCTTTATACTCAGTTACTTTTTTTCGTTTTCGAGTCGAGCAATAGACTCTTTAAAATTCGCGGTTCTAATGGGTGCCATGTTTTATTTGTTAATACTATGAAGACGGTCGGGGGTTATTTGACCCATATGGTGTAATTTTTCATACAGACTGCTAGTTTCAATAGTTTTTCTTTCATGCATAAACATTCATTTGCAATAAATTTCCGTTTACATGTCTTTCGATATAAAAACAATCTGCCTAGTGATTGATATATTATTGCGACAAGAACATATTAATTGCTATATTGTCAAATACCCGTGATTGTGAGAGGTGAATTATTTCTTGATTCATAAAAACTGGTGTTTCTTAGTGGGGAAAGTGATATTTAGATCTGCTCTTATGTCTCGACTTGGTGATCACGAAATATAACAACTTTTACAATATTTACCGGAAGATCAATCAGTGAAGATGTGGAGTTGCAACCTGGTCCCGAAGAAGTTGCAAATATTACCGAATCTTGTTCTTCTGGTAGTGGCGAATCAGATGACATTATGCCACAAGTTAATTACTTTTTACTATTGTGCAATATCAAGTTTGAAATAGGGGCCGAGGTCTTCAAAGGCGTGCACGAGGTGCCCGTGGTACACGAAGCTCGAGAATCGTTGAGGAAAATAGTATGATGTCACCAGGTGGAGTTTTATGGAAAAGCGCCACTGAAAATGAAACTGTAAGTCGACGAGCACGTCTCAACATTTTGACTCAACACCTTGGACCGACTCCGTTTGCACGAAGAGCAATTGGTTTATGTTTGTGAGTGCTTGGATTCTCTTGATTGATGATTATATTCTACGTCATATCAAATAACGTACAGAATCCGAAGCTAAACGAGTACTTGGTCACTCAAACTGATCAAAAATATTTCTATAAACGATTTGTGGAGTAAGACTGAGTGTATAATTTTTTTCTGAAACTATGTCAATAGATCGGCTGAAAGAGATAATGAGATCTTCAAGAATGCAAACGGATAAGTTTGCACTTATTTCTCAGGTGTGGGACCCTTTTATAGAAAATTGTTTATCTTCCTACAAGCCAGGTATAAATCTGACTGTTGATGAACAACTTTTTCCAACAAAAGTAAGATGTGAATTTATTCAATAAATTTGGAATAAAATTTTGGATGTGCGCAGATAAGAATTTTAAATATCTTTTGAATGCTTCGCCTTATTTGAACAGGGATGAAACTCGTCCCGAAAATCAGAGTTTTGGAGAGCATGTGTTCATGAGTCTAATAGAACCATTTGTCAATAAAGGAAGAAATGTGACTGATGAAGATTTTTTTACATCTGTTTCTTTAACAAGAAAATTACTTTCCGAACGAACTACACGTGTGGGTACTGTAAAAACAAGAAGGCGCGACATTTCCCCATATGTCAAGAACATACAACTAAACTTATCGAAACAAAAGCTTTGAAAACAGAAGATGAGCAATGTTTACTAACAATCTATCAAGCGAAGAGCACATTACATGAAAATGTTCAGAAAGTTATGACAACATAACATTCTATAAATCTACGAAATATGGTGGCGATGTTCTTGACCAAATGGTTAGAAAGTACAGTGTCAAGGCAGCTTCGAGAAGATAGTACTTCGCTGCGATAAATGCTTGGATTCTATATCAGGAAGTGGCAAACAAGAAAGTGCGTAGACGAGACTTTATACTTCAGCTGACTCTCGAACTCAGAAACATGTCCGAGGAATCAACTAGTACATGAACTAAACCACCAATATCGATGCAGCCTTCAGCTGTAGGTGCAGGTAAACGACGTCACTGTTATATTTCCAAGCTGTAATAATAAAACTAGTTTTGTGTGCGATATTTGTAAAAATCCAATATGTGGAAAATATAATCAGTCAAAAGCAATTATTTGGCATGAGTGTAGAAAGAAATAAAAAGCTTTCTGTTAATAAGACACGTTTATATTATAATGTTAGTTTGAATATTTGTTCACTGATTGATTAGCACTTTTAAATGATTTATTAGATCAAAATCTACATTTTTATTGTATGGGGTCAAATGACCCTTGCCGCCTTTCTTGGTCAGAAGATTTTCTTAATTTCTTCTCATAGTTTTTCACAATGTTCACTTTTAAATACCTTGAATTTAACACATCTTAAAATAAGTCTTACTTAAATTTTTTACTGCTTCCCTCTTTGTGGAAAAGTTTATTGCAAATGCTTGTGCTTTTTTCAATTCACGGTTTGAGGTATTTACTCTTTATTTTACACGAAGGAGTCACGAAATCTCTTATTTGTTGGTATCGAGTCCTTATGTGAGCGCAGTACCATATGTCTCAGTGTGTTAATTTAGTGGAAAAAAATGCTGAAATTCAGACAAGAACTTAACTTATATAACATTTTTCCGGCTCATTATCTCACATAAAAGTGAATCCTTAAAGTCTACAATTTTCCTCATTCATCACTTGGTCGGTACGGATGAGGTCTGCAACATTAACAAAGGGACGCATCCTTAGGAGCCACAATTATGCTTGACTGTTTGGACAACACAGCTGGGAAAAATAAGCTTCAGCGAGACGCCAAACGTTAACTCTGTTTTTGCCCAAAATTCTCAAATTTCGACTCATCCGCATGTGTGTTTAAGGCTTTCGACCGCTTATACTATATATCAACTCAAAATTGCAGTTATAATAAAGGTATTCGGTGCTCTCGAAAATGCAACACATGGGCGGTATCTAGAACGTTATTTCAAACCCCCGATTTAACTTTTAGAATGCTTTCAAAACGGATAAGTGCAAATGTGACAACTTCTGCTTTTTTAATTATTAAAAACTAAGCGGCAGCACAGATTTTCGGAAATCGCACTTGAAAATGGAAATGTGGAAATGTGGATGAAGAAAGTTCGCCGTCAAATTAAATATAGATTTTAAACCAAATCCAGGCTGGTTATCTTGCTGGACAACTAAAAGCAATGTTCATTTCTGCTAATATCATGGCGAGAAACTGGCTGCTGATCAACAGCAACACGTTGGGTGCAGGATATTGTTCCTGATTTGTTAAAGCTGTATGATGAAAAAGATGTGTTTAATGAGATTCCATCAAAATATTATCACAATACTATAAAGATAATAAAAGAATTTAACAGCGATATGGAGAAAAGAAACAGGAAAATAATACTTTTCATTGATAATGCTGCGTGTCACAAATATCCGGATGTTTTTACACCTTTTAACATCAAAATTGAATTTCTGCCTGCGAACACCACCGCACTTATTCAACCATTAGATCAAGGAATAATAAAAACGTTCAAGATTTGTAACAAACATAGTATTGCTAAATCTGTGTGCATACGAACTGGCTAAGAAAATTTCTCTTACACGTTAGTTAAATATAGCAAATTGTCCGAACGCAAATTTTGGCAGTAAAAAATAATATGGATTTGTTCGACTTTACCCTAAAATTTTGACGGAATTGCAACAAGATGAAGAAGAGGTTCTACTCTTACCAAATGGGACAATGTGAGCTGACTTTTGATGATATTGTTCATGCAATTCAGGACGAAAATAATATACGCCCTTTATCAGAAGAAATTGATGACGAAGATGATAATCCAGACCAAACAAAAGGGGTTCCAGTTAATCGCAGCGAAGTTGTTCGTTCTCTAGCTACCGTAAGATCTTTTTGAAATCAACATAAACTGAGTTGTGGAAATGTGGACGAAATTGAGAATCAAATATTTGTTTCATTTGGCTCGTTGGTTCAAACTTCAATTACAATTATTTTCTCCTAATTGAGACAAAAACTATAAATATATATAAAACGTTAGCATTGAAAAGACTAAGACTTATGTGCAAAGTACCACTGGGTAGGTATGTAGTTACATGTGATTGTCACATCCGAAACAGTTGTGACCCACTTATTCCTGTTTGGATCCATTGTGTTATCACTTACCGGTGATTTATACACCAATTCCTCATTAGTCAGGGGACTAACTGATACCTTAGAAATACCTGATTGGTATCCAAGTGGCCTCTGTAGAGATTGTCAACTTTATTACCGGTTATAACCAGTTTGTTTTCCTAATGAATTTTGCTATGTTCTGAATATTTACATATATCTGACATATCTTCTTGGTTGCCGAATGAGTAGCTTCCTAGCGTGCTTTTCCTCGTTCTTGCCAGGGCGGGACAGGTGCATAGGTAGTGTAGTACGCTTTCTACTTCTTCCTCGTCCCTGCAGCTCCTGCAAAAGTTGCTGAGGGGGGCTCCCATTCTTAGTGCGTGTGAGCCCATGATACAGTGACCTGTGATAATTCCTACGACCTTACTTATTATATTTCTGTTAAGGCTAAGGAACCATCTTGTCTTTTTTGGATTAATGTGAGGCCAAATTTGCCTCGAAGTCCTACAGGAGTCTAGTTCCACCCGTCTCCGATTGGTGTTATTGGTGGCATATGTATTTAGAATTGAGGGGTAAGGGGTCTCCTGATCTATTGCCAGTGGCAAGCTCACCCCTATTCTAGCTAGCTCGTCGGCTGTTTCATTGCCTGGAATACCACTATGCCCAGCGACCCAGCATAGGGTAAGGTTACATCTGACCGCTATCTCCCTGAGAGATAGGCGATGTTTCCAGAGCCTTGATGGCCGCCTGGCTGTCTATGTATTTGACCATAGATAACCCGTCTATCGGATTCATTGACAGTAAGCGGGCAGGCTCTTGGATAGCTTTAACTTCTGCCTGGAAAACACAGCAGTGGTTGGGTAATCGAATGGAAATAGAGAAGGAGATCTCCGGCGAGATCGCAGATATTCCGAGTCCGGTGCCTTCGTTCGTTTTGGAATCGTCCGTGTAAACTTCTAGATTTTCTGACTATATCTTTCGACCGGTCATCCCTATCTGGAATCGGTACACCACTAAGTATGTGATTTTTATTTTCAAATTCTTTTGTTTTTTTTTTACATTGTTATTATATATATTTTTTGTTCAATAAATGAACTCACTTAGTGCTAAAAACTGATCTTATGGATAAGTGCACAAAACGGTTAAGTGCACTTAACTGAGATCCGAACACTGTACATTAATCCGTTCTCGACTGTATTAGCTCCAATATATCACTAGCAAAGAGTTTTAACCAGCCGTTGAATATCCAATTCTAGTGTTTTTTCCCCAATCTAGCCACTTGAATTTGATCTGAGGTTGTGATGAAATCTTTCGTACTTCTATTCGACTGCGAAGATTTGTGGCAGCCAAACCACTTTTTATCTTTTAACAAAATTATCAAAAAGAAGTCCATGGCGTAAAATCTCTGAATGAATTTATTGATTTCGCAGGCGAAGCCTCTAGACATACAAAAATTAACAAATGGCGCCGTTCACTCTGCTTCTATCGAAAAGTCATATGAAACATGTATAGAGTCTAGATAAGAATCTGTGGAGTTACAAACGGAGACCCACATGCATGGTTAGAAAGGCATCGGTTCACATACGAAATCCAACAAAACCAATATATTTGATAATAAGATCACATTTAAAAATAATATTACAGCTTTCAGACGCTAAGCCTCATACACTTAACAAGCTTTTTCCGCAAAAAAAGGAAATTTAGCTACGCGAGCAAACTTTTGCTATACCTGTAGCAACCTCCCATTCGCCAGTGCAAGTAAAAAGGCAACCTAGAAAAATTGAATTATTTAAGAAAATAAACAAAAAATAATTTGCTCATACAAATAAATTTCTTTTACTGTTGAGCAATATTTCGGGATTTAACCGTTAGGAACTATAAAAACCTGAAAACAAAAACGGACTCTGGTTTCAATAAAGAATAACATCCCGAGCTGTACCCTACCTTATGTCGACATCACGAGCAATGTAATTTGCATTCATCTTGCATACAAACTTGAAAGCGAATAAGATGTATTGAATTAAATTTTTTCACCATCCGACACTTGAAGTCTTTTTCTGGTGGAGAATTGAAAAACAAGAGAAATCCAATTAAGAAATCTTCCATCCTAGAAGAGTATGATTTTGTAAGGCAACCAACCGATACTATTAAGTCACACGCTGTGGCAAAATTTCGAAATATGTGAACAATATGGTTGAACATTGCGAAAATTTATTTCAAAGAAACTATCATAGCTTTAGAAGCATACAGTTATTTTTTTTTAGTTTTCTTGTGTAAATTGCACCTTTAATTAATTGATTTTATTACATTTATAATACTAAGGTGCGACTGCAGTACCAGTACCGCCACTTGTTGGTGGTGGTGGTGGTGGTGGAGGTGGTGGTATTGGTGATGGTGGTGCAGTTGGTGTAGATGGTGTTGGTGGTACAGTTGGTGTAGATGGTGTTGGTGGTACAGTTGGTGTAGATGGTGTTGGTGGTACAGTTGGTGTAGATGGTGTCGGTGGTACAGTTGGTGTAGATGGTGTTGGTGGTACAGTTGGTGTAGATGGTGTTGGTGGTACAGTTGGTGTAGATGGTGTTGGTGGTACAGTTGGTGTAGATGGTATTGGTGGAGTTGTTACTGGCGGACGGTGTGGCCGATGAGGACGATGAGGACGATGAGGCCTATGGGGTCGATGCGGCCATTGGGGACGATGTGGTTTAGTGTACCACAAGTCTTCATCGCTATCTGAACTATCTGAGCTCTCATCACTTCCATCGAATCTTCCTCCAGGACGTTTTCCATATCCGTGTCCATATCGTTTATCAGTTTGTTGCTTAAAGTCTTGCCTGCCCAATTTTTTTGCGGGACTACGTTCGCTTACTACTTGAGAACGCAATGAAGCCGCAACTGCTAGCGAAGCGAGTAGCACTCCAAAAACTAAGCCAAGTCGAAGTGTCATTTCTAGTTTTCAGCAATGAACTACTTATGGAAATACAACTTTTAAGCACCGACTTTTATACTTTCAAAATGCTCGAAAAAATTAAACTGTCACAACAAAAAACAAAAAACAAATATCAAATTTACTTAAGCGACTTGCGTGCCTAAGAAAAGAACATCAATAATGTTGCTATTTAACACGAGGCAAGATTTACACAGCTGTAAGAATATCAAAAACCACGTCAAAAAGTTAGGATTTGACGATTCAAAAGAGATCCGCGAATGTTTCGACCGTCATAATTGGAATATGTTCGTCACGTATTTGTCCTAGTGCCACCTAACTTATGAAAGCAATTTTTGGTTTAAGAAAATTAAGATAACCCAAAATTGTTCTGCAAAAAAGTGATTGCCCTTTTTTTAAGAATAAAACCAAAAAATCTAAAAAGTTAATACTATCGACAGAATTCAATCAGAACTTCATTCTTATCCTAACCTTACTCCTGGCTCTCTATGCAACATGCATAACAGGAGTATTCAGAACTTCTTGAGAACGAACAAATTATGAAACAAAAACAATTTTGGCATTTTTTCTGACACGTTAAGGAGCTTTATTAAACTTGAAGAATTTTTTGTTTTAATGTTTGGAATATGCAGAAGCAAGGTATTTTAAATGTTTTAAGAACAATAATCGCTTACTATCGTAACGATCAGATAAAAGTTTATGTTCTTCGTTTATGCCCTTCTCAGCTTACAATGGTAGTTCGCCAATTACTTAAGCTGCATCGATAGTCAACGAACTTTTCAAGAAATGGAACTCAACGAATTATTTGAGTAAGTCTACTGATGACAATTACCGTAAGTTTTGTTGAATTTGGTAAGTTGAATTGTATTGAACATGGGTACTGTTTCACTAGACGTTTGCAGTCAAGGGATAGGTGATACCGTCTAATCCATCTACTTCGAGGACATCAAGAGTTGGCCTCTATCTGAGCAAATCGTTCTCGATTTCACTGCAAGCGATGAAGGAGTACATATTGTTACGATTTCCTTTTCTTGGATTCGACCGCTGGACTGCGACGAAAAGTAAAACAATTTAAGATAGAAAATGAAAATTTAAATTATTTATTTTTGATTGATTAGAGCCTTCCTATTCTGTAGTATCCTTTCTACTGGACTATATAGCAACAGTAGAACTTTATTTATTTAATTTCATAGATGACTTTGTCGTTACATTACCCGCTGCCTAAACTTGTTCGTCTCGAATAAGTTCCATCCTGCTGCCTTTGTGGAAGCCAATCGGTTAAGATGAACTATTTCATCTTCGCCCGGCTACTTGCGTTCCACTGTATCCTGTAGACCACATCGTTTATCCGCTTAACTATTCTGTACGGTCCCTCCCAGTGTGTTTGCAACTTCGGTGACAGACCCTTTTCCCCTGTGGATTATGAAACAACACCAACTGACCTTCCAGAAAACCGCCGGAATTGGCCTTTATGTCATACCTGGCCTTCATCTTGTCGCTCTTTAATTGTATACGCCACCTTATACTTTGATAGACCTCTTCCAGTTTGTTTTTCAGCTTTGACAAATAGTCGGAAGGTTCTCCCTCCATTGGCAATGCTCCAAATCTCAGATCAGCTGGAAGTCTTATCTACGTCCTCACATGACTGGATCCAATCTGTTACTGACTGCTGGAATCCCACCCAGTAGAACCTCTGTTTGACTTTGTCAACGGTCTTAGATACACATAGATGGCCTCCGCTTGAACCGTCATGATATTCCTTGAGAATTCTGCTTATTCTTCCCTTTGGAACCACAATCAAGTTGCGAGTTTTTTCGTCGTCTTCGCTTTCCCACACTCGACACAAGAATCCGTCACTTTGCTGCAGACTCCGCCATTGAGCCCAGTAGGCTTTTGCGATGGGGTTCTCACACGCCATTTTCTCCCACGTTGGTCTGATGTCGCGTTCCTTAGCAGCAATTATCTTTACTAAATCTGAATCGACTTTCGGCTCCGCTTGGATTCTCTCCGGCAAGCAGTCAACCTCCGGCAAAATGCCTAACAACCTAACTTCGACGATGGTCTCTTTTCCTTCCATCCTTGAACAATGATTGCACTCTACCTTACAAGACCGCCGCGACAGTGCATCCGCGTTGTCATGCTGAACTCCTTTGCGATGTTCAATGATTCATCATTAGCTCTGCAATCTTTTGATCCATCGTGCGAGCTGGCCTTCTGGGTTCTTGAAACGAAGAAGCCAGCGAAATGCTGCGTGATCCATCCTCAAGTGAAATTGTTGGCCCTACAAGTATTTATTGAAGTGTTTCGCACTCTCTACTACTGCCAGAAGCTCTCCTCGTGTAACGCAGTAGTTTCGTTCCGGTTTCGACAGAGCTTTGCTGTAATAAGCAATAACCTTTTCCTGGCCGTCGATATTCTGGCTGAGAACACAGCCTATTCCGTAAGCACTTCCATCCGTCGAGACGTCGAGCGACGATTTTGCATGTCCGAAATGCTGCTTGAACGCCACAAAAAGAAGTCTTTTTTACATCGAATAGTCAATGGTGATGGAAAATGTGTACATTACGATAATCCAAAACGTCGGGCAACGTATGGATACCCCGGACATGCCTCAACATCGACGGCCGTTCAGAATATTCATGGCCTGAAGGCGAGGTCTACCGACGACAATTGATGCGTTTGAGCCGAGCACTGAAGGAAAAACGGCCGGAAACGGTCGCAAGACACTTACCTTGAAACGCTCAAATGGGATGTCTTACGTATAGGACAGACCTTGCGCCATCCGCTTATTATCTCTTCCGATCAATGCAACATGGCCTGGCTGACCAGCACTTCCGTCATTTCGATGATGTCAAAAAATGGACCGATTTGTGGATTGCGGTCAAACCGGTCGAATTTTTCAGAACGGGTATCCATGAATTGCCAGAAATACAATTTCCTTATAGAGGCTCAAAACGTTTACTGGTAATTTCATAAATCGGACGTCGGACTACTAATGTGCAAAATGTTCATATAAAGATCAGAAATATCTTTTGAATTTCTTTTTAAGAGGCATAGCAAACTTTTGGTCTTTGTTATAATGTAGTCATAATGCATATACTCAGATATTTATTAAATATGCTCAGCTGAGCTAAGAGAAACACACCGACTTTTACTTAAATTAACTTGCTGGTGATTTTTGAAAGCCTAGTGAGAGTTGACTTTCATAGTTGTAGAGATCGTTGCAAATGAGTATGCAGTAAGTTTGCGCATGTCTTCTCTTTTCCAGCAAACAGAAGAAAAAATCGCAAATGGCCTCCTTTTGATGTTTATTGCGTGAATTCCCAACGCTGACTGATCATTACTTGAATACGATTGGTGGATACGGTATACAGAAAATAAGAAGCTGCCGTTGCCAAATGTGACAAATTTGAAAAATGAGTGTAGAGAGAATGTGCGGAGTATGCATTCATTATTCTTTTAGTGAAGTGGGTAATGACAATTTGGACGAAGAATGGTTAGAGATATACAGTTCTCAGTTATTGTATTAAGAGGAAGAGTGAATGTTTTGCCAATATGAATTTCGCTTGTAAATATGGGTATTGAAAATTTCATAATATGAATATTTGTTTTATAGATTTTTTTTTTTAATGCAATAGCACTTGATCATCGCCGGTATCATCATCCTAGCCGTAGCTTACTATCATAATTCACTTGATGAATATTCGCCGGGTCTTATGATAATTCTTTTGGTGAAGGTATCCCAACTTTGTTCATATGCCAAATAATTGTCTTCTGCCCTTATGGCTTTATCGCAGGTACTTTTCCACTCCTCGACCGTAAGTTTTGCGAATGCTTATTCTGCTAATTTCTTGACGGCATTAAACGTAGTATTTCTACCCGCCACTCTTGATTTGACAATATATATAGTTCTCTAATCCCTACGTCACGAAAGCCCTTTACATTACTTTCGTTAGACCTCTACTTGAATATGCTTCCCAAGTCTGGTCCCCTTTCTATGAAACCCATATCCGCCGAATCGAGGCTGTTCAGCGCCGTTTTCTTCGCTTCGCACTTCGTGGTCTCCAATGGACAGACAGCTTAAATCTTCCACCATATACACATCGCTTGCAACTCATCAACCTACAGTCCCTGGAGCAACGCCGTGACATTGCCGACATCGTCTTCATTCACCAACTCTTATCCGGTTTGATTGACTGTCCCACGCTGCTCCAATCTATCTCTTTATTTACCAACCCACGTAACCTCAGATCAGTCCAACTCTTCCGCCTTGACCCACACCGCACCAATTACGGTTCTCATGAACCTATGTCTCGAATGTTGCGAAAGGCCAATGCCACGCAGGACATTTTTAATTTCCATCTCAACAGATCCACCCTTAAAAATATCCTTTCCTTTCACTTCTCTCATTCCCCAAATACCTAGTTATAAGTTAGAATTAAGTTAGAATTAAGCATCGCTTGTAATAAGCTGAGTCCGGGGCATGCCCCCGGGCACTAAATAAATATCCCATATATTCCAAATTTGGTGGTTGCCTGAGTAATTCATGCCCTGCTGATCTTGTTCTCTTAGCCATTTGGAGAAATTTTCAAAGTTTATCTGATTATGGTAGTCACAAGACTTCGATCCAGATTTGAATATGAAAAGAGCGCCATCGACAAATCCATTTGATCCACCAGCATGTGCAATAATAAGCCATGATCCATTTCTAATAGGCTTTTTTTAATTCTTCTGTACTTCCATCAGTCCAAGACGTTCCTCTTGTGTGGCAGCTATGTATATATGTCTCATCTATATAAATAACTAGGTATCCACTTTCACGGAAATTCTTGAGCTGCCGGATATATCTTATCCTTTGAATTTGTATGTCCGTCCCTTCACAGAGGATTCTCCTATTGTCTTCCGTCTTGCGAAAACTCTCCAAAGTGATGTCTTGTTTATGTTTCTTTCAAGTTCATCATAGATTTTTTGCTTAAGACTCCTCAATGTTACGACTTTTTTTGTCAAATTTGTGGAAGGAGTAGATTATTCTGCTTATGGCCTCCAAATCGAAATTGTCCAAATTGTCCAGTGCCGATGAGGAATTTTCTTCTTGGGTGATTGTAGTGTTCCAGTTTGATGTTCTTTGATTATTTTGTAGATAAACCTTTGCGAAAGTCCGACAAATTCAGATGTTTTCTTCACAGCTGATTGATGGCGAAATCCAGATTTTGGTTGTAAATTTTCAGCATAAGCACTTTTGCTTGTCGTGTTAAAGGCTTTCCTCACTTGAAGTATTCCATTACATATTTCTTTTTATTTATTTTTACTTGTGCTCCTTGCAAGGTTTTTAAAAACTTAATCATAATTTGTGTACATGTTTTCGTTTTTATATATGCAAAAATTGTTAGAATATATTATTAATATTATAAAGAGGGATATTTCAGCTTAATTACTTCCTGCAATAATTGGGTAAAACAAACAAAAAAGGGTTAATTTTGTAATCCATTCATTTATCACAGGATGTTATAAAATTTTGTCAAATAGATAACGCGCGGGAAAAACCCACGCTTACCCTTGCTTACACGCTGTAAGTAAAAAGCGGAATGATAAAATAGCTATGAAAATGGAGAAAGTGCAGCCGAATTGTAGACATTAATTTCCAGGCAGCAAAGGGGTGGCAAATATTTCCATGCTCTCTCTGTGCAGTTTTCCAATTGCAAAGTGATTTGAAACGATCTATACCACCGGTCTATGGCTCGCATTATGCATCATGCATCATGAGCTCTCTCCTGCCATAAAAAAATATTTAGGACCATCGACACAAAATCTTAGCTAGTCTTCGTTAGGCACATTGTAGCACACAGTCATCCCTCTATCTCTATGAGCATACAACTTTACGTCAAGATACGATCTGTCGAATTTATAGTTCCGAAAGTCGATTCCATTGCAACAACTTGTCTGAACTGTTATAACTCTTTACGGATAGATAGTCCGAATTATGAAATAATATATTGTTAAGTTTCAAGAGTATTACATTTTGCAAGAACTTACACTGTTTATTGGGATTCATTTTTAAAAGTTCGACCGGTTGCATGGTGAAACAAACTAAAGTACGAGTACTGTAATTGGAATGCTCATGGAACTATAATTTATCTGATTCGGTTGAACTCTGCAATTTCTTTGGCAACTTTTCTTTTTTCAGAAAACTTTTGTTGTGCTTAGCTTTCACTGACACATCACATACGAATTATTATTAAAAACCGACTTATAGTCCAATGTTTAGAATATCTTCGGATTATATAATTTAAAAAAATTAACAATAAATTCCACAAAAAAAGGAATTCCTTTGTTTAGAGAATGGCAGCTTGTAATAGTATGTCTAATATATTAGGAACCAACTAATTCTATACTTCCATTTTTGCTTCGTTGCAATGAATAAATTATATCTGATGATCGTTAAGTTGCTGAAGAACTAAGTCATTGAAGTGCGTTAAAATCGTATGCAAAGCAGATTACAGATTGGTTTCAATATTGAGAGTAATTGCATCTGAAGAAAAGATACATGTATCGTAGGCAAATATTGCGTGATAGCAATTATTCAGATGAGGAAAGTCAAATGTGAAAATGTTGTATAGAGTTGGCGACCGAACAGCACCTTTGGTGCTCCATCAGTGACTGGCAAGGAGT
This sequence comes from Orthonevra nobilis, assembly GCA_963555765.1. Classification (NCBI taxonomy): domain Eukaryota; kingdom Metazoa; phylum Arthropoda; class Insecta; order Diptera; family Syrphidae; genus Orthonevra; species Orthonevra nobilis. The sequence continues at coordinate 80,875,049 of OY743224.1, read as the reverse complement.
TAGACTGACAACCATTTATAGGGACTTGAAAACTTCTTTCTGTTAAGAAGGATCTTATAATCTTTTTTGATGTGCCTTGTGATATGATGAATTTGGTTGACGGAAGAATTTTGAGACCTACAGGCAAATTCTTCCGCAGGTAATATGTTGTTATCGTTCAAAGCATATCTAACTTAATTTTGATTAATTTTTCTAGGCATTTGCTAAGTAAATTAAGCAGACTAATTGGTCTATAGCTGCAAGGAAAACAAGGGTTTTTTTTCAAATTTTGGTGTAGGTATAACATTTGCTAACTTCCAACCAACTGGAAAATAGCCTAGCTAACAGCATGTATTAAAAATCCACTGTAGTGTTTCTATGCCAGAGATTTAATCATAGACTTAATATCGTCAACTGTAACAAATATTTCGGGAGTGAATTTATGGACTCAATTTAGTTTGCAACTGCGGATTCTACAATATTTTTGCTTATGAGAGCAAATATACAATATTATTGGGTACAATATGGTTGGTAACAAATGAGGACATGTCAGAATTTCCTTCTTGAGTGCCCGTTCATGCTTTCTTTTTCCTTACAACTTTAACAATGTTTCAGGAGAAGGAAGTTTGTTATCGTTACAATTCTGGTTGACATTTTTTGGAACGGATTGGTGCATGATATTAGTCACTGCTGCTGTTAACAATTGCATTCATTTTTTCGTCAATGAATTGTTTGCTTAAAATTGCCGGATTGCCTACGTTGTTTAATCTTAATTTCAAATGTAAAGAACTTTTGAAGTGTCTCCAATTTGCATTTTTAAAATCGAAGACCATTTATTCGTTTGCTTTTTTTGGAGCTGAAAAAATACGGTATTACACATCACAGGCAAATGATCCGAGCTAAGCTCGTTTAATGTTTCAGGATGCGAAATAAGTTGAGGGACGTTTGTTAGGAAAATATCTAAGGTTGAAGGGTTTGACCAAGAATTCGATAGAAAATACTACTGTGTCCAAAAAATAAGGTGACATATGAATTTAAACTGCGCGCGTCGAAGGATTTGGAAATTTTTCTTTCTTTTTAGGTTGGTAGTACTGTCAGTGACATCTATGTGAAATTTCATGTCAAAATATATTCATAGTGTTTGAGATACGCGTCGTTTTGTGAGCTGCTAAAAGTAAGTTTTTCGTTTTTTGCGATGTCGAAATTAATTGAGCAAAGAATTTGCATTAAATTTTGTTTGCTGAATCAATTTTCTGCTGCGGATACGTTGAGGATGATGCAGAAAGCCTTTGATGATGAGGCTATGTCTAAAAAAAATGTTTACAAGTGGTATAGTGATTTCCAAGCCGGCCGTGAACGTGTCGAAGACGAAGAGCGTTCTTGGCGACCATCAACCTCAACCGATGAAGCTCACGTCCAACAAATCAAAGATTTGGTGTTAAAAAACCATCGATTAGAGACCTTGCTGATGAAGTTGGCTTATCGAAAGGCTCAGTCAATACCATTTTGAAGGATGCTTTGGGCCTCAAGCGCGTCAAATCTCGACTGGTACCGAAAACATTGAATTTTTTGGAAAAAAGGCGTCGCGTTGAAGTGTGTGAAACAATGCTTTCCGACTACCAGGATGTCATGAAACGCATTATAACTGGCGATGAGACTTGGATCTATGCTTACGACCCCGAAACAACCGATCAATCGAGCCGAAGGAGAGCCGAGACCAAAAAAACCGCGTCAAAGTCGCTCAAAAATCAAGGTCATGTTGACTGTTTTCTTCGATTATCGTGGTGTTGTGCTTTATGAATTCCTTCCAACCGGCCAAACAGTCAACAAGGAATATTACTTGAACGTTATGCGTCGTTTGCGTAACGCTATCCGCCTAAAAAGGCCGGAATTGTGGAAAGACAATTCTTGGTTTTTACACCACGATAATGCACCATCCCATACCGCACTCGTAATTCGTGATCAAAAACTCAACCCATATCGTTCCGCAACCACCGTATTCACCTGATCTGGCGCCGTGCGACTTCTGGCTGTTCAACAAGCTCAAAAGACCGCTCCGGGGACACCGTTTTGATACGATAGAGGAGATTCAAGCCGCAGCGAAGACGGAACTGAAGGCCATCCCGGAAAGTGACTACAACCAGTGTTTCAAAAATTGGAAAATCCGTTGGCATAAGTGCATTGCATCGGGAGGGGATTACTTTGAAGGGGTTGAAATTGATTTGGGCGAATAAATAAAGAATTTTCAAAATAAATACAATGTCACCTTATTTTTTGGACACAGTAGTATGTACTGCGGGAAGGGTATACAATTTCAAAAGAAATCATCGAGCTTATGTTAGATAAAATATTATCCCAATTGTTTGCTCTAAGACAAATCAAATCACCTCCAACGAGAAAGGGTTTATTAATTTTCATATGGCGTTGTGAACTTCGCTTCGTGACGTAGATCGGCCTGGAAAATATGCTGTATAGATGCTGATACACTGTCTATTCATAAATGGAAGTTCAATACCAATGTTTTCTATGCATGATATTCCATTGTTCCTCTTATAACATGTTGCAACACCTGCTCTCCTTCTCTCTTCCCTATGAGAACGAGAACACTTATGCAACGAATTTGACAAATTATCACAACAATTTAACCAAGTTTCAGATAATAATGCTATGTCTTCTTTATAGCTACTAAGAAAATCACAATTGATTGATTTATATCTTATGCTTCTAGTGAATTTGTATAGCGTTACTGAAAATACAAGCTGAAGTTAAGAAATATTTACAAGATCAGGAAAATAGACGTAAAATTCCATAAAAACTTCTCTTTCTGTGCGAAAGACGCCGAGTTTGCTTTCATATTCATAAAACAAACATGTTAGTAGAAAATCGGTAATTACAAAAAAAAAATTTCATTCACAAAAACACACTCGATTCACAGTGAGTTTTGCCATTTTAAAAAGTTATAACATATTACGATAGGGGGCATTTTTGTCACCTCGTATTTTAGAGGATAAGTAAAACAAAACAGTATAACAGCTTGAGCTCAACGTATACATTTTTCGCGTAGTGAGGACACAAGCCCTTAAAGATTTAAATTCAGTACAACAACCTTCTGTGTAAAAATTGTTCCCTCTGTTTCCATCCATATTAGGAAATTATTTTCTTATTGTACAACCCCCATGAAGCTTCTCTTATGAATGCACTTGGTTATCAAAAACTTTCTCGCAGAATGAGGTCCCTTCATTGTTTTATCGAAGCTATTCAGGGACACGCTCAAATATTTTTTTTTATATTTCCAATTTTAGATTTCATCTGTCCTGAGACTCTTAGTAATTGTTTTAAAAGATATTCATAATGGGATACATTAGTTCGTAAGACCAGTGTCTCACAAAATATTTTTCTTACGTTAGTTTTCTTTGGCATAAAGTGTTTTTTCATCATAACTCAAATTGATTCATACCTTTATAACAAACATATTAACAAGAATACATGTATAGTATATACATATAATAACATTCATATGTATTGCAGATCAACCGGTCTCAGTCTCTTTAGTCGTCTTCTTGAGTTTGCTTCATGGTGAGGTAGATTTCGTATTTCGTTGTTTTTATGATTTGAGATTGTGATTTGGTGATTTCTACTGTGCTTTTTGATTTCGTCTTTAATACTGAGTATTTTAAGGTCTCGATGTACTATATGTCTTCATTAGAAATATACCAGGGTGCATTGATGATCGTCCGAAGTATTTTTGATTGTAGTCGTTGTATTATGTCAACATTTGATTTAGCAGCTGTTCCCCATAATTGGATGCCATAGGTCTATATTGGTTTTATTATGCTTTTGTAGATTAAAAGTTTGTTTTGTATGGAGAGTTTAGATTTGTTTCCTAAAAGCCAGTATAGTTGTCTAAATTTGTTTTTGATTTGGTTTCGTTTTTGAATAATGTGAGGTTTCCATGTTAGTTTGTTGTGTATTAGTTTGCCTGGATATTTCGCTGAGTTGTCAAGAATAATTTTTTTGTTGTTAATCGTGATGTCTTGAGGATTATAATTCCTTTTCGTCGTGTATATTACTTGGACTGTTTTTCTTCATTAATTTCAACACCCCATTTGTTGAACCAGTCCATTGCTTTGTCCAGCGTTGCTAGCATGGAGTCCTGTATAAGTGACTTAGGTACTATATGGCCGCAGTGAAAAGTAGCTAGAGGATATTACCTAGTACACTACCCTGCGGGACCCCTGCTTCGATTTCATGTAGGTTTGAATGTTCGTCATTATATTGCACGTAAAAGAGTCGATTGTCCAAATAACTTTTGATGGGTTTGTAGTAGTCCAGTAGCATTGATTTGAGTTTAAATAGTAGTCCTTTATGCCATACACTATCGAACGCTTTTGCAATGTCTAGGTAAACTGCTACGCAGTATTTTTGGTCGTTCAAGTCGTTTAGAATTTTGTTTGTCACTCGATGAACCTGTTGAATAGTGGAGTGATTTTTTCGAAATCCAAATTGGTGGTCCGGAATAAGATTTTTTTGTTTTAGTGGTTTGTTGATACGGTCAAGCAGGAGTTTTTCGAATATTTTCGAAACAATCGGAAGTACACTAATTGGCCTATAAGATGAAGGTCTTGTAACGTCTTTACCTGGTTTCGAGATTGCTATTATTTTGGAAACTTTCCATACTTTTGGAAAGTAGTCAAGTCATAAAAAGGCATTGAAAACATTTCTAATTTATATAATGGCTCTATCAGACAGTTTTTTTTTTAAATTTCTCCTGTTATTAGGTCATACCCAGGTGATTTTTTACATTTTAGGTTGATTTTTATGTGGTGTTTTATTTCGTTGGTTCGTATTTTCTTTATTGTCATTTTCGTGAATGTGGAGATATTTCTATCTGGTAGTGATATGTTTCGTCTGGCCCAAGCACCATTAGTTTTCATCAGAGGTGGTTGGTGGTTAATTCCTTTTTTCATTTTTTGTCCAGCTTCCATAGCGAATGTTACTTGAGTTGGTGTGAGATTTGTTAAGAATGTATTAACAAGTTGGTTGTTTAGTTCTTTGAGGAGGTCTTTGAGTTCCTTGGTCGATTTGTTGTAGTTTGCTTTGTCCAGTGGTGATCTGCTACATTGCCAAATCTTTCGTAGATTTCGTTTCTCTTTCGTTTCTCAAATATACACAAAAAATTGCATCAAAATTGTTTCAGCCATTTAGGTTGAGTTCAGTGACATTCACATAAGAGTTATACTACTGTGTCCAAAAAATAAGGTGACATATGAATTTAAACTGCGCGCGTCGAAGGATTTGGACATTTTTCTTTCTTTTTAGGTTGGTAATACTGTCAGTGACATCTATGTGAAATTTCATGTCAAAATATATTCATAGTGTTTGAGATACGCGTCGTTTTGTGAGCTGCTAAAAGTAAGTTTTTCGTTTTTTGCGATGTCGAAATTAATTGAGCAAAGAATTTGCATTAAATTTTGTTTGCTGAATCAATTTTCTGCTGCGGATACGTTGAGGATGATGCAGAAAGCCTTTGATGATGAGGCTATGTCTAAAAAAAATGTTTACAAGTGGTATAGTGATTTCCAAGCCGGCCGTGAACGTGTCGAAGACGAAGAGCGTTCTTGGCGACCATCAACCTCAACCGATGAAGCTCACGTCCAACAAATCAAAGATTTGGTGTTAAAAAACCATCGATTAGAGACCTTGCTGATGAAGTTGGCTTATCGAAAGGCTCAGTCAATACCATTTTGAAGGATGCTTTGGGCCTCAAGCGCGTCAAATCTCGACTGGTACCGAAAACATTGAATTTTTTGGAAAAAAGGCGTCGCGTTGAAGTGTGTGAAACAATGCTTTCCGACTACCAGGATGTCATGAAACGCATTATAACTGGCGATGAGACTTGGATCTATGCTAACGACCCCGAAACAACCGATCAATCGAGCGAATATCGTGCCAAAGGAGAGCCGAGACCGTTTTCTTGACTGTTTTCTTCGATTATCGTGGTGTTGTGCTTTATGAATTCCTTCCAACCGGCCAAACAGTCAACAAGGAATATTACTTGAACGTTATGCGTCGTTTGCGTAACGCTATCCGCCTAAAAAGGCCGGAATTGTGGAAAGACAATTCTTGGTTTTTACACCACGATAATGCACCATCCCATACCGCACTCGTAATTCGTGATCATTTCGCAAAAAACTCAACCCATATCGTTCCGCAACCACCGTATTCACCTGATCTGGCGCCGTGCGACTTCTGGCTGTTCAACAAGCTCAAAAGACCGCTCCGGGGACACCGTTTTGATACGATAGAGGAGATTCAAGCCGCAGCGAAGACGGAACTGAAGGCCATCCCGGAAAGTGACTACAACCAGTGTTTCAAAGATAGGAAAATCCGTTGGCATAAGTGCATTGCATCGGGAGGGGATACTTTGAAGGGGATGAAATTGATTTGGAAGAATAAATAAAGAATTTTCAAAATAAATACAATGTCACCTTATTTTTTGGACACAGTAGTATATAAAAAGATTATAAAATAGGTATGTTAAGTAGATTTTAAGGATAAATGTAATGTACTGCGTACCAAATTGTCAATCGATTCAGAATTGACCACAAGCAGCCAACATTAGAACATATCGCAATTTTGAATAAAAATTGATCAATACTTTCTTTTTCTCATTTTTTACCAAAATTTTGAGTTTGCATGCGAGGTTTAAAAAAAAATTGACATAAATAGTGTATGGCTTTCAAAACCGGTATAGTACTTCATTGTAAGTGCTGCCGTTGGGTTTTAATATTGCTTTTCTTTTAAAGTAATTTTTTCAATAATTGCCTTAACCTCCTAAACGGAGTGAGATAGACCCCCCGCCCAAGCTTCAGTACTGTCCCCAAAATTGAATTTGGAGTTGTTGATATTTAAGATTAAATTTTCACAAGTTATACGCATTGTGTCCCTCTTAAACAAATGATTTTGCGGAAATAGAGTTAAAAAAATTCTCAATTGCCGGGGTAAAACTGGCTGTAACTGAAAGCGAGGTACTCAAAATATTAACTGATTAAATCGCATTAAATATTGGTGGCTTGACTGGACTGAAGCTGAAACTTGTGTGTGTACGTTCGGCTTAGTTCAATATCTTTCTTTTTTATTTTATTATTGTTTTTGTAATACTGTAAGCATAGGACATGAGAATATATTTAAGGTGTAGCCTTTCCCAATTTTTGTTGAATGATTTGTCGCACATCTAAATCTTAACTGAGACAACTCAAAAATCGTGAATTTTGAGTTATCCATGCGTCCAATGCTGAGTAAATATGAAAAAGATAGATTCTTAGCCCCAGTTTACAACGATAAAATAATTGTTCGTAATATAAATGAACGGCATTTATACATTAAAGTTCATTGAGTTAACGTACGCAATCTTTAAATAAAATGCTGATTTCTAGCTGATCTCTAGATTGTTCTAACGAAATTTTATGATTAAAAGTATAATTGTATGGGAGATTTTGGGTACGCTGATTCTAATTTTAATGATTTTTTTCATAAGCGTATGAATTATTCATGCAACCATCGTTTAAGATTTTTATGAAAAAAAAATTGGATTTATGAAAATAATTATTAGTTTAAAGAAAAACTACGGGTGTAACTCTTTTATGGCCTCGTTCATTATACTTAAATTTTTTGCTTGAAAATTAAACAAGTCTTGTGCTTGTCTTTAATTTTTAATCAAGAGTTTTTCTTATTTGTACAACAAAATGTCTAACACAGTTTTAGAATGTTCTTAAACAGACAACTCCGATATATTTTATTAAAGAAAATGCATTTTAAATTTTCTTTTTGTTCATAAATGGTGACAAAAATTCATAACCACTATGTATCGATACCTTGATTTCATGAATCGATTGATAAAGAACAACAAATAAAAAATATATGCATGACTCTTGTTTTGTTTTGTTCACATCTCCTTTCTCCTAGTCTGTGCTTAACAAATAAATGCCGATATTTCTTAATGAAGAAGTCCGTACGTATTATGTATCGATTTTGGAAAAGTATGTATTAAGTCATTATCAATGAACCCATTCATAAATTTTATTTCATTAATTTTTGTTTTGTTCCATACATACTCAAAATTTTCGAATGTAACGGGCAGCCACTGGCAAAACGGAGTGTAGTTAGATATCTTTTTATCTGACTTGATCAGTATCTATATTTTAACAAACGTATGTTGCTGTTGCAGAGCCAAAGCGGCCTATACCATGACATAGAGACTGTTTCACAGCAGCCAGCTCAATGTCTGGGTAAAGTTGATCTGCTGCACGGCCCTCATTCGGCCTGTACTTGCATACGGATGTCCTGTGTGGTTCACCGTGGGAGCAAGCTTAATGGAATAGATTGGGGTTCTCAAGGGCTTGTCTCCAAATATAAAAAACTCCAAAGTCTCAGTACAAAAATAATTCTAATGAGATCTTGTACAACGGGGCAACCTAATCCGAGTGGATAACTTGCTTATTAAACTCATTCGGAGACACGTTGCTAGACTAATGACCTCGAGCAATAACCTAATCTCCGGGGCTTACTACCCCAACTTCATGTACCATTATACAGTGCGTCTTGACAGCTTTACTCCACCAGAGGCTTTCCTCTTTTTAGACCTTAACGGACTGATCCAGGATAAACATGCGGTGCAGTTTATTCTGGATCAGTCACATTGCTCGTAAAAATATAAATAAGCGATTAGCCTACTACATTGAGATCGCTAGCAGCTCATGTGTTAACCTTCGGTACAGTAGCACAGTGTCAGTTCGCGACAAGGAGAATGTTGGAAGCACCAATATTTTTGGTGGTTAAAAGAAAGAGTGGAGGTTTCATCATCATGGTCTTCTCTTGTTGGAATGGCTTAATAAGAGCCTTGCAAATTCTTTAGATAGATTTGCTTACTCCAGCATTTTGTCTAGCAACTAATGTATAAGTCTTTACTTTTACATTACCATACTTTGTTACAAAGTATTTGTTCACGATTCCGATTTGGGACCGTTTATTCCGGCTTCTAGACTGGAATATTTTAATATAGTCAGTTAGGTTTTGTAACAGTCTGACACGGTTGTAAAAATTGAGTTTGTTAAAAGTGAATAAAAATATTATAAAATTAGTTTGTGAGACTGACGTGATTTACTAAGATTAGTGAAGTATTGTGTGCATAAACATACGAACATTTATTTTTTTCCAACATACATATGTATGTATATATGTTCCTGTTAGTGTCTGCATAAGAGATAATTTATATTGATATTATAATAAAAGAAAAGAAGCCACAAGCACGAACCTCGTAACTCCATTTTTGACAAAAATTACATTTTGATACTTTCTTATAGAAAAAAGGTGTTTTTTCAATGGATCTCCAATCGGTGTTCCTGAGCCCTATGCACAATTTTACCGTTCACATTCTAAAATCAAAAATAGAATTTTTTTCTTTTGGAAAATCTTGAGCAACTTCATTTCGACACAGGTAGATTGTGGTGGTCCTAACCATTTTATTTTCTGCAGCGACGCATGCACTGCCCAAAATAAAAATTCCACGTTGGTTTATACATTGTTTTATGATTCAATTTAACATAAAATAACAAAAAATGAACAAAAAATTTAACAAAAAATTGTATGTAAGGGCATTCATATTTATTTCGAGGGAGATATTTTCTATAATTTGAAATTCAGTGACTCTTGGAGTCTTTTACCAACGAGGCAAGAAAAGGCTTCAATATTCCTGTTGATAGTCTTCCTTAACTGTACTAAGTGATTTGCAAGACCTAAAAATGTCATTGCCCAAAAGTGTTCACGAGTTTTACGCTAAAAAATCAGAGTCAATAAAAATTCTTTTTGTAATTTATTTCATGTCAACGATCACTTTATAAAACATTTATACGTTTAGTTTCTAATACAATTTTTTAAGAAGTTCGAAAGGATTGCTTAGCAGCAACCCTAAACCCAACTAAAACGCTGGGCTAGAGCCCGACATGTTTCTTATGGTAATTTAACAAAATACTTTTTTTTACAAAAAAAAAGTACAACAATGGATACTTAATCAAATTGCTGACTTTTATTTATTTTGAAAACTAAATGTTTGAATTCTAATTACAGGGTATTAACCTCTGCAATACCGGCTAACTATTTTATCGTAGAATGATGTTTCGTAACAATTTCCGGTGTTCTCGAATCTCTCGTCTATGATTAACGTAAGCTGAGGTCTGCTGGCTTATATTCCTGATCTCTCGATTTGGATGGTCCTATAATTTGTTGAGTATCCTCCCGGAAAGCTGAAGCATGTACATTTGGATTGGCATCATGCAAGCATCATCATAAAGCTTCGTGTTGCTGAAATCCAGTTTTTACTAGAGTCCTGTACAAGACCGAAAGATCATTTTTTCTATGAGACAAATTTGCTTCATGGTTGCTGGTGACACGGTGAACCATATTGGGCAGCCATAAGTTATCAATGGGCTTATGAGGTGCTTGTAGCCCAGTAGTTTGGTTTTTTTGCTCAAGCCATTTCCCTTCCTCAGCAGTGGGTTAACAATATGAAGGTCAAAGTTGGCCTTTTTCATGACGTTGGCATGGCTGGAAATTGATTCCCAGAAATTTGGCCGTGTCCTGTGGTACAATTTGTGTGTTGTCCGGGCGGATAACTTTGATGTTGCGACAGCGTGTTGCAAATTGTAATCTTTCTCTGGTTTCCGTCGTTGTTGTCTTGAAAAATATGAGTTCCGTTTTGCTGCTGTTGACTTTGAATCCCCATTTTGATAAGTAATCAAGGAGCTTCCTAACGCGGTCCTGGATCCTTCGCGCTGATATGGTTGGTGAAAGCGATGCTGCATATGTGATGGAGTCGTCCGCATATAACAATGTTTTTGTTTTCATTTTTTTCATTATTACAATTCTAAAAGCTACTAACAAATACTTTTATATACACTTTTATGTTGGTTAACTTTACATCTAGCCCATCCAACATTAAGTTTTCCACACCCGAGAATCTTCAATAATAATATTAAAAAGCTTTGATTTTGGTAACAAATAAGTACGAAACACTCAATGGAGCTTAAACTCAATTTATTCTGACATTGAAGAGAACGTATCAAGTCTAATCACTCATATGTTTGCTCATTCCTACTACAAGAAGTTGCAATTTTTTTTGTGTTGGAACCTTGATAACATACTCGGAGCCTAGCTTGCACATCTCAGATTAAATTTTTTGCCCTGACTTTTTGTCCTGACATTTTTTATGCTGTCGATTTTCAATGATATTAGACTCTTTCGCACTTTTTGTGGACAATTTTCATTGCTTTTAACATACTATATCACTGTATCTCATCTCAATTGGTTCGTGAACATTTAATTTCGTTTACATCTTTAATTAGATATAAACACATTTTTGAAGATATGCAATTGAAGGCTTCGCAGATATATGTAAATGAAATACGTTTTACAAATAAATGCGAAAAAAGAAACAAAGACAGTATGACGGACATAATTGCCTCTCAGGATGCAAATGATTGAGATTGTTCGGTAAATGAGGTCGTTGTACTTCAGTTGTTTCAGTAATGGAATCAGTCCTGGTACCATCCTGCAATCTCCAGCTCCAGCAGATATTGAAAAATTCTTCATATCTTCATTCTTACTTCTGTCAAGGAGATCTCCTTTAAAGATCGTAATATTTGTGTAAAGATTTGCATGTGATGATTTAACTGAACTTGTTCCAGCCGATAGATATTTGTATGCAGAACTTAAAAATGCATAGGCTGGGATAGAGATAAGATAACGGGCTTACCATTCACACCCTTGAATAATTAGTCATGGCGTCCCGTAACTATCTATCCTCTTAACCAGGTCCCTTTGAAGGAGCCATTGTGCCAATGTAATCCTCAGCTGCAAAGCGATCTATACCTTCGTCGTCGTCACCTGACGAATGATTTTGAATTTTTCAAATCTCATTTATTTATCAGGCGCCTGTAATGCCTTAGAGCACTCTTTGTTGAATAGCAGCAGAAATGAAGGTCTACATTTGCATGGATCGTCTTTTCTAATTACCTCACAGTCATCCATGCGAAAAAAAAGGTTCTAGACCTTAATATATAAATATATATATTTATATGTTCTAACCAAATGCGAATTCGTTGTTTCCAGAGAGTTTCTTATCTTAAAACTTCCAAAGTATCACTGACCCAACAACCATTTTTTAATCATGCTAAGGATGTATTGTACACAGCATTACGTTTCAAGATCGTCCTGGAAGATTTATTTTAAATTCTTTGTTGGCCTTCGGTCACTAAATCTTTTGATCTTGGCTTCAATCATGGAAGTTGCGGCGGCCGAGTTCTATGGCTGGAAGCCTTTTCGCGGAGGAGCAAACGATAGTTTCCTGACTAGAAGCCTATAGTTCGATCTTCGTTTATGCGATGAAGCCTATCGTACCATTTTCCATGTTTGGTTATTCGTTTTTACTGTTTGAACGCAAAACAACGTTATTCAACTTGCTGAGCGCCCTTACTTAAGCTCCATAGTTTGATAAGGTCAACAAGTTTTTCAAATTCATGATAAATTGTATAACGGCTGATTTTATAAACAACTTCTTTATGCGTGGTGTCGAAAGATAACAGTGCTCTTATGGTAAGGATTGCTTTTAATTGACTTGACTGGTAAAGAGGACGAGTACTTTAAATGTATCGAACAATAACGTTATATGTTTTTCAATTTTCTTCCTTTTCTCTTGAGACCAATAACTAATTTAATTTAATTTTTTTCTTCCTGTAAATAATGACATCTTTCAACTCGACTTGTATATCGTCTTCATCAAGGGAAGCTACAGTTTCGCAATAGCTGGTACCTTAATTTAATACCTTACCTTAATTACCTTAATTTTTAACTTTCTTTCAGGAAGTAATCGGTCTGATTTTCGGAATTAAAAATTTTTGCATAATTCCACATTACGAAGTCACAGGAGTCGGATTCCATTGATTTTAGAAAGATGTCTTTAGAGTGTATGTACGTTCGTTTGTTTTTTTCGGCAAGCCTTACTCGAGAACAAATCAAGTTATCGAATCCGAATTAGTTTTGCACGCAGCGTATTTACATAATTAATCGCTAAAAAGCTTTTGGTAAAATTTGAAAGGGTGGTTTGAGTTTAATGACGAAAAAACTGTCAAAAAAGGGACAATTCCAATTCTTCAATTAAAATCGATAAATAATTAAAGTTCAACATCAATTGAATTTATAGTTTTCAGCTTCCTTATCAGATAAAAAAAGTTTGCAGGCAGATTCACAATTTCAATTTTATTTCCAAAAGCTTCATCAACATTATGTTTATTTAGCCAATTGACTAATTTAAGTAAGTTTTTTTACTATAAAGACTATCAAGAAGACTTAAACAGCATTAAGTTGTGGCCATTTCATATTTAAATATACCCCTTTTACCATTTCGTGATCCACATTTCTTGCTTTCATGCTTGGAAAACTGTTTCAGAAATGTGAATCCTGTAAATATTTTCAATTTTTCATGACATATGAAAACAATCTCAGAAAATTATGGAGCCACCAGTTTTTTTTTTTCAAAACCTGCTGTGCTGTAACTTGACGCTTTTTTATCGTTAAACTACAATATATTGGCAAAAAGAAACTCATGGCATAACTTAAATGAAGCAATTGAAATCGTAGAAAAAACAAGAAGAGGAAGTTAAATGTCAAAGTTAAAACACATGAATAAAACTGCGCTCCTCGTATATTAAAAAGCGTTGCAAGGAAGATCATAACATCCCAAGATTTCGTTTGTTTACCACTGTTGTGGTTTTTTATCATGAACCGAATCCTAGATATCTTTCCAGAAATTAGCATTGAGATCAACAATCTCTCGAAATCGGCTTGGAAACAACTATCAAAATATTCTATTTGCCAGAATGAAAAAGATCCTATGCTAAACAGTTCTCAGCTTGCAAGGACGAGGTGGTGGAAATCTCTCGACTGAAACTATGCATTCTCAAATGCTTTTTAAAAGGATAGAAAGGTAAATTTCTTTCCAAAAAAATTGGTTTGGGTGCGAGTAGGCCTGCCCATACCATGAACTTCCCATCTCAAGACACAGAAGAACTAGGTGCTATTTTATTTTCCTACACCATGAAATTCAATTCGGATTATGAAAACATCATTCATTCCCTAATCAAATGCATCGAAAACAAAAAGATCAGATACATATATATTTAGCTGCCTTTGAGGAATACCATATACTCGTATATGTTCTCGTATTTTTGAGTCATTTAAAATACGAATTGCTTATTTAACATTGATAGATTAACATATTTAAATTTGGAAATACTTTTTTTCAGATTGAGTTACATTTCTACTAAAAGAAAATTAGATTTTTAGTTTGACTGCAGAAATAACTTAATATAATTTAAAATAATTTTTACCGTTTTTTTTTTATTGATAGCTGGTTGGACTTTTTTTGTCATTAATCATTTACTTACTAACTGGAGGTGGCGCTACAGTCCGCGTGGCATGGAATTTTATCCTTTTGGCTAAGTTGGTGTCGCTGTACAACTCCTACCATACAGTTCGTTGTTGAATCTTCTCCTCCACTCACAGTCAATGCAGATGGGACAAGAAATTACGCTTTTCTCTCGGAACAACCTAAGGGGCCTTCATCCGTTTTTGAAAGTGTACATGCTTCTGCACCATATAGTAGGGCGGGGATGATATGGGTCTTATAGAGCGATGCTTCAGTTCTTCGAAAGAGGGCTAAGCTTTCTTAACCAGAGGTATTCTTCATTCAATCTCAGAGCTGGTGTTATTATCTGTTTTTACAGCGGAGCCAAGATAGATAAAGCCCTAACTACCTCAAAGTTATAGCTGTCTATGGTAACGTTCTGACCCAGACATCGGATTTGGTTTTTCTTGATGGCAGCATATGCTTCTTTTTGCCCTCTTTTGTTGACAAGGTTCTTTTGCACTATTGTCCCGTGTATGATGTTGTAAAACGTTGTTTGACATCAAGTGGGTTGGTGACGTCTTTACCGATTTGCTCAAGATGGCGGTGACTTCCATCGCCATCCTGCACAAAAGTACGAGCTTGGCGGGGATGCCAAACCTAGACATGACTTCATAAATCTTGTCTCTGTGGACGAAACAAACCAAAACCAACCTTGAAATTGATGAAATGGTGGTGCGTACTGACTTGGCGCTCCTGAGTTTTTTCCAAGATCTGCCGTTATGTTAATATTTGGTGTTAGCGCTAACATCTGAAATCTGAATGCACCCATCTCGACTGGACGATTTTTTCAATGGCGACAAGAAGGAAATAGAAGAAGGAAACCAACCCATATTAGGGTAGTTGTAAAAGAAAAAAAACTAAAAGAATTTTTTAATTTATATTTTTTGAAATAAACATTTTTTTCATTTTCATTTGTACCATTAACTGGTAAAGTTTAAAAAATATTAAAAAATCTGAAGTGTTTAATTTTGGCCGCCACATCTTAAAAAATTCGATGGATCCCAATCCATTTGCTACGTCTTCTAAGATGACTAGATCTCCAAAGAGTACTAGGTCGTCCAGGAAGCCTGCCAAGTCAAGTTGCCAGTTGTACACAGCAGCCGATAACAAAAACATGGTAATGTGCAACGACTGCGACAAATGGTTTCATTTTGCCTGTGTCGGTGTGACCGATGACGTTGCCAAACACGACTGGAGCTGCGAAAACTGTCGCGCTAGGAGCCTCATTCAAGTCGAGGACACTGCAACGAATGCAGCCACAACAAGTGCGAGTGTAAGTACACTTGCCCATAAAGTGCATGCCCCTCAAGCAGTAACTCCGGCAATTTCTTCTCATCCGAGGTCTTCATCGTCCAAAGCATCATCCGCCCGCCCGCTTCAAATCGAACTTGAACGACTAGAGGAAGAACGTGCTTTGCAAGAACAGCGCGAAAAAGAAGAACAGCTGCAGTACGAGAGACGCCAAGAAGAGGAACGAGTTTTGCAAGAGAAACGACGGCAGTTTGACCAGCAGTACCTCAATCGAAAGTATTCCCTGCTACAACAACAAGCAGAAGATGAAATCTCCACCGTCGATGGCGATGCAACAGATGGCGAAGATGTCCAAAATAACGTGGTAGTACGAACTTGGTTGGAGGATGCATGCAGCTCGACACAAAAACATTCGACTGCACGTGTTCAATCAACGAGTGCAGGTTTGACACATATTGAACAACAGCATCCCCAGCAGTCCAAACGGAATCAAATGCCAAACGTCGATAAATCGAAGCCGATGGATATTGTTGCAAAGACTCTATCAGAACAGATGCAACAAATGGAGCTGGAACAGCAGCTGCAAACACAGCATCAGCAACCAATAGAGTTATATAAACGTCCAGATGATTGTGCCAGGCAGCATTTGCAACCGACAAAGCATCACACCCAACGGGACAAACGCATTCACAACATCAACATCTTCAAACACCACCACCACTGCCGCAAACACAATCTAGACCACCGAGATGTTCGTATCCAGTACAGCAACAATTCTTCATGCAACCGATCGAGCACAACAGCGCATTCACACAACATCAACATCCGAATGGAGCTCTACCAGCAGGTCAAGACCAAGCCTTCAATGTCTCACCCCAGTTCCACATGCCTACTTTTCTCAGCAAAAGCCAGCTAGCTGCTCGCCATACAATCTCACGAGATCTTCATCCTTTCAGTGGCAACCCAGGAGAGTGGCCGAGTTTTATCTGCGAATACGAACGCACCAATGAGCTTTGTGGTTTTTCTGACGAGGAGAATGTTTCAAGACTACAGAGGGCTTTGAAGGGAGAAGCACTCGAAGCTGTACGTAGCATGTTACTGCAACCGTCATGTGTTAAGCGAATAATTTCAACGTTAAAGATGCTGTACGGCCGACCGGAGCTCGTTATCCATTCCATGTTATATAAAATTCATTCTACACCGTCGCCGAAGGAAGGAAGGTTAGAAACCATTGTCAAATTTTCACTAGCAGTGCAAAACCTTTGCGCCACAATCGAGGCTTCGGGACTTATGTCACATTTATGCAATCCCACGCTGCTCCAGGAATTAGTCGAGAAGTTGCCACCTACCATTCGACTCAACTGGGGAATTCATCGACAATCACTGGGTTACTGTACACTCTCTGATTTCAATGAGTGGTTGTATCAAATCGCTGGCGCAGCTAACTGTGTGACGATTCCAACTTTGTCATCAACAAACCCAAGTATACGGCAGTCGAGGGACCGAGGTTATCTTCATACACACACAGAGGGATCTCAACAACAAACATCACGTCCAGAAGACAGCGAAAATCGAAAAACAACAAGCAGCTGTAATGGAATACGCAAAAATACAACGGGTCACGGTGCCCTACGAACGAACGGCACTAAATGCTGCGTATGCTCCCGCAGTTGTCAGTCAGTTGCAAACTGCCACGCATTTTCGGAGTTAAGCTACAGTTCCAGATGGGCGGCCGTTAAGGAATTTCGTCTTTGTCACAAATGTCTCAAGCCGCATTTTAATCGAGGTTGTCGATCAAAGACATATTGTGGCATTAACGGCTCTGGTCTGAAACATCATAAGCTGCTACATAACACATCGAAACCTTCATCTTCCACGAAAGCAGAGCCGCAGATATCGGAAGTCGTACACTACCACAACCAGGTTAGTAATCCAACAGTTTTATATCGCTATGTGCCAGTTGTTCTTCATGGTAGAAACGCAGCGGTGCACACGTACGCCTTCCTTGATGACGGATCGTCGCTGACGCTGATTGATCAAGAAGTTGCCGATGAGCTTAATCTGGATAGTGTACCCAACCCTTTGTGCCTGAAGTGGACAGCAAACACCCGCCGCTATGAAGATAACTCCAAGCAGTTCGACGTAAACATATCAGGGATTGGTCGTCAAGCACGAAAGTATTGTCTCCGCAACGTTCGAACAGTGGAATCTCTTGAACTTCCCACGCAGTCATTGGTCATGACCGAAATGATAAAGTTATATCCATATTTGAAGAATATTCCAGCCACGTCTTACGAAGCAATTCGACCGCGGATCCTTATCGGCCTTGACAACATGCGGCTTGCACTCGCCACGAAATCTATCGAGGGACCTGACCATCAACCGTTCGCATCAAAGACTCGTCTAGGATGGGTAATATACGGCCCGCAGGGTGGAAGCTCGCCAGTTGCTACCGTCAATCATGTAGCTCATCACAGTTTTCATATGTGCGAGTGCAATCGTGAAGCCGATAACGACTTACAGCAAATGGTGAAGGACTTTTTTGCCTTAGAAAGCATCGGCACTGTACGACCGCAGAACGTGCTAGTTTCCTGCGATGAGCAACGTGCACAGGATCTTCTTCGTCTTACAACTGAGCGTAAACAAAATCGCTTCGAAACAGGCCTTCTTTGGCGGTTCGACGACATCAAACTACCTGACAGTCGAGAGATGGCTACGCGGCGACTAGTGTGTATGGAGAAGAGAATGATGCGTGATCCTGGACTGAGGACTATACTGGATGCCAAGATTCGTTACTACTTGGCAAAGGCTACATCCGAAGATTGTCAGCTGATGAGGCAAGACGACGTAACCCACGTACTTGGTATCTCCCAGTGTTTCCCGTCATCAACGCAAACAAACCAGGGAAGGTGAGACTGGTATGGGATGCTGCAGCACAATCGCACGGAGTTTCATTAAACTCTTTTCTCCTCAAAGGACCCGACTAACTGACGTCACTTAAAGTTGCCATCTGCGGGGACATCTGTGAGATGTTCCATCAAGTCTTGATCCGTCTTGATCCAGATGAATATGTGATGGCTGTAATGACGTTCGGTGCCACATGTTCTCCCAGTAGTGCACAATACATCAAAAATTTAAACGCTGAACAGTTCGCTGCGAAGTTTCCTAAGTTTCCAGAGCCACTACGTCGATGATTTTTTGGACAGCGTAGAAACCGAAAACAAAGCTATCGATCTGGCAAAGGATGTCAAACAAGTTCACTCAGCGGCTGGATTCAAAATAAGGAACTGGATGTCTAACTCAAAAGCCGTTATCAGCGCTATGAAAGAAAGGGGCAAGGATGAGGTTAATCTGAACAATGGTACGGAATCTGAGGTCGAGAAAGTACTGGGCATGTGGTGGTGTACAGCCGAAGACGTCTTTATGTACAAAATAAAGACGAACGCTCAGAAAAAGAATCTGCTCTCTGGAGATAGACGTCCCACGAAGCGAGAACTTCTCCGCACGCTGATGACTATCTTTGACCCTTTGGGACTACTTGCGAACTTTTTCATTTACGTGAAAATTATATTACAAGACGTTTGGCGTTCAGGTATAGGCTGGGATGATAATATTGGCGATGCGGAATTCCGCAAATGGCTTACTTGGTTGACAGTGCTGCCAAGTATAGAATCTGTCCGGATACCAAGATGTTACCTGCAAACCACAACATTCGGAGATTCAAGCGAGGTCGAGCTGCATTTGTTTGTTGACGCGAGCGAGAGTAGCTACGCTGCTGTTGCATACTTCCGAGTGGTCAACGAAGGCAAAATCGACTGCGCTCTGGTAGCCGCTAAAACCCGTGTAGCACCGCTGAAGCAGATTTCTATACCGCGTATGGAGCTACAAGCAGCTGTTCTTGGGACAAGGCTGGCAAGCTGTATCCTGAGAGAACACTCGGTGAAGGTGAACAAGCGCTACTTCTGGACGGACTCAAAAAATGTACTTTGTTGGATTCGGTCCGACCATCGGAAGTACAGCCAATTCGTCGCATTTCGCATCAGCGAGGTTCTGGAAACAACCGAGATTGCAGACTGGAAATGGATCCCGTCTAAATCAAATGTAGCAGACGAGGGCACGAAGTGGCATACACGCCCGGATTTTTCCGCCAACAACCGATGGTTGAACGGACCAACATTTCTCCGAGATGAACAACGACATTGGCCACAATTCGAAGACCCATATCTAGACGCGACTACTTCGGAGGAGATGAAAGCGAACCATTCATATCATCACGCAGAACTGCGTAAAGAAGATACGCATCGAGAACATATACTTCATCCAGAGCAATATTCGGAATGGAAGCGATTAGTTCGGACAACAGCATGGGTTTTTAGATACGTCAACAATCTTAAAGCTAAAGTCGTAGGCGCACCGGTTCAGACGGGATCCATGGGCAGGACATTAAATAAGCGGAAAACTACTTGTATCGTCAAGCACAGAAGGACGTATACTCCAAGGAGATAGCTACTATTGAAGCGAACCAACAACGCTTAAAAAAGAGCAGTCCTCTTTACAAACTTTCACCGTATATGGATGGAAACCGGGTTCTACGGGTCAAAGGAAGAATTGACGTTTGCAATACTCTTTGCGAAATCGATTTGAAACGACCAGTCATCCTGCCAAGAAACCATCATATAACATCACTTGTAATCCGAGAGGTACATACCAAGTATCATCATTGTCATCATGAAATTGTTGTCAACGAGCTGCGACAGAAGTACCACATTTCGCGACTACGGGCAGCTCTTGGAGCAGAGCTTAAGAAGTGTCAGCGATGCAAAAACCAACGGGCTCAACCACAACCTCCAATGATGGGAGCACTTCCAGCC
Organism: Orthonevra nobilis; assembly: GCA_963555765.1. NCBI lineage: Eukaryota > Metazoa > Arthropoda > Insecta > Diptera > Syrphidae > Orthonevra > Orthonevra nobilis. Next base: position 80,854,427 of record OY743224.1, on the reverse strand, counting down.
GCTCGACTTGCTGCGTATTCTCGACCCTTCGCCTACGTGGGAATCGATTACTTTGGGCCGATCATTGTTGCAGTTGGACGACGAAATGAAAAAAGGTGGGGTGTTTTATTTACCTGCCTGACAATTCGCGCAGTTCACATCGAAGTGGCCCACACACTCTCCGCTGACTCGTGCATCATGGCGATTCGCAACTTTATAGCCCGGCGAGGCGTCCCGATCGAAATATTCAGCGACCAAGGAACTAATTTCAAGGGAGCAAGTAAAGAGCTCAGCGACATGCTTCAGAACACGGACCAGAATAGAATTGCGAAGGAGTTTACAAATGTCGACACCAAATGGACGTTTATACCACCGCTGTCTCCACACATGGGCGGCAGCTGGGAGCGATTGATTCAATCCGTAAAGAAGGTTCTTTCTAAAATATCATTGCCCAGGAACCCCACCGATGAAGTTCTTCGAAACATGCTAACGGAGGCTGAAAACGTGCTAAATTGACGACCGCTAACCTACGTTCCTATTACTGATGACGCCTGTGAAGCTATTACGCCGAATCATCTACTCCTTGGATCTTCAAACGGGTCAAAGCCGCCTGCAGCATTTAACGACGATGCAGTTATGATCCGCCGAAATCGGCTTGTATCGCAAAGATATGCTGATATCTTTTGTAAGCGATGGGTCCAATAGTACCTTCCTACCTTAACCAAACGTACTAAGTGGTTCGAACCAAGGAAGCCGATCAAGGTTGGAGATGTCGTCGTTATTGTGGATCCGGCTAATCCCCGCAACTGCTGGCCAAAAGGAAAGGTGATAGCAACTTGTGTCGCCCCTGACGGACAGGTCCGTTGGGCTACTGTAAGAACGTCACAAGGAATCTACGAGCGACCTACAGTTAAATTGGCCGTGCTAGATGTTAGAGCTGCAGAAGAAGGAGGTAGAACCAAGGATGGTTATACCGGGGGGAGTGTTAGCGCTAACATCTGAAATCTGAATGCACCCATCTCGACTGGACGATTTTTTCAATGGCGACAAGAAGGAAATAGAAGAAGGAAATAGAAGAAGGAAAGAGAAGAAGGAAAGACAAGAGGAAATACAACGTGCGTGAGCCAGAACTCATATTAGGGTAGTTGTAAAAGAAAAAAAACTAAAAGAATTTTTTAATTTATATTTTTTGAAATAAACATTTTTTTCATTTTCATTTGTACCATTAACTGGTAAAGTTTAAAAAATATTAAAAAATCTGAAGTGTTTAATTTTGGCCGCCACATTTGGTTTATGGTGGACTTTTCTGGTCGAAAACCACATAAATACGGACCTATCAGGATGTTGACGAACTGCTTCAGACGTTCACATCATACGGCGGAAAAAATGTTAAAGGCAATTTTGAGGAGATTGATACCTCTATAATTGGCTTCCTTCCTTCAGGATTGGGCAACCAATACTGAGAATTCATTCATCTCGTATGCTTTCTTCTGACCATGTATTGCAGATGAGTTGGTGCATACTTCAGCTAAGTCATCGCCGCCGCTTTTAGAAGTTCTATCTTGCTATCTATACTTCGTGTAGGTCAGGTAGATGGCATTGTTGGTTCTTCCATGTCCTCTGTATTGACTGCAATTCTACTATGATATTTCCATTTGAGATAATTGTTTTAGCTGGCTGGCTGTCCATGGCTTGCATTAAACGACTCAATGAAAGCATTTTCGACTGTAATATAGGACCAACGACCCAAAATCGTAGTCAGTCATCCCTCTTACAGTATCCAACTCAACGTGAAGATAAGATATTTTAAATTTAGAGTTGCGAAAATCGATTTCATAACAACAACTTTACGTTGGCAGTTGAATTTGTATTTGCTTTTGGCAGTTGTTTTTCAACTTCTTCAATAAAGTGTTATAAATCAGACAGCAAGAATTGTCAAATATTATATAGCTTAGTTTCAAACGTATTACATTTTGTAAGTTTATAGGGATTCATATTTTAAAAGTGTGAGGATCAACTGCTTATTTCAGCTTTTATGTATTTTTGGAATTATTTTTAATCAATCAAATTTGTTTGATTGCTTTTCTTTGGAAGATATTAACCACTGCTCGGAATATTAAGGCGTGATTAACTTTATGTCATTTTTGAAAAGGTTCAAAATTACATAGTTTCAATCCAGAGATTTCCACCACCTCTTCCTTCCGAACTGGTAACTGCTCAGCAAAGGTTCTTGTTCTGTCTGGTAAATATAAGGCTTAGAGAAGATCACATTCAGTTTTCTTTGCAGATTTTGATAGGATTTTCCACGCCGATTCCGAGAGATTTTTTAATCTTTGTGACATTTTCTGGAAAGACCTCTAGAATTGGGTTCATGATAAGAAACCACAACAGTGGAAAACAAACTAAATCGTATGTTATGGTCTTCCTTGCAATATACGAGTACTGCAGTTTTATCCATGTGTTTTAACTTTGTCATTTAGGTTTCTCTAGATTCTTTTGCATTAAATTCTATTGTCTCATGTAATTTGCGCCATGAGCTTCTTTTTGCTAATATATTATAACTATAAAAAAGCGTCAAGCTACAGCCGAGCAGGTTTTGAACAAAAAACTGGTGGCTCCATAATTTTCTAAGGATGTTTTCTTGTGTCAGTGTTGCAGACGTCACTCTGAGTCTTGAAAAATGGGAAAGACTTAAAGGATTCACATTTCTGAAACATTTTTCAAAGAATTTCCGTGGAAATTTGGATCAGGAAATAGAGAAAGGGGCACATCAATGTATGAAATGGCCTCAACTAAATACTGTTTTAGTCTATTTGGTAGTCTCTATAGTTAGTAACTTACTAAGTTTAGTCAATTGGCTAAATAAACATAATATTGGTGAAACTTTTGGCATTAAAACTGAACAAAAAAAAATTTTATATGAATTTGTCCGGAAACTTATGAACGGCAGTGTATATATTTATGCATATTTTTTTATCTGATAAGGTAGATGTAAACTATACTTTAATTAATTTTGAACTTTTTTTTGTTGGAAAACAAAATTGATTTAAATTGAAGAAGTGAAAATGTCCCTTTTTTTGACAGCTTTTTCGTCATAAAATTCAAACCACCCCGTGAGATTGAACCAAAAGCTTTTCAGGTGATCTTTATACACACACGCTTCGAATGAAACCAATATGGCTTCGACAGCTTGATTTGTTCTCGAGTTAGGCTGTACGAAAGAATCCGCACAAACGTACGTACGTACGTACACACACACACACAGACATCTTTGTAAAAATGATGGAATCCGACTACTGGGACCGCCAAACGTGGAGAAATGTAAAAATTTTGAATTTCGAAAATCGGACCGATTTTAAGAACTTCCTCATGGGAAGTTAAAAAGAAATGTTGCGAATTTGATGAAACTGCATCGTACAAGGTCGTAGAAATAATTTTGAAAATGCATTCGAGAAGGAGTTGACGGTTTATTTATATCGAATCAACAAAATAATTTCTGCAAACAAAAACATAGCCTTGTCACGAAGTTCCCATCTACTCATTTCAAAACAACATTTGTATTTTAGTTTTTTTTTTTACTAGAATAGCACGTGTAATAGTAATAATTTGTGAGTGATGTTTTTATAAAAAAAACTTTCTGAGGAGGGGAAAATTTGCAAAGAAATTGCGGAGTTAAACTAAAACAGACATATTATAATTAAAAAAAAAACAATCCAGTTCCAGTTATTATTGGCGACCGAGCCTTAAATCATTCTCGAAATTAAGTTTAACCAACAAATGATCTTCTAAGTCCTTGGACATTTTGGCTAGAGACAAGACAATTCGGTTCTAATCTGATTGCACAACTTCCTTTTTTTTGGAAAACAAAACTTTAAGCATGAAACGGAATGATCATAAGTTCAGAAACTACACTCTTTTATGTAAATGCGAAATATGATGTAAATATTATGTGACAATTTTTCAAGTGTTCTTACTGGTTGCGGTCGGTTTTGAAACCATCTTGTATGGGCGCATCAGCTTCAACTCGACAAGATAGAGCTCGTGCTGGCTTCAACATGCTTTTGCAAGCCAAAGTGATATTATACAGCTTACACTCAACCTCAAAGAACGGGGTCACAAACGTTTTAATCTCGTGCAAAACGTTTTCCAACTATGCCAATTGTCGCAGCGTCTATGGAAGAAGCGCGCGATCGAAGATGTTTTGAGATTAAGAAACAGGAATGAGGTTCTAAAGTTCTACCAACAGATAAAACAATTATCTCAGGATAACAGACCATAAACCAAATCCGGTTCCTCATTTCTGTTTCCTTATCTCTCAATATCTCATAGATGTTGCGACCGTTGGCCCAGCGTGAGAATGTTCTGTACGCGATTTAAACACTTAGAACACTTGAAAATTCATCACACATGGCAATTAAAGCATATTTCTCGCGTTTACATAACTGTTTTACAACCCGCTTGATCCAACTTACGGCCGATTGTATTTATTATGCTAGTCAATAAAAAAAATAGTGTTTAGATTTGGAACAAATGACCTTACCATTTTATGCTTTTTTTCGTAGTTACACAGTGCTTTGAACATTGTGCCGGAGTTTTGCTTGCCAAAAATAATGAACGTCGTGCAATCAGATGGTACCCAAAATTGTATTGTCTGTGGCCAAAATATCCAACTTATTACCAACCGAGATGAACCAACAGTTGCATGGTCTATAGCTGTGAAAAAAAAAAAATTTATAAGGGACCAACGACGAAAAATCTTAGTCAATCTTCTCTCCCTCTAAGAGTGTCCAACTGCTCGTGAAGACAAGATGTGTCAAATTAAGAGTTGCAAAAATTGATTCCATTACAATAATTTTAACATTGGAAGCTGAATTTGTTTCAGGTTTAAGCAGTTGTTTTTCAACTTCACCAAAAAAGTGTTGTAACTCGTTATGGACAGACAGCCAGAATTAAGTAAAAATAACAGGTATGCTCAAAAATTTCGTACAGCAAAAAATCTTTAGATTTAAGAAAGGCTTCAGTTTCGGCGATTGCCTCTTCATCGGCGTTAAATTTCTTCCCAGCAATCATTCAGGCCAGAAAACTTTTCAGCCCACCTGTTATGTAGGAAAGTTTCAAAAGTACTACATTTTGCAAGAACTCTGTTTATAGGGAGTCATATTGTAAAAGTTCGAAGACCAGTTTCATGGTGACATAAACTAAATTACGAGCACGATCAAAAGCTTGGTCGCCAATCATAACTGACACTGTGGATCAAGAAATAGAGAAAAGGGCACATCAATGAAATGGACTCAACTTATCACTGTTTTAGTCTCTTAGTTCGTCTTTATAGTTCAATACTAACTTGATTTAGTCAATGGGCTTATTAATGAACCTTTTGGAATTAAAATTAAAATATGAATTTGTCCGGAAACTTTTAAACGGCAGTGTTTATAATAATGCAATTTTTTGTATCCGATAAGGTAGTTAAGAACTATTAATTTAATTGATTTTTAATTTTTTTCATTAGGAAAGTAAATTGAAATGAATAAAAGAAGTGAAAGTGTCTCTTTTTTGACAGTTTTTTGTCATAAAATTTGGATTCGATAGCTTAATTTGGTGCCTGCCCAACTTGTTATTCCATTTTGCACCTTTGAGTTTTCTTATTCATAGTATATGATGGACTACATGTCTAGAGCAATACGAGATAACTAGAAACTTTCGCACTACAAGAAGCCTATGTGATTTCACAGAATTAATATGGTCTTTCCAATTTAATTTGGATTCAGTGGCGAGATACTTATTATTATTAACTGACTCAATCATGAAGGAGTCAGTTAATAATAATAATAATAATAATAATAATGGAGGAACACCATTCTTTAGTTTACGATAATCACTGTAGGTTCCATTTATGTTTCCTATTTGTTTTCTATCTTTTAACTAAGAATCACGCGTCTCTGTTACTTTTTTTTGAACATCTTTGCAAAATTTGTTACAGTATTTTTCAAGATTTATACTATGTGGATGTTTCTTACAATTTGTGGCATTTTTTTTTTGTTTAATGCTCCGAATAAAAGCTGGCTCCCAGAATTAATATTTCAGGCATTCCCTTGGTGTGATTTGAAATCAGAAGAAAATCGCAACATTAAACATGAGATTCAAATATTGAGAGTTGGTTGACGCTTGACGTTTTTTTTTTGTCAACGATGACGTTTAACTGGTGTCTAAAGGCCCGGCCCCATTACCTCGCTCTATTTTTCCTTTGCACTGCAACCTACAATGTGCACTGGTACCTCCTTTCTCTCCCTTCCGCTTCTGCTCGTGCTGTGTAAAAAACACTTTAAGGGTACTTCAAATCCCTTGAGCACTATTTAAAAAAAAAAAAAACTACATCGCCCTGCTTCTGAGGCTTGTTCGACCTCTGTGATAACTTGGAGTACGTCCAACCCTGAGGAGGTCTAACATGTCTTTGCTGGAAGTTGCATCTCTGGATTATTCGATGTTGGGTTGATGTCGTTCATGGCGGTGATGTGGTTTCATAGTCGTTCACAGATGTGTGCGGCTGAATTGGATTGATTCCGAGACCGTGGTCGGTTTTTTTTCTTGAATTTCGGCTTCAGTTGGTTTGATATTGAACGAACTGCGGCGGAAGGACTTAACTTTCTCGTCGCGGACGAGTACTTGGTCGACTATAAAGGCTGGTTTCCAATCCTTATTACTGCTGGTTCTGGTAACAACTTTCTGCCCTTGATGCAGCTCTTTGTCTACCTTGGCTCCTTTTTTTGCATAATAACTTTGCTTATTGCGTTCTTCTGCTAGTATTGCATTCTTCTGCGAGTGTTTGTGATTTCGGAATAAGCTACGAAGCTGTTGTTGGTAACGGCGATCTACCATAGAAGCTTTGTGCAGGACTTCCTAGTTTACCTTTAAGAATATTCATGACGTAAAGTATACCTTATTGATAGTCTTTGTTTTCATACTTGCATGTCTTTAAAATATTTTTCGCTGTTTGCACTGCCTTCTCAGCTGATCCATTACCTTGTGGGTGATAAGGAGAACTTGTTCTGTCTTTAAACTTGCAACCCGTTGAAAAATCCTTGAAATCTCGATAAGAAAATTGTGGTCTATTGTCTGTTTCTAATACACGTGGTATTCCGTTGAAAGAAAATACGCTTCTTAGAAATTGAATTACGTTTTTAGCTGTAGCTTCTGGCAGTACTTGAAATTAAATGTAACCTGAGTAACTATCCCTGACTACTATGATATATAATCATCTCTATTGAAATGAAGAAAATCTGCGGCAACTATAACGAAGTTTTCTCGTTGGTGAACTTTACAGGCGGCACACTTTTTAATGTAATTGGCTTTGTCAGTATTCATGTTTGGCCAGAAAACTACGTCCCTTGCCTTCCGAATACACTTTTCGTAACTGAAGTGACCACTGTGAATATATTTGAGGACATCATCCCTCGTTTGTACTGGAACTAGTACTTTCTGTGCCTTAAATATAATGTCGTCTTTGCTTGAAGGCTCTTCCTTAAAGTTCTGGTAGGGTCTTGCATACTTTGGGAGAGCATTTATGTCTCCTGGCCAACCATTTCGTATAAAATGTTTCATTTCTTTACACGTTTCGTCGTGCTTGGTGAGATTAATAAGAGGATCAAGTTCTTTGTTGGAGATTAAGAAAAACAAGTTGTACCTTCAATTCATCACCGTCGTGGTCCTTTTCTTTTTTGTTTGGGCAATCTATGCTTAACGGGCTTTTTTGTAAACAACAATTGGGTCATATGCAAGCAAGCTGAGTCGGATGCGTTGTAAGCATGCTGTTGATGAATGAATTGGCTTTCTGAAGATTGCCTCTAATGGCTCGATCGGATTCCACAACAATTTTTTTACCCACGCATATTCGTGGAGTTTCTCACAGCCAAATTTAATTGCGAAGGAAGTTTTTCTAATTGCGAGTAGCGGGTCTGACATTCGATAAGTGCTTTCGAGGCGAACGCAACGTCATAGAACCTAAGTACCGGTGGTTTAGTAATAATTGATTTGAGCCTTTCGAATGCGTTGGCTTGTTCGAGAGCCTAACTCCAAGGTGTTGATTTTTCTAAGACTTTACAGAGTGGTATTGTAATGGACGAAAAGTTTTTTGTTGTTGAGATAGGTGAATTTCCCCAAGACTCTCATTAATTCTTTTCGGTTTGTGAACTCTTTGAGGCTTATGATGGCATCTGTTTTTCAGGGTCAGGTCTCATACCCTGTACGCTGATAATGTGCCCCAAGAACTTTATTTTTTGCTGTTCGAACTCGCACTTTGACTTATTCAACTTTAATCCGTTTGCTTCTAAAATGTTGATGATAGTTTCTGTGGTGTGCCTCAAGCTAGCGATTGATTTTGCTTGAATAAGAATATGAAATTCACTTTTACTTTATTCTATTTTATGGGTTAAGGTTGATAAGCAAACGAAGAATGTTTGGATGCCGCGTGGCAGACAGGTTGGTTGACGCTTGACGTTAAGCTGGTGTCTGATGGCCCGGCCCCATTTCACGAAACAAATTACTACAATGATACCTCCTCTATGACTCACCGTGATAGCCTCAAAAGACCACATTTACCAAAATCTTCTCCACAAAGGGAATAGGGGAACACAACGGGCCCAACCAGAGGCCTTAGTGAACAACTTATAAAGCTCACCCTAACCAACCAACCATTAAAAACTCGATTGTGCTATTTCGGCATTTTCTGGCAAATCCAGTCCTCCGAAAATTAGCAGATCTTCAGTTGCATATCACCTCCCTTTTTCTACGAGTGATATCAATTCCCAAATCGTGGTCTAAGTTCTGCAGTCTGCTGGTACTGGGAAAAGGAAATTGTTTTACATAAGTGGCATTGTGTGGCGGCGAAATAATACGCAACCTTTTTTATAATGTGAAAACTTAAATAGTACAGAATTGCAGTTCTTGGAAAAAGTATGTACACAAAATTTATTTTTTTCCGTTCAAGTGTCGAATTGCAAGCAAGCCATGAAGGAACTACCTACATGATGATGAACTACATCCGTTCATTTTTATGTACAGTTTCCAAAAATAATCTGAAATTACTCTGAGAGCAGCGTTTTGAAACACGTTCATCGGGAAGGCAGCCATCAAGAATATCAAATCAGGATATCAGAGACATTTCTCACAAACTATAAACCGTCAAGTCAAACAAATTTTAAAGACCTCCTAATTTCTCTTTGTCTTACATAGATTTAAATCAACCGATCAAAAGGTTGCTCGAGACAATGTCGGCTGAAATACTCAGCCATAGTTTCCATAAAAAATAGTTTCAATTTTTTTCACTTTTCTTTTATACCCTCTCAATTTTCCTCGAACTGTAGAAACTTTATATGACCAACTCTTTTCAGGACCGGAAGGCACCTGCTCCTGACATGAAGAGGCCGAGTGATAAAATTGGCTTCGCTGGCTCATTGCTCCATGGATCATTCTGCTTCTTCATTAATTGCCACTCTAGATGCGTCCACTTTCTTAAGACCATTTTCTTATCATGAAGTATGTCTTCAATCATCATCATCATCATCATCATCATCTGAGTTCCAAGGAAAAGAATTAATTTTCTGCTTTCTACTTCCTTTCCAGAGCTGGCCATATGCTAAGTGAGCCATGATGCAACCGAGCGACGAAAGGAACAAGAAAACTCTCATCTTGTCGGGATAAAATTTTGTTTGTATTTAATATTTAAATATTCCTAAGGCCCTCCCTGGCCTTTCGTGTTGAAGTGCACAACAGCTTGAATTGAACTTTAAATTATTTCCGATGCGCCCATTGTGGTGCAATTACTTTTCACATTCACTCAAGGATGTTGAAGAATTAGGCTGGTCACTGTATTAATTGTTGGATTGTGTTTGCTTGCAAAGTTAGTGGAGACGTGTTCAGACTTTGGAGTTTCTGAATGGGAAAGGTTTGGACAGAATTATGTTTAATTTCCAGAAACAATAAATAGTCAAGATGCTATTTGTTCTATAAATTTATGGTATTAGAAGAGAGACCGCAGAACAGACGTTAAATTCTTCAATGCCAAACTTAAGCTGCTATTGACCTGGTTATTGGCCAACAAATCATTTTCTAATGACGTCGTCCCATAAGCTGTAATTAAGGCTCTATTTGAAGAGTTATTGCCACGTAAGTTTTTATTGGGTAGGAAGATGTCGACTGTGGAAAACATTTATGATAATAAATAATTTATTTATTATATAAAAGAGTGATTATATCGGCCGGGAAAGAGTGTTTCGATAGATTGATAGATTGATGCATAGATTCACAAGGATTGTTTTATGGATCGTCATCGATTTTGCTTCATTTGAATTTGGGCGTTGAGTTCCGGCCTGTTCTACAACAACTGGTCAAACAATCATGCATCACAGAAGAGGCACACTAAGGCTGAAGATGTCGATGATAAGCTGCCTATGATGACTAGACAAGTATGAAGCGTATTTTAATTAAAAAGTTTAAGATGTTCCCTAACAGGGCTATAATCTACAGCATTCCACTCGCGTCTTAGCTACGCTCATGTTGACTGTCTTGAAACAATGATGCAGTAAGCACATAAGTTTCAACTTTTTCAACTTTCGACAATTTCATTTCATTTAGTGGATTCATGATATCTTTTACATAGACTCTAAGCCTTATTCGCAAAAGTTAAACTGTGATATTTAATTCAAGTTAATGCATAGAAAAGTAAGAAAATAAAGTGTTATAATATAATAATAATAATATAAAAATAATCATGACGATTTAAGGAAAAAAATATATATATTTGAAAAGAGAATTTATACAATAATTATCCACTTTCCATGTAATATCGTTCGATTACTTAATCTATTCACTGTACTGATCGCACCAGTTTTATTTTAGAAAGAATGTGGCACAATGACACCACCAGTTCAAAAATATTTCAAACTTCAGTCAAAATAAGCTAATAGAAATTGGCAACAGTAAGCTTTATTATTAATTGATTAATAAATGAACGATTAATGCCTTTATGTTCAATCTTTGTATAACGAGTACGACAGTTTGAAACACTCTGAATTCTCTTTAATTTGTTTTTCTAAGTAGTCACAAGAGAAATATGTCCCCATAAGTCTTTATTTCACATTTCAACTGATTTATTCTTTTGTGTTAGAATGAAAAACAACAGCACCACAAAAGTGACGATTTAGACCAAGAATTTCCCCGAGAGGAGCAATCGACTCGGTTCTAAGAAAAACGTACTTATTTATCGTTATTCATATCCATAAGCGTAAGAATGCATAATAATAAATTTAAATTAGGTCTTCGTTAAAATTTTACTGTCGCACTCAATATAATTTAAGTGTTTACTTTCTCGATGACAAATTATTAAGTAGCAGTTCATAAGCCACTCTGCCCGTTAAACAAATAATGGGTCAATCAAGTTCCAGAATCGAGAGTGAGCATTACAATGTGGGTAAACAGTCCGCATGGTTCGGGTACTGAGTTTTCCCGCTGCTTTCGATTGAATAGGGAATATAAAAAGGGAGAAATGTCAACGGCAATTACAATTTTTGATCGTACTATTTAGCTTCATTCCTTTGTTCAAGGCATGAACGACTCAAGGGTGAAAATGGAAGGAATAAATGAAGATAGATGCGTTGGTCTAGGACTTGAATATATCAATAACTGCAGTCTTCCATTAAAACGATGACTGTTGGATCGTTAGGAAGAGATTTGTTGAACGATTTATATGTTGAAACTTCTATCAATTAAACTTCTTTAAACAGTACATGATCATCATTTTATTAATGGTCTAATGAAGATCAAAGTTGAAGAACTTAGAAATACATTACAAATTGTATGTACTGACGACAATTTGCTAAACAAATTAAATGATCTGTGATATGAAGTAAAAACAGGAAGAATTACTAGAGACCGGGGTGGGTTGAAACACTTTAAAATAAATACCTAACTGTCAAGAAATTTATTTTAGTTCATAACCCGCTCAAATATCTTTGCGGGCGTTAAGATTATATGGTGGGATGATTTTTACCCAAGCTTTTGTTCACTGAGTTCGTTAGTTCCCACAGTGCTTTACGAAATTATAAATGCGTCCGCTATTTTCTGATTGTCTTGCACTAACCTGAAAATCTGTCATTTGATTGATGTTTTATTCAGTGTCCTTATTGAACGTTGCCTTTATCGGTTGTTGAGTATCGACTGAATTTCATATTCGAAACAAGCAGTATGTTCTGATTATGTTATATGTCCATCAATTCAATAGTTTCATTGTTGTTTTCTTTCTCTCATTAACATGTAAGAAACAGTCTTACATTCGGCTTCATTAAGGAGAACTGTGATGATTAGATTTTTGTAGAACATGCTTTTTGTCCAATCGATTAGGTTAGGAGGAGATCAAAGTTACTATTTTATAAAGTTGATATTCGTCCTCAGATGTTAAAATTCCTTTACCACCTCAATGTCATAACTGTCAATCGCGAAGTTTTGTCTATGTTTTCGTGGTCGATGGATCCGTCAGTGTATATTGCTGCATCTTCATTAATTCGAAGACAAACTCTACTGGGTTCTTCTTTATTCGTCATGAAAGTTTGATGAACGATTTTGTCAATAACGTCTCATGATCTCAACAATTGAGTATTCTTGAACCGCGTGTACTAAATCAGTTTTGTCGGGAACCCGAACTCAACCATCATCGTTCATTACGTTGAGTACTGCCATATGCTGAATGGGTTGTGAGTTTCGATTTGAAATGCACTGGTCTTTTTCCAGAATTTGCCATTGTATGAAAACTTAGTCTATTGTAGATTCGTCAAGCCCGGATCTACTCTGACATTGACCGATATTCGTGCTGCTAAAAAGGCTTAAGAAGTTCTCACAACAAACTAGATAGGGTCTTCTAAGCGGCATTAGGCCGGGATATACCTCGATATTTGTAGGAAGACAATATTGGATCGCCCTTTTGTAGATAGGACACTTAGAGCTAATATTCCAGCCGTAGAACATGCCTTCGTCCTCCCAAAGCTAACAGATGATCTAGTTTGTGTTCTTTAATAGATTTGAAAGTTCAGCTTATAAATTTTCTCATCCCAAAGTTTTTAATCATTTTGTGGCAATTGATAGGAGAACTTTTTTATCGACCTCATCCTCATACCTCATCACTATCTCTTGGTTATTGTCATTTAGCTGCTGCTGGAAATGCTGTTTGAATAATTGTTATTTTTTTTCAGCAATTTTTTCCCTTCTCCTCGTCCTTTTTTGTACTTTTTGCTTGCTACTCTAATTTTCTTTTTGCACTCGTCATCATAGCAAACATTTCTTCACGAAGTTGGTTGGTAGTCTTAAGAATTATAGTGTGGCTTTGTCAACAAATATTGTTAACAGGTAAACAGGTTTCTAGCATTGGTATACAAAATTCAAGCTATCGAAAATTGGTTTCATTCGAAGTGAGTGTACATAAAGGTCACCTGAAAAGCTTTTGGTTAAATAAGGGTGGTTTAAATTTTATGACGAAAAATCTGTCAAAAAAAGGGACAGTTTCACTTCTTTAAAGTTAAAAATCAATTGAATTTACATTTTACAGCTACCTCATCAGATAAACAAATATGTAAAAGCATATACACTGCCGTTCATAAGTTTCCGTACAAATTCATATCAAGAATCAATTTTTGTTCAAACTTCGACTTCCAAAAGTTTCATCAACATTATGTTTATTTAGCCAATTGACTGAACTAAGCTAATTTTTTTACTATAAATATATAGTCTATCAAAATGACAAAAATTACATTAAGTTGAGGCTATTTCATATTTAAATGTTCCCCTTTCTCTATTTCTTGATCCGCATTTGAAGTGTAGTGTTGGAAAATTGTTTCAGAAACGGGAATCCTGCAATCATGGAAATTCATGGGACAACTTACATCCAGAGAAAGCTTATTGACAAAGCTAAAACACATTGAATAAATCGCATTACTCGTATATTAAAAAGCGGTGCAAGGTAGATCATAATATCCGAAGATTTAGTTTGTTTGCCACTATTGTGGTTTCTTGTTATGAAGCAAAGTCTAGTGGTCTTTTCAGAATATGAACAATCTCTCGGAATCGGCCTGGAAACAGGTATCAAAATCTCCAAAGAAAGCTGGACTGAATGTGATCCTTTATATATATTTACCAGAAATAAAATGTTCCTTTCCTATGCTGAACAGTTCTCAGGAAGAAAGAGGTGGTGGAAATCTTTCGACTGAAACTATGTACTTTTGAACCCTCTCTAAAAGGACATAAAAATAATTACGCTTCAATATTCCGAGCAATGGAAAATGTCTTAAAATAAATGCAATCAAACAAATTTGATGAAAGTGCAAAAATGCATCGTACAAGGTCGTAGAAATAATTCCGAAATTAAATTGGACAAGGAGTTGAAACAAGCGGTCATCCACAATGTGTATATCGAAACAATTTTAATTCTGCAAACAAAATATAAAGCAAACCCTTATACCAAATTTCCCCTTTTGCTCATTTCAAACTAGCACTAGTAATAGTAAAATTAATAATAATAATAGTAATAATAATACTTTGTGAATGATGTTCTAATTCCAAAAAAAACAGTTCCAGTTATTATTGGCGACCGATCTTTTAATCATGCTCGAAATTTAGTTTGTGTCACAGTGCAACTGTTTCTCAAAGTCCAAGGACATTTTGGCCACAGATAAGACAATTCGGTTACAATCTGATTGCACAACTTCCAGTTTTTTGGTAAACAAAACTATTGCCCCATAAGTATAAAATGGAATGATCATTTGTTTAGAAACTACACGCTTTTATGTTAATGCGAGAAATATGATGTAAATACTATGGGCGACAAATTTTCAAGTTTTCTTACTGGTCGCGGTCGGTTTTGAAACCATCTTGTACGTCGCTTCAGCATCAACATGAAGCTCGACAGAATAGAGCTCATGCTTTCTCCCTAGTGCTTTTGCAAGCCATAGTGATTTCTTACAGCCAAGACTCAACTACATAAAACCTTTCAAATGCAAAACATTTTCAAACTATGGGCTTGAGAAGCGCGTGATCAAGGATGTTTAGAGATTAAGAAACAGGAATAAAGTCGAAAATTTTACCAACAGATAAAACAATAATTTCAGGGTTACAGACCTCAAACCGAAGCCTGCAAAGTTCGAAATGGAAACTCCATGAAAGATGAATGGAATCTCAGTATTGTTTGCTCAATCTTGAAGAACGGAGATGATACAAGCTGCGCCATTGAAAGAGGTATCGATCCCCTCAACATTGCCTATAGTATATTTTTTGCCTTATTACGTGAACGTCCTAAGCCGTTCGGGAACAACATTATAGGTCCATATCAATGTGGCTTTCGATCAGAAAAGTTCACCATAAGCCAAATATTAACTTGGAAAAAACCCAAGAAATCCAAATCGTCACGCACCTTTTTATTAATTACAAGGTTGGTTGAGATGTATGAAGCTCTGCCAAGCTCGTACATCGATCTTTAAGACTCATAGCGGTTGAAGACGCCTTAGGTTGTTTCGAACATAAATTGTGTGTCCCACCTGCATTGCCGGTGGATAAAAAGGATAAAATTCCAACGCTATTCGGACTGCAGGTCCACCTAAAGTTATTAATTAATTAATTAATGACGAAAAATTCCAACCAGCTATCAATATGTTAAAAAAACGCAAAACATAATTTTAAATTATGTCTAATTATATCTGGAGTAAAACTAAAGATCTTACTGTCTAAGTTGAAATGTTGATGTGTCTTAAAAAAATATTTTCAAATTATTACCGGATCACTTGACATAAAACATTCGTAAGTAAGTAGTTACCAAATTGTTGAACAGTCTATCAATGTTAAATACGTAAATCGTATTTTAAAATGTCCAAAAATTTTAAAACAGATACATTCCTACGGGGAATATATGTTTAAAGAATGAATGATGTGTTCATAATCTAAACTGAAGTTGAAAATGAATGAAATTCATGGTGTGGGCAAGTTTACCCCAAACCAATTTTTATTTAATTTTTTCTTCAACTGTCTTGCGGAGTAGGCTATAAATGATATATGACCGCCGTGTTATTTAGACTTAAATTTTATTTTTTAAAGAACTCGTTATAATGGCTGTCTATGTATTGCCTTAATCTTGACCAAGTTAAACTTTCACAACCCACGGCTTCAGTGGCATTGCTCTAAATTCATTTCAAGGGAAACACACAATAGTCTTTTTATAATCAAATTTAATCAAAGTTGTTGAGTTAAACGATAACCTATAGTCGCATAAAGTTGTGTAAAAGAAAAATAACAAAAAAAGAACCAGGAAAGGCGTGTTTTTTTACAAAAAAATTATGTTTTAAAAGATTTACCAACAAACTTAATCCAAAATTATCGCTTAAGTTTCCGCAAGTTAATTTTGAAACCGATGAACTATTCACCTACACGACGCTATCATCACGTTATCATTGAATTCCGAAATTTCAAAATTCTAAGCAATAGAAATTAAATGTTGAGCTATATACACTTGTCGAGGACGACAACGAGGGTAAAATGTGCCGCACTGTCAATGGTGCAAGTTGTGGGACATGCGCTCTGTCATCATCCAATCAGTGGCGGCCTTGCAGAATTCTCACATTGGTCACCAATTAAAGGAACACCACTTAACACTAAGGACTTTGAAATGATTTATAGACTTTGTTTTTGTTGAGTGGATAATTGGACGATGGAAAACAATTTGCGCATGATCCTTTTGTATTCCAAACTGCAAAATCGTATTATTTCAAATCAATGGTATATACATACTTGTGATTATATCTTTTGACACAAGTCAATAACCTAAAGAATAAATTATGGCACTGCCGAGCCTCAATATTTTATATTTGGTTTAGTGTTCCATCTTCAGATGGACGAAATAATTCACCTATCTTCGGCTCTTCAAAAGGGGTCATACTTATCTATATGAAGGCTATCATCCACAGCCTAAGAATTGCTTGAGAGTGTGGCGTTAATCGAGAAATTTGAGAGCGAAAAATATTCAAAAAAAATAATTTTCCCTACAGAAACTGTTCTAAAATTAAATGAAATGGCTCCATTGGTATGGATGTTGATAACCTTGTTTGGTGGTTTTGAAAAAATTAATAAGAAATCACGAAAAACAATGGAAGACTGGTCTGAGTAAGCATGCTTATACAGGGTAATGAAAAGCTAGAGCGAGTAGGCTAGGTTAAGAAAAGAAAAAACGTAAAGGACGAGTGTATTATCTCCACCCATTTTTCTGGAAATGGACTTGAATGGAAAAACATTATTTAAAATCAACGAAAGCACGTAGTAATAAAGTATAGCTTTTTCCAAGCCAAGATCCCATTCTTCAATGCAGTGTTTGACGCCAGTTGTTTAAGAAAATGGTTTTGAGAAATAAAATTTCAAAGTCAAAATGAAGAAAAGAAAATAATTTCTCTTCCAAATTGAATTTTCACTTAACTTTTCATTGTTAACTTTTTTTTCAATTTTTTTCCGCAATATTCAATCCTCTTATTAATTTTAATCAGCTCCTTAAAACGTGATACAAAAAATGTTTCTTAGTTTTTTGAGAAATAAAGAAACATTTTTCCTTGGAAAATACTTACTATATTTTGAGTTTTAAATCAAATTCAATGATTATATGAGCGGATTATTTTTTTATTTTTAATTGTGTACCATCAGATTTATTAGCAACAATAGGAATAGACTTTTTCAACTCAATTTTACCTCTTTCTCAATGGAACACTTGTTCAATTTAATAAAATAAACCCGACTACCTGTTGAAGTCAATTAAGAGGTTTGTTATATTTGAACCTAAGAAACTTAAATATGTTTAACCTGAACACAACTAAATGTGCGATGACATTGTATGGAGACTTTTTTCAATTTTGCGTGTCAAATATTCAACACAAAAAAAATAACAAGCTTAAGTTACTCTCGGAAAGAATTGACAGATATATACTACTGCAATGGTGTAGGGGTTGATTCCACAGAGATTGTACGCTTAGATATTTCTCAATAGGAGATGTCCTCATCATTCGCTATTTTCAAGATTTCACAAGCGTTTTTAGGAACAAGAGTGCTAGAACATCAAGGAAGAAGTCATCTGATGGATCAACAAACATAGAGGAACGTTGGATTTGGTAAGACGAAGTCCCTTGCGTAGGTCAAGAGGATAGATAAAAATAAACTTGGTATAATCCGGCCAGTTAATAATTGATTATGCAATATTTTGCAAAAATTCCATTTGAAGGAAAAATTTATTTTTTTGGAATTTGAAATTTCGTTTCTCAAAAATCATTAACTTAAATAACTTGTGTTATGCACTGTATCAAAGCATGGGATCATGGCTGAAGAAAAAGCTATACATGTCTTTGACGATATTTGATAAATTTTTTGCTAATTAATTGAATTTTGCTTCTCGCCTATAAGGATTACCCCCCTCCACAACCCTTCCCATATGATTTTTATTGTGTCATGACAAAACTTACATATTTAAACATTTTGTTCCAAGTCCCACTGTTTGTATCTTCAAATTCATATGTACGTAGTTGGCTTTTTTTCTTACTTATTTGCTTTTACACCTACACAGGAATTCCAGTTTATAAACTCCAAGCGACAAGAATATACATCAATTGCTTTCAGCTTTTAAACTTCCCTTTAATCAGCTTTCGTAAAATGACTAACCCCATTCCGTGTTTCTATTGTTCAAGGTACGAGGCCTTAATAAAATGTAAGACAAGTCATATAATATTATGTTAAAACAAAGTTTTAGAGAAACAATGACAGATTTGTTTTCGGCGGTGACTTTATGTTGATATCGACTTTAAACATCGGGAAACAATTTTCCCTCTCGTTGATTATGCTTTGAATAAATGAACTTTTTTTCAACTAATATCTTAAGCTTAAAACTATCTAAAACAAAACTAATGAACATATCTCATGCCAGTCCTTAAAGCTTTTTCTTCGGGCAAATTTGCTGATTAACCACACCGTATGTCTATCCCAAATCAGGCAGTTAAGCTGGATAAATAATGGTTATAGTAAAAAACAGATGTTAAGACACATTTTCCCATAATATATGTAGTAAAGGATAAAAACGCCGAAGTGCTTGTAAAGCGTGTCTCCAAATCCATTTGACCAGAAAGTTATCCACTTGGGTTTTACTTGTATGGTTGAATATGACCCAATTATGATAGACTTACTTATACTGACATTCTGAAGGAAGAAGGGCCGTGTATGAGTTCACATTCATCGTAGCATCAAAAGTCGCTATGGCTATGAAAAAGTCGCTTTGTCATGGTATACTTTTAAAATTATCAAGCAAATCACCAGTCGCTGTTGCAGGACTTGGCCAATTCTTTTCGGTAGTGTACACAGAGTTTTGAAATAATATTAGCTTGAAGAAAAATGCGTTAAGTTTATGTAAGAAAGAGTAAATTTTAAAAATTTAGTCAAAGTGTGTTGACAGCCAAATAATATTTAATAATTAAAATTTGAAATTACAATAACTGTCTTTTGCATTGATCAACCATTTCGTCCTTAAGAATTTTAACATCGATCTCGTTGTTCATTATTTTTTTCACAACAAGCCGATACTATTATAACGACGTGATTAGTTGATATTTCGCCACATAATGACCGATAATCTGACTTTAAATTATAGAATATGCGGCGGAAATACAGTCAATCACAATGAGTTTCGAAATTGCGTTGGAAAATGAACGCCATCATCTTGGCTTGTAATGCATCAACCGATTTATGTCATCAATTCGCCAGTGACTCCATTTTAAATTTGGAAATTAATTTTGTTCACATCATTTCTGTAAATTTGAGTTAGCCTTGGAAGCACTCCTCGATTAGTTCGGTCTTTGATTAGATGATCAGACAAAAAACGGCATGCCATTGCCAATAATCGGCATTCGTTTCGAAAAAACAAAAACAAGTCATTGCTCTTGAAATGTGACTTCGAAAAAGCTTTATCAGAAACTTATCCCCTCTGATCAGGTTTGTCAAGATATCGTCTTTCGAAAACCTGAATCTTTTCCATTAAGCTTGTTCCCAAGTTGAACCACACGGGATATCCATAGGCAAGAACAGATCGAATGAGGCCCGTGTAGCAGATCACCTTTACCTTTGCATCGAGTTGACAGCAGTGAAACAGTCTCTTAGTCACGGCAAAGGCCGCTTTGGTTCTGGCTAGAGCAGTGTTTGTTAAAATATAACACCGATACTGATCTAGCCAGATCCCTAGGTATCAAACAACACTTGGATTCGCAATTGGCTGTCCATTGTGTCCAACGATAGAAAACATTCGCTACTTTTTCCTAGTGTTTCTATGGGCCCCAGACAACAGAGTCCTGAACAGATCGCTTGTGAAGATCGTAAATAAAATCAGCGAAATAAAAACACTCTGTTGTAGACCGTTGTTTATTTCAAAAGTCCCAGCAGACGTCACACTGCCATTTTTCACAATAAACTGTCTGCTGGTGAGCATATCTAAGATTATGTACAGCAGTGGTGTGCTTATGCCGCGCTGGTCTAATTTGAAAAAGAGTCCCTGCAACCATACAGTGTCAAAGGCCTTCTCCAAGTCAATCAGCAAGGCACCCGTGCATCGTTTCTTACTGAATAAAGTCATTGGATATCCGATACCAGTCTAGTCGCGACGTGTATCATGCCCCGCTCTAAAACCGATATGATTATCCGGAATAATATTTCTGTCCTGACCCACTCGGTCAGGAGTCTATTGATTAGTTTTTCAAATACTTTACTGATGTTTGAAAGGAGACTTAGTGACGGAGATTTGCCGAATTGGGTGTGTTTTCGTTCCGTTTAGGAATTGGTTTAACTACCGCTGTATTCCAATGAGCTAGATAATGTGCATTATTCAGCAAACAGTGAAAATGCTTACCGCTTCTAGAGGAAGGTGTTTAAGACCAATGTTTGGTATTACGTCGATATCCACAGATTTCTTCTTCTGTGTGATCCGAAAATAACGAAGAGATCTCCCTTAGATATGAACCGGGGATGTGTCCCTATTGCTGCTAATTTGTCTATCTCATATACTACACAGCTCCTGAAATTGTTAGCATGCGACATAAAATGAATGAAGACTTAGCTGTTCTTAAATATTGGTTTTCTTTCCACCAGATGATCGTAAGTGAAAAATCTAAAGTAATGCCCTTTTCCCTATCAAATGAGTACTGCATAAATGGAGTAGGCCTGCATGATTTCAGCTGTAGCTTTCCTATCTGCAGTCATGCTTGCGTAAAATTGTAATTGTTTTCCAAATATAAATATCAAGGAGTTACCATAGATTGCAAATTGAACTGGAGAGAACACTTAAAAAATCAGAAAATGTGTGCATTTATGCAGCTCTAAGCACAATATTTCATATATAGTAAGCAAATTGGTACCCTCTAGTTTATTATCTGCCATCTATTATGCACTTGTAAATATGGAATTTGTTGCTGGGGAAGTGCTGACATAAGTAACCTCGAACCACTTATAAAAGCTCAGAAAAAAGGAATAAGGATTATTATTTTTAAGCCTAGATGGCAACCTTCGTTTCCATTATTTCAATATGTCAATGTTCTGCCAATCTGGCCACCGATATGTTAAGCCTTGCTCAATTCAAATCCAGATTCTGTTTAAAATCAAAGCGTTGAAGACCTGATACAAATCTTAATTAAATAAAATGCCTTTAACACAACTTATCTAGCTTGCCGTACATGAATGTTTATTCTCATCAAACTCGAATTTTTCTTCCCATTTTGTCTCTTTCTTCACATCAATTAGTAATGTTTTATTGGGAGGCACGTTTCTAATTTGTTCATCGTTCGCAGCGCGGTTTTTCGAAGCATTTGCATTATTGTAAGATTTGGCATTTTCTTACCACAACGTGTGTAATAACTACTATTCCAACATTCAAATTAAAAAAATTTTTTTTGCTACTTAATTCATTAGTTGAACATTTCTAAAATTATAAACTTAATTTATTTTTGTTATAAACGTAGCTAAGTTTTATGTGTGTTTTATGCATAAAGAATATGATCATAGCAGAATTGTATCTTTAAAACTTATAGAATTATATTGTTAATCTAAATCTAAATCATTTGCCAAATTATCGTCATTGAACATGGTAAAAGCATGGTCAGTGCTCGATGAAGTATCACGTGTAGAAGTGGCGCAACAGGACCGATTTTCCAAGATATGGTTCGGGTGAATGCTAACATTCACTTTGTACACGTCCTGAAACGTCGCCCTACCATATTATTCAACTTTCTCTTGAGGATCTTCCATCACAAAAAATGTGTCATCTTCGATCGCTGCTAATCGATTTATGGCTGCTTTGACAAGTACTTGTTCGTTGTCTTTATTACGGGGTGGAGCTTGAGACACGGAAGCTCGTTCTGATTTTTCCTTCGAAAGAATTTATTCATTTTTGGGAACATACGGGGTTGCTATCTTTAACAACCCGAATTTTGGTATTAATTGAAGCTCGGCTATTCTACTTTATTAATTGCTGTATGTTTTTGAGGTGAGCTTTAAGTGTCCTAACTTCCGAGCTTTGTGGGTCAGTAAAACGTCTGTACGCTAGTTTGTCTTGTCAGAAGCCTACTCTTTTGTCGGTGTATTGCGTCGATTGTTCCGTTGGGGTATATTTTGACATTGTCAGTCCAGGGCAATCAGCTGTATCCGATCGTCATTAGATCTACGTAGGAGCCTGATCTGCGATAGGAAGGATTATCATTCGCTTTTAAATCGAGTCGCTACTCGACACTATTCTGACCCCACCAATTAAACAGTAGGTTACGTCTAGTATTTGGTGAATGATTTCTCCATTTGCTGTGTTTGGCGTTGCGGAATCAATGCACTTCTCCGCTGTACATAGCTTTATAACGCAGATTATCTGTCTGTGTGTCTCTTCTTATAATAAACTGACTGTGCCTCAACATGTGCCTCTGAGAAAGCTTGGTTTTGTTAACCAAAATACAAACAACTTGAAGAGGACTGCTCTTCGTTCGATATTTATTAGTGAATTTACATTAATTGAAAGGATCTCTATGGGTTTCTCCTCCAGCGAACCCATTACGACTGGAGTAGTGTTAGAATCGGCAGCAGATCTGTATTTACTCTTCCAACTGACTTAATTGCCCATGGATAGAAAGCCGAATAGACAGCAGATCAGCATCACCACTAGGTGCTCCAGGTCGTGAGGCCTGAGGAGCAACCTTTGGTGCTTGTTGTGTCGTAACTTGTGTCGTAACACTCGGACCGGCCATTTTGGCGTAGATGACGTTGGGGGTTAGGGCTGGCGGCTCCACCTTCTACTGACGAGCTAGGCTATTTTCCCAGCATACTGGTAACTGGAACAACCCGATAATTTGGCTGTGTCCTGAGTAACCAAAGGGAATGCACTTGTGAGTCGTGGTATCAACAATCCTATCCTCAGCTAGCGGACATCCATCCGCTTTGTGGTTCATTTCGAGCTTGATGCACAGACACTGCATTTGACAATTCGAAGCGGCGTGCCCGAACCTCTGACAGCGGGCACGTTGTCATATGTTATAGCTGCAGTTTAATTTTTTCCAACTTATGCTTTGATAATCTAGGACTTTCATCTTCCTCAGACTATCTAATTTGCTTTTGGGACTTAGCTGAACTTGGAAGTATGGTAATTTCCGATTCTCGCTCCTTGAATTTGCTGTGATGAATGGCTTGGCCCCAACGAATTCAAGATCGTCACATTTCACCTTAAGGCAGTGAAGTAGCTCTTCAGTATCGGTGAACGTATCGAGACGTCGAAGGAACATTGTCTGCAATCTTTCACTTACATATCCTTGTCATATCCTTCAGCTCCATTTTAAATGTATTGAATGGAGATACATTTGGCCTCGCTGTCGTCAGCTGCTGCGGCTACTGTTTTTGCTGCTGCTGAAGCAGCAGTTGTCGACAGAAACGAATTACTGCCCCCGGTGTACCGGCCTTCCCCAACGTCGGAGATATACGGGTAATCGTTTCGATCGCCTGATGTTGTTGCTGTTGTTACTGCTGCTGTTATTGTTGCTGTTGGCACCCATTCCCCTGCTTCAGTCTCCAGCTTTTCTACCGAAGCCGACAGGAACGGGCGCTTCACGAGGTTTCTTTCACTACGGTTGACGCAGTTGTTTCCGGATCAGACGAAGCCCTCCCCATTATTCCTCCACGATCGAGTTGGGAATATTGTCTCCCACTCGTTTCTTCGACACTTGCATTTATATATTATACTATATTATATTATTATTATTTATTATGTTTATACTATATTATAGTATTGTTTTTATGTTTAACGATGTACCGACGTGCATATCATGAGGTCCGCGAGGTTTTGTGAACTGCCTTTTAACGCGTTGGGAGTGTTTGTGCAGTACCAGGAGTGTACAGAAAACGTACATTCCAGATGCATACTCTCAATTCGTAATCCGTGGACGTCCGTGCCATGATCTAAGGATAAATCCAGTTAGCCTTAGTTTATCAAAAGTAAAACGTTCACGATACCGTATGAGTGATTGAAGGTTCATTTAGAACATTAATTCAGAAATAGTAAGCAATAAACAAAGGCAAGAAGACACTCTAAAATCAAAAACTGTAGTGAGATATTGAAACACTCCTAGCAACATTGGCCAACGTGACTTCGGGAAATCATATTTCTTTAGCGAATAATTTCAGATGCGACGAAATATTGGATAACATAGTTGGGCGAGTGTTCTTGGTCACTGATAAAGAAGCAAACGATGTGGCGAATGTCATTGTAAATCGATAAAGACGGAAACGATTCACTTATAAATTGATACCATCAAGTAACCGATACCAGAGTCTAGACTGTGGGCTTTGCACAATGGCGTGTCAATTCACCTAAACGCATGCATGCAATAAAAATACACACCGAAATAATCACAGGGCACTGTGCCAAGCTTGAAAAACAATATCCGAAAACGATACATAACAGCAGGGGATTTTCCAGCCGAGGTCATTCATACATTTGTGCTTCAGAAATACGCGACCACACGAATGATCCTAGAAAAAATAAAACAACACCAACTAGATTACGTGTGCATCGTAAGAAGACCTTCGACTATACGGAAAAGCAAAAGACCATAGAACTTCCCGATTGTCAAAAGAGTTTTGACGACGAAGGAAAAACAAGTATGCTATGTTTGAAGGACCTACAATAAAACAACACTTGAAATTCAACATATATAACATGTTTGAATGTTATGGTAGGCAGGCGGCAAAATATAGTTGCTTTATACAGCTGATTCATAAACTTAGATAGTCTCAAGGTAACACGGGTAACAAGCATTTAAATTAAGGCAAATTCTTCGCGGCGCGACTTGAGCTGTAAAGAAACTATAAGGCAATTAGATTTGAAGTTTCTGAGGAGAACCAAAACATTACAAACAAGTAAGAAATGAATGCAACGCTGCTATTCACCGTGCAAAGTTTCATCTGTCAGCTTTGCGGCAAGCAAATCTACATGTCACGTTGGCCGCTTACTCAATATTACCAGATTATGATTTGTCTCGGCCTGTTCTTGAGCACGTCGAATACACCTGAGACGAATCTACTTTCGCACTCATACAGTATCCAGTAAGAGGATGTCGATATCTACAAACGCGATGGACCAAAAACCTTCGCGTAAGCTTTTTTATCGGTCCTACTTTTCTGATGTCTTTACGAGAAGATTAAAAACAGCATTTGTCCAAACCGTCCACAAAAAAAGGCGAATATTATTGTCTCTCCAACGATCGACCAATTGCACTATAGTCATTTTTTCTAACGAGCATCAGGCGTGCGTTAGGTTTTGAAGGATCTCGTCTTAATTAGATTAGAAACTACGTTCCGAGTCTTTCAGCATATTTTGTGTATTGTTCGCCCTTAACTTGAGCGAACTCTTATGTTGATGCTCCAGAGCTCCAGCGAAATAACTCATAGGAGGCAAAAGCACCGACATTACGTCTCATTCCTTTAACCGCTTTATCGTGTTTTTTATAAGAAGTAGATATTCCAGTGAATTAATTAGCCAGTTATATTCCTTCCTCTCATCAATTTCGGCGCAATTCTCACCGGGAATGCTCATCAGTTCATCCTGAAGCCCATATAATTATGTAGCCGGTTTTAACTATTTTAAGCGGTGGTGTAGCATCGGTACATTGTAAAAGTTTGTTTAAAAGCTTGCACGGTAATATTCAAAAACGGATCGAAATTAAAATAAGTATCGAAAAGAGGCACAAACATAGTGCTCTTCAATTTTTACGTAACTTATCAATGTTTGATTGCCAAATGTTCTCGTGATGCATTAAAAATCTGGCTCAAATGAAGTCCTCTCTCAGGCGTTGGACCGCCTGCAAACTCTTGCGAACTGAGCCATACCGGTGGCTTCGCGGGCCGAAAATGGAACCTGAAGCCACGTCTTAAAATATCTGGATTGTATCTTACATTTGTGGATTTAGAATGAACTTTGAGATTCTGTTGTTATACTTGCCACTATCACCATCACAGCTGGAAGACAATTCAATGAACTTATAATAACTTTAGTCCACAGCCAAATTTAAAATTATATGCATTTTTATTAACAATAACAATATGTTAAATGTACACCAAACCCCATGAGATGTAATATGTCTGTCGCGAGCAATTAAACAAACTCATCTCTAGCAGATTCCTTTGAAATTTACAACCAATCAATTCACCCTCTAACGAGACAGTCGTGACCCAATTACCACGGTGATTTTGATTTCTTGCTCAAGTTAAAAAATATGATGTTCCAAGAACTACTTAATAGTGTTTCATCACACCACCAGATGCAAGCCCATATGTTTCAATTCATTTTCAGAAGTGCGAAACGTCTACTTTTGAACAGATGAGGCTTAAATGGGGCATTGTACAATTTTGATTTGGCTCAACATGTGTTTCAAATCCAAGTCCAAGTGCAGAAAAATGTATTTTTTTCTATGACTCAAAAACAATTTTCAAAACATCAAATACTTACCTATCCATCAGACTCCTTCAAATTGTTTAGATTGGGAGTAAAAGAATCGCTGTCTGGCTTCGCCTTCGTTGTCATTTCTCAAGCGTTCTCACTAGTTTCTGTTTATTTACCTGTGCCCCTGTGCCCTTCGTTTTGTGTTGAAACAAAAACACTCTTGTTGATTTGTGAACGAATGAAAGATACTCCTCCCTCTAAGGCCAACAAGAAAGAGAAACTCCATTCAAGACACAATATGCTAACGAACCTTATTTCTGGGTTTATTTTCATTTGGTTTATCAGTTGTAAATTATGTTCCCGTATTTCATTGCTCAAATGTGTTTTGATTTCCGTTTCATTCAAGAGCGGTGCCATCATACCTTTGAAAGAAAAAAAAACTTATGTGATGTGTCTGCGTTATGTTGCATACTTCTTTGTGTCTGGATCAAACTTGCAACTGAAGACGGAAGAGGACTCGCACTCCGCATAAGTCTTGTTGGAATGGCAGTGAAGTGGAGAAATGTCTGCAAACGTAGATGCGCAAGACCACAACCGCACATTACACTTTGGATTTTTAAGAAAATTTACTTTTCAGTGTTGTCGATGGAAACGAATTGTATGTATTTATTATTACAAGTAATAGTAATTCGAAATTAAAAGTCTACCAGGTACTGTTTTATAATGCTATGAGCATAAGCACAGAAGAAATGTACACTTCAAGGTAAAATTTTAAGGCATATCTAAAAATCTAGTTGGATTTATGCATGTTTATTGAGACCCTAATTGTTAGAGTTGTTTTTGAACGTTAAACTACTTACATATAGCGGTAGGCAATTGTTGATTATGGCATTGTGTATTTTAATTTCAAACGAGTATAATGTAGGCTGCTTACATGTATTATATTATGGCAGGGTCGCCATAAAATGGTTCAGGATAACGTGGAGTTTGAGTTTATCAAATCCGTATAATCGGCAAGGCATTTATAGTATACCAAAGTTGCTTGCCAGAATACAAGTCAATATAAAAAAAGGAGATAGTGATAGTGATTGTTTGTGTCGTGTGCCGTCATTGTCTTTATTATGTAATGTGTTAGATGATGTGTGGGTACACTACACGAGTGCTCAATTGACAGAACTTTCAAATTAAATGAAATTTAACTTCATAAAATGCATTTATTAAAGAAAATTAAAATATGTATATGTAAATTCAATAATAAAAAAAAGAATCCACTCATGCATCAATCGAAAGCAAAGTTTTGAGTTTTTAAACCACTGTACTGCCTTTTCACTGTTCTCCTTATGCTTCTGCTCTGTGCAGACTGTCTTATAAGGGAAGTCAAAATCCCTCGAGAACGAGAAAATTATATTATAAAAATAAAATTATATTATAAAAAATGGCCGCAACATTGACTTAATATGTATGGTATTTTTGTTCAGTTGGCTTTTGAGATACAAGTGTAGAAGAAAAAACGATGAACGCTTCCCAATAAACTGCAAAGATGATGACGGAACGGTGCCAATTAAGCTACTCGCAATTTTTTTCGCCAAGGTACAATTGAGGGCACAATAGAGAATCTCTATTGTAATCGAAGTTGCTTCGATTTGATGGTAAAATTGTTAGATTATATAAATTTGTCGATTGCAAGTTTTGTCCAAAGCAGATTTCTTGTCGACTGTGTGGACGAGTAGATTGTTTTATCCTCATTTAGACCTTTTGTACAAGACTTTCTGGTTTTTGCCTCTTCATTGGTCAATTCCTTAAGCTACGAGCACAGACAATAATTTTGCCAATAATGCAAATTTTTGAAGCACAAAATAACCCGAGGCGTTTAATCTAGCATACCCACCAGAAGTGCGTAGAGAAGCGATTCGAACTTCAACCCTTAGATTTTCGGGTATTGTCTCAGAGAAATTAATTCCTCATTTACATCAAATGGGTCCGAACTTGGCAAGAACTTTGCAAAATACTTGCCATTAATTGCTTTTCCTCACTGAATCCTTTTTTTTATTTGAAGCGGATTGCCCCTAGAAGTGCCTTTTTTATTACATCTCCATGTCAGTGTTTAAGTGATCTACCCAGGTTTCATTCATGACTGCGATTCGACGCAAAAACTCGGCTTTATTGCTTTGAAACTCCGCCAGGCATTTGATTGAAACATTTTCATAACGCTGTTTTTTTCAATTGTGAGTTACTGCAGCACCCATCTTTCACACAGAACCACCTTTCAAGAAACATACCATGACTGCTAACTAGCGCACTTCAGCATCCAATACTATTTAATCAATTTGTTTCACAATTTCTGCCGTATTAACATTAGTGTCGTCAACCAATGTTAATTTTCTGAGAGTAACGAACTGCCATCACGTGGTGAGCTACCAAGTTAAAGACAGGCGAAAGAAAGAAAAAGGTTTAGTTTAATATCATCTTATTTGCATTCGTTCAATTGATGTTAATTGATATATAGTATGAATTATAAATGCAATTTCATGTGTCTTGAAAAATGTTCTCATTACACTACATAACAGTGACTATTTTATGTCTCCAAATTAGAGCCAATGCGAGATCATCAAACAAACCGTAATTTGAATGACGCAAAGTTGTAACTCCTGCATGCCAAGCCGATGATGTAATCACTATAGCATGGCGCCGCTTAATGAGACTTCCATCACATGTCGACCACGATGACTGGACTCTGGTATTCGAGCCTGTGCCCCTCATGTGTTCCAATTTAAAGACTGACGCTTAACCAACTGCACCACCCAGCTGTTCGGTACTGTCAAACTTATCACAGCGGTGATTATCGTCTGTCGTGACAAGTTATGTAGTTATAACATAACAGAACACATTGACAACTACTGACATCAGTGTAACTGGCGATGGGGCCATAATAACATAGTTCGAACGGTAGTACTTCACGTTAAATGTTATTAATGGTGGTTCCGTTGACACATTTATGGTACGGAACCCTATTACTAAGCCTCTGTTCCATCCGTTTATCACAGGACTGTATGTCCTGAATGGGTAGATACTTGCAATTTTCACAGAATGTGAACTTCTGTTGCCGCTGTAGCAACAAATCATAAAAATTAATCAAATTTTTAATAAAGGGGGGTTCCCATGCACAGAACGATTTTCTTAAAATCTCAACTCAACGCCTGAAAGTAGTCAATAATGTTGTTATGCGACCTGACATTTAAAAACGAATTTGAAACTTGAAACATGCAATTCCAATAATAGAAACAAAAAAAAGGGAAAAAGTGATGTTAGTGCGAATTGAAAAAAAATTTCTGCTCAACCAAACGGAGTGTCACATCCATTTACTTGTTTTTTCTTTCGTGGCGGCATTAAGTGTGTGAGTTATGATTGTCCCACCATATTTATTAAACTAATTAAAACAAAAGGTTGAAATTTGACAATAGCCTATAACTTTAAAACTCTCCAGAATCACATGATAAACTCTTCTTTAATAATTCATGTTGAACTAAATATCATTATAATCAATATCTTTATTTGAGAGAGAACTGAGCTGTGCGATAATAAAACACGGACGCGTATGTGACACGCGTTAGGTAGTGCGTGACACGCGTTAGGTAGTGCACTTACCCCGCTTGAGATGAAAGCAAATACAATTGAAGATTCACACATTTCTACAAAGACAATACCATTCGTCAATTGGTATACTCGTACCACGTATGTGTGCTAGGCTTAGGAAAATCTAAAATTAAAGAAATATAAAGTGTTGCATACACTAAGGTGGCGCGGAACCCTTCGTGTGAGAGTAAAAATCTCACTTGGCTGCTTTTTGAAATAAATAGACTTACATTTTTTGGTGTAGTATGCAAACATTCAAGGGGCTATGAACGTCATATCTCCGGACTCATGGGAATCGAGACTTGGAATTGAAACATGGCAAAATTAAGCTTATTGCACTTGAGGCTTCCTCGAAGTGAAATAACGCCAAATGTGGTTATAGCGATATTGCAATGTAGTTTTGAATAAAACCACTTTTCTTCTTCAATTCTACCGTATTTACTTAATTTTTTATACCCGAAAAAAAAATTGGCTAATCGCAATCCTACAATGCCGTGAGGATTACAGGGAATAACTACATGGACAGATTACCATACTTGACCTTATCTTCTTCACTAATGCAAGTAACTGCATTGTTTTCATTAATTTATTTTTACTTCAAATAAACAGTAAAAAACTGCCTTTATACCGGATTTGACACATATCATCCTCCTCTTTAAATCAATATATCTTTCACCGACGGGTATGATAATGACGCGGAAAATAAAGACATAGGGTTTGATTTCAAAAGTACTAACTTTAATCTTCTTAAAGAATTAGTTTCTAAGATAAGCTTTAACAGTTTCCTTAAAGGAACTATTCACCAAATGGTTGGTTGAATTTTTGTTCTTGTTTGACAAATACGTAGATGCTCGCTAGTAAATGCCCCCACGGTATAATCATGAATTACGAAAACTACAAAATAGACTAAATAAAGCATGGGAAAGGTACCTTTTATTTTTTTGCTCCAACTGGTTTAGCGTTATTACAGCTTGCCAAAGTGAAAATTTTGTTCTTTTGCCGCAGCAAAGCTTCCCATTTGAAAGATTTTTTTTTATTTTATTAGCGCTTCATAAAATGTTATGGACATTCATACACATGGATTAAAGAAGCACCGGTACTAATTTTATGCTCACAGCTTTTTTATGGTCAGCTTTTTGATCTTATGTTTTGAATAAATGAAAATACCCTCTCATTAACCATAACTTTCTTTGATACCAACAAGCAATTTTGACATCATGAGAAAAAGCTATCGGCAACACTTTTCCGCCATGCACACGTGCTTTATCTCTCTCAATGTCTAAATAACACAATGGCTTGTTTTGATTTATTTTCTTCGCCGCTCTCCGATGTGAATGTTTTGGGATTATCGTATATTTCTCCAAGTAGCTCGAATCCAACAAATATCGTAAGTTTGCGCGCATCTACAACAGCAACAGCAACATTCAACCAGCATTCGGACGTTGCGAATCATCTCTCATCTTGAGGCGAGGCACAGTCTGAAGTCAACGCAGGGCCGGTTAAGCAAAGTCAGGAAATGCTGTTGGTTGAACGAGGGTGGGTGGGAGTTAGTTGCGGTAACACCAGGAATAAAATGGGTCCACAGTGTGTGTTGGTGGCTTTTTGGGGGTTTCTGGCTCCGCTGATAATAGTGGAGTGCGCGAACTAATCTACCAACATGTGGCGTTTCTGCGGCAATGTGTTGAGTATCGATGTGTGCGTATTGTGGGGCTTTTATACTCTGGTAGATACTTACATATGTTGGAGGTATCCGTTGGTTGGCTGCTACTGGCGTTGTACTAGTCGTAGTCGTCTTTGGCTGATTGTTAGGTCTTTCTTTCGTTTTCGTTTACTTACAGTTTCTTTTTGGTTTCATTTGTTTTTCATATTTTCATTTGATTTTGTGCGGGTAACGAAAACGATTTTGGCTGAGAATTTCATTCAGTTGCGCGCCGTCGAACAATACGGACGCAGATTGTTCATTTGGGATTCGTGGTACAAAATAAAAGAAAATTCAGTTTAGAGCGTAACATAATAAATCGAAAGTAAAAGAACCATTCGCCGGGCTGCTGTTGCTAGGTAGAGAGAGTGATGCTCCTTCAAGTTTTGATCTTGTCGGGTATCGGATAATTTTTTTTTTTTTTTGAAGAAACAAACGTTTCTCTTTTATGTTCTGTTCTTGATT
Source organism: Orthonevra nobilis (assembly GCA_963555765.1). NCBI lineage: Eukaryota > Metazoa > Arthropoda > Insecta > Diptera > Syrphidae > Orthonevra > Orthonevra nobilis. The sequence goes on along the minus strand of OY743224.1, from coordinate 80,821,647 downwards.
TTTATTACCGGTGTTTGAGATAACCTTTTTGTATTTTTGTCTTGCCAAAGCCACTCTCATGATCCAAAGGACAAAAAGACGGTTGAAAGAATTTGTCGAAAACGAAATAAAAAAATAATATTTGAAAACTGAATCTAAAATCAAAAACATACCGCGCATCCGAAATTGTTGTTCGCCTGCTCGTGCGTGCCTATTCTAAGTTGAAGAAATAATTTTTTTTTGAATAAATCCTCGATCGAGGAACCTTTCCTCCGGAACTCGGTTCAGTTGCGCGACACAAGGATTAGAGTTATCAATCGGGTCGCTCATTTCGGCATTTCTTTAGAGCCGGGGTCGTGTGATTTGTTAGTTAGTCCGTGTGATAACAGAAAAACGTTCTAAAATTAAATTCTAATCTTGGTTTCTTAATTTTTTTTCTTTAGCCATATTAAGCAGAATTTCTTAAGTGACATAGAATTTAACTTCTAAAGGAAGCACAATTACCTAAGTGGTGTTGATTGAAGAAGTTCTAAGTGCAAAAGTAAAGTTTACATTTTCCTTTAAATATTTGTTGTACGTTGGTGTGAGAATGGGGTCGTTACCCCAATTGGGTAGATCATCAGCACCAATGTCGATACTATGGAAATTATTGGCGATATGCATTATTATACAATCTGTTGGAGTATACACGAGTAATGCTAAGGTGAGTGTGTTTGATCGGATAAAAGGGTCTTCTTTTTTTGTGCCTGTATGTAAGATGCTTTTTTCGCATTGCTTTTGATGTTAAGTTCTCCTGCGGTAAGCATGTTTTAGTGTTATCGCCGCACTACTGTTACGTCTGGTAAAAAGAGATTGAGACAAAAAAAAAAAAAAACAACAAAAAACCAAGTGATCGTGGGCAGTGAAACTCGTCTCTTTCGCTCCTGTCAGCATAAAAAACCATGAGTAATACATCTAAAGCATTGGATCTCTCCCTTGTATAATTGCTTTTGTTTTTATGTTGCCACAAGAACGATTTAAAATTCATGAGCTTCATTGGAGTTCTGCTTAAGTGGTCCGATTTCAATTAAAGATTTGTGTGTAATGCAAAATTGTTAATTTTCAATCATTCACAAGAAAAAGAGCCGTGAAAAATATAGATATCTTAAGCGCAGCAGTCCCATTCACTGGAATATATTTTGAGGAATTCAACTTTGATATAAATTTATAAAAATCGAACTGTTATAAATTTATAAAAAGCTTAATACCTTAACTTAAACTCGTCTTTTGGCTCGAAAAAGTGATTCAAACTATCCGTACATCCCAATTCAAATGAAGTTTTGCTCAACATTTACATGAAATAATCGTTGACAACTATACGGCAAGCAAGCATTGATTCATAAACTAATCCAAACGCTTGAAAATTCACTCTTAATTTTGCTAAGAAAAAAATGTTACTCTAGCAAAAACATGAAATATTAAAATTCAGGTAAGCAATTATAAAGCTCGGAAGTAATCCCTCCATAAAACTGCAGCTAAATCGTCATTGATTGGATGCCTATTATCGCCTCATTACTTGGCTAGTTTGTTAATTGAGAAAAAAGAAACGCAGTCTCTAATGATTTGATGTGTACAGCGAAGCACTTTAAAAAAAACCCTTAATATGCAATACTTTGTAAGAAAAAAAATTACCATCGTTTGAGAAAAAAATTTCTACTCGTGTAAAGTTGTAAAAGCCAATCCAAATAAGGGTAGCAGCAATCACAAAAAACAATCCATATCAAGTAGTGCAAAATGATTTCGCGTTTGGCAGAAACCTTCCAGCAAAGGCACTTGCATAGATCGATATTTAATGCAGTTAGTTCTTCCTGCGCACGGTCGAACGGATTCATTCTTTAAAGCCTTCACATAATTTTTTGTTTTATGATACTTGTCACAGCCTTTCATAGTGAATCGTTGAATTTTTTCCCATTATTCAGATTTTCGACTAACTAAGAAAATTCGTAGTCTTTGAAATCTCGAAAAGTATTTTTGGGTTTATTGCTCACTGCGTTCAACTCCGGTTTGAGCCGAGGAACGCGTGATTACTGTCATATTTCACACGCTCTCCTCTTTTCGTAGACTAAGTCTTTAATTTCAATCGGAATCATCGAATCTAGCTTGTTTTTATCTGAGCGAGCTGAGCCATATGTGATTTCAATACATGTATCAAGTTACTCTTATTTTTGACAATTTAAATGATACATTATATATTATGTTTTTTCGAAATCATTTCTTAAGCCTTCCCAATTAGGTGTATAGTTCTCGAATTATGGTACTGCTTCTGAAGAGGTCAAATCGTTTGTTGCTTGGAATTATTATTCACGTTTTTTACGACAAAAACATCTAAAAAATCGGACGTTTTTGCTCTGTAGTGTCGGTTTTTCCATAGAAAAGAAGGATCCCTAAATTAGGTCTGTTCGAATACACTCTCAAAACAGCGAAATTTTACGAAAACTTAGGAAATCCTGTTCGAGTGCACTGAAATTTCGTATTTTTTCATAGAAGAGAGTGCTCTCGAGAGAGGAAAACATTTCCCAAAGCTACGAATTTAAGCCCAAGAAATTTCTTTGGGCAGATTTGGACAGTGTCAAATCTAGCAATCGTGCGGGAACGCAACGAGATCCTAAAAACAATGTGGAATTGTTTGATGTTTAATTTGTGACAAAAATTTGTTGTTCAACGCGATCGTATGTTTTGTCGCAATTTTTCTCCTTTCTGAGAGAATTTTATCCCCACTTTTTAAAATTCTCTCAACTACGAATTTTGGTGCAGAAAGCACGCGAACAGAACTATTACTTAATGGCCTGAAAAAAAACTTTTTTACTTTTAAGTTTCTTACACTCTTTGGATTTTGGATTAAAATCACCATTGATGACAAACGTTCGAAAAGACTTTAGAAGTCTTTCACCCGCTGTTTACATCAAGGTAGAAAAAATATAAAAGCAAAATTAAAGCACGGGTTTCTAATTTTAGCACGTACTGAGTTTACCTGATATCTATCACAAGCTATTAAATTGTTGTTTGAGTATTTGATAGAATCTCCGAACAAAAAAGGGCATCCACATCTATTTTCTCTGATGAATGATATGAGTGAGACTCTAGATACCCTTCTATTTAGCTCAGGAATTTTTTGTGAGTTTCAGAAATCAAGCAAAGCTTCGCACATCGATACTTTCTTTACCTAGAATTATTTCACAATCTTCAATAATTCTTTTGAACATACTGTTTACGTTCCATATTACTATTTTAAAAAAAAATTTCCATATACGAGCTTCTGTTCCTGCTCTACATTTCGTATAGATCATTCATTGATGGAAGCGATATTATTATAAAACTTAATAAAAAAAAAAATATCATCGAAATAATATATCGTGAATATGTGTGTGAAATTATTATAGAACAAATTAAAATCACATGCAATCATTATCACGAATATGTATGTTGTATTATATTTTTCATTTCCTGAAATTCTGATGGTTTTTATTTGTACATCTAATGCTTATATATACTCAAGGTGGAAGAATTATCTGTGCAAAAGCCAAAAAGAGGAAAATCACTAATAACTTTGTTTCCCGTGCGTCATATTATCCAATGGTCTTTGTATCTTTAAAAAATAGTGCCACAATTTAGCACTGATATTTTATCAATTTTTCTATTCCTTTAGGGTTAAGATAAAATCATGATAGTGCCACAATATGGTGTGTTCTATTTCTTCATTGATCTGATAAGTTGGGAATATTTTTCAATTCCCACACATACATACATAGTTGAATTTTTAAAATGAAGGTTTTTTGACTTTAATTTAATTATAAAACGAAATTTTTGAATCGAATCCATTCCTCTCCATAATGTTTACAAAACTTTAAGTCTTAGTTCATATTTGGAGTAATAATGGCTGAATTATAATCATATTTTCATCATGTCGCAGTTGAACAAACATAAAAAAAGGAAGCTCCGATTAACTTGTTTTTAAACTATGTTTACGATGTTTCTAGAAGCGAACGTGCCGATTATTCATTTTTTCTGTCCACTTCTTCCAAAAAATTCCTTTTTCACTTTAAATGTGAATAAAATGCTGCGACTTTTGAGCGAATGAAAACACGAAAAACTTGTTCGAATACCACCAAAGAACGAATACAAATCATTTCTGAATTCCAGACCACTAGGCAATTCATCAGTTCTAAATTAAACTACATATTCGCTCTGCTATTTCACTCTGCGCTTTTTTTTGTTATCCTTTTTGATAAGTTCACATATTTCACTCTTGCTATTTTACATAAAATGAAAATATGTACAATTTTAGTCAAAAGAAAACTTTATTTTTTTTGGAAATTTAAGGTTTTTTTTTATAACACAACGTATATACCGTCTTTATATAAATAAAACTTAATTTGAAATGCATTAATTCAAGTCGGTTACAATAAAGCTTTCGCTTTATTTTTACTAAAGATGCATAGCAAAATTTCTGGAGTGTGTGTTGTTTATCATTTTAAACATTTAATTACGTTTCAACGCATGGCTGCTTAGTTGAACCCAAGAACCTTGGCCCAATAATACGTTTTTTAATCGGAACTTTTGATATTTTTTTTTACTGTATTTGTCATTAAAATACAATAAAGCTTGAAAATTATTTAAGTGCTTTAGTACGAAAAAAATGTAATTACATAAATAGGTTCTTTGTCGTAAAATGTGGCATGTAATTAAAAATATTTAAAATTAAATTCGATAAATCGAAATATCCAGTTTAAGAGTAAACTCATTTTAGCCGCAGTTTTGAAAAAACAAATTTAAATAATATTATGTCATTTACCAAGAAGTAGATTATACTAGAACTATTATTTGAGATGAAAATCTAAATGATTTTATGAGTGTTTGCAATACACATACAAAATAAGAGAATGTAAGAAAACCCTTTGAATACCAATTTTTGTTATCACCGAAATCCTTTGCTGGAAACTTAACTGCAACGGTAATTTCATCATATTGAATTTTAAGATTAACTAGAAAAGTGCGAATAGACCCAACTTAAGCTGAGAACCGTCTCCTCGTTGCAATACGCTTTGTGCGCAAGACTTTGTAAATAAACATTAATTTAAGCAGTGAAAAAATGCTAATTCTTATTCAATTGAGTAAAAATAGACATATTGCTTAATAATTTTGACAACAACCTTACAGCTAACTATTAAGAGAGATTTTGTTCACTCACAAGGCCGACTAACAACTGCAGTGTACGCCATACCAACAAGTCCATATCGGCCGCCACTTTCCTCTGTACCATAAGTGGACACGAGGAAAAATAATGCAATATAAAAGATTAAGTTTCAGCTGAACTGGAAATGATTTTAAAGAACAATTTGTATGATTTGAAATAAAATCAACGTGTCAGAGATGAAAGAAGATAATGTTTATCCCAACAATGTTTGATAAGGGGTGATGTTAATTATTAACAACAACGACCAAACTTCCTTTGCCTGTGAAGTTTTCAATTGTTAGCCAATTTTCATGTTTTATTTTAACATCTCACCTCCAGAGCACTTGTTCGCGTACCCACTCTAATTATTTCTACCTTGTGTATAAATAAAGCCCCAATACATATTTGAGGACTAAATTGAATGCGGCTTAGGTAAATCTGGGTTAGCGAATCTCTCTGAGTCAGAAACTTGATACACGCTTCCTTATCCAGGTTTCAAACAAGGCGTTCCATAGACTCTCCCTTGAACACTGCTTCTGTACTTGCTTTATCAACTCTTCCCTCGTCTGCACTGAACTCATTGGCACAGTGTTAAAAAGTTAGGTTAGTCAACGATTCTAGTGAACAGCTTTTTTTGTTCTTATTACAGGGACAACATGATTTTGTTATTATCAATCCCTTCAAAATGCAAGCTTTATTTGATTTGTTTAAAACATCCAAAAGAACAATTTAAACATTAAATTATCAACCAAATTGATTATGGTCGACGGTTTGTATTCAAAAAGCGATTACAAAACCAGGGTTAAAACAATAGACTTTCCTATGGTAATATATAGTATATTATATTCTGCATCTTTGCTGTATTGCCATGAAATCATCACCAAGATTTCTTGACTCAAATTGTCGTTGATCGCTGATCACTGCCTCTGCCTTTCCCATGCTTTTCCCACATTGCCGCAACGGCAAAGTATTTCTCGATTTCCAAATAAATTTGTGGCGATAGCCTCTGACACAAAATTTTTTGAAATATCATTTGTATTTAGCAAATGTATCTCATTAGTTTGGTTGTGTAATCTATCCGGTTGAACTTTCGCACTTTATTTTCTTTAGCACAGACGATTCTGTCATACATATTTTTTCATAATATTCCCACACATTAAAGCGATTGTCCTTGGTATGAAAATCGAAGCCGGGTAGTGACAAGACCGGATGTCTCATTATTGTTTTTATAGAATTTTCAATGACGTAATTTGTATTTATTCCAAAATGATGATCTCCTTTCTTCCAAGAGATAATGTTCACATGCGTAAGGAAAGTAGGTACTGGTAGTCACTGTTAATAAGAATAAGAAAAAAAAAACTATCAGCCGACAGTGAAAATGAATGCGGACATTATCGGCAATGATTTATATATTGACTCGGCTTACTCTTTTTGATAAAGATTTTATAGAAAATGAAGACAATGAGACCTATACTTTTTTTTTACTAATTATTTCAAAAATTATTATTTTACAAAAATATTAATCCTTAAAGTCTGCAGTTTTCATTATTCAATATTTCGTTGATACGGATGAGGTTTATATCACTGCTGGTGTGAAACCTCTGCCAAAAATTCATAAGGGAATAAAGAGTATACATCGTTGGCCTGTGTATACCGAAACAATCAATAAAGTTCTTGGGTAAAAAAATCAGCATGCCACAACAAATTAAGTTGGAGATCATAACCCCCTAAGATCGAGTCATTTCAATACTGTTGTTGTCTCGAAGAGGTCTTCAGAGACGAGTACAAGAAGATGACTCCTTTGCACATGCTGATGGCTTACATATTTCTGTCACTGGTAAATTTCTTCCATATACTATACATATGTTTAAACAATTCGAATTTAATAATCAATCCACCACAAAAAGCTTACTTACAAAATAAATGAAATGGATACAGAAGACAGGAGTGTAAATAAAACACTATCAAGGGGGCAAAAATGATCGCGTACACACAACAAATTATTCCTTGTACCCGCAGGCCAGGCATTGATGTACTCGAATGAATTTCTGCAATGGATTCGGATACGATCTTTTTGTAGACGATAAACACATGTTGGCTCGAGGTCAATTCATACTGATGTGCCTCCAAAGAAAATAAATTATTTACATCGCAGAAGCCGACATTTCGATGGGTCTTTTACAGGGAAATCTGGCAATTATAAATATGTATATATATATAAACATATAAATAGGTGTTATTTTTAAATCGAAAATTTTCATTGAAAAATAAGAATATGGTAAATACATCAACAACGCCAAACGGGTGTGTATGTAAAAATTCAAGGTTTCCCACCGCGAAACAACAAAAGATATTTTCCCAAACCAGTTACGAAGTTCGGGTGTACCATTAGTATTAATTAAAACATCTGCATGCCGCAGACTTGAATAGATACTTGACTACTCATAGAGAGATATTCATTGAAAAGTTAGACAAATTTATACATCTAATTGGCGACCCTATGTCTCCAGCGGCGTGCCGTGTTTGTATACCACATTTAGTCATTTATATTGACCGAGACTTGAAATTGAAGATTCATGAACTCAAATTGGGTAATCGTTAAGTCGTTTTTTCATTTTTTTGTTATTCCAGGTAAGGTCTAAAATAATTAGTTATGAGTTGTGTCAGAAACAATGTGCTAAGTTCGGCTTAAAAGCGTCACAAAAAGCAAATAAGAACCAGTTGTAATGTTCCACAAGAGTCTTAATCTATTTTAACTTTGTTTAATATAATTTAACAATGTCTGTAAACGAATAGTGACTACCCTTATAATGCTTTTGAATAGAGTAACGAAAACTCGGATGTGCTCCTGATTTCTTAGCGATAGCTTAAAATTCGCAGTATTTTATTCAATTTTAGTTGTGACACAGTGGTAGTTGCATTTTAGTTTATTTAACTTCGCATCAGGAAGTTCTTGTTTATGTTATTATGACTTTAATAAATAGAGCTTCTAGTACTGGTGTAAGAAGTGACTCAGTTGAGAAAATGATTTAAGTATTGTCAAATTCTCGTATTGAGTTTTCAATATGTCCTATTAATACCCGGAGTTTTAAAACATCTAAAATGGACTGTTTTATCCAGGCAAGCGTTGATGTATTATGTAAGATTGAGATTTGAGAATTTCTATCGGTATGCTTGTAACTCAACATATACTCTTATTACTTTCTGACCCGCATACTGTTCTTCTCGTTGTCCAAATATCATTCTTCAGCATTTCTGATCATGACTTGATTTTTGATTTTCGCTTACTTGTATTCCATTATCATTCAGAGATTATTGTCTCTTAAAGCAGCTTTAAAGTAACGTCCCGCTGACAGCTATAAAAAGAGCTATAAACGAGTGGGCAACCCAGATGTGTTGGAAACAAGATGGAATACCTCAAGGATGGGTCCAATCCTCTTCTCTATATTTGTCAATGACCTGCCAAGTATATGCAAAAATCTTGCACTACACATATATGCCGATTATGTTCTGTCCGAAAACCCTGTTTGAAGATAGAATGAAGCCCTTATATCCATATATAACTGGTCAGACTCGAGTGGACTCAAACTTAATAAAGCAATTCGTCTATCACAAAAGCTCTATGATTCGGATAGCCAACTTGCTGATTACCTTGCAGAAAGACAGATGCAATACTCCAAAAGATAAACGACTTAAGCTCATTACCAGTTCCCATAATTTCATACGCTGCATCTTGACATACACTCACGGTGTGAACTACAGATGCATTCAGTACTATGACCAGGTATATTGATTGCATGAAAATGATCAGGTTGTACACTGCAACAATATTCAGATTTCCGTGATTGTGTTTTCCTCCATAAACTTACCCTGTATTTATACAAAAAATTGCATTTCATCAGAACGGTCAACATTATATTACCCAGGTATAAATAATTAAATTCATCGCGACTTTTCTTAATTTTCACCATAAAGTTGTGGAACTCTCTATCAGTGATATGACAGTGATAAAGTTAAATTCAGGCATGCTGTGCCTAGCAGCAAATTTTATCTTGTTCTCTTATCTCTCCCATAATATTCTATATATTTTTATTTTTAAATTTTAAATTGCTAGTTTTGGTTAAGCTTTATTTCGGTTTTAAGTTTAACTTTAACTTTATATCTTAGTCCTTAATTTAAAGTACTTTAAGAATTATTAACTCACAGTGCAAACCAATTACTGTTTAAGAAATAAAATAAATAAATGTAAAAAAATATTATCGCTTGAAATGTTATGTTAAACCCACGTTGTAAGACAGCTATCATCGATCGACCACTCCGTTGGTGTGGCTGCCAAAAGGTTAAGATTCAAGATTTGTATTGCGATTCGGACTTGGGACCTAACAATTGATTCAATTGAAAGGCACGGGCTGAGCCATTTGTGCCACCAAGCTGTGTTTTTTTTTGTAAAAAGCGCGGGTATTGTCGATCAGGCCGGACCTTTTCCCTTTGTCTGCAACAAATGTTAGAAAAAACGCACTGGGGTCTGTTCATGACCGTGTGATTAGAAGCACTCTTACAAGTTGAGTAGTCTGCACATCAGTAAACCACTGTTTTAAATCCTTGTTAAGTTGCTGTCAATAGGCAGTTCATCCTGAAAAATGGCAATGTAATGGTTTATTTGTTGTCATTTCGCCAATCCTCTTCAAAATATTCACGAGTGACCTTTTAATATCTCTTGTTCATTCTTAAGCGTACGTAGACGACTTGATTGCGTAAAGATCAAGTCCGAAGCTCAAAATCCCCTGCAGCGTGACTTCCAATAGATTCAGCGATGGCTGACAAAAATGTGTCCTTAAGTTTAGTTTAGGATAGGGGGACATCTATGTACATACACATAAAAATGGAAAATGTTGATTTATATGCACATAGCATTGCATTTTCTTTGTTTTTCATGCATGTATACGTTAAGCTAGAAATAAGTCATTATTTTAAGAAAATGATAATGATATTAAATACAAAACCAAACGCCTTTTTATTGAGTTATCAAAAATTTTCTATGAACATTCAAGAAATTAAAAATACGTTAACTAAGTAAGTTTTTCTTAGAGCGCCCGTAAAGGCCCGCTAAGAGAAGAACGTTGAGTTAAATAAGCTTCTTTTTCTTGCAATTCTGTAAATTCATGTATCATAGTGAATTGAAATTGCCCTAACAAAAAACATATAAAAATAATAAAATACAATAAACCTAAAAATAAGGCAACGAAAACAACTTTCAGACTTTCAAGGCATTTTTGTAAGTTATTTTGTTTTATGGATTCCATGTTTGGAGCAAATGCGTTGAGGCACATTCACGCTGAATTCAGCTGATAATGACTTGATTTCAAATCTGGCTTAAGTTTTATAAATATTACAGTACTCAATAGCAAAAATGTTAATACATATTTATTATTATTCAGATATAATAATTAAAAAACAACTTATTTATTTTAAATTAATATAACACTATTTATTTATTTATTTGCATTATAATTAGATATATTTTTCCAAAGTCTGTAGTCAATAAATCAATTTATTCTTTCTTACCCCGGAAAATTTAATTCTAATGAATTTGCAATAGATATCTTTAGAGTTATTGGGATACGCGATCATACAAATTTTTCACAGCCTTTTGCGATCCTATTGCAGTGACGGCGACGTTGAATTTCTTCCTAATGATTTTGGAATTTTTTAGGAATTGTGGAAAACCTCACTCGTCCAAGCCTATTATCGCAGGTGTAGAAACATGGGTTGACTCTTCCTAATAGAAATCTTCCCCTATAAATCGACGAGTATTATTTACAAAGCGCGATTGGAAAAGAAGTCGTTACTGTTGTCGAGGAGATCTAAAAATTTTTTTATTGGAAAATCAACCTCATACGATACGATCTGGTATTTTCCATCGAACACGCTCTGTAGATCAATAAGATTTCTGAAATCTGCTTGTAATGGGACACGTTGATATAATTGCGAAAATCTCACTATCTTACCACTTCAAAAGACTGCCATTATTCCGTTCGATCACCAAGTTCTTCAAAACATATAGTATGTGCCAGAAGCAGTTTATAGTATTTAATATGTCTACAGCTTACTTATAGAAGTAAGTTCCAATTGGATTTATGAATACTTTTTGAACTTCATACAAATCTCCAAAGATATTAGCCGTAATCAGAATATTTGTTCAATTGACACTGAAACTCAAAACCACGTTCAACAGGCCATGAGCAGCCTTAGTCAAGACGTTCGTTGCAGTACGGACACGAGACTTATACTGTATCAAATTATATGATACTTATGAATGATAAATACATTTAGAATGTTTCAATGTCAGCATTTAAAATTTATTGATGATAATTTGCTTAAAATTGTACGAGTTCAAAGCCCTCAGATATTTATGTAGACACAATTCGGATAAGCTTTGACGTTGCATTCATGTGTACAGTTTAATCATATCTGCGGTGGTTGTAACTCTCAGAATGCGTGGCTTGCATTTAAAACTCATATAACAATAGTAAGATCTGAAATTTCTATCAATAAAATATATGCAAATACGGTGCATATCAAAGATTCAGGCCAACTTCAGAGATTGAAGCTAAACTACAAAAAAAAACTCTTTCGATACGATACAATTATGAGGAGAAATGTTTTTTTCTTAGTTATTTAAATTTATTAAATAAGAGAATAACAAAAGCGAAAATATTTTTTTACCAAAATCTGTTTCCGCCGAGCAATGTTTTGATAATAGTGCACAAAAAGCAGAATCATGCACCAATTCCCCTGCGTTTTGCCGCTCTTTATTAAAGGAGGAATGCTGCCATAGACGGCATCCAATCGCTCTCATTCCAAGTTCGCAAATTTTGGGACTTTTTACTGTTTTCATGTAGCAGTCGCATACGACTTCAGAGTCAAAAGTGAAAAATCATCAAATCAAATTTTTATTAACAACCTTAACATTTTTTTTTATAAACCAGAGGAGTAGTTTGCTTTTCATTTGTAGGCGATGCGCCCACAGTTCAAAAACGAAGGTGTGCTATCAAATTCTGAATTTGTTATAAATTGCGTGAAAAAAACATTTTACGGCAGTTCGTCAAATGCATTCATAAAGTAAGCTAAAATAAGTGGGTACAGCGAAATTGAGAAATATGCTCCGTATTATTTCGTGTATTGACAAAATTAAACACTATCCCAGTGAACCTTAAAGTTCACACATCCGAGTGCTCTTTAAACCAGTGTGAATGAGTTCTTGACGAGATTCGAAATAAACTTGTTTAGGAATAAAAACCTAAAATCATCAATGACAAATGATCTATTGACACACTCTGAGGAATATTCGATTTGGTCATGAAAAACAAATTTGGGTTATTGATGTAAGGCTTTCACTTTCAAAATCCAGATGACCCTTTACTTTTATTGATTCAAAAGATATTCGAAAAATCTCATCCAAATGTGATTGATTGATTATATCAAGAATGCATAAACAAGTTTTATGACCTTTAAACAATTTCAAACTAGTTTCTTTGGATAATCCGACGGAGCAGAAAGATCCACGCCCATTTGACATCCACAAATATGCGATCTTTTGATAAAATTATCTCTAAAAAAGTACGATGAAAAAGCCCAGCTAACATTCAATGGCCTGCCTGTTCATGCGCTGCACTCGTGTCGGTTACAAATTACTCTTAGTGTCCAGAGCGGTCGATGTTCTTCTTTAAATTTTTCTATTTTTTTTTTGTTCCAAAATGGGATGACAAAGTAACAAAAAACTTCTGACATTCAAAACTAGATGAAATCTGTTTACACATAGTGCCTGCTTGCTTTGCTTAATGTCGTTTCATCTTTCATTTCGAGACGCTCGCATACAATAAATTATACTAATCTTCTGTGTTACCACTTAAGTTACTGGGAAAAACAAACATGCTTCGAATGCACAATCTTTCCTGGTTGAGGCGAATGAAGTTACTCATTTACCTCATTACTTACTTATATGTAGCTACAAGCTGCACAAACTGTCTTTGAATGAGGTATAGATTCGGATGTGCCTAGCGTCAGCCTCAGCTGTTATCTCAGGTATGCTTAATTCAACACCAAAGCGTAGACGTTAGAAATGAATATTATCTTGGAAGATCATGCCATCTTGGTAGTGAGATGTTTTCGATCAACGAAATTTCTTCTGAAAAGGGTAATAGAGTATCTGAAAAATGTGATCCTTTGTTACTTTGCAAAAAGGTTCACGTTGCGTGTTCGCAAAAATAATAAAGCATTGTTGTTCTTCGTCGTAGTAAGTAAAAATATCGAAGATCTCCGAGCCTGCTAAAGTATTTAATGTCCACGTTTTGATCTTCTTAAGCTTTTTCGATTTCATTATTTATTCCTTAAGCCTGATCTGTAGACGAATGCATGAATGAAAAGAAATTGGCAGTCGGAAATCTAGGGCTTTTGTTCGATGATCGGTTTTAGAGGCAGTTTAAAAGCATTTTCGACACAATTGAAAAAAATAATGATATTGGACTGTTTGTTTAACCCACATGCTGGTAACGTACTGTAATCCTTCCGCGGAATTTATGATATTCGAGCATTTTACCACGGCCATCTGTTGTTTGAGGATTTCAGTTATAAAATTAAATTCAGAAGCTTTGTATTTTTTGAAATTTCCACGCGCTTTTCACTTGAAAGAAGTAATTTCCGCAAATCAACAAATTTATTCGATCTCTCTTCATCTTATAAAGCGCTGGCAGCAATTGCGGTTTTTGACAAGTTTCAAATGTGGACGGCTCTCAAAGCACTCTGTCGATCAACTTCTTGATAGTTTCCAATTTTACGACTACTTGAAAGATCTCACGAAGTTTTTCGACTACTCATTTCATTTTAAATCAGCTCTGTAAGCTTAAATTAAAGTTATAGAGGGCATCATTTCATTCATTTCAGTATTCGTTCTGTTGTTCATGGTTTCTGTATCGCTGGCAAAGCTACAAATAATGTTCACTCAAACCGTTGTTTTTTATGTCAAGACTGGTACCCCTCCGAGCAGGTATGCGGTGAATGCTAAATGGGGTGAGTGCGAACGGTTGAACTCCACAAAGATTTCTGGGACAGTTATCTGACGATTCCTCTTGCTTGTTGATTTTAAAGTCTGGTACTCCTATTCTGAAATTAATATTTATACATGGGGGTTGATTCTTAAAGCATTTCTTAAGCAACTTCACTATCTGAATTTTCGTTTTTTGTGATTTCATGGGCTATTTTTATATATGTTGTTTGAAGGTAGTACAAATATACTTTCCCAAAAAGTACCTGAGCTTAAGTTTTTAGAAAATATACTAAAAACCTTATTATATCCATTTCACGATAACTTAAATGGATGTCAAATTACTTTCTAAATCGAAATATGTTTGAATTTCCACCTTTTTATGTTTCTGTTATGAAATAATATCATAAGTTTGTTGCTCAGACCAATAAATGTACAATTGTGGTGAAAAAAGGTTTGTTCCAAAGATTAATGGGCAGAAGTATTACCGGCACATTTTTCGCGCGCTTCCCTTTTCACAAACTTAATCTATAATATAGCGTAGACTAGACAAAGCATATTTCGGTTATTTAAAGGATGCATTTACTACTGAACATTTTCTTTTCGCAATCGTTTTTGTCCTCGCATGTGAAAGCACGGACATCACAATTGAAAAGTTATGTAGTGGTGCAGGCGCAGTTGGTTAAGCTCCTGTCGAATGAGTTCTCTGAAACTTTTATTTAGTTTTCGAATCCAGTACTCTCAGCATTTGCCGTTCGGATACTAGATATAGCAGTCTGACAATGTTAGCAGCCGCGATCTAGTCAGAACTTTATCAGCTTATCATGCTGGAGTTTTGAGTGCGTATTTGCAAAAATAATGGTCAATGTACCATTCTCTTGCTAGTTGCTTATGGTGAATAATAAGCCTCGAGTTGATCGAATGAGCAGTTATCAAACTCCTTGTCACTATTTGGGCTCTACCCATGGAGCAATCAAAAGATAGGTATTGATCTGATCTACCTGATCAGTCTTAAAATCTGCGTATCACTTGCAAAATGGTAAGCGATCAGACAACATAAAGCTTTAGATGCTTTCCTGACAGATCAGCGACGCTGTCTCTCCAACTACCTTAAATATCAGAATGGGGACACGCCCAAGCTCTTGTACGTGTTCAGTATGACTGAAGAAGAACTGGATGAAGTTTCCGCATGCGTCAGATCAAAGAATGGAGATTATTAAGACAGTATCCTGTTCCGCTTAGAACATCATCATTTTATATGAATAATATCCATATGGCTCCATATTCTCTTTTCAGGAATGTAATTTTCAAGTAATATCTGTTTTGATCGGAATGGGAACATTGCCCATCATCACCATTTGGCTCATAAACACACAAATTGCAACAGAAGCACACATTCACGGGATGACCCAAATACAAGTGCTCCCAAGAATTCATTTCGTTAATATTTTCCTATTTGATTCATTTTCTGCATATTGCTCTCCACACGCACCTATTTTTGATTGAGTTAAACAAATACATATATAATTAAAAATAATTCTCCACCCATCTTGGGGAAAATTTCAACATGATTGAAATTAATTGTATTTATGATTGAAGGTAAATGGACGGCAGTCGCAGAATAAAGGAGAGGGTCCCAATCGATTTGAGTTTAATTCTGTCAAATATTTTCGTAATATCTCGAATAAGAAATAATATGCGTATGATCGAAGATCTATCCGCTTGGCACTTACACATATTTCGGTTTTTTTTCATAGAAAAAATGTGCTTGCTTTTTTGTAGTGGGTCAGTGAGGCGGGCATTGAGGCCCTGAAGGGCCCTTATCGCGGGAACATTTTTCGGTTTCTCTTTTGTGTTTTCTTTTTCATTTCTGGCTGATTAAAATGCTTTGGAGTTGTTTATATTATATATGAATTTCCAGCTACGATTGATTCTCGTCACAATTTCATAATCGACACCAAACTGGTTTTCGGATTTATTTCTCTGCCGCTTTGAGTTAGTCATACTCAGATGTAAAATATGCGGGTCTGATATTTCGGGGGCCTTATGTCATTCGTTGTTGTTGTTTTTTAGCTTGACGAATGATTTGTGGAAAAGTAAGGGTATAACATACACTCAGGAAAGTCTTAAAGTTATCAAATAATAATTCATATTTAACATTCTGAAATTTGTAGAATCTTACCAAAGCCTTGACAGTCAAAAAATCAAAGCGAAATGTTTGGCCAACTATGTTATGCTGGAGACTATCGACTCCTTGTTAAAAAAGGTAAAAGTCTCTAAAGAATGATGCGGTTTTTTTCATTTAAATCCTTATACCTTGGATCGCATGTGTGGTCGATATTCACGCGAAAAAACTGCATGGTCATCAAATATCTAGTTGCATTATTAAAGATTATACAGCCACAAATCACCACCACATTTATCTTAATAGAACGGAAAAAATTCTCTATTTCACTTCTTCAATGGACGAATATTAGTGGTTTGCTTAATTAGGCATTTGATCTCCACTCGTTAATTTAGAGATGATAATGACGTTCCGTCTAGACGTGCGTTTTCAATCTTTTTTCCCAAACCGAGAGGGTCTAACAAAACCGACTTCGGATACGTTGTTGCCCACATCATTGTTTTAAAAAGTGGTTGGTTGAAAGTATAGCCTGCGAGACCGTTCACTTAAAATTCGTTTAAAATATTGTGGCTGACTGTGGTGAAGTCTGTCGATATTTAACCAGAAGAGGATTTCCTAGGGCATTGCATTACATTCCTCGAACGGGTTTATTCATCATTTGTCCCTCTTTAGGCTGTTATTAACATATAGCGTTTGAGAATACAAAACTTATTTGAGTTGTATAAAAGAACTGTCCACAGAAATATAATAAATATTTTTATTTAAAATTTTACTAAACGCTAATAACTTAATATTACAATTTTGGAAAAAAAAGAGTGCGAAGGATTGCAGATCTGAAATGACGATCAATCATTCACTGCGTCGAAAGTACTGAGGTTCATTTTCATGCATCAATGCCCAAGTAAAAACTAAAGTTAAAAAAATGTGTTGTATTGTGTAGTATTCTTTTAAGAGTTGGCCGCAGCCAACCTTTAAGCCAGGTTTGTTTGTTCTTCCGTGCGAAGATCACTTCCTCATGGAAGTCGCTTGAATGCAAAAAAAATTCACAAGAAGCCAACCGTGAATCAACTTCAAAACTTAGGAATGCATCCAATATGGAAAAAATCCAACGCAAATTAAGTCACGGCCATCATATTACAGATCGAATCAGGAATGCTTTTTCTCATCTTTAACCACACCCAAAGCATGTCATTTTCTTCAAAAAAAGGAATCTACTGCGAATCTAAAAGTGGAATTGACTACTCGCAAACTTGAGAAACTTAAGCGGCTACATCGAAATGTCCTGTGGCGGACATGTTTGATTTGTCGCACTCGTTTTTTTTTTTCGTTCAGAGCGAGGCAAACACTTTCCAGCAAATCTTTCTGCTGTCTTTTCATTATCTAATTGCATCGCATGCGTTGTCTCCCAAAATATTTTTAACTTAAAAAGATCCTTCTCTGGTCACAGCGAGATCATTGTGGGTGGCAGTGATGATAGTTTCTCACTTAAATTCTAGGAATCATATTGATCCGATCCGCGCTAGAACAACAAATAAATTTATGCATATGTAACACATGTAGGTACATACATTCACGAGGATTTAGTGCAATAAATCGACTTAGGACGATTCTTCCATAAGAATGCGGCATAAATCAGATCTGATATCAGCATCAATTTATTATATCTGACGTCAGTGGGATCTTTTTTACCAGAATTTCTAAATTTCTTTTGGATGATGAGCTCGTCTTGTGTGTCAACATCAGTCGATAAAATGGCGTCCACGAAAGTCGGAACTTGCTTTGGAGTAGGTATGGCGTGAAACACCGTTTAATTTTTATTGAATATATGGCAATTTTTTTACTTTTGAAATCAGCCGCCTTATGAATATGGATTCGTTCGTCCACGGTGACAAATCTACGGTCAATGAAACGGGATAAAGTGCACTCACAAATTCAGGGCGACGAAAACAGTAGCTTGGGTCCCCGCTAGTTTCTAAGAGAATTTAACTTAGCTAATTCAATTCTTAACGAAATTGTGACAGGCAACCTAAAGGGAATTGCGGTACGCCATACGATATAACGTACAATGGAAGTGATGAAAAGCAAGCAATAGAGTGAACGGGCCTTTGAATCTTTTTGACAAACCACGACCTAAGACTCTCCTTAAGACTGCCGGATTCTTGTGGCGCATCTGAGGAAGAGTACTTAATAATGTCGAACTACCAGACATGAAATCGGTATCCGACCGGCATAACGCTATCTATTTCGAGAATGAAGCTGCGCTTTAAGCACTAGAATCGAGTGAAACTATGTTAGTTGCCCCGACCCTCCTAAATCGAAGGAAACCCCCGCCAATAATACCTTATTTATCTGCATGTATTGTTTAGACACCAATGCTAGATAAAAAAGCTGACCAAGGTTGGTTAAACTCAAGTTAACACAGGGTATCAAAAGCTTCATGGAATGCGTTCGACCGCAAAAGGAAAAGTGA
The DNA here is from genome assembly GCA_963555765.1 of Orthonevra nobilis. Taxonomy (NCBI): domain Eukaryota; kingdom Metazoa; phylum Arthropoda; class Insecta; order Diptera; family Syrphidae; genus Orthonevra; species Orthonevra nobilis. The sequence goes on along the minus strand of OY743224.1, from coordinate 80,802,818 downwards.
AATTCTTAAGCTATGAATGATGCAGCTGAGGATATCGGTGGGTATACTATCTGGGCACTGCCTCTTAGGTAAACATCCCGGCAGACTGGGCCTTTCGAATACGGAGGAACGCTGATACTGCATTGACTTGAGTGCCAAAGAGCTTATTTTTCATATACCGTATAATGCGATTGTGTCTAGCCAAGCGAATCAAAAATCTAAGTCCATTTGTAGTTTTGTGGTTTCCGTCAGGCTATGGAATTTTCTGTCAGAAGCCTTTTGGTCGCTTTCAAAATCAAAATCTTATCAAAGATCCATCGAAACACTGGAAACGATGTTCTACATATGGCACGCTGCTGGGCACGCAAGTTCGCGGTGTGACGACTTACACCTTATTTTTCAAAAACGTTACCTTTTAGTTAACTTTGGCTTTCTGCAATTTGATTGTATTGGAGTGACACCATTGATCTGGAATTCAATAAGTCTGTAAGTAAGAATTCTCCAAGATATTTCTGTTTTAGAGTCAGTACGAATACTGCATGCCTTTTCATATTACAAAATATAGTAGGTTAATTTTTTATAACAATTGTTAGAAAGCAAAATACTACAGTACTCAAAAAGGTCGACAGCTTCCCCCAGCACGGATAAGACTCATTTAAGTTCCCTTAGTAGCGCTACTTTCAGCGCGGAGAATAAGTTTTGACATCCGGTTTTCCAAGTTTGTTTGCTTGAATAGTTTCCGTAATGCAGGTGTCTCTAACTACATTGAAGATACAGATGATTTTCCTTCACAGACGTTCCTCTTGAATAAATTTTGTTTTGCAACAGGCGGACAAAACCCTGCAACTAAGGCTTTTAATTCTACTGATAGTTTACTGCCGGGCCCATGCTTTTTAACTTATACATCGCTAAAAAAGTTAACGAATTTACGGATGAATCACTAGCGTGTAATGTTTTTCAAAACAGCTTTTGTACTTGTATTTAGCTTTTATGGACGCGGTTTCCATACAACGTTGCCATCAAAATATTTTTTTACAATTGTTTCAATATTCGGTTGCAATCGGAAACCGTGCTGTTTTTTTTATATTTACGAGATATAACGCCCTACGACTGTGCCCAACTATGATACTTATATAAATATTTGGATATTGAGCTGTTTTTTTTTATTTTCTCTCTTCACTCATGTAGGACATATTTTATCTATTCATTATGAGATTTAACTTTCATTGTATCTTAAAGAAAATGTGTAAACACTCGTTTTAAGATAGTTCTTTCGGGGCACAAACCTTAATATCACATTTTTTTGAGTTTGCTTGAAATTATATCATTGAAAGTTCAAAGAAAAAAACATCTTCAAACTCTAATTGCACCGTTGAAGGGGCACATGATTTGTCACACGAATTTCGGATCGAAAAAAAAAATGTGTACAAGATATGACCTACATATGGGATTGTAGGTTTTGAACGGGTTCGAGTGTTGGTATTTTGTTTACCTGATTCTTTATTGTTAGCTTTGTCCTACATTCTGTACCCTTCAGTAATTATCATCAGTATCCGCTTATTAGATTTTGTTGGATCTTCGATAAAGAAACACTGCATCGAAGAGTTTTGCTTCGGCTTTTTTACTGAAGTAATTTGGTTTTGTTCAAATTTTACAATCTTATAAAATCGGTCAAAAGTTGAAACAATGATGATTAGCTTAAAATCTACGCAAAGTGTCAGGACACTTGGACATTTTTTGTAATTGCAAACAGCTAGCAAGACCAGGTATTCTGCTCCTTGCAGATTGATTAAAAAACACACCGACAAAAGTAATTATTATTTTGATGACATGTAAGATTAGGTGGCAAAATGCGTTGGGAGTTATCCGCACTCGTTGAGTCGGTGTTTGATAGTTTATGTCTCTTTTTTCACCAAAACAGTCCCTCTTGGTGTGAAGAATGTACCGGAAATTGATTATATAAATGCGGTCCTCTTTATTTGCGCGGAGATTAAACTTCACTTTACATTAAAAATGGAATTTCTTTTCCCGAAGCACTGCAAATGTTACATAAAGCTTACAAGGCTTTTCAACATTATCAAAAACATAAAGATATGAGTACTACAGTGTATTTAAAGAGTCGAGATGTTGTGGAAGATTTGCCTCGCTCTGGTCAGCCATTGAGTCTTCAACTGAACTTAACATCGCTGAAATAAAGGAAATAGTGGCTAAAAATCATCCTTGAATCTGAGAGAGATATGATTGTGTTGGCATGAAACGTGTTGCAGCTCGACTGGAGCCAAAGGGCCTGAATTTTCTTCAAAAAGTCAATCGTGCAGAAGTCTCTGACAGCACGATAGAACAAATGAGTTCCATTCCAACATTCATGAGACACTTAGTTACTAGGGGTGAGACATGACTTAAAATCAACCGGTTACTTTCGGTGCAATGCAATAAAGTGCATCATTGATATAAACAAATAAAAGCTATGACAAAAACATAAAAAAACACGTTACAAATACATAAATGGTCACAAAAAAGGAAAATCATATAATAATATTTGGTTAAACAATTTTGCAACGATGCCTCCTACGAGAGATGTGACCGGTGAGACCATTACGTACAAGAAGTTTACTCATGAAATATACATACATAAATGAAACTTCTTATACTGAACATCAAACTAAGTCAGAATGTCAGAGGTTACTGACATCGATGCCCCAAACAAAATAACAACCTTTCAAATTGTACGAAGCACCCAACACCGAACACCGACAATTATGATATCTACATGGACATAAAAAAAAAAGAAAACGAGCCAACAAAATAAAGTGCAATAAAAGAAAAAAATTTAAATTGCTTATGAACAAAGAAAAAAAAATGCTAATTAATTGCTAAGTGACAAAATTCGAAGCTGTAAGTACATTATTAATATTTAAATATCAATAACCTAACTTTGGACTCCTTAATAAAAATTATTGCAGTAAAGTCAAGGACATGTTAACAGAGGCAAAGTCTGAATTCTTAACATTCGCGAATTAAAATGACAAGCTGCAAATATTTTTATTAAATGGTCTAAGGGAAAGTTACAGCCATGAACAAGTCCTCGAAAAACATCGAGATCAAAAAATGTTAGCTTACTTTTAGATACGCAATGGTGCGCTCTAAATTGTTAAATAGAACACTGTCCTTTTTTACAGTTCAATTATCTTCTCACAGTAAGGCTCAAAGTCTCCAGGATGTCAGCCATATTTAAGGAAGCAATGTGTATTTAGAGAATATTCGAAGGATTGTAGGACTTCACCTATAATATCGTCGATGGCAACGATATCTTGTGTTCTTGGTCCTGCTTCATACAGAGGATGCTCCTTCTACAAAAAACTTGCAAACGAGCTGTCAGTTTCAGTTTTAATGCATTTTTTTTTATTGACCTATATGAATTTCTTAAAAACTAGACAAAAACGCTTAAACTAGTTTATTTATCATTAATTCTTAACTAACTTACTGGCCCTATGCGGGCGCTCTAAGTTAAACCTAGTACTTATGATATATCTTTCGACTTTAACTAACTTTTGTCTTTATTTAATTCTTAAAATTAACAGCAAGGTATGAACTAAGAAAAAATGAATGTAAAAAGCTTAGTATCCGAACTTTTTTTTTATTCTTTTATATAAAACTAACTTAAAATACCTTAAATAACCTAAAAAATACTCTTAAATCTAAATACTTTAAAACTGATGAAATATATATGGAATAAATATTGTATTTTTGTATTTTGTATTTTGTATTTATTCATGATTCCCATTACAATTGTTATTTAGCTTATATTTATTCGTATCAGTAATTCCAAATTAAGGGAATAGTTTGTAACATTTTTATCTTATAAAGACAGAGACAATGCTACATTTCTGGAAAAATAATTTACTTCATTGTGGGGTGCACATAAATAAACTCAAAATTTGCAATTAAATCATACAATTCAAAATTATGTTAAAGTTATACAAAGGAAAAACAAGAAGCCAAAAATAAAAAATTAAAAAAAAAATATTAAAATATTAAATATTAAAATATTAAATCTATGAAATCAAACAATGTAGTGCAGTAACATTTCGATTTCATTTGTATTGAATAAAAGTAGCCACGATTTAATTTCCTTTAAGAAAACGGATGGATTTCTTACGTTACGAATTTCCTCAGGAAGTTTAAAAAAAAGCTTTCGAGATACGACAGAGTAGGAGTTTCTGAAAAGTGTAGTCCGGAAAGGTAGGCTGTGAACAGTGCGGTAGCTGTTTCTCAAGTTATATGATCCAACAATAGGACTTTGCATATAACCGCTTCTTATGAAAAATATTTTCAAAACCTTATAGTAAAATAAGTGTCGTACTGGCAAAATCCTTGTATTTCTAAATAATACCATTGAGTGGGCTAGACGGGTGGAATTGCATATTTTTCTAATGGCACATTTTTGGAGGACAATCAGTTGTAGCAATTTGTTGTGGTAGGCACCCCCCCAACAACAAATCCCGTATTCTAGCCTTGAGTGAAATATACCATAGTACACCGTTTTTAACAGAGTGTTAGAGCACATTTTTCTTAGATTATACAAACACCGAATGGCTGAAAGGAAGAACTGCTTTAAATTTAAAAAGTGGTCGGTCCATTTTAACTGTTGATCAAATGTAACTCCTAAATACTTGAAATTACTAACAACTTCAATATTGAAGCAATTTCCTTTGCAGGTGGCATGAGAGTTAAAATGGGATTGTGAGTTGAGTCTCAGGCAGTTGCTATTGAAAAGAATAAATCTCAAGCAATCAGGTGAATGAAAAGTAACCTCAATATCAGTCAATGCTTTCGAGGTAACATTAAAAAACATCAATTTAGTCTTATTGCTAACAATAAGTTTATGTTCCGCGAACCATGCTCTTAATAAATGAACATCAAAGTTAAGGCTTGCATTTAAATTTAAAAGACTTACTGCATCGTATGCAATAGCGAGATCATCCGCGAATGCTTTAACCTTCCCAACAAAAGGTTGCTCAAATAAGGAATTGATGTATATTAGAAATAGAATAGGACCCAACACAGATCCTTGAGGGACACCTAAATTAACATATTTCCAGTCGCTATACACATTGCTTATTTTCACTTTTTGACAACGATTACTTAAATATGATGCAAACCAGTCGTAAATACATCCACGAAAACCAGCATTATAAAGTTTTTTTAAAAGAATTCTGTGGTTAACCATATCGAAGGCTTTGGTTATGTCAACGAAGAGCGAACCACAAAATTTTTTGTCATCGATACCTTTTTGTATGAATGAACAAAAGTCCAAAAGAGCATCTTCTGTTGACAACCCTGACCTGAAACCAAACTGCGAAGAACTTAAAAAGTTATGTTTAGAAAGAAAACGCAAAAGTCTAGTTTTCATGATCTTTTCAAAAACTTTCGATATAGAGGATAACAATGAGATTGGTCTGTAATTGTTTCTATCTTTTTTGTTGCCTTTCTTAAATATAGGTACCACAAGAGCATTCTTCAAAGCATCGGGAAAGGTACCAGAGAGAACACTCAAATTAAAAATATGGGCCAAAACGTCAACTAAGTTAAAGGCTGTTTTTTTTAATACTAAGTTTGAAATACCATCCATGCCGCAAGAGTTAGAGTTTTTAAGGGACTTAATTGTTTTTAGGACCCCCAAGGCAGATATTGATTCAAAAAAATAACTATTCCTACTGAAAGCCCCGTTAAAAGCTCCAACACTGGTACAGCAGGTGCAAGGTAAAGAAAAGTCTCCGGGAAAAGCGCCTTGGCCAACAGTAACAAAATAATCGTTCAGTAAATTAGCGACTTCTTTGGGATCAGTCACATCCAGATTATCTTTTCGAATTGTCAGCGGACTAGACTGGTGTTGTACTTTTCTATTCGTAATACTGTTAAAAACTTTCCACTCGTTTTTCGGATTGCCTTTCGAGTTTCGTATTTTGTTCAGATAATAATTTTCACGACTTAAACGTATTTCTATATTAACTTTTTTGCAAGTTTTTTTGTAACGACGTGTTAAGTTTGTATTGAATGGGTGTTTTTGACATTTACTTCCCAATTTATTCTTTAATTTAATTCTTTTCAATAGCGAATTATTTATCCATGGTTTCAATTTTATATTCGACCTTTTAATAAGGACATTGTAGGTTGCGCAAGTGATATAATTTTTTAGTCTTCTCAAAAATAAATCATAAGCCTTGGAAGGGTTAGCCTCAACATATACTTCTTCCCAATCAGCATGTAAAAGCTCATAGTTCAGTTGATTAAAATCAATTTTATTCATCCGTCGTTCAGCTGTCGGTTTGGGTTGCATTTTATTTTCAAAACATTTAAGAACAAAGCCCGTCATACAATGATCTGTAATACCCAGATCGAACACAATGCCAGCACAATCATTCGGAGAAATCTTTGAAAAACGACCAAAAACGTGATCAATACAGGTACCAGCGGCAGGTCTTGTAGGCTCGTTAACGTAGGGTATAAAACCATGTTGAGATAACAGAACATTATAAGAATCTAATGAAGGGCTTGCTGTTAATAAATCCAAATTTATATCTCCCAGTATGAAAAGGTTTGAATCGCGCTCATTATCAAGAAACGTGGAAAATTCCTCAATAAACACTTGAACTGGTTTCTTATGTAGTCTGTACACGCAAATGAAACTAAACTTTTCACCGTCCAAACAAATAGAAATCTTTATAATATCTGCAGTTGACAAACAATATTTGTTAGTCTCACATTTATATAAGTCACGAACAAAAACTCCAACTCCACCAGCAGCATACGAATCATTAGGATTAGCAAAGAAATTATAGTTTGGCAAATTATATTCATCAGTTTCATAAGAAAATATCCAAATTTCAGAAAGAAAAATAATATCGGGCAAATTATTAAAAGATTCAAGATTACAGATTAATAAATCGAAATTGCTACGCAGGCTACGAATATTTTGATGTACTACATATATGGATTTGAGGGCATCAGGATAAGATTTAAAAATAATATCTGCGTTATTACGTATGGTTGTTGTGGTGAGATCGTTATTTGTAAGATAATGATTGATATTTGAATTCAACATAAAATTAAATTAGTATATTACTTAAATCTTCAAAACATCTTATAGCAAAAATCTCACCATTTTCAACCTTTCAAAGGAGTATTCGAGAATTTTTTATCCATAGAAATCTAAATTTATGTTCTATTACAATATATATATAATATTGTTATATATTCCATCAGCAATTCCTACTTATGCTTAAAGTTAACTAAATCTAAATCTAAATCTATGTAAGCCGGCCAAGGCTTTTCTGAAAAGAAAGAGGCAAACTTTGCCCCGAAAGGTAGTTCGTAGTGGAAGCATTCAACGAGGGCGTTCCCTACAAATTATCTACCAGCCACCAAAATTGCTGGTGCTGCTTTCGTACATCTGCTACGTCGCGGACCCATACCGCCCTACTGAAACGGAGACACTCTTCGGAACCGCGTGCGATGTCTCGATTGTATGGGAGTCGCCTGTTTACTCTTGAGCGGGCGAAGTGGAAGATTAGCGACACCGCGAGCTTGCTCTGGATCAGACCTTTAGAGTAGAGGAACCCCTCTGGAGGGACAAAACCGTTAAGGCGCATACTTTCGTGATACAAATCGTTGGGGTAGAAAGCCCCGGAGATCAGGTTGTTGATCGAAGTCATTGCCCTTGCAATGTGCCTTCGGATAAGCTTTATTACGAAATTATCTACCCTTATCAGGTTTGCTTCATTGTATAGGACCTCATTGCGATAGAATTTTTTGTATTGGGACTCTGGAGTTCTATATAAGCGAAGACAAGCCCTGAGACATTGCCTTTCAAAAACCCGAATCTTTTCCATCGAATTTGCTGTCACGTTGAACCACAGAGGACAGCCATAAGTAATCATTGGCCTAACAAGAGCCATGTAGCAGATGACTTTTACCCTGACATCGAGTTGGCTGCTATAAAACAGTCTCTTTGTCATGGCAAAAGTCGCCTTGGCTCTGGCTAGAGCTACATCTATATGTTTGTTAAAATATAAATATTGGTCAAGCCAGAGCCCTAGGTATCTGACTACACTTCGATTTGCCAATGGTTGCCCGTGTTTTCCCACGATCAAGAATTATCGCCAATTCTTTCTTGTATCCCAAGAGGCCCTAGACAGTGGAGTTCTGAAAAGAACAGTCTCCGATTTCTGGTAGTTAATTTTCAACTTCCAGTCGTCACAATAACGCTGGATTTTATCAAAGTCACATTGCAAGTTCAAACTGATGTCCTCAATCTTTGGTCCTGATCTGTACGCAATCAGATCGTCTGCGTACGCTATGGCATGGTGAAGAGAACCTACAAGATCAATCGTAAAAATGCTGAAAAACATCGGAGAATTAACCGCACCTTGTTGTAGACCTCTTTTTAATTCGAAAATACAAATAGAAGTAACATTGCCATTCTTCACAACGAACCGTCTATTTGTAAGCATGTTATAAAGCATGTACAGCAGTGGTTTGCTTATGCCAAGCCTGTTCAACTTGTAAAAGAGCGCTTCTAACCAGACGGTATCGAAGGCCTTCTCCAAGTCAACCAGACAGGCACCCGTGCATTGTTTCTTAGCTTTGTACCATTGAACATCTGAAACCAGTTTAGACGCGGCATGTATGCAATCATGCCCCGCTCTAAAACCGAATTGATTATCTGGAATAATATTTTTGTCCTCAACCCACTTAGACAGCGCTCTATTGACAACTTTCTCGAAAACTTTGCTTATTGTCGGAAGGAGACTAATTGACCGCAGATTTGCCGGATTGGAGTTATCTTTGCCCCTTTTTGAGATGGGCTGTACTACTGCTGTTTTCCAGTGCTCCGGATAATGTGCATTATTCAGTGCATTGTTAAACAGTATAGTGAAAATGTCTATAGCTTCCGGAGGGAGATGTCGAAGCACAATGTTTGGTATTCCATCTATTCCTGTAGATTTTTTCTTCCTCAGTGATTCGAAGATCGCTTGAAGATCTTCCTTGGAAATGAATGGGGGATTTTCCCTGTCATCAGCGAAGGCATTATATGCCAAATTTTCGTCATTGAACTCGGTGAAACTTCGGTTCTCTGATCGCCATTGGTGGATATCATTTCGAAGGTAGAAGTTATGGAAAAGGACACGATGCTCCAAGTCGCGGTTTGGGCCAATGCAAGCATTTGCCTTATGCACTTCCTGAAAAGTCGCTCCTATAACCTCAACCTTTTCCTGCGGATCTTCAATCACAAAAAAGTTTTCATCATCAGCGGCGTTTAGCGGATCTACCCCTGCTGTCAGAAGTATTCGTTCTGTTTCTGTAGTTCGTGGGATTTTAAGACATGGAAGATCGTTTTCATTGTTTCTGTTAATTTGCGGGAACATACTCGGGTTGATTGACTTAACCGCGCGAATTTTGTTGTTCCAATACGAATTGACAGAATTTCTATAATTTTCTTTGATAAGATGTTGGATATTTTTTAGCAACGACTTCAGTGTCCTAATCTCCGCGTTTTGTCTGTCGGTAAATTGTCTGTACAATAGTTTTAGTCGTGATAGGAGCCTACTTTTTTGTTTGTGTAGTGCGTCAGTTGTTGTGCTGCGGTATATGTCGTTGTTGTCAGCATGTGGAAACTTTGGTATCGTTTTTTCCATAGTTCGTTTAATGGTCTCATCCATATGTTTAAGAAAATAATCAATCTCCTCATTTGACAAATTTCTATTGGACGGTGGATTGAGTACGCTGTAGGATATTGCTCTTGTCAAGGCTGTAGAAAAGTGTGTCCAACGCGTCCTACTATAATCGTAAGAGTACGTTTGGACAAACTCATCTAACTCCGCAACTTCGTCAGGAATTGTTATTTCGGCGCAAAGACCGCAATGGTCACTTTCGTATACAAATGTATCCAAACAGTTAACAGTCCGTCGATCTACTCCGGTAAGATTTAGTCTTGTGTCAAACAGCATTAGATCTAAATATGAGCCGCTGCTCGGAAAAGATGGGCTACTTGTAGCTTTTAAATCGAGCCTGTACTCGACATTGTGTAGACCCCACCATTTTAACAATGAGTTCCCCCTGGTATTAGAATTATTATTTCCCCAATTACTGTGTTTGGCATTTAAATCTCCGGCCAAAAGAAAATAGTTATCCTTTGACTCCAGCTGGCATTTAAAAAGTTAAAAGTGTTAAAAAGTGTCTCGAGTTCTGCGATAAAAGAAGTAGGTTGAGTAGCTTCAGGAGCATAGGCAGCAATCATGAATATCCTTTTTCCACTACGGAGATGAATACACACGACGCAGGCTTCTAGTACTCGGAATCTCCGCACTTCACCACTGTATATTGCCTTAAAACTTAGTTCTTTTCTTATAAAGATAGCGACACCCCCTCCTTGCGAGTTGGGTCGATCTCTCCTAAAAATAATGTAATTGCTGTGCCTCAGTTTATGTCTTTTGTTTAGCTTAGTTTCGCTAGCCAAAAGAACATCAGGGCGTGGTCTTTGAGAAATTTAAAAAGTGCGGCTCGTTTCTCCAAACTCACCATTGAATTTACATTTACTGCCATGATCTTTAAGGGTCTCCTCCCCAGCGTAGGCATTACGGCTGAAGGGGCGTTAGGCTCGGAAGAAGGGCGTAAATATGATTCACCCGTACCGTCTGGTCTTGTAGTTGCTGTTGCATACGACTCATCTGTGCCTGGATAGCAAGCAAGACAGCCATAACATCAGCCTGAGGTGCTTTAGGCACTTGGGCCTGTGAGGCTACCTTAGGTTGTTGCTGTACCGTCGTACCTCGACCTGATGCCATTTGGGCGTAGGTCACGTGCGGAGTGACGGCTGGAGTTTGAATGCGGACGGGTGGTCTTATTATATCGACCTTCTTTTGCCGAGCCAGGTTTAGTTTTTTTTACATATAAATACTGAGGGCATCCCCTATAGTTTGCAGTATGCCTATCATCGATTTTGTCCCTGCCTAGTGGACATTCCTCTGCCTTGTGGAACTTGCTGGACTTAACACATCGAGGCCTCATTTGGCAGTTCGACGCGACGTGCCCGAACCTTTGGCAACGGACACATTGGATAATGTCCCCGCGCCTGTTTATTTTTTCCCACGTTACAACCTGATAGTCAAGAAACTTGATTTGCCTCAAGCTATCCAGTTTGCTGTTGGGTGTTAAAGATACCAGGAAGTACGGTAAGTTCCGCTTCTCCCTTTTAGCCCTAGGAGTGACGTATGGCTTCACTCCCACAAACTCGAGGTCATCACCTTCCCTCGTTTTCAGCTCACGAAGAATATCTTCCGAGTCAGAAGTCGGCTCCAATCCACGCAATAGCATGGTTTGCAGCTTTTCTTCTTTTGGAGTGAATGAAAAGAACTCCGTCGTCGAGTCCTTCAAGAGGTTTTTAATTATATTATAGTGCTCCAATGTGAAGCAGTGAATGGAGTGTCTATCCTCTCCTAATCGCTTTATAAAAAAATTATTGCCTATGGCCGACTTACATAAACTTACCGTTTCTTTAAGAACCATGTTGTACGCATTAATCGGCGGCACTTTCTTCTTCAACTTATTTTGCTGCTGGTTTTCCTTCTGCTGATTTTGTTCCTGTGTTTTTTGCTGCGTCTGCTTTTTTTTTTTTCTTGAGATCATTCTGCTGCTGTTGTTGTTGGTTCTGCTGAGTTCTTGGTTCATCATTTTTTTTGTCTTCCGTTTGTTTTCTTTTTTCTTCGTTTTTCGCCTTCAATTGGGCGATAAGAGCGCAAGTTGTTGTTGTTGTCGACGCTTGTGACGGTTGCTTAAAGCTTTCCGTAGGTTGGTCGCTGATATCGTCATCGAGTAACGAAAAGGAATTGGTGCACTTTTTTTTGGGACTCGGCGCCGTTTTGATGATTGGGTGAGAGAGCAGTCACTGTCTGCCCCAGGAGACATTTTCCTCAACTCTCTCACCTCTGCTTGTAATTTTTGAATCAAGTTCATGGCGGCTTCGTACATTTCACGAGTGACCTCATGTTCTTTTGCAACGTCATCTCCACTAGGAGACATTGCGGTAAAAAAAAACACTAAATCACTGTTTTTTTTTTGTTTTGTCTAGTTTCGGGGCTTATTTATTTATTTCTGTGAACAATATATTTGTTCACTATTTGTTGTTTTTCAAAATTGTACACACTTAATTGTTTTTATACTCAAGCACTTATTGCAACCGATCACTTTGAGCGCACGCACTGAAGTGTTGCAAACGAGCTGCAAGGAAGGAAAATGTAAGCAAACCAACGATTTGACCAACAAAACACTATGTAACCTAACGAAAGCCATTACAGAGGCGATTTATAGATTTATAGATGAGAACCAAGTAGACTACAAATTCAAATGGTAAAGTTACACCAAGTTTTCCTCTGGGAAACTCATATCTGAGTCGACATCACAGCCATCTGCGATACCAAAATACCGCTATTTACTTCGGTTGACTTATGATAGCGATCATAATGTAATATTTATGGAAACAAAATTTGCTGATGAACTTATGCAGAGCAACAGGAGAGTGCTAAATTTAAATTAAGAAAAACTTACTGGTGGAATTAAGAAACCAAGAACCATCTTCCGAAGTTCCTTATAATAGAACCTCACTCAATACCGGAGTATTAAAAGATTTAAAATAAATTGTATTGAATGCTATCTAAACCGTCACGCAGGTGAATAAGATACGCCGAAAAGTGCAGGATGAGTTAACCAATGTAGAATTAATAAGATTGAATTCGCTCCTGAGAAATTTACAATCCCTATTGAGACAACCGTTTCGAAATTATTTCAATGACTATTGGAGTAATCGAGCTGATAGGTTGATGAAATCTGATTTGAGGAATATGTTTCCTTAGATGAAACAGAACTTTAAGCCTAGCAGTATTGTCGAGATCCCAACCTGAAAATCACATAAATGGTTCCGAACAGTTTATCACGCGGGCGTGGAATAAATCACCATTGTCCAAAAATCAACAACCATTACTTAGTCGGTGGTGCGACGGATAAACTCAATCTTATTGGTTCTCACTTCGAATCCGTCCACCCGATACAGCATACACGTCGAGAGTCTACCGAAGTGGCTGAAGAGCTTTCAAGGCTCAACAACTTAAACTTGCAACGGAGCAAACGGACAACTATTACGAATGGACTTTCATATTCAGATCTTTTAATAACAAATAGATTTCCGGTTTAGATGGCTTTCCAAACATCGCCCTTAAGCTTGTTTTAATAGAAATCATTTTCAATAACTACTACTTTCCAAGCTATTGGAGTGCGCGTTCAGATCAGAAGCATTATTTATAAACTCAGTCGATTTACCCGGGATAGACAATTTTTGGTTTCTGAATACACACGCCATCTTACTATATACCATTTCGCTAGAAGAGCAACACACCGAAGGGTCTATTGTGCGCCAAAAAACTTAATGTTTTAGTCTGCTCAATTGTATTTGAAAATAGGGACAATATTGGTGGCTGGACTGGTAACTTAGTTTAAGTTAGGTTAAATTAGGTTAAGTTACATTACGACGTTAAGTTGTTATTTTATCTTTGTGCGTAGTTTTTAAGTTAGCAATTTGTACCTTTAAAATTAAGTTATGTTTAAAATTTTTCACTCGTTCTTTTCTTGCTTATACATAAATAAGTTAAAAAAAAATTTGAGGCGAGTACTGAGATAAAGTTGTTTTGCTTGGGATATTGGTTTGCGTTAGTGTATCATTTCGAAGGGGGCCTTCTTTGAAGGCGATACAATAACTCTGTTTTTAATTGACCAATTCCCAATAGTTTCTTTACATAGTATTATGGCAAGGAGTAGTCAAAAACTTGTAAAAAATTTCATTGTCATGGAACTTTTCGTCCTGATTTTATAAGACTCGGTCCGAAATACAAATGTGAAATGTCATACTGGTTTCAAGTGTTCTTGAGCTGAGGATCAGCTCACGAACCAACTTCGAGCCAATTCATGTGCTGTTTTTCTTATTTTCGAGAGAGAAATAATTGTGCAAGTGACACATGAACTCAGGTCATGGTATCATGGCTAAGTTCTCGTATAAGTGAAAAGTGAATTAAAATAAATTGTTTTAAATTAAAAGAATAAATGTCTCATATTTAATTCCCGATACCAATAAATAAGCATCTAAAACTAAAGCAGGACTTTTGTGGCTGAGAACTAGCGATTTTCTTTCAAGGCACGTGAAGTGCTTTATCAAGAATGATCGAATTAAAAACTAGAAAAGCAAATATAATCGCGCACAATGATTAGCGCTACCCTGTAAAATTAGACCTATATTCTATCTATTCTCGCGCCTCATAAAATTTAGTTTTCCCCTTCATCATCAATTTGGGTCGGTATTCGTGTAAACATAAAATAATTTTTTTCTTTTTGCTTAAAGCAAATGGTGTACAGTATGTTGACTTAAGAGGAGACTTGAGACCATAAGTAGGACAGTGTGCACAGATACTTCGGTATTTGCATAATATATTTGCAGTTTGTAACGTGCCGTGTACTAAATGCATGTGAATCTATGAGATGTTTCAAATTTTGTCTGATGTTTCTGTGAATTTTCATTTTAATTTGTTGGTGAACAAAGTGGAGGCGTGAAATTCTTGGCTTTAAATTGCTCAGCATTTTCGCTATTAACTTCTTTTAATAGAATTATACTCGAAAAGTATGCGAGCATTAGGGATGTAATGATAATGAAATTTTGATCTGCAATTTACGGTAACAAGTGCAATTACCTTAGATATATATATATAAAATTATTGCTCCGAAAATTTGTATTTTCTGTATATTTCGATTTTAGCTTCCGTTTGATTGAAGGTCTGAACGATTTTTAAGTTTGACGTTTACCATTTTGTGTGTGGAGAATACGTTTGGGGCCTGTCTAGATATATTCAAGATGTTTGGCACTGAACTTCCCAACAGTCATTGCTTCATTTACTTGGAGCTTACCGCTTGGTAAGAAACAGGTTCTTCTCTTTCGGGTAAAAAACATGGTTCTAATGCGCTTGATAAATATCTTTGAAGTGTGACCTGACATTTGCACTGTAAATAGCAAATGCAGACTTGGCGTGAGTTGCTAACAAACCAGTAGCATAATATTTTTGATGTAAAGCGAGTAACAAACTTTAAGATACATTTCATATCATATAATAAGCTCCAACTGACACAAAAGCTGCGCCTGTAAGGATTAGACTTAAACATATTCTTATTTCCAACCATTTAAAAATCCTTCAATTAGTCTTGTTCTTTTCAAAAATCACAATGAGCTTTAAGCAAAATTAAATCGTTAACCCCCATTATATTCCAATAAGAATAATAATAATTTGTAAATAGGAAGGTTGTTTGTTTTGAAATACAAAATAAAGGTAATAAAACTTGGCAGGCAAAGTACTAACTACTACTACTACTGTCTACTAACTACTAAAGTTGTGTAGACATTTGTATTCTTAGAGAACATTAAATGATCTTGAAAGTCAAAGGCATGATAGATTATGCTCGTGGTTTGCCACTGTTAGGCAAGGCGACATAAAATTGATACTATTGCTCATCAAATCAGCACAACGGATCATTCTTTCGGCTACAAAATTGTAGTAAATAATTCCAAAACGCCTCAAGCGAATAAAGTGTTCCTCGAAATAGCATTGAAGAGTAATGATAAAAATGAATCTATTTCATATGAAATTTAATGTTACTCAAGAAATTAATGTTAGAAATATTGCTTCCAGTAAGAATATATGAATTCCTTTTACAATTTTTTTTTACTTTGATAAGAGTACAGATCTTATAATGGTTCAACCGACTACTTGATTCAAAATTGAGATAGAACAGAAAATTGCAGTTGCATTTTGAAATATGCATTTGCAAGTCTTAATATTAAACTACAATTATGGCCACAATATTCGCCGGACCTAAGAATTGCAGATAATATGTGTAGCTGGCTCATAAATTCAAATCAAAGATCGCATTTCAAATGTAAGTTCTTACGCGAAGTATTATTTCAAAATAAAATCTTACTGTTAAAGTATCCTATGAACGTGTTTTCAAGCCAGTTTAATTCGAAAAAATATTCTCAACCCGAAACCGATATAATTTTTCCATTTCTGCCTTCGGTAATTAGATAAGCTAATATTTGCTTTATCGCATTGAATGAGTCTTATGTTAGAAGAGTCACCATTCTCATTTGTATGGGAACAAAAGAAACATTGAAATCCGTACATCAAAAAATAATCCGTTAAACTATTAAAAATACGTCGGCCATAATCATGTGAGTTAATATATAATAAATTATCATTAATATTAGCAAGTTCTTGTTACTTTATTTCATAAGTGGAACAATTAAGTTACTAACAACGCTAATTAATTAATTTTTCTTTTTCATTTCAGGTAAGCTGAAGTCGACCCATTTTTACTGCGAAATTTCTCAAAGCTTCGCCGAGTATGTAAATATTTAAGCTTTTGATTAAATGCTTTAAAAATATATCCTTTTAAGCTTAAGCGGACACTGTCTCATAAGCAGGCATGCGAAAAGGCGGAAACCGTTATTCATCTCCTATGCGAATGCCTGGCCCGAGCAAAATCAAGATTTAATAATCTGGGTTCCCTCCTTCACATCCTTGCCCAAACTCAGATCGAGCTGAGTGCTTGCAAGGCTCTTATTTCTAGAAATAAATTCAAAAAAGAAATTTTTCGTGTTTCGTTAAAAATATTAAAAATTGGGCCTTGCTTGTTTTGTCATCCGAGCTGTTAGTTCTACTGATATGAAAAACATGCCCTTGACTTGAGTGGTTGCTTGATAATTTTGCAAAGATTCTGTACTGTGCTGCAGTAAACATTCTGATTTTGAGCTGCAAATACATAAATAAGCCTGAGATGAAATTTCTTGCAACATCATAGTAAACATTTTGAAGCTGATTTCTCAGTGACCTCCCATACCCGATGTCTTACCCTTATGTCATTTCCCAGCTCCGTTTTGATCAGATCAACAATCGAGACACGACCCATGTCAAACTCTTGCCTGAAATTAAGAATCATAAGCCAATAAATAACTACTTAAATCCAAATTAATCTCCAGTCTGTTGGGATCGATTTGCAACATACTGCTTCGTCATTGTCTCGGAATTTGGTTTATCCGTTTCATCGGAAAGAGTGTAGTCTTCTTTTTGGTTGTCTAACCACGATTGGAGTGTAGAGTGAAGTTAGTATGAAACCAAGCCATCAGTTCACCTTCTTAATTCACCTGACATTGCGCACAAGCGTTGATCGTACAAAACGACGCCACAGACGTCCTTACCTTCCTGGACCGCAATAAAATATCATCTAAAAAAACAAAACCGCAGTTATTGAGAAGAGCACAAAGTGGTACCAGTTAGATGGATGTATGTATGAAAATAGGAGACACATATTGCTGAATTCATTGAATGTGGTCGAGTATCTATTTCAAATGATTTGGTCGTACGAACAACATCACCTTGCGGTGATCGAGATAATAATTAATGAAAATTCACCTTTTCGGGGCTTAATCACGCCTTTTTTAATCTTATTACTGAAGTTCAAATATCGGCAACCGGTTGAGGTTTCTTAGCAGAGATCCCGAAACCAAATCTAAAATTAGAAATTGAAATCGAAAGTGTTTTATTTTTTAAGTTTCCTCTGCTGATCTGTTGGTTTCCGGATTATATTTTTTTTTTGAGTTTTCGATGAGTATCTGCTTTTTTTGATGCTTGGAGTATGTAGGTACTTCAATGTATTATGTACGAATTTGAAGAAGGGACGAAGGTCGGTGTGTTTGGGTGGGATGCTGGATATTTTCGTTTGCGTTCAAGGCCAGGCTGTGCGTTAGGTCATTATTATCTCTTCACTACTTGCGCTTCGGCCAGCGTGGCTTTTATTTCGTATGTATTGAGTGACCATTATGAAGGCTTATAAAAAAGGGCGAGGGCAGTTTTAAATGCGACATGCACAATCTTTATATGTGTAATCCATTGAGACCTACACAAGTAATATTACCTACTTTTGTTGAAAAAGATGTTGAGCCATAAAAATTTGAATCTACGATTCTATTGAATTACTCCAATCTGTTCTAGATTGAGGGAGCTTAAACTTCGCACTGAGAGCTCGCATCTTGCCACAACGCATTTACCTTAACTTCTGGCTGCAAACGGGGTTCCAAGTTTAGAGTGTACATTTTAATTTCTTTATCTTTTATATGAGTCTGTAAGCGTTATATTTTGGTTGAAGTTACTTCAATGAAATACTACTATTAAGGTTAAAAAAAAAGCTACATGAAAAACCCCTCGCAATTAAAAAAAATCATCAAATACAAATAAAACTAAATTTATTTATCATTAATTTAAATTAAAATAAAATAACAATAATGGAAACTAATTTTAAGCACTATATGTAAGCAAGAAGACAAATAACAAACTAAATGTTAAAGAAACAGTCAAATAACTAAGGAAATGATATTTATGAATTAAAGGATATATAGAAATAAAAAACATAAAAATATTCAAGTGAAAAAATTAATAATCATAATTGTAAAATGTAAACTGTTGACACAAAAGAGTTAAGCTTGGAGTGATTTTCAGTCACTCGCGAGTTGTGGGGCCGTGAAAAAATGCCAATTGTTCTTACCCGGATCATCAAAATATAGGAAGTTTTTAATAATTACGAATAAATTATAACTTATTATACAAAAGTTTATCGAAACAAATAAACCAAAAGTTTTTAAAATTCCCCTATTCAACACAAATACATTCTTGGGCATAGAGCACCTCAAGTCTGTCAAATAGTTATGTTATTATCGGAGATGTTCTCCTCATAATTGCAATTTCGTGGAGCTTGATTAATGAACAAAGCCATGATAGGTTATGAACTAATTTTTGTAACTTGTTTTATGCTCCTCGTAGTTTCCCAAGATGGTAATTGCAAATTTTCTACAAAAAAGTGAAGTCAATATGTAAATTTAATCATGATCAAGGCAAATCTGTTCACAAGGCTTTTGTAAGAATAAGAATGCATAAGAAGTAAATTGCCAACGTGAATAACGCACGAGGACTAAAGATCGAATTTAATTCTTGCATACTTACTTACGTCTGTTTGTCCTTCGCAAACTCAGGCAATTGCATTTTCCGAATAAATAAAACAAAGTGTCCTTATTCTTATACCATTTCCTCTACCACATTTAAGTCCATGTTTCAAACCATAATTTTACTGAATTCGATCAGAGGTAACTGTCAAAATAACACTTTACAGCTTTATTTACATAAGCCTCAACATGAACAGCCTTTCTTCTTGTAACGAGCTAAGCTCGCTCTCAGATGAAAACCTTAATTTGCAATTTCAGTTCCTACAAATCCGGTCAGCTACCACATTCATGCCAGACAACACTTAAAAAAAGGTCCATTGAGAACTTCTTTGCGTTAAACTGTTCGAAATGAAAGAGAATCAAAACATCTTCATGCTCACAAATCACTCTGGTACAGATCGCAAGCTTTCCTTTCTGTTATATTTTTCTCTTCTTTTCTAGTGGATCAAAAACAGAATTTGTCCATGTCGTCCCTTAAAAAGCTTATTTAACAGCAATTTATTGCAGGGTTCCAAAAACAGAATAAAAACCTGCAGGCCATTGGTACGAAAAGTACAATGTATAAAGAGTTCAGCTAGGACCTGTTCTTCTCTTGTAATCCTTTTTTCGGTGTGAATGAAGCAAATTTTTTTTCGACTGCTAAGAATTGGATAACCGAATTTCTTAATTCTCTAGATGTGGAGAGTTGTTTGCCATTGATGTATGTATTTTTTTTTATGTATGCATTTATCGAATGAATTTTGTACGCCATTTGCCTTCTTTGAACTCACATTCTATAACAAATCCTCCACAGGTTTCAAATTCTTCCGGGCGCAAGACCTTTCAAACGTTTATATATGTTTGCATTGCGGAATTTTCATTGCGAGACAATTTAGCCAACCTTAAATTCATAATTTGTTTTTACTCAACTTACCTCTTAAATGTTATATTTTATATAGCCTTCACATGACGGTGATTCCTAGATTCAATCAGGGCGCATATTTTTCATTGATAATACTGTGCCCGAATAAATTTATGCCTTTTATTGGTTTTTAACTCATGTAGAAAAATCTTCTACGAAAAAAAAATAATATTAACTGCATTCTGCTTCCCACTTTCAATTTGTTTGATATCAAATTTTAGTAATAACTTTTATCAAACCGATAAATCAATACCATTCCATGGCATCATTTATTCTTATATATTCCCACCTTAAACACCAGTTATGCTTTTCATAAGCTTTCGTATAAAAGCCCACATTAAAGGTTTAACTTTGACCGCCCGCATATGGCCAGTAAGTTATTTAATATATTAAATTAAGCTAGCTTATGAATTTTTGGTCTAGCATGAAAGTTACAATGAAATGAACGAAATAAAAATGCATTAACAACAAAAAAAAACCCACATTTGCCTATAAAATGTCGATTTGAGTAAAATGTATTGGGTTTGATAACCCACTATAGATTTGTAAGATATCTGACCAAAATTGAAATTTCAATGAAATTTCAACAAAAGGGAAATTTGATGAACAGACGTGGAGATCAGCCATTCAAACAATCTATTTCATCTATCACCCGCTGGGCCTTTTCAAGTCCATTTTGAAAACAAATTCCAATCAATCTTCTCAAGCGATTCGTATGTTTTCATTATTGGAGGGGAAAACTCTCCGTAATAAATCTATTTTCGACCACGCATATGGTTGCTTGCATCTGTACTAATTACATACATAAGTTTTTACCCAAGGAATCCCAAACCGTTCTTACATAATTTTTGGAAAATTTCATGACACTTCCGTACGTTTATAATTTTGCGTAAACAACCCCCAGTTGCCAGGCAAATTTCAAAAATTGGGTTACATCGTGGTTACGAAAACTAAAACCGGATAATTACTTTCAATTTGCAATGCAATTTACGATCGCTTTATGTTCGGTCCAACCTCAATTGTTTGATCGTAAAACAAACATACTAAGTGATTTGTTTTGTACTGGCCTGAACTAAGAATACTTGCAAATTTCTCTGTATTGAAAAACATAGGAAATGATCCTCGCTGATGAACATTCTCTCATAAATGACATCATCCCCATATGAGAAGAGTCATAACAAATGCTCTTTTGTCGTAAATATTCCATCTTGTTCTCATTAAAGATGTTTTGCCGAGCATCAATGTCCATGATAACAGTTCAACGAGGTTGAATCATTATGCTGTCAAAACAAATTTGTAATCATTGTCCGGCCATTCAGTGAGCTAAATATAAATGCACAAAACTTGCGCATCTACGCAATGGAAGAATCATCAATCTCTTTAGGTGTACTGTGTTGAAGGCTTTTATGAAAGATGTCCTTATGAAGATATACATATGTTTTTTTTTTAATTGAAGTATATTTGAAATGAAGAATTACTTGTTTAATTAACGTTAAAGGATACTCTGTAATAAGAACAGTTTCATGAAATATAAGCTGAAGCGATGATAGAATATTGTAGTGCTAGGGAAAGGGTATCTCTATGCATAAGACACAGCAGCTTATCGCTCATTCTTTTTGATTCCGCGCTGAAGCCGTGGAGGTTATTGTCTATTTGCTCCTGTTTTGACGATATTCATATTTTGGTACAGCTCGTTGTATTCGCAATTTTATCTTCGTTTCCATTGGAACTCGTCGCGTACGTGATCGAAGATTTGACGTAGAATTTTTCTGTATAAAGTGTTCAGTATCTGCTCTGCTTTCCTGTTCATCTGTTCAAATGCTTCTTTGATTGCTGACAAAATCTATTTGGCTTTTTCTATTTTTCAAACTCGTTTGCCTGCTTTTCAATGGACATTAGCCTAAGGACTGCGAACGACCGCTGACGGATTTGTTGAAAATGATGCCTGCACACTATCATCTTTGTTCACAATCACTCAGTATGAATTTTTCACGAATTCGACAATCAAACAGTGTCTCGATTTAAAATCCACTTATGGCCTTTGTGTGAAAATTTTATCATTAATCAATCTGCTGGGCCTGAAGTCGCACTATTAAGTGAGAAATGACATCCAATGTTCCAACAGTATGTTGGACGCACTACGCAGGAATATACCTTGATACTCCTTATTTTTCTTGAAGATTTGGCTGACAGTCATCGGGTATGGTTTCACCTACCAAAGTTCAGGTTGCATGCACGCTACCGAAAATTCACATAAATTTAAAGCCAACAGAGTTTCCATTAAGTTTATTTATTTATTTATTTGATTCCCGGGGTATACCCCGTACTTAACTTAATACAAGCAGTGCTTGAATTCTGAGGAAGGAGAGGATATCTTTAAGGATGGATCTGTTTAGGTGGAAACTAAAGGTATCCGCGTAGCATTGACCTTACGCAACATTTGGGCCATAGGTTCATGAGAACTATAGTTGGTGCGCTGTGAGTCTAAGCGGAATAGATGAACTGATGTGAGGTTACGGGGGTTTGTAAATAAAGAGATTGAAACAACGTTGGATAGTCAATGAGACCGGATAAGAGCTGGGGAATGAAAAGAATGACGGCAATGTCACGCCGTTGCTCCGATGTGTATAGGGTGGTAGGTTAAAGCTGTCAGTCCAGTGGAGACCACGCAGTGCGAAGCGTAGAAAACGGCGCTAAACAGCCTCGATTTACCGACGCTTACGTGTGTATGTGATGGCTTGGCATTTGCTTTTTTGGCACCAAATTGAAAACCTGCTCAGATCATCTTGATGAACGAGGAGGTCAGCGGCAGACGAAATGGGCGATTATAATTTTATGTCGTCGGCGTATAAAGATATGTACGAGTAGTTAGGATGAAAATAATAGGACCAACCTGGCTCCCTTGAGCGACACCTGAGGTGGCCATAAATAGATTCGATTTGGAGGATCTGAAAAAAACAACATATTGACGGTTTTCAAGTTACGGGGAAATCCAGAGCATTTAGCATGAGCAGAATCATCTTGTGCGATATTTTGTCGAAGGCTTTACTGAAGTCGGTGGCGACAACATCAACTTCTTTACCTTTCTTCAAGGCACATAAGTTACCGACTTATTAGCCTTTTCGAAATTTAAGTAAACTAAATGAAAAAAGTTTTAGAGGCAAATAAGCTTAACTTAAATTAAAACAAGTACCTAGAATATTAAAAATCATCTTGATGAAGATAATTTCATGCCACATTTAATTCAGTTTGGAAAAACAGCCTTAAATTCAAAAAGCTAAATTTCAACTGTTTATGTGTGGAATAAAATTCAAACTTTTATGTTTAACCGTTAACAATTTATTTACAAATATGACATTGTGATGTTGGTTTTCCAAAAAGGAGCAGCTGCTATCTGCTTCTATTATTCCCATCCCGTAAATTCTATTATTAGTATTAAATTATGTTTTTGATAATGTTTCGATCAATACATTTTTCATTTTATTTATTAACTTATTTCATTATTTGTTCATTTGCTTATTTGTTTAGTTCATCAAACATATAGCAGATTATTGTAGTTGTTTTTTACCACAATGCGTTCTTTTAATAGAATTATATAAAATTGAAGAAAAGTCTTTGCGAGAGAACAGTGCAATGAGTTTCGACATCTGTTTGGCAATCTTTGATAACTAAGCTTTATTTTCACTCGATCATTGTAGTTTTAAGCCAAAAAGTAAATGCATGATGACTGTAAATACCCATAATCGCGAGCTTTATCATTTGTCACGAGTATGAGCAGATACTCAAATAATGGGCGCATGCAAATATCGGGTCTTTGTTCATAAGGTGATCAATTCATCATAACCAAGAAACTTTAGTTACGGAAATGTATCCCATAACTATACTATATAAAGAATGACATATTTAATAAATAATGGAGAGCTTAGCACGTGCCGTGTGGTACAAAACATTGTCCATCTCCAATCATATCTCCGCCAAAACCAAAAGCTAAATTGTTCGAATAAATATATTCTAGAGCAACAAAACCTTAGCCCTTCTCTCAATCACCACAACATACCATAGTCTTGGATATTTCTTCTGATTATGTTGACTCAAGCACACGAGCCAATGCCAGTTCCCGAGAACACTTACTTCTACGTAATTTATCAATTAACTTTAGCGTAGGTCTTTAACGCAACTCGCCATCCTATTCAAATTCCAATAAGTACTCATTCTCTTCCAGATCTTTAGGTTACATCTTTTGTCGCTAGGGAATATTAAAAACAATCTTATAATTCTATAAACCCAAGCAAACTACAAAAACAGAACGTAGATATGCTAAACGGACATTAACATTTTCGTCGTGAAGTACGTGCGCGGAATACAAAATATGTTTATGGATATTAAAAAAAAAGTATTAATTCTATCTACATCAAACATTTTCCAGATCAGCCACAACATCGAAACAGAAGCTGTAAGCAAGAATGTAACGATTATTCACATGACAGTCGGATGCATTAGGAACCCTTCACTAAAACTTTGTTTGGATATGGGCCAAAATGGGAACGACTATAGATTTTTTGAGTTTCATAAGTACTAGAGTCAACCTATTAATTGTTAATTGAATGTTGAAGCAGGTCATTTTCAAAAGTTCTTATCGCTTTTACTCAAAAATAAGTTGTACTTAAAATCAGACATTGAAGAGAGGAGATTTTGACATTTTTTTTCTTACGCAGGTTTTGCAAAGAAATAAGCTCTTACCAAGCAAACAAGCTCTTGGTGAAAATAGATACAAGGTATGGGTTTGATTTTCTGCGGCTTAGATTAACGAGACATGGCAATAGATCGCTTGGGTTAGACTTATATTAGAATAGTACATCGCCGACACACACGTATTATTCAGTTAATAATTCCTGAAAGGCAAAGCTCTGTACAGGCTAGAGGAAGCTATTCGTTTAATCACATCAACTGCTTATTCACTCAACTTCTATTGTAGCTTTTGAATGGTAAGAAAGTCTGATATCTGAGAAGTTTCTTTTCTTTAAAGCATGCATGAGTATAAAAAATATAAAAATTATTTATTTTTTTAATTTTTTTTTCCTAAAGTAGGCTTGTACATGAAGATACAATATCTTATCTATATATTTACAGCTTTATGTAGAATACACATTAGAAGACAAATACAGAAAAAAAAGGAAAAAGTTATAAGTTAGGAGTGAACATTTAAGTTTAAGTTGAAAATTCAATTAAAAGTTTAAAAGTTAAGAGATAAAAAAGAAAGGACTGCAGTTTTTAACGGAATTTCATTTAACTGTCTGTTTCTCTGATATGATTCGGATGACTATTCCACAACCGAGCGAGATAAGAAGGTTGGTGTGATTTGATAATTTTAAATAACAAACTAAGCGATCTGTATTTCAATGAGTTGTCAAAATACATACCGTTTTTTTTTTTACGAACTAGATACGTGATCGAATCCCCTCATGCCGTAAATGTATCGCTCGATATTATTAAATGCGACATTGAGCTAATGAATCGCAATCTGCAAAAACCTCGCAGCCGTACATCAGAATGGGAACCGCAAGTGTTTTTCCAAGCATGTTTCGGGTCCTAAAAGGGTTGTTGTCTTTAGTGACCCAGAGTGTGCGGAGAGCGCCATATACTTTTTCAACAATCTTATTTATATGGTTATCCCAAGTGTAGTTTCGATTAAAAACGATACCTAAATGTTCACAGGATTAACATATTAAATCGGAGCACTACAGAGAAGAATTGGAGGAGAGTGGGACGTATCTACCGATTTTCTTTTTGAAATAGCCATACATTTTGATTTTCCAGGATCCATTGGATTTTCCCTAATCATAGGTTTTTTGTAAATCGTCGTTAATGTGTACGATTTGCACTTGAGAGCAGCTACAAAGAAGTTGTGCATCATCTGCATAAAGTTTAGGTTATACAAAATAAGGAGATGTGTATCCACAAATTGCCACAGATTGACAGAGCTCTTCTGGTCAAAGGAAAAAAAATCACTTCTTTGTAAAAGGCTCCACCGATTAACGGTCCTTTGATCTCTTAACGCTATTCGCAAAGAGCCTGCAAATTTTGTATCATGACAGCTATAGAGATGATACCTAGTTCACAAAATATACTTATTACACTATAAATTTCTATAGAACACATGGAAGATATTTATCATGATGCTAATCTATTATTTACTCTTAACTTAACTCCGCCGATAATATGCAAGAAAGGTGTCACTCGTTTTCATAATGTTTGTTTGCTTTTCAGTTGCATTCCAATTGCCGTTGCTTTGGTTACTGTTACCAAAATATTTTGTGCCATCGCAGTCTACAAACATTACGAAAAAAATCGAGGCATCGTCAGTTTTAGCTTTGAACTTGATAACATTTGGATTCAAAGTTGTGAATATTTTTTATGATTCAATAATTTTCATTGAGCTATTCCAACATCTTTTGTCAAGGAGTTGAGTTTGAATCTTTCATCTGAGAGTTAACTTTTACAGTATTTAAAACGACGTCAAAGAAGGATTTAATTCTTCAAGTTGTGTTGCCTAGAATTCGATGGTTTGTTACAACGGATTAAAAGCTTTGATTCGAAGATTCGGCTCAGGTGCAACAAATTGCTTGTTTGATTCTCGAACTATATACTCCAATAGAATATTTTAACCTTCCATTCCCAGGTTCTTTTTTTAACGCTATCAGTACTGCTTATAAGACAAGCTTTGTAAGTGACACTGTTACTCATAGAATAATACCCATCTTGTCGCAGTCATCATTTTGCGTGGTGTTAGTCGTTATAACTTTCCATTCCCAGGTTCGAACCTTAGAGTTAATTCTGAGCTATTATCTAGTATGAATCTGGTCCATCTATCTATCACTGACCAAGTTTGTGGCCTTGCTGTAGTGGTTATAATGTCAAAAATAAAGGCTTGCGTAGATTATATGGCTCTGCTGTGAAGGCATAACACCGACAGCAGGGTGATAAAAAAATCTTTGAAAACACAACTTCATTGTATATCAACAAGTGTAGAATAATATCTTGCGAATTGAGGGTAAGCTAAAAAGTCCATCTGAATTTGGCCATTCCAGCCATGGAGTAATTGAAACCATCATGCCACTCTTCAATCTTGTCATGCTTTTCCTAATCCTTTCGCTCGCTATGTGCATTTTAACTCTTTAATAGTTGGTAGTCATAATCTCTTGAGAACGAGCAAATTTGAAACAAACAAAAACGGCTTTGGGAATGGTTGGAACATAAAAAGTATGTAGTTGTTTTTAGCCAATGATAACATTTGTCGATTATTTGAGCTGTGAAAGAATACTTTTTACAGGAACTGTTTAAAAAGTAAAACTGAATAATGACTTTGTCCAGTACAACAAAATTAGCACTTTCCATGCGCGTCTCAAAACATTGCATTCGACACAACGTGGGCATACAATGCATGACCTGACGCATCGGCAATCCAACGCTTGTCCAATCTCATACATTTACCACCAAGCGGCCCGTCATTAAACGCATTTAATTGCGGTTATGTGATCATTCGCAAGAAGCGGGCTTGGTTCGTGTTTTTGTAGCTTCTGGCCACGTATCTGGGAACGTAATTTATGCGGCCGAATGCGTTTTCTTTATCGTACGAGAGGATCAATAAAGAGACTCGGCCCGACAACTCAACGATCAATGAACGGATGAACGCATCACGCAACTGGGGAGACGCTTATTTCATGATTTCATCAACAATGACATCATCCCGACTTTTCGTCGTCATACATGTAAAATGTATAGCGAGAAACCAAGTGCACTATCAATGATATACCTTAGGATCCTCTGTGTATTGGACGTTCCTTTCCTCCGTGTGTTTGGCATATTTGCAATCATGTCATCTTGCGACAAGTTTACAGACGCATTCACTGTACTAATCTTATCAGGCTTTTAAAACTGAATACAGCACTAAAATTGAATGCAGACATTTCTGAAATTAAATTTACCATGATTTTGAGATCATGTAAAGCAGGCTAAAAATATTGATCTGTGCATAGTCTCAACGATAAACTAACTGCCTTATTGTCATCCAACAGGAACGAAAAACCAATAGATTCCATTGCTGTAAATATCTACCATTACTATATATTTCGAATTCAAGTGTCAAAAATACGACCGATGACTGGTGAAATGCGTTTTAAATGGTCATGTATAGTATACCGATTTGAACATAAAACTTTACATTGTCCAACAATGCACAACTCGTGAGTTTATTGACACACGCATTCCTTGAAGAACATAGTTTTATTTTTTTACAATTCGTTTGCGGGTATCTTCGTTATCACTTAAAAAAAAAATAAAATCTTATCAATAAGAACAACATGGTGAAGTGAAACAACCAACTTTCATAAAGTTAAGTAAAAGAGTGAAAAGCTGAAAAGGCGTGAACGCTATCAGCTTTGAAATTATGTCACTAGATTACTGTTCGCTCTTTTGTTTGCTTTAAAAAAAATACCATCATCATTCGTGGATGTGTCTGCCTTTTGGTCTCGGAATTCTCCTCATGTTGTGAATAATTCGATGGATTTCATAATTATCGAATGCAATACATTTTCGGTTAGTAAAATTATCACCACCAAAGTATTTTTGAGCAAAACGCTTAGAAGAACAGTAATAACAAATCTGGTAGTAACACATATAATTAGTTCAGTTTACAAAGGAAAAAAGACGGCAAAATATCTGCGTTAACCGATTTAAAAAGTTGCGTTTTGTATTTGTTTTTAAAAATTAATAATTCACTTAATTTGAAAGTAAAACCAAATTCACGAAAGTGACTATCTTTCACGTGCAGTATATTATTTTCCAGTGTTTATTTGTTCACATTATCCAGTACAATATTTAATAAAAGCCATTATAAACTTAAAAACTGTAAGATATAATTTAAATGCTATATAGTATTACAATAGCCATAGAAGTTTTCTGTTGACAATTGATTGTCAACTCACAAGCGATATAGGCATATAATCCTTCTAATGTTGATTTCCGGGGAAGTGATCTTCACTAGAAGAACTGCAGTACTAATTAAGTAGAATGGCGTCATAACAGGTTGGCTAAATATTGAGCAAACGTTTTTCGTGTCACAATATTAAGCCTCAAGCATAATGTGGGAAACTGAACACAACCACTTGCGACTTGGATAAAAATTGCCTCACAAAAAATTTAAAAATTCATCGAATAAAGGACTGAAAGATAGGGTGCATCTTCCAATACAGAACTGACCTTCTCACTCGGGTGGATCCAATATGGCCTCCGGGACAAGATCTGGTTTCTTTTGTGAAGAAATGTTGTTTTGCTCATCCTTTCCCTGGAAAAAAACGATATGGGAAACAAAAGCCGAAACTATTAGAAGATGGAGTTGAACTTTCGAGCGGAAAATAGCAAATGTTCTTATTTATCTGATCATCATTGCTATGCGAATATATTACAATACCTGCAAAATGGAGGTGATCTATGTAGGTGTCCTTCCAGGATGGAACTCTGCAATGCTTACTATATATGCAACTTTTTATACTCATGAAAAGACGTCTTCCATTATCAATCTTTCATTTCATTTCCATTCCAACCAACATTAGATATTCAATTCTGTTTTTATCGTAATTTTATGTGGAATATAAAATAATAGAAAAAGATTTGCGTAAAGAAATCTACGTGCGAATGAAAAAAAAAATGTAAACAGTGAGCCGTGTTTCAAAGGTGTAATGTGTTACAAATAACGGCATAGGTCTACAATTGCGGTCCCTGTCTTTCAGTTTCATTTCGGAAATGCTTCACCATTTTTGCTCCTGAAAATATCTTCACAAAACTCAAATTTGTATGGAGTGGTGGCGAATTTTTGATTTTTTTACGTGTTAGGGACTTGCTGGAACCACATGCTCTCTTTTGGTCTTTTGTGCATCAATTCAAGATTTTCGAATATTTTTTTTGTAATCAAAGCAAGCTTGCTTGAAATATGCTTTGGTGCTTACAATAATTTATTTTAAACCAAAACCGATTGTCGTTTACACTGCGCGGCGAAACTCGAACACTCCATGTCCGCCGCTGTTCATACTTTTTTCATGTTGCACATTTGAGTCATTTGAATTATATACGGGTAAAAAATTTCTTTGCGAACTTTCAGAAAACATGATGAGATCTCAACGACATCGATTGGAGTTTCTATTTTTTCAACAAAACCAAATTGCCCCCACGCGCTCGAATTAACCTCGATCCATTTAATCGGGTTGTTGGAATATTTGATTCACCTTTAATAATAGGTAATCTTTATGGTTTTGTTGTTCACATGGTCCTGATATACATAAATGAACTTACTCTTGTCCATGCCATCGTCGATTTTTCCGTTTTACATGTTTGGCTTCTAAGATAAACAAGCTTTTTGAGTGTAACTACTTTCACAGACGAATACCTAATCAGTCCTGTTTTCCCTGATCATAGTTTAAGTAGATAATAAAATATACAATATGAATGTACATACATATATGAATGCATGACATCACATCATCAACATCAACATTCATAAAATAATAAAGAAATACAAAAATATAAAATAACTTCGAGTAAAATGAAAAATATTAAAAATGGAGTTTATTTGCTTTATTATGTAATCAATACTTTTCATAAATCAAACTTATAATAGTTGATATTAACTTACTGATGAACCCAAATTACAACAAACGATTTTAGATACAATGCGGCGCTTCAACTTCTGGCGTAGGTATTGTGCTATCCAATAAAACGCAGAGAAGTATAAATATATATTTTTTATATTCGGAATAAATGTTACAAAAGTAGGTGTTACCGCAGATTTTACAATTCAGAGATACAATACTACTGTATTTTTCAACTGAAATAATGTCGTAATGTTATAGAAAAAAAATTACTGAAACTATAAAAAACATTTAAGGAAGGTAAATTCGTGAAAAACCTTCGCAAATACAAAAAGAAATAAAAAAAAGTGACTAGATATGAGTTTACCATTTGTAGAAACGAATAAGAATACATTTCTATACGTTCATATAGGAAAAAAAGCAAACTAAGAAATAAATAAATAATTGAATATATCAACAACGAATCAAAGAATTACAACAAAATAAATAAATGAATTAATACATAAATAAATAAATAAACCAACATTTAAATAAACAAATAAATGAGTAAATATATAAATAAATAAATACAAAAATAAATTAATAAATAATCAAATAAATAAATATATAAATAAAAATAAATAAATTAATAAGTAAAAAAATAAATAAGTAAATAACTAGCTAACTAGTTAAAAAAAATATATTTAAGTATGATAAAATACAACGAGTTTTTGTTTTTGCTTTGCAATTAACAATTCAATTGGTCTACGAGGTTATTATTAGCCATAATACAGTTCGAAAAAAAATTCCTACTGAGTTTTTCAATTGCAGAGTAGTGCCATGGTAGGTTAAGCACCATTTTAAGTGTTTTGTTTTGTGACACCTGTAAACGTTTTATGTGGGATTTTGCGATATTACCCCAGACTTTACAACCATATAACATTAGTGCCTGGAAGATCACCTTGAGAATTATTATTTTATTTTCATTCATTAATTTTGACTTCCTATCAATAAAGGGGTACATTAAATGAGTTACTTTTTTGACTTTGTTCACTGTTTTTGTAATGTGTTCTTTGGTATTCCCAAATACTTAACGGATTGCTCACAAGCTAAAATTTTCCCATTTAGCTGGAGTTGCCTGCTGTGCAGAAAGCAAGCTTTTCTTTTCAGGGTGAAAAAGATGGCTTACGTTTTATCCATTTGTTAAACGCAGAGAAAACGAACATCCGATAATATTCATATCTCATTAAATGATTGCCGTTCTGTCTGACGCTTACTTATAAATAACTTATCAGATTAGTCTGAAGGAGCTGATGACCCGGCATCCGACTTCGTGATCGCACATAGGAACGGTCTCTGAAACGGTCTCTGACACGATATCTGACACGATCTCAAGATGTCTCTGGTACTATTTGGCGTGTCCATATTCAATAGTAAGTTAAACATTTGTTGCTTTGGAAGAGTATGCTTAGCTAAAGAACACAGAAGAGTGATTCAAATCCAATGAAAATAAGGTGGAAAACATAACTGATCATCGCAGTTCAATCAATAGATCAATACGTGTTGTATAGTAAGGTGACCACGATGCAATATATGTACATGAAATCTACTGCACGTTTGACAAAGCCAAGTTGTGAGTTGAGCGCCAGAGCTCCGGGTGGACCTGGGTCTGAATCAACGAGTGACTTCAGGTAACTCGATCTGCAAAAAATCTCCTATTGCGTGCACTAAGATTATTTAAACCCTTATATGCGCAACGTAGATAACTGAAACAAAATTGTCGGATTATGTTGGATGACTTGATATGCAATTTTAAGGTGCAAAACCCTTAATGTGGCCTTGCTTGAAAAAAATTGGTCAGATTTTAACGATCTGAGGAACTATTACTCATGGGTGCTAAGATAATATTGGCGTTTGCAAAACACGTAACGGAATAATTTCACCAGCCACAGTTTGGATGAATATTTAAAAGTTAATTACCTATTTATCCACAGCGTTAGAAGCCATTGAAAAACAGTCCTCAGTACCACATCGATAAACAGTTTATCAAATGCCTCTTAATTTTTGGTCTTGTCCAATGACTGGAATCCACAGTTTTTAACGCAATCTTTAAATCTCCTAGTAGGCCTTAAGTTGCGAAAACCATACCAAAGGAAAAGAATTCGATTTTTCTCCATTCCTTGGGCAGAGAACAGCTTACGGATGAAACTAGATGCTTGTAAATTACGTTGAAGATGCTCTAAAAATGTCTATAAATTCTAAATCAATGACATAAACGACTGCAACTATTAGTCTGTTGAGCTGATATCTTTTATCAAATAACACTGCATCTGCAACACTTAAAACTTCTTAAAACTGTAATTTAATAAGTGTCAAGTAGTACTCCTCCGCAATTCTCAATTTGTCTATGAGTTGATATACTCATTGTTATCGCTAGTAGAACAGGGTCACTATCGTGCAAGCAAATAAAGGATCCAATCTTTTTATGTGATTTGCGCTAATTTCCATTGCACTTGCTCCACATACCTCGATGTCCATAGATAATCCCGCTGCCCACTTCCTCCGTTCAGCATAATCACTATCAGCGGCTAGTGTTCCAATTTGCATCTCTCCATTGAGTTTATTTTGCAAACGTTTGGGGTGAATCTCAAGATCACACAAATACATGAAGAAATTTTCCGGGGAAGACAGAGTGAAAAGAATTTGTAAATTCATGCTGACCATGAGATTGCCGCATGGTGGCTCTGTGACAACTGGACTAGAACTGAGATTTTGACTCCGATTATAAAATATTTTCATTTTCCTGTCCTATTGGCGATTCAATTGGAAAATTAGATTCCCCTTTGTTTTTTCACAAGTGTCCGCGTGTCTGTGTACGTATTTTGATATATCTTTCGAATGTCGCCTACCCACTAAAGTACGACCGCTTTTTATGCGAAGTGCATCTTGATTTGCTTCAAGACAGTTGTCGTCTTAAGTAGAACGTACGTTCGCCGTGCCATATGGCACTCAAAGATTTCAATCTTATTATCATTGCCGTATGTCTGTGCGAATTGTAGGAATGTTTTTTAATTTCCGTTGATGGATATTAGCACAGAGGTACCCTCAACTATTCCGAGTCTCAGTTAATTGTGTTGTAAGAAGACCATCGCAAACTGACCCTGTTTACAGCTAGGTGGATCCTACCTCATTGAAAAACCAATGCAAGAAGCTTAGATAATATACAGACTCTTCGGCATTGTGTTATGAAGATTACATAGGCACATATGAATTTGAATATTTTATTCTTCATGCTGCTATAATAGCAGACTATCTAAAAGTAGATATAAGTTTATCTCTTTGATGCTGCGCGCTAATAAGTTTTCAAATAATATCAAAATCAACTATAGTGTTTAAAGGATTTCAGAGTAAAAACCATAATAAAATTTTTATTTTTAGACGTTTTCCAATTTTTTCTACAAAACGAGAAGAGAACTTATAACTTACTTGCCTATCACACCATCACTTCGTCGTTGAAGTATTTGCTCTATATGTAGATGTTTTTTTATTCTGCATAGGACTGAGCGCGCTGCTTCCAGTTGGTTAGACTGATCTTCATGTCATCAGGAATTGCTTGGTCTTTGAACTGGAGGTTCGATCGCTTTTTTCGTGAATGGTTGCGGCTCGAAGACTTTCAAAGTTTGACCACTGTTGTCCTTACAATCTATGCCATTGTAGTCAATGATTAGCTCTTTCCACATAATCATGACGACCGATATATCTTGACTCCTTTTCAACCGCCGTGAAAGTATAAACAATGGCATCTTTAGTGCGAGCGATGTTGTCGATATCTGTTGCGTATATTGGTGCTCCATCTTGAAACTCGCCCGCAGTAATATTTGTTCAAAAATTTTGTTGAAAAAATGCATTTTTATTGCTGTGAAACTATTATAATTTAATAATTTTTTATTAAATAATCGCTAGAAAAATGACTTTGGCTATTGCATGGTATTGAGCATAGGTTTAATGTTTTAGGAAGCATAATTCGCACCTTTACAAGCCCCATTCTTATTTAGCATACATATCACAGTTCATGAAGATATCGAAGTAAAGTGATAAAAACCGACTTTTAAATCTTTGTAGGCTTTTTTTTTATTTATTGTGGCAAAAATTACAATTTTCAAACCTAAAATGGAACATTGACAGAGATATGAATTTGAGAAATCTTTCTATTGAAATATACTCTTAATTTGAAATCTATATCACAGTAAAATTCATAAATAAATTGAAGGAAAAGCCACAACTAAAACCTTAATTAAATAAATGACCCAGCTTGGAGTACAGGGAAGAAGGCAGAAACAATAGCTTGGTTTCAAATAAATGTTGGAATAGATATTAAATATTGAACAAATCAATAAATAATAAATAAGAGATCATAAATAATAAATAATAAACTATAAGTCATAAATACCAAACATATATATATGTAAAAAAATTAAATATCACAGAACTAAATAAATAATAAATAATAAATAATAAATAATAAATAATAAATAATAAATAATAAATAATAAATAATAAATAATAAATAATAAATAATAAATAATAAATAATAAATAATAAATAATAAATAATAAATAATAAATAAAAAATAATAAATAATAATTAATAAATAATAAGACATAAATACCAAATATACGTAACAAAAAAAAAAACAAGGAAATATCACAGAAATAAATAATATGTAAATAAATAAATAATATTTGTAGATTGCAGGGAGCAAAATTAATTTATAAATAATGAATCTACATTGATGAACAAATGGATTAGACATTTGTAGCTAGGTTTGAAAACAAGTCATTGTCCGACATCAAGCAAGAATTATTATATTTTGTGTAAAGTTTTGCTATTCGTTCGGCAACCATTTTAATTTCAGTACGACAATGGAGTTTGTCTTCGGAGTAGTACCATTATCTTTTTAAGAGTTTTATTTTGTACAACTTCAAGCTTGCGCAGGTGGGTTTTTGCACATTTTCCCCATACAGGCGATCCGTAAAACGTGATTGCTTGGCAAATGACCATTAAAATCAAAAGTTTATTCGCGTTGCTAAGTTTGGATCTTCTATCTTTGTAGGCTAAAAAACGTAAATTTCATAAACGGGATGGTAATAACGTCGCTAGATTTAATTATAAATGTACACCAAATTTTGAACTCAATTCCTCTGTGATTTTATCAGCAAAATTAGGATGTTTTTAGATACATGTATCTGAGAGTAATTCTCATTATACACTTCAGAAATCGAAATTCCAAAAGTAGAAGTTAATATTGATTAAATCATCGAGCAAGTAATTATTGGCTGCTGTACTCATAAAACGTTAAAGCGTGGGTTTCGAATTTCATTTATAATAAAACAAACTTAAATGTTTCATGGTCTGAATTAATAACGGCATAACGTAATTCTACATAGTTATTTTTAATTTGGCAAAGACGCATAGACTCCCAATAAAATATTTATACATATTATATATTTGTCTTAATGAATTTCATATTAAAATTGGCAACATAGGATTTCAAGTTCTTTTTTTAATTCATTTTATTTGTGAGCTGTAATAATTTTAAAACAAGGAAGCATTTTTAAAAGAATAGAAGAAAGCTCACAATGATGTTTAATATGCCAAGAGCAATCTTATGCGCGTAGTTTGACAGACAAAGAAACCACCTTTATATCATCAAATGCAGCGCGCTTAAGTGATCTCGTTTTCAAAAATGTGATCATGCTGTTGCGATTTGTATTTCGATGTAAGATCATCACTTTCTTGATAATAATGGCAAGCATTTTGAGTTGATATATTCAAAGCGTAATTTTTTGCCTAAAAATACTGAACGTAGACGATGTCCAACGATTTTTTATACATGCATAGATATGCACATTTTCTTTTTATGAATGCTATCAGTGTTTGCTATTCAACATGCCAGAATAAGGACGCGTACACTTTTGCCTAAGTTTGTTTTCCTAACCCAATAAATATTTCTAGAAAAGTATACTTATGCAATAACAGATTTGGTTTGGGAGAATAATGTAATTGCGTTGAATTTAATTGACTCATTGCCACGAAATTGAACACACTCTTTTCTGTCTTGCAACACTTCCCTACAGATTTCAAAGAATTAAAAAAATAGTGCTCAAATTCAACGCCTAAGAGGCTCATCTTCTCTATTTTGCACTCCTGTGACTTGTCCACCTATGAAGAGCTCTTACTGCCTGAAAGCCTTGAATTTTCCACTAAATCACAGTTCTTGTTTTAAACAGCGCCATGTGATGCACAATACTACTTGTAAACAAGAAAGTAGCAGAGAATAGTCATTGAAAACCCTTCCTCGTGGCTCGAAAATAACCTCACTAAGATGACGTACCGCATCTCAGAATCCAAAAAAAAACAAACTTAAGTAGAGTTAAGAGTTTCTGAAAAGAAAAAAAAAACACATAATTAGTAGACAGCCACAAGCGAGAGAAATATGTACGTACTGTCAAGCCTCTTGACAGTCTGTTCATGGAGTTAAAAATAATATATGTATGCATTCAAATATACATACGTTCTCGTACATATATACGTTGAAAAACATGAAACAGAAAAAAGTGTATCGGGAACAGAAACGCAATTAGCGAGTATTGTGACTCAAGTTCTAAAATTATGTTGCACATGGCAGAACAAAAAAGGGGCTATTGCACCAACAGTGACAACCTTTTGGGGAAAAAATTGTGTCAATGGGACAACATTGGCGAATACTTGTACTTGTACCCGTAAAACACGAGGCTTGAACCGGCATTTTCATTGATTCAAATGAAATAATTTTTGATATATAAAGCCATCGTCGAGTTCAACGTTTCTAACAAGCAGCTCTTATGGTATCTTGTAAGTGTGCAAAGTTAAGGTCTTTTCACTCCTTAAACATTTTGTCTTTTGCCACGTCGGCGAGAGTTTACAGATTTTGCGAGTAACGCAAGACACTACTTTTGCAATCACATGCTTGATTTATAGTACAGCTAATGGAAAATGAAATGTGCAATTTTAGTCGTCAACTATCGTAACTTAAGCTGTTATGCTGTTGCTGTGTAAAATGTATTAGAAAAAACCAATTCCGATTTTAAATATGCACAAAAGCTAAATTTTTGACGTTCCATTACCGCGCCATTACAAGCATGACAGATAGGCCTGTTATCGTTTGTTTCCAGAATTATGGTACACTAAATGATCGTGTCTTGTTTAAATGTGGATAAATCAACGTCGTAGCCATGTCTTGGCAGGCAGATATTGATGACTTGTACAACACATATTTCAGTGTTAATTCATGTCCATGGTGATGCATCAGTATTTCCTACAATGTGAGACGAACAGCAAAGCGCTGCAAATATATCAACAAACCACGAAGAATTGAGGAATTAATGCTTTCCAAGTATTATTTTATTATTAAAAGCGTTATTCAGTCGAATATATTTAAAGTCACAATTAATGTTTAATCTTAACAAACTAAATAAATGAACAACTTTAATGCTTGAATTTATATATATTGAACTTAAATTAATTGAATTTTGCAGATGGAAACTTCCTACATGCTCAGAGTGTTACAATCTGCGGCTAAAGTTTTTTGGATTTGCAATTTTGTTTGTTTTGCTGTAACACATCCACAAAGTTCTTAATCCATAATTCTACTCCTAATTCTTTTGTAATTGGACACGACTAATAAAAAACTCGTCGTAGATATCTGTAAGGTTTTTCTGTGAGTGTGCAGTAGTGTGCAGAGTGTTCTTAATCTACGATCAGTAGATTAAGAAGGCTAGTCGTGAATTTTTTATTCTTTCCCAAATTAAAGGTGACAAAATGTTAGTCCTACCAGAGTAATGAGGATCAATGATCATTAAGAGATATGATCAGAAGATCAAGTCGTTTAAAAACCTTTAGAAGATAATAGTGTGGGCTATTTCATTTTAAATGAGTACTTTCCTTTGACATATTTTCCAAAAGCTGCACCTAAAAACTAATTTATAAAGACTAAAGGTTGTTAAGTTTGTTAGTTTATATCTTAAAGGTGATCTTCGAAACTACTCAGTCGATTTCAATCAGACCTTCGAAATGAACACGGTGTATAAATTTTCCCATTTAAATAAAAGTATCTTTCATGGCAACGAATAATGTTGGCATAGCTGTTTAAAAACTTTTAGTTTATTGTGAACGCTGTCGTACCTGTTATAGATATTCAAGGGGTTTCTACAGAAAAGTTCTAAAACTCAAAAAGTTATCGATGTAAATACACAAATTGTTAAAATATGGCTTAAAAAACATGTTTTAAATATTAAAATTTGTGCTGGCGCTAAGCTGACAAAAAGGTACAAGACTAAAATCAGTGATACATGTCAGTAATTTGCAATAATATCATTTATTGTATTAAACAATTTTGTAAGTATTTTAAAGACGTAAAATTTGTATTAAGGATGTAATCTTCGAAACTACTTATCGGATTTCAAAATTCGAATACAATGTGATAATTTTTTTTTGTCACTGTACCTTTATTGCTACTATGTTATTTGTAAAGTTATTTTTCCAAATCTAAAATTCACATCTGGTAAGTAAGTGGTAAGAAAACAGGCCTACACAGGGCTCTTTAGGACACCTCGCTCTTTCCCTATTCATTCATTTTCCATCAATCATCCAATATTTTGCATCATCTGCAACATCAACAACATGTTCAGTCTGAAGATCCCATTGTAAATATTGGTAAAAAAAATGTTTGAAAGCTTATGAAAAAAATTTTGCAAAAAATTTAGTATGTAAATAAAATGTTCCTTTTACACAACATTGCGCAAAATCTACGCGGACAAAATCGCAAGTCGCAAGGGACTGCTAGTTTGATAAAAGATATTGGCAAACATTGGCTTTTCCGTGGGCTCAGAAAACGTTCAAATTTTCGCTAAACCATATGCAAAGTGACATTTCACATGGAGCTTAACATTTTACATTCGGTGAGCCGTATGAAACAAAATCACTACTTTTGACTTCTCTGAGGAGATGCGAAATCAATTTTGGAATGCTGAAAGTGAAACTGTAAGATTTAAGCCTAAAATTTACGTGCCCATGTGCTGCTGGATGGTCAATTAGCGAAACAAAATTAACATTTGTGATAAAACATTGTATTGTTAAGCTGATCACATTAATATTTATGTAAAATCTAAAAATTAGCATTTAATCGTTTAATCGTTATGCTATTATCAATCAGCAACTGGTTTCCGTCTAGATTTTCGTTCCAACCAAAGCATGCTATGCCCATAGGCACAGTCGAGTATATTTTCCGTCCACGGAAATCCATAAATCACCAAAAACGATGCGTATGACAGCGGGCTAATTTCTAAATCTGTTTATGCATATAAAACCCACATCAGAGTGCTACCCAGCGTTAACAGTCGCACCAAAGAATCAACAAGACCATCTATTTGTGGTCTTTCTCAATTAACAATGTCAGCATTCAGATTAGTGATCTCTAATGGTTGTTAGTAAAACAAATGCCATATTTTTAGTCAAACGGATGTTAGGTGATGCGGGATTCGTGGGAAATGGTCTTCAGGTTAGATGTTTTATTAGGTGTTTTGATTGCGTTTTCTAGATTTTTGAAAGACAGATATCAAAAATTGGTCAAAATTTGAACTACGCATTCGAGTGTAAGAAAAAGTATTACCATTTGGATGAATAAGGTAAATGAAGTGTGGGTGATGTGAACGCATCCCATTTCTACTCGAAGAACGTAAAGTTTTATTCTATTTAATTCTGCTTGATATCGAAATGATGAATAGTCTCGTCTTCATTGTTTTGCAGTTTGTTGTTTGCAGTTTGCGCGGTGTAGTTCAAATGGCAAAGTGCACCGCCAAGGACCAAAGAATGTTGATTATTTAAATGTAGTACAGCCTTAACAAACTTAAACAAATTAAAAATTTGAGGATTAAGAGAATTACCTGTTTTGCTTTTGTACCATAGTTTCTTTCGCTTAGATATTCCTATGGCACTTCGATATTGTCGAAAGCGTATATTTTAGTTTCAAAAACATTCCACGTGTCCGTTAAATCAGACCCCCCCGGAGATTCATAACATGTAATGTTTTTCAACCTCCCCTTTACATTATATTGAGAAGGATTAGTTTACAACATTCTTATTTTGATGACAGTTTGAATTCAAGATAGTTCAAAAGCATTTAGTTTCAGGCGAGCGGTGGAAAGTCTTCCTTCCGACATAAGGAAGCGTTCTCCATGAAATAAAACAGTTATAAAACAGGGATAAAACAGTTTTTCTCTGTTTATGCTAAATAAGGCAATTTTGTGAAAAATTATGAAAGCCTGCAAACTATCGCCGCGATGAAACCAACAGATGTCACATCCATTTAAAGAATCGCTAAATCATAGCAACATTATTTATATATATTAGTTTTTTTATATTTCATGATAGTTAGAAGATAGATAATACAACAGATAGATAGTACAATATTCTTTAAATGTTTTTCATTCACCGTTTTTGTCTTGTTTCAGCAACTTGTTTTCAAGTTTAATTTTCACGCACGCTATGCTTAACGTATTGTCAACGTGTCAAGGAATTAAATGTATGCCATTTTAACGCCCGTAGCTACAACTCATTTAAACGTGGCTATCCCAAATTTATTTTTAATAATCCGTACGTTGATGTCATTTGCGTGAAAGAAACTCTGCTTGAACAAACTATTTTTGACAGGGTTTATGCTACACCAAATCATTAACTGCTCCGAAATGACAGAATCACTGGTGGAGGAATCGCAATTTATAACAAGTCTTCTCTAAATTCTCTAATTGAATACTCAATAGCTGAAATTTATGATGCCATTGTGAAGTACATTGTTTCTTGCGTTAACAAACTAGCAGGTGTTATACCCCGAAGCCATTCTTCACAACACTCTCAATTTTCTCAATGTGAGAATTTCAATGCTGACTTAATAAAAAAATAATTCCAGTGTGTGTCAGGTTCAGGAAAACTCTTACTTCTTAGGCCTTACTGATATTAATTCTGAGCCAACTCGTTTTGCACACTTGATATTGTTATTGTTTAATTGTTTGACCAGCTCTCATTAGATGGTATTTCTGACCATGACCTACCGTTATTTACCTCTGATTTTCATATAAAACTGTTCGTTTTAACTCAAAAATTTTGCGTCTATTGATTTTCCTTTATTGTCTAGTGATGCAATCTCGGTACCCATTAATTAGATCTATCTGATCCGAAATATAAGTTGTCCGTATCTCACTTCAGAGGTTCGCTCCGCATTAAAATGTATACGCAGGTTGTACGGTAAATGCAAACGTTCACCATCTGTATCGACCTAGAGTGCTTAAAAGTTTGCGCTTAACCATGCAACATTAATAATCGGATCCTCAGAAAGGACCTGCTATTCCTCTAAATTAAACACCACATTGCCATCTTAGACACTATGGCGCAATTCGTGTCAAATTGCAATAAGAGCCAAAAAAGACACGAACTGTACTTTTTACAATGCCCTCTGGTTTCCCGCAAATTAGGAAAACTGCAAGATTGATACTTGTTGTGGAAAAGTCAAATACATAGCAGCAACTTTTGCTGTTTGCTTCGATTTATCTTCCCGTGTAACAGTGTTTTTTTTTTGCTTCTTTTTTAACGCATTTTTATTATTTCAATTATTTTTTTCCTTACATGCTTAACAAAAAACGCTTAAAGCTAGCTTAATTAACTTAACTCTGTACTCACTAACTTACTGGCCCTCTTCGGGCGCTCTAAGCTAATCCTAACAAATTAAAAATAATGTCTTTCGACTTACTACAACTTTTTTATATTTCAATTTAAGTTACTATTTAA
The DNA here is from genome assembly GCA_963555765.1 of Orthonevra nobilis. Lineage (NCBI taxonomy): Eukaryota > Metazoa > Arthropoda > Insecta > Diptera > Syrphidae > Orthonevra > Orthonevra nobilis. The sequence goes on along the minus strand of OY743224.1, from coordinate 80,760,292 downwards.
AAATTAAGAAAAATATAGATTTTTGAACCAAAAAACTCGATGTCATGACTTTTTTATTATGTTTTCTTAAATTATACTTTATATCTTATAACTGAAATAAAATCTAAGCTACAAACTAATCTAAAATCTTAACCTATCTTAAATTAGCACTTTAAATACCTAACAATAAATATATACCAATAAATACCTGCCAAGGCTGACAAGACATGCTATCAAATTGCCTTAAGGGCACTCAAAATTAATAAAAGACGATAGAGTTCTAGTCTTCGCCCAACCACCAAAACTTTTTATGTTGCCTTTCGACATCCGCTCTGTCGCGGTCTGAAACCGCCCTACTAAACCTGAGGGTCTCCGATAAGCTACTTGCGACGTCTTGGTCGTAGTTGACTCGCCCGTCCACAGCTTTTCGACCAACGTGGAAGATTAACGGTACCGCTAATCTGTCCTGGACCAGACCTTTTCTATCTAAATAGAGAAACGCTTCAGGGGGAATAAGGCCGTTAAGGCGCACAGTCTCGTGGTGCATATCATTGGGGTAAAAAGCCCCGGAGATCAAGTTGTTGTTCGAAGTCATTGCTCTTGCAGTTATCCACTCTGATCAGGTTTGCCCCGTTGTACAGGGCATCATTACTATAGAATTTTTTGTACTCAGACTCTGAAGTTCTATATAAGTGGAGACAAGCCCGAAGATATCGTCTTTCGAAAACCCGCATCTTTTCCATTAAGCTTGTTCCGACGTTGAACCAAACGGGGCATCCATAGGCAAGAACAGGCCGAATGAGGGCCGTGTAGCAAATCACCTTTACCTTGGCATCGAGTTGACTGCTATGAAACAGTCTCTTTGTCAAGGCAAAGGCCGCTTTGGCTCTGGCCAGAATAGCATCTATATGTTTGTTAAAATATAGATACTGATCTAGCCAGATCCCAAGGTATCTGACAACACTTCGATTCGCCAGTAGCTGCCCGTTTTGTCCAACGATAGAGAAAATTCGCCACTTCTTTTTAGTGTTTCTAGAGGCCCTAGACAACGGAGTCCTGAACAGAATGGTTTCGCACTTTTGGAAATTGATCTTCAACTTCCAATCATCGCAATAATCTTGAATCTTTTCGAAGTCACTTTGCAAAAGACTTACGATTACCTCGATCTTCGGACTTGATCTGTACGCGATCAAGTCATCTGCGTACGCTAATGAGTGGCGGAGAGATCCTACAAGATCACTTGTGAAGATCGTAAATAAAATCGGCGAAATAACTACACTCTATTGTAGACTGTTGTTAATGTCAAAAGTCCCAGCAGACATCATACGGCCATTTTTCGCAATAAACTGTCTGCTGGTGAACATATCTAAGATTATGTACAGTAGCGGTTTGCTTATGCCGAGCTGGTCAAGCTTGAAAAAGAGCCCCTGCAACCATACAGTGTCAAAGGCCTTTTCCAAGTCAATCAACAAGGTACTGTACAGTGGTATTTTTGACATGTATGATGCACGAACCAGATCCAGAGACCGTTCAGCCGACAAGTCAATATGTTCATAAATTCTAATATATAGTAAGTCACACTTTCAAACGGACTTCAACCTCCCACAAAACGGAAGGCATTACACATTACTTTGAACAAATGGTAACATTGTTATTCTGTTCGCTGCAGCTCAATCAGAAGCTTTGTCGCTACAAAATCAGACAACTTTATCCATTTCTGCTAAGCTTGTGTATCACCATGGGCAATCGTCTCAGGTTAGAAGGTTCGTCTGTCGGCAGTCGGAGATAGGAGATAATGGTACACTATCATTTGTGAATTTATGCATTTAATCCCTAAAGTAACCTGTCGAAAAATGTTTTTTCTGATGATTTCCTTATATTTCTCAGAGTTGAAAATTTACTAAAAATAACAATGAAACAAGATCCGGTGTCTGTCGGTAAGTAAACCATTGGCCTCAGTTCACTTGTTTGGTCAAAGCATTAAATAATAGATTCTAAAATCGCTCATCCTCTAATGCTAACTTGTGAATGAGCGAGCTTTAGAAGGCACAACAGAGTACAAGAGCAGCTGAATTGTTTAAATATTCAAAATCTGCAACAGGAAATTTTTTTCTCATCCCTATTCCTTCAATCAGGTAATTATCCAATAGAAAAGGAAAAGACTTAGTGTTGTATCTTACTGTTGGCTTTGCTCCCGCAACAACAAGTGTGAATCCATTCAGCAATCACGATGTTTTTGTTACGATGTCCATCTATATGATGGAATCTGGCTGTAGAATCCTTAATATCAGTTTTATTTATCTGTATTAACTGTTTTCAATAGATTTCATCTGGACCCGATTTTTCCAATAGTCTGTCCCAAATACTTTTCATGTTTTGCAGCTCTTCATCGTCTTCGAAACTTCTTCGACTATTTCTTCATTGTCGAGAGCGACTCTTAGAAAGTGCGAGTATAACCGGAGGGAAAACCTGTGCGGAATTATGTAGAAACTCAGGAAGCTAGCATCAAACATTGGGGAATGAACTTTGGTGTACAAATTTCCTGCTTCTCTGAATGTCTATCTTGAAGATTTTGCAGTAACTCCATTGTTTTTACAAAACCAACGGTTTTCAGTTGTGTCAAACTTTCGCAAATGATAGGTTCCTTTTTGTAGGTGTAACTCCACTCACTAATTAAAATTGCCTAGATTTGAGCTCTGACTTAGCCGACAAGCTAAAGATATTTAGGGGCTGTCGTTGTGATACACTCCTTCCAATTCTTAGTCTGAATTTGGGCAGTGGGTAGCACCAGACCGGTGTACATTTAAGTGTGTGAAAAATATCATAACTAAACCTGAGCAAAATAAAGAATTTGATTAAGAACTTATAAATATTTCAGTATACCATATGCATCGGAAAATTCAAATTACTCAACTCTTGTTTTGAAAGATTCATCTTTCATGTAAAGTATATTATTCAACGGCTGTGAATGTAAAAATATTGCTCAATTCAGTCAGCATCTCGTTTTTAATCTCTTGTAAAACTTGACCTTATTTCATAAGTCAAATTTAAGTGCTCGAAATGAAGACATTTTTACCACAAAGCGACTTTTCATCAAAGGTTATAAACAACTAATGAGAAACTGTTTTTTATGGCATTTTTACGACGTTCTGATTATTAGATATTAAAGCACAGTGTCATTAGAGGAGGCGGCAATTCAAAACAACATTGTATCTTTCGATTCCATAAGGCCGTTTTGTGACACGTTTACAATGGAATTGAAAATTATTCATCATCAAATGTTGAATGACTCTTTCGCTTCATCATCGCCAAAAATTAGGAGCTGAGATCTTCCTATCTGCTGTTTGCATAATCTTACCCAGTTGCATCGTAAAGTTCCAAACGCACTACGGAATACCATACGATGACTAATGGCGGCTCGACTATGCAGTTTTCTCTCGTGTTTTTTGTTTTGTTTTTGTCATTAACTCTATAGACATGCAAATGAGTTTTGTTTGGTGTAAAAATAGGCTAGCCTGCCATCAGAGCTCTGACGCATCTGCTAGACGGCTGTGTAATTTTTTCTTTTGGTCAGCATCAAGAAATCGCCTTGAGGTAATAAACCTTAACAACCTTCAACCATATATGTGCATGCGTCGAGAGATGACACAGCATACATATTATGTTTAAACAAATTATCGACTAAAAGTTGTTAGCAACGTTGGTTGACGTGAAAGGATATTAGTTCAGCAACATAAAATTTAACGCGGAACGTGACAATATTTTTTTTAAAATATCAATTACGATGACACTCACATGTATATATATAAATGTTATGTCATTGACTATCCAATTTATTAGTGACATTTCATTTTTGATGACATATTTGTCAAGAATAATAAAGTCTAGCAATTTGTATTACTATCTTTATCGTTCAAACCAAAGTCTGCTGACAGATAAGAACAATTTTAGCCTGGTTTTAATAAAATATGATATATAGATACAAAAATTATCAATGAGTACAATAGTTTTGTTTGGGTTGCGCATCGCATGCGCAGATTGGGGTAAGAGAAGAGTGCTAAACCGCGAAGGCGATAAGTTTTGAGCAAAAAGCTGGGATTTTATCAGTTATCACATTCGAACGATAAGGGAATGGGGTTATATTAGTCACTCTCGAGTCTTATTTTACTAAAGAGCACAAGGATTAGGAGAAGACTTGCGGTTTGGGGTCCGAGAACTTTTTATAGACTTGTTTGTATCGACTTGCCGATAGATTTATCATAACTACGCTGGTGAGAGCACCGATTATTTTGTCTCAGTAACAATCGTTCGGGAAAAAGACGATTAACAACATATTCTTTTCATTTTTTTTAATTTTGTTTAATGGTTCAAAAGGGATTTTAGGAAAAGTTGTACGGCAAACTGGTTTTGTATTGTTGCGGGTTACATTGAGAGTAAAAACAGAGAGGAGTAAAAAAAGAGAGGAGGAACGCATTTACATAGCGAGATTTGATAATTAAGTTAATTGTTTACAGAATTATTTAATTATATATAAACTGTAAAGTAAATATAATGACAAACAAATCAAATATTTTAAGCTGAACATCTTTATGGATAAGCATATTTTTTTTTTGACTATAAGGAAGAACGAAGTTAAAAAACAATTGCAGGTTAGGGAAAAATGTCTATTCAGGATTGCCGGAATTATACGAATATAACTGCGTGTTTAAAACGTAACAATAAAGGATATTATCCGGGACTTTGCTAACATATGTTCCAAGCATATAGAAAATTTCGGAATTTTGTTTTTATTCCGATTTTGGGTAGATGTGTAAAATCTTCGAATTTGATGATGCCAAAGACATATACTTTCCTCATCCGCTACAGCTGATATTCCATTTACCAATTCGTTTAACTTTTCTTACAGCCGAAAGGCTGTAAATCCAAATTTATCCAAAATTTTGTGTCTAATCGTCGTTTTAGAGTGTACGGTAGCGCATCAAATACAATACATTTTTATGCAGCTGTACCCCAAGGATCTGTTCTTCGACCAGTATTGTATAATGTGTACACATCTGATTTACCCATCCTCCCACGATGTGAGGCAGCAATATATGCTGAGGGCACGGCAATTATTTCATCGCATCAATTCAGGTTCGACATTGAGACGAATTTAAAAAATGCTTTTGAAATACTCTAAAACTACTACACAATGTGGTAAATCAAAAGGCTTGTTATATTCCGGCTAACCAGTCATTAAAAGGTGGACACTCAATAACCTGGAAACGTTCCGTTAAATATTTGGGCATGCATCTTGACTCAAAATTTACCTTTAAAGAACATACTACGCAAACGCTTTACAGACTAAATGTAGTCATAAAAATGTTATGCCCTTTTATAAATATGAAGTCAATACTTTCTCTTGAAAATGAAGTGATAGTCCAAAAAACAATCTTTTAATCTATTCTATTGGATGCCCGGTATGGGATTATTGTGCAACTTGTCATACTAAAAAAGGACAAACTTCACAAAATAAATTATTTAAAATGATGGTCAATCTCCCCTGGCATCACTTCACGTAACACGTATGTACATATAAAAGCTAATGTTGAATTGACCTCCTCAAGAATCTGCAGATTCATTTAATGTCAGATACGAAATTCCTAACAATCCCTTAATAAACCAATTAGATACTGTCTGAGGTCTACATATTTAAGCAATATTAATTATGTTTGTGTTTTCTTTCTATATTTTTTATATTTTTATATTATATTATATATTTTATATATATATATATTTATTTATATATTTTTATTTATTAATTTTTTCAATTATCTATTTTTGTATTTATTTACGTTTACAAATAATGTGCCCTTGCAATTTGTTATATAAAATAGTCAATTAAATAATAATTTAAGAATTTAATACAGCTAAATATGAGTATTTATACGAAAGTACATATGCGCTTAACACATATACTTTGTTATTTATGTACATATATACATATATATATATATATATTGTATATATATATTTCCTTAAATTTGAGGATTTTTTCGATATTTTCCTCAATATATGGTTTTGTTTCTCTACTCTGAGATTTGAATTTTATTTTGTTTCTCTATTCTGAGATTTGAATTTTATTTAAAAATATGTAAAAATCATTTCCAGTAGAAAGATTTACAAATACCAAATCTCTGTTTAACTTTTTGCGTTAATTGTGCGATAACACATTGTAACTTATTTACGAAATAATTCAAATAAACTTAATTTCACTCAAACCAATATTGCCTGTTAAAGGTTGGTTTGTTGAGCACGTCAGGCTTGCTTCCCGGACCTGGGCCTGAGCTAAAGATGTTTTCCATTTCTCACGGTCCGAATAATACATTATCTGCGACTGGTTGATCTGTGAATAAGTTGATAAGTAAAGAAAAATAATTTGAACTATTCGGTTCTGATCAGGCGAACTTCAATTGTTAAGTTGATCTCCTCACAAGGTTATGCAAACCGCCACCCGATCGAACGATCTACTCAAAGTCATTTATGGGGCTTTGTATCAAAATTTAACCAATGAACATTGGCAAAGAAGACTTTTATCGGATTCCTTAAGATTAAGAATTAAGAATTAAGATTTTTTATGTGACGTGATTTTCTGATTATGTTGAGCTAAAAGTGTTGATCAAGTTTTTCAAGTAGTTTTAACTACCAATGATGCCTGAGAAATTTCCAGTCCTTTGCCTAGCATCCGGTTCAAAGTTATAAAATAAAACTTTAACACTCAAGGTAGTTAATCTCCATTGATGAAGCGCCGATTACCGTAACCGGAAACATTCATTAGCTGGCAAAGCATATTTGTAGTTTATCAGCTATTTACATCCAGAATAAGGTATCTCAACTGAAACCTCACTCATGGAATAATAATTGTGTTCATAAATTGACAATTTATTCGTGTTAATTGACTGATAATTAATTTGATAATAATTATACATTCAATATTATGCTATGTGAAAAGAACGTGCCAGGAATTTCATTCCAAATATGTGTTTGATTCAGAAATGAATTGCTCACAGGCGCTTGAATGCTGCTTGCTATTCAATTGAAACTATATTTAACCTTTTCATTAGTGTTGAAATAGTCACCACTAGTTGCATAAAATGAAAAATCGTAGACTTGAGTAGAAAAGAAGCAGCATAAACGTTTGCCAGAGTAAATCCTATACTAAGACAAGCTGCGTGTATCGAGCAAAGAATATAATTCGTTCAAAGGTTTTCATCATCATCAGATACACAGATATATGCTCCTTTCGGAAATTTAAAATGCTAAAGCCATTATTATGTTAGTCTGATTTGATCCCATTATTATCCACACGCCTCTCCCTCGTCATATAAATACATCTATTATGACAGATACTTGCCTTGCAAATTCTTATATACTTTGCTATGGAATATAATAACATAAAGAAGCGATACCCTGTTCTGCCCGAATAACCATCTTCATGACACAAAAAGATGAAAATAGAGAAAACTTTTCCACCAAACATGGTTATGGAGATGGAAGAACCACACCACCATACGAAAGGATACTCTGAATGTCTGAACTGGTAAATCATCTCGCGTAGGACAATCTAATGATTCTGATGTATGGCTGAACGTTATTCTGGTCACGTTATTGAACATTTTGGCACTTATTTTGGTCTTTCTTTATTCTTTTTACTATGTTTTTTTTCGCTTGTTTTGTTTCTGTTTGAGGTACATGCATGCATTTTTAAAAGACACGAAGTTTCGGTTAAGAAAGCGTTGCAGTCGCAGAAAGCGTTGAACATTTAACTTATTGACTTACATTCTTTTTTGAACTCAAGCAAAAACACCCAAAAGGGAAGGTTTTAGCCTTCGGTAGATACTGTTTTCAAGCTGGTAAGTGTTTTAATTCATATCAGGTACAGTCAAGAAATGTGAATCACATTAGTAAGGGTTTACTTTCCGTAATGAACGCACTCTGAAGAAAGTTCGATCAATAAGTCAATTTTTAAAACGGATAGAAAATCTTTCATCTAGAAAAGGCTAAATTGTCTATTAGACATTTTCACAGTCCCCTGTTTTGGGCGGAAACATGGCAACATTTTTGAGAAAAGCTCCCAATATGACTATACGACCAGGCTATATACTGACGTCATGGAGAAGTTTGAGAAATATTTTTACCTCAAATCATACTACTGAAGAAGATTAAGAAGCAAATGAGTCTATAATCTGTAGCTTGCAAGAAGCATACTTAAAGGGTAAATCGACAGAGGTCATTGATAGGATTGAGAAGAACCTTAGCAGCTTTTAAGAGTTAAGATGTCATATACTTACAGTAAAAATTCGTAAAGTGGGACTTGTATAAGTGAAAAAACTCCTTAGCTGGAACCGATGGTGAAGTCACGACACTTAAGCACTGAATTACCTCTGTAAGTTGGATAAAACAAACCTCTATATGTTTTATTAGTTCCTTCAATTTTATTAACCTAAATACGTCTTAAATTAAGACAGCAAGTGATTTTTGCCTCTTTTTCTGAGATAGTACTTGAAAAATGCCAAAAGCTAAAACGTTTAGCAGTATCTGAAAAACTAAAGTTTCTATCCGTTTATGAAAGTGGAAAGACACGCGATGAAGTCTGTGTCGAATTTAATGTGGCCAAACCTACTCTTTGTAGAATCAGTTAGAATTCATCTCAATATTCTGAAGGACAAGAACCACTAAAACGCATACGTTGATCAGAATTTCAATGTGATGCAGCCATCTTTACTACTGCCATATTTTCATCACATAAATTCGCTCTCGATATTGAGAGGAATCTAAATCATGCGATGGAAATATTAGAAGCTTATTTTTCCAAGTGGAAAATAAAATTGAATGGTGACAAAACACAAGCAATATTTTTTAGCCGAAAAAGGAAATCTTGTTTTCTCCCTAGTATTCAAATCCAGGCTGCTGGAAAAAGTATTGAGTGGGAGAGCTCGGTGAGATATTTAGGTATCTATCTTGACACCAGATTAACGTTCAAGGAACACATTTCTAGATCGGTTAGAAAACTGAAAATATCCGTTAATTTATTATATCCATTTATCATGAGAAAGTCAAAGCTAAGTATTGGTAATAAGCAAATAATCCATAAAGTGATTTTTTAAGCTATTCTCCTATACGGCTGCCCTGTTTGGGGAAACAGTGCAAAATCTTCTTCCTTGGTAACACTCTACCCTAGACCTACATGAAAGAGCGAATGTTGAAATGATTTCGGAACGAATACAGAAGCTTAATAACAAATTTAACTTAGACTGTATTTTTGCTGATAATCACTTAGTTAACGAACTATACAATTGATATCCCATGTTTTTATTACATTATTATTTATTTATCTATCTATTTATATTAAGTTACATAGTTATTTTGTCTATTAAACCAATTGTTTACTATTACTAATCATTTATTTATTTAATTATATATTTATATATTTATTTATTTTCTTATTTATACACTTATTTGTTTATTAATTTTTATATCAATATATCTATTAATTTATTTCTGTGTACTTATTTCTTTATTTATTTATTTATTTATTTATTTGTTTACTTAATTAAGACACTTTAACTCTATTCATTAAACTTTAAGCTTATATAAAATAATTCTTAAAAAATATATGCATAATATGAACATTTACTTATCGTCACATGTATCTATATACATAAATATATATCTATTTGCTGTTTTTTTTTTGTTCTCTCTATAAAGGTTTTTTTTATCGAATTTTCCTTTAAAACAATGTATTATTGTATAGTATAACTCATTTCGATTGTGATATCTAATCCTATTTCAGAAGTAATATATAGCCTTACAAAATCTCTGAACTGTTAAATGTGCGGTAACACCATATTTTGTAAATTTAATCTCGAAATAAATAAATCTATCTATCTAGTTTCGTCGAAAAAAAATGTAATATAAAGATGCTTGCTCCAGTAAACACTACCAGATTTGCAAATCATCAGTTGTCCTTGCTCTAAATATTTTAAGATTGAACGACGCTATAAAGCTCAGTAGAAAGCTTGGCGATGAGTGTATTGGGCACTGTCTTCTGAGGAAGTTCGCCAAAAGACCAAGACTGACGAACAAGAATAACTTAATTAATACCAGGAAAGGAAAAAAGTATTCAAAACCTTTATGAAAATCTAGGAGATTTAGAAGGATTTAATTCAAGACTCACTTGCGAACATATTATTAATAATAAATAATTGTGGTACAGGTTCTTTTTTAGGAAGTGCCAATGATAACCGTAAATATCACAACTCGTTGGAGAGCTTCCTTCAGAACTTAATATTATCATAGTTTTTTTTTTTTATTTTATTTAGTGGGTTTTACTTTAGTATTCTTTAGTATTATGCCAGACATTTGCTCGTAGATGACTTTATTAGTATTTTGTATGGCTGATCCACACACTTAACTAAAACCAAGAATTATATGAAACCCCAGTTCATATTCGCCCACAACACTTTTTAAGGTTTCAGGTGAGAGAGAAGCCATATTTATTGACTAGGATATAATCGACCTTTCAGACTCATCCTGTGGCTCTCTTTAGTTGTTATACCAAAAGCCCATTTCACTGTACAAAATGTTATGTGCAGCGTTTTATTCACATGCTCCACTCCTGGATTTGTCCTATCCAAGTACGTGCATCTGCCATTTTCCCTTGAGATTAAGGATACCGATGATATTTGTGTCGTTATTTATAGGGAACCCTTCAAATGGTTTGGCGGACCAAAAAATAATCGAGGGTGAATTCATCTTAAAACTGAAATTAAACGAAATAAAAATTAACCAACAATTATTTAGCTTGCTTTATCCACACTACAAAAATGAAAACACTTTGGCTTTCATACGTTTTATCTAGATTCAGATAAAGCCGTAGAAAAATTTCGATTTACGGATTTTTTTTTTGGAGGAAGGAATGAAAACATTCTCGTAACCCCGTTAATTACACATAGGCATCCCCTGCAAACGATATCTGTTTCCATTTCTAAAACCTGTAGCCCATTTTGACCCTAGTTCATTAAAATATCAGATTCCCATGACCAATTATTATTTGTAGAAAGTATGTTCAGGTTTACTGCCTCAGTCAAAGAACGAAACTTTCCCTCATGCATCCAACCACTGGTCTGGTTGCGGAGTACAATTTTAATTCAATCACCCCTATCCGAAATTCTATTTAAAGGCTTGTATTTCCGAATGCATATCCCTTTACTCCAGTATCATGCATACTAAGCGAAAACATTCAAGGAACAGCGAAACCAGGAAAACAATATCTTCATAGCAACCGCCCTCAAACAGAGTTTTCCCATGTTTTATGCAGTTTACTTCGGAGTTGTTTCGTTAAAAACTTTCAAACATCAGAATCCTTAATAATATCAAATTCAAACATTTGATGCGACGGACAAAAAGTTAAAGACAACTTACAGGATTTCAATTGCACATCAGATTGTTGGTATTCAAAGATGTATCTACTGATGAAGTGCACCACAATGAATGTCTGGATGCATGTCGAGGGCCGGCGATTGGGTCAAGGCTTCTTTTTTAAGATTCTGACTGACACAATTTTATAAATAAGAGCAATTGATATGACAAAACGGATGTTCATTTGTGTGAAAAAATTGTTTTTCTTCACTGATTCGATTTCATAAAGACCCGCAGCGTTCGGATGGCGACAATCGAGAAAGTCAAGATGTTATCTCTGGCAATTGTTGAAATATAATAATTAAAGATTTCTGAGAAATATGTGTTTACGCTTTGTGAATAATTTAAGTATTGGTGTAATGGGAGCATTGATTTGTCCTCAATTCGTGGGCTTTCAAGGTTATAACATCAACAATATAATGACAGATTGATGCCAGCAAGTGATTTATAATTTTATGTGCATGTCATTGCAATTATTTTTATAAGAACGATCTAAGTCTCGAATTTTATAACCAAAACACATGAATTAACATTCGTATACAGCGGTAACTTCTGCGAATGCTTAAACGAAATTAATATTCTGCAATATTTATCTAATCGGAAAGGCTAAACTTAATTTAATTCAAGGAATGCACTAAGAAGATTCTTCAAGAGCTTAAATTTGATTGCAGATAGAAAAGAAAATGTTTTTTGCAACGTATACTTTATTTGTTTCATGAGGTTTTTAGGACATGCTACTGCCGGTCGATTTTCGATCAGTTGATATCTTCTATCTAAGTTGAATATCAGCTCAATCCTATATATGATTAACGCGGAGGTTTCAAAATCAATTCGCGTTTTCTAAATTATAAACTTTTAATCTTTCGGTGATAATCCTGAAAAAAACAACGAATTTCAAGTTGATACTCACAGCTTTTTTTCTACTTTAAATCTGCATTATCATTTCCAACTTGGTTCTGCTGTTGAAATATGCTTCGGGTTGTTCAAACAACTTAGATAGAAATTCGGAATTCTTGAGATTTTAAATGCGTTTCTCCATTTTTATTGGGAGACAACACATAACCCATGAGAAAAAGGAAGCAAAGAAAGTAACTTTTAACGTCCGATCTGGAATTTCTGTAATTGGAGAAAATGCTCCGTTGTAAAAGTCATAAGCCCCGACGATTAAGTAGTTTCATAAATGGTATGATTTCTTATGAAGAACAAAGTCTAAGAGGTCTTTACAGAAAAGGGCATAAGGATATTCACCAAACTACCACAAAGAAAAAGATTTCTTAGATCGAAAGCAAGAGTCTCCAGCTCTCGACTGAAGCTTTGTATGTGTTTTTCATGAAAACAGGATGTTCTTGAATTAATTCGTCTCTAAACAAAGCAGAAGAGAGGTTCAAAAATGGACTCAATGCTTTTTATGGACCTTCGGGAACTACGGTACACATACACTGTTTTTCAGACGAAATTCTATACAATCGAAATTGTAGCAAGAGTTATCCATTAAAGTTGTCTTCCCCATTCGAAAATTATTATTCTGGAAGGTTATCACGTCAAATCACACATAAAATGAAACCTCGTGATGTAAAGTCATAAGAATACGAGTAAAGATGAAACTAACTTAATTTGGGTATTTAGACATAGTAATATCCAAACGAAAGAAGCAAAGGATAATATGCCAAAGGCACGACAAATGCAGTTCTAGAAGCAGATAATACAGTAACGTTTCCAATTTAAGAACTTCCTAAGTAATACAATTGGAAATAACAGTAAAACTTTGCCTTTTGAACTACGCTTCGCAAACCATTCCCTATGAAATCTAAAGATGATGCGCTCATGAATATGAAGATAATGAAGCTTTGTCACAGCCGCGCACAGTTAAACCAAGCAGAGATGCCGGACATTTTCGGATCCGTGAAGATCAGCAAATTTTTCCACAAACTATTTTGTTAAAATGAGATTTTTCATGTGTATCCGATTGCAGGAATTCAAAAAAGACCTTAAGTTCTACAATTTGAAATGACTCATCACTTCGTCCTTAGATCTCATCTTACTTAATATAAATTAAATTTAATAATTTATTTCATTGTCAAAACCATTTTTTTGGCATATCACATCTTATAAAGGTGGATGCCCGATGATCAGTGGTAAGTGCGTGAGGACCCGGGCTCAAAACTAGGTAAGACCATCTAGTATTTGTTCACGGCCCCACCTTCTGACTGACAATCTCTCCGATTAGTTCACTGTCATCAAAAAAGCTTCTGAGGTCGTTTTTTCCTGCTTTTAATTTAGTTCAGAATAACTAAAACGCTAGACGCGCTTAGTACTAGCCTTATTTAAAACAATATGTATTCTTAATTAACTTCCTAACTTATAGCAAAGTTGGGATCTATTTAAATACTCTGCATAGGACTGATTTTGCAGATATCATCCCTTAATGGTACAGCAACTTATTGTGTAATAACTTCTGTGTGTTCATATCAGAAGGCGAAAGAGTGTGAAATTGAGATGTTTTCTTCGAAAAATGTTGTCAACTTCTCATATTGGGTTGGCAACTAAGTAATTTGCGGATTTCATTCATAGATGCCTTTGTTGAATTTTTAGGTTTGCTGACGTAATCGAAATGTCAAACACATTTTGTTATTTGATAGTTGGTACTTCAACTGTCAATCAGTAAGAAAAAAAATTTATCGGTTGTGTAGTTTTTTCTTGGCGTCTGTTGAAAAGTGGAAAAAAGAGAACGGGAGTGTCAAAATTGGTTTGCCAAATTTCGTTCTGGTGATTTTTCACTCAGATGAAAAACGCTCTGGTCGTCCAGTTTAAGTTGATGATGACCAAATCAAAGCAATAATCGATTCGGATCGTCACAGTACAACACGTGAGATTACAGAAAAGCTTCATGTATCACATACATGCATTGAAAATCGCTTAAAATAACTTTGCAATGTACGAAAACCTAATCAGTTAACAGTTTGGGGGGATAACAAATGAATTGTCTACTTTGAACTTTTACCACCCAATCGAACGATCAATTCGGATGTCTACATTGAAAAACTAACAAAGTTGAAAGCGGCCCGAATTGACAAATCGAAAAGGTGTTGTATTCCAACATGACAATGCAAGGCCACACACATTTTTGGTCACTCGGCAAAAATTATCGGAGCTTGGTTGGGATGTTTTGCCACATTCACCATATAGTCCTCACCTTGTACCATCTGAATCCTTTTTCTTTCGATCTTCGCAAAACTCCTTGAATGATAAAAATTTCAATAAAAATGATGATATCAAATCGTACCTGGTTCAGTTTTTTGCTGATAAAAACCAGAAGTTTTATGAACGTGGAATTATGATGCTGCCTGAAAGATGGCAAAAGGTCATTGCTCAAAATGGGCAATACATTACAGAATAAAGTAATTTCGTTCCATGAAAAAATTGTCTGATACCTTTACGTACATGAAATTATTTGTATTTCAATTTGACTGTCACAAGATTCTGTGACGTTCTTATTTATGAAGCGATAATTGGTTTCTTAATATGGTTCTTTTTACACTTTAAATGAGCTTTTATTAATACCAGGCTGATTTCATGAAGTGTGATGAAAAACAGATAGCGACGAGGTTCAACTAAATGGATTTGAATTTTACTTAGCTGTTAAATCAATAAAGCCTTTTTTCATTGAATAAGTATTATATTGTAAAATGTGTATATATCAAATACACATTTTACAATTTAATCTTTATTGCTCAGATTTATAATATAAAATTTTTCTAATATATAATTTTTTACTTATAACTAGAAAAAACAAAGTTCTGAGAGCATTTTTCTGATCTGATACATTTTTTTTAAATATATTGTCTTAATTAAATATCTTGCATGAGCAGCGACGACGGTCTATGATGATGATGATGATGATAAAGATGATGCTGACGATGGCTAGAATGCCTCTGGTTTCTTAGTGTCAGCCTCGGTAATAGTTAGTGTGATTCTGCTTGCTCTTGTCGAAGTCGTCTTTGAATCCTTCTTCACGAGTAATTCTATATCCGCGGGTACTTAATATTTAATTAAAATAATCTTTTGTACACTGCACACCAATGATTCACATAGAATTGAATCTGTTTGACTCAAATCTTTTCTTCTAAAGAAGCGTTAAATTGAAATCTAAGAAGCAATGAAATTAAGAAACACTGTTTTCGTCAATCTGAGTTATTGCTAGGACTTCTTCAAAAAGTGAATGCAAATTAATACAGTGCAATAACTTTTCAATTAACAAAGCACAAGAACATACTACTGTGTCCAAAAAATAAGGTGACATTGTATTTATTTTGAAAATTCTTTATTTATTCTTCCAAATCAATTTCATCTCCTTCAAAGTAATCCCCTCCCGATGCAATGCACTTATGCCAATGGATTTTCCAATCTTTGAAACACTGGTTGTAGTCACTTTCCGGGATGGCCTTCAGTTCCGTCTTCGCTGCGGCTTGAATCTCCTCTATCGTATCAAAACGGTGTCCCCGGAGCGGTCTTTTGAGCTTGTTGAACAGCCAGAAGTCGCACGGCGCCAGATCAGGTGAATACGGTGGTTGCGGAACGATATGGGTTGAGTTTTTGGCGAAAAGATCACGAATTACGAGTGCGGTATGGGATGGTGCATTATCGTGGTGTAAAAACCAAGAATTGTCTTTCCACAATTCCGGCCTTTTTAGGCGGATAGCGTTACGCAAACGGCGCATAACGTTCAAATAGTATTCCTTGTTGACTGTTTGGCCGGTTGGAAGGAATTCATAAAGCACAACACCACGATAATCGAAGAAAACAGTCAACATAACCTTGATTTTTGAGCGACTTTGGCGCGGTTTTTTTGGTCTCGGCTCTCCTTTGGCACGATATTCGCTCGATTGATCGGTTGTTTCGAGGTCGTAAGCATAGATTCAAGTCTCATCGCCAGTTATACTGCGTTTCATGACATCCTGGTAGTCGGCAAGCATTGTTTCACACACTTCAACGCGACGCCTTTTTTCCAAAAAATTCAATGTTTTCGGTACCAGTCGAGATTTGACGCGCTTGAGGCCCAAAGCATCCTTCAAAATGGTATTGACTGAGGCTTTCGATAAGCCAACTTCATCAGCAAGGTCTCAAATCGTTAATCGATGGTTTTTCAACACCAAACCTTTGATTTGTTGGACGTGAGCTTCATCGGTTGAGGTTGATGGTCGCCCAGAACGCTCTTCGTCTTCGACACGTTCACGTCCGGCTTGGAAATCGCTATACCACTTGTAAACATTTTTTTTAGACATAGCCTCATCATCAAAGGCTTTCTGCACCATCCTCAACGTATCCGCAGCAGAAAATTGATTCCGCAAACAAAATTTAATGCAAATTCTTTGCTCAATAAATTTCGACATCGCAAAAAACGAAAAACTCACTTTTAGCAGCTCACAAAACGACGCGTATCTCAAACACTATGAATATATTTTGACATGAAATTTCACATAGATGTCACTGACAGTACTACCAAACTAAAAAGAAAGAAAAATTTCCAAATCCTTCGACGCGCGCAGTTTAAATTCATATGTCACCTTATTTTTTGGACACAGTAGTATGCACAATATGTAAGGAGTTTCTCGGAAATGTAGGGCTTAAATGGGCTACGTCCAAACCCCCAAATGGCAACTAGAATGACCAACACCTCTTATGCTAGCTGCAGGGAGCAGACTGCATAATTTTTTGTTCGGACCATGAAATACTTTGAATAGAAACCAATTTAAGGAGAACATTTTAAGATGTGTCTAGAGCAACTGTTCTTGCGCAACAACATCTGGCGTATTCCCTCTTATAAAAAAAACAATGTTTCCTTTAGGTTCGTTTAGCTTTCTTTTTTTTGTATATAGTAAAATATCGTTAGCATACAATTCAATTAAATTATTCATTGATACCAAAATGTTTTTTTTTCATTTCAGGTATGTTGCCGTCCGTCTCATCATAAAGGATGATGGTCATCGTATATTGAGCAACTTAAGTATAAAACTATGCCTATATAATTTCATAAAAAGTACTTGCAAAATGTTGGCTTGCGTCTTAAAAGTTAAGAAATCGCGCAGAAAAATACTTCTGCCATGATTTTAAATACTTAACGTTCGGCAGAGTCAATTACGTAAACCACTTAGACCTCCGTTCAATAAACACTAACGTTCGGAGCTTATGAATTTGATAGCATCACCCTTAAAAACCTCTTAAGTTCCACAATATAATGACAACGTTAATTAGGAGTATTTTTCTGCGGAACCTTGCTTAATTCTCCCGGTCAAAAATGTTTCCCTAATGTAGACAAATGATAGTCATTCCTTCTGGTAAGCCTTGTAAGGTGCAAAACATGAAGAGGGATAGTTCGCGACATAACAGGACATTTTCCATCATAAATTGCTTTTGAACTTGGTCGTCGCGTTTAACCTACACTCTACACCCACAGCACAACTGCGAAGTGTGTCATCGAAGTTGGTGAGGCAGGCTTGGATTGCTTCAGCTCCTTTGACCAGACACTTTGAGGGAGAAGGAAAAAATTCTAAAACCGAGAAAAACTTTCCGAAAGTCCTTGTTTCATTGCCCATTAAGAAAAGGATTTGCCTGTGACTTTTTCTTGTTCGTTTTGTGTCTCCTTCTTTGTTCATGCATGTTTCATGAGAAATTGGTAACGCGTGCTTGGAATACAATCGGATTGTGGTGGTAGCTACTGATACAGTCATTGGAGTGATGTTGGTTTGGTTGAACGCAGTGTGCACGTCGAGTTGGGTGATGTAACAGTGGGTTACAGTAGGTACACCACCCAGAGAAACAGATTGTTCCGTTTAGGGGATGAAAACATCGAATTCCTCCATCATGGGGGATGTTTAAATGACAATAACAATAATGACATCATTTATGGGGTGTCAAGTTGTAAAAGTCTTCTTTTATCCAGTGATTTGATGTTAAGCATCAGTTGAAGTTTAGCTGGGATGATGATGCTGGGGAACTGTTTTGCAGTTTTCTTGCACGAGATGAGGATTTGATTTATTTGCTTTTGTATTCACTCAAACAATGACGTCTTTTAGGGTTTAATCGTTGAAGTGGTTGCTAAGGAGTGAATTTGTGTGAAAAACTAGAATTTTTTTGTGCTGACTGCAATCCGAAATTATTGCGATTTTCTTGGAACTAATTTGTGAGATAAATTATTTTGACTGTCATTCCTTTCAAAGACACATAAATGTTGGCCTATTTATCAGTAATCAAGTTTCATCAAAATTCCTGAGATCAGCTGCAGTTGGTGCATTACTTCCACCGAAATTTATTTTTAAAACCACATATGCGATATTGCCAACCCACTGCAACTCGATCTATGCCCATTCACTATTTGGAAAATGTTTGAGAGTGGAATTTAAGCCAATGAAATATCGTATTTTTGTTTAATAGGCCGAACCGAATATTTTCGGTCAAATCATCTTCAGTGACAAGGCTTGTTTCTGGCTAATTTTGTAAAAAACTGTCGGCTAAAAATAAGCTCAAACCACCGCCAAGAAGTCAAGTGGTCATCATAATCATAGTTAATGTGAAAACTTTTTGTAAAGATATGAGAAGTCATTCGTGTTTGCCGATAAACCAGCCTGTAATGTACCGCTTTGTACAAAAATACTTGGCAAAAACAAAACCCTGATAGGACCATTTCGTTATCCGTCTGTCTGTTACCACCCTTTACCACAGGAACACGTGAGGGTATCAAGTTGAAATAATTCAAACACTTATGACTGCGGTCCCTTTAAGCTCTAAAAATCCAGCTTATAAATCTACGCAAAAATATGACTGTTTTTACCGCGTATTTCGTAATTCACTTTGACCTAGAATCACGAAATTTGGCTAGAAGCAATATCTTAAATCAGAAATAAAGGAATCCGAAAACCGTAAATTTGTGCTTACATCACAATTTTTTTTTAATCGCAACGCCAAGAGGAAGGATATTTGAAATTAAAAATTTGAGAAAAATTTTGATATTCGCAAGAGAAGAAAAAACCTTAAGGGCAAAATTTTTCAAGAATAGATTCCCGTGATGGACGAACTATTAACATATCTACAAGTTTGTACGGAGCCTTCGTTGCGCGAGTCCGAAGCGTACTTGACCGGTTTTTATTCTTTAAAAAATTTACTTTTGCTCTCAAATTGTTACATCAGAAATGTGTCAAAAGGAATAATGTTTATAAGAAAAAATTAAAAGGAACAAACGCAAGGCCACATTACAAAATAATTTGAATTTGTAGTCAAAATCAATTTATGTGCATCCAAATTTGAAAAAAAAAAATTCTTCATCCGCCTAAGGTGTCGTAACTTGATCTTCTGAATTAGTTTTATATGTTTACTTTTAAACTCATTATATGGCTTCGTGTAAACTGGTATTTGGCTGGTATTTAGCTAGCCGACATATTTCCCAGCAACAAAAGAAACTCTTCTCCCTTTGGCTTACTTCACCAAAAAACAATTCACAACCACAAACTTGTACTTGTGTTTTACAACCATTAATTTGTAATCTCGTTTTTGGATTCACAAATAACAAATAGATAATCCACGAATTTCTGATATTCATCGTGTTGAGATGTGTGCTTTGCTGCACCGGTCAATAAAAGGTGATGAGTTTATCCAGACTCACACCGGTCATCACCTTGACCAATCCGTTAATGGATATTCTGTGTTCCTAAGCAAATCTGTATCATGATAATACCTAAAGCCTTATGTTGAAACTTCGCAAATCCTTGAATCCTGTATACTTCCAGGCCAATCAACGTATGCATTGTGGAAGATGTAGTCGGGTTTACATACCAGCATGGAATATAAAGAGTGCTTATGCCTTATGACATATGCAGATTCAAACTCAGTGGGAGCAACTATGTTTACTTAAGTCTTGCAAATGGATTTTAAAAATATTTACAAAAGAAACTTCCCCAATTTCCTTAGATGCTTAACATATTTTTTCTTGTTCATGTTAGGCCAGCACAAGTTGCAGTGAAATAACATAGTTAAGATACAAATATTTTTTTAATTGCAAAACAATCCGCACTTTCACAACGTTGCATTCGCAGAGAAATGAATTCAATAATGTAAAACTAGAACCAAAAGTTATACTAGAAATAACACCTTAACTTTTATTTTAAGAATACATATTCTTACATACGGAACAAAATTTATAAATTAATTTCTCTTGATGATACGTAAATTAACAAATAAGTACAATTTTTACAAATTTGGACGGGTTATCTCATATGGAATGGCCTAGCAATGGGAATCATGAATAGCTTCCACGTTGCTGTATGCAATCATTAATTGAAAACTCCAACCCACCGAAAATTTGACAATATTAACCAATATTGATCTTTAGTTGATAACTGCTTGTTGAGGAACAGCAAAAAAATCGTGAATTAAGTTATTGTTTTTTTCTGTCCCACCATTGCAACGATCCTTATTGTGAGAGGTCTAGAACAAATGTTAAAAGAAAATAATTTAAATCATCAATTTTATAAATATAATTTGTATATTTGTATATCCTCCGTGGCGAAAAGTAGGGTTCAACTAAACGCGAGCACTACACAAATTGAGCTTTGCATTTGTACCATTCAAAGAGTTTCCTTCAAAAAAAAGTAACCAAAGCAGCAAAAAGCGCATCAAAACACTTAAGAGAACTCTTTGTGTACAGCCTATGTACAAATATAAACAAATCTTTGTGTGAGACATGAGGAAATACGTAAGCAAATAAAACAAATCTTTTTGGAGATGATGAATGAAATGCACGTCATTGTCCTGAAATACCTGTTTTTTCATATCACAAATCCGCTCTTTTATAAAACGAGACCAAGAAAAAAGCTAATGAACCTTAAGAGTTTCACCACTTGAACTTTAGAGCTAAGTGTAAACACCACGCTCAGTGGGACTTCATAAACTCTGGAGTAAATTCTTTGCCATCAGTTTTGCAAAAGAATGTATCCGGTAGTAAATTTAAGTATCAGGAGGGATGATCTGCTCTTCAGATCGTTTTTATTATTTTTTTGTTATTCCATCGAGGATTTGCAAATGCAGCGTTTCTTTCAATTCCGGTATTATCTCTTTGTATTATTTTAACGTACTGCATCTTCTGGAAAAAATAAGATATAAATTTAAATCCATGGTGGTACCTAACATAAACATGAGCATTTAAAAATGTTCAGTGTGAACTGTGAAATAGGTAGCGAAACACACTTCGTGTGTCGGGCTCAACAAGAAAAAAAGGATCACGATATGAACTTGTATTAGGAAAGCAGAAGATTCCATTTTACTAAATGATTTACAGAATTCCTCAACTCGTAGCAACATCCAAACGAATGCAGCAAAACTGAATTCCTACATCCGAGCTATTTTCGGCGGGCATGAAAGAATTTGATCGCAAGTTCAAGTTGACTTGACGCCAGAGAATGTTGTTAACGTGGCCGCTGTAGCACAACGATCATATACAGTGGCAGTTTCCATGATCTGCACAGGTGTGTTGTCAAAGAAAATTAAAATTGTTGATAGAGCTAAGAAATATATATCCAGTCGAGTCAATTACTCCCAAGAACTGATAAGTAACACACTTCAAGCAGGAAAAAACCGCGTTATTTATAGATGTGTCACTCCTGCGGATGGCATTACATCAACATTATCATGAACTACATGAATCACAGAAATATAAACAATATTTATTTGTTAATTGTAATCATAATTTTCTACTATTTAGTGGTCGATGTTGTCATTCACTTATCTGTATTATCAAGCGTTACGAGAAATGCATGATCTCATTCGTGCTGACAAACATAATAAATTATACGGAAATAAATTCTAACTACGACAAACTTGAAATAAGTGGAAATCAAAATTTTGTGTCTAGTACCCAATTCAACTTGGTGAATCTGCCATTATTATTTAAAGGCAGTGGCAAACTAAGATTTGCATCTATCCACTATAATCTGCCAAGGGTAGGCTGGATCCTCCGCAATTTAAAGAAAAATCTTAAGTTATTATTTGAAGAAAAGAAAAAGCAAGGCAAGGGATTTGGCTGGACACGGGCCTTTACCAAAACGTCCCTTTACTTAGCTTGATCCGTTGCTGTTGGCCTCCAACTGCGTTCACTAAGTTTTCCATCTTGTATTGACATGGCAATGTTAATCAAAACAAATGTTGCCGATGACGTGGGACATAAGTCCCAAAAGAAAACGTTGGGACTTACCATATGTCCCCGCGCCATCATATTATGCAGAAGAGATTTTTTTTAAAGGAACTTTCTGTTCGCTTCGATTGAAATCAGCAGGGGGATTTATGTTAGGGTTAAATGTTAGCTTGAACCAAAGGAAGAATGAGACGTTAATAATTTTATTTTTCAACTCATTACATTTGACGAACTTCGGACTTCTTCTCAATCTACAGCGAATATTAAGGAGCTCGTCGATTCGAGACGCTTTCGGCTTTCCGGATTTTCGTTATTAAGCAGGGATGTTCTTAATTTTTGTTGTGATTTTTAATTGAGAAAAAACACATTTATTAAAAAATATGTTGTACAAGTTTTTTTTACCACATTTTCCTCAAAAGCAAAAAAAGTCTACACATATTAATTTATCTTAATTTCAATCAAAACGAATATTAAAACTGAAATACATTGCAAGATATTTATAGGTTGCACTGGAAAAAAAAGAATTCACATATTGGCGATCTCAACTGGTCTCAAATTATCGAGGGATGCTGCGACATTTTAACTTGTCTTCTACGATACTTTTATATCATGTTATTAAAAAATCTGACTTTCATTAGAAGGATAGAATGTCTGTTAGCCTAATCAAGCACCCCAAGATATATTACAAAAGGTCTTTTCCTTCCGACCACAGTCTTATTATAGGACAGGTTTATTCTGCTATACCCGTTACACATAAAATTTTCATTTCGAAATTGCCTTCTAAAACCATTCAATAAAGGAACCATTTTCCGAACTCTGTAAGTAATTAAGTTGACTTAAAAAGGTTTCAATTTAACTTCACTTCCGTTAAAATACAAAAAAAAAATTCGAGTATATGATGATACAACGTGATTTGCATAACATGCGAAAAAAGACAAGAGCGAATATAACGCCAAGGTAAGAAAAAAATCAGATTGAAGGGGGCATTTATCCCGCCCTATTTAGGTGGATATTGACTTAAAATGGGGCAAAAATATAAAAAAAAATCCACGAAAGCACATACGAAAGTGAAATATAGCTTTTCCTAAAGCCTAAATCCCATTCCAAAATCCAATGTTTGGCTCAAGTTATTTTAATAAATGATTTTTTAAAAAATTTGAAAGTCAATATTTTGAGAAAAAAATTATTTTTCCTTCAAGTTGAAAATTTTCAAAATTTTGCATTATTTAGGAATTAATATTAATTCCTCGTCAAATCTCAAAAACCTCCTGCCAAACTTAAACACAATTCAAGGTACTTTTTCCCAACATAAATGCTTTTTTGAGGTTTTCTAAGTTTGGTCAATTATAAAATAAGCGGATATTCCCATTTTTATTTTCTCATCAGTCTTATAAACAAAAAACAATAGACAGCTGTTTTTTATTGGAACACTTGACATGCCTCTGTTGAGGTCTATAAAATGGAGCTTAGTAATATTTGAATTTGATATAATATTTCAAAATAATGTTTTACATATAGACACATTAATGTGCAAGGATATTGTATTGAAAACAAATTTGGATGTCAAAACGTCAACACATATGATGGCAAGCTAAAATGAAGCTCTGGAAGAAAAGAGGAAGAGGACAATTATTTTCAGTCGTGAAGCACAAATATTATACGCTGAAACGTTCCCCAAGAGGAGATATGCCCACCCTTATGCCTCGGAATCAAGAAATGCTGTGTCCATGACTTTGATTTTAAATATTTCAAGAGACAAATATCTTTGTTCTTTGCTGCAAGTTTTGCTCTTTTACCCAAACCCAACCAATTGACTTTTTCTTGTGTTTAGCAATGACGTTCGGGAACCTTCGTTGAAAAGATCGTCCTTCGCTGAGACAATATTGAAAACTTTCGGTGTAAACTAAATCAATCCGTTCACTTGAAGACAAGCGGCAATTTGAACGCCTTCTAGCAACGTGTTCGCTTTCCCGGAAAAAGCAACTGCTGCAGCAATTTCGGATCTTGCACGAACAATTTTCCGCAGCAATGTCGTCGCAGTTCCACCGGGCGAATTGCAGTAAAATAAACCAACATTTCCAACTGATTGGTTCAATGCATCTAGATCGAATTCACGTTATCGATTAAAAGCATTCATTCAATGACATGGCGTTAGCATTCCTAACTTAGCTTACAAACCGTCGCATATGAGATATCACATGCCTTCGACTCAAAGCAAAGAATGGTCGTGTATCTCCTTATTCCCGAATTTAAACAAATTCGATATAAAATGTCTTCGGACAGTCATCCTTGTATTATTTTAACAATTCACGTTGATTCGATGATAAGCCTTTCGAAATAATGATAGCAAATAATATGCGAATCTGACTTGAAGATACAGCGATATTGTCGCCGCAATATTGCTGAAGCAATCGACGATATCGCATCAAATATTATTTTGAGGATTCATAAGCCATATGCTTAGTAAATTATCGAGCTAAGCCTCTTGGCAGTTTTCTCACCTGAAATAAAATTCAGTGAAATAAGAATCATGTTGAAAAATTATGACACCGATACATCGTCACTTGCAAAAACATTAGCGCGTATCGCAATGCATCGTATGAACAATATGTTTTTCGAATATTCGTTGACCAGTATCAACCCAAAATCGCACATTTCCAAGTTTTCATCAAACATCACAATTGCAATTTCATCTATTGTTGGAATGTAGAAATGGCATAAGTGTAAATCAGCAAGCCGTTTATCTGCTCTGATCATGACTTTGTTGTTTTCACTTGGCATGCGATTCAACGCAGTTTGGAACAATGGAATCAATGCAAGATGTTCAAGAAATAGTTGCTGCCGGTCTTGTCAAAGTTCGCTTTCCATATCCGTATTGATCGTGTGACGTCGATCAAGTTGGTTATCCATATTGCCCATGAAGTAAATTTGAATAATGAATGCGTCTTCAAGAGGTTTCAATGCTTCCATTCAATTCTGGCTATGCAAGGTCCATTGGGAAATCAGGATAACTGATTATTTAGTATTACTAAACTTTTATGGAGCTTTTTGTATTCGAAAGTAAATAATGGGAATCTGGTGATTTGAATGAATAATGCATTTTTCAACTTGACACTGAGACAGCACAATCCAACCGTTTCTGCCGCGAACTTGAATGCACTGCATTGAACCTCCATTGGGTTGATTTGGACTAAAGTGTAGTTAATTGTTCAATCCTTTTTGAAACGCTGCTGAATTCAAGTCAACACTTGGAAATTTTTTTCTTCCGCCCCTCTTGTTTGGTGCATTTGTGGGGCACGAAGTCGTGTCATGCTAACGCGGTGCTGTTCTCGTGCAATATCTTGGTCTTTTGCACTGGATTGATGTGCAATATTTCGATCCCGAATTGCGGTATGACTTCGTTTTAAAAGATGAGTTCGTGAAAACCAGTGGTAACCGTTTAAAAATTACGATCGAAAATAGAATTCCATTGAACTACGAACAAATCCGCCTGGAAAATCAAACGTACAGTCCAATATTACCGATTGATTGTCGATACGCACACAGTGACAAACAGATTTTTTTCTTTTCTAGAACAAAGTCGAAAAGTTCAAAATATATGAGAACATGAATTTTCTTAATAAATGTTTTTTTTTTTCGTGAATTTTTCCGATGTTTCAATAGTTATTCTGCTTTTTGGGGTGGCGACAAATGCAACAAAGATTATAAAAATCTCTCCAGCCGTCCTTGAGTTGTAAATGGTGTAACTAATACGACTTTGTTTTCAGTAAACAGAAGACTTACAACCTTTTTTTTTGCACTTAACCCAATGCTGTCCAAAAATGAAATGAACGAATGCAGATGAAAATTATAGATCAATAAATGAAGATAGAATTGAATGTCAAAAAAGTACAGAAACCAGGTTATGAAGCTAACTTTGAATTTTGACGGATATGAACTCACGTTGCTGTTCTTGTTTCAAATACCCTTTCCTTCGCATGGAGCCCTGTCTTTACCGTGATGACGCATACACATCCCACTTGGTTTTGGGAGATAAGGCTCGTTCAAGACTTTCATGTCCGCGGGCTTTAAGTTGCTTTAAGTTGCATCAAATAATCTAGATGCCATCGGTTCCAGAATCCTTGCACCAAAGTTTGTAAATTTCGATTGTGATCCAACCGATTGACTGGAAATTCCAAACCCGAACTACAGTGAACGGCTCTGACGTTAAATAATTTTCGGGTGTAAGTGGATAAAGATATGAATGTGAAATTTAATATAAAGGACGGGAATTAACAACATTTTCAATTTGACATAGGACAGTACATTAAACTTCAAAAGTGAGGATAGAGGAACCCACAACTCGACGTAAGTGTGACTTTACTGATTTCACCCCTGCCTTCCATAAGCCCCCAAAGTAATGGGCAGAGGGTGGAGAGAAGAAATATCATTTGCATCGAGCGCAGTTGCCAAAACATCAGTTTATGCTTGAGATAAAACCAATTTTTCCTTCAAACCGCTTGGATATTGGTTCCTTCACTGCCTTCGTCGAACAACAAACCGACGTACCGGTGCAATGAAGGCGTCTGTTGTGAACTCACCCACAAGCTCCAAGTGAAGTGCCTTAGTTGAGAGACAGGCGAAGAGCGCAATGTATGCCGGCATAGTATTTATGCATACGGTATCGTGGTAAATCTTCCATAAGCTACTGATTAGTAGTTTTACGTTTAAAGAAGCATGACCTTCATTCATACACCATAAGATAAGGTTTTGGCTGCCCAGAATCCAAAATTGTTGGCTCACGATTATAAGAAACTGATGATTTTTTTTTCTTCTTAAGACCCGACATACCCCGTCATTATCAATGAAGTGGGCATATCTAAGCAATTTCAACTTTGACGGGAGTAGACCATACTGAAAGATATATTTGGGATCGATTTTCTAGTAATAATTTTAACGTAATGAATCTCATCGAGTGGTAGAATTTGTGAACGACAATGAGATTTTGCAAAACGACATTTGAAGAAAAACCGAATAACATTTTGTAAAAAACTCTGCAACGTCAGTGTCTAAACTAATAGCCAGCACCTCACAAATTCGAGCATTTTCTTCCAAGTTATCGACGATGAAGGTCTTAGATTTACGCTTACATCAATAGTCGAGATAGCCTGTCTAGGAATGCTTTCGAGATTGGCAGCTGTTCGATCAGCCGAGACGAGTCATACCAGGCATAAATCTTACACGAGCGCGTTGTTAGCGACGAAGAATTAAGGAAAGTAACCTAGTTAGCAGAACAGCTTCGAAAAGCTCTAATCGAAGATTTGCAATTGGTTTCAGATGGGCTACCATTGTTTTGTCTTCCTTTTCTTTTCCATCATTAATCTTATTCCGACTGTTCAAAGTCACAAAATCCGTGAAATTCGATATTATCCAAAGAAGATGTAATAAATCTTGGAATACGTATTTCTTCAAAGTGGTGAAGATCCCCTCGAAAGTGTATAGATTCTGTTGATCAGAGTTCTTGAAACAAATTTTTCCAACATGTAACACATAGAGACCTCGGACAGAAGCGTACTTCGACTTGGTAAAGTGGAATATTTCTGGTTGGACATTTGAAAAGAGAATTCATCATCACGGGGATTCCAAGGCATTCCTAAGACTTTCACGAGAGAAGATGATTTTTTTTTAATCAAGGCCCGATTACTCCCAATCTTCCTTCAATAGAGGCAAAAGCAAAGGCACATAGTTTGAGCTCCACTTTCTTAGCCTCAGTCCTTTGACAATGATTTTAGGTCCACATAGACGTCTTCAATCAGAATCTTTGAGACACTCAACCTGAAAATCGTCTGACAATTGTTGTAAGTGCGGAGGCTGTATCGTAGGTAACGGTGCGTAGCCAAAAATGTTGCAATTCATCGGTAAGTTTTTCACACCGAACCATTCGCTGAAAATCAACATCGTCGTCTACCCAAAATTTTATTAAGTTGTAGAAACCATAGGCAAATTTTGACCAAATCTCTGCATGGAATCTTTTCCTGATCCAGCAAGCACTACGCGTAACTTTGTTGTCTTATTGAAGCACAACGTGGTGGTAAATAAAAGTGTTTACCGAGAGATGAGAAGAGTTCATATCGTTGAATCGGGAACATGTGACCAAGTTTCAAGTATTCACTCAAAAAATTGAGAACAATTTACGCCGTTAAGAATTCGAACGAGAACGACATTACAAAGAGTGTAGCCGGGATCCAGGGAATAAAATGTTTTTAACCAGAGACAGGAATAACTTTCTTGAATATAAAAAACTTTTCGCAAAAAATGCTTCCTCAGGCTCAAAATTATTTATTGGATGGACTGACTTCTTATAAAAAAAACCGTTGCATGAAATGAAGATTCGGCGAAATGGAATAAATTGTTTTCAAAAACCTGGCCCGTAACAATTCTAACGAAGAAAGGCCGAGAATCCAAGTACGAGCATGCGTACGCGAGTAGCGTTTCATCACTTCTTAATATAGGGCATTTATGTAATCACCCTCAGTTTCCACCACCTAACCCGGAAAACAAACGTCCTCGACAACATTGGATGATGGAGTATCGAATGAGACGAATGTAATCTGCTGTATGAACAAACTTAGGGTAACGTTTTTTTTTCCATACTACGGAATCCCTCACACAGCACTTAGATAGATAAAAAAAAATTAAAGTTAAAATCCGCTCATTTTATAAGTCCAAACGTTTAAAAAACCTGAAAGAACGTGTTTAATCGAGGTTTGACTTTCGTTGTTTTTTTTTGTGTCTCAAAAACTAAGTCATACATTTATAGTTTGACTTTGAAATTTTATTTTGCAAAAATCATGCTTGAAACAATATGACTAAAACACTATTTTGCAAAATGGGATTCTAGCTTTTGAAAAAAGCTATATTACTTTGTCGTAAACATTGTATTTGAAATACAATATTTTTTCAACATTAAATCAATTTTTCAGAAAATGTCTCCACCTGCCTAAAGGAGGGGAGGTAGAAACACACCCCATGAGTTTTTGATTTTCTTGACCCAAACTACATGCTCCAGCCTTTTGTTACATCTTATGCCAATCACACTGTATAAAAACATCTGCAGCTATTTAATAAATAAATAAACCAATATGATGCATCTTCGAATACCTGCATTTCGCTAATTATGTTAAACTAAAACGATGCAACAATAAACAAACTAATCTTTCATCAAAACACACTCAAGATAAACATCTAAACGATAAACACGACAAACGTGCATTCTAACGAGAAAAGGAGGAACAAAATTTTAAAATATTAATGCCAACAAGCCCCACTTTTTAATGGGTTTTTATCTTGACAATGTAACAGTAAGTACCCAACAACTATCTCTCGGGTTGGTTGCCTATACAATCTGTTGCTGTTGCCTTGTTCCAGTATCTGCCATATCTATCGCTTATCATTGTTCACCTAGAATGTCAACGACTTTTCCAACAGAAAAGAGGATATCTCTCATTCAATCTATATTTTGCATAGAAGTTGCACCTGCACACATGTGTACGAGTTAGTACGAGAAGCGAAAGGACTGTTGTTAATTTTTTGTGAATCCATTAATCGATAGATTGTTAGTTTAGAAACGTTGTGGCTTATCTTCATTCACACGGAAGCGCATTTAATTGCGTTTTATCAGACAATGTTGCCTTCGAAGAAAATACCATCCAAGAGAAGCTAAGGTCATCGCCTTGAAAATAAATCCATACTCCACACATTGTCATGCCTATGCCATGATGGTATCTATACATAGAACTTGTAACTTGATTGTGTGGGCCGACTAATGCAATTACGGGACTGAGAAGAAAACTTTCACTCTGGATCGCTGTTGGGTAACCATCCTGTCAAGATATGTAAAGCAAAGTCACTTAAAATGAGTAGTCAATTGGCAACCATATACTGGCTGGTCTGTTGACGACGCGACAACTCAAACGTCGTATGTTTAGCTTTATTCATCGATGAGTATGCTACTCCACAGTTCCAGATACGGTACACGTGGCCTTGAAGTGACTAAAGTAAGTAACATAGTTTAAAGCAACCGAGTAAATTCATGAATTTGAAGATATGAGTTTCAATTTAATTTCCTATGAAAAATTGAACACACGGTTTACCATGTCAGAGACCACAGCTTTTGGCTTAAAATATTTTTCATTAACCCTGTCTCACCTCTAAAGCTTTCAGTTTGTGTGTATAGAAGGACTTGCATTTAGCAGGTAATTCGATTTAGTTCATGCCGTTGTTTGCAGACGGGTTCTTTCATCTGTGAATGGGACGTCGATATGGATGCGATGACCTGGCTCAGTTTTAAGATATGCTTTAAAATATTACAGGCTTGACTGTTTGATTTTAGAAAGTGAAAACATTTCAAATCTATGCAGGAGAAACTAAAGTTAACCAGTAGTTATATTTGAATGTTGATCGTTTTATTGTTCTTTTTTTATTGAAATTTCAACAGATTTTCCGTCAATTTTCAAACTTATTCGGGAGTTTTTAGTGTTTTTTTCTTGAAATATATGGTTGAGGTCGACTTTGTGCCAAGATTATGTTTCGAAATGAACGTTATAGTGTTTGCTGATAAACACCATGCCTTGGAAGTCAGTTTTCAACGCATAACTGATGAGATAGATTACCAAAACTATTGAAAGACAAGTCTTTAATTGGACCCTAAGGAAGAATTTCGTCAAAACGCAACCAAGTTCTAGTTAGTATTAATTATTTATGTTTCAGAGCAATTTTAAAAATTGATTTTGAACTGTATGCTGACGAATATCGCATCCTGGAGGTAAAAACCTGCCGCGGATAAGGTGTAGGATCAGGCTAGCGTTGACTAGCCAAGACACCCTGAGAGACTGGTTTGATGCGTAGATGGTATGGTTGTAAACAGCGTTGCCAATTTAGTGCTTTCAGCGTTAATTTCAGTGCTCAAAAAATTATTTCAGTGCCCAAAATGTCATTTTAGTGATCGGGCGTTCTTTTAGTGCTTTCATTTTATTTTTAGTGCTTCATTAACTCTGTTTTTTAACGCTGAAACCTACTAAAATCCTTATGGAAACATTTACGAGCAAGCCTTGAAACTGCTTTGTTTGCCACATTCTAATGGCGATGTTGAAAGGGTTTTTAGTCAAGCAAACCTACTCAAAAGCAAACTTAGGAACAAAATAAGTTTGGAGATGTCAAATGCAATTTTGCAAATACGCTTTGCGAATACGCTAATACAGTAATTCCTGTCAGGAGCTCTATTGGACTCTTTTGCCTGTTATTCTAGCAGCATGGTATATAATGAGAATATTGCTCGAGTCCGAAAAGCATTCATGTGCGTCTAAATACCAAAATGCCTGAGGTGATATATGTCCGTTTTTAACTGAGTTTTTTAAAATATCTCGGGTTAGGATAAAAAAATCCCGATTTGAATTCGTTCTCAATTACAGTTGCCGATCACGCAAAATGATTCCTCAGTAAGCGCAGATAACGTTGTCAATCCTAGACACACCGGAAGCATCCAATAGTCTTTTGTTTTTTGCTGATGCCGGAAGTCGGAATGAGCGCTTCTGTAAATCGCGTGCAAACTCGCAAGCACTTATTTTCGACAACTCTATAGTATAGAGTATAGAGTCTATACTATATTCCATCATATTGCACTCGCATAGGTCAGAATTGGACTCACAAAAGCTTGGTAACACTTATTTACGACTTGAGCCAAATAAATGTTTTTTTTTTTTGGGAAACTGGAAAATGATTTTTTTTTTGGTGCGCAAGGTATCAAAATTAACGCTGAAAATATTAGGAACGGTGCCTTGGCTCAGAAAAAATTTGGCAACACTGGTTGTACATCTCTAACCCTGCTAATTTCTCCAGATTTGAGATATGGTGTCTCCCCGCGCTTAATTTTAAAAACAGCAAGAATGGTATTTAGTTTAAATTTTTGTCGCACGCTAAGCCATTTAAGAGCTTCCAGCATCCCACTTTTTGGAGTATACCTACTGCATTTCAAAATGCTTCGCATAGCCGTTTGATTGCAGCATGTATAAGTTATCGTTGCACAATATTCAAAATGGGGCCTTATGATTGTGTTATATTCGATTATTGCTGTAAGATGGTTTAACTGCGTCTAATATACTTAAAAAATTCATTAAAATTTAAGTTACTGTCTATATTCAACCCCAAGTATTTTATGTTTTTAACGCTCTCTATAGTTTGCCCATAAATTTCTATGTTGCTCTCAGTATATATATTTTTGTCCATAAGTTTCGTTTTCTGCTCATTTAATTTTAACTTATTAATTTTTAACCAAATGATAACATGTTCAATGTCACATTTAATTTTATTTCTACATTCTTCTTCATTTGTTCATTCAGCATGTATAAGAGTGTTGTCTGCATATCATACGTTTTTACATTTTATAATTGATTTTGGCATATCATTTATATACATTATGAATAGGAGCGAACCTAATACTGATCCATGTGGTACCCCAGTTCGATTGCGTTGCTTTCCGATACTTTATTGTTAACTTTTGTTCTTGTTCAATCCGTTAAGAATGCCTAAAACCATCTAGGTTATTTGTTCTGTATACCATAGTTTTGAAGTTTTTTTTTATCAATATTGAACGATCAATTATTTCAAATGCCCTTTTAAAATCTAGAAAGAGTGCGATTGTTTTTTTCTTTCCACTTTTCCACTCATTTGCAACGCAGTTTAGCACTGCCTCACAAGAGTGATTCTTCCAGAAACCCAGCTGGGAGTCTGAGGACATTTTTTATTCTCAAAGTATTCTATAACCTGTTGTTTTACTACGGATTCTACTCAAGCGTATGTAAAGTGTTTATTGGCCTAAATTCTTCACATTTATTTGTGTTTGCAATTTTTTCCACTGGTGTTATCATGGACTCTGCATGATTTAGAATAGTCTCCCATTAAAAACGAGTTATTGACTACTTACATTAGTGTCTTTGGAAGTAAATCCCAGTTGTCAAGAATTATCCCAGGACTTATTTTCTCTAGGGTACGGTTCTCATTTGCACTCAATCGGCACGACTGCTTCAGATGGCCTCTAGACGACTTTAAAAGTTTTCGCTTCTCCTCTCAAATAGTGATTAGAAGGAGGAACTTATTAGGCATATTTTTTTTTATTATTTTACCCTTCGGTTCTTCGTAAATTCTTTATTTTCTTCAGGACTGAAGTCTGTATAAACTAAATGGGTACCAAGACTTATTAAGTCCTCCATATACTTTGCGGCTCGCATGCGTAACGAAATTTGTATCTATAACTCTTAAAGGTCCGTTGAATTAATCTTAAAGGTGTTTTTATTCAATGGTTAAGTATTAATTTAACTTTCTGGTATCATTGAACATATTTTCAAAAATCAACATTATCCGATGTCTAATCTACCATTACTGAAGGCACTGGAGGTTATTTTCTGGTGTCCTTATATAGTATTGTAGAACCTTTATCCTTGACTTTTCTTACGCACTCGGTATGACTCTGGATGTTTTGGTTACAAACAAATGTACTGGATTATAGGCAGACAATCATGCCTATTCAACAAAGTCTTACTTTGCAAACAAGTCAAAAAGCCCATATGGGCCTATGGTATACAATTTTGGGGTTGTACCGAATAAAACAACACTCAAATAATACTACTGTGTCTAAAAAATAAGGTGACATTGTATTTATTTTGAAAATTCTTTATTTATTCTTCCAAATCAATTTCATCCCCTTCAAAGTAATCCCCTCCCGATGCAATGCACTTATGCCAACGGATTTTCCAATCTTTGAAACACTGGTTGTAGTCACTTTCCGGGATGGCCTTCAGTTCCGTCTTCGCTGCGGCTTGAATCTCCTCTATCGTATCAAAACGGTGTCCCCGGAGCGGTCTTTTGAGCTTGTTGATAAGCCAGAAGTCGCACGGTGCCAGATCAGGTGAATACGGTGGTTGTGGAACGATATGGGTTGAGTTTTTGGCGAAATGATCACAAATTACGAGTGCGGTATTGGATGGTGCATTATCGTGGAGTAAAAACCAAGAATTGTCTTTCCACAATTCCGGCCTTTTTAGGCGGATAGCGTTACGCAAACGACGCATAACGTTCAAATAATATTCCTTTTTGACTGTTTGGCCGATTGGAAGGAATTCATAAAGCACAACACCACGATAATCGAAGAAAACAGTCAACATGACCTTGATTTTTGAGCGACTTTGGCGCGGTTTTCTGGTCTCGGCTCTCCTTTGGCACGATATTCGCTCGATTGATCGGTTGTTTCGGGGTCGTAAGCATAGATCCAAGTCTCATCGCCAGTTATAATGCGTTTCATGACATCCTGGTAGTCGGAAAGCATTGTTTCACACACTTCAACGCGACGCCTTTTTTCCAAAAAATTCAATGTTTTCGGTACCAGTCGAGATTTGACGCGCTTGAGGCCCAAAGCATCCTTCAAAATGGTATTGACTGAGCCTTTCGATAAGCCAACTTCATCAGCAAGGTCTCTAATCGCTAATCGATGGTTTTTCAACACCAAATCTTTGATTTGTTGGACGTGAGCTTCATCGGTTGAGGTTGATGGTCGCCCAGAACGCTCTTCGCCTCGACACGTTCACGGCCGGCTTGGAAATCACTATACCACTTGTAAACATTATTTTTAGACATAGCCTCATCATCAAAGGCTTTCTGCACCATCCTCAACGTATCCGCAGCAGAAAATTGATTCCGCAAACAAAATTTAATGCAAATTCTTTGCTCAATAAATTTCGACATCGCAAAAAACGAAAAACTCACTTTAAGCAGCTCACAAAACGACGCGTATCTCAAACACTATGAATATATTTTGACATGAAATTTCACATAGATGTCACTGACAGTACTACCAACCTAAAAAGAAAGAAAAATTTCCAAATTCTTCGACGCGCGCAGTTTAAATTCATATGTCACCTTATTTTTTGGACACAGTAGTACAATGATTCCAAAACGGGGTACCGGGAAATATTGTAAACGTATCCTCCTACATCAGGAACGAAAACTTTCGAAGAGACCTCGGAGTAGAAACAGTACTGAATGAAATACACAGATTCGCTAAGAAGCATCAGGGCGACTTTACCACTACGCAAACCCTGAGACTACGCCTCTCTTGGACCGAGCGAATCTAGTTGGAGGATTAAATAGAACCAAACCTTTTGAGCTTTACAGCGTGTCTTATGTATCGTAAGCGACACTTTTGCTAAAGTTATCCTTACCATTCGAATTAATGCGCAACAATCTACGTATTTTTATATTATTTAACGAAATTCGCCTTGCAATTGGGTATCCCGCATCGTGAGGAAGAGAAGATAAAAACATTACTAAGCTGGTTCCCGAGGGGATTTGACATTATTTTTCATTTAATTTTTATTTTAAATCTTTTTTAACACTCTTTAAAACTGGTGGGGAGCACACTACAAGCGCACTAGTAGCACAGATAAAAAAACTATATAAATATTGTCTGTACTGGAAGATTGCTCATTCCGCCATAATGACATTGTTATTTTTGGGTCAATCTCCTGTGACTATTTTGTTTAATTTTATCGTAATTTTCGAAATCCTCGCGGAAATTTATGAATTTTCATGTGCCATTTGTCGACGAAGACTTCGTTGGACTCACTGTTGCGAAAGTTTTTGATGGGGCAGAGCAAAGAATTTTTTTACTTTGATGTGTAGTTTGTTATATGAGTTAATTTGTTTAGTTCTGTTTTATGACATGTATTAAAGAAAAATAATAAAACAGAATGAAATGATACATGTGCTTGCGTTTTTTTTGGCCTTATTTTCCAAAACGTGCCCATGTTTTTTTCAGGTGTAACAAATAAATATTTCCAATCCATAGTTATAGACAAAACAATCCTATCGTTACCTTTATTCATTTAATCATCTTCCTGACAAATATCGCAACCGACAAAAATTTTTTTGTATTTTTATCGCAACCACCAGGTGTCGCTTCCACTTCATTGTTCTGGCAGTAAAAATCTGCTTTTTCTTCTCCTTCGTTCGATGCAAGCGTTATGTGCAGTAAGTAGTAGGCAATACGTGATTACGATATATAAGATGATTTTTGTCTTCTGAATATATAGTTCCATTCAAAAATTGTAAGATGACTTGAGCGCATAAAATCACGCAAGCCTTTATCCGAAATAGCAGACCCTAACCTTCCTCGATATATATACATTATGTCGATCAGAGTTCTGGAAATAAAATTTTGCAACATATAACAGATGGAGCCAAGAAACTAAACAGATCGAATATGCTGGAACAGAAGCGTCCTTCGACCTGGTGCAGTGGAAGATTTCTGGTTGGACATTTGAAAAGAGAATTCATCATCAAGGGGATTCCAAGACTTTCACGAGAGAAGATGATTTTTTGTCCTTTGACAATAATTTTACCAATTCCAATCTCAGCGAAAATAGAACTTCAACCGCACTTGCTCCAGTCATAAGATGACTTCAGCGCATAAAATCACGCAAGCCTTTATCCAAAATAGCAGATCTTAACATTTTTTTTTCTGAATCAAGTAAATGGTCATTGCACAATAAAAAATTATTATTTAAAATCGATACCGCATCGGTGTAATTGCTTTTAAGTTTTCTACGTTGCTGAATATTAACAAAAATGTGATCTTCATAGACGCACGCAATGTACCCTAAGCCATCTAGCAAATGCCTGAGAAAACATTGCCCAATTCAAAGAAAGCTGCTTAAATAGTAAACTAAAAGGGCAAAAACAAATGATTAGAATAAATATACTCATCCATCGAGGAATGTCGCTCTAGTTAACAAAATGTTCAATGTTCAAAATGTGATCATAGGCCAAATTGGACTGGCCAATTGGATTTTAATGCTACGGACACGTACAAAGATTTGATAAAGATTTTTATGATTATTAATTATTTTAATTTAATTATTTTATATTATTTATGCATTAATAAAATATTTAAGTATGCGAGGAATACTTACTTACTTACTTATCGTAATATCGTTATATTTATTGTAGCAGCGAATATATACTTTTTTTTTTGTCCTTAAATATTTTTGCACAATTTACAGAGATATGGTGGATTCACCTTACAGTTGAACAATTAAATAACTTTAAACAAAAATGTATGGAAATAGGAAAAATTAATTGTTAAGTCTTAAAACAAAAATGAATAAATAAACGACAATAGTGAGAATATGTATGATATAAATTTATGCATGAATATGTGAATATGTGTAATCAAGAGCACAATAATAAAC
Organism: Orthonevra nobilis; assembly: GCA_963555765.1. Taxonomy (NCBI): domain Eukaryota; kingdom Metazoa; phylum Arthropoda; class Insecta; order Diptera; family Syrphidae; genus Orthonevra; species Orthonevra nobilis. The sequence goes on along the minus strand of OY743224.1, from coordinate 80,722,396 downwards.
ATTTTATACGCTAAATTTATATCGGTCAACAATTGGGAGAAGTGGAGGCTGACAATTACTCGATGCAGGATTACTTAACAAAATTACATTCAATCGGAAATAAGTAGTGAACAATCAAAGAAGTAAATAAATAAAAAAAATTAATAAATAAATAAATAAATTGAATAGGTATGTAAATAATAAACATATATAATAAATAACAACAAATGAATAAATTAATATTTGAATAAATAAATTGATTAAATACTAACTCACATGTAAAAATGGAATAATAATCTATTAGGGCAAAAGAAAAATATCACAAATCACAAAGTGTGTATATATCACATGGAAGTGAGTTTAGGCTGTAGCCAATTCTGCAATTAAGTGATTGTCAGAGGTAGAGCATGCACTTAAATACTTTTTTGATATTTTTAATAATCTCACGGAGACTTTCTTAATATTTGCGATCACATCTTATTCGTCCGCTGAAAAGAACCAAGGAAGATTTAACATTATTTTAAGGACCTTTTTTTGTGCGATTTGCAATCTACGAATATGTGATTTTGCACAAATGCCCCAAACAGGTGATCCGTAGAGCACAATAGCCTGAAAAATCGCCTTAAATATCATTATCTTATTTTCGGCTGACATTTTTGATTTTCGGTTAATACAAGGGTAAAGAGTTTGGTTGGTCATATTTATTTTGTTTATTATTTGGCTTATATGAAAACTGAAGGTGACCGTTTTGTCTAGATGTACACCAAGGTATTTCGCGTTTGACTTCCACTCGGTCTGAATTCCTCCAATAACTAAACAATTACGTGGTTTAAAACAGGCTTAGCCGCATTGATTTTTATTTTCCAGTTTTGAAAATATCTTTGGATGATTTGTATAGCAGATTGAAGATTAATTTCAATTTGGAAACCAAACTTATCTGAAGAGAAAGTACATGTATCATCTCCAAAAATTGCAGATTGGCAGTTGATCAGCCGAGGGAAGTCATAAGTGTTTATATTATACAGGAATGGACTAAGAACGCAATCTCGAAGTACACCGAAAGCGAGGTTCTTACTCTCAGAATTCCAACCGTTTGTACAAACCTTGAATGACCTTTCTGTCAGAAACGAACGAATAATTTTAATCACAGCCCTGGAAAAGTTAAGTTGAGGCATTTTATGCAGGAGTCCATCATGCAAGACAGTATCGAATGCTTTTTTCGATGTCGAGGAAAACCATACCTGTACCGTTTATTATTACGTGTTTAGTGATGCGGTGAATTTTATTGAAGGTATTATGCTAAGCTCTGAAACCAAATTGTTCCTAAGGCAGAATTCTATTGGCTTCGGAAAATATAATAATATTATGATTGATTAACTTTTCAAAACATTTACTCAATGAACTCAGCAACCTAATAGCCCTGTAGTTGGAAGGATCATTGGCATTCTTTCCTGGCTTTTAAATGGGTATGACCTTTGCTATTTTCCAAGTCGCGGGATAATATCCTAGTTAGAAGCAACATTAATAGGGAGTATGAAGTAATTTAAGACCTATCTAAGGAAGGCATTTAAGGTAGATATTTTTTGTCTCCTCATAACCGGCTGCCTTAAAAGGTCTTAGAGAAAATATTGCGTTCTTTAATTCATTCATTGAAATAAATGTTTCAGCTCCGTTTGTTGGAAAGGACGTAATTTCGATTATGAGTTGCGGACCGCAGATTCAATACTTGCGTCGGTAATAAAGTTATTTAGAATTGATTGAGACGCGAAAAACGCATTGGCAAGGGCATTCGACTTTTCTTGGTTAGAAATGAATGAACTTTATGATGTTCCAAAAGGGTTTGCTCGCTTATTCGAGTCCTTGAAGCGTCCTGTTCCATTTGCTGTTTCTTTGATAATAATTTTTTTCATTTATAACACTACTAAGAGCTTTTGAGACAAAGTGGAAAAAACAATTTCTTGTTTTTGGTCCACCTGGATCTGTACCAATTTCTCAATTGTTTAATCCGCAATATAGAAGGTGGAAAAGAGTTCGTATTATCATATTTGCGTACTTTCTTGTGAACCGAAACGTTAGCACTCTCTAGTATACTGCTCGTAAGAAACTCTACGCATTGATCTATTTGGGTTTTTGTTTCTTACACTAGTTAGATCACTTTTTCCAATCACATCTTCACGTAATATTTCTTCACAACAACTCTCCAACATTTCATTGATAAAATTTATGAATTTGAGCCTCATTCCTTGGCTATAAAAAAAAATCATTCAATAAAAACAATCTCAAGTACATTGCTCCAAAAAAGTAAAAAACGAATCAGTTAAACTGTCAAACATAGAAATAAATTTGGAAGAGCAAAAAAAATATCTTGTTAAACGCAAAAGGATTACGTTATCCGAAACATCAATCAAGAAGAATTCGCCGAAACGTGGATACCGTCAAAAAAAAACTTGAGTGGTTGAGTATGAGGTAAACTATAAAATAGGCGATAAAATTTCCATAAATAGCAAGTGTGTGCTTCTTTTTTTCTTCATATACCTTTTGATTGTCAAAATCTGAACTGAATTCGAATTTAGTAGTTTTGCTCGGTAATGTTTCAAGAGTCATATTTAACATAATTCAGTGACTCGAACTGGCATTTACCAAATTTTATTTTAACAGAAGTAAAGAAGTACTGAATAAATCTTTTGACCACTAAGTTGGCGCCGGCCAGTTCTTATAAATGAGTCTTAAAATAGCAGGTACCCCTATACGAATTGATCTCTATTATAGATCATGAATCATTGCCACATCAGAATCAGAATTAATTTTCCTTGCACATTAAAGAAATTGTTTTGGCGCTTTTGGCAATCGTGATGATGAGGTGGCTGAAGCTTAAAAATCATAGTTTTAACTCAGAAACGCCACTCTATGTTTTTTACCAACTACTTTTTTTGCTTGTCTCTGCGTTAAATGTCCGTTATCAGCACAAGTCTTACAGTTTTCGTTGTGCGTTATTTGCCATTAACGAAGCATGGTTCTAGTGGCGCAATGCACTATGATTACTTCAAAAAGCAAGTTTTTCAGCATTTTCTATCTTTAAATTTAAATAAAATAAAGTGTGTGAGAGACATCATCGACATTTTATATTTGTTTTATAGACGCTTTCATGCCATTATGAATGGAATATAACATCATTCATATGTCCGCCGTGGCTTCTGTGGGTGACGCGAATCCGAAATGTCAAATATTCCATGACTGGCGCTTAAATCAGGCTGAATTTCATCGATGGCATGGGTTATGTTGGTTTTGAGGGCCGCTCTCGCTTGTGGCTTATTCGCATAGATCTAAAACTTCGCCATTGACGGTGATGGCGTGGCCAATGTCGTTCTCAAAGAAATATGAACCGATGACGCCGCCAACCGAAAATCCACACCAAACAGTGACTTTATCTGGATGCATTAGACCCTTTTGGCCCTCATTCAGCGAACTGACGTCGTTGTCTATGGTCGTTTATATTTTACTTCTCGGACCAAATCACGACGCAAAATTCGCCAAGTTGTGGTCTGCGAACACGACTGCCTCGGATTCTCCTGCACCCTTTCATTGACAGCGGCGATGTTTTCGGTAGATGTTGCCTTTCGTCGACGTACATACATATGTGTGTTTGGCGACCGTTTAACAAACCAGTTGCTCAAATTTCTACATCACAGTGCGAATAGTCCTCTCGGAATGACGATTATGGCGACCGTAAAATATGCGAAGCGCGCGGATCGTTGCCCGAACAGAACACCCAATCTGATAAAACAATTTTATTATATGCACGTGTTATTAAACGCTACATCCATCCATGGTGATTTATCGAAACAGTCTAAATAAATGGCAGCCAATAAGACAGATGTAGCTTCAACAAAATGGCAGCTATCAACTGTTAAAATTCGGAAGTCCATATAAGAAGAGAAGAATATTTGCACCTCTTTGCCTCTGTCCTTTTCTGGAGTTCTGACAGAAGTGTTTGTGAAATGAATTGGCCTCTATTTTCACAAAGGTATCTATTATGGGTTTCCAAAAATGTGAACGCCGACCCTTATCCTATCATTTCATCCGCTGTTTCTTTTCTTATATTTTTACGTCTACGTACAGCTTGTATTGATCACTGGCAGATTTCAGTATCAGATCACTATGAATCTGACGTATTACATAAAATGAGCGAGTTTGGAAAACACGCCAGCCATCCGCTGAGCATTACCGGTTTTGTCGCATGTACGTATGTAAATCAACCACACCTTAAGTATAGCAAATGGAAAAAAGGTGATTCCTTAAAACACTTACATGCACTGCAAGTTGATGCGAAATTTTTACTTTTTTAATTGATGCCCATGCACCATGAAAATCGCATTTATATTTTTTAGATAATTTATTGAATTCAATTTAGACTCTTAATGTTGGGAGCATATAGGAGCTCCAACACACGTTTAATCAATAAGTGTTAATATGCTATTTAAGCACTAAATGAAATGTTAAATGTAAGGAGCCTAACAAGCGTTAAAAAGACTTTATTCAATCTAAGACAGTATAATAAAGACATCAACGACGCGGGAGAGGAATGAGGGATTCCTTCCAGGGGTGAAGGAGGGATAGTTAGAGAGAACCAGTTTGTTTCTTTAATGAACTTGGCATTGTCTTTTGGATTTGCTTAAGCAAGTTCTGTCAAAGATGTGAAAAAATGTGTACCCAGATTCCTTTACCTTGATTTTGCTAGTATAAGGCATTCACAGAGGAGATGAGATACATTTTCCTCCTCTTCCAGCGAGCAGCAGCTTCTGCAGAAGTAATTTGACTACATGCCTAGCCTTTCTTCATGTCTGTCAATCAGACAGTGTCCCGTGAGGACAGATATGAGGACGCTTAAGGAACGGCGACACAAGTTTTGTAGCTTCTCTGTTTGTTGAGGAAGGGTTGTTTGTCTGGTGATGGTGCAAGTCTGTTTATTTATCCATTATCAAAGTATTAATTTTTAATGTTAAGTTTGACAGTGGTTAAGTTGATATCTTTATATTGTGAAACCGCATGCGCGGGGAACATTATACCTGTATGGGTAAGTTCATCCACTTTGCAGTTTTCGTGGTACTGGCACTGGGAATGCGGAAGGAGAGTTCTAATTTAAGATTGCTCTACAAGATACCCTTTCAGACTTTCTGATCCAGTTATGACCCATTCGTGAATATTCTAATAAAATCCCCCAATATCGCGAGACCCGTTTGGGATACAGGCAGGTCAGACAAGCTTTGCTTGTTGTCTGACTAGAATGTCAGAAGGAAGCCATTGCAGGATACTGAAAAGGGCCTTGGTCGAAGTGAAACGAAGTGAGCTCCTGTGATAAGAAGAGCAGCCATTCATTTTATCCTGCCGATTTGTTTCTGGTTTGCCCCAATTTGTATGGTTTGCCACCAGACAACCTCTCCGCCAGGCTGTGATGTTGGGTTTTAAACCCCGTTTCTTTCCCACAGCTTTTTTACAGCAGCAGACTGCACAGATGGCTTTCCGCATAAGGCTAACGTTCCAGGAGAGCATCTAATATCAAGCCAAGGTATTTAACTTGACTCTTGATAACAAGTACTGTACATTTTATTTTGGGCGGCTTGAAAGAAGACCTCCAAGCAAAGAGCACGAGCTCCGTTGTTTTTTGTGTTAACGTTGAGTCCGTTTTGCTCACACCAATTTAAACACACCCAGGACGGTGCTTAGAGAGTCGGATAAGATATTTGGGAATTTACCAAATGTGATATTATCAAATAGGACTACCGGTTGTAAATGTCGTTATTGCAGACAACTTCATATCAATTACTCTGAGTTGAATTTTGACCATGACAGCTGTCACATTAGAAACTTCATGTCATTGTCTAATTATTTCAGTCTAGGATATTGGTCATTAGTGAAAACACACAAGTTTTTGTAAAGCCGTAAAATGTCTACATTCGTGCCGTCAAAACAACTTTTGCGGGAACTTTTAAATGCTTCTTTCATTTAAAGAAAAAAGCAATCGAAGCTCATCAATTGCTTACCGAAGCTTACCCGGGCTATACTATAGACGTTAGAATGTGTCAGTGGTGGTTTAAGCGGTTCAAAGATGGTGATTTCGACACCGAAGACAAAGAACGCCCCGGCCAGGTGAAAAAATTTGAAGACCATGAATTGGAGGCATTTCTTGATCAAGATCCGTCACAAACGCAAGAAGAACTTGCAAAATCACTTGGCGTCGCTCAGCAAACCATTTCCGTTCGTTTGAAAGCAATGGGAATGATCCGAAAGGAAGGACATTGGGCGCAGTATGAATTGAAGTCACGAGCCGTCGAACGCCGATTTTGCATGTCCGAAATGCTGCTTGAACGCCACAAAAAGAAGTCGTTTTTTACATCGAATCGTCACTGGTGGTAAATTACGATAATCCAAAACGTCGGACAACGTATGGATAACCCGGACATGCCTCAACATCGACGGCCGTTCAGATTATTCATGGCCTGAAGGTTATGCTGTGCATTTGGTGGGACCAGAAGGGTGTTGTGTATTATGAGCTGCTAAAACTAAATGAAACAATCACAGGCGAGGTCTACCGACGACAATTGATGCGTTTGAGCCGAGCACTGAAGGAAAAACGGCCGGAAACGGTCGCAAGATACGATAAAGTTATTTTGCAACATGACAATGCTCGGCCACATGTTGCAAATTTCGTCAAAACTTACCTTGAAACGCTCAAATGGGATGTCTTACCCCATCCGCCGTATAGTCCAGACCTTGAGCGATCCGATTACTATCTCTTCCGATCGATGCAACATGGCCTGGCTGACCAGCACTACCGTCATTTCGATGATGACTAAAAATTGATCGATTCGTGGATTGCGGCCATACCGGTCGAATTTTTCAGAACAGGTATCCATGAATTGCCAGAAAAATGGGAAAAATGTGTGGCTAGCGATGGACAATACTGTGAATATTGAATTTATATCTTTATTTTATTTATGTTCAACCGGTAGTCCATTAACATTCCATTTTCCAAGGGTGTGAATTTTATTATTAACTTAAAATGCGTATCAAGTGAATGTAGCGTCCTGGTTTCCAGCTTCAGCATGAATTTTTTACTACTTTTAACCTTAAGGCTACTTGAAGGGTGTCTCATAGTTTGTCTTTGGATGTTTGACAATTTTTTTTGAGACTGACTTCCTTCTGGTTCGCCCCAAAACGTTAGGAGTCTATAAGCGCTTGTTGTTCAAATGAAATTCAACAATTGTTGAAAGGGTTTGTAACATGTTATAACAATTGTATGACTAATCTAAAAATTATTTTGAAATCTTCTGACAAGTGGAAAATTTCCTTAATTCGCCTTTTCTGTAAATGGGGGCAACAAGTGTTGAAAAATGTAACTAGACTTGAAAATTGATTTTTTTAATGATTAATTTTAATCGACGGTGGGATCGACGAAAAAAAAATTTTTGGATTTGGTTTTCACAATTTTTTTTAGATTATCAATCGGATAGTGACAATAAAAGTTAAAGAAACTAACAAATCTTTAAGGAACGAATAAACTTCAAAATATAGCCTCAGCCGTTCGTTGAAAAATGTCGGGTGACAGTTTAAGTTGATCATCTAACCGAAAGCATCTTTCACAAACTGCATTCCCTAAACTGACAAATGCCATGCGCTAAGTGTCATAGAAATAATATTAACGTTAAAAGTGACGCTCAATGTGTCAATAAAATAACTAGGGCAAGTTTGTTAAAGAAGTCACTTCTGCGTTCAATGAAGTCGAATTTCGCAAACAGGTGTGCTGGTCTGAAAGTTTACACCTAACTATGCAAGGCTTTTTTGAAAGATCGATGGTATTTTGATCAGAATTGATGTACATTGAAATAATGAATCGGTTCTCGTTGCTGGGTATGGCAAACATTCACTGATTAATATGGCAGTATGTGGACCGGACTTGAGATTTTACTTTATACGTACTATGTGCTAAATGGCCAGACAGTAGATATGTAAAAGAGGCCATTTCCTTATGCCTTATGCCACCTTTTACCTCAACCACAAATGCAATGCCTTTGTAAGGAAATAACATTTGGTTCGCAACACCGTCGAAATAGGCACAGTTAAGACAGCAACAGCTATTATAATTTATTTAAAATATTTAAAATGAAAATTTCACACTATACTTTATGTTAAACTTCAACATAATTAGTTGTTGACTCCATTAAAAAATATGAAAAAAAAAACGTTCAATTTGAATATGAGAGAATATAAAAACACTATCTTAACTAACGGTCAAAATCCAAAGTTATTATAGCGCTCACATCCTCAGTAAGAAAATCTTGATTTTTTCTTTCTCCATCATTGGACGTTACACATGAAAAATCATGTTGAGCTCCATCATCTGTTTAAATGAGTTTTTTTTCCCCTCAGCATTATCTGGAGGGGCCATGGAGTCTTCAATTCGAAGGCCAAAAATGACTTCCGATTCACTTACTATAGTATTAAGTACGGAATTATCAACTTTACCTCCAGCAGAACATACTTTTTTGCGTTATCCAATTTGGCATACAAATGTGTATCGTCCTTAAACATATGCCAAAAATTTTCCCTCAGGAACAGTTTTTAAATAAACCAAACAGAATACGTTTGTAAATAAAGAAACTGCTATTCTCATAATTATTTTTGCACAACACGCTGTGTAAAACTCGTATAAATCAAAGAAGCTTAGCGTCCACCCTCAGTAAATTCCTGCTGAGGTAATTACCTTTCAATTTATTTGAATCTTAATAACAGAAATAGTCGCAAGGGTTTGAAATTGCAGGTTATGGTCGATGAGAATGAATTTGTCGCGTCAAAAGATCTTCTCTGTTGAATAAATTGACTCGAATCGCACTAGACCATGTCCAAATCACTGCTTTGCTGCTTCAAAATGAAATACATTTCCCATATCCACATCACTATTTTTCAAATTGTTGTGCGCACAACCAGAAAAGATTTTTCAACAATCAACCCGCTATAATTTGGAGACTTCGAATAACGGGAATTATTATGTCTCCAAACCAGATTTAAGCAAAGTTTAGATCCAATAATCTTGTGGTAGTTGTCACAGATAATTTTTTGTTAAAAACTTATAAAAAAACTCTCCTCAAGGGAAATTTTACTTCCAACTTGCATAGTTCTGATCTTCTGACACAAATATTATATTATATATAATATATATATTATATATATAATATTATAATTTATTTTATGTTTTTATGTGATTATGTATAGTAATATTTGTCTGTCCTTTTGATGCAAACGTTGTTCGTCATACTTATGGTAATTAAGAAGTTTACGGGAAGAATATTCCGGAAAATATTAATTGACTGATTTATTTAAGTTTGCTATTTTTCAACGATTTGAAACTTGGTAAATCGGCGTTGGTATATACATATGTACATATATATTTTTACCAAAGTTTGTTTTTGATTAAACAAAATCTCCTATAGTTGGGAAGGTACAAGAACTTAAAAATCATTTAATCTACATGAATCAAAATTTTACAAAATTGAGAAGTGATAAAAAGCAAAGGGCATCGATTTCAATTCTGCGCAACTGCTGTGATACAAAAGAGGTTGTGTTTCTCTTGTAAATTACCGTTAAACCTCAACCAACCTTAATCCTGACTAGATGGCTGCAAGCAGATTAAAAGTCGTTCAAGATAGGGATATGTGATTCAATAGATTGCTTTGCGCAGAAGGCTTCTTTGGTCAATATTTGCATTTGTGTCGTACCAATTCACTGTTGACGATGTCAATAACAAGCTCAAAGCTATATTTGGGTTTAGTTCAGTACTAGGTCAAGTTTTGTTGATCATCTACGTTAATTCTCTGATTGTTCTACGCTTGTATGATAAATTACAGCGTTTGATGATGATAGAAGTTTACTGAAGTTTTGCTGAATTAAAATGCGTTCTGAACTTAGTAAGGAAAACGTTCGTGGAACTTTAAATACATAATCAAATTAAAAACCCATGGTGTCTGTGTCTTTCACGTCTCGCTTTCTTTTCCCTTGAGTGTTTTCACAATATACATTCGTAGATATTTATAGTTTCTTCACAAGGCAGCATGAACTGTTTCACACTTGACTATGTTGAACTCAAATAATTTCAAAAATGTGGGTAATAATCTTTAGAATCTAAGCCCTTATATCGCATTTCTTTTTGGAGCGGATCAGTCATTGCTAAAAACAAAATATCCAATACGAATTTTACGCTAATATCCCGTTTGAACATATAATTAGTTTTTAAATGAATATTTTTTAAAACTTTGATGGTTCTAAGAACTTTCAAAAACTTAAACCTACAAGTAAATACTAGAAATCAGGTTATCAAACACGGTTTTGCTCATCTAACTCGCATATTTTGTTAGACTGCTAGATAAGTCATGGCGCATTTTTCTAAATATCATTTGTTTATGCAAAGAACAAATTTCAATAAAAAATATACTGCTCTATAATCTGTTCGATAAAAACGTATACGATACGAATTTTAAAGGAGACCTAGAAGTGGCACAAGGGTACGTGGGCATGGTGAGTGTGACGTCCTATCTCAGTTGAAATTACATTGTAGCCGACTGTACATGCCGATAATATAAAACTATTCATGCCATGCTGCAGAAGACGACAATCATTGATTTCATTGTAATCAAATGTCGTAGCACGTTTGTGTCTGCCACGAACTTCCAGAGTCTATTTCACTTGCAATGAGCTTCTGTTTCTTCCGCCATTGCGATGCTAAATCAGCATTCCGCTACGTTAAACGACGGTTCAAGGAGTTCTCAAAGCAATATGTTTCTAAATCCGTGTATATTGCGTAAGAAAAATCTGTCCTCGAAAATGCTTCTCGACTATCCCATCCCGCTTCGGTTTATCACTACAATCCCGGTTGCCTTACGTAAGTTCTTTGCCGTCCAATGCGCCCATCTAACTTTTGCATCCTAGTCGTGGCCCTTTAGAGTTGTCGCCAAGAATATTAAGGATTTATATTAATACATTGTGTAATTTATCTGAAAATGTGTTGTAAATCGTATATTATATTATTTTTTTTATTCTTTAGCGAATCAACTCGAATTCAGATTTAATATTTGATGAACTCAGCGATGCCGATGAAAGAGACGCCGAACTCAACGAACGGTGGCGAACTGAATCGAATGCGCAACTTGACATTAATGAAAAACTTCTTGATAAATCTGATCTACTTGAAGACGAATTACAACCCGTCGAGGAGATCAATGGCGATCTAGAGGTAATCGGTGGTGACGACACGGATGATGAAGCGAATGCTACCAGCGATAGCTGGTTGATTAAAAGCGTCAAGCGCGTTCGACGTGAGCTTAATCGTTTACTCGGCAATCCCGTTGAAGAGAGAGCGAAACGAAAGACTGCCAAGGAAGTGACACCCAATAACAAGGCCCATCAAAGGCGTTCCGTTAAACCAGCTACGGGCGAAAAACGCAAGGCTGCTCGTGCCACCCAACCCAATGACAAAACTACCTTGTTAAGAAAAGTCAAAAAATGGCGACCAAAACGTCAAGAGGCGTACGACGATTATGAAGGTTCCGGCAATGAGTATCCAGTTGATCCTGATGTTGATTTGGACAGTGAACTCTCGTATTGTAATTTGAATCGACATTCTTGTCTTGAAATTTCACTAATATGCTTTGGGTTCTTTCAGATCGAGTTATGTTCATAGCTAACGAAATTTGGACCGATGACTTCCGCAGAAAGGACAGCAAACAATTCATGCAACTTCATCGGCAGCTGGAAATTGGATTCCGTGATTTGTTCAATAATTTTACCTTCGATATTGGCGAAGATGATACTATCAAAGCTAGTCTCAAGGATGTTTCGTATGTAACATGTAAAAACTTTCCTATTTGTTTTGTTATACTTGTATTTTTCTAGACGAACGAATGACCTGTTCAAGGTTCATGTGACGGTGCAACTCGAAATAACCGGTGATAGTGGCCTTCAGTTTGGCAATTTCATTCATGACCAAATACAACGGTTTTCGAAAATCGGTGATGTTGGCGCTGAATTCGATCACAACTTTGTCTACAGTCATATAAGTGGTAAATCAATTTAAAATTTATTGAAGTATATTTTTCATTATTCCTTTCGTGGGAAATAATACTTGTCGACAGATATAAAGAACGTTGAGCCAATAAGCGATAATGTGTACTTTGTGAAGATATCAAGTACAACCACTCAGAGCCCCCCGATTGCCACCTCCCCTGCTTATGAGGATGGTGTTGACGAAGGTTTCGAAGTTGTTGATGAGGGTTCAGATACACCGCCGGAGTATCCGGTTCAATCATACCCTGAAAGTAGACCCGCAAACGAAAATGAGTCAAATGGTAATTACGATGAACGGGAGCTCACCACAGATCCAAGATATTGTAGAGCATACCCGCAGCTGAAATTTAACTGTGGTGATGGTTTTGTCATTGAATGTGATAAGGTCTGCGATTATAGAGCCGATTGTCCAGATCGTTCCGATGAGCTTTCTTGTCTGGATGAAGGTATTGTTTTCTATCTAAAGGAACTAATGCTTCAAAGGGTTATCGTCTCAATCTGTTTATCACGTGCACTAACCGATTGCTTGTTTATTTTACTAATATTTTCAATTGTTTACTCACATGCTCTTGAGCGACTGTTGGAGCATGAATTCGTTAAAGTAACCGTAGAGCCTTACTAATAAACTTTCTTAACCTAAGTGTCATACTAACACAAACCATCAACAAGCCCATTCATAGTTCTGTATATATATATAAGGGATATGCTCTTAAAATTATTACAATATTTTTGATTCTAACACATATTAGGATTTAAGTTATACAAATGTGAGTGAAATAAATCCATTTTCTATCCCTAAACCCGGAATACTTTCTTAAAACAATGATACCTTTAGTTGTAATGATCCCCCTAACCGATGTCAAGTCAGCAATATGTGAACATATGTATAAGGCTGTCGTCGACTCAAATTACAGTAAAATTCCAATAAATGGTGAAGTGCTCCCAAGTTCGAGTTTCGAGTTCGAAATCGAGCAACAAAATCAATAAGACACACAACTTAATCCTCTTGCATAACATTTAATGCTGAAGGGATCATGACTTCTTAGTGCTCCGAGGGCAAATCTTGAAAACCATCGTTTTCTTATCTTAATGCATTTTAAGCGAGACGGCCATGCTTGGTTTGAGGAAATTTGAACATAACCGTAAGAATCATTAAATTGTTGGAATTCTCTTTAATCCATCCGAATTGGATTTGAATAAATCCATTAAAAACAATCATGTTAAGCAAAATTATACTACTGATCTTAAACATGAAACAAGTATCAGACACCGGCGGCGTACCGTACTGACAGCAGACCCCCATTTTGCCACACACGCAATACCAACTCGTACACATCAGTTATACCTTGGATTTCACTTCACCTGGTTCCAGTGACACTGACTCTATGGTTTGCGAAATTATAATCATTTCGTGTCTGGAGCAAAAAAAAAAAAATTAAAAATATAGGTTCATTGCCACTCAACCCGAATTAGCATTATTAAACTACTTATTTTGAAAATTTAATGTACTATACATGAGAAAATTAGTAAAAATTGTTTTCAAAATCCCATTTTTACAATTAAAAAAATCTGTCAAATAAAAATCTGTTTATTTCAGGAGCTATACAGATTTCGTTTAAGAACATTTTGAAAAGTTTTGGATTATTGATATGCCGATAGAATAAGAAAGACATAAATTTAATTAAGTTGAAAAGACAGAACATTGCAAATACCACGCATGTAAAATATTTCGTTTGAAACTATTCGGCTTTGACCGGACGTCGATGTGTTCGGACTTGTCCGTCTGGGGTTCAGTCCGCCCTATGACCAATGAGAAATCTATTATTGTGAAAACTTAACCAAAATTGTCTTGCAAATTTTATATATCGTGTAACGCAATTCATAGTCAGAAAGATACAGTGGATATTTAAGTTTTGAAACTATTATAATTGAAAATGTTTCTTTGCAAAATGTATGATTCGGCGAATTACTATAACATAGGCTAACACAGTTGCTCATATCCGTGTCATTGCTGAAAGAAAATGTTTTCCTTTGCCAGGGTATTATTACAATTTTTTTGGTTTATGTCAGCAATTTCCTACGAAAAATTAAAAGTTAAATGTAACAACATTAAAAAAATTATTTTGGTCATTCCGCTTCCATACGCATAGTTTATTCAAGATAAACGTTCGGCATGTTAACAAACTGCTGTAGGATTTCTTTTTTCTTTAAGTTTAATTTTAAAAAACTTGAACTGTTATAATATAAGGAAGAAAAATCATTAATTGACTTTCGATGCGATTGGACACATTTTCCAATTGTTTATACATTTGACGATCCACCGTATTTAAGGATGTGTGTGTTGTATAATTGTGTTAAGGTATTTATTTATTATTTTTTATATGCTATTAAAAACTATTTATTTTAAGTTGTACGAACCTCGGACACATCTAAGCCCGATTAAATGCCTCTTGATTTATGCAAGTTGAATTTTGTCATGCTATGGTGACAAGCTTGTTTCTTTTCCCTAACTCGATTTCTCCTGTTGGGCATAAAAAATATAGAAGTTAACAAAAATAAACCTTTATTTTGTTTAAGCAAATCCGAATTGGCAACCCTTTCACACTTAATGATATTTGTTGAGATCCTTTGGAGGAGCAAATCTGACAGTGAATAAAAGAATATTCATTTATCGGTTGGGCAGAGCAAATGATATATCGAGTGCAGCAGCATTCTCACTAATAAAAGTTCCACATTTCACCGATCCATTTTTGAATGATCAGATTATGATTTAATTTTAGTTAATATTTGAATTGCATGGCTCAACGGCTTGAAAAATCTGAACTAAATTGGGAACCATTTAGAATTATGAATTTGTTTGCCTCTGTTTTTAATTTATTTAATTTAAAATTTTAATAATGTTAGCAAAAAAATTTTAGTTTATTGGTAAATGAACATGAATAAACAGGAGAGATTTAGGGGAATGATATATCCTTTTAACTAAATATACGTCTACAGCTCCGATGACAGCTCAGCTCCAAACGAATATTCATGATGATTTTTTTTATATTTCTAACAGAATCAAAAAGCCTAAGATAGTTATAAAAAGGACCATTATATGTGAAGGATCTAATACTTTATATGTTCAAAGTAAAATGTTATACTGAGAGCTGTTTTTATAAAAAAAATACCAATTTTCCGCCTGCTTGCTTCTTTTTTCTTATGATTTCTTATCAAAATAACATTTTATCTTTTTTGAATAAATTTTATTAATATACAAGTGTGCATCGATGTGCTAGGATGTCAAAATCGCAGTTTTAAAACGCGTCCATTGAAAACACTGTGGTTTTTCCATTGTCGATATATATATTCAAATTGCTGCTTGATATCTCACTAAAAATCATTTCTGTAGGCTGGAATCCTATGCGAATATCTCTGCTTTCAAATTACTCAAATGATTTTTGAGTGCCTTTTTCCATTGGGACACCTCGAGTCAATCGGCAGCTGTCTGACTGTGTATAAAAGTGTATATTAATTTTTTGACAACGTTAATTTTCCAATTATACTAATTAAACATTTTTTTATCGGCTCTCACGTTCTACATGTATGCATCTCTATAACCCGACCTGATTTCGAATTGATTGGAAATTATTAATACTATTGTAGGTTCAATTTCTAATCTGCGGTACGTATTTATAATGCAAAGAATTCATCGCAGCAGTTGTTGTAGTCAAGTCTTTCATATTGTTTGATAAGCGCATTCATATACATTCAATCCTGCTGCTGCTGCTGACATCACTTTAGAATTATTTCTTGGCTTTGATGTGGAAGTGATTAGGCAATCCTTACTCTGGCAATGCTGATTGATGCTTTCGAATACCATTTTAAGCATTTTTAATCTGTCTCGCATTTAGCTAATATTAAATATGTCAATGTCATTCGATACCATTTTCGAAGCAAAGAAATTTTTCACAATTGCACAATTTTTAAATTTGAGTATCATCAATTAATTTTCTCATTACGTCTAATTTCTACTGCCCAATAAATACTTTTTTAAAATAAAGGATTTGAAACTAACTTATATAACATCTGGAAACGAATCGATTCCGGCTGCAAATAGTAGCAAAATTTAAACTGTGCAATATAGTAGCACCATCCAGTATGCTTCTTAAAAATATTCATATCATTATGTAAATACGTATTGAACTCCCAGTTAAAATTGTGCCATTTAATATTAATGATACGTTTTTTTAAAGGCAGTGGCTTCCGAAAAAAGAAAACAATTACTATAAATACAAATTTACTATAAAGTAAGTCATAAATCTTTTAAATTTGTCTATATTTATATACTGAGAAGTAAAGAGCCATAACTTTGCAGCTTCGTTATACTTCGAAATGTCTGCTCTATAGACTTTAATGTCACACAGTTTTAGCGTATCTACATACGGCTGGTATAACTATCGCGTGTTGCGTGTTTTTGATCTAGCAAAAAATGGCGTCGTAGCGCCTATTTTTCCTCGAAAAAGGAAAGCATTAGGGCTCTAATATGGCCATGTTCTTTTTTCAATCTCAAGGGTTTTGACGGTTAACGATGAAATAATATATTTCGCTCTTGGATGTAAGTCCTCGGACTTGTCCGTCTGGGGTATATTCCGCCTTACGACCAAAGAGAAATCTACATTATTATTATGAAAAGTAAACTAAAATTGTCTGGCAAAATTTACAAGTCACGTAGCACAATTCATATATTAAATAAATCAAATGAACTTGTTATTATTTAAGTTTTCAAACTATTATAATTGAGAATAATTCTTTGCCAAATGTATGCTTCGGCGAATAACCATAACAGGCAAAAAACAGTTGCTCACACCCATATCATTGCTGAGAGGCAATGTTGTTCTTATCCAGACTATTACTGTTTTTTTTTGGCTTATGCCAGCAGTTCCCTGCGATAAATTGAAAGTTATATGCAAAAAAATTTAAAATTATTTTGGTCATTCCGCCTTCATACAAATAATAAACTTAATATTAACGTTCGGCCTGTTAAAAAATACTGTAGATTTTGTTTAAGTTTATTTTTAAAACAATTGAACTATTATAATATAAGAAAGGAAACCATTAACTAACTAAGGTATACTTACGATGCGATTGGACACATTTTCCAATTTTTATTACATTTGACGATCTGCCGTACTTAAGGGTTTGTGTGTTGTATTTTTGTGTTTGGGTATTTTTTATTTTTTATTTGCTTTTAATGAATTTATTAATTTTAAGATGAACCTCTTAACTATCAACTTAGCCCATTTTTATGCCTCTTTTGAATTTATTACTTTTAAGATGAACCTGCTAACTATTAGCTTAGCCCATTTTAATGGCTCTTTATTTATGCAAGTAATGTCATGCGATGGTGGCAAGCTTCTTTCTTTTCCCCTTACTGGATTTCTCTTGCTGGGCATTAAAAAACAGAAGTTAACAAGAAGGAACCTGAATTTCGTTTGAGCAAATACTGTGCTTTGCTTTATATATTTTTGTTTTGGGTACATAAGCCCTTCATAACATATACTCGTACTATTATCCACTTGTGTTGTCCCGTAGTCAACAATCATCTTGTGTTTGTCTGCTTGAAGAGGTCCATCCTCAACAACTCCTTAAATTCTTTATTTTTGAACTTAATTAAGAACAAAAAAAAAAAACCAAAACCTTGATTATAAAGGTACTGATCAACCGTCTACAAGTGATGATTATAATACCGAAGCCGAAGAGGGTCCTTCTGAAGTTGATGTTAGTAATGCAGATCGTGATCCGAGGCCAACAGAGGAAGTTGAGGAGAACAACACTGAATATCCATCTGGAGGTGGTGAAATTTATAGCCCTGTCTACACAAGGGACGATGAGCTCCAATGTCGGGGTGATAGTACATTCCGTTGTCAGGAAAGCAATCAGAACATTTGTGAAGACCAACTCTGTGATGGTAGAGAAGATTGCCCTGATGGAGAGGATGAAAGTGACTGTCCTGACGGTTATATACAGGGTAGTTATCTTTTATTTTCTATATTTTTTTCTAACGAAATTTATTTTATTCATATCTTTATATTATTACATTTAATTTTTTTTATTTATTTAAATTTGTTCCCGATCTTAAATAATAGTTCACGATTTTGAAACTTGTTTTTACTAAAACCGTCTCTTTAATAACAACAAGAAAATTGAGTTTTTGTAAATATCTTAATACTAAAAGAGCTTTAAAGTTGCACTTTTTACATTAAACAAAAATCACACAAGCATTATTCCTAAATAAATATTCAAAAAAAAAATGTAAAAACTACACAAATATGATTTAAGAACTGCAAAACTTAGTAGATTGTAACGATCATCTATACGAAAACACATATAAATTAAAACATTACAAATTACATTCAGAAATACTTATACAAAAAACAAAACACTTTCTTCTCATATTTAGAGTGCACAACCAATGAATTTAGGTGTGATAATACCTGTGTTCCACTGTCATATAGATGCAATGGTAATGTTGAATGTCGTGATGGTACTGATGAAAATGAATGTGATAGAGGTGAGTCTTTTTTTTTAATTTATTGATGTATCTTTTTTTATTATTTTTTACTTATTATTATTATTTTCTATTACTTTATTAATTTTTAACTTAATTAAAATGCTGGACTATTCAAAGCTTAGTGTTAACCCCTATAAGAGTAATTGTCCTGCGAAAAACTCTTCTTGATGAGCAAACTTTTGTGGCCCCAGACTGACATGGGACTGAAAAACATGCCAATGAACAAAGTGGACACACACAAAAAAAAAGGCCTCATTTGAATGAAAGGAAGCAGTGCAATTAATTGCAACCCACGTCAATGAAAGTTAATTTTTAATCGTTATCACAAGTTGCTTTGCAAAATGATGCAGATGAATCCTTTGTAGTTATATTACAAATAACGTGCGATTTCGATACTTTAAAACATTGTGCTTGTCATCCATTGCATCAATGCATAAGCCTTAGTGTCATCTTTTAAAATAATGCGCTGATATGTCTTCCCAGTCTTCTCTACGTTTCATCGGTAGCGAAAAATCGTAGTGTCAAAGCCAATCTTTCTTCCTTACTTAATTAGGCCTTGACACAGTCCAAACGTTTTTTAAAATAGACTTCGTCCATTCTCAGGTATCATCTATGATATTTGCATCATTTTTCTCTTAACGCAGTTCGTCATCAAGAAATCGGAATGCACCTTATTTTTCTCTCCTGAGCCTAAAGGATTTAACCCATTTTCTTTCTTTTTTCCTAATTTGTTATTTGTTTTTCGTTTTCAGCTGCACAAAACAATGTAGCAGCGATTGTAAAAAGTATTCCCACTCTTCACATAGCAAAGGTTTGTTTTAAAATTTCGCTGTTACCCTTTGTGTCTAAATTACTTTCATTCAAATGACGATTTGTTTTGTACCACTTCGTTCATTGGCATGCCTTGAGGTTCCATGCCTGTGTGGCCAGGCACTGAGTCAATAAGCGCATTAATGAAACTTATCCAAATAAGCGCTTGGACTCCCTTAAAGGCAATGTAGTAGACTTCACGTGTCCTTTCGTGACCATTGATGAAACAAAGATTTCATTCTATATACCGGAGAAAAAGAAGTCATCCAAACTGTGGACTTCACCAGACGGACCTCTCTTAGAAGACCGGATACATGCATTTAATAGTATCCGCATTTTAAGATGTGTAAAACATTATTTCTAATCGAAAAATTTGCTATTTGGTCTTTTTAACTCAGCAATTCATTTTTGTTCACTTCCAATTATGAACAGTTCGACAACTCACAACCCTCGGATCACCTTTAAGTGAAGTGTTCCCAGTTGAAAGAAAATAACGTTGAGAAACAAATAGATGTCATTCGGAAATTGTTGCACCTTCATGCGTTCATTGAAGGAATTGCGTTTTCGTTAAAAAAGTATTTTCAGCGATATTCCGGAAAGCGTCCATTGACTTGCAGATTTTCAATGGCGTTTTTAGGGATGCATCTACACAGCTAAGCATTAAGAAACAAATCACTTTTAACGTAATTCATAAGTTATTGCATTTCCTTTATTTTCATGAGACTTTCACACAGTTTAGTTATGAGTAAATTGTGATTTGAGACGACTTCGGCTTTTGCGATAAAAAATCTAAAGATCAATAGTTTTTGTTCTGACAGGTGACCAATTAGTCAGTTTTGACATCGAAAATTTTAGAAAATTTTCTATCAATTCACTTTCGCACCCATCCAGCTTCTTCAATGGTTTCTACAACCTTCAAGTTTCGCCCCAAAAAGTTCCTCAAATCAACTTACTAGGCTAAAACGACTATCAGTCATGAGCAACTTGCAGCTTATATATCGTTTAAACAACTGTGCCTGAATTTATTGTTATCATTTAATCTACCTTACATTTAATCGAATACCGTATCTCATCGAAGTCACAATCCAACCGCACCACTTGACATTGCATTTGTCGGTTCTAAAAATACGGATACTTGTACGCGTACCACCGTCAGTCTGAATGCACTTTGATTTAGAAAACAATTGGAAATATCAAAATGCTATTCAAATTTGACATTGATATCAATTAGTGAAGTGATGCCGATGGCGCGCGAATCTGTGTTCATAGTTCTTAATATTGTGTTTTTGTTCTCCTTTCCTTGAGATTGGCGTTCAAGTGAGTATGATGACTAGTACTAGACTATTGATTCATTTGTATGTACATAGCTTTATAAGTCTGTGGTTTGTGTTTGATTGCCCTTTTGATCACTTAAGCCTTGAACTGAATAAAATAAGAGACTTATGTAATTAAGGCAAGATAATGAAAAGTTATAGAAAGACTTTTTATTCATCACTGCATCAAGACTACTAACTTTTTCTACTTTAGCTAAGGATCAATGTTTTGTAGGACATGCATTGTGTTTTCGGAGTTGGGAGCTTTAAATCTATTGGTTTCGCCAAACCGAATTAGCAACGGGTTTCTATGTTAAGTCTTCGTCATCGAATCTCCACAAAGGTGTCATTATTTGAGTTATTTTTCTTCAGTAAAGTAAACTCTTAAACATTTCGAAGTTACTGTTGCCAATAGTGTATTTTCTGTATTACACATCTACTCAACGAAATGAGGTAAATTTTAAGATTTCATTCGCATTGCGGCATTACTGCATACATTTTTTTTAAATCCCTAATTTGGCCATCTCCTTACAAAGCTAAGGACGAGCTTCAAATGTAACTTAAAATCGCTGAAGAGATGGTAAGTCTTGAATTCTTTGGTCTTTTCCACGATTTGCTTCAGTGTTGAAATATGATTGTCATCTATTGGAACAAGATCCTTGTATCATATCCACTGTTATGCATTTTATTTTCAAGAGAGAAAGCAGAAAACCAACAGTCCATACACGTACATATACCATAAACTTCCTCGCTTTCATATTTAATACTGATTAAACTCAATACAAGCGAACCTATAACGCTGGTGTCCGATTATCTTGCTTCCGCAAATATGTTTCACTGGAATTATTTCCAAAACGTTATTCTTCGGCAGAAACAATTTCAGAAAGAAAGAAATTTCTAAAGTAAATTTCAGAAAGAAACGTTTTCTAATATTATTTATCTGAATGCTTCTTGAAGGATCTCTCTAAATTTATCTCTCGTTGTTGGACACTGTCTATGAAGTCCGTCCCAAAACAGTATCAAGTTGAGGCTTTTTTATATTTTGATGTGCTCCTGTCTACTATATATTTCTTGATCCACGTTCCTACGCAATGCCTCAATCAATTTTCATGATTCCCAATGACAACACTGACACATGAAAACTATCTTAGACAATTTTGGGGCTACCAGTTTTTTGTCGTTGAACTAAATACTATATATTAGCAAAATTTGAATTTGATGAAAGTGTATCGTACGAGGTCGTAGAATCAATTTTAAAAATCATTGCAGAAAAAGTTGACATTTGCGGCCTCTCACTTTTGCTGATTTCAAAACAACTTTTTAAACTTTTGTACTATAGTATCACTATAAAAAAAAGTTTTTCAAAGGAATGGCAGAGTTCAACTGGATCAGACAAATTGTAATTCCAATTGGCGATCAAGCTTTTGATAGTGCTCGTTATTAATTTACGTCACCATACCACTAGTCTTCGAATTTTTTAAATATGAATCCCTATTAACAGAGTAAGGTTTTGCAAAATGTTATACTCTGGCTGTCTGTCCGTAACGAGCTATAACACTTTACTGGTGAAGTTGAAAAACAACTGCCAAAAGCGGAAACAAATGTTGAGGAAATAATGGAATCGATTTTCGAAACTCTAAATTTGACACATCTTATTTTCACGTAGAGGGATTCCTGTGCGCCACTATGTGCCTACAGAAAACAGGTTTAGAATTTGGATCATTTGTCCAATATTTTTTTCTTATCACGATGCTTTCTGCATTCTTCTGGGAAAGCTTTGAGTCTTTTGATGCAAACCATTAACGATGCGACCGTTGGTAAAACTCGGTTGGTAACAAGTTTGACATTTTCTATTTACAAGAACAAACTGGTTGTAAAACAGATATGTAAATACGAGAAATATGCAGTTATTGCCATGTATGACAAATTTTCAATTGTTCTAACTGGTTGCGCTCGGTACTGAACCTATTTTGTGAGGGTGCATCAGCTTCAACGTGAATCTCAACAAGAGAGAGCACCTGCTTTCTCCAAAATGCTTTTGTAAGCCTTAGTGGTTTCTACCAACCAAGACGCAACCGTAAATCGGGCTCACAAACGTTTTAATCTCGTGCACAACATTCTCGAGCAATGCCAACGAGGCGTGCGATCGAGGATGTTGAGAGATTAAGAAATAGGAATGAGGTTCGAAAACTCAACCAACAGATAAAATAATTTTCTCAGGGTCACAAACCCCAAACCGAAGCCTGCAAAGTTCAAAATGAACAAATCATAACAGAATAATAGTCAATGCAGAGGACATCAAAGAACCACTTCTGCAGACTGAATAATGTCCATCAAATTCCGCTGTCAGACAGGCTGACTCAACCAGTGGAGATGGCGCACTTGAACAATACGGTCTACCAAAACTAGCCGAAGTAAAGATAACAATATCAAAGCTAAACTCTTCAAAGCCACATAAGCAGACGGCTTAGCTGCCGAACTTTTTAAAGTGATTGTGATGACCTGGATAAGAGAATGCACTAACTTATCTGCAACATATGGTCAGAATAAGGCATGCTCGATGAACGGAACCTCAGTGTTGTTTGCGCGATCCTGAAGAAAGGAGACCGTCTGAACTGCGCCAATTATAGAGGTTTCAAACTCTTCAACATTGTCTATAACATCTTTTCCTACGTATTATGTGAAGGTCTGAAACCGTTGGTCAATAACCTGATAAGTCCCTATTAATGTAGCTTTAGGCCAGAAAAGTCCACCATAAACCAAATATTAACATGAGCTAACATAACAGCTCCAAATGGGCAAGCATCACCGTTTCATCAATATCAAGGTTGGTTTTGCTTTCTGTTTCGTCCACCGAGACGAAATGTATGAAGCCATGAAGCCATATATATGGGTAGCATGACGATAGAGAGCTCAAACTGCTCCATTAAGGTTGTCAGAGACGTCACAAATCTACTTGATATTAAAGAAGGCTTTAGACAAGCTGATGCACTGTCATGCTTGAAAAAATAGTGTAAAAGTCCTACGTAAACCCTTCAGGCATTTGCTTTTCAAGGTCTGTTCAAAAACTCGCACTCGCCAGAGATAATGATGTGTGCATTTATGAACGTCGAGACTGAAACGGCAAAGATGGGTTCGGTGGTAAACGAGGGCGAAAGAAGCATATACTGTCACCAGGAAAGGCCATTCAACTCCGACGTCTTAGTCAGAACGTTACCATTGACAGCTATAACAAGGCTCCGCTATAAGCATAAATATTAACCGGAGCGTTGAGATAACTCTTGCTAATCGATGTTTCTTTGGGCTAAGAAAGCAATTGAGCAAAGCTTTCTCTCGAAGAACTAAAGTGTTGCTCCATAAGCCCTTTATCATCCCCTTGCTTCTTTGTAGTACAGAAGCATGACACTTTCAAAAGCGGATGAGAGCGAGTCGTACAGCGTGATTGACCTGGTTTAAAGGATAAATTTCCATCGGCTGAGATGACTAGGTCATCGACACCAATGGTTCAGCCCAGAAAGTATGCGAATTCCGACGAAAGGCGCAGTAGAGGAGGACCGCGACTCAGGTGACGCACACAAGGGGATCGTGCAAAACTGGCGACAGCTAGCTAGGAACCGGAGTGGATGGAAAAGTTTGTAGGTTAAGGGCCTTTTTCGCCACGGACTGTAGCATCACATAAAGTTAGTAATTAAATTATAAATGACAAAAAATCAATGTCCATAAAAAAGCCAAACATAATTTCAAATTATTTAAAGTTATCCACTTTAGTTTAGTAGAAACGTAACTTAATCAACAAACAAGAATTTATAAAGTCTTGTCCTGATCTATGTTGACCAATCTATCAATGTTAAATAAACAAATCGTATTTAAAATGATTCAAAAAAGCGGAAACAAATATATTCCAACGGGAGAGCTAAAAAAATATGTATCTTGTTTTTTTTTTTTTTTTTTGAAATGCATTTGTTAAGGTTATGGATGATGTTTTCATAACATAAAGTGAAGTTGATGCTGCGGGCAGATTGAACAGAGCCTTTAAAGTTATTTTTTTTATCTTGAGATGGGAAGTTCGCACCCAAACCATTTTTTTCTTTAAATTCTTAACGTATTTTAAATTTTGAATTGAATGAAAATAGGTGTCGAAACTTTATTTCTTTTCTTAAAAAGAATCTGAAAAGAAAAAAAATTGGAAAATTTAGGTACATATTATTTTGTGCAACTTATTTTTGTGTAACTTAAGCTTGCTACAAATAAAACTCAAAAAAATATTTTAAACTGAATAAACGTATAAACAACTTGCTTCAGCTCTCCTAAGCTAAAGGACTTAATTTTCCCCTTATGGGGAAATCTAAGAAGACGCCAACGACGAGCATTCCTCTCTTTCTTTGCACAACCAAAAACGTTGGTGTTGGAGATAAACGTTACCATTTGTAACGACAGAAAAGAAAGCATCTTGTGGAATGAAGGAGTTAAGGCGCACTGTCTTGTGATATATATATGGTGTTACGGTAATGAGCCCGAGTTTAGGTAATTGTTCAAGGTCATTGCTTTCGCAATATGCCTCCCAATAAGTTATATCAGAAAGTTTTCCACTCGAATTAGTTTGGCCCCATTGCACTTGAACTATCATAAGTAGGGCAAAGTTTTTTTTACTGAGACTCTGGGTTTCAAGTAAAAACAATTCCAGGTCATGGTTTCTCAAATACCATGTGTTTTCAACCTACAGAAGTTCACCTTTCACCCGGCTTCGGGAAACAATCTCTACTGCCAACTGGTCTAGAAAATTTTTAAATTAACTCAAAATCAATCAATCTATGCCGCAATTAAAAATAATTTACTCCGTTGTCCCAATTCACCCATATTTGTATAGTTATTGCACTTCCAATCGTGTGCGTATCCTTGTTTTTGAATTCCCATTCCTTACAAAATATTCATACACACTCGCTTAATTTAAGCTGTTTCGCAGTTGTTTGGAGGAGTTTTTGTTTTCTTTTTTTTTAACATTGCAACCCCAAAACACTCCCAGTGGGCTGGCTGAATGTTGTAAACAAAAAGGAGAATTAGAAAAGAAGTGTGTTCCATTCTCCTTACACTCCAAGCACTCCTATCGTTCGAGTTCTGGTGTAGAGAATTACTATGTCAGTTTATTCTCTAACGAACTTTGTTTTGATTAAATTTTAGTATGCATTTTTTACATATGCAAATTTACTCCAACCTCTCGTCCTTCGTGCAACTCCACTTTCGGTCCGTCCGTCTAACGATTCTTTTTTTTTCAAGAACGCGAATTGAAAATCCCTCTCGAGAGATATGAATGTCTGATGAGTAATCTCCCCAATTGAGGACGTAAAAGTATGCGCTATGTGTGAGTGTGCATGAGGGAAAGGACTTTAAGCACTGCACAACAAGGACACACTTCCGACGACCATTTCAAGTGAATCACTTCTATGGCAGCAAAAGTAGCATCAGCCTCATCATTTGAATGACAGCCGTGCCACCATGCTGCTGCTTTGCATCTCATCCTTAAGCTTTCGAGGAAAGTTGACTTTCACTTGTTCGCTGCAAGGAGTCCCTCCGCAAGTATGATGTCTATGCTTGAGGGCAAATTGGGAGGTCGACGTCATCGGTTTAACTCAACAGTTTGACAATACGCTAAGGGGTGATTTTAATCCGGTGTTCAAATTGTTTTAACATTTTTCGGAGTGTAACATCGTTTATGTGGTGAGATTTGTGGTTCTTGTTTGTCGTCCCAAATCGGGGTTACGCCGGCGAGGGCGTGAAGGTTAAGGATGCACAGGGGTCTTATGTGTGACTTATGATTTGTGAAAATTAATTTTGCTGCTCGTGAGCACCGGATTTAAGGGCGAACTTTATGGTTGGCAATAATTCCATTCTCAGCAGGGGGTAGTGTCAATGAGTGTTTTTATTGAAATTTCATAGATTGAAAATTTAATGCGCAAATATTGTGTTTTAAAGTTTTAAGTTGATATTTTTAGGAATTTCTTTGTTGAGATCTTTAGTTCTTTACCTTCATAATCGGAAGAATTTTTAGTCATATTACCCCCAACATATTAAACAGTAATTTAAAGTTTAATTTAGTTTTGTTTTCGTATAATCTTATTTTCCAATGTGATTCCGGACATCTTCAAGTCTGATTTTGTAATTATACGTACGTTAGGTCGGAGCATTTGATTAAACTTACAACTACATTCCATTTGTCCTAAGGTTAGATGTTTTTTTTTTGGTTTTCCAGACATTAATTTAGTTTTTCTACCTAAGTGAACTTAAGGTTGGTAATAATTGAGCCTTCGATACTCCCAATTGTGCTAAGAATCCACATCAGCGTTGAGATGACTCCATGTTCGGGGTACCTTAAGTTGTGATATATTTTGCTAAGAGTTTACCAATGCGAAAGTGAGCTTTTTTGTCGTTCAGCAGTTAAGCATTTTCCCTACCCCTCTGTGCCTTCTTCTTTTACTATCTCTTTGTAATGTCTCAATAGCTGTTGCAAGGGTGTAGTTTGCCAAACTCTGATTTTGTCTCGCGGTATCGCTAACGCAATTTACAGTTTGAAAAAGTTGAGATATGGGATGGTATATCTGGGCATAGATTTCAGTTTTAAGTTGATCCCGACCTGGATTCCACGAACAAATATGTTAAAAGATGATTGAGGTAAAAAATAGGTAATTTCAAGTCAAAAAAGATACGTAGCACATCCTTCTTAAAATAATAAAATACACTAGAATTTGATTTCTCAAAAATTCTTGTAAAGTCCAAATTTTAAAATTAAAAGAAAAAAGTGAGATGTGTTTTATTCTAACACCTAGAGCACATCTCAAGTCCATCCTTTGACATCTGATAAAGATTCCATCAACTGATTTTATATTATGTAGCTTATAAATCATTAAAAAAGAAACATAAAAGCTCTTCCAACAGAAGCGATTCAATGTTAATGACGGCCGTTCTGGTTCATTTAATCTTACCGACCTGTATTATTAATAAAAGACAGTAGTATAATGCGCTTCACAACATCAATTATAATCGAGAGATAACCATTATTGTTTCAAAAACTATTAAAAATACAAAAATTTTAATTCCTCTTGTATTTTTATTCACAAATGATGTTAAATTTCCCAAACCCAATCGCATAGTTTTCTTGCAGTTCTGATGCGGGGCAAACAAAACAGTCATAATTGCGTGACCCTTAATAAATCAGCAGCCTTATGCTTCTTCTTTTTTCAATTGGACACTCTCTCAGTCTGCCATCTGGCACAACACACCCTGAGCAAGTCCTGGCTCATTAACGCACTTCCAGAAATTCATTTACCATCGTAAATTGTATTAGGAATTATGCCAGAAGTCATTCCGCATCCAGATATTGTTGAGTGCAATTCATTTGCTTCCGCCTTGCGCAAAAGGATTTATTTGTTTCTGTCCAATGATGATTTCTGTAAGGCTGTTGTGCAATCGGACATAATTTATCTGCGTTACCCGCTACAGCAAGTTTGATAAAACCATGAGATTGAATCTATCCAGTGCAGTTCCTAGCACGTGTATTGTAGTTCAGTTCCACTGCAAGTGTTTAGAATTTATGTATTACAATTTATGCTTTTGGGCAATTGGGCACGCATTTTGCGTTGAATTTGCATGATTTGTATTCCACTGTAATAAATTGTAGTCTCGATGGACGCTGTTAATAAATTTAATGTTCAAACGAAAATTATTGTGGACGATTCAGCTAAAAACGAACACATTGTAAGATAAATATAAATATATAGTATATATATATATAAATTGAATAATTTTAAAGATACAGTCTCGTAGAAAACAAAGAGAAAATATTGAGAAGCTTCGCTCAATATTTACGTGAGGCATAAAATTTTCTGTAAATTTGGACATCTTATTTGTCGTACTTTATTCGAGGCTACATGTTTTCATTTTTATTTTTTTGCATACACTTTACCAAGGAAACAACGTTGTAACTTCGCGCTGTTAAAGCAAGTAATCCTAGTATGTTCCCGAAAATTAATATTTTTTTTCGTAGAAAAAATCAGAATGAGCTTCCGTGTCTTAAACTCCCCCGAACTACAGACGACGAACAAGTAATTGTGACAGCAGGCATATATCCTATAGAAGCAATCGAAGATGACAACTTTTTTGTGATTAAAGATCCTCATGAGAAAACTGAAGTAATAGGTGCGACGTTTCAAAATGTGTATAAGGTGAATGTTAGCGCTCGCCCGAACCATATCTTGGAAAATTGTGTCCTATTGCACAACTTCTTCTTACGATATGACATTGAGCACCGGCGATCGGAGAACACTGGTTTTACCATGTTTAATGACTATAATTTGACAAATGATTCATCGCCAATGAAGGGATTCGCCCTCCGTTCGTTTTAACAGGAAGATCTCCTGGTTATTTTCGGTTCACTGAGAAGTAAAAAATCTGTTGGAATCGACGAAATACCAAACATTGTTCTAAAACGCCTTCCTCTAGAAGAGTTAAACATTTACACTACCCTATTTAACAATTTACTGAAAAATGTCCATTATCCAGCTTATTGGAAGACAGCGGTGGTGCACCCAATTCTCAAACGGAACAAAGACACATCCAATCCGGCAAATCTCCGGTCGATAAGTCTTTTTCCTAACATCAGTAAAGTATTCGAAAAAGTGATTAATAGAGCCCTGACCGAGTAGGTTGAGGACAAAAATATTATTCCGGATAACTAATTCGGTTTCAGAGCGGGGCATGATTGCACACATGCCGCGTCTAAACTGGTGTCGGATATCCAATGGAACAAAGGTAAGAAAAAATGCATGGGTGCCTTGTTGATCGACTTGGAGAAGGTCTTTGACATTGTATGTTTCCAGGGGCTCTTTTCAAGTAAGACCAGCTTGGCAGACAGTTTATTGTGAAAAATGGCAATGTGACGTCTGCTGGAACTTTCGAAATTAACAACGGTCTACAACAGAGTGTAGTTATTTCGCCGATTTTATTTACAATCTTCACAAGCGACCTTTTAGGATCTCTCCGCCACTCCATAGCGTACGCAGATGACTTGATCGCGTACAGGTCAAGTCCGAAAATCGAGGTTAGTGTTAGTCTTTTGCAACGAGGCTTCGAAAAGATTCAGTAGTATTGCGACGATTGGAAGTGGAAGATCAATTTTCAAAAGTGCGAGACCATTCTGTTCAGGACTCCGTTGTCTATGGCCTCTAGAAATACTAGAAAGAAGTGGCGAATGTTCTCTATCGTTGGACAAAAGGGGCAGCCACTGGCGAATCGAAGTGTTGTTAGATACCTTGGGATCTGGCTGGATCAGTATCTATATTTTAACAAACATACATATAGCTCTAGCCCGAGCCACAGCGGTTTTTGCTTTGACAAAGAGACTGTTTCAGAGCAGTCAACTCGATGCCAAGATAAAGATAATCTGCTACACGGCCCTTATTCGGCCTGTCCTTGCCTACGGAGGTCCCGTTTGGTTCAACGTCGGAACGAGCTTAATGGAAAAGATTCGGGTTTTAAAGAGACGATGTCTAAGGGCTTGTCTCCATTTATATGGAACTCCAGAGGCTGAGCACAAAAAATTCTATAGTAATGAGGTCTTTTACAACGGGACCAACCTGATCAGAGTGGATAACTTTCTGATAAAGCTTATTCGAAGTCACATTGCAAGAGCAATGACTTCGACCAACAACTTGATCTCCGGGGCTTTTTACCCGGGTTAAGATTAGTTTTTAGTTAGTATTAAGGTCTAATTTAATTAATTCATATTTATTATTAATTAATATTTTCTTAGTTTTCTTACTTAGTTTCTATAATTAAAATTCACAAAAATATAGAATAGTCGAAATGCATAATTAAAGTTGTTAGGTTTAGCTAAGAGCGCCCGTAGAGGGCCAGTAAGCTAGTATGTAAACATGGTTACGTTCATTAAGCTAGATTTAACCAGTTTTTGTCTAGCATGTAAGGAAAATGAATGAAATGAATAAAATTGCTTTAACATGAAAATATGAAAGAAAAACAATATTTTAGCAATTAATCTGGTGAACGCTTTGACCAAAAATATCTTTCACAAGATCTATAGTTTGACGGGCATGCTGTTGAAAATGAACATGTGGTTCATGGTTACAACTACAATTGTAAATTGCCCGGAATAAGATAATGCCATCCACATAAATCGTAACTTCATCTCTAAGAAACGTTTACGAAAAAAATTCGACAGGACAGCATTTTTAGAGCCATGGAAATCACATGTACATGTTAAAGCAGTAGAAAAAGTCCAACAATTCTCTGTACATTTATCTAACGTATTAAACAATTTATACACATTCGATTCTTCCGAGCTTCCCGAAAGAGAAACATCAATATATTAATTACTTCGGCATCAATATTGAGACAAATTTCAAAAAATGTTACGAAATTACTACATTGCTCTCAATTATTAATAAAATGTAAGTTGTAAGAAGTTAATAAATAAATACGATTTTCCAACACGGAAAGACGATAAACTCCCGGGAAATAAAACAATATTGTATGATA
Organism: Orthonevra nobilis; assembly: GCA_963555765.1. Lineage (NCBI taxonomy): Eukaryota > Metazoa > Arthropoda > Insecta > Diptera > Syrphidae > Orthonevra > Orthonevra nobilis. The sequence goes on along the minus strand of OY743224.1, from coordinate 80,691,082 downwards.
TGTAATCTACATATACAATATGTTTCTGCAATCGTAGATTTTAGTGCCACATGTTTTGCTATCATGTTACTTATTTCTTATAAATTTTCTGTTTATATGTTTATTTACTTAATGTTTTTATGAATGCTTTTATTTATTTTATTTATTCGTGATTTTTGTCTTTCATGTAAATTGATGAATTTGTTTAAAATGTAAAGTATTTTTATTACTCTGTTTATAAAAATATTATTTGATATTGTTTAAAATAATTTATTATTATGTTTACATATTTATTATTTTATAGTTACTTATATTATAATAAAATTATTCTTTTTTTGTTTTGGAACGGCTTAATCAATGTTACACCATTCTGGTAGCCTTGCGCTCATTTGAGTTTTCTTCGGCACAGCTAATATCGCCACTTTGTTGACCTATCTATCTTGCGGTATCAAATGTTTGATTTGCTGCAAATTACAACACACATTTCAATTGTATGATCAGCTGATACATTAATAATCTATCATATCAGATGAAGTTGATATCCTTATTGGGCCAGTTACCAATTTTCCTTCTCTTTATATTACATAAAATGTCATTATTATTATTATTATTATAATTATTATTAGTATTATTATTATTATTATTATTATTATTATTATTATTATTATTATTATTATTATTATTATTATTATTATTATTATTATTATTATTATTATTATTATTATTATTATTATTATTATTATTATTATTATTATTATTATTATTATTATTATTAATATAATTATTATTATTAATATATTTTTATTATTATTATTAATATTATTATTATTATAAATAGTATGTTAGAAAAAGAAACTTGGCATTGTGCAGTGTTTTCAGCATATCATTTTCAGTCTTCAATTATAAAATATTTTCCCCTTTCATTGCAAGTGGCGCCACTCTAAATAAATAATAAAATTTCAAAAATGTAAGCACAACTTCTTTGTTTCTAATTGCAGCAAATTGAAAAATGCATGTGACATAAATTAAAGAATGTGACATCATGAGGCAAGTAAAACACATTCCCACTTAATCACTCAGTTTCATGCGTTACGAATCTCATTCCTTAGTTTCTATTGCGTGTTTAATATCATCATCTCTGCATATGGTTACGACCAGCTCCTTTGGAAATTTATCAGTCAATGGCATAGTGCCCAAACTAAAATGTAATTTATCCATGCCACTGTATTTGAACTGGATACTTGTACTGCTATAGATTCAAATATCGAATTCCATCACTCAAATCGAAATCAAACTCAATTTGAATATTTATTTATTAATTGCCATCGATCTCAACTGCTTTGCATATTCAGATGCTGAAAATGACCACTAACAAACCGCCACCATCATATCCATCGTTTCATCTGAGCCTGCATATCTTTAAAAATGAAATTCCTAAATCTACAAATGTGGAAATTTAGGGCAAGAGCTCTGGAGCAATCCTGTCGGTTTAACGATTATCAATGAGATGTTCATTAATAATAATAAAATTGTTTGTAGGGATGGTAGTGCTCATGCTCACTTGATTTATTTGTAGAAGGGGGAAACGCTCAGTTGGTGATCTCACGGTTCTGTGCCGATTGTTCATAAGCAAATGCAATTGCTAAAGACATTTTTTATGTTTTTTTTTGTGGTTGAAAATAGTGTCAAATTAGAGCCCGTTTTATAGCGCATTTCTCGTGACGTTTTATGATATTCGTCCGGGTTTTACTTTCGTGCGTTTATTAGTGAGTCCAAGCCTAGGTTTGGAAAAAAAACATCTTATCTGTTTCCCATTTGTATGAAAACCTATTGCATTCGAGATTTCATATATGTACCAAAAAAAAAATACAGTTGCTGAAGATAATAAATTCTTGAAATAAGATCTGATGTATCCGTCATAATATTATGCATTACACGAGTATAAAGGGAAGCTTAAACTGTTTCCTAAAATTTCAAACACAAAGGTTTTTTTTTTCATGATAATTATATCTATATATATCTATATATAATTGCTGATCCTGATTGCTCTTGCTACACATTTGCCTCAAAAATCCTTTCAAAAACTTGTTAATCAATAAATTCTCACAGAAAAGTCCCGCACCTCTTCATCACGTTCCTACATGACCAATTCTTTATTGCTTCTGCGGTACTTGATCATTGAATTCGGATTTAGTGCCCTTCTCGAGTCGGAAAATACATTAGCTTTTATATCGCAGCATAGAGCTTTTTCTAGTCTAGTCTGACACAACTACACAGCCGGCCACACAACTGCAAACGAGCTCCACGTGCTTCATACAAGTTGGCTTGCCTCCCCTTAAATAGATTCTCCATCGAACACCATACCGGCGAATCACACAGATATGCAACAATATCCAGTATCCACCCAATTGTCAAATCCAAATAAAACAAAATAAAACAACCCAAAATAAAACAAAAAAATGGTCACGAGGTGCATCGAGTCGAAAACATTTCCATTTAACATGTTCGATGTGATACAAAATGTATCTCGAACTTGTGCATTGTGTAAACGCAATTTATGGTTTTTGTTTTCTCGAGTTATCCATGCAGCTACTCAGCCAATGTCTTTTGTTGCCATTGTCATCATGTTGCCTGCCTTCTTCTGTGTGTGTATCTGAGACATATTTTCCATCTACATCGAGTAAGCGCGGATAGATTTTCTATAACGACGCACGGTGAAATAATAATTTTCAGTTAGAATTCAACCTCTAACGAGTCAAAAGCTTCTTCTCCAATCGAGTGCGGGTGAATTTTGAAATTGTTCGTTTTATTCAATTTCAAAAATTTGTTTGGATTTCATAATAAATAATTAAAATTTTTAATCGGGTAATTGTGATCCTGTTAGATGTGTTATAATAAGAAACAAATTGATTACAAATAAAAAAGTTTTAATTTTAAAAAGCAGATAATTTAAAATCTAAGTGTAAATTTATGTAACCAGTCTTCTTCGTTTGCACAAATAAAATAAATTGGTATGCAGATTTCAATCAAATGAGCAAAAAAGTTCTGTGATTAAGTGAAGCCACTATAATTGTCAATAAAAGTCACCAACGGATTCAAAATCAGACGTTATTCCATGGCGTTTGAACATAAAAAGAAACGTTTCTGAAATATTTGAGAATCTTCATTAGACTGCTTTACAATTGTATTCTAATTGGAGCTGGATAATTTTATTTTATTGGGATTACAATTTTTCGTTCCCTTACAATTTTGTGTTGTTCTTGCCTTAACTCAATTAAAAAAAAGAAAAAAAAACTTGGAATGTATATCTAAAAATTACATACATCCTTTTGTTTTTGTAACAAAAAAACAATATGTGGGTAGATAAATAGCAACTATGCATTCTATTCGAGGCATATCTCGAACGGATTAAACCCGGAAGCGTCTATTTTCTCAATCGGTTATAAATCAATCTATCAAACTTTGTAACATCCCTTCGAAAATTCAGGAAGGACACTCTAAATAGTTCTTTTTACTCTTTTCCGATTTCGTATATTTTTTATTATTTATGAATCTTATTTATAAACATTTGGAAAAAGATTTCTTTTGCAATGCATTGTGAATATGTCAACGGGTTTGATTTTTTCTTAATATTTAGTCACTCGACAAAGTTCGCTAATAAATGCCCAGAAAATAAACCCGCTTTCTCCTGATCTTGTTAAGCTTATTCGCCAATGCTTTTTTTGGTGGGAAGAACGTTTCATAGTTTTGCATAATGTGTGATTGGAGCATTTGTCGTTTCTTATATTTTCAACATATGATAGAAAATGCCGCGGTCTTTTAAATGTTGAAAGTTTAAGCTTTTTGCTCAGTGTTTTGATGTGTGTTTTTATCAACAAATTTATGAAATTCTTCTACATTTTCCCATGGTGTTTAATCAGTAAAATAGTAATTCCTTATAAATTTCCGATTATGCTTTCATTTCAATCAATAAAGGAATAATTGTCATGGACATTGGAAAAATAAAATAACTTTTTCCCAAATAAAACAAACGGTAAGAAAAAAGGTTAGACAAAAAAATTCATTGATCAGGGTGCGAAAAAGGAATATGTTTACTTTTACTATCTTCGTTTTGTGCTAAATAAAGACGCTTCTTAATAGAAAGTTTTTGAGCCTCATATGCGGCAATTAGCTAATCCTCGAAAATTATTATGCTGCGGAATATTGTTTGCGATAAGCTTGCATGAAATTTTTTAACATCTTCATGCATACTTCGAACGACAAAAACAACAATTTCAGATGTTGATGTTCGAATGACCTAATTTTAGTTTTTCTTTTCACTGTCTCCAAAAACCTCACATAATTGAGTCCATTTAACACCGAGCGGGAGATATTTCGATTTCTAACAATGGCTAGAAAAGATTTGAAACACCTTTAAATTGTGTAGAATATTGCAAGATCATGCTTGCTTGAGTTCGCAAACTACGTAATGGAATTTCATTGCATGACGAGGCTTTTTTAAACATTCTATTCCGATCTTAGTTTTAATCATTATAAGCCTTTGTATCACAGGCTAAAGTTATTGTCTACGGTTGAAAAGCCTTTTTCTAAATGGGTAAGTTTTAGATCCTCAAATGACTTGTTAAATGGCTCTATTGCACAAATAGAATTTAAGTTTGAAGCCCAAATCTACACATGGTATAATAAAAGCCCATTTTTTGTCTTCCTTCCTTCTTTGATCACCTTCTTTATTTCAGTAAAGTTCCTTTTAAAATTGTTTTTCATCGTATCTGTTAATCTGTTTCGAAAGTTGAATTCTTCAAACACAGACTCGTTATTGTATTTTTGTATATAGAACAAAAAAATTGATCTAATGAGGATATTTTTAAAACATAATTTTTTTTTAAGACAATGTAGATAAATTGAATAATTTCCACCCAAAGCAAACATAGAACAGCCGAGTATTTTACTCGACTGTTTATATTTCTTTTGTGCAATACATCAAGATTCATGTAACCCAGCTGGTGCTTGTATTTCTCAGTTTACAAATTTGAAAAAAAAATCCTAAATAGGAAAAAGTATACAAGCCTGCATACACGATCCATTTTATACTCAAATTAGGGCAGAAAAATCTTATTAAGGGAAACAGGTGTAGCGTTTTTTATTTTAAACTGCCTCAGTAAACAAAACCTATTGTTTAAACTTTTGTAGCGTACCAACTATGTGCAAAAGAACTCATCATTTGAAAATATGGCATAAACCACAAAATAAATCAACATACCTAAGCAGTCCGTTGTGCAGACCTTCTCATGGCCTGTGTGACAAAAAAAAAGCGATTGAACTATCGTCTACTCGATCGGTTAATCCTCATTTTAAAATATCTTCATCCCATTTCGAATGAAATTTCTTTATGATTGTTTATTCAAGACAATCCCCAATCAAGACAATACCTAAAGAAGGGAAATTTGAAAATTGAATAGTTTCATCCTTATTGTGTAAAAACTTCAATTTTTAATATTTATCACCATATTAAGAGAAAGTTGAGGAGGTGGATGCGCACCCGAATGCGGATAAGTCCCCTCGTCTGACTCAGCAATCATGTATCACAAATTTAGAACATATCCTGTCTATTATTAGAATCCATTAAATTTTGTTCGACGAATTCGCTCGGCAAGTCGCGTATTGACATCTTTTACGAGAACTAACCAGACACAGTGTCAATAGCTAGCTGTGAGGATGAGGGGTATCTATGGAGTGACTAGTGGAGTTTGAAGGTTTTGGTTTCTTCGTATTTTGATGCAATATATATCGGGAGAAACTGGAAAGAATCTGCATTTTATAGACAAAGATATATACAAATTAATTTATCACGTGTGTCGTTAAATATAATGTGGAACTTCACATTGACATTGCTCTGCGATAGCCGTGATATATATTTTTTTATAAATCTTCAGAAAGCAAGGGCCTTGCTCTGTACGCATGAAAATGAATTTGAGTTTTAGCCGACAAGACAGAGGCTGACTACGAACAAATTCTTATGTAAGTTTTTGGTGCTCTAATTCCTTAATCCACGAACATCCATTGCCAAAACATAAAAGCGTTAATAAAAGAGTTAAAAAAATGTTTTTTTTTCTTCAAAAATTGTATTCACGGATTTGTAAAAAGAAAACGATATTCGAAAACCATAATGAGTCAATCGTGAACCCTGTATGATATCGCTGCAAGGGAACCTTAGCCACATTACTTAAATTTTAGAATGAGTATCAAGTCGACTCGTTCCTCTTTCCTTTACTACGGACTGTTCCTGATACAGCTGGCATATAAACTATGAAGAACATGTCCTGACAGTATAAATACATCGTTAAGCTTGTACCTACATATCATCATAATTCTTATGTTGTTTATTACTGATAACAAGACCATGTGTGGTCAGTCAGATCGCTTTTGATACCACACAAGCAAGGTTTGATAACCGCCGTATTGAAGCTTTCTTAGTCAGATTTTGCGACCGCGCTAGCCTTACTTTGTTTGATATGCGCCTGAGCGATGCTAATTTACCCAATTCTTATTTCTTAGCCAATATTTGACTTATATTTTATTTCAGCACATCAAACTCGCTTTGTCCCGCAGTTCTATATTTATTTAAAATAAAGGAGAAAAATAGTATGTAACACAAATGTTTGATAAATTTGTATTAAACATTTGCGTCAGCAAATCGCCTTTCATTATTTTTGTTGGATCCCTTTAATAATTATCCATGAATTGAGGTGGTAAAGGATCAATTTCTCCGTTTGACAAATTGTCAAATTGCAAAACCGTCAACAATATCGCCACATTGCCAATATTCATCGAGTGTTGTGTGCTGCTTCGACCGATTTGTATTCATACCAATCCCTATAACTTCAGATCTGTGCCCTTCTTCGGTTAAGAGCCAAACCCTCCCAATTACGGTTCCCATGTATCAATCTCTAGAATGTAGCTTTATTGTCGAGCAGCATTTTTTTAATTTCCCTAAAATGGTCATATTCCTCTTTATCGCTCGAGCACAAAACACTAGTTGCTTAACCTTATTTTAACTTACAATAAAGATAATTACCACAATAAATAAATAAATAATAAGTATTTCGTTGGCCTCGGTTAGGAAGATATTTAAGAGTTGGTTTGAAATTGAAGGCTATCTCAGCCAAATTCATAGTCGAAGTAATTCGAATCTACATAAATATTAGAAGAGTTAAATTCACGTAAAGTATTCTGTTGCATTGACAATGCTGAACCACTCAGCTTGATTTTTGTCTTTTGTATTGTCTTATATTTTTATTTATCATACAACTGATAAAAGATCACTAGAAATGCGAAACGAAGTTACGTACATCTATGTCAAGCATCCGATACTTGACAAACGACAAAAATTTGCAAGGGTTTGACAAATTGTTAAGAACAGAAAAAAAATTTAAGATAGTCCTTCAAATACGTAATATGATACAAAAATATAAATCTTTGTCACTGGTTAAAATCACCTTGCAAGTTTGCGGAAAAAGAGCTTCAGTTTCACTCGGATAAAACAGGGAAGTAAAGTTGAAGGCTCTGCAACCTTATCTGACGGCTCACAATAGAAACATGACTATTGTGTAGAGTATTCCAAGCAGAATCCTAATAATAAATAATCAGTCAAACGCGTATTTTTATGAAAACTGATAATATAAAGGTATCATATGCTATGTGCATACATAAGTACACTGAGTCAATTACTGGTAGTCATTTTAGGAAAAACAGTTATTTTTATAAAACGCAGCCGGTAAAAATTAAATAATAAAATAAAAGTATCTTACATTAGTTCATCATGATGCACATAAAAATAGTATTATTTTGTTTATATAAATGGTATGGTTAACCAATTCTTACAACTCGGAACGGACGTATTACCGAGAAGATGGTAAAAGCGGATCCAAAAATTGGTGCACCAAAAACCGCTGCAAACATCGAGAAAACATTTGTTTACCCTCAGACTTTACGGAATGTGCTGCACTCAAAAGGCTTAATGCTGAAGAAAATATCAAGAAATCCAATGATTCTTGCAACCAAGGTATATTTTTAGGACCAATTTTAAAGAAAGTGCTGACTATAAGGAATCGGAAATAACTTCATGTTCAATCCGAAATGATAACACTTTGGCTTGCTTATAATTGCAAATTGAACCTTCCATATCTTGCTCAATCAACCTGATCTCGAACCTTTTGATCATCTGTGGAATTGTTGAACGTGAAGTGCAAATAATTTTAAAAACATCCATGGTCCAACTGAAGCGCATCATTCTTGAGGAATTGATCAGTATCCTGAAGATACAAATAAGTTAATTAAATCGATGAAAAATCATTTTAGTGAAGTAAATCGGCTTAAGGATATCGTATAAGTTGTTAAAATGTATCAGAAGCAATTGAAATCATAATTTTTATAAAGTGTTTGTTTTTAGGAGAATTTTATTTTACACACACATTCAATGACTAATTGTTAACTTAAAAACTACAAAGAAGTGTTTTCAGAATCTCTTGTTTTTTCCCACTCATTCGTTTTTTCATTATAAGGTTTTGTTTAAAAACACAACTGCTGTAAGTTCAATTTTTTGATTCAGAGCATTAGCAGTTCAATATTTTTAAAATAGCTTAGCTTACAAAACATATATTCTACTCAAATCAGCTTCGGATCCTAAGTAGATAAAGTCATTATCTCAATTATTGATCTTGTAATTGTGACATTTTAACCTGGTTCCTTTGTGTTCCTCCTGTAAATATCGTCTGCATATGCAAGACGTTGGACAAATATCAGAATGATTGGTCCTTTGTTGTTGGCTTGAGAGTTCTGAACTACGAGACTTGCAAGACACCGCGAATTACTTTTTAAAATCAGCTTTACAGAGCAGTGAGGATTCACCATACTCTAATACTCATACTCTTCTTCGGTAGTGGTCTTCCCGTCTATTGATAAAGATATTTAAATAGTAAATGAGCTTTCTTTAAGAATAAAGGGAAAAGTGACTTCCCAATGCTGCAATTATTACTTAAACGTTATATAAACGCTCACTCCTCGTCCATGAATGAAATTTGTGTCTCTGAAAATAAAAGAAATTCTGTACTTGGAAGGTACATCTGTTAGCTGTTAAGATCACATAACCCGAAAGCGCTGTAATGAATAAGAGTAGTGTAGAGTAGAGTAGTGAAACTCCATCTGATCTGATTTCTTCTTATTTAAAATTTACCCAAAGAGGAGTACAAAGTCCATGATGCCAGTACGCTTAAGATCTTACTGGACCTATGTGACATAATTCTAAATTGAGAGATTGAAATTCATAGGAGACAAAAATTACAAAGTCAAGCAACTGGCTTCATGAATGACGTAAGGCCTTCTGCCGTACAGTATTTTATCATCTTCGAGTGAGCCAGCTGCATTCCTCCGCCTCATGACTTCCTTTGTTACACGCTCCGTCAGGAATCTTAATCAGGTTCCCGAGAAGTCTAATCTCATCCACACAGCTATATACTAAAAGTATGAACGTTCTTATATAAAGCCGCACAACACGAATTGAGAACGATCCCCGACATTAGTTATTTCGTTCTCAAAACAATTTGAAGTTTATGAAAAATTTGAATCAGTATAGAGAACTCCAGTTTCTCCCATAAAAAGTGTATTCATAACACCTTTAAAATAAAAAGCAACAAACACTTCCAGATAAGCAGTGATTATTTTCCACTGCTTTGTTAAGTAATACAGAATTATTTCAAGAACTAACTTTTCTTATAAAAATGTAAGGTTAACATTACAGCTAATGCACTGTGAACAAAAAAAAACATTCCTTCATTTCATGTTAATACTCACGTGCATGGTTAACATGTTACTTCATTAAAATCAATTCCACTACCTTTCCTAATGAGGTGCAAACTACTTCTTTTCCCTTACACACTCCTTCAAAGAAACAATTTACTAACCCATTTAAATTATAAATGATTATTTTCTCTATTTAATGATGTATCTTTCAACTGGCCGTGGTAAATTCGACCAACTTATGCGTAAACATAAAATACACTTCCCAAACAAACATCACCCCACAGTTCAACGGAAAGCATTCAAAGGATGCATCACTTATTTTAAACACAGAACACACTCGTACCTTTAGCTAGAAAGATTCCACCGCTCATTACGGAGCATAATTTGGCATCAAATTCTTTCATCTACACATAGTCGAAACATGGGTACTTTTTATTGCCAGTCTCATTCGGCCATGACTTTGTTTGGCGGCTATTGCGCTATTTTGCATTTTGAAGGCGCGCGAACCTGTGTGTTGCACATTAGCTAAAAATTCATATCTAAATAAAGGAACACAAGCTTCTAATGACATGGCCATATTAAAAGAACGAAATCTGACGACGACGAACGTCTCGAACTAAGACCGTTCAGAGGCGTTATTCTTTTAATTTTATTGGTGTGCATTTTGTTTCCGCGATAATCTTTCAAAATGAAATCTTAGATTTTTGATTAATTGAAAGTTATAGTTTTCCGGTTTATATTCATCAAAAATAAAATTCATCAATGCTGTGTTTAAAAATATTCTTTTCCAGATTTTTTTTTATTTTGACATAAAATGCAATCACATTTGGAGTAGTGTTCAATATACCTTCAATAGTTTGTTGGGCTGTAGGCTTTGTCTTTAAAGAGACCATGTCTGGTTTGAGATTATTTGCAGAACGTACGCCAAGTACAAAAAGTTTTCAATATGATGACTCTGTTTTTGAAGCTTGTTTGATATATGTATATGCGTTTCTTCAAAATTTTAGTCATTTTCATCTCACTCTTAGTTTCCATATACACATGTAATGAAGCCTTCACAAGCCACTTTTTTCGATTTTGCTTCTTACAAAGGATCTGCATTCACTTATAAATTTAGTGTCTACTCTCCAAAAATTATGACTATAAGTCTATAAAAAAGTACGTTAAAAATAAATCAATGCCTCAACGACGCCGATGAAGTATATGTATTTACTTGTGGGAAATTTTAGGAGTTATTTACTTAGAGTAGTTTGAACTTTCATCATTAGGAATAGATAAAGTAAGATAAGTCAATGAAGCGTAAGACGTCCTTTCTGAGAAGAAACCTAAGCCGCAATTGCCTTTGAATACTTGCATATGAATACTACGAAGAATAAAATAGGCTTCTTTTATATATATTTTTTTTAAATAAGTGAGTGTCTAAATATTTCGTGCAGATCACATTTACATGGAATTTTAGGTTGGCGTGGATGTTTTTTGTTACAAAAACTGAAACAAAATCTGCCAGTAGATCGGCCTATACAAATTCAAGCAGGTATTGCATTCCAATGTCGAACAGATGTTTGCCAAAAGGTGGACGTTATTATCTTGTTTTAATACGAATTGAGTTTCTATTCATGTTTTTTTCCTTTTGTTTTTGGTTTTGTAACGTTTCGAGTATCAAATGAAAAAGAGTGGGTTAAATGTCGAAAGAAATTTTCAGAACAATCCAGCAATATCTTTTAGTTTTCGAAAAGCACGCTGCCTAGTTGATAAATTGTCAAAAATAAGATCGGCCTTGAAAATATGAAAACTTGCTTACTGAGTAGTGGTGTTGCAAATAATTGAGTGTTTTTAACCGACTTTAATTACAAGCTTTAGTCTGAAAAATATTAAATGCGTGTTTGTAGAAATATATGCCTTGAAACTTCATTGAAGAATATTCCTGGCTTAATTAATAGAAACAAAGATATATTGTCGTTAAAAGGTCATTGTAAAAAAAAGTTTCTATTTTTTTAAGAACATTCATCATGCCATTGAATTGGATAAGATTTTCTCTAAAATTATAACTTTCGCTTGAAATGATTTTCTAATTTTGAAAAAAAAAGTGAATAAATTAAAAAAGTTTAAAGTTTATAAATAAATTAAAAACGCATCTATGCTGTAAGATTTATAAGAATTATAATATAAAATTGCGTCATGATAAGAACAAGATCCACTTCGCATAAAAAATGTTCATCTAATTGGAACACAATCCGCACTATAATATTCCTGAAACAACTTTGATTGATTTTTGACGACAAACATTCGACCGTAAGAAGTGAATGCGAAAATACTTTTCATGTATTTTCCATAGAAGAAGCCATGCATCGAAATCGATTAAGCTATGACGTCATTTCACAAAAATGCAAAGTCAATGGAAGAACTTATGTACGTTTGTTCAAGTAACTCGTTCATATTTTCAGATCCACCTACACATACGCCCACCGCAACCAATTTCATTCACTAGAACGCTTCATATGAAGGAATTTAAGTCACGAGCCAGTCAAAACTGCACAAAGATCGCGCGCCAATTTATCACCTCAAGATCACCTTATTAGCTGCAGTCAACCACAGAGAAGGATAAACATTTTGACATTGTGCATAAAAAATCGTTGCACAGACATTGCTCGGGCGTCTGTAAAGTGAAGTCATCTTAATAAAATAAAAAAAAGAAAGTGAAGTAAATAAAAATGTGCAGCATCCGTCGTTTGCTGGCACTGGCGAATGATACTAAATTGACATAAACGTTCTGTTTGGTTGCGTATCTATGCAAGTGCGAGTGGTGTATCGCTGGCTTTGGTTTCATGCTTTAAGTTATCATAGCGTCAGTCAGCCTTCTGTCTGACGCGCGTGAGTTGTTATTCGTAATGTCCTCGTCCATGAATACGCTAAAGAAGTTGTTTTTTTTTTTGCCTTTTTCTATTTATAGTTGGGAGATTTGTTTTACCATTTGGTCTGGAAAAGATCTCTGTGCTTCCGATCGGGACAGTTCAATTGTTATGTAGGCTTTGCACACTCGATCGAAAAATATTAATTCGTCAAAATTTGTGTTCTCTACACGAGAAACCTAAGCCTCAGATAACAAGTTACGTACTTTCTTCAATAAAAAAAAAATGATGAAGATTTATTCAAAAAGATAACAATGGTTGCTTTTGCGGCAAATAATTAACCAACGAAATTATAGAGCACAAGTTTCTAAAAAAAAGTGTTGTTTGTTGTTTTAGTAGAATCTACAGCCTTAACCTGAGGTGCCCCTTTAGTAACTTAACGAAAAACGATAAGTTGAATCCCGTCTCAAATTTTCATTATCTATCATTGAAGTCATTCCTACTGTTTGGAATCAAGACAAACTCAATAAAACACAAAAACCTCGACTATGATGCTGAGCTAGAAATTAAAAACATTTTTGTTAGTATTTTACTATTAGCCTCTCCAACACTGTGAATAGATCTTCGTCCATGTTTTTTTTCAAATTTCAATTAAATGGTTGAATATGAAGAAGCCATAAAAACAATGACCATCAACCCACTTAGTTTAACCAAAAGAACAAGGATTATTAATGAACACTTTAAACATTTGCAGTATGAAATGATGAATTCGTTGGAAAGTAATGAATCACATAATCTTGATATTCACATCTCGTGAATCAAGCCTAATCGCATTGATGGAATAATAATTTATGTTCGAATTTATTTCGTATTGATTTGTGACAAGTTCTGTTAAGAGATTGACCTGAATTCCGAGGTAATTGTCCTCAATCAACGTCAACGTGGCAATCGATTTAAGCTAGCTGCCTCCTGCGTTGTACCTCTGGCGAAGACTTGAAGGTTTGTGTGAGAACTGCAATATCTATCGGCTTTATGCGTCTTATCAATCTGAGTCGATTTACGCGGAGCAATGTGGATCCATGTTGATTGTCAGCTTGCACAGCTCTTCGTTGTGCATACAAATAACTCTTTTTTGAGGATCGGTTGGACTCTTGTGGTCTTTAAATAGTTGAGAAACGTTTCGTTTTTTTTAAGAAGCAAGTTTGCCTTTACTTATTTTGATATGAGTTCTTCCTGAAACGGCATGGATTATTTTTTTAATAAAAGCCATGTCGGGGCTATTCCATTCCCTAACAATTAAAATATGTTGAAAACAGTCACCGACTTCTGCACTTCAACACTATTGATGAAAATGAGTGACCTATGCATATGGAGAGTGAAGCATGATTACATTGCAATGTTGTACTCTGGAATCTTTGTTTCTTTTACGGTTGTAATGTCTTGTGCTTATTGTGGCCATAGCTCCTTTCTTCCGTCCACGAACCGGACATGTTGTTTCCCGTTGTTTAGATCAAGTATCGCAGCATCCACGGTTGTCTGATTCCTGAACCATAGGTATAGTCAACTGTCAGCTTGGTGACGCAATCGGTAAAGCGCCTGCTTTTCATTTGGTTCAATTGATGGGTCGCAAGTTCGAATCGTATAGTGATCTTGCTTTTCGAATCTGGTCCAGTCAAAAAGATGAACACTGAACAAGCATTAAAACTATCTATAAGTATTATACTAGATTGCTTTGATACATAATCGTAAACGATTCGTTTAAGTCTGGCGAATTCCCTTGAAACCTAAAAGAGTCAGTAAATGCACTTATCCCAAATCAAGTGGGTACCAAAATACCTGAAAAACTAAGACCTATCAAATTCATGTAATTAATTGACTGATCATGACTCGAAAGCCTTCGAAATAGTTGCTAAGCTTGCGAAGTATGGTATAAGGAATTATAAACTTAAATGATTTGAATCATACTTAACGATTCGTGCGCCCGACGAACACAAGCCACTTAATTCGGTCCTTTGGTGTTCCTTTTATGTAAAAATGATATATGTAGTACTTTAAATTATAACGAAACCTCTCTTTTTGCTGATGACGCCATTATGATAATATATGGTTAAGACAATAACGTTGCTAAATAGCGCGCGGAGACATAACATATGTTCACAACTGGCCTTAAGCTATTTGATATAATAAACTCAAAACGAATGTGAATAAAACTAAATGCATGGCATTGAACAATAAAATATCTCGGCGTGAAGCTATACAATAAACTAAACTTTAAAAACCATATTATATGCACATATAATTAGCGAAATATCAAACAAAATAAGATTTACAGGAGAAAAAGAAATCAAATAACTACAATATGCGCTGTCAATATCTTTAACGCCATAATTAAATAACATTTTCGATTTTGTTTTTGGAAAACATGAAAGCAGCATAGAGCAATAATGATAATAATAAACTGCAGTTCAAAATGTGAAACAACATTGTTCCAGAACACTTATGTAACTTCTTGTCTACATTATGTACAAGACTCACAGCCATACAAGTTCAAAAATAATAACGATTTCAGATTGCGACTGTTTAGAACCAAAAGAACTCAAAATATTATACAGAGGGCTTAGATTATATAATGAACTTCCAAATGAAATATATTATAATGATATATTTAAAATATTATTGAATTGATCATATACAAGTTAAAATTGTCTTAATTATTTTTAACATTTTTCGTTGCATTTATCTATTTAATATCGTATTTCAAATAGTAAATCTATGTACGTAATGAAGTTAACCAACCAAGGGAAAACTTTTAAACCGATATCTTTCTCAGTCCTACTTCCCGATTGCCCACGTGAAGTTATTTAAGTCAAATACATCTGAGTTTCAAACCATAACACAATCTTTCAATCTGTGCAACATGCCTCATAAGAGTGTTTATAACCTCTTGAGAGCGAGCAAATCAAATATAATATAGAAAAAAAGCGTTGTATTCTATTTGCCTTGTAACATTGTGCATTTCGTGGTTGTCGGAGTGGGTCGGTCCCCCTCAAAAATGGGAACACAAATGAGTCTTCTCCGGATTTCACTCATTTGCCTTTTGGGTAGTTAATATTAATTCCTTCTGTGGATCTGTGCAAAGCTTCTCTTCGCGTTCAAGCAAATCATTTTTTTTTTTGGTTTGTTGGTATGTTTTTTTAAAATAACAATAAATTCAAATTATTCAACATCATTTTAACCAGACTTATTGATACTTTACCTATCCAATTGAAGCTTTTTCTTGGAAAGGAACATTAAGTTATAACAAAATATTGAAGTATATGTGAGTTTGTGTTTGGCCTGCTCTTCTTCTAAAAATCATTTCAAAGCTCATACTTAAACATCTTGGGCTTGAGCTCTGATTGCTTCGTTTTCGTTTTTTTTCTTTTTCCTTTTGTCCTTAAAAGTTTGAAATTCATTTAATTCTAAGAAATAAAAAATCGTTTTAACCATTTCACAGCAGGATATCAGTTGTGTTTCCATAAAAATATTCCCAACAAAATGAATTCGAGAACCATCCACCAAAATGACCACTGGCAGTGAAAATAAAATAAAAAGAAATAAAAGGAAAAAGGATGTGCACTTCGGTTATGTTTTTCTATTGCTTGTCCCCAATTTTTGTTTAGTTATTTTTCTTAAGGACGCAACACCAAGGATTTGGTTCACGGACTTTCTTCGACGTTAAATGTGGCAAAGTGAACATTTAAAGTCATTTAGGGCTTTGGACACCCTGATGTATCCTTATGATACTATTTTTAACGGTGCTTTTTCGCGCGTATCCTCGAAGGATGTAGCAAATTTGCATCACAATACACGCATTTTAAGCTACAGCTTCATTATTGCATTTGTGTGGGTACACACACACATATACATTTTTTTATTTCGTTAACGTTGTTATTGACGATGAAATATTTTTTGTTTGGAAAACGTTTCAATCTTCCTTAGTTTATGAAACGATTTCATCAGCAATTCGCGCCCTAAAATTTTCGAAGCAGCAACCAAATGTTTACGTGGGTTGATATTTAAGCATTTTTTTTTTTATTTTCTATGAATATGAAAATCAAGAACACACTTTAGCGAAGGGTGGAGGGCAAAAAGAAAATTTGTACACCCTTTTTTGACAAAAAAAAATGTTTGTTCAAATAAATTGAATAAAATCGGTTCATTAAGGTCCAAGAGGTGACTATTATTGATAAGTTTATCAAACTTAATCACAGTAATGCTTTCGTATCACAAACAAAAGTTCAACCAAGAAAACTTATTTTATTTCAATCATCTAAAAGATTTCCATTGGAAGATATAATATTTAACCAAATACAAACAACCACTTTACAATTGGTCACAACGCGAGGCTTAAACTTGTTAACAAAATGGGGTGGTTACACCCCATTCTGTATTTAGTTATTGGAGCAACTCTACAATTGTCATTTAGTGATGCAAAAAATGCAATTAGTTATCGAAACGGTAAGTCGAAAACATTTGTTTTGTTTTAATTTAATATCATTGTAATTGAAATGTTAAACCAACTCAAATATTCGTAAGAAAATGTGAAATCTGGATTATTCGTCGTAGTTGCATAACTAAAGTATCAAAATGAATATTAAGTCTTCGTGGCTAACAATTCCATTGAAATGGCCACTTTAAAGTGGAGCAACGCATTCCACTCGAAGATAATAAAAACTTATGAACGTAGGATTGTGTCGCCATTAACATTCCGCTTTTAATTTAAATGTTTACTATATCATTATGATTAAAGTTTAGGTTTTTAGTTCGGTAACCAAAGGACAGCTATGCTATACGTGCTTTTTGGAAATGATTGGTTAAAATGTAATATAAAATTTATGAAGAATAAGATGCGGATGTTTTGTTTGTTTGTTGTTTTTTTGTATATGATTTTTGGTATGTTTGCCTTTACTTGTTGTAAAACATATAGTTTCCAATATAGAAAACTTTATTTTTCTCCACTCATGTGTCGGCTTCAGTCTGATTTTCAATAATCTTTTTCTTTCAATGTGCCAGCATTAGAAGCCTGTAAATCTAAGTTAAATTAATCGTACAAATGCTAAAACAAAACGCTTGAAATAAAACGCGGAACTATCGAAAAACATATGTATCTCTGTGCTAATTTTAACAAAACAATTTCAGTACTTAACGTAAATTATTGTCGATTGAAAAGTCAACACAAAGCTGAAGCTCAAAATATCTTCTGGAGTATCAGGGATAGAATTCTTAAAAATTGTCGCTTCACTAGAAAGTCCCACTTTCCCTAGGAACTGAATTGAGCATAGAAGACTTCACTGTCCATAGTAGCGACAGTGAAAAAGAAGAAGAACTAGACAGGGATATCAAAACTCATACAAAAAAATGGCCAATATGACGCACAGCAAGATTGAGTGTTTAAATATATCTTTCAGGCTCTTGCCAGATTTTGATGGTAAGGCTGAAAACTACCAAATTTTCTAGATTCCCTAAACCAGGTTGACTCAATTCACGAAACAAGCATTAAACATTACCAAACACAAAAAAACTGAAAAAAACAGATTATTTCTCAGAAAACATCAACAACTCCAACTCCGAATTCTTTATTATTACCATCAAGATGTGAAGTGGTTTTAAAAATAAATACATTGGCTTAAAACGAAGCAATATTTGCACCAAAATTTATGTAGGTAGAGCTATTGTTTTGAAATCCAATGCAAATATTGAATTCATAAAAACCACATTTCCCACCCTGTATTTAAAAAATAAACAGACTGTGTAATGAGTTTGCAGACATGTTCGCTCTTAAAACTGGCAAAATACCCAATAACAATTTATACAAACAGAAATTAAGAATAAGGGATCATTAATAACTGTAGGACACCTCATTCTCAAAAGAGTGAAATTAGTAGACAAGTCGAAATATTTCAAGAAGACGATATAATCGAACCCTTTCAAATACAATAGTCCGATATTACTAGTACCAACAAAATCTTTGCCGGGAGGTTCAAAAAAGCTTTGGCGACTTGTTACTGATTACCGCCCAATAATTAAAAAACACATGGATGATAAATAAATAGATGAAATCTTAGATCAATATGCTAAAAAACCTACGAGACGAGTTTGAAAATATAATAGATAATTTAAAACTTCACCCCGGTTAAATTGAAATATTGAATTCACCGAGACGGATGAATTTGGATTTAAATCAAGCTATCTTAATGTTTGGAAAAGAAGTTGGCAAAATATCGTTAACACAAATGAGATCGTCGTTAAGGGACAAGATATCAAAAAAAGTGGGCGTAAATATTTAAATACGGCTTGAATTAAAAAAAAAAAATTCAAGCATTCATGAAGATGAAAAGCTTCAACTAAGGACTATTTTAAAACTATGTCGACAGCTAAACTTGGAAGTAAATATCATTGGAAAAATTAAACCAAACACGCAACAAACTATGTTCGAATCTGCGAAAAATGCCATCAGAACAAGGCGTTAGTTAAAAAGAAAGAGCATTTAATAATACATCGACTCTTCAAATGCCTTTTCATATTGTATCTTATGGTGATGAATATGATATATCAATATAATGCGAACTTACGAAGTATCTCGTCGCAAGACCAATAACAGACAAAAAAAGCAAGGCTTTATTTGAACAATTTGTATTGGAATACGGCCCTATGAAAGAGGTCAGAACATATTTGAAATAACAACACCTTAGAGGAGGTACTGAAATTGCTTTATGTCACGCATAAGGTATCAACAGCTTATCGTCATCGATCACTAGGTACTGTAGAAATATCTCATAACATCTAAGATCTCAAATGTATTAACAGTGATAAATCTGATTCAAATGATTGCTTAGGTCGGGAAACAACTAGATGCTTTTGATTTTTTAAATTCTACAGAAATAGACACCTTGTATATCGTACCGAATGGCATAGTCCTACTCGAAAACTAACCTTGGCATAAGTTGGATGTTGGATGTAGAGTAAAAGGAGAGAGATCCAAAGATAAAACAAGAAAACTAAATTAAAGACAGAAATATGTGTGTAACTAAGATTAATTTAAGATAACTCTAAGACTAAATAAATAAATATTTGAGAGCAGTGCATTTCGATTCTAACCGGTTAGGTCATAAATTGAAACAAAGACGTAAACATAGAATAAATTATATGATGAGAAGAGTTTATTTTACATCTTCAAATAATTACTAGAGTTAAATTCTTTTAATTTCTCTATAGGAGGAGTATGTTTCGCCTTTTTTGAAATCAATTTCCACATCCAGTATTTCGATTCAAATCTTCGAGTAAACCGTTCACGGTCCAATTACTATTTGCCTTTGGGAACAAATTGACGATGCTAACCCTGGAATGGTCTTTCACTCATAGTAGTGTAACCTATAGTATTTGGGGACCGTACTGTAGTCATTGCTCTATCGACTGGTTATACTAGAGTTCCAAGTTCCTGTTTGTACTATTACATCTCTGCATAACTCGAAAATAGAGGCATAACACTGGCAAAAAAAAGAATAATGACGACATAATCCCTTGAGAGCGAACCCTTTAGTTTTTGGAAAAATATAACGCGCACAGTCAAACTGTGAAGCTTGGCCTTGGTTCCCAAAAGAACTGTCGCGCCAAGAACAAGGTTATTTCATCCGTTTCTGTATCATACGTTCAACAACAAGACTTGAACAGATTTCATAATAAGCGCAATACTAATTTCAATTAAAGTTGAGCTGTTTGGGCTGCTTTCGACTGGCTTAAATGAGGCAATGCTCATTTCGAGTTCGAGCAAAGTCTGCTGGCCATTTCAAACAAAGCTTCCAGTAATGTTGCACCTTTCTTTATTTGTGCCATTGTTCGTGTTGTCCATTCTTGATGATTAACCGCATGTATGGTTTCTTGTATTTCATCATCGAATTCTTGAACCCTTAATTTATCACCCATCATTCTTTGATAGAATCTAGTGCTGTCTCATTTAAAACGAACAAAGTTGATATTTGCTCTTACTATATGAGACAATTTTGATCGAAATCATTGAGTATTAAGGGATAAGTAATAACCAATTCTCAACAAAAATGTCACTCCCCTTTTATATTAAATGAAATTGATTCTTAATTTTATCACGTATCTTAAAATCTCCTCACCAAACCTGGGACCTTCCCTTAAGTTTGACAAAAATAATTTTAATGTAGCTATTTTAATCGATAACATTCTGAATTTCTCTTCGAAGCTAATTTTGTGTTTGTCTTTTTTTACGTAAATATTTTGATAAAAGTCTTTTGAGAAATGAAGAACTTAAAATCCCAAAATTCTTAATTACTAAATGGATAGTCAGCTATAAATTTTAATCGAAGTGCATGCGCGGCAGGCTGTTGACAGTTTTTCGTCAGGATTAGAATGCTCGTGGTACGTCACACAGAAAAATTAAAAAGTTATAAAAATGGAGAAAAAAGAAAAAAGTAGGAACATGCGATATTTAATGAGCCAATTTTATTTAAAGCCAATTTCATTGATAAGTGAAGGCTCTAATCTTGTGCATTCAGCTGCTGGCTGTCTGATATTCTCACTTGTTTATCGTTCGATTAAATTGTTTATTGTTATGATTTTTCGCTTGGTTGCCATTGATCGTTCATATAAATATCTAGATATGCATGTGGTTTTTCATGCGATCGCACTGCACCAACATAGCATAATCCAAAGTGATAGACACAAACCGCAAAGCCACACACCACTTCTGTTGATGGGGTTCACTGTACTCCTACTCATAGAATAACAAACAGAAAAAGAAAAGATACAAAAAAAACCGCTTATGATGTGAATAAAAAATAATAATCCAAACAAATTGTAGTAAGCTGGAGTCTATTCTATCGCGAGTATTGTTATATGACATATGACACATCCAACATCGATGAAACAGAAATTAAATGCCTCAACCAGGTCGTATATTCATGCACATATAAAAAGTTGAGTGAAGATGATAGAAAGAAAATTCATAGGAGTTTCTTGCAATAAAACGAACATATTGCATGGATTTTATAAATGTGGGCCTTCGGATAGGTCGATTTGAAACTTAGCATTTAAGCAGTTCCGTCAGGGTAAGACGATTTATTTGGCGTAAGCATCAAAAAGCCTCGTTCGATATTGTGATATGGTTTTAATTTTACAAAAAAAAAAACAGACATTTTTGAAACTTGCTCAATTCATTGCTTCACTTAAAAAAAAAATTGGTTGATTTGGTCAGAATAAGTAACTTGAAGATATTTGAAACATTGAAGTCTTTCTTCAATTCTAACGAGCAATATGTCGAAATTATTCTTTATTAAATTTATCTTTCAGTTTACCAAAAAAAAATTATTTACTAAGATTTAAATTAAAAATATGAAAAATAATTTTCCAGCAGAAAGATACAAAATTATCAAATCCCTGTGTGGATTGTTTTACAAAAATTGTTTATTTAAAGCGAAATAATTTAATTAAATAAAGAAATAAGGTTCAGTTGACGCATGAATTTAAGCCGAATCTCCATTGATTTTACCGACAGACCGTTCTGGACAACAAATCATATTAATCTCTCTACCCGCGTCTTCTTGCCTTCTTGTATCTCACCTTGCGGTTTGAAAGGTTTCTGAGTGGTATTTCTGCACTTATGGTTTTGGAGGTTATCGATTAACACTCTAAGTACAAAAAAATTCGTCTTCTTATACAGCCAGATTTTTGTTTATAAAATGGTTATTCTAAATTGATTATGACTTTATAATTCACATTGCACAGAGATAGAAGAAGATTAAAGAGCAAATTGGAAAGATTGTCGAGTTGTTGTGTTAGTTCCAAATTCGTTGTTTATATTTGTCATAACTAGATATGTATGCTAGAAAGTGCAGCTTTTGTGTTGTGGAAGTTAATTTGATCCGGCTCTAATTACCCTGTGGGTACCCTTGCCTTAGTGGTGCGCCTGCTGCTGAGCGTGAAGATCCGGGTTCACATTCGTGTAAAAGCATCTGACATTTTTTCACGGCCCCACCTATTGCGAATGGCTGATAATCCCTCCGATGAGTACAACTATCTAAAAAATGCTTTTGGAGCCATTCGCAATCGGTTATAAACTGGAAGTCCAGCCCCCGTCATTTGCGAAAAATATAATTCGCTTTCACTGTCGTGCCATCAATTTATTATAAATTTTATCCCCCATGTTCTGCATTTCATTCATTTTTGTAAATTTTATCACCAAAAGTGAAATGAGGTGTTCTGTATTCCGAACAAAATTGCGATTTGTAGATTTTGCGTAAGAAAGTAAAATTGGTGATTTCGTTCTGCATTTTACTCGAAACGATAACGATGAGATCTTTATTCAAATTTGCCTTCAGTTATTCGAAAAATCCTTGTTTGCATGTTAACTGAATATATCTGCTTTTGCGTCGTGAATTGGATAAAATTTCTTTTGTGTTGCGGAAGTAAGTAGGTTGTCTCTGTTATCATCAAAAGTAATTTTAATAGTGTAATAAATTCAAATTCAAAAAGATTTGAATAAGTTTACTGTGGTAAAACCCAAAAATAAAACACAGGAGACTGTCCTCCTTTTGAGATTACAACTATAAAAATTAAATACTTAGCTTTAAATTCAAACTAACCACAGTATATTACAATTAAAATGAAACAACTCTTAACATTCATTTCCTAATTTCGTTTTTTATTGAACGATATTAGCAATTATTAGATTATATTAGATTATCTGGCTTCCCCGAAAAACTTTCCATCGTCGAACTAAAATTTAAAGATCTACACATAATGTGCAGCTTTTGGCAGCTTTATTGGCTGATACGATAGGACATTCAGCAAACATCTAAATCTCGTTATTTTATTGCCAATAGCTCTCCTGGCAACATTTCGAGTAGCTGAATGATTTCTGTTAAAATTGCCATGCATAGTTCCTCGTTGCGCAGATTTACAGGGATGCACCGCATTCACCATTTTCCGATTTTTTTTAACAAAATCATTGTTTCGCAGCAATGGCTCTGGTAAAATCAAAGCTCAGTGAGGACTTTTCATAGTTTTCTTCACCCAAAGTCAAAGAATTGCTTCAAGTTGGTCAGGGGATTAGATTTTGTCTTCATCTCTAGATCCACTTTCCATAAAATGTCAAAAAAACATTGTTCTTTTGCTACTGTTTTAAGAACTGTAAAGATCATAATCTCAAATATATATCTTTCGCAACGTTTTCCATCGATTTTCTTCACGTTTTTTACCGACAATAAGTTTCAAAATAACATCCATATTTAATACAAAATCGCAACTATTGAAAAATAGCACGTGTCCTTTAAACAGTTTTTTTTTAAATGGTTCTGTACATCTGAGGTCTATTAACTTCGAGTTTAGTTCAACCTCGAATAATTTTCCAATTGGCAACCGATTTTTTTCCAACACGAAAAAACCGAGTTTTTAATTGAGTTCTTTAACCTGCTCATGATAGTTCATAAGGCATGTTTTTTAATTTAAGAATACATTACATGACCCTTAGTATAAAACTCAAAGTAAAGTGCATATCTTATCATTGCTGGTTTCCGAATTGACACTGAAAATAAATGCCTGGTTTCTGTGCGGATACAGAGTGCGCACATACGGCCAAGACTACATCCAACCAGTGTCATTCGTCTAGGTATGTTATATGATGATCCTATGTTGAAATCTAAAACGAAAGAGAAAGGAATTTGCAACCTCATCGCATTTGATTTTCACAAGAAGTAGAGCCGGTACGTTGATAGCATTTTTATTTTCTTCAGCTGAGCCGAGTAAAATTTCATGTATAAAAAGGGAAAAGGCAGCTTCTGATAAGATCGTACTAAGAGTGAAAAACTTTTAAAAAATAACGCGTTGTGGGCGTAGAGAATTATTTTATCTATATTTACATTCATACATACAGAACACTTTATTAGAGGCAAGCTTATACATTTAATTCATATTGTTACAGCTGCACATGAAAAGAACAATGCATACACACATAACAATTATTTTAAACTATTTATGGAACTGAACATTTTGAAAGGCACTAAGTTATTTGCAACCCAAGGTGGGGACTTTGGCTCGTGTCATAACCACATAAACAATCAATTAAAGACCGGCAATGTATTTCTATTTTGGCAAGTAAACATCGCATTTTCAAATCCGTTCAAGAGGCTTTGAGCTTTTTAATCTACAAGTGTTGAGTTCCATATGTCGCGAAAGCATACCTAAACTAACATAAATGTCGTATACAATGGTGGTCTTAGAATACACTTGTTTCTAAGGGTAAACTAAGGGCTAGAAGTATATATTTGAGTCGGAAGAATGGGGTTCCGCGGGAGGAAAACATTTATACCCGTAGTTTATTTGGGAGCTTTGGGTTTTCGAATTAATTTTTTTCATCGCTTTCTTTTTATTTCAAGGGCTATATACTATACAATACCTCGTGGCACAGTCTCGATATATTGGACAGAGGCAAAGAAAGTGCTCACCTCTATCCCGCAGCTATCGCACCTTCACCAGTATCAGAGCTCATTGCGCTATTCGATATGATGCATGTGGTTAGATTTGTGCAATCGTTCATGTTACTTTTAATACAGTAGGAGGAATTCTTCATTTCTCGACTTCTTTCTGGTTAACATAGTGATTGATACATTTTCCGATACTGACATTGGGTCGTCTTTGTTAAACCTTGTTAGCCTACTGACTTTTGCTTGATTTTTCTTGCCAGTTTTGATGATGATCAGGATGTTATGATAGCTTTTAATGACAAGTCAGCAGTTGTGCTGAAGTTGGTCATGGTAGTAACGCAGAATACTCAGCCATAAGCTCAGATTCAGAAGTCTGTGAGTGCTGCTAAATATTTTGTCTTATGATGCACAACATTTCATTGAAAATTGCTCCAATGATTGCGTTGTTGCACTTTGTAAGTCTACTACATTAGACTCAAATTGGAATGTTATCAGTATAGAAAGTATTCAGTGGAGTTGCTTTGGCTTTAATCTTCTATCAAGCACCCTTCAAGATTTTTCTTTCTGCTTGATCTCAAGCCAGTCATTTGTTCCAGAATTTGTACATTTTCTGTAAGTTCAATTTCATTGTTGTTACAGCGACTGACAACAATTACGTGTTGAGAATGCTATGTTCCACTTAAGGAGATGGACTATGTTTTTGTACCGCAGAGGACCTTTGAAGGGACATTATTTCCCTTTCTCTAAATAAATCGAAAATTCCTGGGTCAACCTAACAACATGAAGAAGGGCAAGATCTATAAAAGATATACCGAGAAACAATTAAGCGAAACGAGCTCTGAGCTCCAGAACTACTGTGAATGGTGGGACTGTTAAAAGGGCACATTAACCTACAACTCCACTTATACTGACTCGAACTTAAAGGAGCCTCAATATACGTGTGAGGAGGAAAAAGACGATCTGGAGCACTTTCTATGCCACTGTCCAGCAACAGCATTGATTTCGCAAAACGAACCAAAATATTTTTCAAGCCGCTCTTTAGTCATCATCTATCTATCTATCATCTTTAAAACCTAACCGTTCACAAACCAACCAACCAAGTCCTCTAAACGCTTTTAAATGAACTTTTCTCTACAAAACAGATGAAGTTGTGATCTATCTTTTAATTCAAAAATAAAGTCATATTACTTCGAATATTACTTAAATAGCGAAAGAGCTATTAAGGAGCGATTGTAACTTCAAAGCAGCTGTTTCATATAGAATGTCTATCTATAAAAGGATATTACAGATTTCGAGATTTATGAATTTATGCAATGAAAATTAGGGACTAATCTAACTGATGGAAAAACATAATACAGACACTGATGTTCACAATCATGTCAAGAAACTCTACATGAATTTGATTGTAATATCAATTATAAAACATTTCCCCCATTGGTCTCTAAACTTCTTCATTTTTATTTTTGTTTACAGAATATTTATCAACTTTAAAATAAGAAATCTTAATTATGCACTTGTTATGTTGTTGCATATGTAAGCGAAAGCATGAATGCATTAAGATATAAAAAATCGCACACAGGTCTTATCACACTTGCCCAGCAGAATGGATGTGTTCAAGCTTCTTAGTTCATTTCTGTTTCTTTGTCACATGCGATTGGCTTCTATTTAGTCGACAAGCCGATGACACAATAAGCTGACGACTGCTGTTACTGCTGCATTCGAATAAAAGGCCGGCGGGACTTGCATTACATGCGCGTGATCAAATGTTTAAGAAATGTTGTGGGAGTTAGATTTACAGATGCATTTGTCTTGTCACACTTGTACAAATTTATTAGCCGCCGAAAGAATAGCATAACTGAAAGCGCAATTTTAATATCACATTATAAAATGCAATGTTTCTATTACTTTGTTAGTGTTTACATCTCAATTTTATAATTGTTGTGTTACTATGTGAGTTAAATTGTATGATCTTACAGCAGGAAGTCCTCATGAAAGTCGGACATACATGACCCCAAAAGAAGGCGATTACTTCTGATAACATGAATAGTCTACGAACAGCAAACGCATTATGTCGGCTACAATATCTTACCTAACGAAATAATTTTTCATCTTCCAAACTACTGGCGGAATTAAAGAATGAAAATGAGAGACTCTTAAAATACTCGCAAGACTTATAGAATGAAGGTGCAGGGATTGGTGTGACAATTACTATGATACAATGACGTCTAGTATGGCAGACAATAATATTTATTGGGCATTTAAACTTCGTCTGCTTGGTTCAGGATAGGTCTTAAATTAATAATCTCGCTCTTATATTTAGAAACATTAATTGATGCTATCTGTTTTTAATATTCTGCTATCTTAAATACTGAAAATCAGATTGATGTCAATATATCTTCTGTACGTGTGTATGTCACTGCACTTCTCATAAACGGCTGGACCAATTTTGATGCAATTTTGGTTTTTGTGTGTGTGTGTTTTAATATTTTTCCATCAAGTATTGGCCGATGAACCTCCTAAAATTTCAATAATTGACCATCCGAATTTTGTTCAACGACATATTTGGAGCAAGTTGGTGATTCTATATGATGCCCTCGGTCGTCATGTGGTGATTCAGTTAATAAAGGCTAAGCCTGATAATTTATTGATTTACCCTGCCGTAGAATTTAACTGTTTGCAGAAGTCTTAAATATATTGTTATACCTGTACAATTTCAACTCTTAATATTTATTTAATTTTTTTTAAGTTTTAAAAATAATATTTTTTAATCATTTTCAGGTAAGTGATTTGATTGTCAAATTAACTGAGTGAGTACAATGCATTTTTTACTTGAAATCTCAATTTCTGTTAGTATTCTATTGGTTTATGCTACCATTTTTGAAAGAAGTACAAAAAATCTTTAAATGAACGTAGCTCAAATCCGACCTTGCATTGAGATTTGAATTTTCATCTCCAGTGCCAGAAGCACAGGATTCGTGCAGGCCTTTAAGACGTTTGAATTTTCCTGTCACATGGGTTAATAGTATGAAGGAACCTTTTATTGTATGCCTTCTTCTTATATACAATAGTAACACTTTTAAAACTCGAAAAACGCGTTTTTATTTATATTCCTGCATATTATGCGTCACAAAAATATTTAAGTGAAACTCTTAAGATGTCTATGTGGAATCATACCTGTTCCCCATTTACCCATAGACCCACTGTTGTCTATTTTGATTTCGTGATTATTGTGAAACCTCTCTTCCAGCAGTTGCAGATCCAATAACAGGATGTCCCTAAACGAGTAAGCACGAAAACAATAAACTGATATTTTGCACGTCCATATCTGCTACTCAAATGTGCCACCACTATTGTCAGCCGAGAGGTGGGTGGAATATATAAAATATGGTCAGTTCACACAAACGCATGGCCGTCATCTGCGAACACAAAAGTGATCCTCGTCAATGAACACGATTTATCTGAATTTTATTTGAAAGTCTTGGCTTTGTGGCCGCAGTCGTAGATTCTCCGAGTAAACTCCAAATTTACAACTCAAAGGCTTGAGCCTCACTTTTACCCACAGAGGCTACTCATCCAACACAATCACTAATGGCTTAGTTGGTCAAATGCGCGAAACGAAGAAAGTGCGCTTTCACTATTCACGAGTGATTTTTGCAAAAAGTTCGAGCGTATTCAGCAGGTGTAAGATAATTATGAACATTTGTCGTAATGTTGTGAATTCCTTCTATTTGAGTAAACTGAACCTGCTCATTAAGAATATGAAAATAGAAAGTTTTTTTTAGTTTGCTTTAATGGTTAGCCAGCAACAATAATGAATCCACCGATGATATGAGGTCTTAACCCTTATATATTGCAGAAGCTCCGTGACCAAGCGTATAAAATATTGATTACTTATTTCTTATATTTTGGTGTAAGCATTGAATTCATTTTTTCTTTAATTCGAAGGCCAACTATTATGTGTACATATGTTACATGTGCTCTGTTATCATCGTCCTCAGTCACAGCCTTCATTAAAACATCGGTTGATTCAACAAAGTTAAAACTATGAATTTCTTTCCGCCAGTTTCATTTAACTCTTGAGCTCTTAGGAAATGTTGAAGTGTTCTACACAATGTGTCCTTCTATATTAGATATTTTAGCTTCTTATATTGGTTCTTTATTCTCTAAGCTTCGGAGTCCATCTGACATAGCTCACCTTGATCTTAATATTATAAGCAATATAAATAAGAGTAATATAAATAATAAACCCTGTTTGTAAGAAAAAATGTCATCTTTTGTATTACAAGTAATATCATTTTGAATATTCATTTCAAATTTATTCAAATTCGACATTTTAACGTGCTCTAATTGTATGCCAGTAAAAACATATTTTTTTCGAAAGAATAATTGAATCTAACTGCATACACGTTGAAACATAGATTATTTAATATTATGAAACGAACGAAGGTTTGATATCATATTAATGAGCCTGTTTATGGCAAACCCATAATTTAAACATACGTCTTTAGTATATACATGCGTCTATAGTGAGAATCTCTAACATCGGCCGAAAATTTCAAATAGTCCGTCCATTAGAGCCAATGAGCTTATAATAAATCTAAGTGCTCTTGTCGCTCTTTATTTACAAGTTATCCATCGTGAAGGTATGCGGCAGCAATTTTATGTTTGTATCTGATATCCGCTCTGAATTTTAACAGTTGAACGCTACACAGATTGTTAAAGCTATAAGCCGTTAATAGATCTTCCTTTACAATTCTATAGTCCTCCTAATTCTATGTTAAGTTTGACCTTCCGGTGTCTACATAAATTTCAAGGATATATGCAATTGCACGAAGATCTGCCCGTTTTCATGCTGGATTGATATACCAAAACGCTAAACTTCAACTTTTTCTTTTCGTGTTTTTCAGTTTTATTGTTAACCTTTATATGTAAATATTGATTTTTCAAGGCTAACTGGAGGCGCAAGGGCACGGAACCCAGTTTTACACCCGAAAAAAACATGATTTGCAGTTTTTGGAAACAAGTTGTTCATAAGTTATTATTTCTTCGTTGTGTGTTTAGTGAGCAGTTAATGGGGTTTGCAGTTTATTACTCTCTATTAGCTAAATTGTGTATGATTTGAGATACACGAAGGTTTGATTTTATTACTAAAATGGTGTGAACGAATTTTATTAAATAAAGTTCTACATAGAACAGTAAATACATGATTAGGGAGAAGAATTGTTTCTCTAAGTTTTTATCTTAATTTCGATTTTAGAAATTTTCCGAACAGGAAATTAATGTTTTTACGTGTGGGTATGATCTGTCGCAATTTGTATTCTTTATTTTTGGAATCTATGTGAGATGAACACCAGGAGTTATCTAGGTCCAGGTCATATTCAAGAGTATTATTTTTTATTTTTCAATAAAAAATAACACATAAACCAAAGCGTGACTTTGTGCGATTTAATACAGATAGATCGCGTATGGTAACCGTAGAAGAGGCTTGGATTCGACTGTATTTATTCGAATTTATTTAGCATTTTAGATTCACGCTGCCTCAGTAATGTTTATTTTCACACCTCGACCACCCACGATGCAGATAAAGATATTATCACCAGATTTCCCTCCTACGTCGCTGCAACATACTTAGCCACCATCATTCATGTGGAGTTGTATGCCTATATCTGTTAAGATGACTGCAATTTTTTCGCCTTTTACCATTGGAGTCAACAGCTGGTTGTGCATATCCAAAATACCGTGACGAGCTTTTCCAAAGTGCACTGTTCTTATAAGTGTCATAACATGAAAAACAAAACGTGCTATACGAGTACTCAGTTATGTATCTTAACATTTTTTTTTTGCTGACGGTCATTATATTTGAAATGAAAATTCGTTTTCCATGTGCCTATTGAAAAATTCTACTTCTCGGTAATGCAATGCATCTACTGGTGCTGTAAATGTTTATTTTTACACTTTTTTTCCTTATTAAGGCAGTGAAAAAGAAACAAGGAAATTTAACAAAAAACCTTCTCATTGACATCAGTTGTACGCTTGGCTAGAAAGATGCATCTTCGTAAGGCTATTGCGTGATAATATTTTTTCATTGGTGTACGATTTCATATTTGTAACATTGTTTAATTAAGTTCTGCTTTGTAAAATGAAAATTGCCTCGTTTATAATACCAATCACGGGAACTCTCTCTGCCGATCTTATTTCGCTTAGAATGCAACATTATGTGTGAGTTACGGAAGTAACAAAATAAATAAAGACCTTTCCTTGATCTGACCTTAAACAAGGACGGAAATAGATACTACTGGCATTTTTTTATAATATTTCTGAGTCTTAAGCTTCAGTGAGTTAGTCCATTAAAATATGAGATATTTTATTTCATTTGCTTTGATAGTTATTAATTCCTTGAAAATTTTGCATTTTTCTGCAAAGTTAGTATATTTAATATGTGAAATTGTGTGTTTTGTCCAAAATAGTTTTTTTATATTCGATTTATAACAAAAAAAACTTTGTTTTCTTTTACAAATTCAAACGCTATCTTACGTTATCAGTACTGCTTATAAAACAAGCATTGTTAGTGACAGTGTAACTCATGGAGTAACACCATACACAAATACACAGTTTAACAAATATTTAAAAAAAAATTATTAATTAATATTATTATGTTATATTATAAAATAAATACAAATAAAAACAAGAATTTTGAATAAAAGATGTAGCATGTACATTAAGAACGGACACGTCCAAAATTTTTTGTTTGAGTGCCTGTTTAATGGAAACAAAATCGAACATATGACAGTTTGCATTCGCTTCTATTAAGATCCGAGTAACAGGTTCGTTGCATCCGTAATTCGTACGGTTTGATGTTAGAGTTTCTAAAATTGTTGGTTGTACATCAATATGACCAGCAAAAAGCTGATGTTAAAACGACGTTTTTGCAAAGAATCAAGACCGATAAGTAGAAGAAGGTCCTTATAAGGTGGAAGACGAAAGGGATCAGTCCATTATAAATGCCGAAGTGCGAAACGAACAAATTTGCGTTGTACAGACTCGATACGGTCAATATGTGTTAAATAATACTCCACCGTTTGATGAAGCCTAAAACATTCAGATAGATCAAGACTAAGTTATAGTTCGGCTTACATCACAGACTCAGTCGATTGCTCTTATTAGAGTTTTTTTTTTTAATTATCTAAAGCTCTTTTAAAATATCTCAAAAAATATCATCTTGTTTAGTCTATTTATTATAAAATTTGTTTTAAATTTATAACTCAGCACTGTAATTATTAATTTTCCGCGAGTATCGACGAATCGTAGGTAAACAATTTCGCTCTCTTCAATCTGCCAACTTAACCGTCAATAGCGAACCTCAAATACAATCATATGCGAGACAGATGGTACATTGGGACAAATATTTCGTAAGCCAATCATTGCTAGAAATGGATGTCATACAACAAGTACCCATTTTTAAAAAGATTAATTACTTCTAATCAAATTTATAACTAAGATAGATCGATAAACTCTCTACCAGGCGACATAAGAAAATGAACTCTAAATCTGGCCCTTTGCGGCCGCTCTAAGTGCAACCACACAACTTAAAATATGTCTTTCGACTTATGTTTATTAACTTCCCATCAGGAAGTTCTTGTAATCGGTCCGATTTTCGAAATTCAAAATTTTTACATTTCTCCACGTTTGGCGGTCCCAGTAGTCGGATTCCATCATTTTTAGAAAGATGTCTGTGTGTGTGTGTGTACGTACGTTTGTGCGGATTCTTTCGTACAGCCTAACTCGAGAACAAATCGAGCTATCGAAGCCAAATTGGTTTCATTCGAAGCGTGTGTGCATAAAGATCACCTGAAAAGCTTTTGGTTAAGTTCCACAGGGTGGTTTGAATTTTATGACGAAAAAACTGTGGAGAAAATGAGACAATTTCACTTCTGCAATTAAAATCAATTTAGTTTTCCAATAAAAAAAGTTCAAAATTAATTAAATTTATAGTTTATAGCTACCTTATCAGATAAAAAAATATGCATAAATATATACACTGCCGTTCATAAGTTTCCGGACAAATTCATATAATTTTTTTTTTTTTTCAATTTTAATACCAAAAGTTTCATGAATTTTATGTTAATTAAGCCAATTGACTAAACTTAGTCAGTTACTAACTATAGAGACTACCAAAAAGACTAAAACAGTTTTTAGTTGAGGCCATTTCATACATTGATATGCCCCTTTCTCTATTTCCTGATCCAAATTTCCACGGAAGTTCTTTAAAAATTGTTTCAGAAATTTGAATCCTGTAGGTCTTTCCCATTTTTTAAGACTCAGAGTGACGTCTGCAACACTGACACATGAGAACATCCTTAGAAAATTATGGAGCCACCAGTTTTTTTGTTCAAAACCTGCTCGGCTGTAGCTTGACGCTTTTTTATCGTAATGATATATTAGAAAAAGAAGCTTATGGTGCAACTTACATGAGGCAATTGAATTCAAAGAAAAAGTATCGAGAGAAAGCTAAATGACAAAGTTAAAATACATGGATAAAACGGCATGACTCGTATATTGCAAGGAAGATCATAACAACCGATTTAGTTTGTTTTCGCCTGTTGTGGTTTCTTATCATGAACCCAATCCTAGAGGTCTTTCCAGAAAATGACACATGGATAAAAAAGCTGTCAAAATCGGCGTGGAAAATCCTATCAAAATCTGCAAAGAAAACTGGACTGAATGTGATCCTCTTAAAGCTATACTATATATTAACCAGAAGAAAAAGATCCTATGCTGAGCAGTTCCCAGCTCGGAAGGAAGAGGCGGTCGAAATCTCGGGACTGAAACTATGCACTTTTGAACTTAATCGACATAAAGATAATCACGCTCTAATAGTCCGAGCACAGCAAGTGCATCGTACAAGGTCATAGAAATATTTTCAAAAATGCATTGAACAAGGAGTTGACATAAGCGATATTTCACAATGTTTATATCGAAACAACGATTTAAATTCCGCAATCAAAATCAAAATTCTGGTCACAAATTTAACTTTTTCTCATTTCAAAACAACTTTCTTAACTTTTTTTTTACTAGAAAAGTAATAATTTGTAAGTGACGTTTCAGTGTTAGCTCAGATCAATTTTAACTTACTTCTGGATGTCTGTCCCTAACAAGTTTAAACACTTTATTGGTGAAGTTGAAAAACAACTGCAACAACAAATTCAAATTCCAAGTTAAAAGTTGTCGTAATATAACTCCAAATTTGACACATCTTATCTTAACGTAGAGTTGAAATAAGTGGCAATGCCTGTAAGCCACTATGTGCCTACAGGAGACTTGCTAAGAATCTATGTCGTTGGTCCTATATTTTTTCTAACTTGATTCGTTATAAGTTGGTTATTTTGGTCACACACAAAACAATTTCAGTAACAATCTGATTTTATAATTTGCATTCTTTTGGCAAACAAAACTGCCGCACAAAGCAAAAGCACTTTGGTCACTAGGAAAATAAGCCTTAAATGGAATTCAGAAACTACCCTCTCTTGTTTTCTATTGACCAGAACAATAAATGCAATCGGCCGTAAGTTGGAACAAACGGATTGTAAAACAGCTAAATGCGAGAAATATGGTGTAATTGCCATGCGTGACAAATTTTCAAGTGTTCTCATTGGTAGTTTTAATTTCGTGCACAATATTCTCAAGTATGAGAAAAGCGCGATCGACGATGTTGAAACAGGCTCGAAAAAACAATTATCTCAGTTCAAAGTGGAAAAATCATAGTCGAATTGCAGTCAATGTTGAGGACTGTATTAGACGACGCAGGCCAACAGCGTCTACCCGACTTAGACGAAATAGATAGCAATAACATACAAGCTAAAATTTAATAAAGCAACTTTAGCTGTCGAACTTCTCAATGCGACGGCAGTGAAACAATAAACATCAAAGATGAAAATGGACTCTCAGTATTGTTTGCCCGCTCTTAAAGAAAGAAGACCATCTTAACTGTGCCAATAGCCACCATAGACTAAATATAAATATATCGGCAGATGGTTTCTATTTCGTCCACAGAGACGAGATTTATGAGGCCAGGTCTAGGTCATCCCTTCCAAGCTCGTCCTTTTGTATAATAGGGCAAAAAGAAATATATGCTGTCATCAAGAATGGACACCCAAATGCGACGTCTGGTTCAGAACGTTAACATAGACACTTAGACAGCTATAACTTAGTAGTTAGGGACTTTGCTTAGGCTTCGCTGCAAACACAGATAATAACACCAGCGTTGAGTTCAAATTGAGAATACCCGTGGCTAAGAAAGCAATTATGTAAAACCCTATCTCGAACCTAACTATCGGCTTACCATCCCCGTCAATGATATATGATGCAGAAGCATGGAAACTTTCAAAAGCAGATGAAGGCGAATTATGTAGTTTCGAGAGAAAAGTGTGAAAAATAAATATTATATACGTAAGTTTTTTTTAAATGATTCAAAGCTGAATGAAATATGTATGTATTTAATTTTTAACTTCCCATCAGGAAGTTCTTGTTTCTATTGCAATGCATTTTTGTAGGAAATTAAGGATATTTTCATAACCCAAATGGAATTTGATGGTGGCGGTACCTATATTTTTTTTATCTTGAGATGGGAAGTTCATGGTATGGGCAGACCTACTCGCACCCAAAACAATTTTTATTTATTACATTTGAACTTTAAAAACTAATTACGAAAACTAAGAAAAATATAAATGTTCAGAACGAAAAACTAAGTATACTCTTAGACTTTCTTGATTTCATTTTAAACTTTACCTAAAATTAAACAACAAACTAATCTAAGACCTAAAGTACTGAACCTATTTCAAAGAAACATTAAAACTATTTACAATCCACTAATTCTACCGTAAATACAAATATTAAAGGCATGCAATCCGTCTTTGCCCTAAGGTCACCCAAGTATCTATCTAATATATCCTTGACCAGACCTTTTTTATCGAGATAAAGCAACGCTTCAGGGAGGATAAGGCCGTCAAGGCGCACTGTCTCTTGGTGCATATCGATGGGGTAAATAGCGCCGGACATGAAGTTGTTGTTCAAATTTATTCCTCTTGCAATGTGACTTCGAAAAAGCTTTATAAGTAAGTTATAAACACTGTTCAGGTTGGCCTCGTTTTACAGGACTTCATTATTTTATAATTTTTTGTACTCAGACTCTGGAGTTCTGTATAAGTGGAGACACGCCCTAAGACATCGTCTCTCAAAAACCAGAATATTTTCCTATTAGCTTGTTCCTTCGTTGAATTACACGGGACATCCATAGGCAAGAACAGGACGAATGAAGGCCGTACTGCAGATCAGCTGTACCTTGGCCTCGAGAAGACCGCTGTGAAACAGTCTCTTTGTCAAGGCAAAGGCCGCTTTGGCTTTGGCTTGATCAGCATCTTTATGTTTGTTAAAATATAAATACCGATCTAGCCATATCCCAAGGTATTTGACAACACTTTGATTCGCCAGTGGGGAGCATACGCACTTACCACTGAGTCATGGCACCCACTCGGTATGTCGACGGTCTACGGAATATTATGAGCAAAAGTGTCCTCTCAGTGGGATATAAAATAGTTTAAAGATAGTACCTTCAAACTTCTTCGTCAATTCTAAATTCTACTGGTTTTGTTATGCAGCAGGGTCTTCCGTACAGCAACTTGCCCAAATAGTAAGCCCGTTGCATACGCATCCTTCACGTCAATAAGGCTGTCTCAGTATGTTGTGTAATATTACAGAATCGTCCTTTGGCATTTTCATCGTAGTTTATCGTCTCAAATGCCCTGTTACTATTTAAAACCCACATTGAATCTCTTTTCCATGACAACTACTCTTCTTTCTGCCAAAAATGTAAAATATCGTTAATTCAGTATCGGACTTAGAATCTATGTTCGAAAGTATGCAGCAAGTTTCTAGGTTTAGCTGCCTTTTTTTTAGACAATGTGTTACATGTTTTGCAAAGGCTTACGGAATATTTATTGATCGAAACTCCTTATCGTGACTTCTGAAACTTTTTATTCTGGTATAACGATTGAACCTTTTTATAAATTCCGCGAATTTTGACAGATTAGCTAGCGATTCATAAGATACTATACGTTCTTTGACTTGAATTTGTTTTCTGTTTTACTTGCCTTTGTTATGGTAATTCATTTCAATAACTACTTGTTCTGAGGTTATATTTTTTAACATTCCGGTAAAAAGTTATTCACGCTAAAATTAATTGTTTACACGGAGACTTGCGATGTTGATGATTTATCAAAATAAACATTGTATTTGAATTGCATACAACTTTGCAAATTGCGATATTGCAAAAAATTGAGTAATTTGGCAGCTACAAATGGAGGACAAATAAGAATCCTTCATCAATATAAAAAATCTTAAGATTCCATCTGCGTAGTAGACAAAACACGCATTGTGACACTTCATTTTCCCTTGATTGAAGGGGTTCTCCGTTTTTTCTTCCCTTAATAATCTAGATGTCACTCCATCCAAGCAGACATGCGAATAAGGAAGTTAAACTTCATCTATCCACAATGAGGGTGCTCGCACAGGCAGACCAGAGTTGTGGTTTTCAATAACAGGTGTTATAAGAACATCAATTGTTAGGGGTTGAGTTGTATCCTTTGCAGCGATAATACACCTAGTTATCCAGGCAAAGTTGCATCCTAATGGAGTGAACGTTTCGGTAATATGAAGTTATTTTTTTTTTTCAAAAAATCAGGTTGAGGAGCATCTACAGTTGTCATCGTGGCTCGTCTTCCCGACTGTAAATGTACGGTGCACCTTGATTATAAAAACGTATATAATGTACGACTGATTAAAAACGTGACTTAATCGGGAATTTTCATTCTTCGTTCAGTGGAGCTGATTCTGGCTGTCCTCCATCTTTTCGCTTCTGGCTTATCATGGGGCAAAATACACGGAAAGAGTGTCAACAAGGCCATCTTCACATTCTTTTGCCGCTGTCTTTATGCCATGACACATGCCGTATGGATATCTTGTAGTTACTTGCATTCTAAGCAACCAAACTATAGAATCTGAAATGCATTTAGATATTCTTTACATGATAACTGTTTCCGAAGAGAAAAATGCACTTTCCACGACAGCTCACGCAGAGGAATACGAATGAGGCATTCGTAAAGTTGCTCTTCAACGAATAACAAAAAACATGCAATCCGATTTCTGTGAGAATTTATCTCATTTTCTAATACATTGGATGTCATGCGTTGGCTGTACCAAGAAATGAAATAGGAAAACTGATTAAGCGCACTGACTCCAAGCAAACAACAATCAAGGACATTCATTTCAGGAAAGCTCGTTGTGTGGTGTCCGTTGTAAAAAAGGTATACTTCGTTTTCAGATGTTTATAAAGTATGATCGTCAAGAAAGGATCCGTCAAAATGTAAACAAAAAAGCCTGCGAGTTCTGTATGTAATTTGATAAAAATTTACAATTTGTTCAGTACAACTGAAGACGAACCGCATTTTAGGATATAAATAAATCTTAAAGCATAATTTTTTAAAAAACAAGTACATTCTTAGCCTTTTTTTTAAAAATTATTTTTTTTTATTGGCTTAAGACAGAAGAGTATTACGCGTTACTCTTTCGTTATAGATGTTGTTAAAGGTAGAAAACGCCTTAATCCATTACATAATTTACTTGCACTCTAGTGGTGTTGGCCAGTTTGAATCTTTAATGAGCTGGTAGAAGTTTCTTGGGTTTGCTGGTAGGTGGGTCTCCTTCTCCTCCTCCCCTGAGAGGCGACCTCTGCAGAAATGACTAGACGCCTAGACTTTTTGCTTGTCTGTCAACACGTGACGAAAGAGACAATGACATATATGTCTGCAGGGAACATTGCACCCATTGCACAAACCAGCTCATCTATTTTGCTTTTTTCGCAGATGTCCGTAGAGTATTCATAACCTCTTGAGAACGAGTAAATTAAAAAAACAAAAATTTATAGTATTAACTCTTGCGAAGGATTTTTGGGCAGCTAGCCTCTCGGTAAAAAATTTATAGTATTAACTCAAGCGAAGGATTTTTGGACAGCTAGCCTCTCGGTAAAAATAGATATTTTCACTACAGTCATCTGGAATGCGGAAGGATTTTTAGGTTTAGATCACTCGAGAAAGCACTAAATATAAAGATTTTTACAGAAGAGCAGCCTACCTTCTCAACCGATTTCTTTTTGGCCACTATTCTAACGATTTACGAGCATACATGTAGAAGAATAGGCTCAATAACTGCAATGTAAAGCCAGAAAATGAGTTGCAGCCGTCATCTTTTTTGAAGCAGCAAATTGCACAAGAGGATTTCCGTACCATTTCGGCAATTTATTTTTCCAGGAGAGTTTTGTATTCAGTATCAAGTCAAGATGCAAGAGCTGTTCTTTTATTTTGTGGGCATTGAAAGGAGGATATTGTATCTTCTTGCACGAGTTTTGATTTATTTGAGTTAAGGTTGAGTCCCGTTTGCTCACATCGGAATGTTAAGATACTAAGGGGGTCGCTTTAAGTGCCGGATAAGATTTTTAGAAATCTATCGGATGAGGCAATAGCTATGTACGTTATCCGCGTATACTTGTTCAGGACGGCATTGTTGCTTTTTTACAAGCATTACAAATTCATTGCATGACCATCGGGTCCATTTGCCACAGAAGAAGGGGTTGGGGATGCGCTAGGAATATTTGATCAATTTATTGGGTCATGGGTTAAATCCTTGAGGGATTCTTCAAATCTTGAAAGTTTGAGCAACTGATGTAAAACAACACCAATAAACAAAACTCCACAACCGCCTAAAGAACTAAAAAACAACTTGATACTATAGAACTAAAAGTGAATAAAATACGTTTGTGTTTTTTTCATTCCCTGAAGAGTTTCAATATTTCATATACTGAATTTTGCTTGCATGAGAAACGTTTCATTATTACCCGAGCAACGGGCTGGACACTCACTTAACAGTTTGACTAAAATTTCTTTTTAAACGCCTTCTCTATTTAAGAGGTTGTGGCGTTTCTTGCTGCACATAGTGTACAGGACATCATAATTGAAAATCTGTCCCCGAGAGGCTTTACATTAAACTTTCGCTTTGCAGCTAAGTTCAAGGCTCTTCTTAAGTATTTCGAAAGTCACTGTACTTCTACAACTGCTCACCAATAGTGTCCACATGGTCTGAGATTGTGGTCACCCCATTCAAGTGTGTTTATTTAGCTTCCTTCTTCGAGACTCTAGTTCCATATTATTCTCTTTAATGTTTGTTTATTTATTTATTAAATTTACTTTGTTGTGCTCCCCAATGTAGTTGAAGTGCATGCTCCGTAACTCACCGAAAGTATTTTGATTTTTTAAATCCACATCGGTTGAGGATTCCAGCCTTCGTAGACCGTTGAAAAGGTCGACAGAGAAAAATATAAAGAACTTTTCTACAATCCGATTAAATTTGCAAATGCATCGGCTATTTACTTATGCAATAGATTCGGCAAAATAGTTTGCGTCTATCCTGCTTCTGGAAAGAGTGTTAATTAATTTCTTGTGCCACGTTTTAATGCTCCAATAAAACCGTCAGATGCAACAAAGTTAAAAATTCTTTTAAAAACTACGCTTAAATATGTATTTATATATAAGAGATGGTGCTAGCTGTATCCGGTTGTGGGCTTTTGTTATCCTGATATAAATACAAACCTTAGGCAGGCATCGCAGAAAAAAGGAATGATGGGGTTAGGTTTACAAAAGCTGAAGCCGTTACTCGAATTTCGGTGTTGTTTTATTTTTTCAACTGATTTGTTGTTGTTTGTAACCTCAACAAAGCAAATTGGGTGGCGTAGCAGATGAGTCGAAGTTGTTTTTCACTTTTAGTACATTTTCTGTTTCAAAGGAGATGTTCTGATAGTTGGTTAGATGTAGTTATTTAAGCCTTCCTTCAAGCATTTTTTTCAAATTCACCCTATTGTCGATAGCTGTAGCAAATAGCAAATAGGAAAAGACTGATGAGCCAACAATTTACAAAACAAAAATCTTTATTCTTAAGCGGAAGCTCAACCGCCTGGACATTTATATAGCAATGTTTGAGATGATGAAATACCATTTATTCCGTGGTAGTCGACTTCTTGTTTGATTTCATTATTACAGGCTGTTGCTTCTGTTGACTCATAATTCGCTGATGATCTTTCCCCCGATGACTTCAATCAACTGACGCAAGAAATTTTTTTAATCTTGCTGAAGGCAAGCATTGGACACTTGCAAGTTTCGCATTTCATTAAGCACATCCCTTTTTCAATAGTGATGCCAACAAAGTCGTATAAGTATAAGTATGCATTTGGCTCTGCAACATGCTACACTTTGCAACTTTATGTATATTTAATCTGTTATTAATAAATTGAAGTCATTAATTGGTAGTCGCTACATTCAATAATTTGAATTTCATGACTACATCGATTGTGAACGCTCGTGTGAATCGTTAATATGCGCCATTCATAGGCGCACCTACTCACTTAAGTCTGCTCATAAAATCATGCCGACATCGTTATTTAAGATTCGTGTGATCTAGCTCCTCCACCTTCGTTAAATCTAAGTTTACCACTCAAGCATGCCATTTGAATATGCTCACGTTTGCGGCTGCCGCTAGTGGCCCAGTTGACTGATCGATGACTGGCATCATTGCCTCTTTCAGTTGCCCATTCAGGTGTCAAGTGTTACTAACTTCTTGGCATGTTTTGTTGTTAATTTATTCGGAAACTGTGTCATAGCAGAACGAGGGTGAAAAGCATTCCTCTCTCGTCTTCGCAAAGAGATTTTCTGTCGTACACCTAAGTTTCATGTACTTTTTCTGCGTCGAAATGCACAATAGAGTGATAATTGCGCTGCAAGAGAAGGGGCTCCTGATTAGAGAGTGGTTGTTATTTTTTTTTCGATTTTTACCCTTTACCCACATAAATCTGAAACGGAAGGACTTTTGTCTGGCAGTGTACGCAATGACCAAACAGTGGCCGACAGAAAAAGGGGTCGAATCCGTCCAAATTTCAAGGAATCTTCATTTGACTTCCGATTCTTGTTGTGCCTGGAAGTTTTGTGTATTTGTACACATGTGAATATCCTTTGGCTATGCAATGTTTTGATTAAAGGTACGGATGGGGGAGTGTTGAAATGGAAACAGGATATTAATATTGCAGGTTTTGAGTGGTTAGTTATCTTGCCGGTTTGTGTGAGTAAAAATGAAAAGGAATTTATTTCATCGGAAGAAGGTGTACGGATTCTTCTTTGAATTATCTGAATCATATGAAAAAGATATGAAGCTTAGATGGCAGATGGCGAGTGTGAGTATCGAAGTTAATTTAAAAGCAATTCTTGAATGAGTGCAGGGAAAGCGAATGTAATGCCATAAAGTCAGTTGCGCTATGTAATGGAAAATTCGAAATTTGAAAAAGCCCCAAGGAAAACATTTGCCGCCGTCAGATTTGGCGATATTTCTGTCCCATTGGCCAGTTCTGATCGCCACTACGCGAGATCAACTGGTTTATGTATGTTAAGCGCCATTTGCAAAAATGATATCTCATTCACATTATGAAGTAACTTGTGTTCAACTCTTTGTCGCTAAGCCGGAATACTGCCCGAATACCAAAGTACCTATATTCTTCAGTTTGTTTCAGAGGGTATTCGCATTTATGAGCAACAACACTCTTATTAGTTTATTTTTGGTTCAGTTGCACATGTATTTAAGGGCTTGCTGTTGAGTAGTAGGGAATGCTGGAATTTTTATCGTCAAAACAATGGCATATGAAGATTATGTCTTCTTTACAAATCAAGATATTTTCTACTGTAATATTAACACTTTTTGCGTTTAAAAAACTTCGAATTGCGAATAAGCTTTTATACACACTTTCAACTTTCCTCGCAATTCTTTTGCTCGCTGTATGCAAATTTGTTATAAGAATAGTCATAATCTCTTCAAAGAAATTTAATTTAAATAAAAACTGAACAAAAAGAGCATTACATGTCTAAGTGACAATTGCAACTAAAAAGCAGTTACAAGCAAGTTGTGAAAGACAATGCGAGCCATTCAATAATTGATTTCCAGTTAATCTAGTTAGTAAGTAGTAGTAGAGTTGGAAAGTTAAAATATCATCTTGATACTGTTAAAACGTTTGAGCTAATTTTGGGACTCAGCTGACTGCTAAACATTCAAAATGAAAAATAATATGCAATTATTGATTGTTTTCAATTTCATAATATAATATGTACTTTTGAGAATTCGAGAAAAAAAACTTAAAAAAATTTAGTGTTTGAAAATTTGATGGATTGAACTCTTGTTCTTAAGGGGATATTCTAGTCTAGAGGCATGAATTTCATGTAATTTTTGAATGGTCATAAAAAAAGGCAATTTATATTTTAAGTATCCATTTTTTTATAAGCTATTTATTAACATAACAAGAATACAAAAATAATAAAAAAAATAAAAAAAGTTGAAATTTCAAAAATTAGCAGTTGATGATATTACCATACCCATGATTTCAACCCTCCTAGCAATCTGAAACCAAAAAAAGGAAAAGTTCATTTATCTAGAATAATTTCGCAATGTCTGGAACTGGCGACTGCCTGAAAAAAAAAAAACAATTTTTAAAAAAGACTCTCTAAAAAATTCGCGAAAATCGGTTTAGTAGTACCTGAGAAATCGTGGGTATTGTTTTGAAAAAGACAATTTCGAGAAAAACGCAATTAAAGTTTCGCGTAAAGTTTTTCGCAGTCTAAGTCATGAAATTATATTGTTAACTTTCATTTATTCCTCGACCTCGAAAAAACTATTTTCCGCGTTTCTCTCTTCATATCGAGCAGTTCTGGCCTCCTTTGATGCGTTAGATGCTCGTATCTATCTCGAAGCGTTGACCCGTTCCACAGAAAATGAATGAGCTTCCGGGCCAAATTTCATTCCCATAAGTTCCATCATTTTTAAAATAGGAATGAAGCCTTCAAAAAAATATTTCACAATATTTTTATTTCACTCACAGAACATATGTACGTCCACGCGGTTTGAAGGTTACAATACAAGTCACCTTGAGTTCTTGTATTACAATATATATAAAGGACAAAAGGTTTTACTGAGAAATAAGGATTCAGGTAGACGGAGAATCCCTAATGTCTTTCTTCGATTAGTTCCGACCGAACCAGTTTGGATGCCGATATCAGCAAAATACCGATATCTCCAAAAATTATTTTAATTTTGAAAATTCCTCTTGTAGATATATTCTTGAATAGTTAAACTTTAAAAATATAAAAAAAATCGATTTTTTTAAATTATAGATCGGAATACCCCCTTAAGCATTTGACGAACTAAAATAATCATGCGAATTACTGGTCCTTTTCCGTAAGTTAGTCTTTACCTTAATTGTTGTTCAAGGACCATTTTCAAGTTCCGCAACGATGTCTGAATTGAATATACGCAAATGATTTTGATTGATTTCGAAAGTATTGGCAATTTAAAATTGGTTAAAGTTCTTATTCGTTAAAATGCATTTGAACTTTAAGTCATATTCGAATGTTAAATGAAATCTAATGCTTTCTCGCGTCCGTTCATGCAAAAATGACAGAACGA
This sequence comes from Orthonevra nobilis, assembly GCA_963555765.1. NCBI lineage: Eukaryota > Metazoa > Arthropoda > Insecta > Diptera > Syrphidae > Orthonevra > Orthonevra nobilis. Next base: position 80,646,369 of record OY743224.1, on the reverse strand, counting down.
ATTGTAGTCACCAAATAAAAGAACAAGTCCTTAAATGAAATATACTATATCGCAAAAACTTTGTTATGTGACATTTTTTTGTATGACCATTCACATTAATGTCGGTCTTTGGAATAAAGAAATAAATAAGCTCCAGAGGTTTTATTAGGCCCGGTTCAGTTTCTGTACATGTACGTGTGTATGTTTTTACAAACGACATGATTATACCCAGCCTGTGAGCACTTCCTCGAATGCGAAAACGCAAATCAATAAAGAAGGTTAAATTTCGTTTAGGAGTATTTAAGTTTGATCAGAATATATTTTATAGAAGTTATTTCATTCCATGCTGTGAGCGCAGCATCAATTGCATTTTTTTTAAATAAGTGTTTGAGAAAAAATTCTAAAAAAAAAGTGCAATCAATTAAGAATAACATCATCGCTTGATCTAAAAATACAGCACGAGCCCCTATAGACCAATGATATCTCCAAGTATTAAAGCCATTGAGCTTTCTTGTTTTTGTACTGTTGATATAATATTTTATGACACCCACATCTGTTGACTATTGAAGCCGATTATTCAATAAATTCAAATGCATAAAAACAAATATATTGGCCATAAGTATGTATGTATTTGGAAAGAGCAAAGTGTTATAAGTACAATAAAAATAAAGACAACCACAAGATCGGCGGAGATCATACCAGACGGCAGCTATAATGAAAACGTTATCGGTAGATATGAATGGCAACCATAGACCAGCATTTTATGTTCAAACTGCCCCTTTGCCACTGTTGCCCCATTAGGCAAGTTGCAATAAGTGACGTGGAATAGGCGAGCGGAATACAGGAAACATCCATACATTACTTATCCGAGGAATTCGTATCATTCCACTCTCCGGCAACCACGATGCGGCAATAATTAAAATCAAAAGTGAACGTACGCATTATGATTGCGCGTCGGAACAGAATGAATGTTTTTATCAGATACATCGAAGTTTCTAGCATTGAAATTAATTGAAGTGCAAGTAGAGATGGTCTTTGTTTGACTACTAATTACCCGCACATCTGTTCTTAGTTGCATGACAGTGTTGACAATTGATTCAAACGATTTATCGGTATACCGATCGCGCAATCATGCGATGTCAATTGGTGATGCAACCTCGTTGACTCGTTTGAGCGTGTAGCGCTATAAAAATAATATCATTCTACAATTTTATAATTAGGAATGCTCAAATATTTAGTTAACAATTTTTGTTGACGATCACGTTGTCTAAGTTGTGATTGTTAACTTTTAGCCACTGGTGTCTTAACTTTTTGGCATACTCAAATTAAGATAAAAAAAATGTACTCCTAACCTACGGAATCTAAAAATTTAAGTTTTTTAATCTGGTCTTTATTAAAATTACGAAGCATATTAAAACAACAAATATTTTCTACATTTTTAAGTTTATTCGCGAGCTTGAAATGCTTAAGATTGCAATCAAATTATTACTGGGCAATTTTTTCTTTAAAAAATGTATACTATATTTTATTCCCCATTTTCAATAGATTATAAAGTTTGTGGATGTCTCTGGTAGTATTAGCTTCCCTGTTGGCCTAATCAAGAAAAGTGGTTAGTTAGATGAAAAAAGACGATCCTTATCCTTCATCATTCCCCGTACAACTTTTTCCTCACATCCACCGATTGGCAAAGTCAAAACAGTTCTTAACTTTCCAACCGTCGTGAGTTTGAGCACCATAATATGGTTATTAATTTTTGGTAAACTGAGATTTCGTCTGCCTATCAATTGATCAAATTGAAAGCCAGGCGCTTAATCAACTGTGCCAACCAGCTGCCGCAGGGATAACGGTTTCCTTTTTTCTGCTGAGGTTCATTTAATTGGGCATACTTTCACACCAGCCCATCTCCGTCAGTAATAAAGACTTGTTGGACTTCAGTTTGATGAACGTTTATTCTGCCATTAAGTGGTCATTACATCTGTGCAGCAGTCTTCAAAAGCGTATCAAGTTTATCGCAGAACGTTTCTGTCTTTACCAAGGGTTGAAGGTCTTCTCATTCATTTAATGGTACCTGGTACCTCTTGTTGAAAAAAACCGTTATCCCTTAGATCTGAGAACGACATGGGATAAATCAAACATCGTCAGTTTGTTTACGTTTTCGGTTATTACTCAATCTAGGTTAAGTCTGAAATGCATATTTTTACCGATCATGTCTCCAAATGTTCAGTTAAATGATGTACTTTGCTTGACAAAGGCATATTCACTGTCATATTTACTTAAAGAGCAGAAGTGTCGGTGTAGACCACGAGAAGAATAAAAGGAAATATTAAACGGTTATCGTTAGCTATCTAGCGATGAAGAGGTCTGCAAATCTTTATTTCTACTTATACAGTGCTGTGAAATTGGGTATTTTAGATGTGTTAACTCTTCAGGCCATTTGCAAATATCGGTGAAAGAATTTTTGAAGCCGGATAAGTCGTATCAAAGATTTCCTCAGATATAATAGGACTACCGGTTGAAAATGTCGTTATTGCAGACAACTTCATATCTATTACTCTGAGGTGAATTTTGACCATGACAGCTGTCATTTTGCATGTCCGAAATGTTGCTTGAACGCCACAAAAAGAAGTCTTTTTTACATCGAATCGTCACTGGTGATGAAAAATGGGTACATTACGATAATCCAAAACGTCGGGCCACGCATGGATACCCCGGACATGCCTCAATATCGACGGCCGTTCACAATATTCAGGGCCTGAAGGTTATGCTGTGCATTTGGTGGGACCAGAAGGGTGTTGTGTATTATGAGCTGCTTAAACCGAATGAAACAATCACAGGCGAGGTCTACCGACGACAATTGATGCGTTTGATCAGAGCACTGAAGGAAAAACGGCCGGAAACGGTCGCAAGACACGACAAAGTTATTTTGCAACATGACAATGCTCGGGCACATGTTGCAAATGTCGTCAAAACTTACCTTGAAACGCTCAAATGGGATGTCCTACCCCACCCGCCGTATAGTCCAAACCTTGCGCCATCCGGTTACTATCTCTTCCGATCGATGCAATATGGCCTGGCTGACCGGCCGTCATTTCGATGATGTCAAAAAATGGATCGATTCGTGAATTGCGGCCAAACCGGTCGAATTTTTCAGAACGGGTATCCATGAAAGGCCAGAAAAATGTGTGGCTAGCGATGGGCAATATTTTGAATATTGAATTCATATCTATTTTTCCTCAATAAAGCATTGATTTTTGAGAAAAAAACGACATTTTTACCCTTAATTCCTTTTATAAACTTTAAAAACATTACATTTTTATAGTATTAATAGAAAAATTTCAGTAAACCAAATTCACAAGAACGAAACATTTACAGAAGACCGAATTTTCTATTCCTTTCGTCGGTCTCAGCCATCTCTGATCTGATCAAAAACTCTGATCTCGAATTGCTGCTATATTAGCAATTTATATTACCTGAAGGTTTTTGATGTAGGGACGAACAAATCGTAAAATAATGTGCATAAAAGCGCTGAAGAAGCGCATGACTTTTAGGACTGCACCACTCACATTTGGATATTTCATTTAAGCCCACATGGATTTGTTTTGCTTCCTCGTGTAATAGATGAATCATTTAGAATTAAAAATTTGGAAATACCCGAATACTCTGTCAATGTCAGCGTATTCATATCATTGAATGATGAATGCAACATCAATAAAAATCTGCAAATCTCAACGTTCAAAGGATTCCATACAGTGTGTGCTCTTTGAGTGCATACATACATACATACGTTTACTCCCCAGTTGCTCATAATTTTTAATCACTTTCAACTGATAAAGTCACAGAATAAAAGTACAAAAAAAAAATAAATAAATGGAAGAGCCCGTTCACCCTCAGATCAGTCATCCCCACCCAAATTATTCTGAATTACTCGTCCTTGTTGTTCAATCTCTGATTTTTGTGCAAAAACCTTGTATTACGCTCTGAAATATAATAGTGAAAGGAGGAGTAACGTGGTCATCTAAAGTGGTGGTTTCGACAAATTAAATTATGCGTACGGGAGTGAGGCATGTCTGTCACGCTTTACATGGACTGTCCTTCTGCTTGGAATGCACTTGTTTCGCGGTCACCATTTGTAGATCCTGTGTGCAGGGCATTCCACAGTGGGATGCGAGTATGTGTATCTTAAATATAACTGTCCCCGTTGGTTCATTTAAGCTGTAGAGGAAAAATAGCGCGCATCGTTCATTTGAATGCAAATTGTTTTAATTCGGTGTTGTTACTTTTTTCTTTTGGATTTTGATTTATGGCTCTTATGAATGTTCCTTTTTTGCAATATTCAAGCTTATCCCCATGTCATTTATAAATAAATATCTATGATTAAACAAACTGACATGCAATTGTTGGTACAAGTTTTATTAATTGAACCACGTTTATATTTGGGTCAGAATTCAACAACATTTATCTCTTAACATTTTTGGTGCTTTGTAATTTGCTAAGATTTTGGAGTGATAACCACGATTTTTGATAATAAATTATTTATTTATGGTTTAATTATTAGCACAATTTCATACTTAATAATGACTTTCAATATCTAGGAGCCAGAGATGCCCCAAGGGAAAAAGCCTATTGGTTTCAAATCGCTCGAATCCAACAGCCACTCGTATAATACACACAAATTGTAAAAAACATCGCTGTCTACTAAATTTCACCGAAAACTGCGGAAAAGCTCTTTTCAGTATCGATTTGTAAGTGATTGTTGTCATTTTGGAGCTTGTGAAATTCAGCTCCACAGATCCGTAATAGCTTATTGCTCCCCATACCATTACACCAACTCCTTTGGTGTGCCTTCTTTGAAGGTCCGTCCAAAATATTTTTGTTTTCATCAGAAAAGACGACGGTATGCCACGCTCGATTCCACCTGATGTGATTTGTCGCAAAATCAAGCCGCTGGAATTTACTTGCCGAATTCAGTGGTGGTTTCCTCTTCATTTTTTAATGGCGAATATGGCTGGCTTGTGTGTCAAGCGATCAACAATCGATCTGCTAGCTGTAACTCCAGTTTCTGCTCTAAGTATCGACCACCTTTCCTGACATCATGTTGCTTTGCTGACTCTTCCTTTGCAGCTTTTTCGATAATTATCTGGGTCCATAATAAAGTTGTGTACAATAGTGGAGCCTGTTCCTTGTTCTCGGTAAGCTCGAATTTGGCCTATTTCCCCCTTGGTTAGTGTCTTTCTTATTTCTTGAGCTGAACTCCCTTATATTCAAAGTATCCTTCTATTTCATTTAAAACATGTTAACAGGCAGATTTAGCTACTGTTCGAAATCGAGTGAGACAAAAATGACAGGTAAATTTTACGAACTCTTTGGAAAAAGCGTCATAAAGGTTTGTATTTATCAATTTTATCCCCTTTTTTACACACAATATTTCATTCATTCCGTGTGCAACTGTTTTTTTTACAGATAAGCGAAGAGTTTGACAAATCTCGCAAATTAAAAAAGAAAAAAATTCCTGATCGTTATCAAGTGAGGTGGCGTGTAGTTTGGCACACGAAAATATGCACATTAATACTTTTGTATGTAAATGAATTCATTTGTCAATTGTTGTGGAAGGAGATGTAAAAGAGAATACGTCGTTGTGCGTGTGTTTTTATTTTAACTGAACTTTATTAGAATGTTGGCCGAGATCAATATGGAATGGAATGTGGTATAAATTTGCTCCAAAAAGCCCCAATACTTGTGATCGTCTCAAAATCTACACAGGGCTTTTCAATACAACGACTTTAGTACTTCCACGTTTAAGAAATGTTAAACCAGTACAAAAAAATTGTGATTTAAAACTTTAATAAAAACAAAACTTCTTCTACAGAATGATTTCTGAATATACTGTCCTTGTAAGAACAAGATCCAAGCAATACCAACGTCTAACCCTCGTTGCTCCTTTTGGGTTTCTTGACTCGTGTGCTAACAGTTCAGGCTTGTTCTTTTCTTTTCTTTTTCTTTTTTCTTTCTGTCACTTAAGACGGGAGTATTTTTTTCCATTAAGTTCCTGTTTTTGAGGTACCAGGCTATTATAATCTTTATATTTTAATCGATTTCGGCTTTCCATTTTTAACCTCTACGTTTTTTATCCAATAAGTTTCTCATAAATTCTCGTCAGTAACGTGTTTGCGAAAAATCTAACCCGAGTACTTCAGAATGTTATTCTCTTCTTTGAGCAACTCTAACTCTATCATAAGTTCTTTAAAGACAAGCTCCATATCACTCAGCTGAATACGAATGTTCTTATTTTCTTCTTCGTAGATTTCATACTTCACCGAGTCCAGTTTTTCAGTCATTTGCACATTCCGCGGACTTCGTTCACCAGTGATGGTCTTGGTTGTGGAGACTCAATAAAACAACTGTTCAAGAAATTCCAATAATTTTCGAAGGATTTCTGTTTGTGCACGTACAAATGTTACATCCATTTGTGTGGCTGTTTTTGTGTCGCAGATCTTGAGAACGGTGTCATTCAACCACATCTGCAAATGGTTTTGGTTAAATTTGAATTCGTGTCTTCAATTTTATAAAAAAATGGGCAATTTCACTGGATTTATTTTATCAATCAATGTTTTATGAAAAATAAAAAAACGATTCACTTTACTTACATTCTTTTATAAACTTATGTTTAAATATAAACACTGCCGTTCAAAAGTTTTTTGGACAATACAACCTGTCAGATAATTTTTTTTGTCTTTTTGAATGAACATTTTTTGCAAATAGATTTATCAATCAAAACAAAGACGCACCAGAAACATTCTTAGATCAACTTGAGTTAATAAATTGATCGCAACGAAAAGGCCATTTATCCTTAAAAACCCAGGAATCTTACTGCTTACTGCTTTATAATGTTAAGGGAGATTAACAATTGAAGGGGACATGTGAAGAAAGGGTCTTGACAAGAAGTTGAAGTTTTCACCTCTGTTAGTTATAAATTATCCGCAAGATAGCTCAAGGGACGTTCCGTTTAAATTTGTTTAAGAAAACTTAGTAGCTGGACGTTTTATATGTATTGTATTAGTATCGACCGGCTGAAAAGCTATCGCGTGGTGCAATGTTTGAAACTCGTTACATACATATATCTGCGAAAGAAAGTAGAACTTTAAATAAAACCTCGTTTTCTGCATAAGTTTGTTTTAATTTCTAAGAAGAAACATGCTTGTGTGACGCTCTTTACTAATTGACCACTATAGCCCGCCTCATTGCGCATCACGTGCTGCATAGCTGAACCAACCGCTTCAGAACTGGCATGGGCGAGGACGCGCCCAATCATTCGCTTGATTGGGACTGGGTTTTTTCACTGTCTAACATGTACAGTACGTATGTTCCAGGTGCATACAGTCAATTCATTAAACGTTCAAAGTCATAATCTAAGACTTGGCAGTACGCTGTTGTCCGAGGCTTGTGTCCCTCTTATAGTTTGTTTTGTTTTTTTCAAGGAAATCAAACCGTTCTTGAAAATCAAATTCCAAAAAATAAGAATTGGCGGCATAGATACATCGAATACTTAAGGATTATTTTGCGATCGTATTCTGATTTGTGTTCAATTGAAAGATTTCTGATGCATGTGTATGGCAACCGAACATCAATTCGGTGAGGATTCAGATGTTCTTGCTAGAATAAGTTCTTACTAGAGGAAAGATTGATATGATTTTTCTAATATGTATGTACGACAATGGAGAAAAATATGGTAAAAATACAAAATTAAATCTTCAAATCTTCATCTTAGATGTTTTGAGATAATCGCAACGGAAACATTTACATATAATACGGTTTAAATGAATGTAAAAGAAGTAAATTTTAATTTATTTGTTCAGTGAAAATTGAGCTTTATTTATTTTTACTTAAGGGACTTAAGAGTTATTAAAAATGAATAACACCAACAGTTCTCAAAATATGTACCGTCAACAAATTATCTATCGGGTTGGCATTCTTGTGTATTGAAGTTCGAAATAGATCGCCACAAATTCTGGTCTGGCTAAGAACCGTTTTCATCTTGAAAGTGACCACAAAAATCCAAACTCTGGAATTTACTATAACTTTGTTCATAAAAATTAATTCATTGTTATGGTGTGTACCGCATTGTACTTTGTTGTTTCTTAAGTATTCAAAGCAGCCGTGATTGTCGTATCTAGGTAACAGATTTTTTATAAGTCGTAGGTTAAGTAAAGTAAATAATAGAAAACGTGAACCTTTATATTAAGATAAATGTAAGTTTATATTTTGACAATTTTTAATTTAGTGTTTTTTTTTTTTTTTTTGCTTGCAGGTATGTGTGGTAAAAAGATTCAATTTAACTATGCTTTAAGCTGAGTCATGGTAAGTTTAGGTTAAGAATAAGAAGAAATTTTATCGGAAGGATATTTAAGTTTAATTAATCATCGGACAGAGCTGGCGATTTCTATCAAATATAGTTCTTACGGGGTGTTTCAGTTATTCAAATCAAGCTTTTTAGCGTCCCATCATAGGAGGTTCGCAAGGTTAATATGCATTTCAAATGTGAACAGCGATGTACTTTTCCAATCTCAGTTTGAAGTCCGACGTGGCACTGAAGCATTTGACCGCCTATTTAGTTTTGAATGCAGTAACAACGAATGTTGATGGGAATCTTCCAATGTCAGCGAGTGTAAATATGAATTTGTCACTTGAAGACAAAGGATTTCAGCAGCGATTTTGATCAATAAAAGCCATAGGTGTCTAAAACAACTCTTCCTTGAGGAGCACATGCGTTGGTTCTCTTTTCCGCTACATGTAAGATTCTATCTTTGCAATCTCAGAGGGTTGAGGGCTGAGATTTAATAACCTGTGAAATGAAAGTGATGTCATCCTATGAGTCCCAGCTTGCGAAACAAGTGCTTAATTAGATAGGAGGACATTTTTTTTACTTAATTTTAAAAATTAAACGATTCGTAGCTAAGCTACGATATAACCATTATATTTTAAATGCAACAACATAAAATTTTAAAAAATTACTGTACCAAATACTGGCAATTAGTCCGCAATGATCCCAAAACATTGAAATTAGAATTCAAAGTCCGAATTAACGCTCTATACGTATTGAAAGAATAAAAAAACTTGACGATCATAATGCAAAACAATATACGAAAACAGTTAGAATATAATCTTATTTATTAAAATATCTAAACAATTATTAATAAAAGCCCTTAGTTATTTAGTTTTTCGAATCTTGTCCAATTCCTATTAGTCGTTGGGATTTACTTAAAAGCGCTATTACTGAAATGGTCGACCAGGGATAGTAGTTTGACTGATGGGTGGCATTATTGTATCGGCTACAGGAATTTTTCATTCGTGTTGTTAAAAATTATGGTTTGTGTGGATATATTATAATTGGGTTTGCTGTGAAGGCATAACACTGGCAACAGAGATGGGGTAGTCTTCCAAACTTTCAAGTATTTCAAATACAGTCGCATAACATCCTGTGAACTAAGCGAAAACTAGTAAGTCGATATCAAACTCTACGTCCCATTTCGGACTCCAAGCGTGGAGCAATTTACCCCAATTACATCTGTTTCAAAGCACTACAAAATCTTCCATACTTCCTCTGTTTCTTCTATTCGCTTTTTGCAACACACACATTTTTTAATTTTAAATTTCACATAGTCTTCTTCTTGGCGTATAATTGATTTGCGATTTAAAAAAATGTTTGTGATCCATATAAGTACGAATTGACTTTACTTGTGCTTTAAAACATTACTCTTTTGGCCAAATTTTATGATCCTGGGTCAACGGGAAGCATCGCTTGAGAAGCTTAATTTTTTTACATAAGAACTTCGTATTAATTTCCACTTGATATCTTCGCGTGTTTCTGAGAAAAAGGTTGGTGACAGACGGACGGGCAACAAACTGAACCTATAATGGTTTAGGAACGGAACCTTCATTGACTGAATAAAAATTAATATTAATATTATTATCAGTGTAAGAATATATGGAAATATTAGCAGACCCAGCAGATGTTGCACGTCCGAAAATGCACTTTCAAAAACAAACATTTCATCGATTTTTGAATTTTTCATAAACTATTTACTAAGTGGCTGCTCAAACACAGAAAAAAGCTTGTATTAAAATCGGTCCAGTCGTTTAGTAGCTTTTCAGCAAAAAAAAAATATATAATATTATTATTCATATAAATGTATGTATATTTATATATTATATATATAAATTGTTAGAAGAAAATAAATATATCACTAAATTTTACTAAATAAAAAAGAATATTTTTGCAAGGAAACTTAACATAAATAAAGCTTAAAAACCTCACTGTGAGGTTTCACTTTGTTTTTAATTTTAAATGGTTGATGAACGCCTTAACCGTAAGGGTCTGACAAGTCCATTGTTATTCCCAATAATTCTCGTTTAATTGTCTGAAGAGCTCTTGTTAGACTTGATAGACGCGACACAATTCATTGTAGCTTTATCCGGAAAACGTTGTGAAACTTGTGCATGCTTTAACTCCTAACTAACTTCCGTGAACTCCTTCCCTGGCTACTTTTGCATGTTTTTCTCTTCTTTAATAGTTTAAAAGGTTTCAACAGATAACTGCCCCTTTAAAAACAGACCGATTGTTTACAATCCAAACTCTTACTTTGACATGGAGTCATCAAAATTCACAATTATTTCACAATTATTTCTTCTTGTATATAAGAACGACCCTTGACACTTCAATGCTATTATCATTTCTGTGATTGCTTGGTCGCTTTAATTTGGATTTATTTAACCAAATTAATACTGACCAATTAAAAAGCAAAAGCTAAAGATAAGATTAACGAATCCAAACAAGAGCCAAATCGAAAGGGTTCTGTACTTTTGTTTGCAACAATAACTATTAATTTCCAAAAATTAACATATTTATTATAACAACCTGGAGGCACGCGATCAATCAATTACATATTGTTTAACCATTATATTAAGGTCAATTAATTCAAAGTAAGCGAGTATCTGCATTCCGAAAATACAACATTTACATTAAGAATGGATAATGCCACATAATCAAAAACCTCGACACACATGCTTGATTATTATCATACGTAGCTGACTTGTTAAAGAGACGTTCCAATCCTGGATATTTGATTATCATTCTACTTGACATACATGTGCGCTGATCTCCAAGCTCATCTACCAGTCTTTAGCTCTCTACCTCTGGTGCCAAGAAAGTTTAACTCATGGAGAAAATCAATTGGCGTGTCGTCTGGAATCATCATTCCGCATCGCATGCATGTCTAATAAATTACCAAGGATATTAGCATTCTCAAGTACTCTTCATCTATTTTGTAAGTCGTCATTGTCGTTGTCGTGGCTCGTTGGCGGTAAACTTGTATTAATAACCAAAGATCATGGCACAAGTGCTTCCACCCCTTTTGTTGTAAATCTATAAAACTCTGAGAATATATTTCCGAGCAAGCATAAAAATGTTGAAAACCCCTCTTACCCATCCAGTTCTTGAATTACCACATCAGCAGAATAGGGTGTTCATAGTAAGTGTTGCGAAAGCATAAACCGAAAAAGACACAACTGTTGCAACAATTGTCATTCCGCATAGACAGGCGGCATACACACGGAAAGCCTCACTCTCCAAAGCAGGAGTAATTTGATTTGATTTCACGTCGATTAAAAGCCAAAGGACATGGGTTTCTGTGTTTGTTTTTTCCACATACACACAGGATGTTTATCGGAAACGCGAGACTCCGTAATAGTGGTTAATGAAAATGAATGGAACTCCATATGAGCGGTGGTAGAGCCCTTGCGGTGTGGTGCGACAGCACAAGCAGTCATCGCAAGTGAAAAAGTAAAATGAGCAAAACGAGTTAGTTTATTAATGAGAGGACATTTTTAGATGAATTTCAATTCAACGCCAGGCACTGAACGGCACGAAAACTTAGTCTTGGTGCGGTGTCTTTCATAACCCAAAAGAATTAACAAATCCAGCCAACCAGGTCCTTCCACAGAGTTTGTAATCATAATCATACCAACACAGAAAAACGTGCGCGATTCTTAAAGAAGCATGAATTGCTTGATGGCGGTGAAATTTCCCTAAACTGACGAGTACGATACTTTTTGGGGCTTGCAACGATTTATAAGAAGCAATTTTTGACATAGGGTAAGGTTATTTAGAACAAATAAAGTCCAAGGTTAGGATGAATCAATAGACGACATTTATGGACTTATTGGATACTATGAAAATTATTCGAACAACACGGACACGTTTGTTCTTAATAACTGAAAACATATTCGAATAAGTGACTCAGTCCAAAATTGTCCATAAAACCTATCAGAGTTTGTCTCAGAAAAAAAATTTTTTTAGTTATTAAATTGTAATCCCATTCTAAAATGTCTCTAACCACTCCTTTAGAGATTACCCGCAAAGCAAAATGTTGTGAGAATTCATCGGATCAACTTCTATTCTAAACTGTTTAAATTAAGGCTTTTAGATAACCTTAAAACACTTTTAGGTTCAAGGTTCGATATGTGTTCAAGGTTCTTCTGAATTATTGCGCTAGGTAGTTCCCTTGAAATAAATTGACGTATTATTGTATGCATTTAATAATGATGAAAGCGTTCAAAGACTTGCTCCTTTGGCATATTGAATGTATTGTGAAAATCGTACACAGTAAAAATAATTCACTGTTAAACTCAGTTTGTACTTACGCAGAGATGACCATCTCCTTGTTATAGGACACCTATGCAAACCATGTATTTAATCAAGTGATGATTTAGGACTTTTTTGTATTCACACTTACCACCATGCCATTGTCCCGCAGTTGATTTTTGATTTAAATATTGTACTAAATCATTTCGGGTTTGAGACGCCATGCTTCAGCATAAAGTCGTTGGCCCATGTACATTGCCCTTGTAAACTTTCATGTTCGAAATATTCATACGTATGCATATGTACATAAGACAAATTTATAAGTTGATGTTGTTCCTACAGTTCCTCACTTGAAAGTTCGAGGTCAATTAAACCATTTACATTATTAAGCGATAGGCTGGAGATAAAGATTTTAACAAATTTTGTCAGTACTTCTTATCCTCGTTGTGGTGAATATGAAAAACTTTATCCTTTTCGAGGCGATATACTATATATGGTATTAATGATTTTGACCGAATGTATTATCTTTTCTGTTCTGCCGTAAGTAGTGCTGCAGATCACTCAATCGATGACCATAAGCAAATGATCAAATTCTGGGTATGGCAGCTTCTTTTTGTCATTCGTTTTGCTTGTAATATCTGTAATTTATGGTTGATCTGTCGATCAATAATGCTCGCAGAAAAACGAAAATCGTGTGATGCGTTCTTCAGGAATTAAATCTTAGAAAACACCTTTCTCTGAAACGTTAAAATTGCGGAATTACATGTGAAATGGTTGAAAACAGAATTGATTGTTTGTTGCTCGTTTAAAGGTTGTCCAATACGAGCAAGAGCAAGATCTTCTGGTTACTATACTGTTGTTATGACTCTTCTCTTCTGATGCTAGAAAAAATAATGTTGATGAACGGTAATTGCTCGTAAAATACTTTCATGGTGCGGGAGGTGGCACAGTTTTAGAACGATTGATTCCATTGAATAAGTCTGAATTTAGAGTTTCATTTTTATATCGTAAAGTCCGTAGAGGATAGGGTTCCCAGTTGTGGCCGTATTGGACTACAATCCAGATGCATTTAGTTGAACCGAGAGTTCGATGGAGTGAATTATTGTCGGGGAACTTTGTTTTCTGTTTAACACAAGCGAGAAGATTAATTTCAACTTCGTCAAGAATAGTGTACATTTTAGTTTGAAGTGATACAAGAAGTCAATTATGACATTTGTAACTTGGAAGTATTCGACACTAAAACTGAATCGATTCAGTGATTTCGTTTTTAAAAACATTTCCTTTATAAGAACATATCATCGTTTGCAACATCGTTTGCAAAATTTTGTTTCGAGCTCCGTCTCCGTACATGCCCTTAAAGTTACTGCCCTGTGATTTAGCCAGAGGTGTCTGTTTGATCGAGCATTTGAATTCGACGGAAGTTAAGATTTTCCACCCAAAAATACTCATTCTGCTGGCATTCAGAATGAAGGAATTCGCTCGGCTTTCAAAATTAAATTATGATACATTAAATTAAAAACTATGTGACTTCTAAAGAAAAAAACAACCTGGATACCACTGTCTTTGTATTCGGATCTTTACAATTAATATCCGTTCAATGAAATAATTAGTCAGATAACATCTCCAATTTTCCATACATGATATTCTTTCGATTCTCGTACCCGTCCGCTTTTGCTCACTTCATATCCATAATCGATTAAGGTTGATGTTTTATCCGGTAATTATCTGCTTTTGGTATAATTATCGACACGAAATTGACTTTAGAACTCAATTGCACGGTAGACTACGGTATATTCGTGAACGTCAGTGGAAAGAGCCTTGCGGGTTCTCGTGTGGGTTGTTAGAGCTTCCAATGGTTGAATCCATAACTATGACGCCAGACACCACCATGCAACGAAATACATTGCTTTTGAGATAGATGCCACTTTTGCATGATTCAATGTTTGCCAACACTCCGAGTTCCTATTCTACAGTGCGAACACAGACGAATTTGCCACAGTTGATTACTATTCTTCCCGACGACTTGGAGTGGACAGTTTACAATTTTATTGTTCGAATATATGCCCCCTAGTCCAAGTTCAATACTGTTGTAGGACTGAACCAGTTTTTAAGTTTAATGAGTTCTTGCAAATGGTTAAAACATGGGTGGATTTCTGAATCACATGTAGTGGTAGTGGTAGTAGTAGTAGAGGAACAGAGCAAACAGGAAGATTGGGTGATGGCAAAGCACGAAGTGCGAAACTAAACCCAACCGCGAGGCTAAGTCATTCCACCCTCCAAGTTCAGGTCGATGTCAAAAATAAGACAGATTTTTGTTGAGCGGTGTAAGCATTTCGTTCTTCTCAATCTTTACATTTGCAGCCATATAAAGAGAGTACGTGCAAAAATCATTTCTTTTTTGATAGAAAAAAAAACCCGACGAGTAATTAAATATTTAATTACTATCAATAAATAATTTACTGAATGAGTAATTTAAATAATATAATTTTTGATTACCACAGACATGAAGCTAATAATTATTATTAATAAATATATAATACGCAAAATGAAATAAATAAATGAATAAAGCCATACGGTTTTAGGGAAGAATAATATTGCAGTGAACAATTTATAATATTTTAGAATAGATAATGTATTATCTAAATTTATAAATGAGTATTATATAAAAGATATAAGGTAAATCAATTACAAAATGAATAACTTATTCTAGAAAAGTTTAAATTGTCTCATTTAAATTAAATCATGTATAAAACGACAACGCGAACTTTTACGATCAATCCTACAGATTGAGCATTTGGTTCGTAGAAGGATGTTCCGGAAAATTGCATTCGACAAAAATGTAATCTGGGAGTTCTTCTGCACTAAACGCTTTCAGAAAAGTAACTTAAATAAAATAGGTAAATATTGCGTTCATTGATCTTCAATAAAGCTAATGATGAAAACCTTAAGTCAAGACAATTAAATTTCCTTTTTTCTACAAAGAAAGAACTGTATTCATGGCTCATTGATAAACTGGGAGATGAACATCATTTCATTTAAATTATTGTGCCTGTTAAATTCAAACCGTCAGTTTGTTGGCATTTATAAGAATATCAAATCTTACAGTATTTGAATAAAAAAATATATCACGACGATCTAGGTCAAATTTCATGTTCCACTTCGTGCCCATTTTCTTTCGACCGTATCTGGTTCACTTATTTCGATTTATAATAAAAACAATCTTAATATCTTTATCTCACCTGAATTCCGAAAGCACTTTGTACGCAGAATTAAATTTCCACTTTACCATCATAATCTTTTCACCCTCAACTTGTCATGTACAATTTCCTCCCATTCACACAAAATGATCGCTTACACACCCAATTCACTTTCATCCTACCGGCATCATCATTGTCGTGTCGTGAATCTCTTGCTCCTTTTTTGTCCGCTTCCTAAAGAATGTAACTGCATTATACTGAAGGAATGGAGTGCCGCAAAAAAAAGGAACGATGACAACAACCCAATAGCAATCATTTACACTTTAGGTTAAGTAAGAACTCACACAAAAGCAGCAACACCAAAGAAGCAGCAACAATCGTCTCCTTTTACTAACAGATGTAAACTTACCTCGAACATAACAAGGACAATACGGCATCTTTTATATCTTTTTTTAAATGTTTCCAGTTAAACGATTCATTTCGAGAGCGAAACGCGCATGCGGTGTCAGTTTGAAATTCCAGTTGTGCTGGGATGTAAGTATCCAAGTATCTTATAGCGAGATTCCTTGAATGTAAGGAATGAAAAACACTTCCATCTGATATGTGACATTTGGTGAGAGCTGTGAGAGGAGAATCTGAACCCGTACGGAAAACTCTTTGGTAAATCTGAGCACCTGGTAAAAAGTCATTTGTCGAAGGGGTGGTATCATCGGATCAAAGCAATTTCCAAGGACACCCCTTCGTACAAGAAATATACAATATACAAACAAAATAGGAAAGAGAGGGTTGGCTTTAGTTTCCTCAGAAGAGGTTATTCTACATCATGACTATTATATAGTAGTACGAAAAGGTCTACACATGAACTGTGGTGCCAATTTAAATTATGGTTTTAATACACAGATTATTTTGGTTTTTTCAAAACATATTTTTTATGCAATGTTATTATTAACATAAAAAATTGTGTTATAAGTGTTTGCAAATGCTTTTGGGCAAAAAGAGTACAACTGAAATTGGAATATTCGCCATTTCTGTCCAGGATATCAAAGGTTTGCGGAGCCTAGCAGTCTACTGTTTACTTAGGAATAGGAAATGTATGCTGATAGAATACTTTTGTGTATTCGTCCGTCTTTAAATTCCAGAAATGCAGGGATCAAACTGGAGTAAATGAATTAATTGTTTGACCTTGGACATTTGCTCCGATGATAGTTACCTTAATATTGAAGGAGAAAGTCGACACACAGGTATTTGTTGTAAAGAAAGACCTAAAGCTCTTTCCGGAAAAAGCTCAAAAGTCGCTTTTTTTGATCAAAAGCCAACTAAAGATAGATCTTCTACGACTGAATATCAATATCGGCTCAAGCCAATCCACTAATAACAACTGATCATTATCAGCCGCAACCACCATCAACTAACATTACCCGCTCTTCTATCGGCATTACCTGTTAGTATGAATGATTGAAAATTCAACATTTGAAGGTGTCCACCCTGCACACCATGTCTGTATTGTTGCCTCCTGACCTTCCTGATTCATCATTATCTCCCAGCAGAGTACTCGTACATCAATAATCATATTTTCACCCTAATTTAACCGCAATTTGCTCAACAAAACAAAATTTGCATTGCAAGGATGTTTATCCTTGACAAGGGACCGCAAACCTTAATTGTGCATATATCCTTTACCAGTCACCATTGCGTTGCATCCGTCATTCGACTCGACTTTAAAGTCCTCGTCCTTAAGTGTTTAAACAAAAATAAAAAAAATTCATATCTATCAAAATTTTGTGTGGAAGCTGGTCGAGAACGACTACGTGCATAAATCCATTAAGCGAGTTGTTTTGGCCTAAAAGTGGTAGTGTACTCTTCGTGAGATGCAATCCTTTTCCCTCCCGTTATATATTTTGGTATATTGCACACAGTGGTGACTGCAAGAGGTTCCTGGAAAATCTTTCCAAAAAATGAGAAAAATTTATTTTAAAGTTAGTTTAAAATGTTGAAGCATCCAGTTAAAATATGTAATCTTCCGAGGGACAAAACCTTACAGTTAATTGCCTCCAAACCTAGAAATCTTTCGGAAAGGGAGGAATAATACTAACAATGTTACAAAATTCATACTGCGAAAAAGTCATGTTAAAGATTTTTGCTTTTCTAGTAACCTCGGCGAGGAGTACTGAAGAAACTCAGTGCAGCTTTTTAATGCATGATTAACGAGCCTCGGAAAGTTTCGTTTGTGAGCCGATAATATATTTTGAATTATATATATCATCATGTCTCTGAAAAAAATTATTAATGTTACCAGTACGAGTATAGAAAGAGTATTTTGGGTGGTGTTTTCCTGTCGCTTGAAGCAAGCTGAATAATAATAAAATAGAACATGTTGGAGTTACTACCGACTGATTTCTTAACTTTCAGTTTTTTCGAAAATCTATTAAAAGTAGGTGACCATACAACCTTCTTCCTAAAAAAACTTATTCTTCAGGAAGTGACAGTCTGGATTTAGGACGATGTTACTGCTGCTGTTTTTGTTAACATTACAAAAGCGTTTGATACTGCCGACCACAGTATTCTATGGGATAAATTAAATGCGGTTTCAGGGTCTTTCAGGAAGCAGAGGGTTGAAATTAATGGAAAATTTAGTTCTATAAACTATCTCAAGGTTCTGTAGTGTAGTCCTTGTTTAAATCTTCATTAATTCGGCTTTTTTGTAAAAAAAAATCCTAGCAGAGGAATTGCCTTTCCTGATGATTTAATTTGTATTTTTAACAGTATCTCCGCTAACATTAATCACGACTTGAAAGTTAAAAGTCCAAGATGCGAAAAATACCATTGAGCCATAAAATCTAACTTATTTTTTTTTAGCGTTTGTTCTGGCAAATGCAAATGCTCTCGTGTAGAGAGCATCAAGTCGAACAAGTATCTGAGTGCTTGGATTGACTGCAGGTTGAGTTGGGCTGACTACACTTTAGAAGTATTTGATAGCTGCAGCGAGGCACATATACTTAATTAAAGACTTCTGTTCGCACGATCTTCTTTCGCGTATCTACTTTGGATAAGTTCATCCTGAGCTATGATAGAATATACAATTGTTTGTAGGGGTAGAAGAGTCGTAGAAATGGTAGTTTGCTTTTTGTTTAACATTTGTATAAATCATCTATATTTATGTGAAGTGCGTAAGATTTTTTTCATCAGATCTGGCTTCATATTGAAAAGTCCTTATAAAAAGTCTAAACTTTGCATTAACACAACATCACAACTGGTAAATGTTCTTTAATTTCTTTAATTTAGTAGCATAAGTAGTATTAAAAAAGTATCCATGTCTCTTGCAAATGTGAAATACTGACTTTAAGACTTGATGTTCTTCTTTGCGTTACTGTATAAAAATTTTTTTTAATTGATTGCCCGTGGCTCAGTGGAAAATGCATCTACAGCTAAGCGTGAGTACCCGGGTTCAAATTCGGGTTACACATGCGGTGTTATTCATGGCCGCACCTCTCACGAGTGATTGACAATCACTCCGTCGAGTACAAACTGTCAAGAGAAAGCTTCTGTGAAGTCGGCAAAAAAATGTGCGTGCAACTGCAAATGTTGAAGGTGGGACCTGACCTTCAAGAACTGTTGCGCCACCAATTTATTTTTTTTTTTTTAATTTAAAAAGAATACGAAAAATCACTTTCTATTGATCACTCTATTGAGATGCATTTGTCGTTACTGTTCATTGGAAAAGAAAGAGATCACAATGGCTGCCGTTGTCGATATCAAGAGGCTTTTAATAATATATTAATCTCGTCAAGAAAGGTTACTTTTAAACTAAGTACGCTCAACACTGTTTTGAATTATTCCTTTGAACCAAATCCCTTTGATCTTCACAGAAATGGCCACTGAAATATTCGCCAACGCCGATGACTAGTTATTCTCTCGTAAACAAGCAAATATCTACAATCGTCTGGCAATCAAACAAAATTAGTCCGAAAGGAAAATTCAAACCTCCCAAACCAAAATCCTGCATGTTTTCCTTGCCTGTAATGACCTTCAGAAAGCGATCATATTCTGCACGAATCTTGAATGGATCAATTATTTGGCCGAAACAAATATAAGCAAGAAACTTTACAAACCCTTACTACCACATGAATGAAGAGGAAGAGCACAGTTCAGGGGAATTCGAACCAATAATAATAATCACAAATTCATTATCTTCCTCTTAATACTTTCGTTAAATGGGGCAAACAGGCACATCGTATCCAACCATAGACATATGGTGATACTTTAACTTGCAAACTTGCAAAAAATAGGCAAAAGACACAATGTTGAAGCGACCGCGTCCAATTACATGATTTTGAAGATTCGGGTTATGTTAATAAAGAGAGGACTGTGAATGAACTAAGTTGCTAAGTTGATTAATAATCCAAAGATTTCAATATTCCAAGATAGCTCAAAGACTCAAAGGTTAAAGTTTAACAGCCCACCATGCAGTGTTTTCACGTGGAAGCATAAACCGCAACGGATGATCGAGCAAGCATTAGCGATCAGCTAGAAAATAAGTTATTGGCTTAATTCTAATATGAATGAATAAATAAATACATGGCCTTCCAAAATCAACCGTTCAGCTTAAGGAAAAACAAAATTTACTAACACGTCTGAACCTTCGAGAAGTCTACAAAACTCGAAAAAATGAGTTACTTAAGGCCATGTTATCCTTACGATTTGACACTTCCGACCGTTTTTCTTTGATTGATTTCTCCAGTTGCATTAGGTTTGGCCAGTAAAAATATGAATCGAACGTTTGGTTCCTTAGACGCAGCTAAAAATGCAGAACACCTTATAACCCTACCGAATTAACAAAAGCTTCTTTTGATGCAATTCAGCTTTCGATGAGGTTTGTGCAGGTTCATCACGCTTAGACCAATATCTTTTTCGATCGGAAAGTTATGATTGTTAAATTTGGTCAATATCAACTTCAAAAGGTCAACTAGAATTGTGGTCATTTTTGAGAGATAAATCTGCAGAACCGGACTACTCAAACCTATTCTGACAAGTGCGTTCTTATAAGCAGTCAATTTCTTTGTGAATCGCAGCAGCTTTTTTGTTGTCTAAAATGTTCTTTATTGCAAAGCGTGATCAAAATTATCTGCGATTGGCTTCTAAGGTAAGTCTTAGGCACTGGTATATCCATCAAATGTCAAAAGAAAAAAGAACATAACCTTTATAATACCGAGAATCAACAAATATAACGCCATTTTCTTATAAAAATCGAAATTACTTTCATGCTTACCTTATATGGTATAACATCAACTGTCTAGGAAGAGGACATTTGTCCACAAGAAGTGATGACAAATTATATGCGGCTTAAAAGTTCCAATAGAACCCGTTCAATGCTCTTAAATAAAATGGCATTAGCGGCGTTTGAATGCTTTGCCCTAATTTCTTCAAAATAGGTGTTCGATTGATTTTGTTTCTTCATCACTTCATCTCCTGCGGAAATGATATCTAGTCTAATTCAGTCAATATATATAGTAAGCCGTGATGTGAACTACATTTTACTCAATGCAAGTAGATTAAGGGTTCTTCGTCTGTTATCCTTTGCAATTGCTTTCATTTGATAAGTCCCTTACCTTTGGTGGGGGGAAAACATATGAATAAAAGGTGGGAGTTCTGTTGATCAAGTGGCTCTTTATATAACTGTTGGCTCTTTTTATACATAAAGTATGCTGAGTTGCATTAAATTAATAATAAAAAAGTTTGCGTAGCTGATATAGTCGCTATAGTCGATAGTCGCTTGTCTGTCCAACGAATATCGTTATCCATCTTGAACAAAGTTTTTAGCTGAACATTGCATTTACTTCGGCCTTAATGGCACAATTATAAGCCTTGAAAACACTGCACTTGTCGGGTAGCTTTTAGTTGGATCGGAAGTCTTATCTGCTGAGAATAAGGATTGAAAGTTAAGTTGAAGTGTCACAATACAATCTGTTTCTTTCTTAAGATCTCTGCAGCCAGGGGGATTTTCCTCTTCGAAAAATGATCGCGCTCATTTCTGCTATGCACTTCATGTACTCTGGGCAGATTATTCTATTCTGAGGAAAACCGGTTTTGAAGGAGAACGAAGTTAAGTGTGCAGACCTACATACTTTTAAGTTGTTTAACGAGGATGAAAACTAATACAAATAATTTTTTACTTCTTGAGGTCTGAATAAATTACTTATTCAATGGAACGAGGTTCATGTCCTTTTTTCCCCTCGAAATAATCATATGGGCTTGAAGTAGAGTGAATTAATCTCGTCTATACAGGCCCATTGATTGTAGGGAGTGTAACGATGCATTTTAGACTGGCTTGTGGTTTCACGTTTTTTTGCTCGCATGCAGTCTGTGCAACTAACTTTTTTTACTACCGTTAACCTTATATTCTTTAAGCTCTTTGATGGATTCTGTCTTCACAATTTTAACGTCGATGACAGCCTCAATTTTAAACCGTGTTATGTTATAAATATTTTCAATGATTTAGACTTATTTCAGAAGCGGAACTAGAATTTTACACAGCCTGAAAGCCTCGCTTTAGCTCTCAGTAAAGTCACAGAATTTCTATTGAAGGGGTTGGATCTGAAGATCTAGTATCCAATTTGTCTAGTCCTGTTTCAGATATTGTACTTTTACCAAACCTGTATACAAGAGGAAAGCAAAAGAATATTAGTGTAAGGTGATCAATGCCTTCAAACTTACCTTGACGTTGCTCTACTTACCATAAGTAACCAAGTCTAGAGTATACAAAATTCATTTTTCTTTGAAGTATAAGAATAAAGTTATATCGATTTTGTTACGCAATTATCTGCGAACCGCAATATGTGTATATTTTTGATTGACACAAGTCAACTTGTCCATTAAGTTGCCCGGTTTCCTTGAGTATTGTTACCATTCTCACTCTCCCAATTTGTTTTGAGTCTCAAACAAAAATTTTCTGATCAGAGAATCCCCCATAACTTAAAGCCCACGCTGATGACAACGAGTACATTTGTCAGTCGTCATTTCTCAATGATATACCAGCAATTATTTCCGTTGTCCTCAATCTGAGGCATTTTTTTTCGAAGCATTTAAAGTTTTCTTATGCAAAATAGCTACAGGCCATGGAAAAGAAAACTCAATCCAGCACATGGAAACCAAGAATGATGAAAGAAACTTGTAAAAGCGTTTCTTGTTTGTTTACCACAGAAGTCAATGGAATGTCCATACATTAAAACAAGAATCATGCCGTGGAAGGAGTAAATATAAAAATCAAAAGTTTTGCATTTTTCTGCAGTATTGCAGAAGTTCTACGACCGAATTCTTCAAACGACGGTGATGATACCGCAGAAGCATCGCGATAGTTTGCGGGTGAAATGCGCCCTCCATGCTCATGCTCAACAACCACCAGCAATGCTGACATATATTTTTTTTCTTTTTGTTATCATTATAATGTCACGCAATCAATCCCTGCCACCAGCAAAGATCCTTAAACTGGATAGAGCTGGTAAATGTCAAGCAAAGGTTTGGACTGTGGTGATGCGCCTTCGAACTGGCGAAAGTTTTGTGATTATTGTCTGCATGCAATGGGGCGTATGAGTGTTTTTAATTTTTGTTCTGTTTTCGAAAAAGGAAGGGATAATGTTTGGAATTTTGAAAAATTCACCAGTGGATCCCGCAACAGCAAATGGGTTGATGAACAAACGAATTAATTTGTGTTTTCAATCCGTTGAAGGATTTTAAAAGAACTCACGCGATCTTTGCTTGCGAAGGAAGGCGGTAGAATTTGCTAGCCGGGAACAAGTTGCTATGAAATTGAAGATTCCAATCGGACATGGTTTTGATTTTTACAACAAGTATCGTCTTTACTATTGAACACGATTCTATATATTGCAAAGTTTGAAACAATAAGGCTGAATTGACATTTTCCACCTGAGAAGCGGTGGAAGCTGACAACGAAACTTCTCCAATTGTTGCTTGCGGACATACCATATCTTCACACCACTTACCAGGCAATTTGGTTGCGCTGTCTGGTCTTTGGAAGAAGCACTGCCACTGTGTAGGAAATTCAGCTATCAGATAAAGGATGTACTTTACATTTACGCTGATATTTTGAAACATTTCGAGTTATTCCACGTGCATATGAAGTGGATCGCTTTGAGACCCCATGCCTTGTTAACATTGTTTTTCTCATGTAGAAAAGAAGAGGTAACGATGCACATTACTCTGTTAATGCTTCATATTGTTTCGGTTTCGAATATCTTACCCAGGACGAGCAGCTTAAGAGTGAACTTATCAGCATATCAGCCAATTATAAATCACTGCAAAAGAGGTTACACGTATAATCATGAATATTCGTCATTGTGGATGTCTGTGTCTTGTATAAGCTTTATTGGCTGATTCTATTTTTTTTTTAACTGCAGGCAGCTCAGAAGCGTAAATGTACATTCATATGAAAATTGCCCGAGAATGATAATTCGTTGAGTTTCAAGCCTTTAAAAGCATGTTAAATGGCTAGCGTAATATAGTTTGCTTCATTGACTTTTGGAAGAATCTTTTCCTATCTATTCCTTTTCCATGAAACATCGAAAAATGGACATGTTCTCTGATCCCTCGAATTCAAAAATTTTTGGAGTGCACCAACCTCAAACACTCCAGCAACAAAAACCAAAACACAAAAGGTTTTCAAATCTTAACATATTCTAATTTTCAAATAAATGTTGCTGCTGTTGAGATACGACAGTTTGAAAGTTCATATAGAAACAGATTCTCAAAGAAGACCCTTCATAATGAGACCGGAAGATAAAATTAAGCAATTTGATTCTAGAGGGAATTTAGAAAACTTTTCAGTTTTGGGAGTCGGGAGATTTTTGTTAAATTAAATCCTTTGAAATCAACAGAGTGTTAAATTACAAACAAAAATAGCATCAAGTTTTTCCCAAGATACCACCAAAATTAAATTTGATGGGTGACAATCTATTGTTTTGAACAAAAAATCATCATACCTTAAATATATAAGTGGGCCAGAGTTATTGAGAGAACAATTAGTGGAATACTGTATGTACATACACACGTGGATTTCAAACGAAAGATTTTATTTTGACTATTTCTCATGAAAAACGATTTAATTTTGTTTTATTCGATTAAAGAAGAGGTGCTATTGAAACTTTTTGAAACCTAGCCTTCTCTTTGATTAAATTCCCGGTAACGTTTCCTTGATCCACCGATCAAAGTATGAATATTTGCACTGAGTATTTTAATCATAGATTCATGTACTTCAGGGCTTTCGCTTTTGTTTTGGGTCTAAAGATTTGTAAAGCGACAGATTCTATCACGGCTTTGCTATTTTAGGCCAATCTACAAAACTTCACATTTTTAATTGATTTTTCATATTGTAAATTTTTTTGCTCCTTATATTGAAGTTGAGGGACTAATTGATGGCGTCAGAATATGCACCCAACTTGTGTAGAAAGGAAAATATCTAGTTTCTTCAAAAAGTAGTTGAAAAATTATTATTTATATATTTTTTTTCAGCTTTCCAAAAAAGATTAACATTTAGAAAAGTATTCTATTGAACGATTACACCCAGTAGTGTATGATTACCTCTATAAAGAGTGATAGCAACTAAGAATGTATGAGTAAATAAATACCTATGTAAGTCAAGCTATCCTTGAATTGAAAAATATTTTTTTTAAGGTGGTATGAAAAACATTAACATGCGTAGACACCACAGCGACATTATCAACGACTTTTTTCATTGAAAATATCTTTCCCAAAAAGTTCTGTAATTGACGGGGCTCCCCGAAAAGCATGATTAACTAATCATCTCATTGATACCGAAAATACAGAGCTACCCTCGCAGGCAAACATACATTTACACCCATGAGCCGGTTGCTACAAACCCCTGTTTGTTACATTCCACACACATATATTTTTTATTCAAAGAATATCTCCACAAAATATTTATTCAGTGTTCTTTTTCTTTCGACAAAAATTGGCAAGCGTTACTTGTCGGTTCCCCAAGCGGTAGAGTAAACAAAGAATTTCAAACCGAAAATATATGTGTGCATCTGAAATGAATTATCGCCGGGATAACATTGAAATATTCCAGATATTGAATATCAAAACAAATTCTGGAGGCAATCTGCATACAAGCTAACCCGAGAAGGGCGGACAAAAAAAGTGCCCATCAACCTCAGGAAGTAATCCTTTCAGAAAACAAATGTTTATATCCCACTGAAAATTTAGAGTATGCTCGGGTTTCTCACTGAAGACACAAATCGATGTATTCTCGTTCGAAAAATTCACAAACCCCTTGTTGATTCAATTGAATGCCTCTGGCCATTGTAAGCCCTCAGACAAACAGATTACTTTCAAGTATCCTGGCAAAGGATTTTCGTGTGAGAATCACCTGTTGAATTTTCCTTTGCGAGGATTTCTGTTGTTTCAACGAAAGTACATATGTGTGTGTGAACAATCCCTTGCAATGACCTTATTATCCCTTTTTGTGAAAGCTCAAAGACTATATAACTTTACGCTATCAACACTTAAGGATGCAATCAGTGTCTTTATGCCTGTACGCGCGATGATTGTTTGCGTTGCAAGACGAATAAAAAGTTAAAGGTCTTCAAGTCGAATTTGCTGGCTAAAAGTATATTCTGGAGAATATCACCGTAATCTTCTAAACACAAACTCAGGTTTTAATTAGGAACATACACAGCTACACTTTTGTGATTGTAATTACGTGCAATTATAGCAAACATTATCCTTCAGCCCCTGGAGTATCCTTTACAGCTAATTAAATCATGCGACAAAAAAAAAACACAAGAAACGACGTTTCTGAAGGGCTTGGAGACCGTGCAGCATAAAGAAAATTTGGGGTGCAAATATAAAAAATCTTTAAAATTGAAATGAGGGACTGAACAGCAACAAATTTCTTAATTTAACTAAACAGTCACTTGATACATTTGATACTCGGAAAAGAAAACTCGAATTCAGTCATTCACGAACCTTTGCTGAGGAAACACGTGTTCGACTTCGGCGATGTAAGTTTAAATTGTTTCAAATAGTCGAACCGCTTAAGCGTCGAGCGAACCCAGCACGAGTGTTCGCTACATTTCAACCAAGGCTCGATTACAGCCGCAGCAGTTTTTTAGTCAATATAAATTCAAGGAGAACTTAAAATACAACAAAAAGTGCATCAGCCAGTGCATCCAAATTCGGGTAGAGCGAAAACAAGCGAGTCACGCTATACACCAGCCACGTCGGCAAAATCAGCCCACATTGCCGAAGCGCAAGAAAAAGGAGCGACAGATTCCTAATTTGATGAAACGTCAATCGCTGTCCACTTCAGCTGAAAGCTGGAAACCAACAAGTTACTGAAGTAACAGCAGCTAATAAGATGGTTGCAACCAAAACAGCAACCTCAATACATGTGATTGGTGATTTAAATACCTCAACAGAGCACGTCAACGATTATTACCTTAACGCCGAAGACCAAAACGCAAAGCATAAATTTTGGAACGATCAATTAGCAAACACTAGAGGGAACCTCAGAACAATGTTGAGTAGAGGTTAGATTTAAAGGCGACTGATAGTACGTCTTATCCAAGAACAGGATCTTATGCTTTTCGACGAACGCTTTCAACTGATTGACTTAAACTGACAAACGATTAACTGTCTAAAAACATTTATGTATATCAGTGACTATTGCTGATTTAGTGCCGTAATTACAGTATATAATAGGACGCGTTGGATGCACTTTTCTCGAACACTGACCAGAGCTCTCTCCTCCAACTTGCTCAACCCACCACCTTGTAGAAATTTGTCGACCAGATATTGGTTTCACAATGTTCAGTGATGATAACTTGGCAAATGATGTCGTCGCCGATGAAGGGGCACATCCCCCATTTTTATCAAAGGGAGATCTCTTGGTTATCTTTGGTTCGCTTAGAAGCGAGAAGTCTGTAGAAATCGACAGTATATCCGACATTGTTCTAAGCCTCTGGAAGCGACAGACATTTACAACACCCTGTTTAACAATTTGCTGAATAATGCACATTTTCCAGCTATTTCGCCGATTTTATTCTCGATCCCCACATGCGATCTTATAGGATTTCTCTTCCGCTCCATAGCGTACGCAGATGACTTGATCGCGTACAACTCAAGACCGAAGATCGAGGTCATCGTAAGTCTTTTGCAACGTGATTTCAGGGATATTGTGATGATTGGAAGTTGAAGTTCGATTTCCAAAAATGCGCGACCATTCTGCTCAGGACTCCATTGCCTAGGGCCTCTAGAAAAACTAAAGAGAAGTGGTGAATGTTCTCTATCGTCGGACAAAACAAGCAGCCACTTGGGGTCTGGCTTGATCGCTATCTATATTTTAACAAACATATAAATGCTGTTCTAGCCAGAGCCAAAACGGCCTTTGCCATGATAAAGAGACTGCTGCACAGCAGCCAACTCGACGCCAGGGTAAAGATGATCTGCTACACGGCCCTCAATCGGCATGTGGTTGCATATGGATGTCCCGTGTGGTTCAATGTGGCAATAAATTTGATGGAAAAGATTCGGGTTTTCGAGAGACGAAAGTCTTAGGGCTCCAAGAACTCCAAGGGCCAAGTATAAAAAATTCTACTCGAATTAAGTCCTGTGCAACGAGGCCAATCTAATCCGAGTGGATAACTTTCTTATCAAACTTATTCTCAGACACGTTGCAAGAGCAATGGGGCTTACTACCTCAACTTCATATACCACGAGACAGCGCCTTAACGGCTTCACTCCACCAGAGGCTTTCTTTTTTTTACCTTAAAGGCCTAATAGAGGATAGAAATACCATTACGTTAGTCTTCCACTTTGCTGGGGAAAGTGCGATAAGGCGGCTTAGCTACAATAGCGACGTTGCACGCAACCAGGGGGAAAATCTCCGCTTTAGTAGAGCAGTATCAGTCCACGATAAGGTGGAGTAGTAGTTTTTAATTCGGATAAGCTTACAAAGATTTGCACATTACATAACCGTCTATCTAGCCTGGTCTACTTACACACATTAATGTTTTTGTTAATTTTACTTCTTTTTTATTTTTAAACTGTCTTGTTAAGTAATATTTTAAGACTTTATAAAAACACAAAAAAATATAGCACAGCACTTATAAAATAAAATACATATAATTATGAATATAGTTTAAGATAGAATTTAGGATTGTTTTAAAAATAGCTATTAAGATTAAAATTAAGGTAGTTTAAGGTATAGTTCATTTAAGGCTTGTTCAAAGTTGCATTGCAGATAGTAAGTATTCAAAAAGCCGTTCACATTCTTAGTTTTTTGAGACAGTCCAGTGGCGTTCCACTTCTTTTAGCAACCCTCGATTTCCAAACAAACAATGCTTAAGTGGACATTGCCCGATTAACAAGTAACGCTGCAAATGTACTAAACTAAGCATTTTGAAACTATTTCCAGATTTTTGGAGTTCAATAGTGAATGGGTGTTTGTACGAGGAATTGATTTTAAGTTTTATTTGAATGATTTTGATTTGGAGAAAATCTTCTTGGCTCATTACTGTATTGTCATTTTTCCTTTCATTTTAGAATGTCTCCAAAGCGAGTTCCAATGCCGAAGTGGTCATTGTATAGATGGAAGCAAACGATGCGATAATCACCCAGACTGCCCAGATGGTGACGATGAGGACGAATCATGTCGTAAGTAAAAGACCAAAATTATTAAATCTACACAAAGCTATCCAATTTATTTTCTTTTAAACGTTTATCTTGACTACACTATTATTTAACGCTAACAATTCTTCAGCGCTTGAAATTTAATTCATTTTAAAAAATCTTTCAAATTTGTTATTAAATAAATAAATAACTCTTTTGTGTTTTTGGTTCGTGAAAACAATTATTTTGATGGGACTTACTAACTACATGTCACCACGAAAATATAAATATTCATTCAAAAAACTAACAAAACAAATCAAACATAAATAAAGCCACCGAATGCAGTGGCTTAGAATACCAATGCCGAGGCAGGCATCAATGCATAAGTGAATCTATGTTATGCGATGGTAATTACGACTGCGCCGGTGGTGACGATGAAGACGATTGTGATTCGAGTAAGTATCGCTAACTGAACGTTTCTGTTATCCGCTTCACAACCATATTCCCAAAATACCTTGTATCCTTTAACATCTTCCTGTAACCAATATTCTGCAACTTTTCGTCTGTGGATGGCGTATCATTGAATTTGACCAAAAGAACCATTTCATTGATTTTGTTCAGTAAAAACTCGCGGATAGAACACAAATTGTATTTGTCGGAAAATTGATTTTATTTGATATGACTATCAAGTATAGCATATATAACGTTTAACTTGGACGTTCATCGACTTTTAATATTGAATTTTCCAGAGGGCACAGGTTTTAAATAATTTGTGTAAACATTTTTTAGGTATTATTTTATTTGTTGTAAGTCTGATAATTTTTTGGAATACATTTCGAACGTCTTGAACTACTTCCTATATGCAGTCATGTGCTACTTAAAGGCATTTTGAGTACTGAAGTGGCATCTTATACCAAGAATTTGCTCCGAGTTTGAGATGTCATCAAGAGCAGTACCCAGTCACGATCATCCAGATCAAGCAACCAGCCTCATATCTTTCAACTTTCTTAAGTCCATTTATTTTTTTAATCCCAAAATATTGATTTGGTGAAGGTGATTGTAAACATTTCTGTAAACGACATGTCGTGAAGCCACAGATACGCTTAAAACAATAGGCTCAATTTTCTTTTTTGAAGGAATTCTTTTCTCTCGACTGTTAGAGTTTGCAATTCTTGAAAAGCCAAAACTTCACTTTCCATGAGCATTGAAAAATCGTTGCCAATAATCATTATAAAAAGAAAAGGGTGATTTATGTGAGCTGTAACATTATCAATATTCCTCTTTGGGATAAAGATATCACTGGTTGATGAAAATATTAACAGAACATATTTTTTATACAATATCATCCAACAAGAGGCTTCACATTGTATACAGAGAGGAATGGTACATGATGTTTTCTTTTACAATGTTTTCTTCAAACTTTGAAGCAAATGGCGATATCTCGCTAATTAAAGCCCAAACTCTGCCTATTTATTGCAAATTATTTTGATGGTTTTTTCATCAAGTTTGTGCAAAATTACTTTAATACTTGCAGCATTGGCGCATGTAAAAGTTGATCTCAAAAATCTCATGATCTCAGCGGACAATTGGAGTTCTGATTTCAAGATGCAAGATTCACACGTCCAGGAAGTGTTTCTGATTATAAAGACGATCTTTCACCAGATATGATGCCATGTCCATAGGCAGCCGTTTCAGGCAATTAAAAAGTAATTCACTAATGAGGCTCAGAATAATTTTGAGTTAAAATCTTGTACGTTTATTAGCAACACCCAAATAGCGAAACTGGACGTTATTACTTGTCCTTCGAAGACCAGTACGACTTCGAGTATTCAGATCACTTATCTGCCTGAGACGTTTGAATTCATCGGTTATATTCTCGAGAAGCGGACCCGACACCCGTTGTCAAGACCGAACTTTTGCTTACCAGCTTTGAGCGGAATCAGCATGCTTTGTCGATGTTCGGATCTTCAATGAGCGAAATACATATGTACTATATAGTGACAATTGTATTAAATTCTTCTTTCTTTCTACATCACATTCTTCTTTAATTAATTTGCATCAAAATTAGTCCATCCGATTAGGAAAAGTTGAGTGACATACACACTTTCAGAAGAATTATATACTAGTTTATAAAAATAAAGATATTTACGAGTATGCGACAATGAAATTGATGTTGACCAATGTATTACACACTTAAAAAAAACTTTTCCGCTATACTTTCGACATTGACTGTTGTTAAATTTTCACTATTTCAGCATGTTGTCCGACTATACGTCGATTCATTATGAATAACATCCTTGTTTTTTTATACCAAAATACATTGAAAAAATATATGAATGTCTACAGTTTAAAAATGGCGCACAATTTAAAATGACAGATTTTGTTGGATGATCCCTATATAATATTTGATAATTTGTATTCGCTTCAGACAAAGATTCCATGTAAAGACTTATTTTAAATAAACAAAAAATAATAATTATTATTACTTATTTACTTATGCAAATCAATTGTTTCTTTCAAAATGTCGAATGCAGAAAATTGTCCGATATTATAAAGTCTAGGTTTTTCGTCAAATTCTGTGAAAGCTTGCTCCCAAAATGTATAAATTGCTTATCGAGTGTAAATACTAAAATAGAATTTATTTATTTTCTTCTTCCACTTTGCTGCATTTTGTAAAAAATAAAATAATCTAATTCGAATGTCATGGTAAAATTTCGTTAATATTTTTATTC
The DNA here is from genome assembly GCA_963555765.1 of Orthonevra nobilis. Lineage (NCBI taxonomy): Eukaryota > Metazoa > Arthropoda > Insecta > Diptera > Syrphidae > Orthonevra > Orthonevra nobilis. The sequence goes on along the minus strand of OY743224.1, from coordinate 80,614,183 downwards.
GTGAACATTAGTTGTTCCTAAATTAAAATATTTCTGTCCAGAGGGTAAATTTACATGTCGAGATCTTTCGTGTGTGTCAATAGTCGGTCGATGTAATGGTAAAATAGACTGTCCACACGATCGATCGGATGAGGAAGGATGTCGTATGTAATTGCCTTACATTTTTTTTTCTTTTATCTGTAACCGTTATATTTTTATCCTTAATGACAAAAAAACCCAAAGCTTGCTTGTATGATAAATGGCAATGTGATGATGGATCTTGTATTGATATATCACTACGCTGTAATGGAAATATTGATTGCAGAGAGGATATTTCTGATGAACGCAATTGTAACGGTAAGCTTTGTAGATTGTACAAAAGATAGTCATAATTGTTTATTACTTATTGCTCGAACTGCAGTGCTTACCAATTGTTTTATCTAACGTAAAGTTTTGGCGCACTTATAAAGGTAAGTGTCGACTAAGTAATTTAATGTGTTTGTGTTTAGCATCCCTAGACTGATTTGTGTATCTTTTTTTTAATTTATCTGCTTGGTTCCTTTGAATTTTCTAGTAACAAACTTATTTGTTCTCTTTCGACCAGTATGCGAAATTTTTCAACCTCAATTTGTCGATAGATAGAAAAAGACGTTTTTAAGATGATTTAGATTTGAAGTTTAAAACTTGTTATGCCAATAAATAAGAACAATCTTCTTTAATGTAAACGGTGATTCAAAAAGAGAATTATTTGATTTTTCGTTTATCTAGTACTAACTGTTTTGTACGTTCTTTTCTTGTCGAGTTTCTAGTTTTAATTGGTTAAAGTTCAGCTGGAACGTTTTTCATTGAAAGAATAGCTTCCGATCATAACCATCCTATAGTGGACCTAGCCGTATGAGGAGAACTGCCAAGGCGCTGAAAGATCAAAGCCGACCATCTTGCAAAACGGTCATTATTAAAGAAGTGCTCAATGAACTATTTTACATGCAGAAGAGAGTAGACAAAATCTGTGAATTTTACATGCAAATGCACCTGGGAATGTTTTTTTATAAATTTTTTCTTCATACAATCTTCACTCAGAGTATATGTTATGTAATGCCTATAAATATGTACCTTAATTACAATTAATAAAAAAAAACATACTTCATCAAAACTATTTAGTGCATGCTCGTCACACTAGTTTAACACTAGTGTATTACATTTCACCGAGTCTGTAACTTAGTTTAACATAAGACGAAGAACTAGATTTTGTTCTTTTTCATATGGAGCGATGCTATGCTCTTACGTAAATCATGAGCACTGTAACCTTTAACAATCAGCTTACTAATTCGACAGGGTGGTTAATGTAAATTAAATACCATATCAAATATTTTGTGCCATTTGTATATTTCGTCGTTGGTTCACCACGAAACGAAATATATTGATGTTAATAGTTCGCAATGTTTCACAAGAAACCCATATCCTAAATAATGAACAACCTTTTAAGTGACATAAAGCTAATGTAAAAAAAAATCATCCGAGGCACAAGACAACTACACGTTATCTGGGCACGTAGAAGCAATTATTTCTCCTGAAGAAATCCATGATTTTGTTGCTAAAATCTTAAAAATATTCAGTAAGCGTTAATAGATGAAAGTCCCGATAGCATATGATGCTACACCACTTTGATTGGTCTTCCTGACTAAGGTCTTTTAATTCCTTATACGATTTTCCTTGAGTTTCATCATCTGACGCTCAATCAATTAGCAATGTGCTCGAAAGCGTCGCAAGAGTACTGAAAGACTTAGACTTACACAAATCTGCTGATCCAGATGGTATTAACCCTATAGTTCTGATGTTGTGTTCTTACACGCTGGCAAAACCAGTGCTTTTTCATCTTTCCTACTCCTCAGGTCACTTTCAGAGCAGATGGAAAACTGCATTTGTCCAGCCTGTCTCTAAAAAAGGCGATTCTTCTTCTCCCTCCTATTGCAGACCCATAGCACTTACGTCCCTTCTTTCTAAGGTCGTGGAAACGCTGATGAATTGTCAGCTTATGAAATATCTTGAATCACGAAAACTTCTTAATGACCGGCAGTACGGTTTTCGTAGCAACAGCTCCACTGGTGATTTGTATTTTTAACTCATTAAATTCTGATAGTGACAGCATAATCAAATGTGGTCTAGCTAACCGAGTAGAATTTAACGCTTACAAAATACAATGCTGTCTTATGTCATCAAAGCGAATTCCTTCTACCCAGCCATTGTCCATGAATGGCACTTGCTTCGATGAAATTGAAAATTTTTCAATGCTCGGTATGCGCGTCAATTCTAACTTACGCTGGAATGACCACATATTCGATGTCGCCAAGAATGCAGCGAAATGTTAAGGTTTCCTTAGCCGGTGCAAGAAATACTTTACCACTTCTGACTTAGCTACAATTTATAAGGCTATTATTCGGTCAAAAATGGAGTACAACGCTCACATCTGGGCAGGTGAACCTAAGATCACTTTGCACCTGCTAGATAGAATCCAAAAGCGTGCGGTAAAACTTGCCCTTAAGCCTATTTTCGTGCGTACTTTGAAATTTAGAGAGTCTTTTATAGGCCGCACATCGCTCATGTGGAATGCGTTACCTCGCTCTACTTTTCCTCTGCACTGCAACCTACAGCAATTTAAGACCAATGTGCACCGCTACCTTCTTTCTCTCCCTTCTAACTTTCCTTCTGCTCGTGCTGTGTAAACTCACTATAAGGGTCCAACCAATCCCTAGAGCATGTGCAATATTTAAAAAAAAAATCTTTTCGCTTTGACCAAAATTCCGAACCTGACGTGAACTATATGAACTATTTTAGCTATTGTACGACGTGAACTATATGAACTATTTTAGCTATTGTGGCAGCCGACTTCAAAATTTTCTAACGTTTTCGTAAAGCTAACGCAAGAGAATCAAGCACGACCAAATAGCCTTTCTCAAGGCGACCTGAACTGTTTTTAAATCTGGTGCAAAAACAAACCTCTTAGAGCTTAACATCACCATTTGTTAGGTCATCACATTTGATCACTCGTGAACGCATGTTACGCCTTCACGTTTCTATTTTATTTGTTAAGTGCCTATCGATCACATTTTGTATAGAGCAAACTCGTCAAGACAAGGTGCCAACGTTTTTTAACACTTAACTTTCTTTTGGATCCATTGATAGGTCCCATGTTCGAATAGGGCCCTAAGTCTGAAGCTTTTATCCAATTTCTAAATGGCGTCCAGTTCCTATAGGGATCAAATAGCGACAGAAGTCTGACACAGCGGATCACTTTGTCGGCTCGTCATGCAGGGTTTCCAAGTTCGTTTCGCCCAAAATATTAATGTAGTTAGTGCACATAGTGTCACTTTAATGTCATCAAAGCTCTTACGTCTTTCGTTTATTTCGTTTAGTAAAGTGCCACCCTGTTCATACTTCATGCACGTAATGTAACATCATTATATATCTTTTGGATGTGAAGCCAGCAAACACATACTTGAACGATATGCAGTTTATGAATAAAAAACTTATCTTTATTCAAATTCCTACCTAGAACTATCCGACCTTGTCGCAAGATTTGTTTGTTATGTGCAACTAATGCTTCATGAAAGCCCACGTTTCTTGACAACTCAATTTTTCATCTTTGCATATACATGTTTTTAAGCTCTATACAATTGTAGAGTTTTTGGTTATTTTTTATCCGCATTTAACTCACCGCTAACATAAATCAAGCAAATTACGTTCAGGAATTTCAATTTTCAAATTGAAAATGCAGTCCGCATTCATTTCGATTGAATGTAGCGGTCCCTTGTAATCGCAGGTGTAGCACATTAATTAATAAATTATTTATATATGTGCGAGTATCTTCTATGCCATTCGCTTGTCGATAATTCTTTCAACGGAATACAAAACAAATACTTCTACAAAATCCAAACAGGCGATGCGCATCCACGGAGCAAGTAAGGGATTCAACCCTTGTCATCCTTCACTAGAATAACTTTGGCGTTGGTCTGTCTTTTATTTTGAAATTACCCACTCCTCCATTCCATAAACCACACCCGTATATGCTTATGAGAAAAATCTACAATGACCTGCTTCACTAACCAACTAACTAACTAAAACGTATCCCTTGAAACCAATTTAGGCGGTGATTGCAGCCGTAATGAATTCCGTTGCGACAATGGTCAGTGCATTCCGGATCGAGAATTGTGTGACAACATTTATGATTGTCAAGATTACTCTGATGAGAAAGATTGTTGTAAGTACGAGTAGATACTTGAGCCATTGTGAAGATACGTCCGAACTAATTTCTTCATATAAGTGATCGTGGGTGGTAGTTTTCTTTGTTTTGTTTTTCTTTTGTTTTTGTGTATTTGTCATTGTTTTCATGTCTGCTTCATATGATAGAAAGAACATATAATTACGTCATGCTGTGTCTTATAAATTAATCTACTCTAATATTCTTTAAAGGTAATTTTTGTTAGTTGGTATGTACGAGGAAATCTTCGAAACTACTACTACTACTACCAATATTTACAATAAACCTTCATAATGAACATACGCTTTGTATAACCCCACTTAAATAAAAGGCCCTTTCGTGACGACGTATTATGCAACTTTAGAACAGCTGAGCGAATGCGTTTTTCTAAACGCTGTCTCAACGCAAATAATAGATAATTAATTGCTTTATGCCGAAAAGTTTCAGTACTCAAAAATTTCTCTAATGAAAGTCCGCTTGACACATCTCTATATATTAAAGCTTATACACGATTTAATACAAAATTTATTAAGTTTGTGAGTCAATATCTGGGAGGTAATTTTCGAAACTGCTTTAACTATTTCAAAAATTCTTTCACTTAAAATTATAGTGAACCTTCAGGATTTTCAAAAATGGAAATTTCGTGGCAACTAATTTTGGAACTGGAAGTCGATAAAAAAAACGGTCGATCAAATGCGTCTTTTGTTAACACTGCCTCAACAGTAAAAGATGTTTATTTACTTTCGATAGTAAAGTTATAGAACTCAAAAAGGTATAAGGTCAATGTAAGGACAAAGTTTATAAAATTAATACACATTTCTCCTGACTAAAAATCTCTTGTCATTTTTTGTTGTTGTTATTTTAGGAATTTTAAAAGAAATTATAAAGAATATTCGAGTTTTCAATATTTTAAAGACATGCAATTAATTCTGTGTTTGTCAAACGGAATCCAGTGTCAAGGTTACTGAGGGTACATTCATTCTTAGTTTATGTTATTGACAGTACAGCAAGGGGCGAAACTTAAAATTGCACATCTTGTTCGAAGTCTTTATTTATCTACAGTGGCGGCGGGCCAAGTCTTAGATGCAGCTTGAAATTTCGCGCCCGAGTCCGAGTAACTGAGTGATTTTTCCAATTCATAGACTTGGAATACTCCCCAACCTGGCTTCCAACAACTAAATGACATTTGTTTACGATACTCGTACATTTCCAGCCACAATTTATTTCATTCTTGGATTCCTTAATTTCTTTCTTAATTTCATCTTCCACTAATTGAAGTTCTTCACTGTTCAAGGTTCAACACTCACTTGAATATGTTACTTTTTTACGCTGCTTTGTTGCGTTTCCTTTGTACCTTGAGAATAACTGGCATCGAGAGTATTACCGCATTTGTGATAATCACGCAAGCTAGCCTTGCAATTTATTATTTCCGGGAATAGCTCACATTTTTGAAGGCCTTACACACCATGCAATTGAGCCATGAATAATTCTAAGGGTAACTATTGAAATGTTCGACCAATCCACAGCTTTTTTCAAAGGTTTAATTTTTGCATACATTGCGCAGAGTATCCAAATATAACGTCTTCGACTTTCATTTCCCATGTCAGCATCGAATCAATGCCCTCTTCAATTTGTGAATTTGTTACTCTTCTTTCGAATTAATCAGTGTGTGAGGGTAAGCTGAAGCTATGAAGCGAATGTTTTTGAAAAACGCTGGAGCATAATAGTGTCTCGTCCTGCTGCTTTTCCATTTGGGTGGTGCGAAGTTGTTGTTAGATCGGGAAAGTGTTTATCAGCGTTTGTAGGCACAAAATAATGAGGCTTTGTTGATGTTTTCAATATATTCCCAAAAGGTCTTCTAGTCTCGCCTTTTTACAGTTTCTATATCTCTATTGAAGGAATAAACCTATGATTTGTAAATATGAGATCAGCGTCAGCTTCACGTTTACTCTGTTGCATCTTAGTTAATAGCTTATTTGTCTCTGTTCTTCTTTTTTTAACTATTTGCTAAAGTTATCTGGAGAAATGTTGTAGAATAGGATCTTGTACATTTTTTGTAGACATTGTCTTTCACAACGTAAACAAGATCTTTATGATGAAGATTAATTCTCATTTTGACGCGTGCTGTTTGCATATCGTCATCTTAATAAAGGACCTAGGTAACTCGACTTTCTATGTTTTCGAAAAATCGGCTAATCTTTTTTTGCCTATGTTTAACCAGACATTTTTCGCAAGCAAATTCCAGGATAACCACAGGGAAGATGGAAGGAAGCATAGAAATTTGGGTATACAGTCATTGAACTCATCGAATTCATGTAGCCGACAAATCACATATCTCAAAACTAAAAACATATTGAGCTAACTTGTTCTTGCACTCTTTTCCTAACCCTTTGTATTTGTAAGCTTCAATTTCCTTGGAAACTTCTTTTTGAAAAAAATTGAATTGAAAATCTGAAAGCTTCTGATATTCATGTCTCTTACTACTTCTTCTTTGTATGTTACAAAACTTTATTTGTATTTTACAATGTGTGTCTCGTTATAAAAAATATATATATATATGGTGAAGGGTTTAACTATGAAAATTGTATAAATGTTTTCCAAACTTTTCTGGAGCTCTTTTTTCTATCTCTCTCAAGCTTCGAAAAAGCATTGAATGCAAGGAAAAACGAACAATAACCAAATTTTTTATTTTATTTTCTCTCCCAATTTGTATGCATATATGTTTTGATATGACGGTTATGGTTTTAATTACTGCAAAAAAATCTATTATATTGCGGAATGGATTAAAATATTGCACGTTTGTTTGTTATATTAATTTAAAATTAACTGCATGGATTTAATAAACGTATACTATACATAACAAAACAACACAAGACCGCTATCAAGCTGGTAATAATGATGACGATATAGAAGGGCCGTATTATGCACCGCACACACAAAAACCACCACACGATCACCACTACAAGCCCACTACAAAAACAACTAGCACATCCATCCACAACGGACACGAATACGACTATCCAAATATCTATGATCCTAGCATTTCATATAAGAAGGACCGACCATGCCATAACGATGAGTTTAGGTGCGTGCAAAATGGAGTTTGTATTCCAATTGAACTGCGATGTGATGGCTCTTATCATTGTAATGACTTATCCGATGAAAGAGGATGTGAAGGCTATGTCAAGGTCAAGCCAACAACAACGAAAGGACCTCCACAATGTATGGCATGCACAGAACCATAATTAAATCTTACACCCACACCAACATTATTACACTTTATTTTTTTGCCTAACCAATATGTAGCGTTAGTTGTGTTTCAAAGCATGTAAAAAGGCAAAGGATATTAACATTTGATGTCCTTATCCTTGTGTTATTTATCTTTTCATACTACACATACACACAAACACATTAAATATTCATCTCCTTAAATAAGCAACATTATATCATAGGGAACCAATGCACACAAAATGAGTTCGCATGTCGAAATGGCGCTTGCTTTCCAATCGAGGCTGTATGCGATGGACAACCAGATTGTCCGCAACGCGAAGATGAAAGTGATGATCTCTGCTCGTGCCGTAACTACGAGGTAAGTTCATAAAAAAATCCAACCAGCACATGCAAATACACTTGTTTTTCAATTGTAAGCTTCTGAAAATATATCATACTTAGGTTCATTACAAAAAAAAAACTTTTCATCCAAAAGTAAAAGTTCGAAAATGTGTGTAATTAAATCCACACCATTATTTAAAAGCAATTCCTGATTAATTCAATGATGCGCGCTATTTTCTGAATATTTATGTTGAGTTATAACAATTCTTGCCTGTTCTTGCAAGGCTTCTTAAATAAGAAAGATACCATTATGAGCTTTCTTAATTCTTAGCCATATATTTGGTGAAGTCCACAATTTTGATCAATAATTTAACTGAGCTTACGTCCTTCAGATGAGCCAACGAGTCAATTCATTGGCTTATTAGCATATATTATTGGCAGAAACAGTTTGCTTCACAACTCTTTCATCAGTATTAGCGTCTTGATCTTTCTGATGGTCATATTACATGTAAATTTTAGAATCAAAAATCGTCTTTACGACCCACGAGGAAAGAATAAATGCCATTCTCAGCAAACATGAACGCATATTCAATGGATATCTGTCGCTGTCTTGCTAATCGTCTAATATCAACAATCAATATTCTTATACTTTGGTATTAGTCAGCACCCGATTAAGCTGAACGAATGGTTAAAATGGATTACACCGAACTTTTTTTCCATTTCAATGCATATAGATTTTTGATACTACGCTTTTCTGCACCGCCGAGAATGTACTCATGAACTATCTTTCTAGCAGTGAAATGCGAATCGGACGCGGACAAGGATTCCGTACCACCGTTGAATATACCACATCATTTTTTTATTTTTAATTCCCCTCCTCTGGTTACGTAACCCTAAAAACATCCTTACTTCGCCTTTCATCTCTGCGAAAGCAATTGTTTTAAAATAAGAACCAACGTTAAGTCGCCACAAAGTTGGTGCCTCTCAAACTGGAGTCCAATATTCGTATTTCAAACTGAATTTAAAGTATGCTCTGAGATTATGATTTCAATTTCCCTGTTGTGACCGCAGAGCACTCACAGTAGAATGAAATTCATTCGATTCTGTTTAAGCCAAAGGCGGATAAAATCTTGTGAATTTTGAGTGAATGCAAAAATGTTGACAGCAACTTCCCGATCAATATCGGAACACAAATCGGGCAGTATGTTCTAAATTCGCAGATAGTGTAGTAGCAATCCCTTAAGAGCCATCAAATTTAAAAAAAGGTATATTGGGAACGATCAAGGCAAATCTCTTAAACTGATGCATATTTAAATTCATTATTATCTGGTATGCATTTTAATATCATGAGTCATTTGGTATACGTTTGAAGACTATTTATAACCTTCTTTCATAAAGTTTATGCACGAAGTTCAAGAAGAAGCTTTATTTACATAAAACATATATGAAACAGTTATATAAATCAAACGATAACTAGTCGCCTTGTCTAGGCCGAGTCGTCTTGTCGAAGGCTGGGTGGTTCAATTGGTAACCCCTATACAGGTGTCCTTGTGTACCTATGGTGAGTTGTGGGATACTCTCGCAGTATTTCGTGAACCTTTAAGTTCATATATGTTGGTTAAGTAGCTATTTTAGAACTCTAGGGCCATAAAGTAGCGAAAGGCATACAAAACCAAACGGTTCTATAAGATAATTATTTGGAGGAAAATTCGACGTTATTAACAACACAGAGTATGATATGAATTAACTTCAAACTAAAATTCATAAAGGCTTTTCCATTTAATAAATTCGAATAAAAATTAGTTCAAGTGTTTGCGTGGCGGTGGATGTCTACCAAAATATCAAGTTTGCGACGGAACAAGGCAATGCAAGGATGGCAGTGATGAGGACAATTGCCGTAAGTATTTTGGGACTTTTTTATATTTTTGAAGTACACTTTTATGTGACTTTTTGTAAGTAGTATTAGTTGCGATTTGCATGCGTATTTGAATTTTAGCACCCAGCACAGTACAACAAATAATACGTTCGGTGAATATTAAAATATAATATCTATATGTAGGAGCATGATCACTAAAAGATAAATTTTATATTTATATTTACCATTATACCATTATAGAATACAAATAAATAATCTAACCTTTGACAAATAAAAAGATAATACATATGACAAGTGTGATTGTTGCGTATCTGGTAATTCTCCAATTTGTTGTTTGTTTTTTAATGTCATTGTTCTTTCGCGTTCGACGATCTCTTTTCAATACACAATTGGATTTTATGGGTGATGTGTTGAACGTGTATCTAACCAAATTATAATTATTTCTGATTTAATTTTAGTAACAGTTCAATTTTTATACAAATATTTTAACAATAATAGGCAGCGCTTGATTAAAAAAAAACTTAAAAAATAACATGAAATATAATTCATCTTTGATTAAAAAGTTTTTGTTTTTCGTTTTGTTGAAGAGAATAAAACGTTTTAAAGCATAACACGCTCCTCGATGCATTGGTGGTTAACGCGTAAATATCAGTGTAAAAAGATTTCTTACGAAATTACAAAGAGAGACGACAATCGAATCTGGAATGTATTTCAGAATAGACTGAGGAGTTGGTTTTACTTCAAAAGCATAGAACATTGACATCTTTACTGACTCTGCACCTGTGACCCCTCTTTGTCTGAAAATGATAAAAATTCATCTGCGTTAATAGCAAAACTGGTATTAAGGAATATAAATCTTTAACAGCAACCTAACTGCAAACAAATTGAGTACATTCAGCAACAAAGGTGAAGACGAAAAAGCTCAAAGTCAGACAAGTAACAACAAATTCACACAGTTGTAGCATTGGGTAAACACTTGCCAGTATGGCCTACTTTGGCATTGTCTCGTTGCCCTTTTTGTTTGGGGAATAGTTTGAAACCAACTGCCTTAAAAACTTGCTAATTTCGCCGATCAATTTTCTGGTATGCCCAGTCATTTATTGTCGTTTTAACCATACTCACGTGGACTAATATTTCATTATCCATATGGCTATGCTATTTGCTCTCCATCACCTCTGATGCAACTTTAATACTCGTCCTTTGCAACTCTTCAAACCTAAGAACGGTACACGAAAAGAAGTATTTACATAGTAAAAATACAAATTCCAATTGACACCGAACGGAATGTCGGTCACGGTCAATCCTTAGAGAAAAGGACTGTCATAAACAACATTTGAATTTTTTTTTTTGATTACAAATTTACACAGATTTCGTTATTGAAACATAATAATTTGGTGATTCTTTCATCAAAAGATTGAAGAAAAAGTTATGCTCAAATGTTATAACAGCGAAGTATGCCTGAACAATTACCACTTTTTTGCGTTTTTTAAACTAATATGCATTATTGTAATTTGCACAAAATAGTTTATTTTTGTTTTCTTTTATGTATGGTGATGGACTGTTTTCAAAATTTTTACTTACTTTTTTTGCAATTGCACTTATGTCAAAACAATACTTCTATTTACTTACATTTATTTGTGAATCTTTCCATTCCCATACATTATTTATTCTGCTTATTTTTTTTAGATCACCCTCAAAATTATAATAGTAGTAGATTGAATGGAAACTGCTTGAGTTTTCAATATCAATGTGCAGATGGGATATGCATATTGGCTTATAAACGTTGCAATGGTATCACGGATTGTGCAGATGGTTCCGATGAGATTAATTGCCATGGATCAATGAATTATGATTACAAAGATGAGAATTATGGTATATTCACTTGAAAACAAATAAGGATTCTTAATCCATTAACTTGTAGGGAATTCGGTGCAAAGAAAGTTATAACGAAGGAATAGATTAATTTTGAACTAACCGATTTCTATTCACATATTCCAGCTAAAAAAAACATAAATTTAAAGCGCGAATAGAATTTTCCATATTAAGTCAATGAGTGCCACAGCACAAAAATCTATGACAAATTTAATGATGAAGTGAAAAAGCCACATCCATTATTGAATATTTGAAACTTGCACCAGCTTCAAGTTAAACAAAATATTTTAACAAATTACAGTTTTTGAAGACAATATCCACGTCTTGCTTGAATTCAAAAGTGTTCTGCCAGATATTGTAGCAAGAAAAAGCAAAAAGACATAAAGTGATAAAAACATTTCTGTAAAGTTAGCCATTTCAAATTATTTCATAAATTTGCAAAAAATATGTTTTTGAATTAAATGAATTTTTTTATCTGCAAAACAGGTACATTTTGTAAACAAAATTTCATTGAATGCATCGTCAAATTTCGCGTGCATTTCGTGTATTTTTTACATTGCACGAAGTATGTACTAGTTCATGAACTTGACAGTATTATTTCATCATAATTGGAAAATGAGACACTAACGATTATTACAACTCCCCTTTCGATGCAACTTACCAAATTTAAATCGGGAATAATTTTCTATTTCAGAGCAGTAAATACATGACATTTGCATAAAGCACCATTAGCATATGAAGTTCTGGAAAGCATTTATTAACTGATTGAAATGTAGCTAGTAAATATATTCCTTAATGAACAACTTTTGAAGAAAGTTTCTCATCTAATCTCATGCTGATTTTTTTCATTGTATTTGCTCTAATCTCGTTTTAAACTGAAACAACAAAAAACATAATCTGGACCAGAAAAGTTTTAAAAATTCAGAGTTATGTCTACAGTTCGGCGATAACTATTATTGAATTACACAAGCACATTCTTAACTGAAATTGATTGCTTTCTTTTGCTGTTCAATATAATTTGCGGCACAACTTCAAAATTTATTTTAACCAAAAATGGCTTCGTTATTTTCACGCGAATTATTCTAAGACAGATTTTATCACTTCGATTTTGTTCAAATATACCATATGTATGTATGCATTCCTAAGACTGTATATGATCATTTTCCTGGTAGTTCTTGTGACTATCATCTCAAACTCTTGGCTAAGTTTAACAACCCTTAAAATCGTCGTATATGATAAATTGATGCATAGATATGAATTTAGGTAATGCCAATCCATTCCATTTTATTTCAAGTAACAAAAATAAAAAATTTCAATTCTTGACCAAACTCAAAAGTGCAAACATTTTTAAGCAAGAATTCAACATAACTACACAAATCATACCTATGAATTTCATGACAACACGAATACAAACTTGTACATAAAATATTTCCTTGCTTTAGGACCACCATCGAAAGGCAAGTGTAGAGTTATTCTAGTTCAACTCATAACTCAGAAATACATGAAAGTTTTTTAAGCTGGAATAAGGTTGCAGCGTTGATATATAATTTCTCTTAGTATTTTTTTTTTTGCAATTCAATGAAACATATGTAAATAAAACATTTTTTTAATTTAATTCAACTTTGTACATATACATATGCGATTTATACTATTTCTATCAATAAGTACATAACAAATACAACCACATTTTCACATGCATCTCAGACACATTTGACATGGAAACAACACATTGTGAGTTATATGAGTTCGAATGCGATCAAACGCAATGTTTTCCGATTGAAAAGCGCTGTGATGGTTATCCTGATTGTGATGATGAAACAGATGAATCAGATTGTCCGCTATTTACAGGTAAAACGATCAAACACAATTCCATATAAAACACTCCACTAGCCCACTTACACTTGCAATCAAAAACTTTAACTTAACCTGAACCCGTAAGCAAAGTAAAATAAAAATAAAATAATATTTATAAGGAATTCGAACTGTAAAATCAAGCATTGCTTTACAATTAACAATTACAGGTTAATGCTCTCGTGAGCAAAAGTATTATTTTTGTATATCTTAGACTAACATCGAATTGGTTTTAATTGCTTGAATGTGAAAGAAAATCCCAGCCCACCTACCTTGCCATCATTGTAATAAACTCTTAACACTCACCAGTAGCTATGATAAAATCTAAATTATCAACAAAACGAAAAAATCAAAGCAAAATGTTTATGTTTCTAAAACAAAATTTTGTTAATTTGTGGCTTAATTTTCTTTAAAATTCTATGTTTTGATTTGTTGACATTTGCTTATTTTTTATATGATACAGAAGAAAAAAGATATCATATATCATTTCTACTGGTTGATGTTTAACCAAATTCCGCTCCACTTTCTTAATATAGCGAAACTCACTCAATCCAAATTGTGTTTTTTTTTTTTTAATTTAATATATCACACAAAACAAAAACAAATCATTATACCATTCACAGCATATTGTTCAAGTAATGAATTCGAATGCGATAGAACGTATTGTATACCCAAGGATCAGCGTTGCAATGGTGTACCACACTGTGATGACAGTACAGATGAGTATAACTGTACTTACTGTCAAGATGGTGCTTTTCTGTAAGATCTCATTTTCGTATTATTTTATTCCTATAATTCTTTTTAAATGAATGAGAGGATATTTTTGTATGTGACTTATCGTGTTAAAAGCAAACACATTTAAACAAAATATGAATATACCTATACTTTTAGAATTTGTATAATATATATAAATAATATGATACATATTCATACATCGGTATGAAGTCATTAAAAAAGGTAATTTCGAAAGTCGCGATTCTTCCTGGTATGAACAAATCTGAAATAATTACTATCGAGTACATAGGCTGCTAGATATATTTCTGGCCTAAGAATGAAAATGCGAATATTTATCATCAAAAGTGGTTTAATTGTTTTTCAAAGTATTCTCCAACATGATTTATACAGTTTTGCATGCGCTCAAACCAATTGTAGAAACATTTTTTCTACAATCGTTGACCATGCATTTTTTTCTTGATGTGCGGGAATAAAAAGAAGTCATTGGGTGCCAAGTCAGGGCTGTACGGCTGATGACTCACCAATTCGACATTTTGGCCGGTCAAAAAGGCGCTGGTTTGAGCCGATGTGTGAAAGCTCGCATTGTCATGGTGAATAATGATTCGTCTTCTCTTGTTCGTTTTTCGAATTTCTCCGAAGACTTCAGGCAAACAAATTGTGGTGTACCACTCAGAATTGACCGTCTTACCTTACTCAAGCGGAACAGCCGCCACATGACCAGTTTTGCAGAAGAAACAGGCGACCATTTGCTTCGAAGTGCTTCTTCCACGAACAACTTTTGTTGGATTTGGCTCGTCTTCGAAGACCCACACCGTCGATTGTTGTTTTGTTTCGGGCTCATACGCATAGATCCATGATTCGTCACCTGTGACAATCTTATTAACGTCTTTTGAAGCACCGCGATCGTATTTTTTTAACATTTCTTTGCACCAATGGACACGAGCTTTTTTAAGCGATTGTCAAATTGTGAGTGATCTAACGAGAACAAACCTTTTTCACGGCCAGGTGTTCATGTTATATCGAATATATGCTGGTGAGAGAAATGCCCAGGGATGCCTCTATCTCACGGTATGTCACATGACGATCTTGCGTTATCAGTTCACGCACGGCATCTATGTTCTCTGGCACAACGGCCGTTTTTGGACGACCTTTACGGAATTCGTCTTTTAGCGAGCTTCGGCCATGACTGAATTCATTAAACCAGTTTTTCACAGTGCTATAGGATGGTGCTTCATCGCAATATAAAGATTTAAGTTCCACGTCGAAAGTTGTGAAAAATGATCGCACGAAAGTGTTCACTAGTTAATTCCATTTTTTTGCCGTGATGAATTTTTCAAGTCTCTGTAAATAAAACAATTCACGATTAAATGACAACACGTTCTGAGTGATGATGCTTAAAAATGTCAAACTTTCCACTGGAAATGTCAGATTGCATCCGGCAACACTTAGTGTTGCCTAGGCCAGAAATATATCTAGCAGCCTGCGTAGCTAACAAATTCTCGAGACACGCGCAATGAACAAAATCTTAGTTCAAAAAGAAGCCAGAAAGTTGGAAAAAGTGTATTCATGATAAGCAGCTATTTAAAATGTCCACCCAAGATATACATAAGCACAAAGTTGCAGTATGAGATCGTAAAAGCTGCAAATATCAAATCATTTTTTAGAATTGAGAAAAAGTTTTATTCTGTCATCAGAGAGCAGAGCAAATAGCTGGGGTTATGGTTTAATTTATAAACAATTTTTTGTTCAATATGATTCAATTATTTTGTTTTTCAGTTCCTAGCCTTTAACTTCGAAATAAGTTAACATTACTTTTCGAATATAAAGCCTCTCACGTGGTGACAAGTGTAAGTTTCGACCTGACGTTCTCTTTCCAGAAAATTCCAATTAAAAGTTTCATCACTTCTCCTCGTATTTTGGACTTGTGCTAATGTATGGTTTTGGGTGTTTGATGTTGGGTGAAAAAGACCCTTTCTGAGTAAATTATTTTAAAAGTTAAGCCATAACGCTGGTGGTACGCTAACAAATACAAAAAAATCAGAGATTAGGGATAGTATAAGTTATTGCATTTACTATATACTTATAACTTCGTTCGCCGTTAAAAGCCAGATTGATCAATCAATGCGGCAATATAGAAATTTGCGTTTGAGAAAAATACAGAATGTTCGCAGCCATTTAGTTTTTAAATTTTCTTTGGCACTTCCAGAACATTTGAATCTTCGAAACATCGAAAATGCAATTCCTTAGGTTGCAAAATATTTAAGGCGTTACCGCGGAAGCTTTTAAATACTAGGAGCGGCTAATAACTACTTGTCAATTTTATCATACGCAACCAACGAAGCCTCAATGAGAGTTCATTTTTCATAATTAAACGTAAATACGTATATTCGGAGCATTATTTTACTTTTACTTTTAGTTCAAGAGGAACATTAAGAAAGGATTGCTGCTCTTATTGAGTTCGCTTTTCTCCCATGCTTGTCTGTCAATCAAAATGGTGCAGAGATCAACCTTTAAATAAAAAGTGGATAACGTTTTCGTTATGAGCATAGTCAAACACCATTACGTTAAATAAACTTGATGGAATTCAAGAGTGGCTATCAAAAACCATATACCAGAAAATGGATCTGAATTTTCACTGCATTCACTAATTTTCCTGGTTAGAACATCCTCTTTTAGCAGCTAGGTGGTGCAGTTAGTTAAGCGCCAGTCTTTCTATTGAATCACTCTTAGGTCTAAGGTTCTTTCACATCATTTACCATTGGTATCACTGCGAGTGGTCAAATGGCGATAAGAGTCGTATGAAATGAGTTTTCTTGCTTTGTGTAGGAAACTGTGATTGGCTCTGCTATAAAGGCAAAACACTGAGACCAGGGGTGATAAACCAGTCTTTTTAATTTTGTTACATATCAACTAAAGTCGAATAAAATCCTGCGAACTTACCGAAAGCTAATGAGTTGATATAAAATTCTCCGATGCATTTCGGAGTCCATCCATGAATATTTGGTTTCAAATACCAAAATTATTCTGAATTTCAAATCAATACACAATCTTTCCATTCTTCTTATAATGCTGCTCGCTTTTTGCAACATTATTGGAGAGATCAGGGAAAGCCCGGCGCAAGTACTTAGCGTTTTTTAAAATGATTCTTCAAAATAATCACCAAAACATCACTCGATCCTACCTTATGACGGCTCCAATATAAGCATAGAATAACTGAAAGAACTTGGAGCCCATCACTTTTTCTTAATTTTAATATCAACGAAATCATTAAACATAAAGGGCCAAGAACGATCTCCAAATATGCCCTTTTATTGACTTACTCTTCCGTAATTCCTGCGGGGCATATTACTCTCCTTTGCCCTCTGATACATGGATCCGAAGTCTCGTATCCCTCTCCAAACTATAATGACCCAAACAGTTTTTTGTCTTTTCTGTAATTTTGGCCGTTTTTACGTTGTAAGAAGTTTCTATTTAACTGTGGAAATGTTAATCTTCTGAGCGGCTTAAGCTATTCTCTGTCGTTACCTTGATGTCTGACCAGCAAAACAGCAGCCGAATGAAGGGAATACTCCAACTAAAGATATAGACCTTATTTTGACTTTGGCCTCACTTCATCGTGAGGCCTTTGCTTGAATTCCACTTCCACACAAACGTTTTCCTCTTCTTTATTAGAGAGATTCAATTTACCAACCTTTGAACGCCACTTTCTTCTCTTTAGTCGCTTTTTTCATTTCAAAATCTAAGCAAATACTCTGGTCGATCAAAGCGTCATTGATGGTAACAAATGCTTCAAATTTTGCTCATCGTTCAGATGTGATAAGACTACAAGTTGGTAAACAACCTGAGTCTGATTTCCAACAATAGCGACAACACTGATTTAATAAAAATGTGTGCTTGCAAACATGATAAGTTATTTAGAATAGTTAGAATTTTTATTTTTGCCGTATAAAAAGGTGATTTAGCTATATTCTATAAATATATGCTTTAGATTAATAAACATGTCGAAAACCTTGAAATGTAGATCTAGATTAAAAAATTGCAAAAATATCCTGTGAATATGTAGAGAATATAATACTCCTTAAAAGAAGCAATATAAGAAGAGACAATACATTTACTTAATTGATCAATTCACTTTTATTTTCATTTATTTTCATCTATAAACGAAACAAATTTTTCGCATTATTATCACATGGTTGGTCATTAAAACCGAATTCATTATAATTTAACAAAAATTATAATAATTAGTTGCTTGAATGGCCAATGTACCTTGAGTTCGAACCGTTGTAATGGTAAAGTCGATTGCGGTGACTCTAGTGATGAATTAAACTGTGGTAAGTCTTTTGTTTCACATTAACCAGTGGAATGCAAAAAATTATAAAAAAAAGAAAGATTTTCCAACTCAATACATATTCATATAATTATTTTAACATTTCGTGTTGATGCATGCAGTTTTTTGTGTTTGACTTATAAATGTGATTTTATTTTTGTATTTTCTTATTTCTTTTTTTGTTAACATCATCATCGACATGATTTGAAATTATCTTTCACAAAATGAACGAAACATACGATTACAAACTTCAAGATGACAGATTAGCCGTCAGTGATGTATGTCCCCGACTGCATTACTATTGTGATGGTATTTGTTTTCATTGGGACACAATTTGTGATGGTAAACAAGATTGTCGGGACCATAGTGATGAGCATAATTGCAATGGTAATGGAGTAAAACCTACTTTCAAAAACAAGTAACTTAAAATTAAACAATTTTTTTTTTTGGTTAACTCGATGCATTAGTTCAATATGTGTTTAAGATTAAGTAAAGTTAATTCTTCGGGATAGATTCTTGAAATTAAAAAAAAGCCCAAATAACTACATGAGTATACGAGCACATGGTCTATAAACCCAACATTCCTTCAAGAATCAAATGAAAACATTGTTGCCTACAGCAAGGGTTATTCGCCTCCTCACATCATAAAGTTCTCATCGTGATCGCTAACATACTTTGATTGAAAGGTACCCGAATCTAAACAATTAAATTTCCCTCCTTAATTTCACAATAAGTCTTCTCGACTTGTCCTTTGTCGGCATTCAGAAAGATATTCGCAAAAAATATGTAAATACGTTCTTTAGTGTTCGAATGAAAAGAAAATCTTACATCTTAAAGCTCTATAGAGGAATAATTATAATCAAACAAATGTACACGTTATGTACTAACAAATGTAAATGCTATGAAATTGAGAGAATAACTGTCTCTATTATAATTCTCTACAAACCAGAGTTTAATGATTCATCCTTATATTCAGCTTCGCCAACAAAAACTCTATAGATCGTTTTTCAAGTTCTTTCGCAACTCAACACAAACTCAAATTAGTTCCCATGACTGAAAAGTGTAGCTTTATCTCTCTCTTATGGAAATTGTCAAATCTGTTAATATAGAAGTTGAAAGACCATGACGGATCAACAATAATCATAAAATGTAGTGCTTTTGAAAAATAGTTCTTTTAGCCAGCAACAGCATTTGTTCACTTTTTTTTAACAAGATACCCACCATTGTAATTCACAAAATTCAGTTTTCATAGTTATCTTAGAAGGTCTCACTTTTAGTCTTCATATGAATATGAAGATTATCATTTTAGTTGGCAATCAAGTCAAATCACACATAAAATTAAACGTTGTGGGGATGTTTCAAAATATGTGGGAAAATGACGTCAATCTGTTTTGAGTATTTATAAGGCATTATCCAAGCAAAAAAGAAAAAATAGCAGGACGATGACAGTCTTCGAACCAGACAATTAACTTAAGTCTTGTATTTCAAATCTCTTTAAAGTACACCAAAGCATGTACTAAATTAAAAAATAACCAACATCCTTTGGCTTGGGATGAATTTCTCCTTCGCGTGCTCACTGAAGTTATCACGGTGCACTGTATCCTTTATACTCCGCACAGCAAACTATTCACACGTCCTATCAGAGTTATGCCAAGCACAGACAGATATTTTGTAGATAAACTCTTTATTTCCGTCATCGTTATAACAACTTTTTTTTACTGGGCTCTGGACGCAAAAATAGTAAACCTGTATTATGGCGCCAAAAAGCACTGTCGTGGCTAGCTTTTCTTTTGTTTTGGTTAAAATTTCATGCTTTTTTTTTTTTTTTTTTTTTCAAATCTTTGGTTTTGTGTGCAACTTTTCAAATCCTGGCGATTTTTTTTTTGTTACTTTTGAACTCTTTATATTACATTTTAGTTCTCTTGATTAAAAGGGTAAGCCAAAATATAACTAAAATGTTTGCTCCACTAGTGACAACAAAACTATATCATAAACATAATAGCTCTATCACCTTATAGAAATACATTAAACAGCATGTTTCAGGACCGATATATTAACCAGAATTCCATTAGGCTGTTTTGAATTTCAATCACATTTTCTGTCTCGTAAAGGGAAATCATTTTACCAGACTTGAGCAACATTTGTGGAATTTGACAATCGAGAAAACACACCAATCTAGGAAGATTGTCTGCACTACCCAATGGAACTTTTAAGAAGAAAAAATATTATTTTTGTTTTCTTTATAAATAATTCGAAATATTAATTCAACAGAATTATGCTTATAAGATAGTATCAAACATGTATTCACTACACCTGTTTCTCAAGAACTTGAGACGATCAGTTCGATTTAAAACCACTTAAACATTTGGGGTCTAATGTTAGCAATACAGCTCTTTATGTTGTTTTCGGTTTCGGTTTTAAGCCAAATTTTCGGAGAAACCGAAAATTTATTGACTTCGATTCGTGCACAAATCGGATTCAGTAAATTCATTGGGCAAAATCTTTAAAACTGTGACCAGACATTGAAAAACTCGCGGTGCACAGCAGCAAATCGACATACTTTATTCAGGTCATCTTCAAAAATGAAGAGTAACAACAGTGCAAAGAGTTCGAAGTTTATCTGCTACATGACGAATTGTATGTTATGATGGTCGATTATTAAAGTCGAACACGAACATAACCGAGGCATATCGAGTTTTAACGACTAAACGCTAATTGCGGAAGTACATCACAGTGGCATCAGATCGTGATGCATGCTTGAACCTGAACTGAGATGAACGTTCATAGGTTATAGCGATTAAAATCCCACCCTTCTTAAAGTGTTACCTGCTTGTAACTCTTTTTCTTACTTTTGACAATCCTACAACTGACAGCTTACTTAATTTCGTTCCATTCAAATAAATTATGTTTGTATTATAATTTAAGTGAAACATATCGTAGCTTATTTCATTAAATATTTTCATACCATTTGTTTTTTGTTTTGTTAATTATGTTCATAATTTTTTTTTTCTTTTTATTTCTTCATTTATTTCATTATATTTTAACATTCGATTTGTCTGTGTGATTTTGGTGTGGAATTAAAAACAAACATGAAATCATTAACTTACATCAACTAACTTAAACGACATTTCCAAATGCAAACACACATTACACTGATGAAGATCATAACGACACACGGAACACAATTTATGACAACTGTCGTCCTGACCAATGGGAATGTGATAATGCACAATGTATAAATATTGAGTTTGTGTGTGACAAGCATAGTGATTGTGTGGATAAATCCGATGAGGCTCCAAGAAATTGCAACAAGGATGGTAAACAATTCTATTAAGAAAAAAAGATATTTTCAATAAACTAAATATTAATTGTGTTTAATTAGGCATGCATTTGGTGTTAAATGTTTTTTTTTAAACAAAAAAAAAAACGTTTGCAAATTTATTTTTTGGTGATCATGCATACTAAATCTTGAAAAAAAATAATCAACATTTAGTGTAAGAATATATTTCAGACTTAAATTATTATATTCCTCGAAAAAAATATTAAACATTTGTTAAATTATGATTTAATTTTTTGACAGCCCAAGCCACTATCGATGATTGCTCGTACAATGAATTCTATTGTGACAACGAATGTCATTCAATTACAATCCGATGTAATGGTGTTCCGGATTGCATTGATCAATCAGATGAGAAGAATTGTAATTATAATGAATCAGCGGCGCCTGGCGTTGGAAGTTCTGGCGGCTATCCACCAGTTCAATATCCATGCGAAGAACTCAAATGTCCGGGGTCTGGGAAATGTTTCAAGTTTTCGGAGAAATGCGATGGAACCGCTGATTGCGAAGATGGCTCAGATGAGGAAAATTGTAAGTTATCTGGTATTGTAATAATATAGTTATTTTTAATCAAAAAAATAAAATCACAAGCGAATGTGTTTATTTTAAGCACCTTTTTTGGCAGGCTTTATGATGAAAAAGACGTAACTCTCTAGCAACTACCAAGCGCAAAATCTGAAAAACAAATTTTAGCATTCTTTGCCTTTTAACGTATTAGTTTGCGAAACCCTTGCACTTTGATCCTTATATAGAATTTTGGATTTTAGTACAAAATGAGTTCATTTAAGATTTTGAAAATCGAAGTCTTCAAAGATCTATTCATGAAGAACATAATTTAAATCGATAAATGTGCTTTAAAACTCATTTAATTTTTAACGGTTTATTTGTAAACATTATGCACAAATCACATTGTTGTGATATACATTGTACAATAAATTAACAGGCTGCGGTGCCCAATTAGAAGGGACACTAAACATAAAACATCTGTATATTGAAGCATTGGCCCGAAATTCCTCGCGTCCGATTATCTTATAGGGATATGACCATCATACAAAACATGACAGTTTCAATCTCGCACGTTTCCACTTCGAACCCGATCACCGCAATTCGGCCAAGCAGAGCAGCCGCAATCCCGTCCTTACCTGGTTGATTGGAGTGGAAAAACAAGACCATTTGAAAACAAATTTGTAAAGAGTAATGTGACTCCATTTCATTAACCTGGGTACGTACATGAAAACATCGTTCGCGTCTGTGGATCCGAAGTCCACTTCCACAACGAATAGTGAACAGATTGCGTTTAACGCCGACTCCACCATTTTTCCAACTGAATGTCTGATATCTATGTCATAATATTTTCTCGTATCTGCACTGGGCATATCATGTTATTAGGCTATTTCATTTGTATCACAACGACCCGAGAGAACGTGCATATGAAGGTGACGTGAACAGATAGACTGATCGGCACTTCGCTATGTTTGTTTTTACTGCGTACATAAACAATTTTATTATTTGTTTTAGTTTTTTTCCGAAAAATGTATAGAAACTAAGAGGTACATGCGTACTGCAAAAGTAACATATTTAAACAAAAGTTTTTAACAATTCTTTTAGAAGAGCACTGACGAAAAGGATTTGATTGCTTTTCAAAAATTATAAGCTATTCAAAAACTAGAAGAACTAGAGGAGTTAGGTAAGAAGGAAGAAAATAAACAAAGTCAACCTTTTAATTGTGCTAAGGGATGTTCGTGATCTTTGCTCCAAGTAATTCACGAACAAGGAGGAATATTTTTTTTTATTATTTATTCAAGAAAACCATATCGTAAGAAAGTTTTTCTTTCCTTGACGCTTCAGACCATAAACTGCATGAAAAGACACATAAGAATGATGCAAAAATTATATTTGCAGACATAAATAAAAAAAAACGTATGTTATGTTAGTATACATGTCAAGATATAATCGCAGTTAGAAATCTCTAACATTCAATCATTGCATCAAACAGAGTGACTCCACAAGATATATCATATCATGTTAAGCATTATGAGAGAAATTATCTCGGACTCAGATATAGTCGGAGTGTTACTGAACGATGTTAACCGACTTTTTTTTTATCTGGAATCGATCGAAGACGATTGTTAGCAGAAAGGCGTCGCGGGTTGTGAAACAATGACCAGCGGGTGACAAATTGTCTGCACTTGCAATTTCTCGAAATGGACCCTTAAATTGGCGCGTAGATCGTTTTACATGGTACGTCAATGTTCCCACAACGATTCGTGCATTTGAGGAAATCCGGAAGCTGTTATTCGAGAAATACAAGCGCAATTACAAAAACTCCTTTTAAAATATAATTAAAAGAATATTTCATAATTTACAGATGTTTTTATTCGTCAATTAAGTCAGCGCTTCGGCTTCAATAGATATATAACTACTCTAGATACTAGTTTCGGATTTTTCTTCTGTTTTAAAATAATACCACATGTTGGATGAATAAAGTCAACGTTTTGGCTTCAATAGACATGTACCTACTCTTTATGGTAATTTCTTTAGATTTAAAACAATACCAAATGTTGGATGACCCTTTGAAATGAATGAAATGAAATTCCTACATCAGCGATCCTTTAATCAACGCAAGGTTTAACAGCTTTCTATGAAACTGGTTCTTTCCTACGTTTTTTCTATTACAGAAAAAGAAAACTCTAGCGGCCTTTGATAAGCCAGTCGGCCTATGATAGTGGCTGCTATATAGCTCTGAGGTGGAGACACTGTAACAAGTAACGATTTAGTCAACTGTACTAAATATTTTCATTGCAACTTTCATTCTCATTCATCATATCTCGTTCAAATAAATATTTTTCTAAGACTACCACCCCAATTTGTTCTGCCACTTCGCACCACGAACCGCGTTTGTTTTCCCTTTTCTAATGGCTTTTTAACTTAACTCTTTGATGTTAACTTATCGCTTAACAACACTCTTGTCACTGGTCATATACTTGGCAACAAAGTGCATTTTTAAATATCTAAAATACCTAGGTTTTCTTTTTTTCTCTTTTTTGTAGGAACAAATTTTGTGTGAAATAAAATTGTAAAATGTAGGTAATAGAATGCAAGAAACTGAATAAATAAATGTAGGCATTCAAATATTTAAATAAAAATTGAGAAGCGTATTTATCACCTTTGGTTAGAAACGTCATTCTTCCTTGTATGTCTGGTAAAGGAGAAAACATAGTAGAAAAGCTAATTGGGACGATCTTAACAATTTCTTTAGAAGCTTTAACTGTTCGCTGTGCTTCCTCAATAGCGACGTTCATACCGTCGCATATATGGTCACAAACACTGTTCTCATTTGTATGAGAATCTTCATCCCTTACAGGGTGTAAAGCATCAAACTAAAGGTAATCTAATGATGCGACGCGAGCTGTAATGAAACTATCAAGTTGAGAGAGTTGAGTTTTCTTAATGTCAAATCCAATTAATCAGAGGAAAACGGTACAAACAGGCACGAAATGACTATAATGTTAAAATCCGTTGTGTTTTGTCCCAAGGGAAGCAAGAACTTTTGGTCGTTCGGGAAAAATGTAAAAAATTCTGTCTCATCATCCATCCCCACACTCGTTAGCAATGACATTCCAGCTTTTCAACTTTGTTGACATTGGCAAAATCATTGCGTAAGCTTGTCAAACTATCCTGGTCTGCTGGTCTCTTCCCGAGTAGATGGAAAACAGCATTAGTCCAACTCGTCCCTAAAAACGGCGAATCTTCTTCCTTCAACTATCGACCCATTTCTAAGATCATGGAAACGCTTATAAATCGTCAGCTCATAAAATATCTCCAAACTCGAAAGCTTCAAATGACCGGCAGTACGGTTTTCGTAGCGAAAGGTCCACTTGTGATTTGATGGTATATCTCACCGAAGAGCGGAACCACTCTCTACATCCTTTTGGTGAAGGCAAGATAATTGTGCTGGATATTTCTAAATCATTTAACTGAGTTTGGCATCAGGCACTTTTGTTGAAGATGCATGCATTTGGTATCGACGTATCTCTTATTCAATGGATAAAAAAACCTTTCGGGCCGTCTTTGTTTTTTTTTTTGCAAATTTTATTAACCTCTATATTATGTTATTACTTAAGTGCTAGACAAAATTGCTTAAAACTAGCTAGCGGGCTCTCTTAGTTAAACCTATTGCTAAATCTATATACATATGTTTGTCTTTCGACTGTTTTAGCGGTTGATTTATTTTTAATCAGAGGTAACTTAAAACTAAGAAAATCGGGCTTTACAAAAAAAAACTTAGTTAAAGAGACTAATAGTAACTTATTCTCTAACTTAAAATAACTTATTCTAACTAAACTAACTTATTTTTACCTTAATATTACGTCATATATACATGCAAAGCAGGTAGAGGCACATATAGCAACATATACCCACATATACGGACATGTGAACATCCCCTGTTTGCACATATATATATATACATAAAAACTTAACCTAATCGACTTAACTACCGTAAGTCAGCCACCCGTGCGAAAAACGTTCGCGTCGAAGTCGGCCAACTTTACCTCAAGGGCTACGAAGGAATTGAGGATGGAGTTTCTTCCATTTAATTCTTAAGCCACCAAAAATGTCGGTGCTGGCGTTCGGCTTCTTTTATATCGCGATCAAAAACCGCCCTACTAAACCTCAGACGCTCCGTGGAACTAATTGCAACGTCTCGCTCATAGTTAAGCCGCTTATCCACAGCTCTTCGGGCAATGTGGAAGATTAGCGGTACCGCTAATCTATCCTGAATGAGACCTACCGTATCTAGATAGAGAAAAGCCTCGGACGGGATAAAACCGTTAAGACGCACCTGCTCGTAATACCTGTCATTGAAATAGAAGGCACCGCGGATCAGATTGTTGACAGAGTTCATTGCTCTTGCAACGTGATTTCGTGTCAGCTTTTTAAGAAAATTGTCTTCTCTAATAACGTTCGCTCTATTGTATAGGACCTCGTTGGGATAGAATTTTTGTATTCAGACTCTGGAGTTCTGTATAAACCTAGGCAAGCCCTGAGACATCGCCTTTCAAACAACCGAATCTTTTCCATTACGCTAGCTCCCACCGTCTTATTCAGGTAGTATTGGACGATGCCGAGTCTGAAATTCACGATATAAATGCTGGTGTTCCCCTGCCGATTCTCTTTTTATCTTCATTCACGATTCAGACAATTCACTCATTCACTGATGATAGTACCCTCGGTTTTTCATATTCGTTCTCAAATTCGTCCCTCATCTTCGGTCCTTGAAATGGAACGGCAGTGTACGATTAACTCATTTCATTCCTATATTAAAAGCATACTATCTTAGGGCTCCTTGAATTGAGTGGAAATTAATGCGTCCAAAACTCATTGCTGCCTACTATCACTCAAGTGAAATCCAATCTATCACAACCATAATCCACCATAGCACTTGCATTGCTGAAGCTGAAAGACTTTCCGTTCTTGGACTGTGTATTAACATAACCAATATCGTCAAAAATGCTGCGAAATATCTAGGTTTTCTGGGGCGATACAAGTAATACTTCGCATCTTATCTGGCTGCAATATACAAAGTTAACATTCATCCTAAAGGGAGCGTGGTCCAAAGACCATCTTGAGCCTTTTCCACAGAATCCAAAATCGAGCGATAAAATTCAGAGGAGACAAAAATATTACAAAGTCAATTGACTCTCTTCACCACCGTCGTAACGTTTCCTGCAATACCATATTTTATCGCTTTTATCACAGGCAGTGCTCCAGCGAATCAGCCAGTTGCATTTCTCTCCCAAATCACTTTCACCGTAACAACCGCCTCGCCAGCAATGCCCATCAGATCCCCCTTAAGCCCAACTCCGGCCGTCCACTCAAGTAAAGAGACACATTTTTAGCCGCACAACACAAATGTGGAACGCTCACCCACGCTACACTACAATCTGCTGCAATTAATTACAAAGTACATCAGAACTTGTCTCTACATTCTTCCTGATCCCTTCCACGCGCGTTATGTGCAAACATTATAAGGGCATTCATAACCCCTTGTAAATTTGTGTATAATAAAAATTTCATGAGTTGCTTCAAGTTTCGAACTCCAACTTTTGAACGATATCTATGCGAGGTTACAGATCTTATCCTGTCAAAACAGTATTATGGTTGACGAGAAAAGAGTATATCTGAAAGCAAGATCAAACTTCGATAATCAAGATATTCATCAAGTGGCATACCCAAGAGGCACGTCGTAAAACTAGAAATTCTAGAATCGTTGAAGTAAATGCAACGTTAAGTTTACGCTTGCTGATGTAATTGTAATTACAGAAGACCTCGCCACCATATAAAAGGATAGGAATGACCAACGTCTTCGCAAGAAGCAAGCGGGTTTTTAACGGTGTAAAAGACGGAGTTACCCATAAAGAACGGAGTGCGCCATAAACTTTGCCGAAAAGCAGTTGAAAGTAACTTCGAGGTTTTTTGCGGTTTCAACGTATTCAATATGTGCTTTATTCAATAGAATTCTTGGCATATACGAAAGATCTAGAGAATTTCTAGATATGACAAGACATTTCGATTTTTTAGGATTTAAGAAGGAACCATTTGACTCAGACCATTTAGTCACATTCACTAAATCCTCATTGACAGAAAAGACTCCATGCTCAATAAGGCCAAGAGGGCAACTGAAGTATAACTGTACGTCGTCCGCGTACATATTGATAGAACAGTTCGTAATCGAAGACAAAAGTTCGTTAACTCCGAAAATAAAAGAGGGCCAAGAATGAACCCCTGAGGTACACCAGTGGCGTTTTGCAGAAAATTAGAGAGTCTGTCTCCAACTTGCACTGTTTGCCTTCTATTACTTAAGTAGGAATAAATAAGTTTAGTTGCACCAACTGAGAAGTTGAAGTTTAAGTCAAGTCAAACCAAAAACGTCAACTCGTCTTTATCCAAAGCTTGCCTTAGGTCATCGGTAACATTCAAGAGTGCCGTGGTACAACTGTGTTTCTTACGAAAACTTGTAAACATATGCATTATAAATTGGCCAGCTTTGTGTTTACCAATTTCATGGTGCTCAGGATAATATCACCCACTTTAATTGTATACCCAACTCTTTGAAAGTTTTTTTTTATTTTATTTATCATATTTATACCATAAACATGTGTATCGATAAAGACACAGAACGTCTATTTGTAGTAGTTTTCTTTACGATCTTCTTGAGGCACAAGGATTTTTTACAACTTTTTTTCTCTGATCTTATTACATAAATATGAAATAATCTTATTTCTTACTATTTTTCTTAATATATATTTTGTACAACTAAACTTACAACATCAAAAAATCAATGCGCACAAATTTATTTATTGCATCAAAGGTCCTTGTAAGGCCCTCGAATTTTCCTGCTTAGACAATCAGCTTTGCATCAATCTGACACAGCGATGTGATGGCTTCTATGACTGTAAAGACTTCTCTGATGAACAAGATTGTTTCGGTTAATATTTCAATTAGAAAATGCAAAATTCCATGTTTTCCATTTTTATTTTATTCCCATGTTGTTTATAGGAGTATAATATTTTTGAATGCACTTTCTTCACCATGGATGTTTTTATTTTATTTTTTTAGATTTAGACGAGTATTTATGTGGAATGTTTTTCTGTCACTTGCATGTTTTTTGTTAATTTGTGTTTACTATTATAATTAATTTCAATAATATTTCAATAACCCAAATCCAATTCATTCTGAATAAAACTAGGCTGTGGAGCAGATAAATTTGCTTGTCGTTCTGGACACTGCGTGCCTGAATCGGCCAGATGTAATGGACGTGCCGATTGTCTCGATGAGTCCGACGAAGAAGATTGCCGTGAACCAGAGCAAGTTCCACCACCACGTGCCTGTCAGCCTTATCAATTCCGTTGTTCGAGTGGTCAGTGTATTAGTGAGTACGCTCGATGTGATGGCCGTACTGATTGTAATGATGAATCCGACGAGTGGAATTGCCGTAAGTATTAAATTTTGAATAATGTTGTTCTTCTCATTCACTCCCATGTTTCATTAAATACAACTTGCACAATTAAATTTTGTGTGTAGCCTTATCTGTAGCCCCTACCCATCCTGAAGTTGATGGCAAAGCGTGCGGCCCAAGTATGTTCCGTTGCGAAAACGGTCCATGTATTTCGGGCACACTGCGTTGCAATAATCAGGTTGATTGTCCATTGGATATAAGCGATGAATTGGACTGTGGTCCAATCACCAATAAAATCGATAGTAAGTGTTACTTAATATTTGAAAAGGAAACAGCTTTTAATTAAAGTAACCATTTCGCACTAAATTTGAGTTATAAATTTATAGTTCGCCAAAGTAACAAAAGTACCTATTAACAACTAAAAAATTTAATGTTAGTTTAACAAAGCTGTTCACAATATTTTCTTTAATCAGAACGAGCCCGATAAAACGCTGTAATAATAGGCGGGCTGGCAGCTGATAAAGCGCCAAGCCTTTCAAGTGATTAAATTGATTGTACCAGGTTCAGGTCCAGTCACCATTTGTCATTGGAATCAAATTAGTGGCGCTATCACTGGATTAGTCGACCAGCGATCATTGTCTCAATAATGCGTGGCGTCGTTAGAGTGGTTACTGTTTCGGCCGCTGGTATTCTTAGTTTATGTTCTCGAAAATATTGGTTTTTGTAGATGATATTTTCCCTGTTAAACAGACCAAAACAAAGAAAGATCACTGCCTCGCGGGAACTAGCTTGTGTCTGACATTTGCCTTATGTTTTATTCTATCGAATCTATTTATTCATGGTAAAATGGTGGCCGTTGTAGCTCCGCAAAATCACGTCCTCAAATCGCGGGAGGTAAACGCTAACATCACCACCCCCTCTTTATTGATTTGAAAAAGAAATTCAAAGCATATTATCAATCTGTGACCCTTTGGTCATGGAATGATGGATAAGTTTTTCGTTAAGTTCAATTTTCGGAAAATGGTGGCAATGAAAGAAAAATGTTCGTGTTTTTTTCGCATAAAAAGAACAATAATAAACGCAAAAATGTATCTATCGAAAAAACGATGCGTCATTCCGTGAAGACATATATTCTGCGTATGCTCATAAAATTTCAGTTCGATATGTTAATTAAAGCGGTCAGGAGAATGTCACCTATTTTTAAAAACGTGTTTTCAAGAAAAATGCGTTTTAAGTTTTGAAATGTGTTAACTCAAATGTGTTTATAATTACCGCTTATCGGCAATGCCTGGTCCAAAGGGTCATCCCTCTTGTTCTTCTAGTTGCTCATGTTGAGCCGCTAACATCTCCTGCTGCTTAATCCGGGCCTTTTTTGCTGCGTCGGTCACCTGTCTCTCCGCGAGCTCGATCCTTGCTTTATCCTGTGAATGGTCAGAGCGCGCTGACGGTATTTCAAGCACGTTTAAAATATCGTTAACGTTCGAAAACCGGGAAACGTAATAAAAAAATTGATTATTCGAAAATTTCAAGGAAAAAGCCTCTCTTTATAGATGAGCATTGATGGAATATTTAATATAGTATATGTAAGTAAGAAGTTAACCAAGATCCATGCACCGTCATTTTTCTTAAGTAAATTTCAGCCGTTCAAAACCGAGAAGGGCCATTTCAGTTTTCACCTTGCAGCATATAAATCGTAAAGTTAAAAACAAACATACATGTCGCATCCTTGATGGAATAGTGACTTAACAAAAAAAACTGAAAAAGCGCAAAAAACTCTCTTGCACTTAGAACTCTGTGCACATTTAGTAATCATCAATCAAACATGATTCTTGTTTGCCTTAATTATGATAAATAGATCCGAGTACAAAAGTCAAATGCCAATGATAATATGTGGTTGCATTTCCGCTAAACTGTTCAGGAAGTAGCCGCGACTACCTTAGGCTACCGACCGCCACCACCGAAAAACCCGAGTGCGATTGATTGACGAAGCATAACTTAACGTGCTGAAACGAAAAATCAGGACAGCGCATGAATAGTACCGCGTCAGAAGAAAGAAGGAGAAGAAAATGTTGCGAAGGAAGAAAAGAAAGTTCGCAGCTTCCCAGCTCAAGGATATCGAAGAGTCACTGGATTAACACAAAAAACGAGTCTTTTTTAGGAAAGTCACCCAGGCCTCTCGAAATTGCTAGGGTAATGTTCTGGTAAAGGGCATACAGCAGACCATATACAGAATATGGAAAGATGAAAGCGTGCTCGACGAATGGAATTTCAGCTCTATTTGCCCCATCTTCAAAAAGGTCGATTATTCTTCGTGCGCCAACTAGCGAGGTATATCGATGCTTAATGTTGCCTAGAAAATCCTTTGCAGCGTGTTGAGGGTTGCGTCTAAAATCTTTTTCCACCGCACTAATCGGCACGTAAATTCCGGCTCGGCAAATCGACTTTGGACCAAATGTTCACACTAACCCAAATCCTCGAAAAGACTTGCTAGTTTCAAATCGATACGCACCATTCTTTCATCGACTTCAAAGCCGCATACGACAGCATTCAACGCACAGTTCTTCTTAATGCGATGGTCCAATTCGGGAAAATTTATCTGGCCGCAACACCTAGGACAAAACGTCACAATCGACAGCTACAATTTCGAGTGAGTTAAGGAGTTTGTTTGCCTCGGGGAAAAAGGGAACTCCACAAATGACATCACAGTGGATATCCGGCGCAGAATAACCATTGGCAACCGTTGCTTCTTTGGTATGTCGAAACAAACTCCTCGAAGGACCAAAATCACGCTACAAAACCCTCATCCTGCCAGTCGTGCTTAATGGAGCCGATAGCTGGATGGCAGTGCTGGTCTTTCGCTCCTTCGAAAGAAAAATTGGATAAACGGTCCTGTCTGCGAGAAAGGTGAACGGAAGAGAAGACATGACCGCGATCTCTATGAGCTGTACAACGACGTGGTTATAGTCCCGAAGGCACCTCCGGTACCAAAACCAAGTAACTGTGGACGCAAGACGACTAGGCAGCCTACGCTCAGGCTGCAATACAGATGCAATACATGTGCATCACATTCGGGTATAGTAGCAACAGCCTTAGGTTATAAAAGACAATACTTAATTTCTTTCGTAAACTACGATTTAAGTACTGTAAGGTCATTATTCCATAAGGGCGGTGATATGTTGTGGGAAGAATTAAGAAGGGGATTTAAATTCTTTATTCTATTCTTAGACGCACAATTGAACGTATTAACAAATTAATACGACCGGCTGCACACAATTAATTGAACTTCGAACTCTAACCGATCAAAACTACATTAGATTAATTCATATTAGTATACACTAATGTTTATACTTGTAACAAATCTATTTATGAATATGATATATTATCTTACTTCTACAGCACACACTCCATCTCAACCGCAATTGAACTTGAAGACCTATCCTGATAGTCAAATCATCAAAGAAAGTAAGTTTCATTTTAATTAAAATTCTGCGCGCATAATCTTTAATAACAATGAAAGGCAACTGAAAGAAAAAAAGACAGAATAAGAGTAATTTCATATTGTAAGACAGGCAGTCCTTTCACATAAATTTAAGTAAACGCAATCAAAAATAATCTTAACATCCGATTTTCTTTTTCTTCTTTAACAATCAAAAAAAAAACTAAAATAATAAAAAAAATCGCTAACTTAAACGTCAAGGATATATTATGGAGGGTAAGCTTAAAAAACAAGTAAAGTAAAGACACAAGTTATATCTACCGCTAGCACGAAACATTAAAATATTATTCCAAACTCCCTTATGCACAACAGTAACGAGTATAAGTTTTCAAATCAGAAATTGTACATTTTAAATAAAAAACGAAATTCCAAAATTGTAACTGAAGCATTGCTTTCTATTAAAGAAAATCTATAAACAAAATAAATGTACGCAAACGTATATCCATACTTCACATGACTTGCCGATTGCTAGCTGCACACAACAGATTATTGGAATACTGCATTTGTTGTCTAAAAATTAAATACCAAAACTATTTTTATTCGATATAGGTCGAGAAGTCATCTTCCGATGTCGTGATGAAGGACCACTTAGGGCAAAGGTTCGATGGAGTCGGCCGGGCGGAAGACCGCTTCCAGCTGGATTTGCTGACAAAAATGGACGATTGGAAATTCCTAACGTTCGGGTAAGTAGTTGAACTAAGCTTAATTTGGAAAGGAACTTCATAACTCGCTAGGATTGCAGGCGTACTGACATTGTTCAACCTAATGTTTTTGAATGAGAATAAGTCTTATTAAGACTTACGAATTAAAATGCACAGATCGTTGCAGTGTTTGTCAGCTTCTGTGAAATAGTCAAAGCCTTTTTAGGGTTCCGTAGCAAACGGATCTACCAATTTACACTCCGTTTAAGCCACATTGGGGCTTTCTCTGCTTTGAATGCGCATCTTCACTTTGATTAACTTTGATGTCGGGATGAACCATTTTGCGACACAGACTAAATGCCTGGCCACTTCAAAATTTCTTTCATAACAAGGGCTCCTCATTGTGTGTAGCACTATCGGTGGATTTTTTATGTTGCTAACCTTTCTTTTTCCAACTCACTAAAAAGTTGCCTGTTTGACCTGACATGCCTTTCAATCACATGCCCTTGTGGCAAGGCACCAATGTTGCTCTTTACGCATTTAGCGACACCTGAAACCAAGTTCCGATTTTAGTAAACGCATTTAAAGGAGATAGCGGTCTAAGGCCGTTCAAGGTTTAGAATAATTTGTGTATTCTGCAAAGTTATTGTTTCATATCACATTGCCGTATTTCTGACCGACCAAAGATTCGCCAGTTTCGGCATATTGTGAAAGCACAATGGTTATGTGGATTAACGTTTCCACCTATGTAGGGTGGAAACGTTATGAAGTGGGTTTTGATAGGGATTCTTGCTGGGTGGTGAAGAAGAGGAAGGTGGAGAGAACTAGTTTATTTCTCTAATGAACCGGACGAGGTCTTTTGGGTTTGCTTTAGCAAGTTGAGGAAAAGCTCTGAAGAAATGCGAACACAGGTTTCTATATCTTGATATTGATATGGCCGGGCGTTCACAGAGGAGGTGGATCACGGTCTCCTCGGGCAGTTTCTGCAGAAATAATGTAGCGTCCATGAGAACAGATATACGCCGAAGAGTTGCGAGTAGCTTTCTGGTTCTCTGTTTCTTAAGGAGGTTCCATATTTGTCTGGTTATGTTGCAAGCTGGTTAATGTATTTGTTTTTGATGCTTTGTTTGACCGTATCTAACGAGATGTGCATTGCACCGCGCAAGTCCGCTATCTCCTCAAGGAATACTTAGTGTTCCTTGACAAGGTTGGCTGTCGCCGAAAATAAATATTGCCTTTGCAGAAATGCTACTAAACAGCAGCCACTTTGCGGTCGTGGTAGGAGAGTTCTAGACTACGATTATTCGAAAAGAAAAAATTCTAGTTTTGGCCCATCGGTTAATATCATGTTCGAGCCGGCCAATATCAGGAAACCTAAATGGAACTGCTCACGGTGCGCAGACATGACAGTTTTTTTTTTAAAGCAGGGCGTGTTATATTTTTCGTATATGACGAAGGTTGGACTTATTGTTTATTTCTGACTCAAAACGGCCACAGAAACCTTACCTTGACAGTTGTACTCATCGGAGGATTGTCAGACACTCGTGAGGTGTGCTGCCGTGTCAGACCAATTCGCACGAAATAACTTTATAATTATAATACAATAACAAATCTAAATAAGTCAAAACAAGTTTCGGTTTCGGTGTCATTAGCTAGCGTTAGCTATCGAGCCTTTTTTTAAAGTGGCATGTTTTCAATTTTGTGCATATAAAACCGTAAATTGACTTACGCGGCTTTTCATCTGAATAGACCATCGTTTTCTTAATACTTCATTCATCTCTCGAACAAGAGCTGTTATCCTGCTAACAAAATGTTATGATTGGTAAAGTGAATGACGCACCTATTTACAGTCAAGATCATTTTTCATATAGCAATATGGATCTTTTATACGAAGCAAAATATTGTTTGGACTGGCCGGAAAATAAAATGAGTCATTTGCTAATAATATCTCTATCGCAAACTAGAACAAGCGCTGAATACAGAAGAACTTAAAACATACATCTTTAAAAAATCAATCTTTAGTTTTGCATCAGGTGTATGCGTCTTGAGTTTTTGTATAAATTAGATTAGTAGAATTGGAGAGAGCTTGAAAAGTGTCAACTCATTTACATTCCCATTTGTTCCTTAGATTCTTTTGAATATATAGTATATAATTTATAAGTCTGTATAACTATAAACACAACGCATATCGATTCTTTTCGCTGTAGCCACCAAAATTAAGCAATTATTAATTCACCAGACTTTGAATGTTTTTTTCGCCCATCATAATCTTAAGACATATCAAATGGGCGTTGTCAATAACCGTTCTCTGCTCTGCCATTCAAACTCTATACTGTTTCGAAGAAGAAAATAACTTCCAAGATACGACACTTATATCAATTTATTGCCTGCACTCATAAAACATTTACCTACCCTCTAGCTTTAATCTCCAAGAAGTCAGAACTTAGACCACTCATTCTTCCTATATTCTAACTTGTTAGGTAATTATAATAGCACAGAATGCATATGGTGCATTAAGGCTCCACCATTCTAGTGATAACAATTGTTTTCCAAATGGCAAATGCAGATAAGACTTTCTTAAGAATAACGATTCGTTAGCCCCATAAAAGGTAAATTGAAATGAAAGTACAAGCTCTGCCATGTTGACTCTAAACTTACTTAAAAGTCAAACAAAAACTGAAAAAATCTGTTCTATCGTTACTTTTAACCTACTGACTTTTATACAATGCTAGAACAATAAAATAAATGTGTTTTTTTTAAGGTGGACGATTCTGGAAAATACATTTGCGAAGCAGTCGGCTATCCATCGCATATCCGGGGACAATCTGTATCAGTCCATTTGACAGTCGAAAGATGTAAGTATCTAGTGCACGAACTCAAACGCTGTAATAAAACAGAAAATAACTTCTAAGCCTTAAAAAAACCCAAACATTCCATGCTACCTTCAAGCTTGGGGAGTTCATAAATATGAACAGCCATCAAGAAAGATCAAATACGGTACAGTACCGCACATTGGTCTTGAATTCTTTGGCTTAGGTATGAACTAACATTAAAACATTATTGAGTTCCATTTTTATTAAAAAACCATTCACCCCCTTTTTATTGCAAACTCTTAAAAAACTGGACTGGGGTAAATTTGCTTAAAAAAAGAACATCCAAGTTGAGCTCGAATTGTATATTTAAACATTTAAACTATTACAGATAATCCAAATGCTGATCGCCCACCAACAGCCTGCTATGAGAGCCAAGCTACCTGTATGAATGGGGAGTGCATCGACAAGAATCAGATTTGTGACGGAATTCCACACTGTTCTGATGGATCCGATGAGCACAGCTGCAGTCATGGTCGCAAGTGCCATCCGAATCAGTTTATGTGCAGGAATAGTAAATGTGTCGATCGTATTTGGCGCTGTGACGGGGAAAATGATTGTGGTGATAACTCTGATGAGGACAGCTGTGACGCCGACCCAAGCGGTACGCCGTGTAGGTATGATGAATTCCAGTGTAGAAGTGGACATTGCATACCAAAATCATTCCACTGTGATGACACTAACGATTGTAATGATGGATCCGATGAGATCGGATGCAGTAAGTTTTGTAAATGTTGAAACCAGAAAAAATTGTTCAAATAATTTTTTATAGCTGCCCCAGCGATCATTCGCCATCCACCACCGAGGGTAATCATTCCAGCTGGTGGTGTACTTAATATCACTTGTCGTGCCACCGGAGTTCCAGTTCCAGTAATAGTGTGGCGCCTGAATTGGGGCCATGTCCCTGAAAAGTGTGTTTCAACAACTTACGGAGGCCTGGGGACACTTTACTGTGGGAATATGGAAGTCCAAGATAGTGGCGCTTATTCATGTGAAATCATCAATACCAAGGGAACATTGTTCGTGACGCCTGACACTCTGGTCACAGTGACGTCCGATGATAGAGATGTGTGCCCCGCTGGATTCTTCAATAAACTAGCTCAAAGACAGGATGAATGTATTAACTGCTTCTGCTTTGGAATCTCAAAGACTTGCAAGAGCGCTGAACTATACACTTACTCGTTACAACCTCCAATAACATCTCACCGCGCTGTGGGTGTCGATATTCGTCCATACCAAGACATAACTATTTCGGAGTTGACTGGACAGAACGTTTTGGCACTCCATCACGGCGTTCAGTTCCGCGCCTCCGATGTTGGATACTCGCGCCTTCTGCCTTACTTGGTTTTGCCCCCTGACTATCAAGGACCCCAATTACGCTCAT
This sequence comes from Orthonevra nobilis, assembly GCA_963555765.1. Lineage (NCBI taxonomy): Eukaryota > Metazoa > Arthropoda > Insecta > Diptera > Syrphidae > Orthonevra > Orthonevra nobilis. The sequence continues at coordinate 80,576,045 of OY743224.1, read as the reverse complement.
ATGGAGGGTATTTGAAATACGATGTTCAATACCAAGGTCAAGGTCGTCCAAATGACGCACCGGATGTAATCATCACAGGAAACGGCTACACTTTATTGTATCGTGGCCGCACTCAGCCCCAACCAAATGTTAGTAACAAACAAGCCGTACAATTTATTGCCGGCGCTTGGCAAAAACCTGATGGACGACGTGCTACCCGTGAAGAAATCATGATGACCCTGGCCAATGTTGAAAACATTTTAATTCGTTTAAGTTACATTGATGACACTGAAAGGGAAGTAGAGTTAATCAATATAAGCATGGACTCAGCGGGAGTAAACGATCGTGGCTTGGGATCTGCTTCCTTGATTGAACAGTGTTCATGTCCATCCGGTTACACTGGAGACTCTTGTGAACGTTGTGCTCCTGGTTTTGTGCGCCAACCAGGTGGCCCATGGTTGGGTCGCTGTGTGCCGCACGAGCCGGAACCATGCCCAGTTGGTACTTTTGGTGATCCGCGACGTGGAATTCAATGCAAACCCTGTCCATGTCCATTGACAAACCCAGCAAACAATTTTGCAAGCGGCTGCTCCCTCAGCTCTGATGGAGATGTAGTCTGCAACTGCAACCAAGGCTATACTGGTCGTCGTTGCGAATATTGTGCCGAAGGCTACGAAGGCAATCCGTTACGCCCAGGGGGTCGTTGCTATCCTAGACCAGAAAATGAGTGCAATGCCGATGGCACATTGCAAGCACAACCTGATGGAAGTTGCGAATGTAAGTCACACGTCATCGGAGCACGATGCGATGAGTGTGCACCATCGTCGTTCTTCTTGAATTCATTTACCTACTCTGGATGCATTGAGTGTTTCTGTATGGGAGTTGCAAAACAATGTTCCAGCAGTTCATGGTATCGCAGTGCAGTGGCCACAAATTTTGGACGTTCTCGTGCTCCTCACGGCTTCAACTTGATTGCTGACTATGATAGCAATCAGCCTTTAAGTGTAGCATTTTCTGAAACTTCAAGCGCACTGACATTCGGTAGATCTGAACCAAACGATGTTCTTTACTGGAGTCTACCAGCTGAGTTTTTGGGTGATAAAGTTGCTTCTTATGGAGGAATTTTGAACTACACACTAAGCTATAGTCCACTGCCAGGCGGACATATCTCAAGGAACGTTGCTCCCGATGTCGTCATCAAAAGTGTAAGTATTTGTCTGTTGAGTCTTTCGTATTTATATATTCAAATATTTTTATAGGCGAATGATATATCCATACGTCACTTCCGTAAGTCCCAAGTCAATCCAAGCGTTGCCCAAACCTATTCTGTTCCGATTTTGGAAAGTTCTTGGCAGCGTTCCGATGGCAACACTGTCAACAGGGAGCACTTACTCATGGCATTGGCTGACATTCAAGCAATTTACATCAAGGCTACTTACACAACTGTCACTAAAGAAGGCACTTTGACATTTGTGAGCTTGGACACGGCTGAGCCCACAAACCGCGGAACAAAGCGAGCCTACGAAGTTGAGGAATGTCGATGCCCACCAGAATATTCTGGTCTGTCCTGTGAAGATTGCGCACCAGGTTATAAGAGAACCTTTGAATCTGGTCTGTATTTGGGCCTGTGTGAGCCATGCGAATGCAGCGGACATTCTACCGAATGCGACCCTGAAAGTGGAGTCTGTTTGGTAAACTATATTAGCAAAATCTATCGGATTCTAATTTTACAACTGAATTCCTATTTTTAGAACTGTCGAGATAATACCATCGGCGATGCTTGTGACGAATGCGCACCTGGTTTCACCGGAAACGCCACCAATGGCTCCCCTCGTGATTGTCAGCCGTCGGGTGATAGTCAGGGCACTTGCAGTCAATGTAATAATGCTGGTACCGTAGCTTGTGAACGTGGATATTGTCAATGTAAGCGCAATGTGGTTGGACAGTATTGCGATCAATGTCGTCGTGGAACATTTGATTTGAGTTCGCAAAATCCTGACGGTTGTACTGAATGCTTTTGCTCTGGAACAACAAACCAGTGTTATGCTGGAAACCTGTACCGCCAGCTTATACCGATTCCATTCATTGAAAAGGTTCCGCTTATTACGGACGAGAATGGTGACCTCTTGGACAGTGGCAACATGGACCTTAATATTGAAATTAATATGTACACATACAGTACAACATCATATACGCAAAAATACTGGAGTCTTCCAAATACAATTGCCGGCGATCGTCTACGATCATACGGCGGTAAACTGTCCTTCATTCTGCGCGTTGATAGCTATGGCAATTTTGAGACAGGCAAAGATGTGATTCTTATTGGCAATGGAAACAAACTCGTGTGGACTCGTCCAGCAGATTCTAAGGATGACGAAGAGCTCTCCGTTCGTTTACACGAAGATGAGAACTGGACTCGTTACGATGGCGGCAAAGCCTCTCATGCAGACATATTGACAGTGCTCTCAAATTTGGAATACATTTTGATTCGTGCCACACCGAAAATACCAACAGTATCGTCTTCAATTGGCAACGTGATCCTGGAGTCTGCGGGTGAGGCCAGCACTGAAATAAATTCACAGCGTGTCACCGATATTGAGATATGCCAATGTCCTGCCGGCTACACCGGAAACAGCTGTCAAACCTGCTCGCCACTGTACTATCGTGATACCAGTGCATTGAGTGGATCCTCTCTTGGCGCTTGTCTACAATGTCCATGCAGTGAAGGTGCCGAATCGTGCAGTAAGAGCGATCGTGGCTTCATAGAATGCCGCTGCAAGCCAGGATATTCTGGTGATCGTTGTCAGAACTTTGGATCTGGTAAGTTTAATGCTGTCAAAAACGTATCCTCATTTCCATTTTGCTCATTTACTCTTCATCCCATATACACATAACTGAGACAGAGCAATTAAGTGAAAGGCCCAAGTGTTGTGCCAACTATAGGGTGGAGATTATAAAACCTAACACAACTATCAGCTCAAATCAAACCTACTATTTATATGATCGAAATAAGGATATGATCGGACTTGTGTATTCGAATTCGAATTGTTTATTAAATTCGGGCAAACTGCCGCCATTGATGTTTAGACAAGGTGCTCCAAAAATTCGTGTTTCTGTTTTTTCGTAGTAGTGATTGTCCCGTTTCTTCTTTGTGTAAAAAATAGGACTCAGTCTGTGGGCGATCTTTTCTATGTCTTCTTTGTCTGAATGAAAACAGTTTAGAAACAATGTAGAAGAATAAAACACTCTTAAACATATACATACAAGATAAAGCTGTCCGTCCTATATAAATGTTAGCTGTTTATAATTTCTTAAATTAGTAAATGTCAAAATATAATCACTCTACTAACATGTTAGAATCAAAGCGAGCTTACTAATCTTAGAAAGAAAGCTAGGATTCTTTTTTATGAATACCAATTCAAAGTGAAACTAAATCTTAAAAGTTTTAGTTATAAGATAACAGATATACAAAAGGGCAGTGTTAAAACAAATACGCATAAAATAGAAGGAAAAATGCAAAAATTATCTCTATTTCAGTACATAGTCTACTTTTGGCAGATGTTCACTTTATAAATATATAACTTCGATATGCATACGCCAAGTGAACATTATGTTTTTGTGATGCCTTGACAATACATAAAATATGGATAGGAAAACCAATTTTCAAGCGAAATTGTTTATAAATAAAAATATCATAAATTTATAAAATCTTTAGCCATTCTTCGGGACTACGTAGCCCTGTCATTGTTACGAAGAAGAAGATGAGTCAAGTTGAAGCGAATTCGTAATTAGCACCCGGTATTAACCCGATTTATTTGTTCATTTCAAATACAATCCAAGTTGGCCAGAAAAAGTTGATTAATTGCCGCCGGTACAAAGCGCGTAAGATACCAATGATGCAATTGCAAAGGCTTTTTGACTGCAAGTTAATAAGCTTACCACTGTTATTACCAAAGGGGACATATTTGTAGAAGTAATGTGCTTCATGTATTCTGTAAAATGGCAAGAACACGATCTACAAAACGTGAAAATTTTTGTGTGATTAAAAGACAAATTGATATCCGATCATATATATAAAATCATGAGTGCTGAAATACCCGATCCAAACAGTTACAAGACACTCCATGAAATTATTGTCATGAATAATCAAATGAATATCCCTAATGCCCTTGCATGAAATATGGGAAATGCAATTAAAAATGTCCTCGCAAGCTTATTAAAGAGACTTTCCATAATAACAACGGGTTTACCGTAGGAGAATGCCAGAAGACGGAGGCCGAACTGCATCTGTGAAACTCCGAAATGGTAGTGCCCTCACGCAAGATAATGGTTGGGTGGCCTTTTTCGTCAAAGACATTTAGCACTCCTATAAATTCGAGGCTTGCAATTCATCACCAATTTCAATTTTAAAAACACAGCTTGCTAATCCCCTAGATGAGGCCCAAACATATCACTCTGGTCGTTCTGGTAGCAGCAGCGAAGCCGTGTTAAGGTTTCCATTACACGAAAGGATCCCAACGTCGTTGATCGTGTCTATTTTACTGAAAATTATTTCCAAGAGCGACTATCTTCTCCTCAAAAAACGACCCTTTTTTATCTCTGTATAGCAGATTAATTTACAAAAACTCTACTATATGTTGAGGTAAAGAGGTATTGCGCTTAGAACGCAGCAAGCTAAGAATGGAAACGCCGAACGCCAAGAAACTCCTGTTCAGAATTGGCCTATTGTCAAATCTGGATACGCTTTAGGTCGACTTTACACAGTCCATGTAAGTTATGTTTTTGTTTGAGAATGCTTTCACATCACATGCCTGCTTTCATATCAGATGCCTGCGCCAACTCAGAGATCTCAAAGAAGAGTTCAATAATCAGTAATTTTCGACATCGAGAGGCATGTGAGGCGAGAGGGTTGTTAGAGAATAACAATCATTGGGATGTAACTGTAAGGTAAGAGAGCGCGAAATAAATAGCGACATGTGGACTTCCGATCCCTCAACAATTGTGTGAGAAGTACAATCAATGGCGGATGATATTTTACACGAACGAAATCCGAATGTTTCATACAATAAATTAATTAACAATGGCGCCCTAACAGAGGTCAGGTCCAAGTGTTAAAAATTACTGCAAAGATATATCTGAAAATTATGTATCCTATAAATAAAAAAAACGTCCCAAAGTAATTTTTACAACCGGACGATGTCGCGGGCAAAATTTAGTTATTAATTAATGTAAAAGAACAGTTTTTTGTACTCATCATATATTTTCATAACTCGTATTTCAATGAATTTAGGAATAAAAAAGCAATAACCGATTTGCGAAATATCTTCAGTCATATCTACAATACAAGAGTGCCCAATGCACTGTGTGTCGGAATCATTGGGCCGTATTTTTGCAGAAATAACCCCAAGAACAACGTTACCGTCAATGGCACCCGCTATCGTTCAATGACTTTCCAAAATGGAAAAACTGAAATTGATCGACGTTTTATTCCAAAACTCGGAGCTACATCAAAAATGTATTTTAAATAAATGTCAAGCACTAGTTTATCAACTCAAAACCAAACGCTTATATTTTAAATCATCCATTATGAGTACAGTTTTATTTTTGACATTAATTAAAAATTAGCATTGTTTGAGGCGAAAGTTAAAAAAAAAACACCAACAATTGTCAAGCAAAAAAGTTGTAAGCATTTTAGACTTTAAACACCAAACAACAAAGTTCTCGAATTCGTAGTTTGTCTCTCTTCTTTGTAATTAATAATAGTACTAAGTGTGTTATTTTATTGCCTTACAATTATCTGTGCTCAAGAATTTTCTTCTTTGATACATTATTTTATGTTTAGATATTTATTGTTTATGTGTATCTTAGTTCTTGAAATAGTGATCTAACCTTGGCACAATTAAGGATCTTTAAATTATACAAATATTTTATGCATAATTTAATCGATTAAAATCATTAAAAAACTCATATCAACACCAAACATGTGACTAACTACGGACTCTTTTTGTTAATCAAAACTTTACACATAATATGAATGAAATGAAATTGCTTTCATCCAGATCCCAGACCAACCCCAATGCCACCAACGCCTCAACCACCGTCGTACGAAACAGAAATCACAGTTTCAATAACAACCCCAGATATAAGCATTATACCAGTTGGTGGGTCGGTGACATTGAGCTGTTCAGGAATTTTCAACATCAATAGGGTAAGCTTTTGTGTGCTGACAATGGATGTCTTAATTAAAGTAAATGTTTATCGTTGCAGGTACCTGCCACTGTAATTTGGTACAAGTTGAATGGACGTCTTCCATACCAAACCGTTCAAGATAATGGAGCACTCTACTTGAGAGACCTGCAAATCCAAGATTCTGGCGTTTACATATGTCAAGCCAGGGGAACAAGCAAAACCTTCGAAGATAAGGTTTCTATCACTGTTGCACGTAAGTTTTTGAATATTCAGTATCTTCAATTTTTTCATGTAAAAATAATTTTACTTATATGCCTTAAAAGGATACGCTAAGGAATTAGCAGCTAAATATGGTATATAGTAATTATTAATATAAATCATCAATATAAAGCTTATTTTTAACGCTCATTTGAATTCATTTTCTCAAGACAAAGCATGAGTTGAGTTTTTTTTTTCAGAGAATTTTTATTTTTTAAGTTTATTTTGAATGGTTCGTTGGTACAGGTGCCGTGGTACTAACAAGGACATATTTTTGGTCAATCGTGTCCATATACAAAACGAAGCTTCTGAATAAGTTGCTGTGAGGAATCCCAAATTGTTTCACATGGGAATGTGGTCGCTAATTATGCCCGATGCCAGTCGCTTTTCTCTAAGTCCGAAAAAGAAACGAATATATGACTTATTTTCATTTATCTAATTCGCAATATTCGCAAAAGTTGCTATGTATGTTTAACACCAATAAACTTGGAAATCCATCATACGCCGATAGCGTTATCACTACAGCACGGCCATCTATTGAGCCAGACTACTACCAGAAGTCGAGTTTACCATTCCTGTGTTCGCGATGCGATGTTTATTTGATTGCAACGGTAAATAGTGGTTGGTTCAGAATCGGATATTATAAAAATGTTGAAGCCTTGCTTCAGAAATTAAACCTGTGATCTATCGATGGATCCAAATGAAAGGCAGGCGCATAATCAACTGCGCTACCATCACTTTTCCATAACGACTTTTATCGACCTTCAGAGTGGGGAGAACCGCCCGCATTTGTGCAAAACGCGCCCTGATTTGCGGGTTCCGCTGTTTTCTTGTTTTTCGATACGATATGTGTTGGTGTTTGAAATGATGCTTAGTTTTATGTGTACATCTTGATGTTTTAGCCATATTTACCGCGGAGTCTTTTTAGACACTTAACTGTCCAGGTAAATATCTTAAGTTGCGATATTTTTTTTCTTCCTTATCGATGTCGGGAGGAGTGGAACTTTTGTTCAAAAGATATTGTGCTTTATTCTTTTTCTGATCTTCATCATCAGAATCATTATGATTAAAAGAAAAATTCTTTTTGTGTATATAAAATTCAAGTGAGCGTTAGTACAGTCAATTTATTTTTCATGCATATCTTCACTACACTATTTAATTTTTAAAATGTCTGTCTACCAATCCACAGCCCGAAGCCAAGAAACTCCTCCTGTTATCAATCTTAACAAGCCCTACGTTACTGCCGATGAATACCGTCCACTTGAAATCGATTGTGAAGTCAGCGGTATTCCACAACCAATTGTATCGTGGAAGCGTCTTGATGGCCCATTGTCCCGTGAAGTCAGCTTTAAAGATGATCGTATTATTTTCTCAGCAGTTCGAAAATCTGACGAGGGAGTATATCGTTGCTCTGCAGCTAATTCAATTGGCACTGATGAACGCATCGTCAATGTTTATGTAAATCCTGCTCCACAACCCACACCAGTGCCACCACCATCAGATTTGGTCTACATAGATCCACCACAAAGCCAAGACTATGTCGGTGATACAATTCGATTAGTTTGTCAAACTAGGACACAAGTGCAGTTGGTCTATGATTGGACAAAGGACTATTCGCCTTTACGTTGGAATAGGAACTTTGTCATCAATGACAATGTATTGGTTATTCAGAAAGCATCCCTACGTGATACCGGCCGATATATTTGTACCGGAATGCATCTGGCTTCAAGAAAGAACTACACTTCCACAGCATACGTCAGTGTTATTGAAAGACCGTCTGGCGGTGGCGACGGAGAGTAAGCTTAACTTTTTTGCGTACAGGCTTTAAATTATACATTTTGGCTTTTTCTTAGAGCTCATCCAGTTATAAAGCCCATGCAAATGGAACACATCATCAATCAAGGCCAAGACTTTAGTATCACCTGCGAAGCTAGTGGAACACCATATCCAACAATCAAATGGACCAAGGTTCTCGAAGCTCTTGAATCAAATATTCAGCAAACTGGCAATGTATTACGAATCATCAATGCACAACCCTCAAATCGTGGTGTCTTCCTATGTGTTGCAGAAAATCCTCTTGGATCTGATCAGGCTAGCATTTCCGTCGATGTTGAACGTAAGCATATATTTATACTTTTCCAAAGCCTCAATTCCTCCGCCGTTTTTTCATAAATTAACTTTGATATTCATTATACTAAGCTTTCGAAACTGGAGTCGGTAATACGATTGTTCCAAATCTCTATCTACTTCTTGTTATATGCTCATCAATTGTTTACTTGATTGCAGCCCGTGAGCGTCCGATTATTGAAATTGATCCAAAAGAAGTGCAAACACTACCAGTCGGCAGTTCAGCTTCGTTGAGTTGTCACTATACTGCGGGAATTCCACAGCCTAATCTGACGTGGCGTCGTGTTGATGGCTATCCGATGCCCGCGCGTTTTGAGGAAGAATATTCCGGTGTAGGAATGTGAGTAATTTGGGCCGTAAGAAATTGAACACTTCTAACATCATTCGTGTAGTATATCCAATCTTCAGCTGTCGGATAGCGGCGAATATGAGTGTGTGGCAGAAAATATCGTCGGAAAGGTGACCGGAACCATTAGTATAAAAGTTATAGAGGCCCCAGTGATTACATTGGAGCCAAATGGAGAAGAAATCGAACTGACTGAAGGCGAAGAGTTGACAATTGTTTGCTCAGCCACTGGGTCTCCGAAGCCATCCGTTCAATGGGTTGACGAAACTGTAGCTCAAGCTCCCCCATCATACCAACCACTCCAGGTTAAATCAGAGGCAGTACTCCAAATTTTCCGCGTAACAATGAACGACGCAAAGGTATACATGTGCCAGGCGACCAACGAAGCCGGAACAGATGGAAAGTATGTGGTCGTGAGAGTACAACGAAGACGGGGTGATACCGGTAGGTTAATAGGAGGCACTTTTACAGCCTATTTTTATATATAATGTTATCTTTTTGTAAAAAAATAATGCTGCGGGTTGATTTAGACAAGGAAACCATCATTGGTAATTCTTTAGTCATCATAATAACTGCATGATTTTTTTTTTTTTGGAAACTTACTTTTTTCATATTTTCTCGTTAAGGAATCAGTGAAATAGATCCGCCACAGACTAATCGTCCTTCTTACGCTCCAATTCCACCAAATTCAGTGTATCGTGTTGAAATTGGTGACACTGCTACCCTGAGTTGTGACGTTGGTAAGTTCTTAAATCTAGCTCCTTCACGTGTTCTGGAATTTTTTTTTACTTTTCAACAGAAGGCTTGCCGCAACTACAAACCAAATGGGAACGTGTCGATGGACGTCCCTTGCCAAGGAATTCAATCCCTGAAAGGAATAACCTTATCATAACGCGAGTCGAGTCCGATGCAGGCGGCCGATATCGTTGTAATGCCTATGATCAACGCGGCAATCCTATTACATATGTTATTGCTGAATTAATTTTGGTACCAATACCACATATTACATTCCATCCAGAAATGCCCATCAATGTGAGAGCAAATGAGAATGTAGAAATCCTTTGCGAAGTAACTGGAGCCGAACCTATAACCGTGCTCTGGTATGCAGACAACAATCGTCCACTGCCATTGTGAGTTTAACTTATGATTTTGCAAAGCACGCAAGGGTAGAAAATTGAATTGTTTTGATAATTTACAGGTCCGTTAAAGCCGAAGGACAATATTTGAGATTTAACGCAATTACACCCGCCGATGCGGGTCGTTATTACTGTTCCGCAGCAAATGTTTACGGCAACACCACTAAGGTAGCTGAAGTAGTTGTTAATCGTGGAACTCCTGTCGAGCAGCCAGCAAGTGTTCGTCGTCACGAGATTAACGAAGGTGAAGATATAACACTCTCTTGTGATATTACGAATTCAAGGGAACCAATCAGATCCGATATAAGGGTAAGAAGAACTATCGAAATATTATTTGTTAAACTTTTCTTATTATCTACATATTTATCTTTGTATTTATTTGCTTTAATATTCGTTCATTTACCTATCTTCATATCGGACTAGTGGCTTAACTCAAAACTAGATTTCGGCGAAATCGCAGAAGACGTTTTTGCAATAAGACCACATATTTTCTCTTCTTATGATTAATTATTGATTTGATCTGAGTATTTAAAAATCAATAATTGATTTCTATCATTAACTTTGACTCAAGAACTTTTAGATCACTATTCCATTAAGGCTGCAATATGAACATACCTTCTTCGATGGTTCTTCTGTCCAGTTAAAATATGCGCCTGATTTTAAAGCCAATTCATCCACATCAATCCTTTTAAATTTGCTCTAATGGAGTACAGTGAGCTAAAGGCCTTTTCCATGTTCGCACACTATTCAAGTTGAGTGAAATTCCTCTGACGCAAATTTAAAATACTTCATGCCGAAACATCTGTAACAATTCACTCAACATATCCTAGCCATCAGAGTCGATTTAAAGGAAATAGCCGGCTTAATAAAAATCGTTGAATAACTCGAACAGCTCTTCTTCTCCTCACAACAAAGCAATATGATGTATAGCCATCTTCAAATTGTTCTGCAGGCTGGCTGTATTAGGCATCCCCGAAAATATTGGTTTGAAAACTATAGTTCGTCTTTAAATCTTTAATGTCTTAAAATAATACTGAGTTTCATTGTTTCTCCACAGAAGACTAAGCTCTCTTCTAATTTTTAAAATTCATATATAAAAAGAAAATTGCATTATGAAATTTTTCTCAGAGTTTGATTTTAAATTAAATTAAAACCTTTTTTATTATGATTTTCTTGGCTATTGCCGCATTTTTTTGTCATTCAGTTTTCGAACCGCATACTCGTGGATGAACAATTTTTTAAACGAAAACTAGCTTTAATTCCTACCCATCTCAATCAATGTACCGTGTTACATTGGCTTTCAATCTTTTTCGGCAAAACCTTGGCACTGAAGGGCACTTTCTAGTCGTCGTCGTTTTCGGCCTTCCCCTGCAACTTTTCAGACCCGACTGTCTCAATATTGGCCTCACTCCGAAGGTTCATCATTTTCGGGATGATTTTCTTCCTACCTGGAATTTAGTTTAGTGGCTTACAGTCTCATTATAAGGGTTGAGTGCTTTTCCCTGAGTCCATATTGATTGTCCGGTATTATTTGCTTTAATTAACAAACTTTTTTAATTTACCTCAGCAGTACCGATTCTAGGTCCTCACTAGGACACAGTAGAGTATATTGGCCGATATCCTTCAATGCAAGTTCTGTTGATCTCCTTGGGAAGAGAAACAACTTTAGCTTATTTCCACTTATGGGAAAATATCCGTTGTTTATGAAGTTGTTGAAGATGATGGTGAGCAGTAGGATCGCAACGTACGGCAACTTTTTTTTATAAAAATTTGTGATCTGATCAGGTTCAGCCGATTTTTTTGAGTTAACGGTCATAATAAACTCCTACTTCTTTCGCATTGGTGAAAATATAGCTGTTGTTGTTGTGGAATGTTGCCGCATTATCACTTCTCAATATTGTGATGTTGTAGTTTTGGACGTCGACAGCTCTGTGAACACTGCCATTGAAGTGGCTGATGGCTTTGTCACTCAAGTTCTTGGAGAGATTTTATATGTCCTTAAAACTTGTGAAATTACTCTCTTTGTCTGCGGAAATTTTTCTCCAGTCGACTCTCTTGTAATTTGTGTGAAGGATTGGAGTTGGACGTATAGTCATTATCCTTTTGAAAAGACGAGTCTTAAGTTCAATAGGTCATGGTCACACATATGTGCTAGACACGTATCATTGGTTAGGTTTGAACCTACCCAGAAGACATCCAACATTTAGGGAGTGCATTGTGATGTTGGTTGACCCAAGCAAAACATGTACACCGCGTCTCACTTAATTACGAACAGGCAGTTTTTTTGTTTTGATTTAATAATATTTTTGAAACCCTTCGCTAATCTGGGAACAATGAATTGCATAATGAATCAAAGATATATCATGTTTATATTGTAAAAAACAACTTTATTGACGCTTTCCCCTAAGTGGTTATACAACTTACCTGCTTATTTTTGTCTCACTTGATTACGAACAGTATTCTCAAAAACTATAAGACATAAAACCATTCGGTTTTTTGTGTTCTATTCAGAATTGATACAAGTATTGACTACAAAAAGCAAATTTAGCACTTCATTTCACAATTTTGAAAAAAATTTATCTAAACTTGTTTTTTTGATTTTTTTTATCAAAAATTTGAGTTTGCATGCGAATTTTTCAAAAACTATTAAAGTTTACTATTTAATTTAAACACAGGATTAAAGAACATATTTCTGGCTTTCAAAGCCGGTATAGTACTTTATTGGAAGTGTTGCCGTTGTTGTTTTTTCTTCTTTTTTTTCATTTTAAGTATTTTTTTTTTAATTGCCCCTACCTCCTAAACGGTGCGAGATAGACCCCCCCCCCCCTCCCATAGTAAAAAATGCTTGTTTTTAACCCCTCTACAAGAAATCGTTATCAATTTTTGGCGCCCAAGTTATCGTACTCTCCCCCCACTCTCATAAGGTGGAATTGGAACTTGTTGCAAAATCAAGCCGCTGGATTTTACGTGCCGCATTCGATGGTGGCTTGCTCTTAATTTTTTTCATGGCAAATATGGGCCGGCCTTCTGTATCACGCTTGTTGATTTTACTTTGCCTTGATTTTACAAACAAAGAGCTTTGAATTTTAAGCAACTCTCGGTACCGCCCGCCCTTCCTGACATGTTGGTGCTTTGCTGACTCTTCCTTTGCGGTTATTTCAATACTTCTCTGGGTATTTATTATATATTATTTTATATTATATATATATATTATATTATTTTCCTTTAAATTATTGCTGTGATTTTAAGTTGACATTTTATTAAATTACACTTATAATAAATAAGTTTTTTGTAAGTCCTTTGTATAGAGAGTTCTTATCTGCGGTGTTTAGTGAAAATATTTTGTTTATATTCTTAAGACTCTAAAATGTTATATAGCGTTACAAAAAAATTGTTTTTATTCGTATAAAAAAAACAAAAACAGATTGTGTAATATCTACTACTGGAGCCAACATATGAATTTAATTTGTGTAAATGAGTAAAAAAATATTTATAATTTTCCATCTTATCCCTTCCGTAGTACATCTGGCGTCGCATAAGCGGAGCACCACTGCCGCAAACATCATACTCACGAGACCAATCACTCTACCTTCGCAACACACGTCCGGAAGACCAGGATCGTTACATCTGTGAAATCTACTCACCATCAGGTGCCAGGTCTGATCCTAGTTATGTTGACCTCATCATTAAGCGTGAGTATCGACAACGCCGTAGCCATCCGCATAAAAAACGCAATTCTAATAAATTTACTCAAGATAAAAATATATTATCAAATGTTCATTAAATTTATATAAAGTAACAGAAAAAATAATTATATTGAAAATAATCGTTATTGGAAAAAATTGATTCAACTCCTGATTTTACTTACTAGAAAACAAACAATGAATTTTAACTTAACATCTTAACACCAATTAACTAAAACGGTGGTGGGAGTCCAGCATTAAAATATTTAAAAATTCAGTATCCAAAATAGCTTCAATATAAGAAACATACTTTGCTTAATGCAATATGTGAAATTATTTGTTGTTTTCTTCAATTGGTGAGATCCGTTAAGGATCCTTTAATCTGGCATTAAAACCTTGTTTGTTTTCCTTTTAAAATACGTTTAATATTTTTATTTTTCATTGAGAGCACAAAAATGTCGAAAGCATGCCATATCAACATAAATATAAATAAACGAATAGCAAAAATAATACTTAACCTATAAATATATATAAGCATAAAGAAAGGAGATTGATTAGCAAACAAAAAATATACTTTTTTTACTTTGCTATTAACATTTTGTTTTTGTTTTAATTTTTTTAACGTACCATAAGAGTTTTTGATTTGTAATAATGTATTAACAAGAATTATAATATGGCTGCCATTTTTACTATTTTAAATACAATTCAACGCATTATTCAAATAATAATAATGTAATGTAAAATAATTTTTTTTTTGTTTATGTTAACCTACCAAAAATGAATTTGTTTATTTTCTTGTTTACGTCTTTTTATTTGTGTTATGTTCTTTTTTTTAACAAAATGTTGGTATGTCTATTAAGAGGTCCCCAGCTTATCAATAACTCAACAAACAATATTTGTTGATTATTTGATTCAGTTTAATTGTAAATTTACTTAGTTCTCAATGTTGTCGGCAAGCATATATTTGTATAAGAGATTATTAAAATTTGTTCATAAATTTTCTTGTTCTCAATTTTTCGTTTGGAATTGTCTTTTATATTTACATTTAAATTGGTCGTGGTGTAATTAAGTTGTTATTCAAATATGTTTCCTGTGGTGTTTAAGTTTCTCTTCATTATTGTCTCCGACGTTTCCTTTAACATTTTTGTTCATTCTCTTTATCGTTTTGCATTTCATTTACATTTTTTTTTATATACAAAATTCAATTAATCATTGCATGCTCATACCAATTGCATAAGTTTTTTTTAGTCTGCATAAAACTTAAGAAGGCATTTGAGTTTTTTTTTTAAAGACTGCCAATTTCGCAACGCGTCCATTTTTACCAAACTGAAGTCCCATAAATAATAATATTTTATAGAGCATAATTATTCTTCTTTATGCTCGCCTTATTTGAAAATAATGTTACTGTCGAGATTTTCTTTTAAAAAAATGTTGAGGACACTTTTTTTTCAAATAGACATTTATGACCTGGCTGGATAGTTAGCAATGGGCTTGTATATTTTTTGGCAAATTTTGGCCCCTTTAAAAACGTTTGTTTTACCATAGAATCTAACAGGCCTTGCAAATATTGACTCCATTGCATTGACCCACAAGTAAATTCAGCAGCCATATAACAAAGCAGGTGTTAACAGCGAAAAGTAGCAAACTCTTATTACCTCCCGGACCGGTTTGGACTTTGCTTATTGGTTGCGCTGTCAAAAAAATTAATACAATCACCATTTGGCATAGTAGAGATTGAATGTATAAATTAATTCTTTCAAATTCCTGGTATGTATTAGAAATGCCCGGTATGCGTCTGCAGAAAAAAATGATTGTAATTTCTTTCAAGGGAAGTCATAACCGCTTAGGAGTTGGTAAATTGTAAAAAAATAATCATAAATAAAATACTTTTCGTGTTTAATTGTATCATTCGTATCACGAAATCAACACGCTAACTCAGTTTTGTTTTTTATTATAACATCACGTTAAAAGCCACTCACGGCATTTCATCTTGAAAAATGAAAGTGTTTATCGGCAATAATTTTAGAATCAGAATCAACTACGAGGCTAAATTGAAAAGTACCTGGCCTTTTAACGGAAACGCATAATTTTCAGTCGATTTACTTCTTATCGTTGTGCCTATGTGTTGTCCAATTTTCCAATTTGTTTAGCATTTCCAAAAATTTGATAGGCGATATAGAAGTTCGCCTCATTCGTTAGCTATGTTTTAAGGTTTGTAAACAAAATGAAGTTCCATGTGTGCCGAAAACGTACCATAGTGGAACCGAATTTAATGCTTCGTCAAACAGAGTCATATTCAGAAATCAGAATCACCGGCCATGAAACGGTCTTCACCTACTTTGGATTACATTCACCTGAAGCAAAAATGACCTCTGTGTGCATCTCGACCTAGGTTCCCTTAATTTAAACATCGTTTGTTAAAAGTCGAAGCGTCGTAGCACAAGGTGTGTGTGCCTACCATAGTAAGATGGAGCTTTTCATGCAATCAAAACCATGACTTCAACTCAACGCATATTTTGTTTACTCTGTTTTAGTTTACTTAATCTCATTTTTTAAGTGTTGTGACTGTTATTTTTTCTCTGTCTTTTTATTGTGTTACTAATTTTTCTAGTTATAACTTTAAGCAAAATAATCGTGAATGTATTATAATGTTTAGCTTAAACATTGCACTACTAAATAGTAAAAGTTGCACAAAAAAAGCACTGCATATAGTTTTCATGTTGAATAAAAGAACACCAATCATAAACAAAAGTAAAAATCAGTTCAAAATTCAATAAACTATTTGAATTGGTAGGGTTTTCCCTATTACACAAGAGTATGTGCACATATGCATATACAAATATATAAACAATAATATATTTTTTTTAATTCTTATTTTTAAAATAACTATCTTTTACTTATTCAACTTTCTCTTTTTTTTCTTTCCTCGATCCTCCTTTGAATACATTTTACTCTGAAACAAAAAAATTAATAAAAAAAATAAAATCTGTCTGCAAATGATAAAAAAATACCAAATATCATTAAAAAACTAACGAATTGGGACATTACAAAAAACTGTAAAAATACTTGTATCTATACGTACATATCGACCCATCCCAACCGTATTTCATATCGAATATGATCCGAAAAAAGGACGTCTCAGCAAAAATGAGGTTGTTTGCATGGTTTTCTATATCTGTACAGGTGTGTTCTCAAATTAATTTAATAAAACAAAAACTGTTTCTTATATATTTTATTTGTAGATTGAACATTGAAATTAATATTCAAGTAGATTTTTTTTACAAAATACGTTTTCTTCTAATACACATTTTTTAAATAATTGTTTGGGGAAAAAGCTCGTTATACAAAACATAAAAATAGTGTTCCTCATTTTTTGTCTCCATGTAAAGAAGAGAAAAATTTATGGTGACAGCACAAAAATTACAGCATTCGAAAATTATTTTTCACATTATTTGACAAAATTTATACATTTGGACTTTGAAGCCATTCATTTTTTTTCTGTAGAATTCGATACTTGTCCTTTTTTGTGTTTACATGTACCTATAAAGAAATGTATCATATTTCAGTGCGATAGGGCAGATACAAAATTATTGGTTCAATATTTTGGTGGTTGGAAAAAGAAGTATTTCTTGGAATTAACGTAACAGAATTTTGATTATGACATAATTGACAACAAGATAAAATATCTGCCTTAGCCTTTAAATAATTCACAAAATAACATTGTTTAATTTAATCAGGAATTTAATAAACTTATTTGTGAACACTTAGTAGATCCATGCGTAGTTTGGCTCTACTGAAAAATTCGATTCGTTTCAAATAATTCATCCCAGCTGAATATTTTTATTGATGAAGGATTAATAAAATCCTTCCAAAAACGATGGAGAATAGCACTTCACAACTTAGGGATATATCAATAAACTGCATATATACTAAACTGTACATTGGCCAATTGAAAAATGAACAAATTCATCATTTTGTGACTCGTCTTCCTTAAGACAGAACGCAATACGTGTAAACGCAACGGACCACTAAAAAGATCATGCCTTCCTTATGTCAATCCACCAGCATTCAATTAGACAATAATTTTAAAGTCGGAAGTATTCAGAAACCGTTCTGTGCAATCAATGTTAAACATTGGGATCCTCAGCTCAAAATCTTGTTCGTAGTTTTAGGCTGTGTTTCGCCTGAAAACTTTTGTGCGGATTTTTGTAACAGTCGTGATCCTGGATAGAGCAAGTGCATGGGAATCCAGGTGACCCCGATTGTTCCGATATAAATCTGCATTTACATGGATACAGGTTGGAGCTATCGTTCTTTTCTCAACCAAGTAGAATCGAATGCTTAGAAAATCTTATGCTGCGTACTTTTCTGCAATCTAAATAGAAACCTCAGCCGTTGACTGTTGTTTCATATTAATTTTTTTATAAGATTGTGCACATTCAAGCGATTTGCCAATTTCAAACTTACCGCTTTTTGGTGAACTACTTTCATTGGCAAGTATCTCAAATTTGGTAGAGAGGGTTTTCCTCATCATCACAACTCTCAGTTGTTTAAAACCAAAATGCACCAATAAACTCCCATCACTCGCCTGAACCTTTCTGCTCGCGTTTTATTAATTTATCATAACGAATCATAAACCCTTGAACAGATATGTTTTATTATAAAAAATAAATGTACCTACACACATCAAAGGCTCTGTGTCTTACAGCGACTTTGAATCTAGCTAGACAACATGCAAGCTTGACTTGTTAAGAATTTTATCATGAACTTGAGAATACTTTGCCCATATTATCATCTCGAAAAAAGATTCCCTTCTGATACGTACTATCGTCTCTTAAGAACATAACTCCATAAGCAACTTAAGACCCGTATCGTTCCACGAAAGAAGAAGGATGTTGTCTCTTGATACCCGAAAGTAGGAAGTGACGCAGGTACGATCCCGAGTGATCTAAATTCAGAGTTTTCTTACCGCATTCCTTCTGAGGCTAGATCAATGCCATATTATCTGTTGTCGGTTGGCGCACTCTATATAAAACTTTCGAGGACCACAGGATGCGAATTATATAATGGTTAACAAAAATTGAGTGTCACGACTCCATACCAACTGGCTTTTCCATAAGACAAGACTCTAACTCTATCGAGAAAAAAGGTGATGTACCGAAAACGCGAAAGATAAAGAATTTCGATAAATATAACAAAACATATCGATAGCTTTAAACACGTTGTACTAGAGAACGGACCAAATAATATAAAAGTTCTATTTTATGGTGAACTAGCCTAGTGTTATATATCTGTACTTTCATTGCTTTAGAATGGACCCGTAACTGACTTTAGTCATAAGCAGGAACAACCTGGTTTACCATGTTTGTCAATTACAGTTATGAAAAAGAGGTACGCACTGCGTCTTATTCTAGCAGTAGAGCCTTACCGTAGCATTCAGAGTATCAGTACTAGTTCATATTGTGTTCGTATATAAACAATTTCTTATGTATATGTATAATATTTCAGCCTCAAGTAAAACCTAAGAAAAATTCAAATTAACAAAATAATCAATCTCATTATTCTAATTAAACAAATAACGTAAACCTCCACAATCCAAAACCAAAACAGTCGCCAACGTTTCACGATCACGATAATCTAAACGCAAATCTAATACTGTTCAATGTATCACATTTTACATTAATGTAACTCCTTAACTCAACAAACAAAACTCCTCTTAAATATTTGAGAACCCTCGTTTTTTTTAAAGTCACTCTAAAATGCATTTTGAGTTTGACCTACGGGAGTTAATTTTTTTCCATATTATGTAATATTTGAATGTTTTTCAAATACTATATGTATGCACACTTGTACTAATATTTGTGTTTTTTTTTTGTTTTTCTTTTTTTTATTTCTTTTTGCAATTTTTTCTAATATTTTTATTCTTTTTTTCCATTTTCCTGTATCAACAATCATACAAAACTATGTACAAAAAATGCATATTTTGTAAATTGAAAATGCTTGTCTCCCTCATCCAAACTGGCAAAAAATTTTCCCAACCCGATACATATGCGATTTTATATATTTGAAAAAAAAATACATAATATATTGCAATTGGGACTGTAAGACCTGAACGCAAAAACTATAATTACAAAGCCTGTTGCACATGTTTGCGAGCCGAATGACTTTAAATGCATCTCACATCCGCATACATGTGTCAAAGCGTCGATGGTATGCGATGGTATTTACGATTGCACCGATCACTCGGATGAGTTCAATTGCACCCGTGACTCAACCAACAGATTCAAGCGATGGAAAAAGGATCAAAACAGATCGAGATTAATTAGTGGTTTGTTTTGAATATTGTTTTTTTTTTAGTTTATTCATACCTTAAATTCAACATTATCTATTTAATTTTTTGTTTTGTTTTATTTTGATTTAAGTCGATTTTGTTTAGTTCGTATTTAGTTTTATTGCGTCAACATGTGAACAGCTACACTAGACAGAAACAAAATCATACGTACATAAACAAAGAGATATTTGAAAAATTACCAAAGAACATTTGCACTATGTCACCATGCACAGTAAATATTCGTAGATCAAGGATAAAAAAAATACTATTAGAATATAAGAGAACACGCTCAATTTGTTTGCACCCTGTATTTTGCTAAATGTATTTCAGTGTTCACAATTTAATGCGAAACCTCGAAAATACATATACTTTATTGAATTGGTAAATTTGAAATTAGAAAACAAAAGAAACAAATTTATTGTATGCAACAGAAAATCGATGGCTCCTTATGTATAAAGTGCTTGTATTTTTTTGCAAATCTTTATGATATTCAAATTTTAATCTGCTTTAATTCTCCACAAGGATATTGGCCACGTACCCGGTGTATAGACAAGAGCATGGACTAATGCTCCGATATCGGATGAATCTTTAATAAAAATACTTTCTTATTTTTTACGAGAGACTTTTAAAAATCGTCCTCAGAATTTTGTTAGCTTTACCGCCTATGCCTGTTAAAGTCATCCCCATTCCCATTACACTAGACACCGATCTCGAATAGAATTGTAAGATTTTCACTGACCTCACTCAGTGTATTAATTTATATTCTTCCATTGAGCAATCTCGCTGGGACCATAATAGTGAAAAAGGAAGGCCAACGAATCAACTTTTCCAAAAATCCACGATCTCTTCGGTCCACTTTCAAAGATATTTTAACACGACAACGCATCTATGTATGTGTATACACCACTTGCGTCATTCTTAGTCCAAATGTTGACCTATTTTCATAACCAACATATTCGTCAGACCTAAATGTTATAAAAAATATCCATGTAAATATTTCTAAATACATTAAGGTAGGAAATACTGTAACTAGACAACGCTGATTTGCGTAGAATGAGATTCAACTCGATTTCTAAAACTTAATTTCTTACTCGCTCAAAAATAAAATTTTTTTTTATTTTACCTGAACTATGAATTTACAACAAATATTTGACTTTCCTTCCAGGGGTTTGATGCTTCAACTGCTTTACTTCTTGCACGATTTTTATTCACTCCCGAAAGATGGACCGTGAAAAACAAATGTTCAATTCTCTTTGCTTAGTTCTCCGTTTCTCTAACTTACAGCTTGTCAGCCGCTCCGTCTGGTTTCCATTGGTTTTTTGGCGTTGAATTCACGCGCTCCCACGAATTCAATCCGACGAATTCAATCATTTTGCTATTTGTCAGCATCATAACTTTTCCTCTGCTTCTGCAACTGATGCTCGAACTGAAGACTGTTTTACCATTGAATTGACCGCTGGAACAATGTTGTTCTATTTGGCTAACAATTTGAATCACCCTTGGTTGTCCTGAACCTATCAATAAATGTTTTGCTTTGCAACTGCGGCTTTCAATGTGCGATGTTACCATCATTTTAAGTTTGAAAGAATTCTCCTTAAAAAAAAGGTTAAACCATTCATTCAATAATTAACAATCAACCTAGAAGTCGAAAACCAAAAAAAAAATGTTTTTCCCACAGTGCACCATCATGCCGTGTTTCCTCGAATGTGAGACGCATGAAATTCTCCAGCATTTTTTCGATATAATCGTATTTCTTCAAAGGTTCTTTCCACAAATACCTACACTACACTACATCAAGCTCTTATTTTTACATGAAGCAGTCTTCTTCAGCAGAATAGTCGTGAAATATCTGTAGCTCGAATTTGCATATATATTAAGTTCAGATAGAAGACCATTTAGGTAGCAAGGGGCCTCATTACCCACAGAAAGGTTGTGAATGAAATCCGTATACTTGAATCTGGTAAGCATATGCTTATCATGTTCAATCGTCTGCTGTCTACGGTTCGTGAGCCAGATCGATCTACTTTCTCCAAGCCTTTGGACCAAGGTCTTAAACATGTCCAGCTACTAGGACCACGTTCGATTCGCAATTGAAGGTTTTTGTTATGATGATGGAAATTTATTTAAAGCTCCAATTTATAGGCTTGGAACCCTTCTGATGAAAGTCTAACATATTGTCGAAAAGATTCAGTTTTAAATCTAATTCAAAAACATCACAGGCACATAACAAAAGTTCCAGTTAGAGGTAAAAAAAATGCATACAAGTAGATATTAAGATATCTATAATACTTTTAGGTTGGTAAATGCTATGCTTTTCATACTATTCATTGCTTAACATTTTCATTCAACTTGTAAAAATTCTTGTGTTGTGAATTAAATGCATACAAAAAGTTTTTAATGGTTTGAATTTCGTACCCCATTTTCCACACAACAACACGCACACCCCTCCAAATAAATGTAGATACAAAAACTTTTATTTTGACTTAACTTGTAAATACCATTCGTAGAATTTAGATGAATATAAAAAATAATTCTTTATTAACAACTGCTTGCTTGATTTTATTTTAATTCTTGTTTATTTTTTAATGTTATATTAAAATATGTATTGAATAATTATTGAAGAAAATCTCTGACGAAAAGAGACAGTTCATCTCATCATTAAGTTAACCTTGAAGTGAACTCTCTCAAATCGTTTTTATTTTCAAAATTAAAACTTTGTTTTTGTATTTATTTAAAAGATTCATTGATCAGATCAAATCTTAATATATGTCTTTTCGTTTTTTTTTTTTCTCCTTGAAAATTATTCGAAAAATAAAAACCTCTCTTCTGCCTGTATCCTCTGCCTTCAACAATCGACATCATATATAAATGTTTCAAAAAATATTATCGCCTATGTGTGTTTTTTGCGCTTTGAAATCATCATCAATACAAATAACGCAATACATGTGTTCGTTCGTTGCTCGCCTTACATGTCAATTCGATAAAAAAATTCAAAAAAAACATCACGATTATCATCAATAAAACAATTCTTCTTTAAAAATAAAAACGTCTTAAATCAAAATAAACCGTTAAAAATAAAACACACACACACAAACACGATTGGATGCATACACGACAAAACGAAAAATTAAAAAAAAATGAATCATCAGCGGTAATACCACCAACATCATCTCGCGATTCCTTCGTTAACAAGATCCATGAAAACGCCCCGGTTTTGAAATTGGATCAACAGCATTCGAGTCTGAGGATAGGAGAATCAACTGAAGTTGAATGCTATTCGTCGGATAACACCTATACGGAAGTGATATGGGAACGAGCCGATGGAGAGCCTTTACCGTTGCACATTAAGGTATGTTTGAAATACTAATTTTGAACCTTTGTTTAACTCCTTAGAATTTTAACAAATTATTTCCTTGCCGGATTTTAAGATAACACTATATTATTTAATTTGCAAAATATAAAAACCCACTCATTCAAACCAAGAAACTTGGCAAGTTTCGTTCTTACTTCGATAGCTGTGGGAAGTAAGCTGTTTTCGCTTTTAATTCTCAGTTGTTTAAGGTTCCTCAGTTCACCGGTTCTTCCTCCACCGCATTGTCAAACTTATGGAGATTCCAAAATTTGCTCATAACTTCGATCTGTTCTACTGCAATGAAGAACCAGAAGAAAAGACTGTGATAAGGCCAAAATTAGCCTATATTTTCATATCGAGAACCACACCGTACCAACTACGGTTCTCATGAGCCTATGTCCCGAATGTTGCGTAAGGCCAATGCCACGCAGGACATCTTTAATTTCCACCTTAACAGATCCATCCTTAAAAATTTTCTCTCCTTTCACCTTTCTCATCCACTTAATCCCTAGTCTTAAGTTAGAAATTTAGCACTGCTTGTATTAAGTTAAGTCCGGGATATACCCCGGCCATCAAATAAATCAAATATTAAACGAAAGTGAAGGGTGGCGTATTGGCCGGCTCCAAGCCCTGCCTGGCCGTTGGTCAGCTTTCCTGTTTCTTGACATATTTGCACATCATGTACCCAAGGGATGTTCACGGTCTAAATTTCTAATATAATCTTTAGTTTTTGTGCGATCATTTTGAGGAGCTCGGCTGCCAACAACAAATGAATAATGCCGAAAATTTCGTTTAAACTGATAATTACAGTAGATTGCAGGATAGCGTGGCTTCGGCCTGAAAGACACTACAATACTTTTTTATTCTGTCAACATACACAACTCGCACAAAGCCACCCATCCTTTCTATCAAACATTTTGATGTGAAATTGCTATTCGAAGTCCAGTATAGTTAGAATTTCAACCTTCCTCCTTGATGGATACCATTGCGATAGCATATGTGCTCTATGGGTTGTGTCGCAAAAAAGTATTTCTTACCAGGTGCCTTCCAGCAAACAACCACTTCAGGATGTCTTCATTTGATCAAGAGAAATCATCGACGTTTTCTTTTCACTTCAAGTCGGAATCCAAAATGACACGTAGGTAGAATTTCAATACCCTTAGGATTTCGTCGAGTTAAATGTTAAATCCTTCTTCGAGAGCACAAATATATCATCAGTACTGTGACATGAATTACGACCGATCGTTATTTCTTATTGGCTTCATATATTTATAACATATTGTTAAGTCCCAACGGGAGCTGGGAAGCAACTCCTTTTTTTTGTGTACCGCAGCGCCGCTTCGTACGGTAAGCTGTATACGCTTTTTCGAGCACTGGAACCAATTGGTTTCGTTGTGCTGATCGATCTTAAACTGATTTTTGTCTATCACAGCGTAACCAATAGACTTTTACAATTGTCTCTGATGACATATTATCTATTGAGAAATTTTTAGACCCTCCAGTCTTTTTAGAGGTATTGAGTTCTTCGCATGTACGCTTTCTGCAATGACATATTTATGCTCTAATAAATATGGTTTCATATCGATATTCCAGTACAGTGAGCAGTGGGATTATGGGAGAAATAGAAGGATCCTTTAGACGTTTGATATTCGGATGAGTTTTGGTTTCGATTGTCAACTGGCTTATTTGCTTTCGCTGAGTTCACAGTATCAACGCGGCCACTCACTAAGTCGCTGGTCGACTTGCTGTCATCTTAGACACATTCTCGCTACCATAGTCCCTGTCCGAAAATGTTTCTGCAATTCTGATTTTTTTTCACCCGCTAGCACGATTTAATCAAATCCTTTTCAAATATGCGCGGGTGATGTTACTGAGGAGATATTATAGTTATTTCTTAAGCTCGGATTTAGTTCTCTATTTACCACGCGAATTTAATATTATAAGTTAGTATTTCGCGGGGGTCCTTGAATCAGTGACATTGAACCATTGAGTGAAAAGTTCATAGTCAACCCTGTCCTTCATAATGCTCCGTAAGTAAGAAACTATTAGCAGTTTCTGATGTCTAATGTTTAAAGTAAATCGTGTAATACAAATAAAGGCAAGAAATATTTCCCACTAGGTAGGTTAGACCGCTAATTTTTTTTTTAGAAGTTTAGATAACTTGATTATGATTTCTTATATTCATCTTTTCTTTTTGTAAAAAAATATAGCAAATTGGAAACAAATTGATCATTACAAACGCCGATATAACGGATGCTGGAGAATATGTCTGCAAGTGTAAGACTGATGAAGGAGATCTTTACACCACTAGCTACAAACTAGAGATTGAAGGTGAGTTCTTCTATTTTGTATAACTTTGAAATGTTTCCTTACTCCCTCTCATATTACAGAGGACACAAAGCGCAAATCGAAACAACCTAAAATTGAATTTGCTGAAGTCGGCACAAACGTCAAACTTAACTGCGAGGCTGACGATAGCTCTTCATTATTTAGGTGGTCGCGGCAGTATGGTTCGATTCAATCTGGAAAGGACTTACACAATGTAAGTGAAGGACTGTTTGTAAATAAAAATAACCGTACTTTTTTTTAGAATGAACTCCATTTGGATAATGTTCAAGCCAGAGATGCTGGAACATACATCTGCACTGCCAGCAGCAATGGTGATACTACTGATTATCCGACGATTCTTGTAGTTACCGGAGCCATTCCACACTTCCATCAAGCGCCATTAAGTTACATGTCATTCCCAGCACTGCCAAGCTCATTCTATAAATTTAACTTTGACATCACATTCCGGCCAAAGCAAGCTAATGGTTTACTGCTTTATAATGGTCAGAAGAAGGGAAGTGGTGACTACATATCGCTGTCATTGAATGACAGATATCCTGAGTTCCGTTTTGACTTTGATGGCAAACCAGTGGTGATGCGAGCTGAGACACCAATTACACTTGGCGAATGGCACACCATTCGCGTGAACCGATTTAGACGTGATGGTTACATGACAGTTGATGACCAGCATCCAGTTGGTTTCCCACTTCTTCCCAATATTTCTCCATTGGATCTAGTTGAAGATCTCTACATAGGAGCAGTACCCAAATGGGAAGACCTGCCATCGGGCTCAGTAGAGAAGAGATTGGGTTTCGTAGGTTGTATAAGCCGTCTGACATTACAAGATCAAATAATCGAGTTATACAAAGATGCCAAGTATAAAGAAGGCATTACATCCTGCGAACCATGCGCTGATGATCCGTGCCAGAATGATGGCATTTGTCTAGAGAGTCAGACCGAAATGGGCTACACTTGCATTTGCCAAGATGGATATACAGGAATCAATTGTGCCATAGAAGGTACCTCGTGTACGCCAGGAATTTGTGGAACTGGACGATGTGAGAATACAGATTTGGGAATGGAATGCTATTGCCCGCTTAACAAGACCGGTGACAGGTGTCAGTATATTGAACACTTGAACGAGGCTAGTTTGGCCTTCAAAGCCGGCAGCTATGCTGCTTATAGGTAAAATCAAGCTATTTGACTTATTTTTAGATTATAATTTTTTAAAATTTGTATAAAAAATTTAGCACACCAAGGCCATCAAGGTTGAGCATTAAGTTCTCAGTTCGACCAAACAGCTTAGAGGATGCTGTTTTGTTGTACATGGCTGAATCGAAGCTCGTGAGTGGTGATTTCGTTGCAGTAATTATTCATAATAAACACGTTGAATTAAGAATTAACACCGCAGCTAGTATGTTACATTTATTCCCTTGAATTTCATATTTGAATCATATAATACTTTTAGAAGTAAGACCAGTTATTATACGCTCCCTTAACACACTGCCACTTAACAAATGGACTGAAATCGAAATAAGTCGGCGCTTTGGCGAAGGGTTCCTTCGCGTGGGCGATGAACCCGAACAAAAGGCTAAGGCTTCTGGCCTAGCCAGAACTTTACACATTAAAACTCCACTCTACATTGGTGGCTATGATCGACAGATAACTTTGAATCGTGACGTCAACGTTACTCGCAGCTTCGACGGTTGCATTTCAAATGTAATTTTAAGGTCAACTTTTAAATAACAAATTTTATAGTATATGTGAATTGTTCTAGCTTATGGAGTCAAACAGAAAGGTTAACTTAATCGCTGAGATCAAAGATGCTGCCAATATACAGAACTGTGGAGATATTAACGAAGTCGAACCACCAGCAGGAAGTGGATACGAAGAAGACGAAATAGAGGGTGGACCATGCAATCGCGATCCATGTGAAAATGGTGGAACATGTGTCATTAAAGACGGCAACGTGGCCTGTAATTGTCCACTTGGCTTTTCCGGAAGGCACTGTGAAATCCGTACGTACAAAACTATGCTTCGATGTTTTATTCAAACAAAATTAATTGTTTTCAGATGTAGAAATCAACAACGGTGCTAACTTCCGTGGAAACGGCTATCTGGAGTTGGACCGCAATATTTTCGGTGAAGACATTGAACAGAACTCGTCATTTGTGGCCATCCTCTTCTCGACAACAGATCCAAATGGCATGCTTTTATGGTGGGGGCAACAAAGTGGTGAAGAATATAATGGCCAAGACTTTATGGCTCTCGCTATTGTTGACGGTTTTGTTGAGTTATCATTCCGTTTGGATGGCGAAGAGCATACAATCCGCAGCCTCTTCATGAAGGTCGATGATGGCCAAAGGCATATTGTTATTTTGAAGAGATCTGGCAACCAAGCCAGCTTGGAGCTTAATCATTTGTTGCAGGTCGGCGAATCGAGACCAACTCGCAAGAGTGCCATGAGTCTGCCTGGAAATGTGTTCATAGGTAAGTATTGACAAAAAACCGAATGAATAAAATAAAACATGAATCTTTATATTTATGCGATTTTTGTGTATTCATAGGTGGCGCTCCAGATTTAGTGAAATTCACTGGTAATCGTTATAGGAGTGCTTTCAGAGGTTGCGTTCGAGTTGTCGAAGCTGAAAACAGCGGAAAAATTCAACTTAGTAAGAAAGCGATAAGCGCTGTAAACGTTGACACGTGTCCAGAGTAAGCAACCTTACATTTTTTTATTATATTTTATTGACGACTAATATAAATTATATATTTCTAAATGCTTACTAACACTTAAAGTAACTGGAGTCCGTCCAGTTTAGTGTATCAGGAATTCGATAGCGATTTTGGAAATAGATTTGATCCCACCGCTTTTGATGAAGTGGACCAGCCCCCACCGGTCCATATTTTATATCCGCGTCCGACTTTAAAGAGTTTTTATTTAAATAGAGTCACACGTTTCTGTTGTAATTGGAAAATAAGTTTAGTTATAATAAGTTGGCATTTTTTGAAAATAAGTTAGTTAAATAGGTTTATATTATATGTTCGGTAAAACATGAATCTATGTGGATTTCTGTTAAATGTAGTTCCTGAACGAAGATTTTTATTGCGACATACTTAGGAAAAATGTGAATTCTGTTAAAAGATAAAGTGCTTTAAAAAGTTAGTCGTTATGTATAGATTTTTCTTCTCGGTTAATTTAATGACTGTTAATTTGCTATTTTTTTTTTGTTTGTACATATTTTATTAGTCAGAAAACATTCATTAAACTTTCTAACAAATATAACTCGTGACTACTAACAGTTAAGTGATCCGGAAAAGAACTTATTGTTATGTTTTAAGATAAGCACTAACAGCTGATTTAACTAAGCAGGTGTTTGGGTTTCTGTTCCTTTCCAAAAGTAGAATTAAGTCGGCCTTCGCCGTCATCTATACAATGCATTGACGAGCTCACGCCCAATTTTAAAGCTCTTTTGAAATAAGTATCATTATCAAAACGTTAGAAAGTCTTCGCCCTACTGAATCCGTGAATTTGATGGAAACTCGTTGTAGCAAAGAGAATCTATTTTCATTTCCTAAGTTGCAAAGATGCAGAAAATTAACAGAAACATCAATTTAGATGAACCCTAATTAATGAGAAGCTCCACAAAGCCTGAGACGAACTTTTTGTACTCTTTGTCTTGTCTAAAGAACACAATAAAAAATTCTCTTTTAAAATAAATAATGAGTCAGAAAAACGTTATAAATATGCCGTAAGGAAGTTTTTCCATCTGGTTATAATTGGGAATAAGCACAATCTTCAGACTTTGTTTTTTGAGAAACGGTCTATTTGCGTGTTCTCGAATAAAGTTGGCTGCCGCTTTCGATGTCTTTGTAAGAACTTTTTTTATATGCTTTTCAATCAGCACAGGTGTTAACTATCGTAGGGTGGGGCTTTTTTCATTAGTGAGCATTTCATCATTGCATTAACTTTTCAATTCATATTTTATTATCAAAAAATTCATGCTAAACAGGTAATTGCTACCACTAGCTTAATAATATTTCACATTTAAATTACTGGCCCTTACAGACGTTCTTAGCTATACCTTAAGTTTAACATACATATGTCAATCAATGATCATAACTTCAATATTCAGCTGATAGGCAAATAAAACTGACTTGGTATGTTCAGAAGAGTGTAAACGCGACAACCGACAACCCATTCTACTTCATAACTCAGTTACTGATTTCATTTCGAAGTTTAAGTGACACAAACTTCTTCTTCCTCAATCTTTGTTGAATAAGGATTTGTTCAAAATGCACAGGATGTTCAGTCTATGAGGATGAAAAATTCCTCTCCAAATTAAATAAAATGGACTGAATAATACGTTTTCGACGTGGGTCGCGTTCCGGATTGTTGATGCTTCTCCGTAGGAGAATAAGGAGAATAATGTTGAATTTTAAGTGCCTTTGTTGCATTGATGTACTTAATTAAGTATGAAGGTGTGCGATGTTTCAATGTGAAATAATATCATGACCAACCCATGATGTTGGTTGGCAACCACTGGATTACATTTCGTCGAAGTCCGGGGGTTGCTCAAAAAAATTGTTTGCATGTGGAGAGAACGAAATGTTCTTTTTCATGTGAACTGCGGTACTCATATATTTGACTTCAGGTCAGTGTTTCAGGGAGATGCCTTTGAACTTAAGGATGTTGTTTAGCGCTGATGGTGCTTGCTGTTTTACGATGGTAAGTTTTTTAAAGTACTTTCCGCCGACCCTTTTGAGTTTTGAATGGAATATCTTTATGAACTCTCAATTGAATTCGTCAAACAGTCCTTCGAAGACCGCAAAAGTTTCCAAATTTATTTGAAATGTGTCTTTTTAATTAAGATACCTTCTACTTGCAGTACAGATGCTGGCTATCGCATAAATGCCTTTTATTCTTTCAGTTGCTGAATATGAACTGAATAAAAAGTGAAAATATGAGTTTCCATTTCGTAGTTCATTATATTTCTAGTCTTCTCTTTGAAATTTCAGGAAGTACTTCTTCAAAAAGTGTGCGGTTTTCATCAGTTCAAAAGCAATCTCTTGAACGGAAAACGATAAATGTTTTTCTTTAAGTCGCCGTAATGAAACGTGATTAAAAATGTTATAGTACCATTGAAAACCAATTTGTAATGTTAATTTACATATTTAATTTATTATAAGAATGATTTTTTGATTTGATTACTTTTTGAATGATAAAATATCTTCAGAAACCATCCCCGCGTACCTCTGAAATTCTGACAGTGTAATCAGCAAGAGTTCAAACAAATTTGAAAGTCAACAATGAACACCAACAGCCAGTCAGGCGAAACCAAACAAGCTTGTATTTTGCGCAATTTTATCGCTTCTCTCTTATATTTTCTTTTCTTTCCAAAATAGCCTGAACATTTAAATTGTTAAGAGAAACGTATGGAAGTATCTTTTGTTAAATATCATTAAATGCATCAATTATGCTAACATGAAGTTATTGAAAAATTATTTACCAAAACAAAACAACGGTAGGTCAAGAACAACATATGTTCAAATTAAAAATCTAAGGATCGAAGTGACCTATTGCTGCAAGATAACAAGCAAAGGTTTCAAGGCACCTATTCGCAATGAGATTCTGGATACATCTCTAGTAGTTCCTGAGAAAAAGCCAATGATAGCTACGTAAACATTTCACACGTACCCATTTGTGTGAAATGTTTCCACGTCTAAAAGTCCAAATGTTTGACAATGCATTGACAGATTTTGATAGAAATAAATTCTTTGCATAATTGAAAAGTTAAAATGAATTAACATTGTTTTTTGTTCATTGTTTTTATAGAAAAATTATTACGAAAGCTAGAATGTTTGAATATATAGTATTTGTATGTATTCACATACAAATAAAATCTTTTAATATAAATATAACTTAAATAAGTTATTTGAATATCAATTGCTATACCTAGCATACTGCATACGAAGTAGCAGCGCGGATACATGTACAAGAAACAAGCATTTAAGATATACCTAGAACAAAGGAAATCCGAGTTAATATTATGAGGTTGAGCTGTGAATTAATCAATAAATTAGTTAAAGTAATATTTCTGTTATAATAAGATGTATAACCTTATATTAAGATTAAAGCTATGAAAAGTTGTGTAAATTAAGTGAATGTAACGAATGATTATTTAAAGTAATTTATTAAGGTAATCCAAAATATGCTTGGTAAAAGTATTTAAAAATTAATTAGCAAACTATCACTGTCAATAGGTAAGACTCACAATCAGTTGAAAAGTTAACAATTTTCGTAAAGTAATGTACCAACGAAGACGGCATGTTTCTTTGGGTTTGGGAAGTCTTGACGCATTTTTCGAACAAATTTTTTGGTTTATTTTCTTTAATATAAGTCATAGATAGACAAATTTAGTTTATATTTTTATACGTTTGGAAATGTTTTCAAGCGAAGCCTGATAATGATTTTTTAACACTATAGCACACATAAAACAAAAGCTCGAAATCGGTTTCAGGTACGAATTTTTTTAACGAACTTACTTGTTGTTTAAATTGTGCCAGTCAA
Organism: Orthonevra nobilis; assembly: GCA_963555765.1. NCBI lineage: Eukaryota > Metazoa > Arthropoda > Insecta > Diptera > Syrphidae > Orthonevra > Orthonevra nobilis. The sequence goes on along the minus strand of OY743224.1, from coordinate 80,543,745 downwards.
TTAATCTGCAAAAGCTCTTAGATGTATATGTTCACTTATTTTTTCAAAAAAATCGCATCAAAAAACATTTTAATTTATAAATATTTAAACATATTGTTTGAAAATGCCTGCTTTTTCAATTCTCTTATGGGAATCGCACGTTTACCGATTTCAAGCTTTTATTTAATGTGTGTTACAAGCGTCGCATTCCAACAAAACTATTCTTCCTTTCTGGAATTTTTATTGATTAAGGAATGTTGGACTTTATCATTGCTACGAAATCCGTGTTTTAAAACGAAAACCTAAAAGTCGGACTAATTTCTTATTTTTAAATTTGATTTTATTTTTCTTGAATCATTTTATTTTTTAGTAGGTATATGTATATATTTATTTAATTTTTTATTTTTTGTTTGTTTTCTTTTTTTATTTTAGTGACGAAGATCTTGAAGGAACAGAGCCACCAGTCGTTTAATAATTATGATACTTCGGATCTTTTCTTATCGTAACTTTTTTTTAACAATTAAAACTTGTCGATGCAAAACTTTATTTGCGTACAAGTTTTGAGTCATTTTATTAAGAGCATTTTATTTTCAATTCAAATTATATTTTTTAGTTATAAATATTCTGAACGAAACGAACAGGGCAGTTACATCCCATAAACAAGTAAAAGAGATAACCAGTGTTATTTGTCTAATTTTTTTTATACCTTAATGCATATAAAATATAATTGAGGACAACTTACGGAATATAAAAAAACTTAATAATGCACGTTAGTTACATTAAAAATTAAAAAAAATGTTCTTAAGTAATTTTAAAAAAAAATCAAATTTCGTAATTTGCATTAACTTTCTTTTTTTCACAAAAAAGTAATGAAAAATATTAAAATAAATGATTTTATGAAAAAATTGTGTTCTTATGTACGATTGTTATGTTTCTAATTGTTAATTTGTACAATATTAATCACAAATAAATATAAATATTATACTAAAAGGACGAGAAAATTAAGCAATAAGCAACTGTATAAAGTCAAAACTGAAAAAGAAAATATAAAATTTGCAAAAAAATTTGATTTTGGTGCTTATTTTATTTGCAGCTTATATATAGACTGGCAAAAAAGAGCAAGATGGGTGATGTGTGTGTGTGTGTGTGTGTGTGTGTGTGTGTGTGTGTGTGTGTGTGTGTGTGTGTGTGTGTGTGTGTGTGTGTGTGTGTAGTGGCGGTATAAGGAGAACCCAATTAGCACTATGTGCCGTTTTGATACAACAGCTCTTTTTTGTAATTCATAAATGCTTTCTTACAACCACCGTGTTGCATTAAAAAAGTTTATTAGTTGCTTTATGGTTTTATTGGATATTTCATCGAGGGACTCAAAAAACGCGTTGCCTAATGTTCGCTGTCTGATTCTAGCCAGCGCTGGGCAGCTGCACAGAAAATGAGTAAGTGTCTCCTTTTCTGAAGTGTCGTTACAGCTGCGACAGTGTGTGTTGTATGCGATGTGACCTATCGGCCAGTGCCCTGTGATGACCGCTATTATTTGTGTCTATCTTTGAACCATCTGTGTAGATTCTTACATCCGAGGTGAAATTAATGCGTCCACTATTCCAGTCTTCTTTCGTCGGAAGAAGTCGGTGTATAGTCTGTCTGATTTGGTGCTAATTCCCTCGGTATTGAGTCTAGGATACAGCTGTGTCCATATGGCTTTGAGGTCCATAGCTTAGATTCTCTGAGTCTAACTGCACTATGTGTAGTTATGTTATGTATGTGGAGGTCTATAGGCAACAGATGGAGCACGACTGTCTTAGCATCCGTAGGAGTAGTCCTAAGGGCGCCTGTGGTCCCTATGCATGCCATTCTTTGTACCTTGTTGAGTTTTGAAATATTGTGTTTTTTCTTAAGAGCCGGCCACCAAACTAATGATCCGTAAGTGAGGATTGGACCTACTACTGCAGTGTTCAACCACTGAACCATTTTAGGCCTTAGGCCCCAGTTTTTACCAAAGGTTTGGTTACAGGTATAGAAAGCTGTTCATGCTTTTGTGACCCGTTGATTAAGGTTGATCTTCCAGCTGAATTTAGGATCAAGATAGACTCCTAGGTACTTTGCGCTGTGTGCTAGAGACAGTTATTGACGGCTTAGGCGGAGGAGAGTAAAGGTTGGTATTACATTATTATTACAAGATGGATGATAAGCTTGAATACATATAAACTAGAACACAAGTCAATAATACTTTCCAGCTTGATAGAAGCCGAACCAATATGGATATCGCATACATTTATCTGCTCCCATATCTGCGGTCATCTAACAAGAGGTCTCATATGTTGTCAACAGAAACAAGTAGCACTTTTATGAAAAGAGTGCAAATATTTATTTTTTTCTAAAGGCCAGCACTATCTGCTTTATGTCTGCCCACAAAAATGTATTCCATCAAGTTTGCCACAATTTTGCGCTATATTTATTTTTAAGAATATGAACTAATTAAGGAAAAGTACCTAAAAAAGTCCTCGCAGTAATATAAACCACGAAGGAACAAGAGGATTCAAGCGGTTTTAATTTTTTTCGCTTCGAATTTGAAGGATTTGAAGGAAATATGTTGTACACCAGAAGTAAATGAAAAATAATGACAAAAATCTAATTTTAATAGGAAACTTGAATTTCAAGACGGCCCAGAATAGTCTTAAAATAATTCGTTCAATATTCAACGCTACGTATTTCTTTCCAAATAATATTTATTAAAACTAAATTATTTTTTCGCAAATATTCACAAATATCCTTTTTCTAACGAAGCGCTTAGAAGAAATTCATGTACCTAGCAGAACATTTTCCATATTGGCTGCCAGATCGGCTGACATTGGCCGCCTCGTGCGGATTTTCATTTTCATATTGCTCACAATCTTCACTGTTTGTGTTGCTCGACGTGAATAACAAAAGTGTTGGATATTCACCGTGGTCGTGTTACTAGTGATAGAAATATATTGATGTGAAAAAATTATTTGGACTATTTTTTGAGTGAATTAAATGGTTTAAGCGAAATTTTGAATGGTGTTTCTCACATTAAAAACCACTCACATTTTTGCATTGCTTAATATTCTTACTAAGGTATTAAATGGAATTAAAAAAATATTTTTGCGATAATTAATAGTCAACTTATCAATTTTGATTGGTCTAAAGCAGCCGAAATTCCATTGTTTGGTCAGAAATATCTGCATAAGGTTGAAAGAACTCAAAACTTGTTTAAATACATTTTATTCCTACATTTTGGAATAACACATGTTCAGCTATCGAGGGTATTTATATGCAAATTGAAAGAAAATTGTTGGATAAGCACGACAAGGAGGATGGTTTTTGATTACGAAAGCTAATAATTTTGAAGGGAAATATTCTGAATATATGAAAAGTAGCCTGTAGAAAAATAAAATATGTTAAAATAATTTCGAGTAGTTTTTGAGCGAATTAATTCATTTGAAGAGGGTTCCTCATGAAATGTGTGTGTGTGGCGGGGGTTGGACCTACAATTTTGATTGCCGACTCCGAACGACCCCGGAAGATTTTTCTTGACAGTTTGTACTGATCGGAGGGATTGTCAGTCACTCGCGAGAGGAGGGGCCATGAAAAAAAAATGTCACATGTTCTTACCCGGATTTGAACCCGGGTTCCGGGTAGGAGACGCACCTACCTACCGAAGAATTCATTTTGTGAGGTCTCTTGGCCTGAAGATCAGGCAAATCATTCGATCTTTAAAACATTTTCCTCAAACGAATCAGCAACTTGAGCGAAACTATATTTCTTTTTACATTTATAGCCGCCCACAGTGAAGAGTTTAAAAAAATAATAGTTAAACGAAGCAAAATTTTTAGTTAGTCGAAATTTTGTGAAATCCCGTAATTTTTTTCTACTTTGATTTATAAGTTGACTTGCCAAACCACAGTTGGCCCTCAAGCATACTCCAGAAGATGAAAAGAAAACAGTCTTGTGTAAGTTGATGAATTATAATTTTATTTGTTCAAATTCAATTCACATGCATTTATTAGAAAATAATGATTAGGTCAGCATCATGCAAATACATATATATTAAGGGGACTGTTGCTGCGGTCTGGACGGGTATTGGATCGTGTGAACGACTGCTGGCCATCTGTGGGAATTTTATCCAATTGTGCTGAAAAAAAGAGCATAAACGAATTCTTCATATGTTACTCATTCAAAATCTCTTTCGTTATATAACGCTGATACCTACTTACGTTTACGTATAAGAAATTAATTTCGCAACAATTGAAAAATGCAGAAAATCCGTTAGCTTGCGTAGGCTGTGAAATAACCCCACCTCCATATATTCACAAAATTTTACTCTCGAAATTTCCATCACGAAGACCTCTAACGCCTCTCGCATTTCGTCTAGTATCGCAACATTACGAACAACAACAATGCAGAGCGTACTCGCATATTGTCTCTTTTTTAATTGTGGTTAAAACTGGGAAGATGGAGATAAAAGCCATAGTTTGTGCGATGGAGAGCCATACGCAAGAGTAAGGAAGACCAAAGGTTGCGTGGGTTGGAGTTATTAAGGATAATTTATAACAAGGAAGGGGAGTCAATTGCTTTGGCTAACAATTCATGTATGTATGAAGAGTATACCGGCAACTTGTCGTTTAACAGCGGTTTGAAAATTGATCAGTTTGAACCGATTTTTTTACGGAGGCAAATTATATCCGTCAACCCAGGGAAGGCCGGATAAATCTACGTAAAACTGCTTCTAAGGGAAAGTGCGCCATAATAAGGAACCAAACTTGACAAGCATACACCAGAAGTGGTCGGACAAAGGTAACAAAAAGAAACTTAGAGACATAAGGATTGGAGAACTCTTTCGACCATGGTTTAATAAAACCTTGTGAGGAACTCGATCTGCTTATGACGTGATCGACATGTGACTGAAAATTGAGATCTCTATCGCAAAGAACACCAATGTCACAAATCGATTCAACTAGGGAAGCAAGAGTTCCGTTGGAGGAGTATTTACGCTTGCAGGAATCGGTTATTTTCGATATTGAGCTCAAGTTGGAAGAACCGATTCCATTTCGAAGTAAATTATGATCGATTCGGGATGATATGTGTTTAGAGATTCTCATGTCATCAGCGTAAATGGACAGGTCAGAGTCTTTTAGTATGCACTCAACGTCGTTGATAGTATGAATACTATTTCAAACACTGAGTATTTGAAAATAACCTTATACTGCCGATTTTCTAAATAAGCTTTTAACCACGACATGAAGGATGGAAAAAATCCAAGAGCCTAAAGTTTCAGGTAAATGATTCGATGGGAGATTTGATCAAAAGCCTTGCTTAAGTCAGTGGCTGTAGCATCAACCTCTTTGCCTTGCTGTAGTGCTTGCAAAGGTAAAGATACAAAGTTGGTAAGATTCCTTTTACGAAAGTACAAAGAGTCGTAGACAATACTTCCGAAAAGCTTGTGTATAGAAGAGAGTTTGGCTATTGGCCCTTGATTAGATATTTATATTGTCTTTATGGCTTTTTTGTGGACAGGGATAGTAAATGTGTCCTTCCAAACTTCAGGGATAGCTGAAATAAGGTCGTTATTGAACATGGTAAAACCAGTGCCCTTCGATCGCCAGTGCTCAATGTTATATCTGAGGTGGAAGTTGTGCAACAGGACACGATTTTCAAGATATGGTTCGGGCGAGTGCTTACATTCACCTTGTACACATCTTGAAACTTTGCGCCTATTATTTCAACTTTCTCCTGAGGATCTTTGATCACGAAAAAAATTTGCATCTTCGATTGCTACTAATGGATCTATGCCTGCTGTCACAAGAACCTGTTCGTTGTCTGCAGTTTGGTGGAGCTTAAGACACGGAAGCTCATTCAGTTTTTTTCTGCGAAAGAATTAATTATTTTCGGGAACATACTAGGGTTGCTAGTTTAAACAGCCCGAATTTTGGTATTCCAACGCAAATTAATTGCAGCACGGTAATTTTGCTGTATTGATTACTGTAGGTTCTTAAGCTGTGACTTCAGTGTTCTAAGCTCCGAGTTTTGTGGATCAGTAAACCGTGTGGTCCGATCTCCTCGTTCGACAAATTTCTGTTAGATGGTGGGTTGAGCGAGTTCGGGGAGAGTGCTCGCGTCATCGTTCAGGAGAAGCGTGTCCACCGCATCCTACTGTGATTGTAAGAGTGTCTTTGAACATACTCCTCCAACTGTGGAGAGGAGTTTCAATGCAATGGAGGCATTGAAAACACAAAGGTGTGCAGTCGGCTAAGGCTACTGCTATCCAAAACCCCAACAATGACAATAACTATAGACAAGTCTTCGGGAACATGAACTGACTCGAGTGATGAAACCCATTTCCCGGTAAATAAAGTTCCAGTGGATGGATTAAGCAACATCAGATGAAACACACAATTTAAGGTTTGAACCACCAGATCTAATATTTAAAATCACATAAGCTGAGCAGTATATAGCTTCGATCTATTCAAATCACCAGGTCCAGATCACCACAACACAGTCTTAATTTAATAAAACCATGGCTGAAAACCATCTTCAGCAGGTGCCTAAGACACAGCTACACTAAAAAATATTAGCTAAATGAATAAACAATATCGGACTTGATACAGAACAAGTGCTGTTCACAAGGAAATATAAAATTTCAAACATCATTCCACCGAAACTAACAGAATTAACTTCCACTGGCCAAGCAAAATATTTAGGTGTTATTGTCGACAGAAGACTAAACTGGAAACAAAATATTCAAGAGCGTGTCAGGAAAGCATCGATTGTACTATACGCAAGAGAAATGTCGGGCCCAAATGGGGAATCGGACCTAGAATTACGCACTTGCGCTACACTGCAATAGTAACACCAGTACTGACTTACGGAGTCCTATTTTGCCGGCCAGCACAACGGACAAAATGTGAATAGAATAAGAATACTGATTTAGAACGCGCCAACAAAATCAAATACCCTTTCTTTTTTTTTCTCAAACGTTAAAAATTTATTTTACTGGGCGACTAATTAAGACGATAAATTTACAAGAGTTACAGCTCTATGGCTCGACCGTCTCGTTTGGTGATTGCTCCAAAAGTAAGTTCATCATCATCTCGCATATAATCGAATAAGCGGGAAAAGCCAACACACCACTTGGTAGAACCAGTATTTACCGACGTCATCAATGGTACGATAATCGGCATTGGGAGTTGCTGTCGCAATGGTCCCAACATGTGTGTGTGTGCAATGATGATGAAAGCAGAAAAAAAATAAAGAAAGAAAACTAATTCAAGACGTTCGAGCCACAGGTTGTTTACAAAGTTCAAATTTTTTTTTTTTTAACAAAATAACAATAACAACTTTAATTAAACAAAATTAACAAAAAGATAAAAAAACAAATAAATAGAAGCTGCGTTCCTCAACAAATACAAATACTGGCATATACGGGAAGCATACTGCTATGTATGCGGCAATAAGGCTAAGATGATGTAGCCAATGGGGAAGAGCCCAAATCAAAGGTCACATGGAACTACTTGAAAATTAGACTACATCACACCTTTTGAGAACTTCGAAATAAAGCACAAACCAACAATCCCTACCTGAGCTGAGTGGGACGAAGATAAGGTGTGCAACTAGAATGGCATGGAAATCTTCACTGACGGTTCCAGGTCGGAAAAATGTACAGGTTCCGGTGTATACGCAGCTATTCAAGAAGGAGTCCTCCGCCAATCAATGACCCCTATAGACGTTTGTTCTATTACCTTATACATAGATAGTCAGACGACCAAAAAGTCTCTGGAAACACCATCGATCAATTCCAATATAGTGAAACTCTGCCGCCTCTGTCTAAATAAGATAGCGGACAGATGCAGCCTTACCTTATGCTGGGTCCCTGGGCACATGGGTATTCCGGTAAACGAAATACCCGATGAACTAGCAAGAAAGGGGGCGCGTCTGCCATTGGCGCATAATCATTAGAAACCTCACTCTCCATTGGAAGCATTAAGAACACTGCTACAGAAGAACGCCATAGAAAACACCAGTCGCAGATGGGCGGAAGTGGACACATGAACAGCATCGAAAACTATGTGGCTTCACTAGATCCAGTAAAAACTAACTTGAACTAGATAGGAAACCAATAATAAAACTATGATAGTAGGCACAATAACTGGTCTTTGCCTTATTGGCAATCAAGTCAGACCAATCTTGGAGCCCCCTTCATTGATTTCTGTAGAAGCTGAGGGATGAGGAACAGGAAACTGTACTACACTACCTAGTAACCTGCCCGGACCTCGCAGAGACAAGAAGAAAACTAATGGGTAGCTGCTTCTTCAACAGTCTTGGAGATCTAGCGATCATAAATATCAAGTTCATCCTAAAAATTCTCTTAACTACCAACTGGTTATAGAAATTATACAACAAAGTAAATGAATTATATAAATGGGTTAAGGAAGAGTCAGGGATAGCCGATAACGTGACAACATAATGGTCCTAATATGTTTAAGTGAGGCATAACTTCCCTTAAGAAAATTGCCAGTCACTCCTACGTACCTTTTACACTAAGGATCAATTTTCGGAGAAGGAGAGTGGGTGTAGCACGTGTCGCTGTGGAAGTTTTTTATTGGGGTTATTGATTGGTAAGAGGTTATTAGCAGTTGCCTTTTTGCTATTGGCAGGAGTTGATTTCATCGTCCATTTTGCCATCTTCATATTTCCAATTATAACCGCATGTTTGGATGGGTTAGTGAAAGGCCACTCGTATTTGGTTAAGACGATCATTTTAAAAACTATGTTTGACATTTTGCGACATCGAAATTCATGGATAGCGAAACGCGGATGTAAGAAGGAGCGTAAGCTTTCGACATAAGCACTCGGGGATTGGTATTTTGTTGTTTCCATTGAGCTTTTTCAGTCGGTCGTCCCATTCAGCTTTAGTCCATAAGGTCCCAAACATTGGAAATTTATTGGGCGGTAGACCACTCAATTCATTTCTTATCCGAGCTTCTTCACTAACTTGCTCAGTCTGACACTGGTCTAAGACTTTTAATTCCAGCGATTTCACTGATAAGGAAATACCGGAGAGGGCTTTGGTAATGGTGTGTAAGGTAATTGGATGGCAAGGAGGCAAGGTTCGAGTGAAAGGAACTTTGGGTGATCAAGGACAGATTTACGGTTCTTAATACCATAAAGTAGAGGCATTGCCTGATTAAGCAGCGCGAGTACATTCTCTACCTAAATTGGAAACAAAATAAAAATGTTTTTAAAAGCCCGATTTGGTACTACTGCCATTCACGGAGCATAGATTCCTGCAGAACCGATGGGACCGTAGGAATGCATTTTTATTATTTAATTTATCTATGCCGTCACAGCGAAGCCAATATGCAAGAGCTATGAACTCCAGCATCCACTAAACTTCTACCGCTGGTCTTAAACTCCTTTAATAATGCCATTAATTTGATCCCAAACCAAATGGTGAGCAGACCACCAAAAAGACAGGCGCTCTTCCAACTGCGGGCCTCAGCAGAGCTTTATTTTGTTAATTGTTAAATATAAGTTTTAAGCCTGGCATGAAATATGCTAAACATTTGTTCATACTTTTCCCCATCATTCATATTTTCCACATCAAATAAATCATCCTTTCCGATTACTTCCATCCATTTTCATTAACACTACGTTTTCATTGACAAACAGTTTAAAACTTCATGTGCAAGTTCCCACAATTTTAATTTTTTAAAAAAGATCATCAAAAGCTTGGATATCTTCACATCGACATAGGTCTTTGTTGGAATAAGCTAACTCCTTATGCTCCATGTATTTACATATGTACAAGTATATCGGAATTCACAAGCGATACGTCATCAAGTAAAGTCAATACCACAATAAATTATAACAAAAATCGCTTTTAAACTGTGTATATTAATTGTTAAACATTATTTTTTTTATTGTAAAACGTATAAATATTTCTTTATGACCTTAGAGAATAATATATCGTATTACAAAAATAAATGCAAATTGGTTCTGATTTGTACAGCAAACTAAGCAAAGGGAGACAAATAATATATAACCCTCACGCTTCAAGATGTTCTTATCTCCCACTATTTATTCTCCATTCTCCTAGTTCGCAGGTACTTCTTCTAAAATTAACTGCTTACACTAACCATTCGTTATTTCTTTTTTATTTTTACAATCGGGCACTCATTCACATACACACTGATAACTGTTAGCCGTTCGAAGACTCTACTTCATGGTTGGCATGGCAACAGCAGCCTGAGTATGGCTTACATCGGTTTGGCGCCACAATTGAGTTACCGTTTTAGTTTGAGTGTAGAACTTAATGCCCATTTTACCGTAGAAGTGGTTGTCTCCTAGGAAGCTACCACGAGTACCGGTGAATGAGAACATTGGCAGGGGAACTGGGATTGGTACGTTTACACCAACTTGGCCAACATCAATTTCGTTGACAAATTTCCTTGATGTAGCCCCATTAGTAGTAAAAATGGCTGTGCCGTTTCCATAGGGGTTGTTGTTGATGAGCTGAATGGCTTCGTCAATGGTGTCAGCCTTTAAAATCACCAAAACAGGTCCGAAAATTTCCTCCTTGTAGCACTTCATGTTTGGTGTTACGTTGGAGATGATGGTTGGGCCGACAAAGTTGCCATTTTCATAGCCTTGAACCTTAATGTCACGACCATCTAAAATCAAATCGGCACCCTCATCAACACCAGACTGCACCAAGTCAAAAATGCGTTTTTTTGATTGTGGGCTGATTACTGGTCCCAAATCAGTTCCGGGTATGTGACCAGCATTGACTTTCAACTTCCGAGCACGTTCAACTAAATCTGGAATCCATTGTTGAGCTTCTCCAACGAAGATAGCTGTTGACAACGCCATACAGCGTTGACCAGCTGCACCAAAAGCAGCTCCAGCAAGTTGGTTCAGAGTGTTTTCCTTGTTGGCGTCAGCCATAATTACACCGTGGTTCTTAGCACCCATGTTACTTTGGACACGCTTTCCATTGCGTCCAGCCCGCTCATAGATGTATTTACCAGCTTGATCCGAGCCGACGAATGAAACAGCCTTGATTTCAGGAGCATCACAAATGAAGTTAACCGCATCGTGCGCACCATGAATGACATTAACAACACCAGGGGGACAACCGGCTTGGTTAAGCATATCCATAAGCATCATTGTTACACCGGGAACACGTTCGGAAGGCTTGATTATGCTAGTGTTACCACAAGTAATTGCTACAGGGAACATCCACAAGGGAATCATTGCTGGAAAGTTGAATGGAGCAATGCCAGCTGTCACACCCAAAGGCAAAACTAAAGAATAGGTATCCATATCCTTTGCGACATTTGCAACTGTCTCGCCCATTTGTAGTGAAGGAATGCTGCAGCAGTGTTCTACGACCTCTGTTAACCAAAAAAAGACATACGTCAGTTTGACTGTAAATGTGTTAGCTTTAATTAAGTAATACTTACGAAGACCACGTAAAACATCGCCCTCGGCATCGACCAGAGTTTTTCCCTGTTCCTTTGTGATGTTCTTGGCTAGTTCACCCATGTTGGCCTTGATTATGGCTTGGAACTTAAACATAACTTGTTGCCGCGACACTACAGATTGTTGTGACCAACTTTTATAAGCTTTCTTAGAAGATTCCAAGGCAGTTTGCATTTCATCTTGAGTGGATTTAGGCACTCGAGTAACTACTTCATTAGTGGCTGGATCATGGAGATCAATCCACTCCTTTGATTTCGATTCAACAAATTTACCATCGATGAAAAGTTTTGTTGTTGGAGCAGTAGTAGATGAGTAGCTTCGTTGCGCAAGGAAACGAGCCTGCAATAAAAAAAAAAAAGTTAATGAGGTCTTGCATTGGATCCATGCACGATTTAGATGTTGCAAACACTCCAATGTCCTAGTGTTTTAAGAAAGATGTCTTTGTTTACATATATCTATATGTGTAAGTACCTACGCAAGTTCGTGTGGTTTTTTCCTTTCGCAAGTAATATTAGATCCGAACTTATTCAATCGATGTGTGATATCACAAACAACATCCCATAAGGTTTTTGTGTAAGTTCGCTTTAGCGGCTTTATTTCTATATACTATAGAAAGATTCAATGAATGTGACTTCACTCATTCTATAAAAAAGCTTACAATTGCGAGTTGGACACGCACTCGGAGGGTTCTGTACAATCATACAATATGCAAAACTAAATATCTTTTTAATTGTAAATTTATCATATCCTACAGCTACGAGTAAAATTGAGTACCGACATAAAAAACTTTTTTTTTATGAAGACTACTTGTATTTCGAACTTTATTTTAATTTTTTGTTGTTATAGCGCCCAATGTCTACCTATTTCGGCTCAGAAGATACAGCCCTGTAATAGACGGGCGGACGAGCAGCGGAATCTTTATAATGCGGTTCCGTTGGCACCCATTATACCAACCCGTTTCCCATACGTACAGAAAACTTTGAAATTAAGGTATCAACTTATTTGGAAGTCAGCAAAGAAGAATGTGATTAGTCACGATGAAGTAGTTGGACATCTAATTCCTTCCAAACTTACAAATCAGAAACACTCACCGATTGTTTCTTTAAGTTAAATTTCTTTAAGTTTCTTTTCGCAAGCCTTTATAATGATCTTAGAATAAATTAATATAGCCAATTAGAGAAACAACAACAGAATTGTATTTCAACTGACTTTCCAAGAGCATTATACACGGACAAGTACAAAGTTTTTGTACAGAGAACAGTGCTTGCGTTCCGCGGGTAACAAAAGTAGTGATGTTATTCAAACAGTCAAGCATATCAAGCACGATACTGCTGACATCATCTTTGTGTAAATAATCATAAACAGGTAAAGTTTTTCCAATCCTCGATTGGTTAAGTTCAAACTCCAATAAGAACAAGAAATTCCAGATCGGAAATTTAAAAAAATTAACAAAATCAGGATTTAAAGCGATCACCAAAAGATTGATTAAACGATTTTATGCTGCAAGCTTATTGTTGAATTGAATCTGTGATTCCGACTTTTTTTTGACAAATTCAGGCGAGAAATTCATCTCAAAGGAATTCATGCCAAAATGTAGTAGAAATTATATAACTTTCCGGACGTTTCGACGGCAAGATATTGTCTAAAATTAAAGATTTTAACTTTTTACATTTACTTGATGAACAATGTAAAAACGTTTCACTTTTTTTCGATGAAATGATTTAAGAGAGAAATTTAACTTTCAATAACGTTGAAGATCTGAATGTCGATTTTGTGGATGACGGCGAAGAAGCCTAGTCAGTCTGTGTGTTTATGATACGCGGACTTTGCGATAACTTAAAGTACGTTCTGAATTAGATTGCAAGCAAAACAACATATCCAATTAAAACGCTGCTAAAATTAGTATTCAACTACCCTCCATATTATCACTCGTAAACGATATTTTTGAAGGATACAGTGACTTCTTATATTTTCGTCTAAATAAGGTGTAACTGGATCCTTAAGAAATCTTTTTGTTCACATATCAGCAGCAGAAATGCCAACAAGTAAAGCCCCAGTCTATAAGAACTTAATTCATCTCATCGACAAGGACTGCTTCGAATGCGTATTAGAATCGGGTTTGATGTACAGCCGGGTGGTAAAATTTCATTTGCCATTTCTGAAACAGAAATTCGAACAACACTTTAAGCTTTTATTAGATATCTCGTGGCTATTGATGATATAAATTTTTCCAATCAGTGAATATACCATGTTCTAATTGAATAGAAATGAAATTATAAGACGAATAGTAAACTTATATTTCAGACCTGTTTATATACCAAAAATCTTACAATTCCGATTTCGATTTTCTTTATAACTTAGGCCTCTTTCTGAACTTCTGTCAAAGGCACGTCAACATTTTTCAAAACATCTACCTGAACCGCGCAATCATTCAAAATGCATAAAAGTCAGTGAAATATTCGAGAAAAATTGGTTCGATTAGACAAGTACAGGGATGATCGAATTTAAGCTCTTTCCTTTGACTCTTTGTTTACTATGAAAAAATTGTAAGGGAACTGTAAGTAGAAGCTCAAAAAACACGCGTAGAGAAAAAATAACAAAACAGAAACTTGCGTTTCAAAAATTTATTCCATATAACTGAAAAAAAAATTGCAATATGCAAATCGTAATAAACCGTCCATAGCAACTGCGCGCATATTTTCCCGCAGGCAACTTAATATGTTTCGTCAAACGAACGCAAACCCAAAAACTATCAATAGTTACCTGCTTAATTTTTTCCTTCCTTCGCTGATTAAATACTGCGAAGCTGACTTAATCACCCATAATCACCACATTCAGTACAAGAGAACTGACCTATTACAACTATGATACTTGTTTAGGTACTTGTTGCCACAAATTATCAAAACCATTTAAATATCATGTTCCAATTGTGCTGAAAAACGAATTTGAAACTGTTTCAATTACGATATCAATAAGAATTATGATACCGCATATACTAATTAATTATGATACTATATGATATACTATATATCGGCGATACCGCAAAATAAGAAATTCATTATGGATCAACTGAAAAATTAAATAAAAAAGTAGTCAAGTGAGAGTTGTGCAACAGTAGGCGTGTTTTTTTGTAAACGTATATACATACGATAGGACAAAAAAACGACAATCGGCGTTTGGATTATACGCTCACAAAAGTTGGCATCACTGTCACAAGAAGTTGAGATTTCACTGACAAAAAGAACTTATCAATCGGCATACAAAATCAACAAACTAAAAACAAAAATTATAAAAAGGCAGATTAACAATATGGATAGTTCTAAGTACCGATTTTCAAATTCAAATATATTTTCAGACTTTAGTATGCGCGCCATCTATGTGCGCATAGAAAAAACAATCTATCGGCGTTAGTGAGTTAACACGCAAAGCTTTTGACTTATCGCCGATAGGTTTACAAAAAAACACGGCTTATGTATCTTTAATTTAAGATTTCTCATATCATCACACATACATGTGTACGTGTAAGGCAGACAGAGTAAAAGCTCGATATCGGTTTACTTGTTATTCCAATAAGAAAAAGAACTTCGGAATGGGATATTAAAAAGTTTAAAAATGATTAAGATTTAAAGGATCACAAGATTAAAAAATTATTTGAAGAACTACTGCAGAAATGTGTGAATCTAAGATTCTGACGCCAAAATGTAGTGGTGTTGGTGTCACATCCATGTATGTGTTTTGCTATCGCAACTAAAGATATTGATAATAATGTTATTTTTTTTTAAATAAAAAGTTAAAAACAAGTGTATCATGTGATTCTGCGGCGTGTTTAAGTAATAGCTGTGAACATATTTAAGAAGTTGCTTTAAAGAAGGGATTGGAAAATATTAACAAATAAGAAAATATGTATTTAAACATTGAATACCCTGGTGTGCTGAAATGCGTAGTCAACATACACAACGTCTCATGTAATGCTTACAATGTTTAAAGTGTTTTATTGAATGCTTTGACAGGCAAAACTCAAACACACATCAAAGTCAAATAAAATACTTTTATTGAATAATATATTTTAGGGAAATGATATTGTTGCTAATTTTTTCGGATTAAAAAAAAGCCGCCACGAATGCAAAACACGTATGTGTTCAAACATATATTGTTGTGATATTGCGTCTGGTTGGGTAGAAAACTTTACAATATTCAATAAGCATTAACAAAACTACATTTTGACATTCGTTCCACAAGTGACAAAATGTTTTTTATCATTATTCTTATTGGAATTCGAGCTTTTACATTGCGTTGGATGAACGAAATGACTGCATACTTTAAAAAGTTGTTGAGATGCTCAATGCAAGTCACTGTCTCCTGTTAGGTGTTCAGGTGCGATTTTATGTCTTTGTATGGTGAACTCCATATATTTTTTTCTTTAAATAAATTTTATTATTTATTGTTGTAGCAGTAAACCTTCTGTGAAAACTTCAAGTGTCTCCCTTCAACAGCTTAGGACATACAACCCTGTGACAGACGGACGGACTGCGGAGGCTTACTAATAGAGTCCAAAGGACCCTTTCGGAAGGGATCCCTAAAAATAAGTCTTCTTGCAACCGCAGTGAAAGAACCGCACGTTCATATTTTCAGATAGTTCGCATTTTTTCATCACGAAGATATCTAACGCAGTCCAATGACGAATACATCGAAAAGCAAAAACGTTAACTACAACACTGCGAACCACAACAATGCGATATGGGTAGTTTTCTATAGAATCGATGCGTCCGTAGGAATACATCATGTTATTTTATTTATCGTCAGGTGCTCCATGAAATTGTTCCATGAAACGGGAACAACTTACCAACTTAAATACGTACACTAAAGTCTTGTAATTATAATATTGAATTAAAAGACTTCAGACGCTCTTAATGTCCTTATGAAGAATATTATTAAAATTGCAAATAAAAAATTTGATAAGGGCTGTCATTCAAACGTAACGCAAGTATGCCCCTCGATATACAAATTTGAATCTTGGAATGAATTATGAGCGGTCTTAGTGTCCGAACAAATCATGAACTGAGCAAGTTGCAACGATAAAATTGATCAAAGTGATGCTTTCAAAATTGTTTACTCTCCTTGCCAAAAATGTTTTCATCGTTCTTGTGTCTTCTTGTGCAGGAACGACAAACGCCAACGCTCTACCCAAGTCACTTGGCACAAACGGATGTATGTGCAGGGAAAGGATTCAAGAGAACGAAAATAGTGCGTAGGAAATTTAAAAAGTGACGTTTATTTTTTAAATTTTACCATGCATTATCAAACTTTGCTTTTCTTAAAACTAAAATGTTATTGCATGTGTGCGGTTTATTTTTTTTAAAACAAGAAATTCGCTCGCATATGATGCTAAACATCAAATTATTAAACCATGATAACCTGGATAATAATATTCCTGAACTCTTTATTGCTCGTAACCTGTCCCACCGGTGGTTATACATATTTGACACCATTGCATTAAGCAAAAGATTAATTTTTTTTTATTCTATGTTAGCGCGCTGAAATTTGTCAACTCTAATAATGAAAACACAAATCGCAGAATTGTGTGCATTCGAAGTAAAGTGGACATCTGAAGGTCTTCTGGATAAAAACCATAATCATTCCTCATGTAAAAAAAAATCCATCCCTGATCTCAATATGACACCGACGGATTCATCGAAGCTGCATTTGTAGTAACTTTTTTAATTTATAACGTATTTTTCCAAACTAAAGAGATAAGAAGAAAGATTATTAAGAAACCTGCGCAGTAGTTTGGAAAGTGATTTGGCTACAGCTATACCAAAGAATATACAAAACCCAAGAAGTCACATCTAAAACTATAATCAATTGTTTCTGAGCTTAATCTACAAGTATTTCTCGGTTAAAAGATTTATTTAATTGAGAAAACTTTTGCACAGCATAAGTTCTGCTGTGTGGAAGACAACATATATTTTGCTTGTAGACTCAAAGCTCTCGAAACAGCAGAAGTTCCGCCTATGATTTTTTTTTTCACATTCGACTGTTCTGTCATGGTTAACAACAATAACAAAATAAACAGCTGCTGATAAAAACAAAATAAAATAAAATTCAAAGATAATGGATGGCATCGTACTGTTTTTTGAAGACGAGGAAATATCTTCAAATAAGCGAACACCTCGGGCTTTTAGTGAAAACATTATGGAGCTATCATTTGCCAAAAAAAGATTTCATTGTCGTTTATAATCTTTATGAGATTAATTTGTATATTGGTTTTATAAAAAAAATCGTTTGAATAAGGCAGCCTTTATTATTAATTATGCATTGGAAGCCAACAAAAATATTGACTAAAACCCAAATTAAAGTTCAAATCTTCAAAATTTAGGATTTCAGAGTTAGAATATAGTATGTAGCGCGACATGCAAAAATCATCATCATATGTATGAAGTGAGGTACTACATGTATACTACAAGTGGCATTATTGGTTCTGATGAAAGAAATCGCTCTCATAATCTGCCATATTTTTAAATCTTTTGCTGCTCTTGCTCTTTTACTCAGATCTCTTCCTATGATGGAAGAAAAAGGAATGCTACGAATAAAGATATCTGATCTGTGGTGGGGTTTGACAGATTTCCTTGCGTAGCGAAGAAATCTTTGTTAAATTTCCCTCATATATGGTATACCTTAAATTTCCCCATAGAGACTCGCTTCCCTTCGCTACCTTAAATTTTAAACTAATGTAAGAAAAAGTGACGTACAAATGCCGAAAAAACACTTCTCTGGCTAATGAATAATCGCGAAAGGTTGAAAGACCACATTGACGGATCAAGCGCGTTAATCGACCAAATTAATCTGTAGTTTAACCCGAACCCAGGATGAATGATTCTTTTATGAAACAAATTTAAATTAACATACGGCCCATGAAAAAAATAGATATGTACGTATTTATCTTATCAATTTATTAAACAAAAATTAAAGATACCATGGTAAACTTGAAAAATAAGAGATATAAATAACATTTTCTGGGCAACCTGGCAACAAGCTTTTAAGTCATTAATATTGAATAAATTGAATACGTATACTAAGCCGAAAAGCAAGAAAGAGCACAGTTGTCAATTTGTTATTATGAAACAATCAGACCACAGAACAAGCCCCCAGATGAGAGGTATAAAAAACAATACAGAATAATGTTGTGTGATATTCTATGATCGTATTGGTTTTAGTGCTAAGCTAAGTTTTTTTCTAACGTAAATACGTACGAACATGATTTTAATGCTTTCACACTTCTCTAATCACGACGCACATGGGTCGAGCCAACTAACGTCACGCAAGCTTTAAAGTAAGTACCTATTATGTAAATGAATGTGTGCACACGATAAAAAATAACATATGATGATCAAAACAGTCCCCGTAAAAACAATCTATTGTCAAGTTACTTTGTCCATTTAAATCCACAGGTACAATTTATGGACAATGGATTTGACACTGTAAACTGAACTTGTCACTTATAATGCAGTAAAAAAGAACCACCTCCCACTTGGATTGCGGTTAAAATCAATTGACTTATCAAAAAAGTAGTATGCCGACTTGCGTAACGCTCTCGGAGCTTCCACCTCATAAAAATATTCAAAGATTTATCCAGTTATGGAAATGAATCAATTCAAGTGAATCAAGAAAGAGAATTGTCTTAAGGGCAACACTTACCTCAGCTCCAATTAGACGCACAAGAGACATTTTATATAAGGCACTATAGGTACAACAACTTATAAATTGTGGAACTCGAGCGGACTCAACTGGTCTATGGGTTCGCCGGAACTGTTGCCAGAGAATCTATTCTACTTTGCTGGTGGAATATTGTCAGTCAATGGAAGTACGGGTTTTCTTCTCTTTTTTAGTCGTATCGTAGGAATTTGTTGTCGGGAATTCAACGTTTGGAAGTGGAATATTCAAATATGTTTGTTTATATGGCTATGCATATGTGTACGCAGGTTCCATGTATTGATTGTTGTTTAGATTTCCAGTGAGAAAACACTTTCGACTTTACTTTGCGACTTTACTTCACTAAATTTTTTAAGTTTTTTTTCGATACAAAATTAAAAAATAAAAACGAATATACTTGCGCTTGGCGCCGTAAGCTTGACAAAAGGTAAAATCGTTTTTGCCAAAATGCAGACTATTTTGAACATTCGAATTTTTATTTATATGAAAATGGCTGCCAGTGCCGGTTGAAAAAGTTTAAGAACTATAGGGCCACCTCTTCGATATTCTACTAAAAGAGCAAATCATCAACTAAATGTGCATATATAGAAAAAGCCATGGCCAAAGCCGGCATGCCCCATCGTCAAGAAAGTCAATAAGAGTCTTTACAACATCAAGTGGGAACATCTGAAATCATTCTGAAGCACGCTTATCAGCCCATAGGAAACCACTTTTTTAAGTAAAGGTCACCATATCTTAATAAACTTCTAAGCCCCATATCATTCATATCAAAGAACATTGATCTTGCCACTCCTGTTACTTCGACTCGAGCTCTGGACGATAATTCGAGCAGATATTTTACAACATCGGGAAAATATTCTCTGGAGAATATTCGGATATATGGAGAAACTAAATATAAATGTTAACTCTATGAGCTGTTCCCACGTGGGAATGAAGTTCGAAAAAAACCAAAACGCGTCAACTAGGAAACCGTCATTTACTCAAGTTGATAATCTCTAAAATATTTGTATTGGCTTGTCTGAAAATCAATTTTAGAAAGTCTGGTACATATTAAGTTTCTTAAGAGGAAAACAAGTTATACGTGTGAGTGATCTCATATCATTTTTATGGCTTATAAAATGAGACAATATTCTGAAATATTAAATTGACTTAGTTCGCTAGGCAATCTTGACAACTAGTAGAATAAAGCATTTTTTATAAAAGATGGCTAAGTTTCTCATGGTCCTAAAAGTTCTGTATTTTACTTCAATACCCCAACATAAACATTATAAACGCGTGAAATGTAAAAATCCATATAAAAATAAAGTTGAAAACAGCATTGATTTCTTGTACTTCGATTATAGTTTTCAACTGATTTATATAACCTGACTACGCAAACAGTCAAAAGTAATCGAGAAATTTCTAGATCCAGCCATCTATCACACCACTGCGACCAACCTTTGTTGCCTAATCGTATCGCACGGCATATATATATTTTAAGACACACATACTACCGCTTCAGACTTATACGTTCCAATCGAAAAACATTTCGTTGGTTGCTATCAAAAGAATACTATATTTCGGGCAAAAACGTGGAGCTTTTCATTTTCCAGTGGCTATTATTAGAAGCAAAACAAATTTCCAATGGCTGGCACTCGCTCGCGTTTCATTTCTCAATGTGTTTCAATGCCAATCATGTGAGGCAAAGATACAGATCCATACATATGATATGTTATAGAGTAACAATAACAAGTAATCTAAAAGATACACGTGTTGAATTAAATGGGATGGGGAAATGGGACATAAACAAAATGAGAGTTGAGACAGCATTACAGCATTTCTGTAAATTGAAATTTCGCGAAAGGAAGCATGCGTGATTTGGGAATTGATAGCTGTTGTTGTGACTCCAGCTGTCCAAATTATTCAAGGTTACTGAGATATAAAACATATAAATTCCTAATTATAACAATATATTGTATTGTTGGAATGTTCATAAACAATTTTATACATATTACGATTGAGGAGTGCAAATATGCAGAAGATCACTGTGCTAATTGTTGTCCCATAAACCTATATTATATAAGAAGTGACATTATGAGTCTTGACATTCGATATTTGTTTGGCATGAATTCTTATCTGGCATATTAAATGGAGTGTTTATGATGTCTTGGGTCAAAAGAGTATAGTACGCTGACATTTAAATGACATTTGATATTTGAAAAGAAATTGCGTCAATAAGGGGCACTTATGAAAACATTGTGTTTCTTGTCACTGACGTTACTGAAATTGGAATTACACTGCTGTCCATAAGTTTCCGGATAGTAAATTTCTTATCATCTTCTTTTATTAATAGCTTCATCAATACTATCCTCCCACTACACTAAATATTCAGAATTATATTCTAGAAATTGCAAAAAACAGATACCTTTTTCTGCATCTATAAAAATGCTAAGATTGCCTATCAGAAATACAAATGAGGAATCTGTTTCGAATGCTAATACAATTTCTGTAGAAAACATGGCTCATTTTGACAAGTGCAACAGGTGGTTTCATTTTTCTTTTGCTTGTTGTTATACCATAAATTGGCTGAGTCAGCGTTCTACTCCTAAATGAACACATAGAAAATGTTCTAGCAGCACTGGACCGTAAGAAATGTTCGAATTGTTTTTTTTTTTAGTTGTAGTCGGTGCACAAGGTTATTCTCGAGTATGAAGCTTGTAAGCAAAGTTATTCGCTTTATCAGATACGGCAGCAATTCCCAAATGTCGCTGTTTGTTATATACCATGGAGCATTCACGATTTTTTTGAAATTTTGGTATTATCGATCTATTGCTTGGTTTGGTACAAACCCACAACTGTTTAAACTTTAGTCTTGCGTGCCATACCTTCTCGAAGGTTTGCGATACGTTGGCAAATGCACTAAAGTACATCTTATTACCTTCTAATGCTTGACTCTAAAACCAAACTGGTCTTGTGTTAAGCGACTTACTTCAATTAGCGGTTGCAATAGTTTTAACAACATTTTCTCAAAGATCTTAGATATTATTGGCAGGAGCGAAATAGATGTATATTAGGACAGTGTTACGGTGTTTATCTTAATGATGTACTGGCGTATTGGCGTTGTGCTATACGGCACAGAGATCCGCTTTCTCTTGGAAATCAAGCGAAAATAAAGTATGCATTAAGATTGTGATATTTTCATTTTCCAATTGAAAATTCCACAATATTGATATGGTCCAGTTTCCTGAAGAGGGGAACATCCCTCACTTCATGTATTTTTATTTGAAAATAGTTCCTTGCAAATTTTTTATTGACAAGGGACCATAAATTCGGGAAAAATTAAATAAAAAGTATTGAACGAAAATATCGGGCCCTAACCGCATTTTTATCGTAAGCATTAAATGGTCTTATATATGATATTACTGTTAACGTGTAATGCTGCTTTTTTCACTGTCATGCTTTAAAACTTGTGAGCAGGTTTATGGTGGTTGCGATAAAAGTAAAAAGCAACAATTCAATTCAATTTATTTACATAGCATTGTACAAGTAAGACTTTGTCTTTTATAGTACATAAATTATTCGTTAAAAGTGTATGATAACAATTAATTAATGTATACAAGAAAAAGATGTAAATATAAAAAAAGATTTCAAACAAAACAAATACGTTTTAATATAATTTCCAATTTGAAAAGACTGGTTTTATAATGGTCATATGTGACTTCGTAGATTCCGTGTACCTAGAAAAATTGTAGAACTCAAAAAGGTAATTTCGCCGCCCACTATCAACAAATCGTACTAATTGTTCAAACAATTTTGTGTAAAAGACAATTTTTCTCAACAAAATATTCTTCGACGATATGTCAAATCAATTTGATAAGTATAATTAAACATCACTTCTTTTATTATCTCTGACAGGCTTGAATACATTTTTTAAAAGTTTATATATTAACCTTCACCCCAGACTTTTTATAGATCTTTTTGAGTTCTACAACAATTCTGAAGAAAGCAATTAAGTTTTTCTTTCCGTCCCGTTTTTGCTCTTTCTAATGACAGTCCAGTCTAAATACTGGTGAAGAAGAACTTTTAAAAATCGGGAAGCTAAAGAAAATACCACTTACATATGTATAAACAAACAAAGCTAACTTTTTTATAATATAAAATTATTTATTTATTATTACCCTACCAGCACTACCACTGAGGACGAACTATAACATTATTCCGCTCCGGAACAATGAGTGGAAAATAAATGTCGATAACTCTGATGCTTTTCGAGCGATTTCAATTCGGAAACTTCAATGCTTTACTTAATATACATAAATAAGTTTGAGAGGCCGATGCGAGTCTTCGTTCGTTAGGGGACTGTTCCCATCGTGCACGAAAGAACACATTATATAAAATGTCCAGAGCAAGGCTTTAAAATTGTTGACGCTAGGAATATCATCAAAAAGAAAAATCAGCGAACGCAAGGAGAAGTAATCACAACCTAGCGTGGCCTTCCTCTCTTCATGCTTACCTTTTATAAAACCGATAATATTGATGATATTTTCAATATAAAAACTATTTCAAATATCAGGGTCAAAGTCGAAGCCATGTAAAGGGGCAGACAAATGATACCGCAATGTAAACGATGCTTCCACCATAAAGCGGTGAATTGATAAAAAGAACCACGATGTGTTAAATGCGCGGGTAGTCATCTCTCCGTTGAGTGCAATATAAATAAGCAGAGCATAGCGGTTTGCGCCAATTGCAAGGGAAATCACTCAGCGAGTTATCGAAGTTGTGAAAACGCAAAAGAACCCAAAAAACGAAGCGATACACTCCAGAAACCTAACCAGAATCAGGACCCAGAAAACAGAACCAAGTCGAAAGAAAGATAACTGTTGGCCCGAAAACGAACGCTCAAATTGCGCCTCCTAAAAATAAATCAATGTCGGCTACAGCAGACCCGGTGCATCAAATACTCGCCGCTATTTTGGAAAAACTTTTACGGCTCAAGATGAAGTTTCACGAGAGGCAGACTACTCTGCAAGGCCAGCATGCAATGTTGAGTAGATTTCTTTTCAACCGGAAAGCCAACCGATATAAATAAAATTCCTGATCTCGTCGACTTCTGTATCGCAAATAGAATTCATAGATACCTGAAGAACGTCAAAAATGCTTTGATCTCTGCTCACATCACTCGGCTGTCATTTTGAAGTTGGGTGGAAGCCTGACGAAAATAGATAGAGCGCCTAGATTGACTTATAATAACACCAATTGTGACGGCTTTAGAAAATATTGCAAGGAAAACGTTGCTCTGAATGTATCTCTAAAAACGCCGCTGGAAATAGAGAACGAAATCGACAAACTGGAAATAACTATACAAAGCGCTATGTGTAACAAGACTTCGTTCCGGGAGGCCGGAGTACGGAGAGCGTAAGCGATGGCAAGCATCCCGAGGCCACGACGAGAAAAATATTTGAACCACCTTTCTAACAAGTTTAGGCGCGTTTTTCAAGATTTTTAGAGTCTCGAGACTTCCGCTCACCTCGAAGACTTGACTGCGGATAAGAGCTCAAACTGTTCATTATGAAAAGCCGCTAGGTCCACTAAAAACCCATTATTAATGCTTGCTTGAGAATTTTATTCGTCGCAAGGCAATGGAAAGTCACAGAAGTCATAATGGTTTCGAAAATGGGAAAAAATCCAAATGACAAAAAATCATGTAGACCCATTTCACTCCTGCCGATAATATCTAAGGTCTTTTAGAAACTTCTGGTTAAACGATTGAAATCGGTAATTGAAGGAAGACGATTAATACCAGTCCACCAGTTTGTTTTAAGAATCAAGAATTCAACAATCGATCAGGTCTATCGAATATCAAACGTAATTGAAAAAGCACTGGAAAGGAAAAAGAAAAATGAAGAAACACTCGTAGCCACGTTCACAGTCGAATCGTCAACGCGAAGAGCTCAGCAAACTTTAAATAAAATTTATGAGTGGACGAAGACTTGGCGAATCGTTTTAAATGAGACCAAATTTACAAATATTATTTTTACATATAGAAACGCATACAATATTCCCCATATGCAAACGAGGCGCAATATTTAGGAATGACTTTAGACCTGAAACTAAAGTGGAAATCACACGTTAAAAAAGCGCAACGAGCTCGAAACAAGGCTTAGTGGAATGCATTGGCTGCTCGGGAGATATTCGGAACTAAGCTTATTTAACAAACTGCTCTTATATAAGCAAGTGCTAAAATCTTATTGGACGTACGGTATACAGTTATATTGTTGTACCGAAGCAAGCAATAGAGCGATAACACAAAAATTTCAAAACAAAGCATTAAGAGCAATCGTGGATGCTCCATAATATATAAGAAATAGCAACATGCGCAGACATTTGAGAATTGCTGCCGTGTTTGATGAAGTAACTAACTTTGCTCAAAAGCGTTGTTTTCGTCTCCACGATCACTGCAATAAAGAAACTATGCAAACTCTGGATGAGGCTTACCTTGTGCGCCGACTTCAATGAATAAGAACTAGCGCCTTAAGTAAAAATCAATGCAATGACGGAGATAATAGAAACCTTCACTGGAAAGCTACCAAAAGCGATGACCTACAAAAAATGAAACTACTTGTTAAGGAAACTTAGTCGTTGTTTGGAAGATATGGGAGGTTTTTTAGTGAGTAAGAATCTAACACAATAATCCTGCCTACCAACATTCAACAAATTATTACTTTATACACAAGTCCTAAAACCAATGCGGGCCTATGGTTTGTGAGGATGCAGCAAGAAAACAAATATACAAATGATTCAAGTGTTGATTCAAGTCAAGCAACAAAACAAATATGTAAATGATTCAAGTGTTTCAAAATAAAGCACTTGTCAATATTGCAAATGCGCCATGGTATGTTCGACATGCTGATTTATACCGAGATCTTAAAATAAAATTGAGATTGTGGCTGACGAAGTCAAAAAAATTGCAAGGGGGCATGAGGAAAGAATTTGGAACCATCAAAATGAAAAAAATTATTCATTTACTAAACAACAATAACTTAGAAGATTAAGAAGAACAAAACCCTTTGTAATAGTAAACTTGTAACAACATAATCGAAGAACCAAACGAGATCGTATGAAAGAGATGATAATGATGACATTTAAAAAAAAACCGACTTTAAGCGGTTACTAAATTGAATTTTCAAACGTACGCACTGGATAAAATTGGCTGATTAGTCTGACGACTGGGTTTCTATAGGCAGAAGACATAGTTATTACTTTAAGTCCTTCTGAAGGGTTTTTTTTAGTGGGTTTGAGTCCTACACTATTGGAAGAGCGTGCGCAATGTCCTTCAAAGATTTTCACCTGCCTACAAAAAAAATTAAAAAATAGATTCTCTCCTATTACTAAAGCTTTATTATTGTTTAAACAAGTTAAAAACACGTTTGAGACGCCGCGCCGGGATTTCATTTAGAATACAATTAGCATCGAATCATAAGAATTTTGGGCCGATATAAAGACATAAAAGCGTCTTCTGAGCGTTCCATACGTAGTAAAATTGCCAAACTGGGGACAAACGTACACTCATATACATATACTATATACTATTCCATCTCTTTGAAAGGTTTTAATATAAGTTTCACATTTCACGTTTTTTGGGGAGTTCATTAAATTAAAAATTTGTATGTTATAGAATAACATATTTTGCGATTCTGACTTTCTAAATAATTGCAAATTCAAGGAATTATTATTTCTTTAATTGTAAGGTTGTTAACTGTTTCTAGTTGTGAGACTTTTACTCAGATAGTAAGGTTACATGTTGTTGTTGTTGTTGAAAATTGAACGCATTCCTTTTTTGTAGTTTTTGTAATCTATTGAGCATACTTGAAGATCCCAACGATAGAATTGTTTGACAATACTAAAAGTGGGTCTTACTATTGTATAAAAATTTGAATTGCCATTATAGTCTAATATTATTCACAAGTATTTTATTTCACATACATTTACAAATAGTTGTATTTGTATTATTATTTTCAGCTTACAGTGTTATTTTAGTCGTTCTTTTTTATTTTCATAAAGAGCAAAACAAAAGCGGGAAATTATGAATCCCTGAGAAACTCCCAGCTTCAGACAATTCACCCTTGAAACTCACCATCTGCTTGCGATCCTCCAGATATGATTCATATTCATATTCATATTTGAACCATTCATATTCGCATGAATGTTTTTGCCTTAACCCTGATTGTACCTCCATGAGAATATTACTTTCTTTAAAGTATTTTTCAAGTTGAATTTACACGACTTTTTCTTATATTTTTCCATGTAAAGGGAGCATATTAACTGGTCTAAAATTTTCACACTTGTTTGAAATTTCAATTTTCTGTATTGGATCTATTACTGAAGTTTTCCAATATTTTGGAAAGATTCTACTTTTTAATGAATAATTTATTATGTTTAAAAGGGTGGAACCTACACAGTTAAAACTATCTTTTAACACTGTTTTGATCATTTAATTAAAATCAATTTTATCAGGCAGTAAGTTTATTATTCTTAAGAGTTCTTCAATGGAATTTAGAAGTTTAAGCTTAAAACAATTTTGACTTCTATCTATATTATTCAACCATGGTTCAACTAGGATATTGTCATTTATTTCTTTCACACTTTATGCAAAATATTCATTTAATTTGTTTGCTACATGCTTGTTTCCTTTCGTTTTAGTTCCTTCAAACTCAATACTTCTTTGATCTACTGTCTATTTCTTAAAACGAGGGATTTTATGCACTTCCGCCTTGATTTTTGATCCTTTGCTTCATTTATTTTATATTTTTTGTATTCGCGCTCTGTTTTTATAAGGTTTCTTTTGTACTCATTTCTTACTGTTTGATGAAATTTCCAATCAGAGTCTTGTTTTGTTATTAAAAATTTCAAATGTGTTTGTACTTTCAGGGATTTTAGTCTACAAATGTCATTATTAAACCATTTTTGTTTGCTAGTTAAATACTAGCTTTCTTTCTTTCTAAATGATTTTACAAACAACTTTCAACATTTCAGTTTCGAATATAACTTATTATTAATAAATAATACACGATCTTTGTTCTTTTTTATTTAATTATTTATTAAACTTGAATTTCCTCTATGAGGAAGCCGAGTGATGCTGCTTTGGATCGAACACACTGATGAATGAATGCTCAACGCACTGCGGAGATCCAGCCGAATTCGTCACAGTTCTCCAATAGCGGTGAGTTGTTTGAGAGTTGTTTATCACAAAACACTTGTTATCAAAAGTTATTGCGTAATGACGATAAGCGGCATATGGAGAAAAACAACGCCGGCAACGTTCGTCAACCTTTTTGGTGGGAGTCGATATGCGAATCCATAACTATTCCCCCCTTCAAGCGAAGTCGTCCCCGACTTCAACCAGACCATTTCTCGTTTGAAGGAATTGGAAAACTTCGTAGGATAATGCTTCGATTTTCATACATAACTTGACCAAATATTATTTAAGGGCGGGAAAAAAAATATTTTTTTTTACTTATTCAATCTAAATATTTAGGAATATTGCCTACTATATTGCTTATTCTTATATCAGCAAAATATTTAAATCCACAGTTTTTCGCAGTATTTATTTTTTATACGAAATTAATTAAGTTTCCTGATTAAATTTTTATTTTTTATTCCTTATTTACTTTATTTTATTTATTACATTTTAACATATTCCTTATTCATTTCATTTTGTAATCCTTTTTGATATAACAGAGGTAACTTAACATATTCATTATATTTTATATAAAAAAATGCATTTAGTAATATATTTGATGTATTTGTTGTAATGTTTTTAATATATATATTTTTAATATTTCTGGCAAAATGTTATTTTATTTGTTTAATATAAATCTTCAAAAAATACTGGACAATTTGGAGAATTAATAGGCATAGGTTGGTCTTTCCGTCTTTTATCAACAGTCGGTCGTTCAACTTACTTAAGATAAGATTACCTGAGATTATTTTTATGAATCTTTCTGTTGTCTATTAGAACTGTGGTCCCAAAGTCTTTTTGAACCACTTTTTCAATAAACAAATTCCTGAATTTATTGCCGATGCGTCTGTTTGTTCGCACAAAAACTTTTTCGCCTAGTTTGAATGTTTGCGTCTTTCTATTTTTGTTGTGGTAGTTTAAATTAATCCTTTGAGTATCGGTTATTTTTTTATGTACTATCTTATTTTTTAAGGAAATTGGGGTAGAAGGGATTACGTCAATGGGTCGAAACTTAGTAACCGAGTGAATCGTCCTGTTGTACTTGGCTGTTGTAAGTAAAAGGAGCTCAGTAGTATCAGTGATATTCTGTTTCAACCTAGTACACCTTGCTATTTCGGATAAAGTACTGTGGAACCGCTCCACTTGTCCGTTTGTTACGCTGTGGAAGGATGGTGTTGTGAACATACTTATTCCAAAGTGATCCCTAAGCAAACTTCGTATACTTTCCGAAACAAACGCTTTTTCGTTATCACAAACCATTGTATAAGTATTTTAAAATGCATTTAGTATTTCCAGAAGAGGCTCCTTTATGTCGATAATGGCTCTAGATTTTATTGGTTTTACCACAGCAAACTTAGAGAAATCATCTAAGCACGTAAGTAAATTCACCCCAGCAGTTGAATATAGTATATATCCATATGAAGAATCTCACCCGGATAGTTCGGAATGGGTGTTTCGCTTATTTCAGGATTTGGTGGGTGCCTTACATATTTTGCTTCATGACAGATCCTACAATTAGAAACGATTTCCTTAAGTTTTTGTCTCATTTTAGGAAAGTAGTAGTCCTTTAAAATCTGCAAGGTGTTTTCGTGAGCAGATCGATGGGCTCGATTATGCTCCGTTGTCAGAATTTCCATTTGATCACTTAAATTGAATGTATTTGTCAGTGTGGCGAAAATTTACTGAGGGGTAAAAAGATATAAGTTTATCCTGAACTTCTGCTAACGTGGGTGGATCGCCAAAAATCGCATTAACAACGTTGGGGTTAATGCTTTCACTTAATAATTGGAATAGGTTGTCTAGACTATTAAATATGATTATGTGTCTGCTTTGTGTTTTAAAAATTATTTTTTTAGTTTTTGCTATTTCCAACACCTTATTTAGAACTAGTTGATTCCTAAAACAGTTAACTGGATTCTGAACACTAGGTATAGTTTGTGTTAGGGATTCCTCGCTATGAGCCGTTCTAGAACTTGAGCCAACACTTTCTTGTAGAACATTTATATGTTGCCTGGACCAAGCATCGGCTACGAAGTTTTCCTTTCCAGGCTTATAGAAAAATGTAGGCGAGAGTTCTTCAACGAAGGACCTCCATCGTTAAATTTGTTTAGGATTTTTGTCGGAAATCGCAAAGGTTAACGGCTGGTAGTCTGTATAAATATTGAAACGGTAAACTCCATACAGATAATTCCGAAGCTTTTGTAATGACCAAACTATAGCCAACAGTTCACGCTCATTAGTAGCGTAGCTTTCTTCTGTCGACGACAATGTTCGTGAAATCATTGTTATGGGTCTGCCGCCTTGAGAGAGGACTGCACCAAGCCCATGAGATGACGCGTCTGTTGTCAAATCGAAAGGCTTTTCGTAGTCAGGATAAAGAAACAATACATCTTCTGAAGCTAATACTTTTTTAATTCTCTCGAAAGCATGCAATGCTTCTTGATCTAATTCGATGCTTATATTTTTTGACTGGTTAGTGCCAATATTCCCATTCGGTCCCCGTAAATATTTTGTAAGAAGTTTCGCGATTTTAGCATAATCCCTTATGAAGCGTCTGTAGTATCCCGACAATCCTAGAAAGGTCGCAATCTACGGAGTGTCTTAGGAACCTCATAACGAATAATATCCCTCACTTTCTCTGGGCAGGTTTTTATCCCCTTACTTGATACTACAAACCCTAAAAATTCCACTTCTCCCCTAAAAATCTTGATTTTTCCGAAGCAACCCGCATATTAGCATCAAAAAGCCTCGCTAAGATTCGTGCTTCGTGCTCAAGGTGGTCTTCTTTGGTTTTTGAAAAGATGATAACATCATCTATATAGACATGACAGCACTTGCATATATCTTCTCTCAGTACGTCGTCTTTAGCTCTTTGGAAAATGCTTGGGGCATTTTTTAATCCGAATGGAAGTCTGCAAAATTCGTATTTGCCGTTATGGATAGAGAAGGCATTTTTCTCACTATCACGGTCAGACAGTACAATTTGGTGAAACCCTGCCTTCAAATCTAGTGTTGTAAAATATGAAGCTTTTCCTAGGTTGGCAAGGATAACCGTAGTATCTGGAATGGGGTACTTGTCGCTAATGGTCTTACTATTTAACTTGCGAAAGTCTATGACTAGTCGCATTTTGCGTCTTCCAACCTCATCAAACCCTTTTTTGTCGACAATCCAAATAGGATTGTTATATGGAGATCTTGACGGTCTGATAATTCCATTGCGAAGAAGTTCGGCAATTTCAGCGTTAACGAATTCGGCTGCTGCCATCGGATATGGGTACGACTTTGAATAAACCGGATCATTATCGGTCGTCCTTATGGACGCCACAACTCTGGTGTTAAAAGTCAGTGCTTCGTTCGGATCAGTAAAAGCCCTTGACTGCTCTCTTATTAGCGAGGAGAGTTTCTCATACACATCTGCGGGGATCTTATTTTCTATGGAGAGACTATTTACGTCTCAACAGTAGAAATACAGACATTTTTCCTCACCCCCATTGTAGCTCAAAATTCCTTCACCAAATTTATTTCTGCATTAATTTCTCTTAAAAAGTCAAATCCTATGATACCATCGAATGTGCTTAGGGAAGGAAGTAGGAAAAAGGTGGTATTTCTACCGGACATATTAATTGCACATTTCGATGCTATCTGATTACTGCCATGGATTGATTTGACACAAAATGGTTGTCTAAGCGGCTTGTTAGTCTTAAGAGTGCTGACATTTCTGATGTAGTTCTTAGCGGCACCAGAGTCCACTAGGAGCTTTATTTCCTTCCCTGCCAGGGTTCGACCGATTTATGGCAGGAGGGACCTTCCCCTAAAAAATTAATTTCATCGAACATTTCTGGGATTTCATCGTATTCCTCAATATCGCAATTGGTCTCATAAGGATCATCACTAACGTATTCCGTTTCTTTAGCACATTCGTAATTATAAGAGTTTTTATGACCTGGATCATAATACTCAAACTGATAGGGCTGTTGGTCCAGATTTGTGGCTGTTGTAGTTTGCCCTTGATTCAGATAGTTTATTCTTTGATGTTTAGGAAGCGATTTCCGGTCAGACTCGCATTGTCGCTTATGCTGATAAGGATAATTTAATGGTTTTTGAAAGTTGTAAGGGTTTTGAAAATTCATATGGTTTT
This sequence comes from Orthonevra nobilis, assembly GCA_963555765.1. NCBI lineage: Eukaryota > Metazoa > Arthropoda > Insecta > Diptera > Syrphidae > Orthonevra > Orthonevra nobilis. The sequence continues at coordinate 80,511,202 of OY743224.1, read as the reverse complement.
GCGAAGAGCTTGGAAGATGATTGGAATGTTGCATAGGTGTTGGGAAATTATTGGGGTTGGGTGAAGGTCTTTGGAAATGATTGGTGTTCTGCATTGGTCTTTGAAAATTGGTCGGGTTCCTATAATAAGAGGGCTGGGTCTACCTCCATTGGGGTTGACCTGGGTGCTAAATGGCCATTAGGAATTTGTCTATAGCGAGGTGAATTAAATGGTCTATATTGATCGGAATTGTGTGTCCGTTTCGGGAAAAAGTTGTTTGGACGTTCGTTTCTACTCGAAAAAGAATTCGCGAATAAGTACCGAGCTTGGTTTGCTTCTAGCTCTTGTGCAAGAGCAAGAGCGCATGGCATATCGCTGGGTCGCGAAGAAAATAGAATGTCGCACATGGGTTTCTGCAAACCGGAAATAAAAATCCTTAACGCATCATTTCGATATTTTTGGCTCAGAGAATCAATTAGACCTTTGTTTCCTTCGTGGAGCATAATGGTTTTATGAATAATCAAGGTTAATTTCTTTTCTTCTTCATCGTAAAATTCTGTAATCGACATTCTGCCTTGTCGCAAAGTAGACATTTCCTGTTCCATTAAATAAACGGGTCTCTTATCTGCATATGTGAAATCTAACCGTGCGACTATCGCTTTGAAATTTAAAACAGTATTAAACGATGACAAAACCTGATCCGCGGAGCCGACAATTTTATTTCTTATTATGGCCACCGCCTTGTAGTGCTTTGAACTACCATCATGTTCGCCCCCAAACTCAGGCAAAGATTTGACTAAGTCTAATGACTCTTCATACCTTTTACCAGCTTCTATCGCAACAGGCTTGTATTCCTGAACAACCACAGGAGTTTCCAAAGCGTTAAGTCGAGTTGTCAGCTGATCAATTGTCGTTTCGAAAGCTTGTCTCATTTGTTCTGTCGCAATCTGAACCGCAGCAGTAACTATAGCTCTCACTTGGTCGACTTCCATTATTATTTTGTTTTATCAAACAAAATGGAGGAAAATATGCAAAATTTAAGTTGAGTGAGTGTTAGTGTAATATGTATAATATAATTAGAATGAAATATATGTAATGTAATAAATAACTGTAATATAAGTAATGTAGTAAGCATAATAAGTATAAATGTAATAAATAAGTATTAATTTATTTTAATTAACCATAAGAAAACAAAAAATTATTAGTTGAAAATTCAAAACGTGTGCTTGGGATTTAAAAAATTCGTGTTTTTAATAAATAAAAAAACAATAATAATCACTCCCGCTTTTCTTGGTTAAAGATGATGTTATCGGTTTCTTCTTCACACCTTTTATTGATTTGTTTTTAGTTTATTTATTCGTTGTCTTGTTTTTTTTTAATTCCGGTACAATTTATGATGCATTTTTTATTTAGCTTATTTTAAGTTTGATTGTTCTTAATTGCAGTGAATAACAACATTATAATTCTTCTACTGTTATTTAGTTTTTACTTCTTTCACCGCATTCATAGGGTTACTTGCATGTTGCACCGGCCGGAATAAAGTATTAGTTTTGAGTTCACACTTCTCAATTATATATTTATCCTTTGTAAGGAGCAACACTTTATTTTTGACTTGCCCCACGTTGGGCGCCACTTATTATCAATAAATAATACACGATCGTTGTTCTTTTTTTATTTAATTATTTATTAAACTTGAATTTCCTCTATGAGGAAGCCGAGTGATGCTGCTTTGGATCGAACACACTGATGAATGAATGCTCAACGCACTGCGGAGATCCAGCCGAATTCGTCACAGTTCTCCAATAGCGGTGAGTTGTTTGAGAGTTGTTTATCACAAAACACTTGTTATCAAAAGTTATTGCGTAATGACGATAAGCGGCATATGGAGAAAAACAACGCCGGCAACGTTCGTCAACCTTTTTGGTGGGAGTCGATTTGCGAATCCATAATCTATAAAAGGCTAAATGGTTGTAGGTGCTAATACGGACAGTAATACGGACAGTGAAAGTATATCAGTTAGAAACTGAAGAAATACGAGAAAAAATAAGTTTGAGAACGAAAAAGTGAAAAGATTAATTGTCAAAATTGACCAAAAAAGTGCAAGATATAATCTCTTCGACGCTTATAGAAGGATGAACAATATAGAGGAGTTGATGACAGTCGTGGTAGCCACCATGCGCCTTGGCTGGAATTCAAGAACGGCAGCAAAATCACCAACAGCGAACAAGTAACATTGAGAAGGAGAATCGATCCATCAAACCATTCTCTGGATGCAATTAGTTGTGGCAGTTTATGGCTGTAGTGGATAACCACATGGCCAATGTGCCAGCCAATCAACTAACTGAAACACATCAAGCTATCTTTAGCATCAAGATTACTGGAAAGGCTAAAAATTCACATCTACACATCAAGACCGACTACCTGGGCAGACACCAAGCAGCTGTTGATTCAAAAATTCCGGCCACTACTCAACTTTAGTAACATCTTCAGCAAAATCAATTATATAAAGGTAAATACCGAAACAGATTTATGCAATAAGTAAGAAGACATCATTAACCAAATTCATCATTTTGCACAGCTTAAGAAGATAATGCTGATAAGATTGTTAAGTCAGTGTATCAATTACTAATAATAAATATAAAAGATTTGACAATAGGACAACTGTCTAGAGAAATAAGGTTATAAAAATATCTTAATAAAATTAAGTGTTTTTAATTCACATATATTACTGATATGGAAATCTAAAAAGAAATGTCCACAAAAGCGACCAAAACACAAAATAATTTCCGTAGACATTCCGAACTGTTAAACAATTACAGACAACAAAACAGATGTTTAAAACGAACAAGGCCATCGAGTAATCATAATAATTCAATTCGGCATGACACAATTACATGGCAACATAGAAATCATACAGATACTTTTCACAATATACCGATAGGAGTCAGACAGAATATATTTAATCCTTCTGGACAGCTTATGAACAGTTCCTGTGGATATCAATAATAAAGGAGCTGTAGAAAACCAAGAAATAAATAATATAGAAACGACGGTTTTTCTCAATTGAGCCTAGGAAACAAAATTTTTTGCAATCTTACAATAAATGAATATATTTACAAAACATTAATAGACACAGGGTCAATAATTTAGATTATAAATTCCACAAAAGTTAATTGTAATCATTTCAAGGTTCTCGTAGAGAAATATATTTCTCTTAACACGATTATTAGTGCAACAAAAGAACGAGTTCAAGTAATCTGTACAGATGTACCACAAGAGTTCCGGATGGATAGCCAAAGTAAAATTAAGTGGTAAAAGACGGCATTACGAAACAAAAGCTATGATCTACTAAAAGGATTTGTTTTTTTTTAGTAAAACTGTCACAAAAATAAATGCCAGTAACGGGTATGTGAGACTTAATAATACAATCAAATTAAATTTATAGTCGGAAGAGCGTTAGGCTATGCAATGTTTCGAACTTAATGACGTTAAAATAAGAGATATAGATTTGCCACATTTGAATATTCAATAAAGAACAACATCCACACTTACTGTATAAAGAAGGAGATCAGTTGACTGAATCCATGATGCGTGAAATAAAAACTACAACAAACATCAAACAAATTCCCCGTTTTTTGGGCATAAGGTAAGGAATTAATTAAAAGAAACTGAATCAAAAGGAATCATCGGAAAATCGAGTAATCGATATGCATCTCCGGTAATAGTAGTACTGAAAAGTCTGGATAATTCTGGCAAACAAAAATTCAGACTCTGTGTTGACTTCAGAAAATTGAATGAAATCACAGTAGACGCTAAATACCAACTTCCTAATATAGACGGAATATTAGATAAGTTAGGCCGAGCTCAATGTTTTACAACGCTGGATTAAGCTAAAGAATATAATTAGATCAAAATGCCTCCCAGAGACATTCATAAAACTGCATTTGTTACACCACACGGTTAATATGAATTTACTCGAATGTCATTTGGTCTCAAGAATGCCCCAGCCACATTTCAAAGGCTGATGAATGAAATTTTGAGAGAGCACTTAAACAAGATCTGTGTAGCATGTCTCTAATGATATCTTTTTATTTTCTACAAGTCTGCAAAAACACCTTAACGCTATCAATATTATATTCAATGCATTAACAAAACACAACTTAAAGGTCCAGTCTGAAAAAAATATTCATTTCTAAAGAAAGATATAGAATTTTTTAAGACATATTTTAACTAAAGATGGCATGAAGCCCAACCAATAAGATTAAATGCATAAAAGACTACAAGATAGCAATTAAAAATATTTTTGGAACAACGGGATATTATAGAAAATTCATATAGGATTATTATAAAATTGCTTATTATATGATCAGATACTTCCAGATCCAGAGTATATTCAAGCATTTGAAGCATTAAAACTCAATATCGTCAATCACTCTATACTTAAATTTTCAAAATTTGATAGACCATTTTCCTTACTTACTGACGCCTCCAACTATGCAATAGGTATGAATGCTATGCATCTAGAACACTAAACGACCATGAAAAAAACAACTCAGTAACGGACAAATAGTTTCTAGCGATAGTATGGTCAGCTTCAAAGTTCAGACCATACCTTTGGCGAAACAAATTCAAGATAATAACCGACCATCAACCAATTAAATACCTCAATAAAAATATAATGGGAAGGAGACAGCGAAATCAAAGGTGGCTGTGAAAATGTATATCTTAAGGGCAAAGAAAACAAGGCAGCAGATTTTGTAAGTAGGATCGAAAATGTTGATAATTTGGAAGACGAAGGAGGTTCGGACATAGCTACAACTCACTCTGCACCAAAACAACTACTCGATCACTTTTTAAATCAAAGAACAAGTCGTGAACAAATACAAAAGGCAACTTTTACAGAAGAAATAGAAGTAGTTCATGGTAGTAAAATAATAGAAGTAGATATGAATAAAAATCAGTTATATTGGAAAGATTTGTTTATCAGGACCATAAAACTAGGAAAGGAAGGAATATACACAGATCTGCCGTAATAATAAAATCCAACAAATTTTAATAAATCTGTTTAGTAAAGATAAACAAATATCGTTTATAAAGTGCACCAACAGAGCAAAAGCAATTAGAACACAGAGTGGAAAGCATTCATAGTGGTATAATAAAAACATATAATACACTTAAGTATAATCCCAATCAAATAAAAGAAATACAAACATTAAGTAATAACTGTAGAACATGTTTAGAAACTAAATATGGAAGAAATCCTATTAAAGCTTAATTTCATCTCAATGAAACATCTGAATGTCCAAATGACACCCTTCATATGAATTTATTTTCATTTCAAGGCCAATCCTTTGTTACACATAGTGACATATAAACAAAAAAGCATATGCCTATCATAATCAGAACAAAAAATGGTTGAAAAATCGAAGAAAGTCGTAACTAATAATGAATAAAAAGCTTATCAATTTTGAAAACACCTTAATAACCAAGAAGTGGAATTACATAAAACCAAACTCGATAACCACACCAGAAATTCAGATATAAGGAGACTCCATTCAACAATTCAAGAAAAGCTTGTCAATTAAAAAGATACAACACTTCCCTAATCGCATATAGAGTAATAAAAAATTAAAACAATAGATATCATAGCACTATCAAAATTACTTCACAACAAGCTATGAATACAGACAACCAAACACTGAGGCAAACTATTATTGAAAATAAATATAAATACATAAACAAGGTTAATATGAATAGAGAAAGCTATACAGAAAATATCATAGAAGAATTGCTCCAATAAAAAACTGTAAAGGATTAAGACATAAATACGAAGGAAGATATAGAACAAAAAATATTACCAATGATCATATCACAAATATTAAAATAAAACGTAAATTTGCAGATCTTGATACTCCACACGATTTTAATCATCAACACATCTCAGGCAAAATTGAATGTAACAAAAATTGAAGCCAATACAAACATTGGATATGTCAAAATTTATATGGGACCAACGGAGTTGATAAATGAGACTGTAACTATTCTATACATAATTGATCTTCAATAATTTAAGAAAACTTTAGAGCAAGTCGAAGAAAACAAAAGGTACCTACTGGTATCGATAAGGCATTAGTTAGAGAGATAGAAACTGTTAAATTAAAATTATCAACTACTAATAGGCATAAAAGGGGTTTAGTAAATGTCGCCGAACTATACACAAATGGCTTTTTGGTACAATGGACGATGACGATGATCACTTTGTGATAACGCCGCCGTCCTATAGGAGCAGCTGTGAAGAAAACATCAAAATTTGTCGGACTTTCGCAAACAGTCATCTACAAAATAATCGAACAACAGAGTCAAACTGGAGCACTACGATCATCTATTGGATCACTGGTTTGGACAATTTCGATTTAGAGGCCATAAGAAGGACAATCTTCTGCTTCCACCAATTTACGTCTTAACATTGAGGAGCCTTTAACAAAAAATCCATGATGAACTTGAAAATAGCATAAGCAAGACGTCACTTTGGAGAGTTCTGAAGAGCAAAGGACTTTCCCAAGATGGAAAACAATAGGAATTTCCATGAAAATGCATACCAGGGAGTTAACAGAGATAAGTCTCCCACACAGTCTTGAACTAATGGAAGATAAAAAAGCCTATTTAAAAATGATCTCATCCTGGTGGACCAAATAAATTTGTCGATGACGCTCTTCTGATATTCAAATCTGTTTCGGAGTCTGGTGACTACCATGATGTGATGACTTTTGAAAATTTCTCCAAATTGTATGGAGAACAAGTTCTGCAGAAGCTGGGTGAACCGTCGGTTATTGTAATGGACAATGCAATAAATTTGAAAACCACAAGGCATTTTAAAAAAGCTCATAGGCGAACCAAAAATTAAGGCTTACTTTCGAATATACTATAAACAAAGAAGTTCGAAAGATGTGGAAATGTGTTACTAAAGCATACGAAACTGCATTTCAAAAATCTAACCAGAACAGCCAAAAGGAGATGCTGCCAAACCTTTTGTTCCGAAATTTGCGACAGCATTGGGGTTACCCAAGTGAAAAGATCCTATCGAAGGAGCCACAGCGCCACCAGCTTATAGAGCAGGGCGGTACTTGACAACCGCTTGACAACCTGTTTTGTGGATACTAGAGATGGATAAGCTCAAAGTGCAAAGCATATACAGACGACCTAGCAATCCTAGTTCAAGGAAAACACCTAAACATAATAGGAGAAATCATGCAGGACATACTCAACACCGTTACAATATGGGCGATAAAAAACGGACTAAATGTTAATGTTACGGAATTATAGTTTGATATAAAACGGGAGATCAAAAACATGTAGCCTCACTAAAATGCTACTTTGGGCATGCTTGGGAGTAACTGGCGCACAAAACACCACGCCGGCCGCAGCCATCGAAGTAATTCTAAATATAATATCAGTACAACAAGAAGTGAAAAGACATGCAGGACTCTCGGCCTCAAGGCACTGGGTCACTTTGATAATAGAAAAAACACCGGGCAACGGAAAATTGTGAACGTTGTAAGGGCGATGACACCAGCGTTTCACCTTCAAAAATAACCTTAAAACAATTTTTCCAACCCCGGAGTAATCACAATATATGCGGATGATTCTCACGTATCGTCTGAATTAGAGGCACGGATATACTTGCCCAATACTTTAATCGAAATTTCGAAACATCTAGAACCATTCGTCACGGTTTTTCAAGCAGAAGTTTTCATAGTAGAGAAGCTCACGACCATTTGGGAGAAGCTAATACTCCATCACAAACCCTCCATTAATTTCGACAATGGCAAGGAAGTGCAAACACTAACTAAACAAACTATTAACACTAAATGACGTCAGTCTACCATGAGTACCAGGGCAGGAAGCTGTAACGGGGAATGAAAAGGCTGACGAACTGGCTAGGAAAGAAAATAGCCAAAAGAACCCTGTAAAATAAATAATCGTCATGTTGACAACTTTTTAAAGAGCCATAAACAATTCAAAAACACTGGGACATCCTAACAACTTGCATAACAGCAAAATCGATAATAGAGTAACCTTCTAACAAGACAGCGAAACGAGCTCTGTACTCCAGCAAAAGAATCTAAGGCTAATGGTGGGACTGTAACAGGACACAGTAACCAAAATCTTCACGTACTTAGGCTCGCTCTAACAAAAGCCTAAACATGCCAAAGCTGTGAGAAAGAAGTGAACAATCTGGAGCACTACCTGTGCCACTGCCGAGCAACAGCGAGACTGCGAAACAAAATAACAGAGTCAGCATTGATACCGGATTTTGCGCACCTCAAGGAAAATGGGATCGATGAGATCAAGGAATTCGCAAAACGAACGAAAATTTTTCCCGACCATACAAATCAAGACACCCTTAAGAAATCCCTCCGACACCCACTACCCTCTTTTTCACTTTAACCCCCTCTTCAACCAACATTTTTTTTTACACAAAAAATAGGGGAACACAACGGGCCCAACCAGAGGCCTAGGTGAGGAATAACCAAAGCTCACCCAAACCGACCAACCAACCAACCAAATTGATTTTAATTGAAGAAGTGAAATTGTCGCTGTTTTGACAGTCTTTGGGTCATAAAAGGGATTCATAATGCACGTGCGCTTCGAACGAAATTAATTTGGATTCGATAGTTCGATTTGTTCTTGAGTTAGGCTTGACGAAAAATTCCCCACAAACGTAATTACATACGTACGTACAAACACACAGACATATTTTTTAAAACAATGGAATCCAACTATTATACGGGGACCTCGAAACGTGGAGATATGTTATGTTAGGATTTCATTTGGCGGTATTTCTATTTCCAAAGCGAAATAAAACCAAATTTGAAATTTGTTGAGTAGCTCTGGCTTTTGGAAGCTATTTGTTTTTTTACTGGCACTTTTTAATAAGTATTCTGCTTTTTCTGTCATTATGATAAGCCTTGTCTTCAAAACTTTATACCTTAAATGAAAGGACAGTCAAAACAATAAGTTTTCAAAGTAAACTAAGTATACAGATAGATTACGTTAGTTTATTTTTAGATAGTTTTTTGAGTTAAATTTGTTGATAACTATTCATTTAATAAGTTTTCAATTATATTTTTGTTTGGATATTGAAAGAAATGTATAGTCCGATTATGTCAAATGAAACAGTATGTTTATAAAGGTTAGCTTTGAGTACCATCGAAAGACAAGGTAGAAGTATAAAATTTAGATGGACCGGCCTTTAATTGTTTTTCTGATTTAAAAATTAAAAAAGCTTTTAAAAAAGTCAAAACAATTAACTGAAAGGGGAGAATCAGCTTCAAAGAAAGTGAAAACAGTTCCATTTGTGGGCAAAGCCATAATGACAGCTTTCACTTCTCCGGGGTATAAGTTCAGCTTGGGCCGAAATATCGCTCAATTTAATAAAGTATTTGTATGACTCACTTCAAGAGCGCAAATTTTGAGTGTATACAGAAAACAGTGGATATACTTATTTCTTTGTATAATTAATTATAATAATAACACAAAATAATAATAACATAAATCACAGTGTACAAATTTTCCTCAATTATTCCCTTTGCCGTTATTCATGTGAACCGATTTCATTGCTTACTTTTCCGAATTTCCTTAGACTTTGAAAAATCTCTTAACTTTGTACAGCGACGTGTTTTTTTAGATGCATTCTCTTGAAAGATTATGAATCTTTTGTCCATTCAAATAATATAGTTGTATATGGAATTTAGTGAAGTTGTTTGTAGTTAAAGTTTTAAAAATGTAATTTAAATCCACTGAATGTGGAAATGTTATTCAGCCCTGTGTAGCATTTTACAACTAGAACTAGCTATCGGAAGGATACTGCGACGAACGACGAATGCCAACGAAAAAGGAATGTTAAAACTTATCGGGTTCCTTTGCGACGTAGGTTAGTGCGTTGCCCATGTTTCTTGCAGCTGTCTGGTTTGAACCCAAAGTCACAGCTGGCTGTGGAAGCTTTAAATTTTTTTGTAAGCAATACTACTTTTTTATGTGTTATGCATGATAACACATTTCATATTCACTTTCGAAGTATTCTTTGCGTAATGAATGCAATGAACTTTGTAATAGAAACAAAATAAACGTTATGGCAGCAACGCATAAGCATTAGCAAGCCCGAAAAAGAGGAGCGACAAAATAGCACTACAGTAGGCTTGCTGGAAAAATATCGATACATCGATATTTAATATTTAAATACGGAGTATCGAAAAGGTATAAAAATTCGATATTTTTTTCAGACAAACAAACTGTTATAAGTTTTAAGATTAAAAAATCCTAAAGAGGAATACTTTTTTATACTACTAATACAAGAAATATAATTTGTAAAAAAGAAGGTGTTGAATCACATTTTGATATATGCTGGTATTGAATTAATTTTACGTTCCATACACATTTGGTTATTTAAGACTCAAATCAAATTTTCAAATTCGCGCCAAACACAAATGTTCGCCATATTTATTTGAATTCTTTTGAATACCGAAAATAAAATATCACCATATGTACTAGAAAATTAATATAACCATATGTAGTACAAGGTGTCATAAACATCCGATAAGAAACAAAAATGATTCTGGTCTAGCAAGCGAAGAAGTAAAGAGCTGTTTTATTTTACTTTTGCTTTCTTCGATTCGTTTTCGCTTCCCGGCAAATAAAGTGCGTGTCGCTTCTCGGTAAACACTCCAGCTAAATAGTAAAAGACACTTGGTTGTTAATAGTAAACATTTGGGTAAAGAAAAATCTTCACTTATACAATCTGTAAGCACAAGGTGGAATTCATGTCTTGATATGTTGGAAAGATTCGAAACATTATCAGCTATTGTGGCTAAGATTTTGGCAACCAAGCGGAACGCACCTGACATGATTACTTCATCAGAGAAAAGTGTGATACGAGATCTGATAATATTGCTTTCCCCATTTAAGGAAACTACTGAAGAAATCAGCGGCGAGCAGTATGTGACTGCTAGTTGGTGCTACTTGGTGTTGCCGTTCAGTAGAGTTTGCTTAATTTGCTTATGGCCAAACTAGAACCACTAGAGCGACATTTGAATCTTGCTAAAGCAATAGTTCTAGACCTTCGGTTTCAGCGTATTCATTTTAATTCCGCACTAGCTGTTTCCACAGCAATAACCTCATTGTCAAAAGAAATACGTTTAGAACATAGTCGTCGAGGACAACTTTCACCTGAACTCAGACTTATGTACTTCTTCAATTCTGTCAAACTCAAGAAATTCTCCGCCGTCGTTGTGGTCTGGACGTGAAAAATTATGATAGATTTTGCTGCAGCTTCAGCAAACTCCAGTTTACTTTCAACCAATGATGGTATGCCCACCGAACTCAGGCATCTAGACCAGCCTATTACTTACTTACTTCAATCCTTTCCGCTATCGCTCTTAAGTATTTGATATCGCCTGCATCCTCTGTTTACTCAGAGAGAGAGTGGCATCTGCGGTAAATCTTGCAGTACCCAATAACAGAAGTCGGCTGACAGCCGAGCATATAAATCAAAGAGTTTTTCTAATGTCTGTATCCGATAAATATTGGTTTGATTAATAAATAAATTTTAATGTTTGTTCTCGATTTATTGAAAATGATGTTTATTGATTAGTATTTATCTAGCAATGTAAGATGATTGAAATTAATAAGGCCGAATAAATAAATTTTTAGACCACGAATATTCTCTTTTTAATCATACCGATATATCGATATTTTTTTAAATTTATAAAAATTTTAATAATAATAATATATTATTTTAATAATAATAATATAATATTTAATAAAAATATTAATATCGATATTGATATTTTCAAAAAGTATCGATACGATATATATCGATACTTTATAGCATTTCCGACATCCCTACAATGAGATCAATGATAGGGTGGCACGAAGCTCGAGTTTCATGATTACTAGGCAAGTTAAGATCCCAAGCATATTTACACAGGTATGATATATCCGTGATTTTTACAACCGGATTATAAAATTCGGTCGTATGACGGCACATGGGGATTTTCTTCGAATGCGTTGGATAGTATTTACTTGGAAGTATCCAACGTATCGTTTGGCAATAAGAAATATCACATTTTCGAAACCAAAAAAGCAAAAAGGATCAAAGGAGTAAAAAGGTATTTTTTGCAGAATTTGAGACCCATGCATGTAAAGTAATGATGGACTATGTTACATACAGGCAAACGTCTGTCTCACACATTTAATGCCACGTATTATAATTTATTTATAATTTGATAAAAATAATTTTCCAATTACATACATTGTTTGGCTCTACGTACATACATATGAAATCGAATATGTGCACACGTTTATCATTTTGTCATGCAATCTAATCGTAGCTTAACCAAGTTCAGATTTACAGGGTAGAAATGTCCTGATAAGAATTTCAAAGGTTTCGTTGTCAGTGTCAAATGGACAACATTTGGTCAGAATTTCTGATCTGAGTTTTTAACTGGAGGCGGTGAAAGTGTGGCGTATGCACAAACAGTAGTGAGTTTTCAAAATTTTTGAAAGCGAGTTCCAACTTAAGTGTTTTCGTAAGTTGGTTCACACTTATGTTTCAATTCACAGATCGGAAATCTGATGTTGAAACGAAAAAATACTTCGATATAAAGTGCAGCTCGGTTGCATACTAGTCAAGTCAAAAAACTGTTTCCCATCAGGTATCTCGCTTGGACATAACACACGGTGTGTAAGTGGCGGTGGTAAAGTTTTTTAAGGAAAACTAAGACAAAAATCGCGTATAGTTTTTAGTACTATAAAAAAATTGAAAATTAGGATAATCTGATGTTCCTAATGTAAATAAGTGTGGCGAAAGAGCATTTAGCTCCGAAAACTTAAATCCAAGTCCCATCAACTTTGCATTACTTGACATTTTATAAAATACATATATCAGGTAGCGTAGAATAGAACGTACCAAGAGTTAACGAAAAAACTGTCGTTTTATAAAATACTGATGATTAAGCACCCCTTGAGAGAGACTTATTTGTTCACTGCTTATCTGATCCAAAAAACCCAAATCAAAGAAAAACTGAAAGGGTGAATGATCTTGACCTAAAAATAGATCCAATGGATTATCCATTTCGTTTTCCTTAAGAAAAACAAAGTTGGGGTATATACTATATATTATTAAAAAATTAAAAAAGATTTTGCTTTGAAAATCACCTAGTCGCAAGGACAAACATTTACAGAGGCCGGTATAACAGAACCAGTACTTAGACATGGGTAACTCGAGCGCAAGTGACTTGAATATTAAAATTATAAAATTATGAAGGAAAAATAAAGTTTAAAGTCAATTAGGTCTAAGGCATTACAATAATATGTGCAGTGTATAATATATTAAATAGAATTGATTCCATAAATATTTATAAAATTCTTCCTGTATTAGAATTGTATAGTATTCAATTAAATACCAAATAAAAATTAAAAATTGAACCTTCAAGTTTTCTTATTGCGAAAACAATAAATCAAGTCAGAATAGTATTTAAATTATATCAAGACAATAATAAGTGAAGACACTAAAAAAAGTACTGAAAAAACATAATAAGAACAAATTAAAGAAAAAAAAAATGCGAATAAAACGTTAAATGAGACGAAAATAATAAAACAAAAAGTTCTCCTCGAACTTTAAGCTTTAAGAAAACGAACAAAACTTCTTCACGCACCACAGGTCCTTTTTATCGATTTTTCCAAGAGCGAGCTGGCCACTTTACAATCTCAGTTCGTTGCGCGCACTCCAACATAAAAGTCGTCGTTGATAATGAAAACATTTTAAGTGAAAAAAGCGTTAATTGCAAAAACTATACAAAGAAGGATTTAATACCGGGTTGAAAGGATTCATTTCATTTTAATATCTGCATTCCACCACACAGGATTTTAAAAAACACCTCTTCAATTTTTGCAGAAATTACTATTTTATAGATACATTCTTATTTACGATTTGAATTTAGTTTCTTAAGTTCTGAGCAAAAAAGTGAGCCGATTTTCATTTATAATATCATTTGTTTATAACCCAGTTTAATCAATTATTCTATATTTGTTTAAAGAATGTCAAAGTAATTCGAATCAGTGTTCGAAATTTCTCAGTCTATTTTGTTTTTTTTGAATCCCTGTTTTTGTGTTTTGTGAGTTTGTGAGCATTTGTGAGAACTGATGACCAACATGTACAAAACAATTCGACATGGTGAGAACAGCCTCCAGTACACAATCCTTCCTCAAAATGATGATTTTCGGATCGAAGGTAAACTAACAAATGCCAGCAGTAACAACTGCACTAGTGGTAAATCGAAATCAAAGCGTTCTGCGAGAAGGCGCTCATTCTTCGCATACTTAGGAGTACTCTTTGTTTGCACCGTCATCATAGGAGCTGTACTCGTACCATTCTTGGTGTCAGCAGAATGCCTTCCAAATCCCTCGGATTGGTTTCTGAAAACAAAAGCTGCACTCACTGGCAGTACAAGGCGATTTGGTGCAAGCAGTTTGTCATCGACAACACCGACAACTGACAGCCCTTCCACCACCACTGATTCCAGAAACAATGATAAATTAATTGACAGTACAATTCAGTCATATCCTGTGGAAACTAGTATCGTAGAAGAAGCGAAAATTTCAGATCCACAATTAGATGTGGGAGCATCACGGTCAGTGACCACAACAGCATGTAGTAACAATAATGGTGAACCCACTAAGGAATCCGAATCGAAAAATGGAAACGATTTTGTTGCCGAGGTACGTTTCGAAAGTTTACGAGGTCAAATGACAGCAGCAGTGGCACCAACCATTGTCGTAACCACAGTGAGAAATAATGACCAAAACAAAGCAGTTGTTGCAGAAGGGGAAGTTTTTCCCACGATAAGGGCCACAACTATTGCAACAATAGAGCCAATAATAGTTTCAAATAGGCAAAACATGACCAGCCGTGTTATGAAAGTACCATTATTAAAGTCAGCCTCAAAAAAGCCCATAATACCACCTGTATTGGCTAAAACAAATTCTATTGGACGGGATAGTGAAAATTTATTAGTAAAAGATTACCATCAACCTATGGAAAAGGACAAAAAGGATCCTAATAGGCCAACTGATTGGATACGCTCCCATTGGCCGTACGTAGATCCATCGTCATACTTTCAATGGCCGGTAATATTTATGAATACAATGAAACTATTTATTGAGCTTCAAATTTAAAAATATTCCAGGGCTACAAAACTGAAGATAGTGTTTTGCTGCCAGCTATTCTGGGGATTGCATTGATTGTGGTAATAACGGTAATTGCTTTATGTTTGGTAGCACGTAACAAGCGATCAATCGTCAGTTCAGTACGAAAGCGGAATCTAAATGTGAGTATTTACTTTATATTATTTTTCCTTTTTTTTCAAACAACTGATCGCTATTTTAGACAGATATTTGGAATTCAAAATTTTTAACTTATATCTACGTTTCGAGGTCCCAGTAGTCGGATTCGATTGCTTTAAAACGACGTTTGTGCGGATTTTTTTCGTACAACTAACTTGAGAAAAAATCAAGTTAACAAATTGGTTAAAATTAAGATCACCTGAAAAGCTTTTGATTTAATTTGACAGGGTGGTTTAAATTTTTTGACGAAAAATTTTCAAAAAGGAACAATATCAAGTCTTAAACTTAAATCAATTTAATTTCACCAGATTCAAAAGGAGAAAACGAAATGTTTGTACGTTTGACATATTTTTGGGTTTATATCAATTTTGCTTATTCTAGCTTAAAATCACAAAAGAAAGAAAGAAGGAAAATAAAAAATAAAAAATAATTGGTTTGGGTGCGAGTAGGTCTGCCCATACCATGAACTTCTCATCTCGATAAAAAATATCATTTCCCACCACCATCAAATACCATTTTCGTTATGATAACATCATTCATTCCATAGACAAATACATTGCATTAAAAAAAAAGATACATATTGTATATGTTCTTTACTGCCCCTTAGGAAAATCTTTCTTTTAGATTTTTTGAATCATTTAAACTACGATTTGTGTATTTATCATTAATAGATTGTTCGAATATATTATTTCAAGTGATCAGGAAAACACTTTGGAAATACTTTTTTTTTGATTAAGTTACATTTCTACTCGAAATTAGTTCCATTTTTAGTTTAATAATATTACTAAAAAAATTACTTAATAAAATTTAAAATTATGTTTTCCGTTTTTGTTTTATATTGATAGTTAATTGCATTTTTCGTCATAAGCTTTTTAATTAATAACTTGAGGACTGTAGCGCCAGTCCGCGTGGCATTGGAATTTTATACTTTTGGTTAAGTCGACTTCGCTGTACAACTCATACCGTACAGTTCGTTGTTGAATCTTCTCCTCCACTCACCGTCAATGCAAATCACACTTTTCTCTCGAAACAACCTAAGGCGCCTTCATCCGCTTTTGAAACTGTCCATGCTTCTGCACCATTTACCATGAAGGGACTGATGAGAGTCTTATAGAGCGACACTTTAGTTCTAGGAGAGAGGACTTTACACAATTGTTTTCTTAGCCCAGAGAAACAGTGATTAACAAGAGGTATTCTTCGTTTGATCTCAGCGCTAGTGTTATTATCTATGTTTACAGGAGAGCATAGGTAGATAAAGTCCCTAACTACCTCTAATTTATAGCTTTCTAAACCCATCTTTGTCATTTCTGTCTGAATCCTCATAAACGCACTGTTGACGTCAAGATGCGTTCTCCTTTTATTTTAATATCTTCGCCGTATGCGAGTTACTGAATAGACCTTTAAAAGATAGTGCCACGGAACTTTTGCAGCTAAGCCGTCCGCTCAAGTGGCTTTCTTAGACTTAAGCTTAAATATTGCTGTCTTTACTCCGTATAGGTCGGGTAGATAGCATTGTTGGTTCTTCCATGTCCTCAGTATTGACTGCAATTCTACTACGATGTTTCCATTTCGAATTTTGCAGGTTTCGGGTTGGGTCTCTGTAACCTTGAGATAATTGTTTTCTCTGGTGATAGAATTTTCGAACCTTATTCCTGTTTTTTAATCTCTAAACATCCTCAATCGGGCGCTTCTCATGCTCTACCAAAGACGCTGCGACCTTGGCATAGCTTGAAAATGTTGTGCACGAGATTAAAACTTTTGTGACCTCGTACTATGAGTTGCGTCTTGGCTGTAAGAAATTACTATGGCTCGCAAAAACATTTTGGAGAAAGTACGAGTTTTATCTTGTCGCGCTTCATGGTGAAGCTGGCTGCCTGTCCATGGCTTGCACCACACGACTCAAAGACAGCATCTCTTCCTGTTTAAAACAAAAAAACAATATAGGACCAACGACCCAAAATCTTAGCCAGTCTTCTGTAGGCACATAGTAGCACACGGCCATCCCTCTAATAGTATCCAACTCGACGTGAAGATATTTTTTTTATAATTTGCTCGTCTCAAGAGGCTATGAATACTCTTTTAATGCAAGTCGCACAGAACGAGTGGAAGAATTAGGAGATGAGCGAAAGATTTTTGTAGTGGTTTGAGAAACTCAGATGTACTAATTTGGTTTCAATTGAATTCCGTGGGTGGTGCTCGAATTGGGACGGATGATTTGATATCGACCTATCTCTCAACCCTGTCGTTTAAATATACACTATATTTTTTACTTATTTTATTATTATTGTTGCATATTGTTTTTTTTCGTCAAACTTAATATGATTTTGTGATAATAATATTTGATTGTAAATAGTAAAATTTTTTAGAAGTAAGGTACTGCGTACCACAACTCTAAATTGTGCAATATTTAAGAATTCAAGAATTTACTATGTATATATTTAGCTAACATAAAGAAAAAGCAAAAAGAAAAAGCAAAGTTTGGAAGATTTAGCTCAAATTTAGAGTTGCGAAAATCGATTTCATTTCAACAACTTTAACATTGGAAGTTGAATTTGTATTCGCTTTTGGCAGTTATTTTTCAACTTCTTCAATAAAGTGTTTTAAATCAGACAGTCAGAATAATCAAATATTATATAGCCTTGTTTCAAAATTATTACATTTTGTGAGAACTCTGTTTATAGGGATTCATATTTTAAAAGCTTGAGGACCAGTTGCATGGTGACACAAACTAAATTTCAAGCATGATCAAAGGCTCAGTCGCCTGGAACTGGTTTCTTATTAAAACTTGTGCTGAGTTATCGCTGAAACATCACTTACAAATTTTTACTGTTACTAATGCTATTATAGGGATAAGAATTTTAAAAAGTTTTTTTGAAATGAGCACAGAATTTAAATTGTTTCGGTAGAAATATTGTGAAAGGCCGTTTATCTCAACTTCATGTATTTTCGGAATTATTTCTAATCAATCAAATTTGTAAGATTGCTTTCTTTCCTATTAACCATTGCTTGGAATATAAAGGCGTGTCCTTTTTAAAAGGGTTCAAGAGTACATAATTTCAGTCCCGAGATTTCGACCGCCTCTTTCTTCCTAGCTGGGAACTCAGCGTAGGATCTTTTTCTTCTGGTTAATATATGGCTTAAAGAGGATCACATTCAGTCCAGTTTTCTTTGCAGATTTTGATAGGATTTTCCACGCCGATTCCGAGAGATTTGTTTATCTCTGTGTCATTTTCTGGAAAGACCTCTAAGATTTGGTTCATGATAAGAAACCACAACAGGGGAAAACAAACTAAATCTAATGTTATGGTCTTCCTTGCAATATACGAGTAATGCAGTTTTATCCATGTGTTTTAACTTTTTCATTTAGGTTTCTCTCGATGCTTTTGCTTTAAATTCAATTGCGTCATGTAATTTGTGCCATGAGCTTCTTTTTGCTAATATATTATAACTATAAAAAAGCGTCGACCTACAGCCGCGCAGGTTTTGAACAGAAAAAGTGGTGGCTCCATAATTTTCCAAAGATGTTTTCCTGTGTCACTGTTGCAGACGTCACTCTTAGTCTTGAAAAATGGGAAAGACTGACAGAATTCACATATCTGAAACAATATTCAAAGAACTTCCGTGCAAATTTGGATCAGGAAAAAGAGAAAGGGGCACATCAATGTATGAAATGGCCTCAAATAAATACTGTTTTAGTCTTTTCGGTAGTGTCTATAGTTAGTAACTTACTAAGTTTAGTCAATTAGCTAAATAAACATAATATTGATGAAACTTTTGGCATTAAAATTGAACAAAAAAAAAATTTTATTTGAATATGTCCGAAAACTTATGAACAGCAGTGTATATATTTATGCATATTTTTTTATCTGGTAAGGTAGCTGTAAACTATAAATTTAATTAATTTTGAACTTTTTTTATTGGAAACCTAAATTGGTTTTAATTGAAGAAGTGAAAATGTCCCTTTTTTTGACAGTTTTTTCGTCATAAAATTCAAACCACCCTGTGAAATTTAACCAAAAGCTTTTCAGGTGATCTTTATGCACACACGCTTCGAATGAAACCAATTTGGCTTCGATAGCTTGATTTGTTCTCGAGTTAGGCTGTACGAAAGAATCCGCACAAACGTACGTACGTACGTACGTACGTACGTACGTACACACACACAAACAGACATCTTTCTAAAAATGATGGAATCCGACTCCTGGGACCGCCAAACGTGGAGAAATGTAAAAATTTTGAATTTCGAAAATCGGACCGATTACAAGAACTTCCTGATGGGAAGTTAATAATGACGTGAATGAATAAAAGAAAAAGTGTCACTTTTATTGTGAGGTCGTTGTCGTCTAGATGTTTTTGCTGTTATTGGTGTTGTTGCGACATGACCCATCTCAGCAAACATGTATCTATATCCTCAGTGGACCTACAGTGTCTGTTATCTCGCAATCAAAAACTCAGCTTTTTTTAGTTGCGTTTACTTAAAAAATTCTGGAATTTATTAAAGCTTAGCAATTGCTACATCGCAAAAAAGAAAATGAATACAATTATTTATACCTTAATTTTTTTTCTCTTTTCTTACAAATCGGATCCATTAACGAGATTAACAAGAACAAATTAAATTCTCCCCGAATTAAAAAGACGTCACCATTCAATGGCGGAAGAAAATAAAAAGAAAGAACCTAAGCGGAAAAGGTACCAGTATGGCCAGTATGAAAATGTCAGCATCAGCCTTTCAGCTTTTCCCTAGGTTGGGACTACAATGCGCTGGAGGCCACTTTTCCACCGCTCTCACATAGATGGCGCTAACATACCGCCCCCAGTAAGCCAACTGAGATCCTCATCTGCCTTACTCACAAAGTCTCCATCTCCCGTTCGGTCTAGAACAGCTAGTTTGATTGCACGTCGTTCGTAGAGGCTCTTAGGTGTCTGTACCGTGGCTCTGCGTACTTTCCCATCCTCAGCCAAGATGCTAATCACCATAATGCCCTTAAGCCAACAGTTCCTCGGAAGGTTCTCGTCCACGATGATTACTATGTCGCCAGAAGCAATTGGCTTCGATTTTTGGAACCACTTTGACCTTTTATTTAGGTTCGGTAAGAACGCTCTTACCCACTTTCTCCAGAACGTGTCGGCCATTAGTTGCGACTGCCTCCAGCTTTTGCTAAGCGATACGGTATCACAAGATGGCTTGGATCCGTTCGATGTCTCAAGGAGAAGATGCTTTGGTGTTAGGCTTCATCATCAGCTGAGTCTAAAGACACGAACGTGAGAGGCCTGGAATTGATAATGCTTTCAATTTCCTATATAAAAGGAAAGAATATGGTATAGGACAGTTTTAATCGATCGTACAAGCCTCTCTCAAGGGTCATTCATATGGGGGGCCTTTGGTGGGTTAAACTTCCAACTCGAATCTGCCGATACAAACTCATTAGCGACTCGTCCCATCTCGACCCTTTTCAGCTCCTCCCTAAGTTCTTTCTCAGCTCATTGAAAATTCGTTCCGTTATCGCTGTACACTTCTAGAGGAGTCAAAGTATAAGCTTTTTCAATGTGAATTGAGCGAATGGTGAGGCAAGTAAATAGGACGCATCATCTTTTTTCCTTTCACCTTCCAACGTTTACCAAAATCGGGCCAAAATAGTCCACTCCCACGAATGAAAAGGTAAGATGAATGCACCTAGCCTGGCGCGTGGGAGATTACCCATATTTGGAGCCCTTGGAAGTGTGTTTTGGTTCTTGTAAACTTGACAACGTTGCCGTTTGCCGTAAAAGCTTTAGTCAGCTGCGTTATATAAAATTTTTGTCGAACTTCATTCAAAACCATGTCGAGATTGCTATGGTGGAACTTGCGTAGTGATACGGTGCGACTTAAGTGGAATAATAGGTGTTTTACAGTCCATGTCTGCACACTCAGCGAAGGCGATTCATCTAGAAATGGTGATAGTTTGGTAAGATGGTTTTTTTCTAACAAACTATCTCATCTGAGTGAGCGAAAAACTGTGCTTGTCGATAAAGCAGTGCTTCTGATTGTTGTATAGCCTTCGCATAATAATGACACTTGTTCCGCATCCTGCCCTAAATCTTTTCCATAGCGCTTCCACGAACATGAAGACATACGCTATAGTGCGAAGTAAAACTCTCCGAGTGCTAAATTGGCTTTCGTCAACAATCTCATTGTTTCCTTTTAGCTCGCTGATTTGGAGTAGATGAGGCCGGTGTTCTTCTGTATTGGAAGTTTGAATTGCAGGCACCTGTGACCAATCTCATGAATCCATATGTAGAGATATGGGGCCTTTGAACCATATATCCCAGCTTTGCATTCAAGATCCGACTTCTACCTGGTTGCTTTGTCTGCAATACTCCGGTTTGACGGTATCCATCTCTAGTCTGAAACATTGTAAGTCTACAGAATTTCCCCAACTCTGTACTTCACAAATTGTTAAAACATTCGCGGGTCAGCCATGACAGCACAGTTTATGCAGGTATGAATATTGTTACAATACTCGATCCGAAAATAGGATGCAGCTGCATAGGTGTTTTCGCTAGCATCCACAAATATATGTCGTTGTACGCAGGCTGGCTAAGAAAGCTAGAGTAGCATCTTGGTCATTCCAGCCTATTTCCGTCCTCCAAATATCTTGAAGAAGTATAACGACAAGTACCAGAAAGTGTGAGAGAAATCCCATTGGGTCGAATATCGACATAAGGATTTTTAGCACTTCCCGCTTTGTTGGAACTTTTCCCTCAGAAAGTACATCTCGATTCAGAGTATTAAGCTTTAGAACGTAAGAAAAGACATCAGCTGATGTGCAACAGTTCATTCCCAACCCCTTTTCCATAATAGATAATTCAACGTCGTTCATTCCGAAAGCTTTACTACATGACCCATAGTCGCATGCCTTAAGCGCCGATAGTACAGCCTTGGAGTTGGACATCCAGTTACTGATATAAAATCCTGCACTCGAATGAATGAGTTTTACGTCCTTCGCGAGTTGGATGGCAGCCTCAACTGAATCTACGCTGTCAATAAAATCGTCGACGTAATGGTGTTTCAAGATCGCTTCGACTGCTCTTGGTTTCACACTTTAAAATGTAAGAACACCAAATGTCATCACTTGCATCTCGAAAGAGTCTGGACATTGAGAGTCCCTCGATAACAATCGTAGCACGCCCCTATCTTCTTTTCTTACCATCACTTGATGGAACATTTCAGCGATATCTCCACAAACCGCAATCTTCCTGCAACGAAAACTATATTAAACATTTATTAGTGGCACCAACTGATCAGGGCCCTTTAAAAGAAAATCTTTAAGTGAAGTCCCATTACATTTCGCAGCTGCATCCCAAACAAGTTTGACCTTTGAAGGCTTATTTGGGTTTCTGACCAAATACGGAAATCGTAATCGTATTACATCTTTTTGATCCACGGAAGATAGTTTTTTGGCATAATCCTTCGCTACCAAGTTAGATATCTGATCATTCAAGTTGTAGCAGTGCTGCTCATCCTTCTGCAATTTCTTCTCTAAACATCAGGCAGGGTGAAATCATCCAGCTTCAAAAGAAGTCCGACTTCGAAACATCCATTGACACACACACATGTGTTTTCCAGACTACGTATTGCTCGTTTATCTTCAGCCGAGCTCATTTGTTGTGTTGGAATGCATACACCGATGTTTTCTATAGAAATGTTCCACCAGTTGTTGGAGTTCCCTATCGCTTCTGCTTTCGGCTTTATGGAGACTAAAATGCTGTGTACCACGCTCGCCGTCACTATCTCCTTCAGGACCATTGACCGACCAACCTGAACGCGTTTTGGTTACCATGGGTTGTGACCCTTCTCCTTCGAATACTTTAAAAGGTACTCCCAGTTTCCAATAGTCCATTCCGATCAAAATTCTCGACTGCGCGTACTTATAAGATTGAATGCGAAGCCCTGCCATGTAGGGATAACGCCTTTTGAGTGTTTTACTCGATATTGATTGCGTTGGTAGATCTGTGCGAACATTGTGAAGCCGGTAGTTTTGTCTTTCCTTATATTTTCCAGTAATGCTCAGAGAAACAATTTCAGTATTTTCCCCGTCTAGTATTGTCAAAGAAGACCCTCCGTCAAGAAAGGCAAACGTGTGTACAATTTTTTGTTTGTTTTCGTAGAGTGTAACGGGAAATATTCTGAACAATACCTCTGGAGGTTCGTTGTGCCATACCATGGTTAGATTAACTAAATTTGGTAGATTTTTCTTACTTATTGACGGTGTCACATGATGTAAGATTTTGAACGAGATTCAGATTGCGCTTGAAAATTTTTGGTGTAATTATGCAGCAGACACAACCTTGCTACTCTACATCTAGAATGCGGATGTATTCCCAAACAAAAATGGCACAAACTGTTTTGGCGAACCAGGTAACACCTTTTGGCGCGTTCCACTTTTCAAAATTCATCACAAGCATCCACTAAATTGCAATCTTTGCAAATGGAGCATCGATTATACCTGCGTGAGTGGCGCCCGTTTTATGTTCATGCAATCAGACTGTGGAATTCTCTACCTCTTCACATCAAGAGATTTAGAAATTCAACTAACTTCAAACAAATTATATTGGAATACTTCTCCATGCTGCAATTATTCCCCAATTTCGCCCACTGTAATTTTTTATATTATATTTATTGTTATTTAATTATCCTTGCTTGTTATTTTTCACACTGAATTCTATTATTTTTCCTTTCTTTATCCATTAACTCTTAAATTTAATTGTAAGAACAAGTTGTATCATAGTATTATTAGCACTATAAGAGACAGTCTTGATGTACACCACAAAATGTTTTATAATAAATGAAAAACCGTAACGCATAAATGAAAACCGTGGCCTTCAATGATGATTTGTTGGAGCGCTTATCTGGTTGACTTGACGCCACTAAAGTTGTTACAGCACTCACATTGTTACACAATTGAAAAGTCACTCAGCGTGGCGGGATTAAAATCTTAGAAAAATATTGCCCAATCCAGGAGCAGGTGTGGGGTGAACTTGTCAACGAACTTCTTCAAAAGAGTTGGGTTGTTCAAATGCGACGTCGTATCGGAAACTTCCATAACGGCACATATGTCTCTGATCGTGTTCGCAATTTGTTACACACTCTAAACCGAGCTTTGGAATAACCAAGACGTCAGCTTGTGTATCTACCAGAAATTTGAAACCACTTTTTTGTCACATTCCAACAAGCGCGCAGTTGTTTCACCCTCAGAAATGCTTGCCAAACTATCTGAAGGCTTTATTCGTTCAAATGATTGGCTTTTACGAAACTGCATAAGTCTTGACACGCGAGCCTTGTCGCCGAATTTGGCATGGTACCGACATATTACGTTGTTGTTTTTGCTGGGTAGCCGACTGCTGGATCGTTTGACGAATCGACGCAGTTGCTCGAGTTCTTTAGCGAGTGCATCCACTTGTGCTTTAAGATCTGCGTTTGCCACGGATTTCGAAATTGATGCGAGATTGTAACTGCCATGATGTTGGGGCGTGACAGTTCGATGATTTGATCCGCATGAAAGGCGAGTTTGCCCAGATCAGTTACTTCGCTTATAGCCAGAATCACACGTATATGTTCGGGAAGCTGCTCCAGAAACAGGATTCGTAGAAAATTTTCTTGAAATTGATTTCCAGCCAGGTTTCGAAGACGTTGCAGAAGATTTGAGCGTTTTTCGTCGAAGAACCCTGTGCCTCTGAGAAGACGATGGAGTTTTGATTCGCTCGTTTCCGCAAAAGGCGAAATGAGAGGAATTTTTAGGGCATCGTTACGCAGTGCCTTGGGCGGAGAACTAATAATATCTGAAACGGCAGACAAAGTTTGCATGTCGAGATGAATCAAAATATACTTATATTACGAAGTGTCTACTGTGATTCGTGCAAAATCGAATGAAGCTTCCACTTGAGCAAACCAAAGAGATGGATTCTCTATCCAAAATGGCGGATCTTTGACGCTTCGTGCTGCACAAATCTTGTAGGAGTCTTCTCCTGCGTTGTTTGGTTGAGCTTCCTCGTCCTGTTGAGTTTTGTTATGTGTATCTTGAAATTCGTCGTGGTCGTTCTCATTTGAAGGGTTACACAATGTTTTTGTTGATCGGCATTTGCCGTTTGTTATTAGAAGGCGTCGAGTTTGGTATTTATATATGCGTGTGAGTTTATGCGTATATGCGTATTTGATTAAAATGGAGTGGCATATTAGGTCATCATGAACAACACATATACTACTGTGTCCAAAAAATAAGGTGACATATGAATTTAAACTGCGCGCGTCGAAGGAGTGGGAAATTTTTCTTTGTTGGTTGGTTGGTAGTACTGTCAGTGACATCTATATGAAATTTCATGTCAAAATATATTCATAGTGTTTGAGATACGCGTCGTTTTGTGAGCTGCTAAAAGTGAGTTTTTCGTTTTTTGCGATGTCGAAATATATTGAGCAAAGAATTTGCATTAAATTTTGTTTGCGGAATCAATTTTCTGCTGCGGATACGTTGAGGATGGTGCAGAAAGCCTTTGATGATGAGGCTATGTCTAAAAAAAATGTTTACAAGTGGTATAGTGATTTCCAAGCCGGCCGTGAACGTGTCGAAGACGAAGAGCGGTCTGGGCGACCATCAACCTCAACCGATGAAGCTCACGTCCAACAAATCAAAGATTTGGTGTTGAAAAACCATCGAATAACGATTAGAGACCTTGCTGATGAAGTTGGCTTATCGAAAGGCTCAGTCAATACCATTTTGAAGGATGCTTTGGGCCTCAAGCGCGTCAAATCCCGACTGGTACCGAAAACAATGAATTTTTTGGAAAAAAGGCGTCGCGTTGCAGTGTGTGAAACAATGCTTTCCGACTACTAGGATGTCATGAAACGCATTTTAACTGGCGATGAGACTTGGATCTATGCTTACGACCCCGAAACAACCGATCAATCGAGCGAATATCGTGCCAAAGGAGAGCCGAGACCAAAAAAACCGCGCCAAAGTCGCTCAAAAATCAAGGTCATGTTGACTGTTTTCTTCGATTATCGTGGTGTTGTGCTTTATGAATTCCTTCCAACCGGCCAACAGTCAACAAGGAATATTAATTGAACGTTATGCGTCGTTTGCGCCTAAAAAGGCCGGAATTGTGGAAAGACAATTCTTGGTTTTTACACCACGATAATGCACCATCCCATACCGCACTCGTAATTCGTGAACATTTCGCCAAAAACTCAACCCATATCGTTCCGCAACCACCGTATTCACCTGATCTGGGGCCGTGCGACTTCTGGCTGTTCAACAAGCTCAAAAGACCGCTCCGGGGACACCGTTTTGATACGAAAGAGGAGATTCAAGCCGCAGCGAAGACGGAACTGAAAGCCATCCCGGAAAGTGACTACAACCAGTGTTTCAAAGATTGGAAAATCCGTTGGCTTCAGTGCATTGCATCGGGAGGGGATTACTTTGAAGGGGATGAAATTGATTTGGAAGAATAAATAAAGAATTTTCAAAATAAATACAATGTCACCTTATTTTTTGGACACAGTAGTATGTATATATTTTTACTTAGCTTGTTGCTAAGATCACTTCGGGGTTACCAGTTTGTAGTATGTACACAGTAGTATGTATATATTTTTACTTAGCTTGTTGCTAAGATCACTTCGGGGTCACCAGTTTGTGGAAGTCACAAGAAATGAAACTCAATGATATAATTTCCCTTAGTCTACTTTATTATAATTTAACTTACTATCATATTTTAAAGTCCAAAACCGTCGACTGCCTCTCATAGAATGAATAAAAATCCACCAAATCAAGTGGAGAAATCGTTTTGTGTTGAGTGTATGAACAACGCCATCTATGCGTCAATCGTTAAGCAGCCACAAATGAAATTATGTCAAACGAGTAAGGTACTAGGCGTGTTTGTTATGAAAAAGTGTTCTTTTGTATATTTTGTTATTTTAACTTTATTTTATGTTTCACAATTGCTAATGAATGATTTTATCATCTGTTACTATCTGCGGAGGTTCGTATGTTAATATATCTTAACATTCATAAATTCGTGCACGTCCATGTTTCTAAATATTCAACAATATCTGGCCAACGCTGGTCAATTAATACTTGCATTGCTCACCCAAGTTAAAAGCTTCTTCAAAATTAATTTTGGATTTTCGTTCCACAACTAGGTTAGCTCGCTAATCGTACCTGCTCTTCAATACTTCGGCTGCAAGTTGTAAGTTTGTCCGGGCTTCTTCATAAACCAGGTTAATTTAGTACTTAAGCTTCTCGACAAATGTTGTCACCGATTGTTGTGAGTTAGGTCGGGTTCCAAATATTTAATCAGCTAATGGGAGGACTTCATCCCAGTAAGGTTCGATTATACCACTTCACCATCCTATCGGACTCTGGATGCAGGGGTTTGGTTCGAGTCTTCTCAATCCCAAGATAATGCATTGTTTGCTGATCTGAGTGCAAGATGTGAGGCTCTCCAAACCGGCTAAATACTTCTTGCATAAGTTGTGCTGCAACCAGTTCTGCTTTTAAGGCGGGCCACGGAAATGCCTCCGGCCATTTGGTGAAATAGTCCATCAAGACAACGAAGAACCGGTTGTTATTCCATGTTTGAGGTAAAGATCCAAGGGTGCCGAAGGCTAATTTTTCAATCGGTTCGCCACTAAAAGAGATCTTCATTTGTCCGCAAGTCTTTTGCGTTGGCCCTTTTCTCGTGACCCATTTTGCGCACCATTCGAAGACATCACGCGTTTGCCCAATCCAGTAAAATCAGCTTTTTACTTTACGAAGAGTTCTATTCCGACCCAGATGACTACCAGTCGGCCCCGTGTGAAGACTTTGCAATATTTTGGCCACAGTATTTTGAGGCATCACTAATTGCTTGATAGTTACCTCTTCACATTGCTCGCAGTGCCTTATTAGCACTCCGTCCTCCAACGCCAAACTTTCAAACTGACTCCAATAGCTTTTCACCTCACGTCCTTCCCCTAAAACATCTTCCCTTGAATGTTTTACTGACCCATGACGTAACCAGAAATAAACACACGTCCTCATCCTGCATTTTTTTTTAAGTCATCGCCAAGAATTTCTACGACAGAGATGTGCCTTATCCACCGTACATCTTCCACTGCTTTGGCCTCCCTCGATTCAGCTACTTTACATTGCTGACAGTCCCCGAAATATCGCCTAGATAAGGCGTCTGCATTTCCGTGATGAGATCCAGGTCGAAGCTGAATGCCCATGTCATATTGTTGGAGACGCTCCAACCATCTCGCGATCTGTCCCGCTGTTTGCTTAAAGTTCAGGAGCCATCGAAGCGCCGCATAATCAGTTCTAATAATGAATCGACGGCCGAAGAAAATGATGAAAGTGTTTGACGCTGAACACTAAAGCGAGCAACTCCTTCTTGGTACGTTCGTTTTTGCTTTTTTTAAGCTTCAGCTGTGATATTCCATTACGGTCTCGATGGCATCCTTTGATTGACTAAGTACCGCACCCTGTCCACAGTTACTAGCATCCTCGTCTCATATAAACGGCGCATCATTGTCAGGATTGTCCAGAATCGGAGCCTTCTTAAGTTCATCTTTAAGTTTTCTAAATGCTTTTTCTCGACTTCGTCCCAAATAAACTTACGTTTTTCTTCCGTGAGCTGGAGGAAAGGCTTGGCGATTGTAGAGAATCCTCCGATGAACCTGATGAGCACAGACCTAAGAAGCTTCGCACGTTTCGAACGTGGCTTTGGCCAATGTTGAATGGCTTCAATTGTCGAGGGGTCAGCTTTCATTCCATGTCGAGACACGATATGGCCAATGTTGAATGGCTTCAATTTTCAAGTGGTCAGCTTTCATTCCATGTCGAGACACGATATGTCCTAGATACACGTCCTCCCTGAAAAAGAAACGTTCCAATATACGTAGATGGTCCTCAAAAGTTTTGTTGTGGACGATAATGTCATCCAGGTAAATGAATGCGACTTCCTAAGAGTAGTAGTAGTAGTAGTAGTAAATTCATTTATTAGCATAAAAATATACTTTACAAAAAAACTTTAAAATTTAATATCAAAGCATATTAATATTATTAATTCAGTCTTATATTTAATATTTGCAGCTAAATTTAAATATTTCGTTTAACAAAATTAATATATTGAATTTTGAATAATCAAAAATTGCCTTCATTTTTAACTTCAATTGGCAAGTTATTGTATAAAATCACTCCCTTATACATGAGCGTATTTCCAGCGGCTGTTGTGGTCTGCCGATTTACTCTGAAGTCGTTGAAATTGCGCAATTGGTACGGTTGTGTCCCTCCCACACGTCTCAATCCACTCGTTAAGTAACTTGGTCCATTGCCATGCTTCATCTTATACACTGCAATCAGCAGTCGTTCCCAGACATCAGTGGAAGCAAGAAGTGTTTTTTTTCTTCTTACTAGTGAAAGCAAGAGAAAAGTTTACTATAAATTCAATTGTGATTCTGCCACTGCCCCTATAAAAAACTTGCCGGTGCAGTGGGTGTGGTACGGACCTCATCCATATACTAAGTTTTTTCTTTATGTAAAATTTTTTCTTAGTTTTCCTATAAGTTAGAATAATTTTAAATATTGTTTAGATTAGCTTAGAGCGCCCGTATAGGGCTAGTAAGTTAGTTATTAAATTATTGAATAGTTAAGTTAATTAAGCTAGATTTAAGCATTTTTTGTCTAGCACGTAAGATCATGAATTTATTAAATAAAAATGCATTGAAATTGAAAAAAAAAATTGGATTGGTACGGACCTCTGGATCAGAGAGTACGTGGTTCGAGCCCCAGCGGGGAAAATAAAATTATCAATATTTATTTTTAAATATATAATTATAATTAAACCCATAAGCGTCGAAAAAATGAGTGGGCGACAGGAGTCCCCACGTGGAGGAGTTACGGGGAAGGCATTGCCTGACCCAAGAATAACTGCGTCAACATCAACGCAAGTGACGAGTAAGAGGAGGAGGAGGGTGAAACCAACTCCGAACCTTGTGAAGCGGCCGTCCCTTTCGGCATCAGCGGAAAAGCTGCCAACTGAAGCGGAGGAACGGGCGCCAACGGTCTCAGCAGTAACAGCAGCAACTAAAACGGTGGCGGCTATCACCGCAGACAAACAACAACACCAAAAAAATTGTAACGAGGATTTCCCGTACGTCTCAGACGGCGGCGAATGCCGATACATAGGCGACTCCAACTCGTTCGTTTCTCTGGTAGCCTCAGAGACGGACGATGAAGACGAAGAAATCAGCGCGTTGGAATAAATGTTGCTTGCCATAGAGGCGAAACGGATCGCGCGCAGAACAAGAGAACGACGAGAAAAACAGCAGACGAAGCAGATGTTAGAACAGCAACAACAAGCACAGATGCCTGCACAACAACTGCAAGCGCTAGCTAATCAGCAACAACAACAAGAGCTACAGTAAAATAAGCTTCTCAAGCAGCAACAACAACAGCAGCAGAAACAGCAGCAGCAAAAGGAACAGCAGCAGAAACAACAACAACAACAGAAACAGCAACAGAAGACGACAGCGAGGACCAATAAACACATTCAAGCTGGAGCTGAAGGACACAATCACATTATGTTAGTCGGCCATTGGCAATAACTTTATGATAAAAAGATTAAGTGGCGATAGGCATGCTATCCACTGCTTCTCAGTGGAAGACCATAAAAAAGTTGAAAATTTGTGAGAACAGACCACGACCGAGTTCTACTCCTTCACTCCAAAAAGTGAAAAATTGCAGACAATGCTCCTTCGAGGTCTCGATACGTCCACTGATCCTGAAGAGCTCCTTCAGGAGCTTAAGGCAAAGGAATGTGACGACCTTGAATTCGTAGGGGTCAAACCATTTACTACAGCAAAGGCCAGAAGGGAGAATCGGACATTACCGTACTTGCTGGTTCAGCTAACTCCCAACAGCAAATTAGATAGTCTCAGGAAAATTAAAGTCCTAGACTATCAATGCATTACATGGGAAAGATTAAACCGCAGCGATAACATTTTGCAATGTGTTCGCTGTCAAAGGTTCGGGCACGCCGCTTTGAACTGTCAAATGCAGTTTCGGTGCGTTAAGTGTGCAATGGTCCACAAAGCAGAGGAATGTCCGCTAGGTAAGGAAAGGGTTGTTGAAACGACTCTTAAGTGCATTCTATGTGGTAACTCGGGACACACCGCCAATTATCGGGGTTGTTCTAGGCACCAGTACGCTAGAAAAGTAAACCTGGCTGGTCAACAGAAGGTGGAGGTGAAACGCCCGCCTGTTCCCAAAACACCAGCCGTAACTCCCAATGTGACCTACGCCCAATTGGCCGCCGGCCCGAGGAGTACGGTACAACAAGCACCGAAGGTTGCTCCTCAGGCCTCACGACCTGGAGCACCTAGTGGTGATGCTGATCTGCTGGCTATTTTGCTTTCTATCCAGTGGCAAATTAGTCAGTTGCAACAGCAAATACAGGAACAGGCGACACGCGTAGATCGTATCTACACTCTGCTGCCGAGTCTAACACGCCTCCAGTCGTAATGTGTTCGCTAGTGGAGAAACCCTTAAAGATCCTTTCAGTGAATGTTAATTCGCTAATAAATATCGAGCGAAGAGCTGTGCTCTTCAAGTTATTAGAAGACCGAAACCCTGATGTTCTTCTGGTTAGCGAAACCAAGCTTTCTCAGAGGCACAAGTTGAGGAACAGTCAGTATAGCATTATAAGAAGAGACAGACCCAACTCCAACGGAGCTGATGGCGTCGCTATCTTTGTGAAAAAAAATCTGCGATATAAGGTTATGTACAGTGGTGAATTGCGTAGATTCCAGGTGCTAGAGGCTTGCATCATATCCATCCCCCTCCGTAGTGGGAAGAGGCTGTATATGATCGCAGCTTATGCAACTGAAGCTACTCAACAAACCTGTTTTATCTCAGAGCTCGAGACACTTTTTCAATGATTACGTCTGGGTTCGGAGGAGAATTATTACCTCATGGCAGGAGATCTAAACGCCAAACATAGCAATTGGAGAAATCATTCACCAAACACTAGAGGGAACCTACTATTCAATTGGTGGGGTCAGAATAGTGTCCTTTATCGATTCGATTTAAAAGCGACGGATAGTCCGTCTTATCCCAGATCAGGCTCCTATAAAGATCTTATGCTATTTGACGAACGGATACAGCTAACTGACATGGACCGACAGACAATAAACTGTCTTCACACATTCGTGTACGACAGTGACCATTGCGGATTTAGTGCCGCAGTTACGATTCCCAACGAAATTACGGAGTTAGAGGAGTATGTTCAAACGCATTCTTACAATTATAGTAAAACGCGGTGGACACGCTTCTCCCGAACTATGACAAGAGCACTCTCTTCGAACTCGCTCAACCCACCATCCAATAGGAATTTGTCGAACGAGGAGATTGACATTTACCTGAAACGGATGGAAGACACCATAAAACAAACAATGGACAGAACGATCCCAAAAGAACGAACTGACTGATTATTTCAATAGTTACCGCAACGCGACGATCGACGCTCTACAGCGCCAAAAGAGTAGGCTACTTACAAGACTCAAAGTTCTGTACAGACGGTTTACTGACCCACAAAACTCGGAGGTAAGGACACTGAAATCACAGCTAAAAATCCTACAGCAATTAATTCAGCAAAATTGCCGTGCTGCAATTAATTCGCATTGGAATACTAAAATTCGGGCTGTTAAGGCTAGCAACCCTAGTATGTTCCCGAAAATTAATAAATTCTTTCGAAGGAAAAATCAAAATGAGCTTCCGTGTCTTAAGCTCCCCCGAACTACCCACAATGAACAAATTGCGTCCTAGTACAAAACTCCGACCTTCAAAATGATATTGAGCACTGGCGATTGGAGAACATTGGTTTTACCATGTTCAATGACGATAATTTGGCAAATGATTTCATCGCCGACGAAGGGACACATGCCCCATATATATCTAAAGAAGATCTCCTGGTTATTTTCGGTTCACTGAGAAGTAAAAAATCTGTGGGAATCGACGAAATACCAAATATTGTTCTAAAGCACCTTCCTCTAGAAGCGGTAAACATTTACACTACCCTGTTTAACAATTTGCTGAATAATGCACATTATCCAGCTCAGCGGTGGTGCAACCAATTCCTAAACGGAACAAAGACACATCCTATCCGGCAAATCTCCGGTCGATAAGTCTCCTTCCCAACATCAGCAAAGTGTTTGAAAAAGTAATCAATAGAGCCCTGACCGAGTGGGTTGAGGACAAAAATATTATTCCGGATAACCAATTCGGTTTAAGAGCGGGGCATGATTGCATACATGCCACGTCTAAACTAAGTTGAAGATCAACTTCCAAAAGTGCGAGACCATTCTGTTCAGGACTCCGTTGTCTAGGGCCTCTACAAATACTAAAAAGAAGTGGCGAATGTTC
Organism: Orthonevra nobilis; assembly: GCA_963555765.1. Taxonomy (NCBI): domain Eukaryota; kingdom Metazoa; phylum Arthropoda; class Insecta; order Diptera; family Syrphidae; genus Orthonevra; species Orthonevra nobilis. The sequence goes on along the minus strand of OY743224.1, from coordinate 80,477,387 downwards.
ACTATCGTTGGGCAACACGGGCAGCCACTGGCGAATCGAAGTGTTGTTAGATACCTTGGGATCTGGCTAGATCAGTATCTATATTTTAACAAACATATAGATACTGCTCTGGCCAGAGTCAAAGCGGCCTTTGCCTTGACAAAGAGACTGTTTCACAGCAGTCAACTCGATGCCAAGGTAAAGGTGATCTGCTACACGGCCCTCATTCGGCCTGTCCTTGCCTATGGATGCCCCGTTTGGTGCAACGTGGGAACTAGCTTAATGGAAAAGATTCGGGTTTTCGAGAGACGATGCCTTAGGTAATGAAGTCCTGTACAACGGGGCAAACCTGATCAGAATGGATAACTTCCTGATTAAGCTTATTCGAAGTCATATTGCACGAGCTATGACTTCGAACAACAACTTTATCTCCGGGGCTTTTTATCCCAATGTATGCACTATGAGACAGTTCAGTTAGCCTTGGCCGGCTTACATAAGTTTAAGGTTGTGTAAATAGTTATAATTTTATTGTTAAGTAGTTTTAATGTTAATTTAAGATAGTTTACATTTTTTTTAGGTTTCAGATTAGTTTTTAGTTTAGCATTTTAGGATAAGTTTAAGCAAAATATAAAACAGTCCATTTGCTAAGTTTTTAACTTAAAAATATTTTTCTTAGTTTTGTAAATTATGATCAGTCATTATAATATATAGAATTAAGTCGAAAGACATATTTTTAATTGGTTAGGCTTAGCTTTGAGCGCCCGCAGAGGGCCAGTAAGTTAGTTTATTAATAGTTAATTTAATTAAGCTAGATTTAAGCGTTTTTGTTTAGCATGTAAGGAAAATTAATTATCAAATAAAAATGCGTTAAAATGAAATGAAATGACACTGCAATCAGCGTGTTGAGTTCCAACCTTTCTCTTACACTTAACCATTTGAGCGCGTCTAGCATGTGTCTAATGGATGTAAATCTGTTGCATCTCAGAATTCTTCTCATAGCCTTGTTCTGCAGTTTTTGGAGTCTCAACCTGGCTTTGATTGCAACATGAGAATAAAATAGTTGAACAGTATTGAATATGTGGCTTTATAATAGCATTATAGACTTTTATCGCCGTAACAAAACAATCTTTTCACATATGTAGTCAAACTTCATATTTTTATCAATATTTACTGCCAGGTTCTTAATTTGACTCACATTTTCTATTTTATTATTATTTATTTCTTTTATTGTTTCGTTATTTGTATATATCTCCATCAACTTGGTTTTTCCCTCGTTCAATTTCAGTTTGTTCATTTTCAAATATTCTGTTAACATTTGGATGTCATTCAGAAGATTCACTTTGCATTCATCAGCATTTTGTCCTTCCGAATAAACCAATGTGTCGTCGGTATATAGTACAACTTTGCATTCTCGTATTATAGCCAGCATATCATGTATGTAAATTATAAATAGAAGCGCCCCGAGGATTGATCACTGTGGAACCCCAATATCCACTTCTGTCATATTTGACACTCGATAATTGATCTTTGTCCTTTGCGATCTATTTGATAAAAATGACTCAAACCATTTAAGCTCCTTATCTCTTATACCATACATCGATAATTTTTTTAGTAATATGTTACGATCAATTGTTTCAAACGCCCTTTTGAAGTCCAGGAAAAGTGCCATTGTTTATTTCTTGTTCCCTTCGTTTTTCCATTCATTTATTACGTAATTTACCGCTGCTTCACACGAGAAATTTTTCCTGAACCCAGATTGGTAGATGGATAATATATTTTTAGTTTCTAGGTATTCCAGTAATTGTCTTTTAACCACACATTCCAGGATTTTCTCTTATGTTTTTAGTGTATTTATTGGCCGGAATTCCTCGCATTTTTTGGTATTTAAAACCTTTTCCACAGGTGTTATCATGGAATCCTTCCACGAATTTGGAAATTCTCCTTCATGAAGTGATCTGTTTATAATTTCCAATAGCGTTGTTCCTAAAGTATTCCAGTTATCAAGATCTATTTGTGGTTTAACTTGATCGAAATCAGTCTTATTTTTTATTTCCTTACATATTTGTTTTAATTGTTCCAGTGTAATTTGCTGAAACTGAAACTTACCTTCACATCGTACAATATTATTCATATATTCGGTATCATCGATTTCATTTCATATGTTCTTTATACTTTTTATGAAATATTCATTAAATTTGCTGTAAATTTCTTCTTCATCAGTATATTTCACATCTTCAAAAATCTTATTGGAACTTAATTTTGTTTAAGTACAAAACTTTTGATTGTTTTCCACATTTCTTTTTGTCCGTTTGCAGTATTTATTTTCAATTTTATAAATCGGTTTTTCGCTTTATTTATTTTATTTTTATAGCTGTTTCTTGTAATTTTACAATCGTTCCAACTTTCTTCATCGTCGACTCTTTTAGCCGTTTGGTACTTCTCGATTTCTATTTTTTTTTTAGAATTTGAAGTTCTTTATTGAACCATTTATTTATTTGATTTCTTTCTTTAATCGTTTTATTGGTTTTGAACTTTTCTATTATTTCTCTCAAAATCGTATCCATTTTCATAGAGTTTGCATGTATATTATTGCCTCTATCATGTGCAATGTCCATTAGATTAAGTTCATTGGTGAAATGTTCCTTGTTGTACTTGAACAAATTAACGGTTTTATTGTTTTTCGTTTTACTGGTTCCATCATGTATAAGTATCTCAATACTTTCATGATCCGATGTTTTTTTATTGTCTTCTGGTTTAACCTTTACATTTTTAATATTAGTTACAATGTAATCAACTATTGTTTTTGATTGTGAGGTAACTCTAGAGTATTGTGTCATTTATTGTTCAAGGCAGTTATCTTCAAAAATCCTTTTCATTTCTCTTTTACATGTATCATTTTTGCACCAATTAATGTTGAAATTTCCTCCAAGTAGAAAATTTCTATGTTTCTTTGTTATCATTTCAATGTTTTGTTTTATGAAGTCACAAAATTCTCTCTCTGAACTGCTGGCTGATCTATAAACTCCTGATATTGTTGGCTCAAAATTATAGTGAGTTCATCTGCATGATATGAACCATGCTGTATTGGCTATTGATTTGCTTGCCACATTGCTTTTACTTCAAGTACTAGTATTTTCAGTTCGGCCGGAGCTTTTATGCTATAAGCATCGATCTGTGTACCGTACTATATCGAAAAGTGATTTGATCTAATCCATCAAAATTCATAAACGTGCGAGATCCCCAAATACCGAGGACAACCTATTGTCCTCGGATAAAAAACCTAAATCCGTTCCCAAAATGGTTCTTACTAAAAAGGACTCCAATTATTGGAGCCCTTTGCAATGTTTACCTGACAGTGACGTCGAAAGTGAAGATATGGACGACCATGTGTTGCCAAAGAAAATCCCTAAATTAATCATTCCTCCAATAAAACTATTGCAGAAACAAAGTGATTATGTGCATGACTTAATGAAAAGTCTCAATGTATCTGATTATTCGATAAAAAAAATATCAATCGGAATAAAAATTATGTGCGAAAGCATGCAATCATATAATTCGGTCCTTAACCAACTGAAATCCGCGAATTGTCAATATTTCACCCACGATTTGAAAAGTGATAAAGCTTTCAAAGTTGTTTTGTTTGGCTTAGATGTGTACGACACGAGCAAATTAAAATGCGAACTTATTAGGCTTGGACTCAAGTGCACCGAAGTGAAAATAATAACAAAAAAATATCAACATTACACAGAAACATTTTATATTGTTTCCCTTGAAAGGGGTACTATAAAATTTAGTGAACTAAAAAAAAATGTTCGCACAATTTTTCACACACAAATAAACTGGAGCTATCAACGAAAAGAGAAGAACAGATTGACACAATGTCGCAACTGCCAAATGTTCGGCCACGGCGAAAAAAATTGTCGTATAAAAACATATTGTGCAATTTGCGCGGGTCATCACAAGACAGTTGATTGCACTAATTTAGACATGCACAAATGCGCCAACTGCAAGGGAAGTCACAAGTCAACAGACAGTGAATGTATCAGTCGAAATCAATACATTGAGATGAGACAAAAGACATTAAAAAAAGTTAATCGCCCTTCGAACCCTAACTATAAAAACAACAACAACAATATTCCGCTGCAGTCCATGAAAGAATTTCCAGCTCTGCCAGTACGTACCGCTAAAAATCATATGCATGAACCATCGAAAACTACCAGCATCTGTCGCCCGAAAGCTTGGGAGTGCACTTCAGCTGTAGAAGCATCTACAAGCAACAACAATTCATACTCTGGTGAAGATTTGTTCTCCATCGACGAATTGAATGCGCTTACAATGGAGATGATAACTAAGTTAAGTACATGTAAAAATAAAGTAGATCAATTCAATGTTGTCGCACAATTAGCGATTAAGTTTTTGTACAATAATGTTAAGTGATTTAAATACGAGCAATATAAGTATTATAACATGGAATGCAAGAGGCATTCGGGGAAAACATGTTGAATTTATAAACTTTTTAAATAAAAACAAAATTGATATTGCGTTAGTAACAGAAACATGGCTTAGTTCCGAAATAAAGATCTCAACGTCGGCCTACAAGTGCTATCGTGTCGATAGAAAAGATAGAAGAGGCGGGGGTGTAGCGATTTTAATAAGGAGATCATTACAACATGAACTTTTACCTTGTGTACGAACTAATTATGTGGAAAACATAGGTGTAGAAATAACACTGAGAGATCAAAGAAAAGTGAAAATATTTTGTATATATTTTCCAGGGAGGGTTATAGGAGACTTTTCGGCAGATGAAAAAAAACAAAGGTTTAAAAATGATCTTAGACAATTATTTAGTATGAATTGTGCGTTTTTAATGGGTGGTGACTTAAACTGCAGACACAGAGACTGGGGTTGTATAAGAGCCAATTCGTGGGGAAATGTACTGTCCAATCTTTCTGTTACATTGCCAGTGTCTGTTATGTTCCCACCTTGTCCTACATATGTTCCAGCTAGTTCCCGTGGTAGTCCGTCTGTTATCGATTTATTTGTAACAAATGTGTCAGGTCTTATTTCTCAGCCGATTTCCGTAAATGAGCTCAGCTCTGACCATTACCCAGTTCTGTGCAACATCCGTCGGTCGGGAGTGGAAAAAGTGCAATATATTGAGGACTTAAAAAATACAAATTGGGCAAGGTTTCGAGTAGAAGTAAAAAGAAATCTTAGAAATATTACGAGAAATATTGAACAAATCTCGAGCAAAGAAGATGTTGACTTAGTTATAGACAAATTTTCAGAAATTATAACGACCTCAGCCAATAACTGTATTCCAAAAATTATTCAAAAGTTTAGACGTGTTAAATTACCAGCACATATCATAGAACTTATTAGAGCTAGAAACATGCACAGGCGAAACTGGCAAAGATATCGCCAACGTATATCCCAGTTTCAAATGTCTCAAATAAATAAAGAAATAAGTAAAAACATTCAAGCTTTTCGAAATGAAGAATGGAATAACAAATTAAGCACTCTAGACAAAGCTTCAAAGCCCTTCTGGAATGTAATGAAAATCCTTAAAAATAAAAACAGGAGAATACCTTATCTTAAGACTGAGACCGAGTCATTTTTTACAGATGATGAAAAAGCGAAAGTACTAGCATCGAATTTCGCTAAAAATCATGAAGTTTCTCAACACCTAGGGGATTTAAATACTATTACTCTTGTAGAGAACGCTATACAGGCTTTATATGTGAGTACACCTGAAACTCCGCTAGCAGAATTTGTTTCGGAAGGAGACATTAACTTCATTGTAGATAAACTGAAGATTAAAAAAACCGGCGGCATGGATAATATCAAAAATGTATATCTAAAGAAGTTACCAAAAGAGGGGATCAAATTTCTAACACTTATAATTAATGCTTGTCTTAAGACACAATATTTTCCAGAAGCATGGAAACAGGCTAAGGTTGTGCCAATCCCAAAAGCGGGGAAACCTCCTGAAAATCCACAGAGCTATAGACCTATAAGTTTGTTAAGCAATATAAGCAAAATCTACGAAAAGGTTCTCAAAAATAAAATTGTTAGCATAATTGATGATCAGAAAATATATCCTGATGAACAATTTGGTTTTAGGCAAGGCCACGGGACTCCACATCAGGTCTTGAGAATCCGCAATATAGTGAAAAATAACCGAGCACATGGTAGATCCACCGGTATGATATTACTCGATATTGAAAAGGCTTTTGATTCTGTGTGGCATAAGGGTCTCGTTTATAAAATGTTAATGTTAAATTTCCCACCGTTTCTTTGTAAAATTATCCAAAGTTTTGTGTCTAATCGTCGTTTTAAAGTGTACGTAAATGGTAGTGCATCAGATATAATACATTTTTATGCAGGTGTACCCCAAGGATCTGTTCTTGGACCAGTGTTGTATAATCTGTACACATCTGATTTCCCCATCCTCCCACGATGTGAAGCAGCAATATATGCTGATGACACGGCAATTATTTCATCGCATGAGTTCAGTCTCGACATTGAGACGAACTTAAAAAATGCGTTTGAAATACTTCAAAACTACTACACAAAGTGGAAAATCAAATTAAATGCCGAAAAAATACAAGCTATCTTTTTTACGCGAAAAAGAAAGTCCTGTTATATTCCGGCTAACCAGTTGTTAATAAGTGGACATTCAATAACTTGGAAACGTTCCGTTAAGTATTTGGGCATACACCTTGACTCAAAATTAACGTTTAAAGAGCATATTACGCAAACGCTTCACAAAATAAATGTAGTGATAAAAATGTTATACCCTTTTATAAATAGGAAGTCAATACTTTCCCTTGAAAACAAAGTGATTATCCACAAAACAATCTTCCAAGCTATTCTGTTGTACGGATGTCAGATATGGGGTGATTGTGCAACTTGTCACATTAAAAAGTTACAAACGTCACAAAATAAAATACTGAAAATGATGCTTAATCTCCCCTGGCATCACTCCACATTAGACGTACATGCAAAAGCTAATGTTGAATTGATCTCCTCAAGAATCGGCAAACTAAACGATTTATTTAAGGTCAGATGCGAAATTCCGGATAATCCCCTAATAAACCAATTAAATACTGTTTGAGCAATATTAATTTAGTTTTCTTTTTGTTTTTTTTTTTTCTCTATATATTTTTTCATCTTCCATGTGAATTTATTCATTTATTTATTTATTTATATATGTATGTATGTATAAATGAATGTATTTTTATATTTATTTATATATTTTTATTTATTTATCTATTTATTTATTTATCTATTTATTTATTTATTTATTTATTTATTTATTTATTTATTTATTTATTTATTTATTATTAATATATTTATTTATTTTTTATATATTTATTTATTTATTTATTTTTATATTTATTTCTATATTTTTTTTTATTTATATATTCATCTATTTATATATTTATTTGAATTACTTTTCTATTTATTTATTTATTTATTTATTGTTCAAGAATCTATTTGCATATAACAATTAATGTGCACCGGCAATTTGTGAGATAAAAGACTGAATATAAGAATAATTAAGCTATTTTATTCAGCTGTGCAATACCTCTGTAAATGCGTGTAAATACGAAAGTATATATGCTCATAAACATAGATACTATTTTATGTACACATGGATGTACAAGTATAAATACACTTTTTTTTTTTTTTTTTTGGTCTTTAAATTTGAGGTTTTTTTTTTCGTTATTTTCCTCAATATATGTTTTTTGTTTCTCTACTCTGAGACTTAAATTTTATTTAAAAATATGTTAAACTAATTTCCAGTAGAAAGATTTAATAAATATCAAATCTCTGTATATCTTATTGTGTAAATTGTGCGATAACACATTGTAACTTATTAACGAAATAAATGCAATTCAAAAAGTACTAGTATTTTTAATATATAAAGTTGTGCCTTCTGTCCTTGTTGAGTTTGAAAGGCATGAAATCTCGCTATAGGCATTGATTTCAATTTCATTGCGTTCAATATTTTCAGTTAAATGTGTCTCAAATAGAATTATGAAATCGTACTCAATTCGACCGCATAATATTTCTAGTTCATCGAAGTTATTACCTAGACCTTGAATATTAATATAAAAGGCCATGATTGCATTTCATTGCTAATAGCCAATTCTTTTTCTTCTGGCTTCCAGCTTGTTTAGGTAAACCGGACACTATTGCTTAGTGTTTTATGATTTTCGTCGAGACCCATATTAAGTTTTTCGTTTACTCGTTTGCAGTTTACACATTTTTCAATGGATTCATTTCTGCATTCGCTCGTTCTGGGTTTATCTAAACATTTAAGGTAAGTTTTCTCCTTTTTACAATCAGCTGCTCGATGGTTGTTTCCTTTACATTTATAGCACATCAAAATGTCTATTCCATCATATACTTTGCATCGCTCCCAGCCTATGTTTATTCTTCCTGCTTCTAGAACTTTTCCAAATCTATTTCTATTCTATTTCGATTATTGCACTGTAGTTTGTTTCGTTGTTTTTCTTTTTCTCTAAGTATATCACTAATTTCAGTTCACTACTTGAAATCACAGTATTTTTATTTTTTCAATTATTTCGTTTTCGTTATTTTTAAATTTGATATGTGTCAGTAGAATCCTTGGGCTTAATTTATTTGGAACTTTAATTTCATTTTTCTAACTCATATGTTTTTCTAATGCATTTTTTATTTTATTTCGTTTTTCAGGATTTTCACTATCAATTATTATCATCCAACTGTGCGTGTTTTCTATATTTGAGAATTTTAAATTCTTGGGATTTTCATTGAGATCCCGTTTAGTTTTAAAGCTTTTTTGTTTCTGCTTTGGCTTTACTATAAGAGGTGCTTTTTTCGAGACTCTGGCAACACTTTTTCTTGGGCCTTGCCATTTCGTTTCTTGACAATTTCAGAGAATGACATTTGGTTACCCGCCATTTTTTGCTTATTTTTGACAATTTTCTTAACCTCGTTACACATGCTTATGTTGTTGTTCCTTAGTTCGGTGCGTATTTTGTCATTTTCTTCCCTGAATTTTTCGTTTATGTGGCAAAATTTCATCATTTCCATTACACTCTTCTCGCACACTTCTTGAGCACTTTTCATTTGCCGTATTCGCTCCGTGTATCGTTTCTCGACTGCTTCTAATAAGTTTTTAATCTCGCTTTCGTTGTTTCTCAGTGACTGTTCAAATTCTTCCTTGTAGACCTTTAGGTTGTTTGTGTTTTTATCAACGCTTTCCTGTATTTCCCTTACCACCAAGTCCACATTTTGGATGTAAAGTATACATTCATCGCAGATAAACCTTACCATATTCCCAGTTCTTAAAATTCCGCAGCTGTATTCATCCAGGCCGGAACATTTTGTTGTTGTGTGGAAGACTTTTTGCAAACGCCTTCGCAGCTGATACCTGTCTCGCCTCGTATCGCAGACTTGCATTTAAAGCACTTCGACATCCTGCTCTAGTGTTTCATTGTTTTGGTGTGTACCCCTTGCACTAAAAACACTTATGATGTGGTTGTTTAATAATTTAATGTCTTTTTTTAATTTATTTTATTCACACTTAAAAATTCAACTTCCTTTGTTTAGCTGTCTATGTCAGAGTTCATGGGAAACTTAATCCATCAAGCGCTCAAATGTGGCTGGCGCATTACACAGGCCAAATGGCATTACTTTAAACTGCCACAAATCTGCCCCGTAGAATAAGCTGTTTTGTCTTATTCGTCGCCCTGCCTATAACCGCTATGTTAGTCTATAGTGAAAAACTAACATGCGCCAGAGAAATTTCCGAAAATGTCATCCATCCCAGGCAGCAGATAGGAATCCTTTTTTTGGCAACCTTAAGTTGGCGATAGTCAATACAAAACCTTGAAGTGCCGTCCTTTTTCCGAACTAAAACTATCGGAGCGGACCAAGGAATTGATGACTTCTTGATAACACCTCTTTCCTCCATGTCGTGAATCAATTCGTCAACTAATTTTCCCTTGACCAGCGGTGATTGGCGGGGATGATCCAGTATCAATACAATGTTCCGTTTATGAAGGACACCCTAAGTCGCTAGGCCGCTTGGAAAAGATGTCATTGTATTTGGCAAGTAGGGAAGAAAATTGCTGGCGTTGACTATCACTGAAACCTCACGACTGATGTGCAAGATCTTGTTTATCAGTTAGCTGTACGTTTTCGGAAATATTTGGCACATCGACGACTTTTACTTTCATATCCTTTTCGATGATTGTGTTTCTGCCAATAGTAACAGGGTTAGAGCTATCATTAAGAACACTTACCTAACATCTTTGTCATGATCCATTAGAGTTCTGGACAAGTGGACTGAGGATTATTCGTTATTAATATATACAATTGTTTATTTATCAGTTTGTTGTTTTGTTTTCGTTTATGTACATACTGTGAGCGTCAAAAGTGAGTAAACACGCATATTATTGCTAAGGTTTCATTAAATTTGACCAATAAAATTAAACAAAAATTGGATTCGAATAATACAAGTTATCACCGAATAAACTCAAACTCCACACAACAATACAGAGCACACAGAGTATGCCCTTGAACCTACTTGGCGATATCCACAACTTGTTCCCACAAATGTCCAGCTCTTGTTCGTAGAATAACAAGTCAATACCCCAAGGGTTGCATCATCTTGCTGTCCACGGCGTTGTGCCCGAAAACATCACCCACCTGTCCTCAACGACGATGTAGAAGTTGCATCACCCACTAGCTACAATAGAATTCCTAGAACCACAAACCCATCAACACTACCAAACCCTGCACCTGCACCAATATGCTCCCACGGTCACAAGCTGCTTATCTCAATAAAAACCCCGAAAGAAATTGTAATTATTTTGAGTTTAAGTAAAGTTGTCGAACAAAACGGTTGTACCGTAAAAATTTTTTTTTTTTATATCTTCCGGGAAAACGGAGCATAACTGGCGCCCGAGCTTAAATAAAAGTAAAACCCGAGCTTAAATAAAAGTAAATGCCCGAGCTTAAATAAAAGTAAACGCCCGAGCTTAAATAAAAGTAAAACCCGAGCTTAAATAAAAGTAAAGCCCGAGCTTAAATAAAAGTAAACGCCCGAGCATAAGTAAAAGCAAACGCCCAAGCTTAAGTAAAAAATTAAAAAAATAGTGAAAATAAAGTAGAAATATAACAGTGGTAGTGATAACAAAAGAAAAAAAAAGAAATAAAAATATAAATTGGTGATAAAAAAAAAAAAAAAGAGAATTTAATAAATAAAAATAATAAAAACACAGAAAACAGTGTGTCATAGTGCACAAAAAAAAAAAAAAAAAACGTTCCTTCCCGCGTAAAGATTAGACAACTTTACTCCCCTTCAGGGAAATTGGGCCCCCGAGTAACCTGGACACTTCGACAGGACGAAAAGGAGACAGCAGTGCTGCCAGCCGCCTTGAAGGATGCTATTGAGCATATTTTTAATGTAAGATATTAAAAGTTTTTATATAGTATTCGTAAAAAATATTGTAACAATAGTAATAAGAATAAACTACTAGTAAGAAAAATTGAGAGACATTTTTCCAATAAAAAGAGAAACAGATTAAATACAAATAAATATTTTTCATAAATCACTTATTCACCCTCGTAATCATGTCCAATCCAAATAACCTCTTACGTCCTCCCGTACTAAACATTAATACTAGTACCCGCAACCGAGAACCTCAGGCGAGCACATCGTCGCAACCTCAATCGATATCACGACAGGTTATTCCTTCCGAAGACCTAACTCGCTTGATCACCGGTATCGTGAACTCTATTATTAACCCGAATTCTGAGCTATATGCAGCACAGGATCAAGGCATAAATCCCGAACATGGAGGCGATCTAGCGGATCTCGACAAGATCCCAGATGTAGTTAGAAGCCTACGAGAATTCTCGGGGAAACCCGGCGAATTCAGCTCTTGGAAAAAGAGCGTTGAGCGAATTCTGACAATATACGAACCACTGGTCGGAACTCCAAAATATTTCGGAATACTAAACGTAATCCGAAACAAAATAGTAGGAAATGCGGATACCGCTCTTGAATCCTACAACACACCTCTGGACTGGAAAGCAATTTCGCGTTGCCTCACTACCCACTACGCTGATAAGAGAGATCTTGGTACACTCGAATACCAAATGACCTCTCTGGTTCAGGGCAATAGAACAGTCCAGGAGTTTTACCAAGCCGTATTTTCACATTTATCTCTTATTCTAAATAAGATTACGTGCATGGACATTGGCCATGAAGCTCTCAGTCTGCTAACGCGAACATACAGGGATAAAGCCCTCGATACGTTTGTTCGTGGTCTCCAAGGAGATCTTCCGAGACTGCTAGGCATGCGTGAGCCAACTGACCTGCCTCAAGCTCTTCAATTGTGTCAAAAGTTAGAGAACCAAAGCTTTAGAACAAATTATGCCCAGCAACATTATTTTAAAAACAAGCCTCTAAGAATCCCGAACGAAGTTAATCAACCGTCCCACTTCAGACCATTCTACCCGCAACTTGCTTATCTACCTTCTCCCACAAATCCGCGATATTCTCGTAACAATCCGAACGTCTTCTACCCAAGTAACCCGAATCCAAATAATTATAACTATAATCATTTACCCCCACCCAGACCAACAGCTCCCAAACCACTTCCTAGGCCCGAACCTATGGAAACATCCACTATCAAATCCTCAAACATAAACTATCAAAATCGTCCCAAACCTTTCAAGTATGCAGGAAAAAGACCTCAAAACCAGACTCCATCCTTCCAAAATAAACCTCCCCCAAAAATCCAAAGAAATTTCCACATAGATTCCCAATTATGTACGGCGAATCCATCACCTCATAGTGGCGATTCACCACCCTTCGAAAGTCAACCGACTGAAAACATTTCTCGAAACAATAACTACGAAGAAGCAGGAGATTATCCAGACTTCGTCGAATACATGAATTATCAAACTGGGGAAGTCGATCAAAACCAATTCAATGAAGAATTCCCTGAATATTCTGACATCCATTTTTTAGATTAATGGACTCTTCGTTGCCCTATTTCCAATGTAAAACGAAGAGTGGACAAATTCTTAACTTCCTAATCGATACAGGCTCCTCTAAGAATTACATCCAACCTAACCTGGCACAAAACCCCATTCCTAACGAACAACGCTTCTTAGCTAAGTCCATCGCTGGTGACATTGAGATAACACACCACATCTTTCTTAATCTTTTTGGACAACTAGATAAAAAATTAAAATTTTTCGTTCTCCCAACTCTGACAACCTTCCATGGAATTTTAGGAAATGAAGGTTTAAAACAATTAAACGCTGCCCTTTACATACAAGACAATATCATGACTGTTCTTAATAAAATAAGAATTAGAATTAAACAATTACAAACTCCAGCAGTAAATTCAATAAACGTTAAATTGGACCATATGACAGAATCACAAAAAATCGCCATTAGGGATATTGTTAATAAATTCCCTTCCCTTTTCTCTGAACCGAATAAAAAACTCACCTACACAACAAACGTTGTTGGTGAAATTCGAACAAACACTAGTTCTGCGGTGTACTCAAAATATTATCCCTACCCTGCCACACTCAAGGACGAAGTGGAAAAACAACTAAAAAAACTCCTAGAGGATGGTATTATCCAACCATCGCGTTCTCCGTATAACTCTCCGGTGTGGGTCGTCCCAAAAAAACCGGACTCATCTGGCAATAAACAATACCGCCTCGTTATAGATTATCGAATATTAAACACAGTAACTATTTCGGACCGATACCCCATTCCAGATATCAGCGAAGTCCTATCTCAACTGGGACAGAGCAAAATATTTTCTGTATTGGACTTAAAAAGCGGATTCCATCAAATCCGACTTAAAAGAGAAGACGTTGAAAAAACAGCGTTCTCCGTGAATGGAGGGAAGTTCGAGTTCACACGCCTTCCCTTTGGACTGAAAAACGCACCTTCTATTTTTCAACGCGCGCTGGACGACATTCTCCGAGCCCATATTGGCAAAATTTGTTATGTCTATATTGACGACATAATTATATTTAGCCAAAACGAAAACGAACATGTGGAACCCGTAGAGAAAATATTCCAAACCTTAAACAAAGCTAACATCAAGGTACAATTAGACAAATGCAAGTTCTTCAAAGAAGAAGTTGTATTTTTGGGCTTCATTGTATCTTCGAGAGGTTTGTCAACGAGTCCCGAGAAAATCAATGCCATAGTAAATTTTCCACCGCCAAGAACACTGAAGGATCTTAGATCATTTTTGGGTCTATCTGGCTACTACAGGCGTTTTGTTAGGGATTACGCGAAACTCGCTAAACCTTTAACAACCTTGTTACGCGGCGAAGAGGGTCGTATATCAAAAAATAAGTCCAGTAAAGTCTTAATTTCTCTTTCCACAGACGCCATAGCGGCATTTAATAAAATTAAAAGTTCCCTCATCTCCCAAGATACACTCCTTGTATATCCAGATTTCAAAAAAAACTTTGAACTCACAACCGACGCATCAAACTTCGCCATTGGGGCAGTTTTATCACAAAACGATAGGCCAATAACATTTATTTCAAAAACACTAAGTAAAGCCGAGGAACACTACGCGGCTAATGAAAAAGAAATGTTGGCTATCATTTGGGCGCTCAACACACTCAGGAACTACCTTTACGGTACAGCGCACGTTAAAATATATACGGATCATCAACCATTAACGTACGCACTGAGTAACAAAAATAATAATTCCAAAATGAAACGCTGGAAAGCAATTTTGGAAGAATATTCCTACGAGCTAATCTACAAACCAGGTAAGGCAAACGTCGTCGCCGACGCTCTTTCCCGCCCCCATTGAGTTCCCAAATTAATTCACTGACTGCGTCTCAACATAGTGACCAGAGTTCCTCCCATAATTTAATCCCTTCGGTGGAAAGCCCCATCAATGTTTTTAAAAACCAAATATTCTTGCTTACAGGAGATAGCTCAAAACATGAGTTCAAAATACCTTTCCCTACTTATCATAGGCACATTGTTGTGCAGCCAGACTATTCCACGGACCAGTTAATATCAATCTTCAAGCAGTACCTTAACCCAAGCGTCATAAATGGACTTTACACTAACGAGTCAATCATGGGAAGAGTCCAAGAAATATATCCCCTTCACTTCAAATTCGTTTTACCCAAACCCAAGTAGTTGACCTTACTACCCTATTGGACCAAGAAGAACAGATTCTTAAAGAACATAACCGAGCGCACAGAAGTAGCAATGAAAATAAAATTCAGATCCTTCAAAAATACTACTTCCCTATGATGCGAGCTCGTATTTACGAACTAATAAAACATTGTCGTATTTGCAAGGAGCAAAAATACGAGCGTCACCCAAATAAACCCCAAATTCAGGAGACACCGATTCCCCAATTCCCAGGCCACATTGTTCACTTCGATATATATGCAACTAATAAATACCTAGTGCTCACAGCAGTTGATAAGTTCTCAAAGTTCGCGCAAGCAAAGATCATAAGATCGAAAGCTGTCGAGGACATTCGGGAACCCCTTAGACAACTCATATTTTCCTTCGGAGTTCCTAAGCTCGTTATATTCGATAACGAAAAATCATTCAACGCTGCTACAATCCGTTTCATGTTACATGACCAACTAGGTATTGAAATTTTTACAACACCCCCCTATAGCAGTACAGTAAATGGGCAAGTGGAAAGATTCCACTCCACCCTATCTGAAATAATGAGATGTCTAAAAGCTGATCGCCCCCAAATACCATTTCCAGATCTGTTAGATTGTGCTGTTTACGAGTATAACTACTCAATACATTCAGTAACAAAGGAAAGGCCAATCGAGACATTTTTCGGCCGAATTGTTTCTACAAATCCCGAACAATACAACCAAGCAAGGCATGAAAATATAGAAAAAATAAAACTCAAACAACTTAAAGACATCCAGTACCATAATAAATCAAAACATGTTATAAAAACCTACTCACCAGGAGAATCAGTACATGTTAAAATTAATACAAGATTAGGCACTAAATTATCCCCCAGATACAGAAAGGAGATAGTTAGAGAAGATAGGTCAACTACAATCCTTACTGAATCAGGGAAAATAATCCATAAAAATAATATTCGAAATTAACATTTCAGATGTTTCTTTACCTTGTGCGCAAGCGAAGTACAAATTTTAGATTATTCAAAATCCAAAATAATTTCACTGGATATCGGCACAGCGAAAATGCAATCTGGCACGTTTAAAATTATTCATATCATCAACCTGAGAAAATATGAGGAAGTACTCGGAACGTTGGAACACCAAACCTATTCCTATTTCAACAAATCCGATCCCAATTTTGCTATCCTTTCCAACTTAATAAAAGAAAATCTTAAACAATTAGAAAAATTAAAACCAAGAAGACTCGAAAGGTCTCTAAATTTTCTAGGAAGCACGTGGAAATGGCTCGCTGGAAGCCCAGACCACGACGATTTTAAAATCATTAAGGCCCATATACAAAATGTCTTGGCCAATAATAATAAACAAGTTATAATTAATAAATTGTCAAACGACAAAATAAATGACATTGTAAACACAACAAACTACATTTTAAAATTTGTAAAAGAAAACAATAGCAACCATGAAAATAAATACATTTTAAATATGATGTATAAATTAGAGAAATTAAGAGAAGAACTAACCAATATCGAATACGCTTTACTATGGGCGAAAAGAGATATAATAAACTCGTTTATATTGTCAACAAATGAAATTGTACTAGTAGATAAAGTATTCAAAGAAAATAATATGAAACATATGAACATAGAAGAAATACTGCAATTCTCAAATATTAAAATAGTATCAAATTATTCTACTATTTTATATATTATCAATTTACCAATATTAGAACCCATATCTTGTAAACATTTACTTGTAAAACCCATTAAGCACAATAAAAGAATTATTAAAATAAATAATAACGACATATTGGATTGTAACAAAAACATGTTTGAATTAAATAAAAGTTGTAAAAAAATCAAAGACCTAACTATTTGTAATAGAAATCAAATTGTAAAATTAAATGAAGAAAATTGTATTCAAAATCTAATAAAGAGTAAGCAAGCAAATTGTGACGAAACCAACAGCCAACACATCCCAACTATAGAAGACATCCATCCCGGCACACTTTTCCTCAACCAATTCAACGGCAGCCTTTGTATCAACCAAGAAGAAATGCAGTTATCAGGAAGTTTCATCATCCAATACCACAACGCTACAATATAAATTGATGGACAAAATTTCACATCCATTGAGGTACCCCTATCAAAGCCACTCCCACCAATCTTCCACTCAGTATCAAACGCAACATACAAAGATCCCTTGACGCTAGAAGCAGTGAAAGAACTCCACTTCAACAACACTCTCCATATCGACCAGTTGAAGGAAGAAAGTGAAACGCATCGCATCACAAACTCAAGCATCATAGCCCTACTAATTATCGCCCTTATTATCACGATTTTTAAAATGTACTCAACACACAGAAATATAACAATCCACAATACACCAAGCGAACAGAGAGATACCCCAGAAGAATATCACCAAAGACCTACCCCAATAATCTATATGTCATCGAGTGAGGACACTCGATTTTAAGGAGGGAGGAGTTATCACCAAATAAACTCAAACTCCACACAACAATACAGAGCACACAGAGTATGCCCTTGAACCTACTTGGCGATATCCACAACTTGTTCCCACAAATGTCCAGCTCTTGTTCGTAGAATAACAAGTCAATACCCCAAGGGTCGCATCATCTTGCTGTCCACGGCGTTGTGCCCGAAAACATCACCCACCTGTCCTCAACGACGATGTAGAAGTTGCATCACCCACTAGCTACAATAGAATTCCTAGAACCACAAACCCATCTACACTACCAAACCCTGCACCTGCACCAACATGCTCCCACGGTCACAAGCTGCTTATCTCAATAAATACCCCGAAAGAAATTGTAATTATTTTGAGTTTAAATAAAGTTGTCGAACAAAACGGTTGTACCGTAAAAAAATCTTTTTTTTATATCTTCCGGGAAAACGGAGCATAACTTACACAACAAAAGCTTTATTCAAAAGCAACAAAACAAAAGAAAAAAATAAAGCCAATACATAAGTAATACATTTTGTTTCTTATTAAAACTAACCGTACTGCATATTTTACGCGTCAAAAGTAAGTAAACATTTGGAGTTTTTTAAAGAATTCGCATATATTAAATCTTAAAAAGAAGATTCAATATTTTGTTGGGCCACCTTTGTACTTAACAACTTCTTTAAGTCGACGTGGCATAGACACAACAAGTTTATTTGTTATGTCGGAAGATATTTTGAACCATTCTTCAATTAAAGCCGATTTCAGATCATCTTTGTTTTGAACTGTACGTTTCCGAATATTTCGGTCTAAATGATCCCATAAATGTTCTAATGGTTTCAAGTCCGGAGATTGCGGGGGGTGATCGAGCTGTTTCGGTGTCCTATAAAGAAACCACTCCTTAACGAGCCGCGAGGTATGCTTAGGATCATTGTCTTGCTGAAAGATCTAATTCCTAGTCAACCATAATTTGTCAACGCTCGGCTGCATATTATTCTTAAGGATGTTCAGATAGTCTTGTTTATTCATTGTGCTTTCAATGAAGACAAGATTCCCGACTCCAGATGCTGCCATACACCCCCACACCATCACTGAACCTCCCCCATGTTTTAAAGTGCTCCTTATATTTTGTTCACTGAATTCTTTATTTTTTTCTCTCCAAATTTTTTTATTTGTATGACTTTTAAAAATTTCGAATTTACTTTCGTCAGTAAATAAAATGTTTTTCCGAACGAATGAACGAAATATCATTATTTAAGTATTTTTTCAATGGTTCAATGGTTTTCTTCTTGCACTTCTACCATGTAAACCCGATTGATACAATGTTCGTCGTACTGTACTCGCACTTACTGATTTTTCAGATGTTTTTGAAATATTTTTCGCAATTTTGACGGCACTTGAACTTGGTTTTTTTCTCACTTCAGCCACAATTTCTCTTGCTTGTCGTGCATTGAGCTTTCTCGGCCTCCCCGCCCCTTTAAAGTTTTCCAAAGTTTTAAATCGTTCAAACTTATCAATAATTTTTTTACAGAAACATGGTTCCTATTAACAATTTGGCCAATATCGCGGTATGATTTTCCCTTTTTCCTCAAATGCACAATAATTTTTCGCGTTTCCAAAGAAATTTCACTCCTCATTATTAAAAAAAACTATATTGCACTGCCAACGGATGTTTACTTCCAATCTAGTCAAATTTTTTTTTTATTTTTATATACTATATATGTATATATATTTTTTTTGTATTTGCGAAGGGTTTTCACGAATTTCCCTTCGTAACATAACATAATATTTATATTCTAAATTAAAATTTTCCATAACACTAAGATAATATTTCAGTAGGAATATACAATTGTAATGTATCTCTGAATTGTAAAATGTGCGGTAACTCCAGCTTTTTGTAATATTTATTTCGAATAAAAAAAATCTGTCTATCTATCTAAGTGGACTGAGGACGGTAACTCTGACTCTTCGCAAGTTTCAATCATCAAATCTCTATTTGCGTTGCCGGTCGGCAATGTTCACTCTAACTCGCTACCATCTTTCACCAATTGTTGCCCTCTGACGTGGGTGGAATTTAGTTTCCCGACGTCGATGGCATCGGGTATTTTCTGTCACCGAAGATCCGCTGAATTTTTCTATTCTTACTCGCCTATTCTCTCGACCCCTGCGGTCATAGTTGTCAGCCAAGAAGGTCGTTTGGAAAACTGAAGGTTTTTCTAAGCGCAACGAGATGTACTGCGCAACACTAAGTGCTTCGGACAGACACAATGATGGGCGATTTACTGCTATCAAATTCTGTACCTGGCTATCCCGAATTCCCTCGATGAACTGGCTTGGGACAATTTTATGCAATACATCCGGAGGACAGCCATTTAAAACAAGTGAGGCAAGTCTATGGATGTCCAGTGCAAAGTCGGCCAGCGAATTCCACGAAAAGCGTGTCGAATATTTGAACTGCAAATATTTGTGTACCCCACACCTGACACCATTGTAGCGAAAATAAAATAAAAAAACAAAAATATCCGAAGAAAAACTTTTATTGGAATCCTAAGAAAAAACGTGGTCTCGCGCAGACAAAAAATAGAAACGTGGTGTCTGCCCGGAAAAGAAAACGTAGTCTCGCTTCTTCTCATTACTTCTACTTTACTTCCTTCAAAAAATTGTCTCTGGTTCCCGAGAGGCTTGTCTTTCATTTTGCTTTGTTCATCGTTCTTTTATTTTTTTTTCTGGTGCTACCAAGTTTTCGCAACAATATGTTGAATACTTTTAATATCTCATGCTTGTATTGGTTTAATTGCAACGTTCCACACACATTTGGTTATTTGAGATTCAGGCCAAATATTCAAATTCGCGCCAAACACCAATGTTCGCCATATTTATTTTAATTCTTTTGATGTACTTAATATTTTACTATCACCTTAGGTACTTATAGTATCATCTTAGACATCCGATAAAAAATAACAATATTCTTATCCAGCACGAGCAGAAGTAAAGAGCTTTTATGTTTTTGGTTTCCTGGATTGTTTCGCTTCCCATACAAAAAGTGCACGTCGGTCGTTTAAATCTTTTTTGTTACGTTTCTCCCTATGACCCCTGTTAGACCAATCAGTAATTTATATTGCTTATTTTAATGCGTGAATTACAGTTTTTTGTCGGCGTTAAGACGTTTAGATATTTCGTTTCGTTTGCCTATCAAGCTAGTTCAAAAGGTTGAACTCTTCTTAGTTTTCTATGATATTTATAGTACATTGCCAGTGTTTAAAAGTTCCGTCATTTCTGGATTGACATGATTTAGAAGTCTATGTTCATGTCTTTTTGTTACTTTTTTTACTTTATCTTCGATCATTTCAATTTCTAGATCTCTGTCCAGATCTGTATTCCATGCTGCATTTACTATGTTCCGTAGTTCTTTGTTTTGAAATGTTTGTAAACTTGTTTCGCATGTGCATGCCCAAAGTTGTATCCCGGTTTCACAATTTGCTTATAAAGCAGTAATTTGTTGTAATTGGACAAACAGTTCAGTACCTCTCCTCTTTCTTTACATGTGCTTTCCAGCGCAGTTTTGCATCAAGTGCCATGCCTAGATATTTGGCTGTGTTTGCTTCATTATCAATTATGAATACTCGAATGTGCTGAACACTTTTAATCGTGAAATTAATATGGACCGACTTTATTTTTTTTTTGTCCATTTTGATATATTTTTCGCTGCCTTTTGTAGCTTTTTCGTCGCTTCTTCCAAGGAATATCATCTTCAAATATTGCCACAGTTGTTTCCTCGCTATTTGCCAAGTCACTGGTAAATAATAGATATACTATAATACAGGGCTTAGTTTTACGGGGTATAATTGTCTTTGTTGTGTTATTTTCTATATTTTCTTGTTCCTTTGAAATTTTCAAGTGAATCGCCATTTCAGTATCCTAGATGTTTTTTACGCGTTTTCTTTTTATAGGTCCTCTTATATACTATTTTCCATCCTCGTTCTTTTTGAGTACATCTTTTGCTTGTCTACCAAGTACATCTTGAGTACATCTTTTGCTTGTCTACCAAACCAAGTCATTGCTCCATACTTGCCAACACTACAGTATTAAACTGGTAACACACATTTTTAGTGGAAATAAACAAACTGTATCATTGGACATCGTATTGATTTTTAGCGGTTAGTTTGAGATCGATTCAACATTTCGCCGAAAAGTTTGTTGTTTTTTTGCCTTATATTTATAGTTTATTAGTCATAACAAAATAGTTCTTTTCATAAATTTGGAGCATTTAGGAACATCAGACGACTTCAAGTTTTCGACCGGTGACAGTTGTCTCACTGAAGGCAGCTGGAGCAGATCGCCAATCAACACTATATGAATCTTGCCGAACCATACGTCCTCAGCGTTACCGGTATGATATATTTCTGTTAAGCGAAGATGGATGTACATTACTACATCTTTAAAGTTTCGTCTGATATGGACAATTTCCGTGCTCTACATTAAACGCGACAATACCTGTGGGCACAGCTACAGCAACTAAGTTATTCATTCGCTTTTTAACACAGTTTTGAATTGTTTATAGTATATCAAACAACTTTTTCGCGTGCCGCCTGTCCCACAAACAAATATTCTCAAAGTTGGAGATTCATTTAATAAAGCCTTATAGATCTTGTCAAAAATACGTTTTTGGTCTACATTTAAACCTTCTATCATTTGTTCGAGCTCATCTTCCGATACCAAATCTTAAGCATTTCTGAAATCCTCCATTGCATGCCAGGCTTCACCAGGTCCTGTTGTGTCAATATTTATTTAATGCTTATTTATAAGTTCAAATTAAAACGAGGCCTTCTGTCTTTTTTATATTTATTAAGATATCTCTCGTCCGTATGACTGAGAGTGAATTTTGCTGATCTTGCAATCCGGGCAAGATTCCATATTTGGGGCGCATATATCCAACTTCCGTCTATTGTCGTTGGCAACGACGACTGCTTGAAAGGTAACAGGATGATGACCGCTTATGAACTTACCTTCCATGCATGTGCAAACTATGTCAACGGCAAGTGTTGGTTGCTTCACTTCCGCCGGTCGTCGCTGGTAATGACGAATACTTGCAAAGTAGCTTATGAGGATAATCACCGCTTATGTGTTTACTGGGTCAGCGAGCAAAATTACTATATATAAATTTATATATATATATAAATTTATATTCTCTAAGTCTTGCGGATGTTGAGGATAAATATTATCAACCCAAGATTCGAAATAGTTGTCAGTCAAAATTGATTTGACATTTACGTCAATAAACCGTGGCGCTTAAAAAGGGATCCACAGCTACTAACTAACTAGTAGATTTACTCCTTGCATCTGGACAATTGATTATTTTAATGTAATCCGTGAGGTCCGTCCATTTCGAGATTTTATGAATTCTTCATGAACTATTTTGTTTCTCTTCGTGTAGCGGGTATGTTGTATACTGTTCGTTAATATCTTTATTATCTTCGGTTACCTGAGTGAGAAAGTCAGACTCATTTTGTAACTAACTCCTTTTCGTTCTCATTGACCTCTATGCTATGGTTTAAATTTTTGTCAAGGTTGTCTTAAAAATTATCTGAATTCTCTGGTAAAATAATGTTTGAGCAATCAAAGTATTTATTGCCGATATCCACTAAGTCATGACACATTATATTAGTTTAAGTCGAGCAGGATGAAAAGCTCTTGACTGGGGTTGAAAGGTTCTTCGGGTTAGTATGTTAGTTACTGTACGTAATAGTAAATGAAATAGTCCTCCCTTTTACCTTTTAAATAATCTGTCTGTAAGGTGTATTTTTATTTCTTGGTTTATTAATAGCAGACACGTCACGTTGACAAAGTAGTCAGGAAAGATATTTTTTTCTATTATATTATTAAGTTTTCGTTCATTTCGCTCTCATGGATATTTACTTCACAATGAGCATTTTTGATTCTAAAATGTACTTGTACTTCACATTATTATTGATTTAGATTAACAGAGTTCAAACCATAATCTATTAAATTTATTTATTGCAATAACATGGAAATGGAAATGGGCTTCAATGGTATAAAGTATTTAAATTATTTGCCGCTTTAAGTCCTCGGTGGCCAACTTCGCATAATGAATTCTTCTGCTAACACGAAGTACTCCATCGCAACTCAAAAATGGGCAAATATTGAAAATTGGACTGAATTTTCCTATTGGCTTGTAATACGAAGATTGGCAATTTCCTCTGCATACGAATCGAGTTGAGCTTCGATGAACAATCGCCTTGCTGGCATTTGGAGTTCGCTGTGTGACAGCGGACATGTTTGTCCGCACATGCGCACTTAAGATAATAAATGTACCGGAATACAAACGCATCACACCCTAGAAGCTTTTTCTACGATGAAAACCTATTCGGATGAAGGAGAGTTGCTCGACCAGCTACATGCACACTGACGTATTGGACTTAGCTTTCTTCAATTGTCGGTTGGTTTTGGTGAGATTCTTAAGCGGGTCCGCGGGAAATCTGAGGACGTTTGGACCTTTGACGACTGCAATTGGGCGTGAATCCAGGGATCTTTTGCCATTTGGTGCCTTCATTCGCTACATTAAGTTTCGTTGAGATCCAACGCCATTCAGCCAATACGATGAGTTCCAGGATTTCGCTAACTCTTAGTGCGACTAACACGATATCTTCGATGGTCGGATCGCAGACAACTAAGGCCAATTCGCTATTCCGCTAATTCTTAGTGCGACAAACTCACGATATCTACTTTAGAGTCTGTTCAAAATATCATCTTCCGAAGTTTAATGGAATGCGATGCGATAATGCTTTTGGCGAAGCGGGCTCCCAATAACGCTGTCTGCAGCTCAAGCCTTGGAACGGATATAATTTTCAGCGGAGCTTCTTTCGTTTTAGCTCGCAGCAAAGAACATTGCGCAGATTTCTCTGTGCTTTATCTGGCGTACACGACAGTAGCATAACCCTCCTCGCTGGCGACAGCAAATATGTGTAGCTGGATCTCGAGTGCCATGCCTAATCTTTCAGTGACGTAGCAACTAGGAAAATTTCAATTGTTCTACCGCAGGTAATATGTTGATCCATTTGAGCCATTTTACATATTCAGGTTGTTTTTTTGTTTCATCCCAGTCAATGGCAGTCCGCCACCCTTGTTGCAGGATAGCCTTCAATACATTAGGTCATTCGCAATAGTAGATCGAATATTGTCATCAAAACTCTAGCCAACTCCCGTTTTGTAGGCCTGCTTTTCCCAGAGAAGAGAGCTTTATGTTTTGAATAAGATGTTAGTTTAAACACAAAGCAGTCGGACGCCGTACACCACCACATGGCTAGTACCTTCTCAGTTCCGAGTTCCGATTCTTCATTAACGTCCATCGATTGATGTGGTCGCCTCTTAGGGCATCAATGACATTAGAAGAATTGGATATCCAGTTTCGGATGTGGAAAACGCCTTGTTGATGTACAAAACGAACGTCTCTCGCGCGTTCGGCTGTGATGGGAGTCTGCATTTCCGAAAGGTAGTGCTGGGTAACAACCGTGAACTATCCACACGAGCCTAGTCCTCAAACCTTAGCCTAGTCGTCACGGCCACAGGTTGATCTATAAGTCCCTCTTTACACTTTAATGGAAGTGTCAGTTTGATGTTGTTCAAACCGATGAGTGGTTGGGCATCCTCATACGATTCAATGGAAAATCTCTGTTCGTTTTATGATTCCAACTCCGCCGAATATAGGGATTGTAACGGAAGTTGCAACCCATTGACAGTGTGCACATCGGCGAGGAGGAATCTCTCAGCATATGTTCCAGTGGCGGAAATATGGAGGTTCAATGGCTCAGAGTTCTTTTCGTAACGTCGAGTATCTCCAGTCCATTTAAGGCAGAGTGGTTGACTTGTCCAATTGATGTTTAGTTGTCTGGCGATATCTTCGTCCATCAGTGTTAAAGACGAACAATCGTCCAAAAACGCGAAGGAACAGAACAAGGTCATTGGAACTAATCTAAACAAAACGGCCTTGTTGCAGTGGGTGTTCGATTTGTACTGCGGCAGTTGTGTCTTCCTATCAGTGTCGTTCTCCTTCATATTGTTGCAGTTTGGTCCCTTGTTTCCTTGGTGTTTTGTAGAATGAGATGCATCTTTGTCATCATTATGGAGTGACCGATGGTGCTTATAAATGCAATTGTTCCTCCCACGCAGTTCAGAAGACTTGCATTTAAAATATTAAAGTTTCTGTAAACATCGGCAACTTAGTTAGTTTTCTTTCACTGTTGGCTCCAGACGCAAAGTCAGCAGCATGAACACAGAGCGTGAAATGGAAAATGTGGGAATTTGGATTGAGGAAATATGAGTACTGCGCGTGTTAGCGTGCAAGTACTGGGAAATGATGAGGAGTAAAGAATTTTCTTAACTCCTCCCCGCTTAAGTTCAAACGTCCGCGTTTGACAGGATCTAGATTGTTTTAACTTCTTTATTATTTGTCTCCATTCTTCTTCGTTTCTATTGAGGTAGGTTTTCCAAGGTTATTTCATTTGGTTTATTGTTCTTTGTTCCAAGGTGGACTTGTGCTGCTGCTTCTTCTCTATCTGTTGTTTCATTTATTTTACGTACGTTGGTCACCTGGACTTTCGCTATCCTTTTCTTCTGGATTAACTTTGAAAGCAAAAATAATGCAAGCAATGAAATGTTTATTGTCAATCCAAGGTTTACTGCTGTTGTAATGGTGTGTTTTGATTGGAATAGTTTGATCTCTTCAGTGTTATTTAAGTGCAGTTCTTTGAGCATCTGGAGTGATAATAGTTCTTCTGTGTCTTCGGCTGTGGAGATCTGTGCAATTGCGGGTAATGGTTTTATTGCAGAAACTACTATATTAGAGATGTAGGTTTTGTTCTCAATTTTAACTGATGAATTCTGTAAGTCTATGAGAAAGGTTCCGGTCAGCTTCAATGTTTCATTGTTGTCTTGTGTTATGGTTCCATTGAACTGGTTAAGTAGAATGATACCTGGGAATATCTCATCTAATGTTGGTATGTGTTGATTATTGATTCGGGTGCAATTAGCTTGGGTACTTTGGAGAAGGTTTGGGATACAAGATGTGCCGCTTAAATCTGCTAGATTATAATATGGACAAATTGACAAATTGTTATATGACTTACATTCTAGTTTTATACCATATAAAGATTCTCGACATTTGAGAATATTTGTCATTTCATTTATACTATTTATAACATTTCTATTAATCAAGACTTGTTTATTATTATTTTTTATAACATAATTTATTTTATTTGTAATGATTTGGAAGTCGTCATGGTCTGGATTTCCAGCAATCCACGTCCATGCGCTTCCAATAAAGTTTAGTGATCGTTTATTTCTGAATTTTGGTTTGAGTCTAATAAGTATATTTTTTACTTGGTTTAACTCGTGAAGCAGGAAAGGATGGGAAGGATGATGCTTGCTTATGGTATGTTCTATTGTATTCTGTATGTCTGTTACTAGTTTATCGCAAGGCTCCAAATGTATTTCATGAATCATTTTAAAATTACCATTCTGTATGTTGGCCGTTCCAGTTTCTATTGCAACTAACTCACTGAGTGAGTAATCAAGAATTTGTATTTTTGAATAGTTGCCCACGATAAGGAACCTAGAGTGAGAAAGAAAAAATGGACTTATAGTGTAGTATTAATTGCGTACTATATGGCTTTTGTGAACAATTCTACCTCCTTCTGTTACTACGGTATAATTTCTGTTTTCTTTTACTATTTCTTCTTTGAATTTATTTGATAATTTTGTCCGCAATCTTTTATTTATTTTCACGAAAATTACTTGACCTGGTAAATAATGTTTTAATTCCTTTTTCCTCTTATTGTGGTATTTAATGTCCCGTTTTTGTTTGTCTATTAGTTTCTTTAGGTTGGTTTCCCTAGTCTTTTCATAGTCGTCGGGAGTGAAATTGACTTTGCGTCCAAAGAACAAATCAACCGGTCTTTTATTTGTGGTGGAATGAATGAATACTATGGTTGTATTCGTTGACTGCACGTTGAAGTAACTCTTCGAAGTTTCGTTCAGTTTTATTATCTTTAAGACACCTCATTATTTCCGTTAAGGTTGAATGAAAGCGCTCTACTTCACAGTTAATTTCACTCTTGTATGGGGGTGTCGTGAAGACATTTATACCGAGTTCATCTCGCATCATAAAGAGTATAGAGGCTGAATTCAGTGAAGGCTCGTTGTCTATGACAACACATTTTGGTACACCGAAAAGGAATAAAAGCTCTCGCAGAGGTTTTCTTATATCGTCAATTGATCTGCTTTCGAGTGTTCTCGTCTGAGCATATTTTGTGAATTTATCCAGGGATGTTAGAATATATTTCTTTTCCGTTTGAAAAATATCGAAGTGTACTGTATGTCCTGGGTATTTCGGAATGCGTGTTTCGCCAAGCTTTGGTTCATTTGGATTTCGTTCGTATTTATTACGCTTCCAGATTTTACAGATTTGGGTAATACGCTTAATTTTCTGTGTCATAGATGGGAAGTAATATTTTTCTAAAATTTGAGCACGGTTTTCTTGTGCATTTCTATGAGCACGATTATGAGTCTCAATAATGATCTCTTCTTGATCGGATTGGCTCGAAATATCTTCCACTACTAGTTGCGTAAAGCGAATCTTAACTGATTGAAAATGTAGCGGATAAAGCTCTTGTTTAGCGTTTATTACTGATGGATTTAAAATTTTTTTTACAATGGCCAAAATGTTTTCACTATTAAATTCTGGTTCAGTAATGATGTGTCTGTGATATCTTGGGAAAATAATTTGGAACTCGTGGTTAGGAGAGGCATTAGTGTTAATAGTAAGAAAAATTTGGTTCTTGTTGACATTTATCGGAGCTTCGACAATTGGGATAAGGCCTTGGGAGGAACTTTCGCCACTGTGGATAGTAGGAGTCAATAAATTAACACAGCTTTCCTGTGGTGGTCGGGAAAGAGCATCTGCAACTACATTGGTGTTACCCGGCTTATACTGAAGGACATAGTTGTATTCCTCTAGTATAGCCTTCGAACGTTTCATCTTCGAATTATTGTTCTTGTTGCTCAATGCATACGTAAGCGGTTGGTGGTCTGTGTATATCCTTACACTCGCCCTACCGTATAAGTAATTCCTCAATGCTTTAAGTGACCATATTATTGCCAGCATTTCCTTTTCGTTTGCGGCATAATGTTCTTCCGACTTATTGAGCGTTCGAGAAATGAAGGTTATGGGCTTCCCATCTTGAGCAAGTACTGCCCCAATTGCGTAGTTAGATGCATCCGTTGTTAATTGGAATTCCTTTTTGAAGTCAGGATATGTGAGTATCGTTTCTTTAGAAACCAAAGCCTGTTTTATTTTGTCAAATGACTTCAGAGCTTCCTCATTAAGAGTTATAATGTGTTTGCTAGACACGTTTTTAGATACTCTCCCTTTTTCGCCTCTTAATAAAGTTGTTAGAGGTTTTGCAATTTTCGCATAGTCTCTAATAAAACGGCGGTAATAGCCCACTAGTCCCAAAAAAGATCGAAGATCTTTTAAAGTTCGGGGATTTGGGAATTTAAGAATTGCACTAACTTTCTCTGGGTTGGTTTTAATGCCATTAGATAAAGAAGAAACGATAAAGCCAAGGAACTCTACTTCTTGCTTAAAAAATTCACATTTGTCCAATTGGACCTTCATATTAGCTGCTGCTAATGTTCTGAAAATTGTTCGTGTATTTTCTGCATGAGTTTCTTGGTCTTTGCTGAATATCACAATATCGTCTATATAGACGTAACTTATCTTGCCGATATGTTCCCGAAGAATGTCGTCGAGAGTCCTTTGGAAGATAGCGGGGGCATTTTTTCAGCCCAAACGGGAGTCGTGTAAACTCATATTTGCCGTTGTTAACTGAGAAAGCGGTTTTCTCAATATATGACTCTTTTAGAAGAATTTGGTGAAAACTACTTTTTAGATCTAGGACAGAGAATAGCTTATTCTCTCCTAGTTGTGACAATACTTCGTTTATTTCCGGTATAGTGTACCGGTCCGCTATTGTTACAGCGTTGAGTTTTCTATAATCGATGACTAGACGAAATTTTTCACCGGATGCGTCCAATTTTTTTGGGACGATCCAAACAGGTGAATTATATGGAGATCGAGATGGTCTTATGATTCCCTTGTCCAAAAGCTCTTGTATTTGCTTTTCCACTTCGTCCTTTAGTGACATCGGATATGGATAGTTTCGGGAATACACGGGATTTTCATCACTCGTGCGTATTTCTCCTTTCACTGTGGTGATATATGTAAATTTTTCATTCGGATCATCAAAGAGTAGCTGTTGGTTTTCTACTAAGGCCTTTATCATATTCTTCTGGTCAATTGTCATGTGGCCAGTTCTGATGTTAATTGAATTAACATCCTGCGAAGCTTGGTATTTTATGGGAATTTTTATTTGCTGGTTTTTTATAGTCATAAAGTCTTTGCCGGTATGGATTACAGCAGACAGTTCTTTCAAACTGTCATGTCCTAATATTCCGTTAAAAGATTTGAGGGAGGGTAATAGGAAAAAGTGAATTTTTACGTCTCTAAGTCCAAACATACTAAGGTAGGTGTGGTGTGTGATTTGTATGCTTCCTCCGATGGAGTTAGCATAGAAGCATTGTTTATTTTCAATTAATTTGTCTACAAGTGAGGGTTGAATATAATTCTTATTAGATCCAGTGTCTATTAAGAATCTTAGAATTTTGCCGTTCTTCATGCAATATTCGAAATATGGCAATGAAGAACTAGTTAGCCTAAAAAATTCAAAGCTGTAAAGTCCGTGCATAGTTCAGTAGGCTCAGGAAAATATTGGGAATATTCACTAAGGGTTTCCTCGTGATTGTTGTCTTCTAATGAAACCGCGTGGTTGTATCGTCTAACTTCCTCCTGAATTGATTGGTCGGTAAAATCTGCTTGTATTTCTGCAGTATCACCTACCAAAGCGATCTCGTTCTGATTTAAATTGTATTTAGTGTGTGGTTTTAAAGAATTTGATTCTGTTGTTTGGGAAATAGGTTGACGGGTTGGTTCAACGTGGAAATTCCGTTGAGGTAATGAAGATGGTCGGGATTGCTGAAAAGGGGGTCTTGAGGTATTAGGGTTTTGGTACTGTTGCATTCTATTTTGCTGGTTGATTTGCCTCAATTGAGCAGAAGGCCCTTGAGTCATTGGCTCTGCTTTTATTTGGGGCCTCGAGGTCCCCTAATAAAGGTATCCATAGCCTTGTCGCGATAATTTTGAGTCAGCAGATTCATGGACTCGCTACCCAATTCCATGCAAGATAATTTATTGATGATTAGGGATAAGTGGGAGTAGACTGAATTATAAAATCCCTGAATTGTATTGTTGCCTTGTACCATAGACTGCATCTGGTACTCTAAAGTAGTTAAGTTACGCTTGTCTGCATAATGCATGACAAGACTAACGGCGTATTATATGATTCTAGGGCTGTATCAGCCTGTCCGACAATTTTATTGCGGATTACGCTGAGAATGTCGAAGTACCTTGGAGTACCTTAAGTGGCTCGTAGATTTTAAGGATGCGGTCTACGCTTTTTTTCCAGGAGCTAAATTCTCCTGGTTCTCCCGAAAAATTGCGTAGACATCGGACGACATCTGGTATGCTATCAAGATCGCTAAGTCTGTCGCTATATTGAGGATCAATTGCTTGATCAACGCCAGAGAATTGATTC
The DNA here is from genome assembly GCA_963555765.1 of Orthonevra nobilis. NCBI lineage: Eukaryota > Metazoa > Arthropoda > Insecta > Diptera > Syrphidae > Orthonevra > Orthonevra nobilis. The sequence goes on along the minus strand of OY743224.1, from coordinate 80,446,029 downwards.
ACATTGGGACTTATTGTGTTTTGTAAGTGGTTGCGTCCTTGTTTTTCCAATACGCGACATACTATTGAGGAAATTAATGCTTCGAAATCCGGAACAACTTGAACATTCGAAGAATTACCGAGATGATTGTCGGAATGTATTCTAGCATCGTTCCGTGTAGGATTGCTATTCGACGCGCTGGATTGGAATGAATTATTAGCACTATCGGTAGATAGGTATATAGGGACAGAGGATGGAATAGGCTGATCCTCTTCTAAAGGATTTGCAATGCGAGTGTCCACACCTGATCTTATTTGTGGCATTTTTAAACTCAAACCTTTTTTGTTTTTATGATTCTACAAAATTTGTTTGATTAACTTCACTTTTACTATTAATTTAAATAGGATGTAAGTACATCGAATCTTATCACTATCTTATGTATTTATTTTCATTCATAAACTTTTTATTTCTTTCTTATTATTTTTACTTGTTGCATAAATTTAATTTTCCTATTTTCACAAAAAAATTATTGTATGTATTTATATTCATTTATATATTTTAATTATTCTGCTTTTTTTGTTTCGTAACTTAAGTTTTCTTGTTTATAAAAATTGTTTTCTCTTCTTTTTTTCTTTTTCAATTCTAGAAATCTTATTAATATTAGTATATAAAAATTGAGCTTACATTAAAATATATAATTTTAATTGCTGGATCATGCTGTTCTCCAGTCTCTTGTCGCTGGCTGTGGCGGCTAGCTGCAGCTTCCCGTTCCTCCGGATGAATCGGCTACTAGGGGTCCCTTTGTTTAAATTTGTTTTTTCCACAACACTCGCGAATTTGGTGGGATTTTCGAATATTGTCCGTGCTACTTAAGGACTTTTGACAATATTTTTTCCCGCGAAACTTAGTACTGAAGACGACCGAAATTAACCGAAATTTATCCTGGGTCCCTGCTGCTCGGGCGCCAATTAATATTTTTCCCATTTATTTATTAAAAAAATAATTATTTTTTTGGAGGAGGATCCTCTTTTATTGAAAATTACTTTAAAACTAAACTAACAATTCTATTTCTAATACTTACTATATAACCTAACTTAATCTATGCGGCGGAGAATATGGGATAGAGAATAGAGAGAATAAAGAATGTGGGAAAATTATAGACATCTGATATTCACCTGTTGGCTCCAGACGCAAAGTCAGCAGCATGAACACAGAGCGTGAAATGGAAAATGTGGGAATTTGGATTGAGGAAATATGAGTACTGCGCGTGTTAGCGTGGAAGTACTGGGAAATGATGAGGAGTAAAGAATTTTGTTAACTTAGATAGTGGCAGCTTATCCGTCGGTTCCTGCATTTAAATGGGGTTGCTTAAGTGACAAGCCAATCCAGATATTTAGTTCCCTTTTTAGTCTCAAGGTGTTTTCTTCTTCAGTAAACCCACTGAGCGCTTTAGATCATCCGAAGTCGGTGATAAATAATGGGCAGCAGTCCGGACTTCTATTAAAGGTTTGAAGGTCGCGCGAAATTAAGTGACGCGCAGCTACGTTGTTTCGGGAAAGGCCGTGTAGGGCTGCGGTGTTGACAACGTATTCCTGCGCATGAGCCGGAGTCGACGAAATATATTTTTGTTGTCGTGGCGGTGGTGCATGGTGAACGTAAGAAAGCTGTCGTCGAGGTTCTGGTTGCAATATGTGCGACTCCGGTTGAAATGTTACAGTTTGCGGCTGTTGTTGGGGCTGCTCAACGGTGGCACTAAGTTTAGTCCTGTTAACTTGTTCGTTTCGGAAACTCAGTTGCAAATCGGACTGGTGGAAATTTTAGTACTAAGCCAATTCAATAACTTATTCTAGCTTCTACTGGATCTTCTTCATTTTCTTTTTGGCCTCATGTTCCTTCTCTTGGAGCCTTCTTTCATCTGCGAGTTTTCGCAACTCGAGTTGGCAACGCCTGAATGCAGATGCGTTTGATAATTGTGATTTAGGCGACTTGGAAGCGTTGGCGACGTTGGGCAAAATCTGAAATGATGTCCCAGAGAGGTGCGGATCGGTTGCATGCACATGCGATTGGTTTGCACACACGTGACATAACCAGTCCTTCTCGCTGACAGTGGTCGTAACGCCGACGCAAGTAAAGTGGTACCAACTTTGGCATCGGTCACACTTTACCATGTCGGACTCGGAATCCGGTCCTGAACATGCCTTGCAGTTAAACTCCTCAGTCTCGTCTAGTGAATGTGGCATGTGCTGACCAGCCGCCATCGTAGAAGTAGAAAAAAAACTAATTTGAAATTTGAAATATTATGGAAACTGATTTGAAATATTATGACAACTGATTAAATTTAGACAAATAGATTTGGTTCAAGACTAGATTAATTCAACTGATCGATATAAAGTTTAGTTTTAAATTTGTGTCTTCAACACGTCATAACCCGTTGTCAACCATCCAAAAGCCAGTCCAAGAAAAAACCCAAAAGTAATGAGGAAAACCACGCTTGAAGCCGTCAGCTGTCAAAATTTCCTTCTACAAAATCAAGTTTGTTTATTTATACGGAAGTCAGGGTCGTTGCAATTCTCAAAGTGTGCCAACGTCGCAGCGCCTATAAAAGTGTATGAGAAGCGCACGATCAAGGATATTAAGGAAGAGGAATGCGGTTCGAAAATTCTACCAACAGATAGAACAGTTATCTCAGGGATACAGACCCCAAACCGAAACCTGCAAAGTTCAAAATGTTCGAAATGGACGCAACTTGACTTGCAGTCAATGCTGAGGATATGAAAGAACCACTTCTTCATACTGTATATCGGAAATGATGAATCAAATTCCATTGTCTCTCAGGCAGGCTAAAAAGATGACGACGCAGATAAACAATACCATCTACCAGACCTAGATCAAGCAAAGATAGCAATATATAAAGTTAAGTCTAATAAAGCCACTTAAGCTGCCGAACTTTAAAAAAACAGTGGCGATGACTTCGTTATGATTATGCACCAACTCATCTGCAACACATGGACAGAATCAAGCATGAAAGATGAATGAATTCTCAGTATTGTTTGCCCAATCTTAAAGAAAGGAGACCATCAAATTTAAAGAGTTATTAATGTGGGGTTTTTTTAATTGCAATGCTGCATATGAGATGGACAATGTTAAAAATTAACTGAATTATTCCGAACAAACTTTGATGCACTGTACTACATTATACTTTCTCTTTTCTTTTTCATTATGATGTTTCATTTACATATTCTTGAATTAAAGTTGTCATTGTCGTATAGTATTTCGAAGAGTAAAGATCGTTTTCATCAAGTCTTGGCCTTTCTATTTTAAAGTTAACCGCTAAATTTTCCACATGGTGCCGAAACCCGGGAGAAAGGTGATCGAAGACTAGAAAACTTTACAAAGCAAAACTTTGAAATCTTTATAAAGTTTAAAACGTGACAATCTTCCGAAAGAGGAATGGAGTTATCTGCACGAGCTGCCTATAGGGGGCAGGTAACAAAAATTGTTAAAATTGCAACTGATTTTCTTGATAGCGCAGATTCTCAAATCAATATGGCGACCGACTTGGATGCAATTGAAGAAGACATCGTTTCATATATCCAGCGACTTACGGCAGCTCACGAAAGTCTTAACGTTACGAACCAGGAGGTGCAAAACAAAAATCTTCTCAAGACAGACGAATTGGACAGGGAGTTGGAAAAAATCACCGAGTATCAAGATGCAGCAATTGGTGTGCTTTCTCGTCTAGATTCTCGTCTCAAAAAAATCAGACGAAAGCAGAATCCCACAACATCAAACTTGGAAAGATCATCTCTTAACATGTCATCTTCTATGAATTGTTCCCTTAAACTTCCCAAGCTACATTTGAAAAAATTTGATGGAAATTACCAAGACTGGTTACCGTTCTGGGAGCAATTTCGCTCGGCTATTCATGAGAACGGCACTTTAACATCATCAGACAAATTCAGTTATTTGGAATCGGTTCTTGTAGGCAATGCGAAAAAAATAATTGCTGGTTTTACTGCATCAGGTATGTGCTACGAAGCTGCTGTCTCTCTCTTGCAGGAACAGTTTGGTGATACCGAACGTCTTGTTGATAAAAATATGCAGCACTTGATTTCTCTTCGACCTGTACAGTCCGGGACAGATGCTTGTGCACTCCGCAATCTATACAATTCAGTTACATCATGCTGTCGCACTCTAACAGCTTTGCAAATACCAACGCAACACTATTACGTTATGCTGAAATCCATATTACTTCGTTGCTTGCCACCAGAACTACGAGTAAATTATTATCGGCTGGCAGAAAGAGACGACCATGCAGTGGACGCAGACGAGGCAGATGACGCTAGCACTTCTACATCTTTGCAAATTGGAGACAAGCAAGTGAAAGGGATAATGAGTTTTTTAAAGCGGGAAGTTGAATCTTTGGAAAGGAGTAACGTCGAGAACAGTAGAGCTTTCTCTTCCACTTCTTCTACTTCACACGCCAGACATCCCTCTTCAGCTCACACAACTGCGGCATGTTTAGTGTCTATGAAAGAGACGAATATTTGCGTACTTTGTGCATCAGACAAACATACAACCAAAGACTGCGACTGCAAATTATCCATTACAGAAAGAAGAGAAATTTTAAGAAAATGTGGTCGTTGTTTTCGCTGCGCCAATCGAGGGCATTCGTCAAAGAAATGTCGGACTGCTAAATGGTTATCTTGTGCAAAGTGCAAGGGAAAACACTTAACGTCATTGTGCGACCCATCGTATATCCAACAGAAAGTGTATCCTACCTCGTCGGCCACCACGCGGGATAATCTTCGTAGTCAGAACGCTGTTAGCCTTTGCGCGGGTAATTTTGTTTCAATGACAGAAGCGCCAAAAATTGATTCTGCCGTGCAAATCGCAACTAATTTGTGCGCATCTAACTCAAGTTTTGTTAATTCAAACGTCTTTTTGAAGACGGCTCGAGGCATAGCCGCAGACCCGAGCGAAAAGAAATATTTAATAATACGTTTTGTCATAGACGGCGGCAGTCAATTCTCGTATATACGAGAGGATTTAGTTAGGAAACTCAATCTGCAATCTGTGGGTGAAGTGAACTTCTCACTTATATCATTTGGATGCAAGGAAAAATCTCCTTTTAAGAAATTTAAAAAGGTAAAAGTTTATATAAAAAGTCAGTTCTCTAGCAAAAGAATGGAGCTAGAAGCCGTGGTTGTTCCCGAGATCTGCATTGACGTATTACACGCGCCTGATGCGTCGTGTGAGTTGTTCCAAAATCTTCAGTTGGCCGACTCTAACCATGGTAACAACGAGGCAGTTGATGGATTAAGTATCCTCATAGGTTCTGACTACTACTGGTCCGCGGTATCAGGCAAGCAACAAAGGATTTCCCCTGGTTTAAGAGCAGTAGAAACTATTTTCGGCTGGACACTGCAAGGAACGTATTGTTCTGGTAAGACTTTTCCATCTGACGAATATTCATACTTTCCATCAATCCACAGTACTGCTCTACATCTACCAGTGCTAAACTATGATGGTCTCACATCCTTTTGGTCGCTAGAAGCCATAGGAATTCGTTGCGAAGAAGAAGAAAATGAGCAGTTAGCTGAAAAACTGATCACAAAATGCATCAAGAAAGTCGGACAACGATATGAAGCTTCGCTGCCGTGGAAGAACCCGGACGTCGAGGTCAAGAGCAACAAAGAAAATGCGCTGAGACGGCTGAAGTCACTTTCTACGCGACTATCGAGATATCCAGAACAATTTGCACAGTATGATGCCGGTATTCAACAGCTTCTTGCAGACGGTGTTGCTGAACCTATTCCACCTTGTAATGAAGTAAGTAATTTACGTCGAGTGTTTTACTTACCCCATCGACCAGTCTATAAAGCGAATAGTTCGACCACGAAGATGCGAATTGTGTTTGATGCCTCTTCGCGTACTCTAAATACTCCAGCATTGAATGACCTTCTTCACGTGGGGGCTAATCTCCTACCAGATGTGCTTAAGATATTGCTAAACTTCCGGCTTGGACGTTTTGGAATCGTGGCCGATGTAGAGAAAGCCTTTCTCCAAATTCAGCTCAACGAGAAGGACCGCGACTCTCACCGGTTTCTTTGGTATGGCCCAAGGAAAAGTCCCAACAAACAAAAACAGGAAAAAGAACCAGAAATAGTCGAATACAGAATGACCAGGGTCACTTTCGGCGTAAATTGCAGCCCTTTTCTGCTGACAGCGACCTTGCGGTTGCATCTGAAGCACATGGAAAGAACATTTCAGTCCACGTGCCGAGTTCTAATGGACAGTTTCTACATGGACGATCTCGCAGTGAGCGTTAATACTGAAGACGAATGTAAACAACTTAGTGAAGAAGCAGTGCTGGTTATGGAAAAGGCAAGTATGAACTTGAGAAAGTGGAACACTAATAGTGCTGTTGCTCGTAAAGCCCTATGCTTAGGAGACGCTCCAAGTAAGCAAAATGTTTTGGGATTGTCCTGGTACATACATAGTGATGAGATTGCAGTGCCACTTGAATCGATTGACAGTATGATTGTTTCGAATTTAGCTACAGGGACAAAACGCAATGTGCTACAGATGATTGCCAGAATATATGACCCTCTTGGAATGCTTGGTCCTGTGGTGATTAAAATAAAAATTCTTTTTCAATCAATCTGGCGAGAAAAACTGTCGTGGGATGAGATGCTTTCTCCTGACCTTTTACTGCAGTGGGAAGATTGTGTTAACAGTTTGCGACATTTGAAAGGCTTTGCCATTCAACGTGCAGTACTTCCATTTTCATCATCAACACTTATACATGTTCACATCTTCGCGGATGCTAGCATGAAGGCGTACGGGACAGTGGCATTCGTAAAAGGTTTCAACAGCAAAGGCGACATCAGTGTTTCATTTTTGTGTGCTAAGAGCAGAGTAGCTCCACTTAAGGCTGAAGGGATAAAAGAGCTTTCACTGCCGAAATTAGAGCTTACGGCAGCGTTGCTAGCAGCGCGAATATGTTCTTATTTAAAGCAATCCCTAAAGGTTAAAGTGGACAGATTCTATCTTTGGACGGACTCAAGGATCGCACTTGGATGGATTCAGGGTGACATTCATCGTTGGAAACCGTACGTGCAAAACCGAGTAATGGAGATTCGACATCTTACTTCAATAGCAGACTGGAGGTATTGTAGAGGAAAGGAGAATCCAGCAGATCTCCTCACCAGAGGGGTGACAGCTCATAATTTACTTAATTCCTATGTGTGGGTACATGGACCAACGTGGCTAAATAGTGATACAAGTTTTGATGAAGATAGGGTCGAGGCTGTATCCGAAATCGTAGCACCAGTGGCGTTATTAACGCCGATTTCAATTCCTGTGGATACATCGCCAGAACCTTTGTTGGCTTACAGAGAATTCAGTTCATGGAGCCGTTTAGTTCGTCGCACAGCTTTTATATTGCGTTTCGTATGGCTGTGCAGAAAGGGAGAAAAATTTGAATTGGCTGAGCCCTCTGCTAGCGAACTTCATGCAGCGGAAGCATACTGGATCAGGTTCTTACAAATAAATTCATTTGCTAATGAAATTCTTCTTTTGCAGAAAGAGAAATCTGTGCCAAAAACATCGAAAATTGCTCAGTTGTGTCCTTTTTTAGACGAAGACGGATTTTTACGGCTAGGTGGCCGTCTTCAATCGTTAGAAGCAACTTTGGACCAAAAACATCCAATCTTACTTCCGTCGAACTCATACCTAGTCCAACTTATAATCGATGATTATCACCAAAAAACTTTACATGGCGGTGTCAATGTCGTTTTATGTCAGCTGCGCGAGCGTTTCTGGATTATTAAATCGCGCCCCTTGATCAAAGGTAGAATAAAGAGATGTGTCATTTGCCAGAAGTTTTTCGGTAAGCCTGTGTCACAGCCATTTGGTCCTCTTCCGATCGAGCGTGTAGCACTGTCAAAACCATTCGACTGTGTGGGCATAGACTTCGCGGGACCTCTTTATTTCTGTGATAGCTCCACAAACCAGATGAAAAAGAGCTATTTAATGATTTTTACTTGTGCTGCTATCCGATCTGTACATCTCGAAATTGTAACGAACTTGTCAACCGAAAGTTGCATAATGGGACTGAGGCGCTTCATATCCCGACGAGGTACTCCATCTACGATATTTTCCGACAACGCGCGAACATTCCGAAGAGCAGCTTTAGAACTGAATGACAACTACCAAGCTCCTAACGACGAGCTTATGCAAGGGTTCTTATCCACTAAGCGTATACGGTGGAAATTTATTGTTGAAAGAGCCCCATGGTGGGGAGGATTTTGGGAGCGACTAATAAGAACTATCAAAAACGTTTTAAAGGTGGTCATCGGCAGGGCAAGAATGACATTTGACCAACTACGGACTGTGATTGTGGAAGCCGAGGGTATCGTAAATCTTCGTCCTCTATCATATATTAGCAGTGATCCATTGGATATTTCACCACTCACGCCTTCACATTTCTTGCATGGTCCCGGCGGGTTCTCTAACCCAGAAGAAACGTCACCAACTAATCTTCAGTCTAATGATATTCAGCTACTTTGGAAGCAGCGGCTTAAGGTGACTAATATGCTTTGGAATCGGTGGCGCACCGAATACCTGCAACAACTACGGTCTTTCCATCACAGCCAAGGTTATTCTTCAGTTCAACTTAAGCCAAATGATGTGGTCCTTGTGTTTGATTCTGCAAAACCAAGAATAGCCTGGAGATTAGCAGTAATTGAAACCACGTTTACTGGACGTGATGGGAGGGTCCGCGCTTGCGAGCTACGTTACGCTGATGGTTCGAGAACTCGAAGGCCTGTGCAGCTATTGTATCCCCTTGAGTTGACCTCAAGCTCCCGGGCCGAGGATGTTAAAAATTAACTGAATTATTCCGAACAAACTTTGATGCACTGTACTACATTATACTTTCTCTTTTCTTTTTCATTATGATGTTTCATTTACATATTCTTGAATTAAAGTTGTCATTGTCGTATAGTATTTCGAAGAGTAAAGATCGTTTTCATCAAGTCTTGGCCTTTCTATTTTAAAGTTAACCGCTAAATTTTCCACAGACAATTAGTCTCTGATACGACGGGCAACTGGCAAGACGAAGACGAGAACGAAGGCAACGAAATAAGAAAGACGAAGACGCGCAATAAATACTTACATCCTAAATTAAAATATTTGTTCTTAAATATCTAAAATTGTACTAATAAATTGAATTAAATTATAAAGCTACTTCCTATAAATAAACATTGAATTCTACATGGGGGCTCAACCGGGATGGTAGCTTTCTCTCTCAAACAGTTCAATTAAAATCAAATTCGGTTAAACGAAAAAAAAATATATATATTTCTTCGGCAGTATATCGGCTGATCTCACGCGTGATCAGTGCCCGCTATTTTTTCAGTTATCGATTGCAGTCAAGTGCTCATACGTTGAAGGAACCGGAGGCTGAAATTTTGGACTGCGAGAAAAGATCTGATTAAAGCAAGTGTCGATCAGCGAAGGTTTATTTAAATTAAATTAAATTAAATTAAATTATTTAAATTTAGAAAAAATAAACGATGGTGGAAAAAAAGAAGAGCAAACAAATGAACAGTACAGCTTTGACTTCGAGTGCCGATTTTTCTGAGATGTTCGACGCACTGGTGCATCGGGAAGTGGATCTAAAACGACGAGAGATAGAACTTGAGACATCAAAAAACATGTGGTGGAAATCAATTCAACGACGGAATATTGAACTGCCGAAAAACGACAATGACAGAGTGGAGATTGTTTTACCTGGCTGCAGTAAAAAGACGAATGGGGGTGTAAGTAGTGGACAGTCGCAGACACGAGGTAGTGCAGGCGAACAAGACAAATATGGTGATGCCAATGGGGCAAAGGCTCGGCTCCAACAAGTGGAACAAGCGCAAATTGATGACAATAGGGCACATAGTTCGGAGTTAGAATTTTCTACGAACAGAAATCGAATGTTTAAAAGAGCAGGCTAAACAATGCATTATCGTATTTTAGTGGCGAAGGTGACGTAGGCTCATGGGTCGACGAATTTCAAACAGTATCTGCTGTTATGAAGTGGGATGCAACAAGGGAGGGAGCCAAGCGGTTGTTACCGGGTATGGCAAAAATGGCAATGCGCACGAGGTCAACTAAAACAAAATGGCCGGAATTGAAGGAGCTGCTGTTGTTGGAATTTGGAGGTTGTTTGACAATTGCGGATGTACATATAGTAAGAGGCTTGCGAAAAGGAAGCAAAAAAGGGACGACAGTGTAATCGAGTACTTATTTTCGATGCGTGAACTGGGGGCAAAAGGTGGAGTAGATGATGAATCTTTGTTACAGTATGTGATTGAGGGCATTGACGATTTCCCAGTAAATAAAGCGATGTTGTATGGTGCGCAGTCAATTAACGAATTCAGAAGCAAGCTGATGGAATATGAGCGATTCCGAAAATCTTTACGGCAAAAATCACCTGTTCACCAACCTAAATCAAAGGAGGCTAGTACAAATGCCAAAATGCGTTGTTTTAATTGTGGATCAATGGGGCATAAGAGCAAATCGTGCCAATCTAAGTCCAAGGGCCCAAAGTGTTTTGGATGTGAAAGCTTTGGCCACCTTGCAGCCAACTGCCCACTTAAGAAGGATCAGGTTAAAATGGTTGATTTGGTAGAAACAAGTCTAAGTGAGCTGGAGTTGAAGACGGTTATGGTGAATGGTATTAAGGTTCAAGCTCGCATTGATACAGGGAGTGATGTGACGGTGATGGGTTCGAGCGAATATTTTAGGGTTGGATCTCCTCCACTAGAATATGATAGTCAAATTTTCCGTGGCCTATCAGAAGAGCCCACGAAACCGTATGGATACTTTATTGCATGCATTCAGATCGGCAATAAAAGCTACAACACCAAGATCTACGTAGTCTCTTCAAGGTTTTTGCAACATGCTCTGCTTATTGGTAAGGACATTCTCCGAGGAACACAGATCACTCTCGGAAAAGACGGTAAGACGGTATTCATATAGACCAAATGAAGTCGGACTTGAAGAATTGCTTCCAGGTTAGTAATGAAAAAGTAGAACTTTGTGTAGGCAATCCATTGTACAGGGACGAAATTCAGCATTTGGTGACTACATACCAACCTGTGAACTCAAAGTCAACTAACGTTGAAATGAAAATCATATTAAAAACCGAAGTTCCTATTGCTCAGCGACCGAGAAGGATGGCCCCGTTGGAGAAAGATATCGTACAAAGTCAAATTGAGGAATGGCTTGAGAAGGGCATTGTGAGGCCGAGCAATTTCGAATATTCCTCGCCGATAGTGCTGGCGAATAAAAAAGACGGCAGCAAGCGGTTGTGTGTCGATTATCGCTCGCTAAATAAGGTAATTGTCCGTGATCGTTTTCCACTACCACTTATCGATGACCAGATTGACCAGCTTAGTTCAGCAAGAGTTTTCTCTACTATGGACTTAGAGAATGGATTTTTCCATGTGCCTGTAAGTGAAGAGAGCCGAAAATGCACGTCCTTCGTTACACCGGGAGGGCAATTTTAGTTTAACCGAGTTCCGTTTTGGCTATGTACCTCACCACCTGTATTCCAACGTCATATTTGCCGAGTATTCCACGATCTTATGCAACAAAAAGTAATGTTGATATACATGGGCGACATTGTGGTGCTGGGTAGAGACTTCAACGATGCATTGGCGAATCTTAAGAAAGTATTGGTGGTCGCCAGTGAGTAAGGGCTGATGTTCCGCTGGAGAAAGTGCCAGTTCTTATGTAACGCTATCGAATACTTGGGTTTCCGAATTGAAAATGGTTATATCAAACCGTCTGAATTAAAGGTAAATGCAGTTCGCAAATTTCCGCTCCCTACCAGTGTATTGAAGATACAAAATTTTTTGGGCCTAAAGGGTTATTTCAGGAAATTTGTGACCGGTTACTCTAGTATTGCGATGCCATTAACAAATCTTTTAAAGAAGGGTGCGAAACTCCAGTTCAGACCCAATGAAACTGCAGCATTTGACGAGCTAAAAAATATTTTAACAACCCCACCCATTCTAAAGCTTTATCATACGGATGCTGAAACGGAGCTTCATACTGATGCGTCGAAATGGGGCCTAGGAGCAGTTCTCCTTCAGAAAGAGTTCCTATCCAGAATAATAAAAGCACAGGACGACGACTAAACCGTACGGCTCATTAAAAACTTACTCGAGCACAGTTCGTACGATAATTTCACGAACGAAAGGGGTGTACTTTTTAAAATTGACGATGAGGGACGAAAACTTTTGTACATTCCAAAAAACATGCAAGCGGAATTTTTACGGCACGTTCATAATGACGGACACTTCGGGACGAAAAAGATGATGGAAATCATAAAGCGAGATTACTTTGTACCGAATTTAATTAAAAAACTGGATAAAACACAAAAAAACTGTATCACTTGTATTTTATCCGTGAGGAAATCGGGGAAATTGTAGGGATTTCTCTCTCCCATCGATAAGGAAAGCTCACCATTAAGTACATACCACATCGATCATTTGGGTCCACTAGATAAAACGACGAAACAACATAGCTTTATTTTCTGCGCAGTAGACGCTTTCTCCAAATTTACATGGATTTACCCCACCAAGACTACGTTCGCCGCAGAAGTTATCTCTAAACTTGATCTACAAAAAGCGACATTTGGGAATCCGGCTAGGACCATCTCAGATCGGGGCTCTGCGTTTACAAGTAACAGTTTCGAGGAATACTGCAGAACGCAGAAAATCGAGCATTTGCTCATTTCAACGGGGGCTCCAAGAGGAAACGGCCAGAAACGAATCAATCGCATAATACTTTCAGCTCTCACGAAGTTGTCGGTCGAGGATTCAAGGAAGTGGTATGCACATTGCAGCAAACTTCAAAGATGTTTAAATTCAATCTGGCAACGTAGCATCAAAACCACGCCCTTCGAGCTGTTGTTCGGTACTCGGATGAAGAATGACCCGGATCCAGAGTTAACCAGCCTTATTGAAGATGAAATCAGTGAAGTTTTCAACAGCGACAGAGAAGAATCCTGGCAGCTAGCACGAAAGGCTATACTCGATATTCAGGAAGAAAATAGACGAACGTACAACCGAAAAAGACGTGCAGCCAATAACTACATAGATGGTGATTTAGTAGCGATCCGGCGTACTCAATTTGGACCAAATTTGAAGATAGCTGAGAAGTATCTGGGAACCTACAAAGTCATTAGTGTTGGCACCACGATAGATCCGAGGTGCGAAAAGTGGGTGAACATGATGGCCCATCTGTTACAACTACCAGCTGATATGATGAAGAGGTGGCGTCAGACCGACTTCGATGTTAACTCGTCATCTGACGAGGACCGTTTTGATTAACTTTTTTTCTTTATTTTGACAGTTCGCTGAGGACAGCTCACATGCAGGATGGCCGATCTGTGGGGTTTTTCTAATTGCAAAATAAATCCAACGCAACTAAGCTGCAAGCTGCATATGAGATGGACAAGTAGTCTCTGATACGACGGGCAACTGGCAAGACGAAGACGAGAACGAAGGCAACGAAATAAGAAGGACGAAGACTTACAGCCTAAATTAAAATATTTTTTCTTAACTATCTAAAATTGTACTTATAAATTGAATTAAATTATAAAGCTACTTCCTATAAATAAACATTGAATTCTACATTGATCTCCTCAACGTTGCCTTAAAGAAATGTTCTGCCGTATTATGTGTATTAAAACCGTTTGTCAGGAACCTAATAGGTCCATATCAATGTGTCTTTCGGCCTGAAAAGGCCACTATAAACCATTACGGCGGATCTTTGAAAAAAACCTACGAGCTCCAAATCGGCACGCACCACCTTTTCATCAATTTCAAGGTTGGTTTTGGTTTCTGTTTCGTCCACAGAGACGAAATGTTTGAAGCAATGTCTAGGCTTGGCACATCTGTAAAATTCGTCCTTCTGTGCAGGATGGTAATGGAGAACTCAAGCTGCTCTACTAAGGTCGGCAAAGACATCACCGACCCACTTGATTTCAAACAACGTTTTAGGCAAGGTGTCCGTGTCAACACCAGAGGCACTATCTTTTAAAGGTCTATTCTATAACTCGAATGCGCTGATGATATTGATATAATCAGAAAGCAACTTGATGTCAACAGTGCGTTTACGTACGTTGAGAGAGAAACGGCAAAGATGGGTTTGGGGCTAAACGAGGGCTATAAGAAACATATGCTGTCATCAACAAAGGTAACCCAAATGCGAAGTCTGGGTCAGAACAATACCATAGACAGCTTTAACTTTTAGGAATTAAGGGCTTTGTTTACCTAGGCTCCACTGCATACACAGATAATAACACCTGCGCTAAGATCACAGGAAGAATAACACTTCTTAATCGCCGTCCTTCCATATAGTGCAGAAACGTGGACACATTCAAAAGCGGATGAAGGCGCCTTAGGTTGTTTTGAGAGAAAAGTGTGATCTATTGTCCCATTTGCATTGACGGGGAGTGGAGGAAAACATTCAACAACGAACTGTATGATACGAGTTGTACAGCGACATCGACTAAGCTAAAAGGGTTAAATTCCAATGCTATGCGAACTGTAGCGCCACCTCAAGCTAGAAATTAACTAATTAATGACAAAAAAAGTCCAACTAGCTGTCAATGTTTAAAATAAAAACGCAAAACAGAATTTTAAATTATGTGTATTAAGTTATTTTTTGAAGTAAAACTAAAACTTACTTTTAGTAATATAGAAATATTAATGTATCAAATTTTTGAACAATCTTTCAATGTTTAATACGCAGATCATACTTTAAATGATTCAAAAATGCGCTAACAAACATATTCCTACGGGCAATACATGTTAAGGGAATGATTCATAAACTAAAATGAAGTTGGTGAAGGTAAATTAAAATGTTTTTTTTTTTTTGTCTTGAGGTGAGAAGTTCTTAGGAGGCCTAACCCAAACCAATTTATTTAATTGAATCGCTAAACCTTTATTAAGCGACAGCTCAAAATCGAAAAACAATCGAAATGACAACAAGTTTGTTTAGTTTTCTCTTTTTGCTTGTTTGTGTGCAGAACGAGTCTTTACCAGGCCTACTTTACCCATTATCTTTTCAAACAAATATATCTAATGGTAAATCTCATACGTGCAGAATTAGAGTCTGCACGTTTTCACTCAAATGATTCCATAAAAATTATGGATTGAGTTCAATATTTTGAGATATTTTCCTTATGAAAATTTTTGAAATCATTTATTTTGGCTTTATTTTAACTTTTTTCTTGTGTGAGTGGTCTTTTGTGTGAACAGATGCGTCTCACACCCTGTGCATTTGCACATCCTACACATACAGTGGGTCCGACCCTGATTGCCGATATATATTTCTCGTAATTATCGACTTTTTTTTATTATTTAGTCCAGTCTTAGATCCTATTCGGATAATATGTAACCTGCAATAGTGGCTCAAAAGCTAATTCTTAGAATTGTGTAGAAGAAAGCCTTTTTTTCTTTCCACAAACCAGCTATACACAATTTCGATGCAATCCCAGTTTGCTTGTTTGTTTTGTGTGCAGAAAAACTTAAGCCTACGATGACCATAGGTGAAACACATTGAGATACATCCTTAAACTAGAAAGCCGACGAACTTGCGAAGCAGTGGGGGGATAGGATCAATATTCTCCACATACATTAGATCAATGCGACGGAGCGAGACTTCGCCTCATATCAGGCATAATTGTTTGTCTCTTTCCTGTTGACATTCATGTGGAACAGCTCAGTTAAGTTGAAGTTACAGAGACGAACAGAAAATAGAGCGTGTCCGTCATCTGCTACACGAAAGTGTTTCAAAAGCCTCTTCAAACAGTAGCTTCTTTAAGGGACTAGAGGACCTCTAAAATGCTAACCCTAAGCAATTTTTGAGATTATTTCTTATGCAAGTATAAGGGATTATACGGGCCAACAACCACACCAATAAGGAAGTCTTTTCTTTAATGCTGCGGCATAAATGTTATATGCTATCCTGTGACCTCCCTAAACGTGGACTCGCAACAGAAAACTGTTGAATTCAAATATGAATTTGAGTCGAGTTTCTAATAAAATTCGGTTGGTGTAATATGGAATTTCTAGCTATTCAATTTTTAAGACTTAGGCTTTGTTAAACAAACTGGAAAAATAAAATTAATTGTAAAAACAATATTTTATTTAAATTTTATTTCATGCAACTAATTTCTTGACTATTTTTCTGTTCCAGGATATTGAAGAAGCCAGTGAGGACAACAAAACTCTCCTGACAAACTCAAACCTCTCGGACGACGATTAAAGCACGCAATACTAAATATTCATCTAAAATAAGTTTAGTTCACTTAACAGAAAATCAAACGAAGCTTATGCCTAGTAGCAGTATAACAATGCATTTCTTCACTCAATTGAAACAATTGTTAAAAATAAAATATAAACAACACGCGCAAAAAATGTACATAATCAGTTTCAGTTTTATAACCGCTGAAGTTATATGCACTAACTTGCACATATTTATGGAGGAATGATAAAATGAACCGGCAGATTTTATATGAACAAAAGTATAATAGACCATAATTAATTAAAAAAAAACAATACTTAATTCGTACAGGTTTCCTTTATAGAGACAAAAGAGGTAAAATGAGATATGCAAAAGTAATTTGGTAAAATTGAGTTTTAAAAAGTTTTAAACGTTTTATGGCGTGGCGTGGTCGCCCCAGGTTACGTTGCTTCTTTTGTCATGTCTCGTCTCGTACCATTTTCCTTCGTACTCTTGATTCAGTTCGAGGTAGCACTAGAAGTTGAAGTAAATAATTAACAAGTACTAGGTGTTAATGAATGCAGATAGTTAAAATCCTTCATTTATTTATATTTTTATAGAAGAAATAACAATTGAAGCGTATATTGATTTTACTATAAAAAAAACAATACATTTACCTAGGTAAATACACAATATATGCAAGAAAATAAATGATAAAAATTGTAAACAAAAAAATAAAAATAAAAAAGACTGTAAGAAATAAAATACACAAATTAATATTTCCAAGCAAAAAATATACATTAATATATTATAGCTGTGCAAAAATATAATCGTATATCAAATAACGTGTACATTTTTCCGGTAAAATAAATTCAAAATTTTCACCTTTAAAGCAACTGCATATAGTGGGACAAAAAACGTAGGTAACAATAATGAAAAACTAGATACCTTAATAGAAAACAAAATGAATCAATATTATACAAACAAAATGAGATTAAAAAAAAAATATGGAAATATAATAAGGCGAAAACAAATAATTATTTTTGTAAAAGTGTGATGAAAGTAGTTAGAATTATCCTTTTTTTTCTCCTTGAAATGAAACCAAAAACATATGTATATGTATTGGATGTATGAGTGCATAGTTGGTGGATTAAATTAAACTTCTAAAACAGCGATATAAGAGCAGACTTTGTGAATTTAAACAATAATGGAATATTGAAGTTAATGCTGGAAATCATGAGTATTACCATTTTTTTAACTTTCATGTGATTATCCTTGTTCATATTTCCGTTCCGTTATTGCATTCATACTCACATGATATTTTAAGTAATAATACTAAGCTGTTGTACAAAGTTCTTTTAAAAAAATTAACTTTAAAACACTGCAAATATTAACAAATAAATGAGCCAGGATTTATAGCAACTGGGAGCCGATGACAAAAATCGTATAAATTATATATTTTTTTTGCAGTGCTTACTTTTTAGAGATTTGCTTCTTTATTTCAGATGATGCAGGCATAATTCGTCCAACGAAATGCGTTAATAAGTTTGGCTTGTTATAAGTAGCCCTTTATCAAGTTACGTAGGCTGCTAGATATACTTCTGGCGTTATAATGAAAATGCGAATATTTATCATCAAAAGTGGTTTTATTGTTTTTCAAAGTATTCTCTAGCATGATTTTAACACTTTAGCATGCGCTCAAACCAATTGTCGAAACAAATTTTTCCACTCCGATTGAGACACCTCCAAAACATGGTTTTTGAATGCTTCAACAGCATGTTCTGGCGACGAAAATCGTTGACTACGCATTTTTTTCTTGATGTGCGGGAATAAAAAGAAGTCATTGGGTGCCAAGTCAGGGCTGTATGGTGGATGACTCATCAATTCGACGTTTTGGCCGGTCAAAAAGGCGCTGGTTTGAGCCGATGTGTGAGAGCTCGCATTGTCATGGTGAACAATGATTCATCTTCTCTTGTTCGTTTTTCGAATTTCTCCGAAGACTTCAGGCAAAGAAATTGTGGTGTACCACTCAGAATTGACAGTTGCGGAACAAACGCAACAATCGCACTTTGACCAGTTTTGGCAAAGAAACAGGCGACCTTTTGCTTCGAAGTGCTTCTTCCACGAACAACTTTTGTTGGATTTGGCTCGTCTTCGAAGACCCACACGGTCGATTGTTATTTTGTTTCGGGCTCATACGCATAGATCCATGATTCGTCACCTGTGACAATCTTATAAACGTCTTTTGAAGCGCCGCGATCGTATTTTTTTTAACATTTCTTTGCATCAATCGACACGAGCCTTTTTTTGAGCAATTGCCAAATTGTGAGGGATCCAACGAGAACAAATCTTTTTTTACCGCCAGGTGTTCATGCAATATCGAATGTATGCTGGTGGGAGAAATGCCCAGGGATGCCTCTATCTCACGGTATGTCACATGATGATCTTGTATTATCAGTTCACGCACGGCATCAATGTTCTCTGGCACAACGGCCGTTTTAGGACGACCTTCACGGAATTCGTCTTTGAGCGAGCGTCGGCCATGACTGAATTCATTAAACCAGTTTTTCACAGTACTATTGGATGGTGCTTCATCGCCATACAAAGATTTAAGTTCATCAATGCATTCTTGTCGTGATAATCCACGTCGAAAGTTGTGAAAAATGATCGCACGAAAGTGTTCACGAGTTAATTCCATTTTTTGCCGTTGACAACACGTTCTGAGTGATGTTATGCTAAAAAATGTCAAACTTTCCAATGGAAATGTCAGATTACACCTGGCAACACTTAGGTTTGCCTAGGCCAGAAATATATCTAGCAGCCTACGTACCGCTTGTAATTTATTTCAATCGAAGCAAACATGTACAAAAAATACATATTCCATAAAACAGACTCAGTATTTATCTGAAGATGACGGGCACTAAGACCTTCGGAAGAACTGGAGAGGCTGGAAATAATAAGAGGAACTGTGGATTGTGGTTTCAGCAAAGCCTGCTATAATATTGGAGAGCTTCTGTCCTTATGTATACTTTACAGGAAGTAGAAACTCTTAGGAAAGTGAAATATGTTTTGTCAGATTAAAGGACACAAACTCGCTTTCACAATACGAATGGTTTTCAGATGTCTTTTTAAGGAAATAAAGGCAAATAAGACCTCATTTGGTTCGCAAGTCATGTCTCTTCGAGGCAAGCAGATGCATAGTTGCGCCAAGAACACGTCAATATTATAGTTTACTTGAATTGCGAAACATATCTATTCAAAATGCTGAAGTTGCTCCAACTGGCTCATCACGGATTTGTGCGTAAATGAGCAGGGTTATAAACGAACACAATCAATTATGAAAATGTCCTGGATTGCTTTTAAGAACTGCAAAAAGTTTGAAGAAATCACATTTCGTTTTGCAACATATGAAGTACACCCAATTGAATGCATTCTTTTGCATAATAGTTTAATTTTGTTTGTTTTGTTTGCTTTCTTTGGACTATTTGTGCAAAATAATCTTTTCATTCAGAAATGATTTCATTCAATTGATTGATCTTGTTGATTGCATTGAATTGAATGCTAACAATCAAAAATGCAATCCTTATTTATTATTCTCCCTATTTTGAAGCGCAAGCTCCATGCACGTTTGTTAAATTTTGTGTTTGGAATTAAAAAAAAATAAGTTCATAAATTTATTGATGTATGAAGCAATAAAATTATTTTGTTTAAAATTGATTCGAATTACATAGTTATTTCACAGTCATTATCAAATGTAAGCGAATGATTTCTAACGAATTTTCGAAACATAACTTACACCAGCAAACAAGTGGTGTGGTAACAAGTGTGTCTATAAGTAAAGTAGTGTTCTCGACTTCTGATGAACTCAGATGGAGATATAGGGTGTACAATTTATCGACCTTTGTTGAAAAGAAGTGAAAACGAAATAAATCCATGGACATGAAGCAGTACGAATTTCAAGTAGTTCTAGTTCATTAATCATGTAATCAGCAAGTTCGGTTATACGCAGATCGGTGATTTGATGATGTCGGTTTCCTAAAAAGTTTTGCTTCAAGTTTATAATAATGGTCAGTATGTATTCCAGGAGAACATTTTCGTTAATGTCACTTTTAGATTTATATTTAATTCATTGTTTTCTATACAAAGAAATTTATACCACAGCAGGCAGTACAAATGTTCCAACTATAACGCTTAACAAAGTAATCTAAGTATTGTTTACAAATCTTATTATGTCACGCATTCAACACGTGAAACGAAAATTTTTCTCTGATCTTCTGGTTTGGCACCGGCGTTCGAAAATCTCAGAGGAGCATGTTTATATCTTTCTGGGGCACTGCCAGAAGTATGAAAGCCAAGAGAACTACATATTAAAAACTTGTAACGAAAAGATTTCGAATTACGTACCAGACGTTTTTTAATTAATAGCTTAATAGTTTAATAAACGTTAACTTCGGGATGGAGAATCGTAAGTTCTTTGATACTTCATGTGCGTCATTGTGCATTGTTCGTGTTTGCAAGAAAACAAAAGTTTTTAAGCTGCAACTCAAAACTGTGTGCCAATCTTACATTTATATCGGATTTTTCGTCATGCCAGGACATGATAATTAAATCAAAAGAGTTCCGTTATTTCAGGGTTGATGTGAGAAGTCTAAGTTCATGTCTATTAGCTCCTTTTTTGACTTCATCTTCGATCATATCAGTTTCTAGATCTCTATGCAGATCAGTGTTTCTTTTGTTCCATTGTGCATTATTATTAATGCACCGTAGTACTTTGTTTTGAAATGTTTGTATTCTTCAATAACACAACACAAACAAGAGCATTTTCCTATGAGCCAATACAATTTACTGTGGGATGTGCTGAACAATTTTATTCGTGAAGTTAATATGGACCGATTTTAGGTCATTTAATTTAATTTGGCAATTTTTGCCCATTTTGATATATTATTCACGGTTTTCTGTAGTTTTTTCGTCGCTTCTTCGACAGTTTCTCACACATCAAGAACAGCAGTATCTTCTACAAATATTGCCACAGTTGTTTCCTCACTTTTTGCCAAGTCGCTGGTAAATAATAGAAATAATACAGAGCCTAGCACACTGCCTAGTGGTATTTATTTATTTCTCTTAGTGAGGAGTAGTCTTGTTTGATTTTAAGAATCGCTGCGAAACATAAGATTTTATGCATTTTTTAGATCAGTATTTTGTGCTATACTTTTTTGAGAAATTTTTGACTTTATCCATTATTCTATGAACCTGATCAATCATGGAGTACTTATTTCTAAAACCAAATTGATGGTTTGGGATAAACGATTTTTCTACGATTATTTTATGCAGACACTTAGCTTCTTTTCAAATAGTTTAGATAACATGCAGTATCATGTGGGGCTATAGGAAGCTTCACTAGGTCGTAAGTACCTCCGCCACTTACCACATGTATCCTAATCCTGAATGTTTTAGAATTTCCCCCTGGTATTAAATCGAATCGCAGCGCTGTTTTAGTGTTGGTGCCTCTTTTATTTCTTTGATAATTTATCTAAAAGTTACCGGTTTGATTCTCTCTTCCTTGCACAATTTTTCCGCATCATAATAGTCTTTATATTAGTATGGTATGGTTGGAGGACACCTTCGAGATACTCGGCAAATAAATTCGCCTTTTCTTGGTTGCTGTTTACCCTGTCTGTGTTTTTTACAGGTGGGCTTTGTGCAATTTGTCTTTAAGTTTTCTTTGTTGCCTTCCAGAGTGAATATTCGGTACTTGCGTCATTCGTAAGATTGGTAAGGTATTTTTTAAAATCTTTTGAGCTTATTGCTTTGATTATTCAGTATTGCATTGTCGGTGGGTGCGCTTGATTGTTGCTAACGTTTTCCGGCTCTTCTGTTGTCCGCAATAATATCACGTATTTCTTTTGGATACGAGTTTTGTTTGATTTATGTTTTACTTAAGGTGTTTCAGCCTAGCCTCTTCTAGCCGATCTTCTGTTTCAATTATTTCGACGAGTTGAATACTATCCCCTAGTTTCTGTCTTAAGTAGTTCCAATCAATCAGTTTATTAGCTGATCTGGAGCTATTGTCTTTGATAGTGATTTAATCTCCTAAGATCAAATTTATTGTGGAATGATCTGAGTGAAGAGCTGACCCCTCTTCTACTTTTAAAGCATTTGATGAGAATTTTTTTGTTATTAAAAAAGTCGACAAGATCTGGGTTTTCTTCCTATCTGATCACCAGTAATTTCTAATTTCTTCGAATACCACTTTTCGTTTTTATATTAATAGAATTCTTTGTATAACACATGATTGGAATTTGGCTTCTACATGGTGATCGATCGTTTTCTTTGCTATGAATACAGCCACCCATTTTGCCGAGTTATGGGGATGTGGGGAGTAATATAATTCATACCCTTTAAGTAAAAAGATTATTTCAAATTTATTTGTTTCATGTCCAGAATTACTTTACAATTCTCGTTACCATTAGCATTGAATTCCAGGATTTTTATATTATTCATCATGTATGTCTTTTTTGAGCAAACTTTTTAATGCCGCTTTTTCTCTCAAGGAATGAAATTCTTTCTAGTAAGGCTTTATTACTTTTTTGCATGAAGGTTTCTATACTAGTATTTTTTCTCAATTTTTTGCATATGTCATTTTTGCACCCTCTCCTGTCTTTGGTCTTAGAACCTTTATGCTAATTTTTTGGTCCTTGGTTACAAGTCCTTTATGTCTTTTTCTGCGTCTTTTTCTTAATTTGTTTGTTATTTGGTTTGTCTATGTTTTTTTATCTTTTGCCAGCTGAATCTGTTTAGCAACTAGACATCATCTATAGTCTAGATGCTTTTCGTTGCAATTGGCGCATTTTGCTGCTTCATCTTTTTGCTCAAACAATCTTTAGTATGGTGATTTCATGTACACTGCACGTATCTGTAGTGAGAGTTGCAGTATTTGTGTGTTTGTCCATACTTTTGGCATGAATCTCCACCTTCATTTCAAGGATTTCTTTATTTCATGTATCATTTTGCTATTTTCATCGTGCTCGAAGGTAAGCATATACATTCGAACCGGTACTTTGCTTTTGCATTCTTTGCATACTGACTGCTTATAACATCTTAAATTTTTTACTTATTATATCATGATAGTTGTAGTTTCTTTACAGTAATCTTAACTGGTCTTGTTTGATTGTTCTCAAAAGAATACCATTACACCCTTATTTTGGTCAAGGATTTTGGTGAGTTTCCTATAAGTATCTTCTTCATTTACATAAATTTTGATGCCATAGCTATTTAGCAGCATTATTTTAGCTTTAATTTTATTTATTTCATTATTATGGCTGTTGATCTGTTGTTTCAACGTTTGCAACTCTTGCAATTAATGTCTCGTTTTGTTGCTCATATCCATCTCCTTCTCCGCAGGCTTTTGAATATTTAGCCTTCAGGGCTTGGTGATGGGACTTTTTTTTCTACCCTCTTACTTTTTCCAAAAGGGTCTTTGGCGAGCAATAAATGGTCCCCGTCATCATCCGTGAGGCCGACCTCCGAAGAGGGTGGATTTACCATCTTAAATGGCGTAACACCTGGGGTATATATACCTTTTGTTTTGTTCATTCCATAATTGTTTTATTTTAACTTTTGCGTAAAGTTTAAACAGTTTGGATTTAAGTCGTCTCTTACGACAGGCATTCCTTAGCTTCGTTATATTCTAGTCTCTATCCCAAAGGGAGATAGGGAATTATTGCAATTTTTATTTACTATACCGCATGAAAAACTAGCTTATAACACTCAATGTTCTTATGTGACCTACTGGCCCTTTACGGGCGCTCTAAGCTAAGCTTACAACTTAAACAATGTCTTTCGATTTAAGCTTACGAACATTCAATTTCCTAAAAAACATGCTTACTATAATTCAGTTATTATTAAATTAAAAAAAAGCATTTTGTTTTAAAATAAAAATTGCCTAAAATAACTAAATTCTACCTTAAAAACTATCTTATTTCCAGCTTAATCTGTACAAGCAAGACAAGAAGAAACACACACAAATGCATTTTCACGTGCACGTTAGTATATCATCACAAACAAAATATGTGTCCTGTGTTTTACTTGTTTCATATCGCAGCCTGAAACCGCCCTACTGAACCGAAAGTATGGAAAGCCCCGGATCTCAGATTATTAACTCTTACACTCTTATAATATCTGCCCTGTTGTAAAGGACCTCGATGACATAGGTTTTTCAGTACTCTGAAGACTCTGGAGTTCTGTATGAGCTTAAGCAAGCCCTAAGACATTGTCTTTCAAACAACTGAATCTTTTCCATTAAGCTTGCTCCCACGTTGAACCACACTTAGAATCAATGGCAGATTATTTTGACCACAGCATAGAGCTGCTGGTTGTGAAACAGTTCCTTTGTTAGGGCAAATGCAATTTTGGCTCTGGCAACAGCCGCATCTAATTTTTTGTTGAAATACAGTACTAGTCCAACAATTCCATCCATATTAGTTAAAAGATTGATTTAGGCGATTTATATTTCCATTGCATTAATATAGAATCCGTAAAGGCTTTCACGGATTGCATAAGATATTCAAGATGAGTGTTTTTTTTTTTTTATTAGATAATAAAATTCTTATTAACTAGTCTAAACCAAAAGCATATGGGAATGAAAAATAGTAATAATTTTTGTAGAAAAACAGCAACTAGAAAACATTTTGTAATTGCAAAAAAAAAATTCGAATGTATGTATTTCATTGTATGTATTTATATTTAATGAGAAAAAAAAAGATTTTTTAGCAAAAAAAAATAAAATTTACATATGCAAATTCATAGCAGAATCTATTTAAACAAAACAATACCTAAAACGTCTATATTTATACGAAAACAGACAAATAGATTTAAAACATTTATATTTGTATTTGATTCCGCCTTAAGCCGCACTTCATTGTTTATACTTAAACCCTCCCGTTAGCTCACCGAATGTTAAAAAAATAACATTCTATATATACTACAGTTTATAGTTATGATATTAAACAAAACGTATATTTAAATGTGCTTGTTATACAAAATATATTTATATGTACATATTTGACACAGATCTAATTGATTTCCAAATATTTCTTCCTATAAAACATTTAAATAAAATATATAACACTGTTCTAATTAGCTTTTAAGAAATACAAAAAATAATTTAATTTCAATGGAAAACACTAATGCCGGAAGTGAAATATATTTAGAAATTCGAAGAATATTTATGTTTGTTCGAAATTTAATTTTAAAATAGTTTAAGTCTTTTCTATGTAAAATTAAATAAGTAACGCTTTAATTATATAAATTATTCAACAATAAATGTATGTTGTTACTTTGAAGAACCAGATTATGTATAGTGATGTAACGGAAGGTACAGCTAAATATTCAACCAGTTTTTTCTACTTCTAACATATAAAGATTTAGGTTCAAGTCCTATTTAAAATTCTTTGTTAGTTAATGCCGTTTTTTGTTATCATTTCCAAACAGTGTTGTTATTCTTTTTATAGGTCACAGGCTTCCTCTTTAGGATAAATGTTTGTACATGCAAAAATCGCGCATCGAAGAATATTTCTTAGTTATTTTAAAGTCATGTAAATAAAAGAGGTATGTTCATATGTTCATATGTATGAGGTATGTATTTTTATTTTTAGGTAATTTAAGCAAAACACTGGAAAAAGACTAGGAAATTTGCAACTCGAATTACACTCCAGTTTGCTTGAATAAAGGCAACATTCAATTTTCACTTAACAGTGAGTAAGTTCCAGGAAAATCGATACACAGCTCTAACTATTGATTATTAACAAAGATTCAGTATCTCTTCTCAGCGCACACTTACAATTATAAGTTTCCTTTAAAAAGTAACGGGCCTTTTTAAAAGCTTGTAAAAAGATCCGGAAAAGTAAGCCAGCGATCCTGGCTGCTTACACTAGCGCCCCCGATTGCTCGATCCTTGAGCCGGAGGTTCGGTCTTCTCGTTCTTATAAAATGCGGTGGCTTGGAATTCGAAGATCCTCTTGACTGGAGCATTATTGGCCATTCTCTCGATTTGACCTAGCCAGTGTAGACGATGAATATTTCCCTTCCGGTAAATCCATATCTTTGAACAGCGCGAGCTCGCAAGTTATTCCTTCTCCTCCATTTGCCCTCCTCGCAAATAGGACCACATATCCGAAGAAGGATACCAATTTTTGCTCAGCTGCTTTGCATTCGGCGCCATCAAGAAAGACTGGCAAAATCATTGTTTTGTCATTCGTGTTAGGAGTTTGGATCCTCGTTGTTTTGACAAACCGAAGGTGCGGCGGTTGCCTATTATTATTCTCCGTCGGATCTCCACTGCAGCGGTGTTTGTGAAGAATATATTAGTTCCGATGTAGTCAAACTCGTTTGCTTCATCGAAATTTAAGCTGTCAATCGTGATGCTTTCGCCCAGATGATGGTCGATGGATCTATTACTAGTTGACAGCACGTATTTTTTTCTTCCCTCATTGATTCTAAGACCAACCCGTTTTGCCTGTTCTTCAATCACCGTGAATGCTTCCACGCTTGGGAAATCGAATGCTGAATGCTTCCACGCTTGGAAAATCGAAATTGTTCGTGTTTCGCAGAACCTTGGTTGACTTGAAAAAGCTAGTACCTTCCGTGTCGACACCTGCCCGTTATGATAAAGTCAAAGAAGCCACATCACCGATGCATGTTTGGAAAAGTTAGGACAACTGCATGATTCATCTTTTAATTTCAAGCCTTGAATGACACAACCGGATCAGTTTTTCCAGGAACCGGAATTCAGCCATTACGTTGTAGAGCTCGGAACGATTTCTATGTTATATGCGCCTTTGAAGAAGTGATGAAAAGATGGTGGGTATCGAATTGAAATTCGTTGGTCTTTTCCAAAATTTGGTATAGTGTGAAAATTTGGTCAATCGTTGACTTAAAGGGCTGGTATTGTCCGCTTTGTGTAGAGCCAAAGTGATTTTTTATACAACATTGAGTACGGCTATGCCTCGGTAGTTGTTGCAAGACATTAGCTCGCCTCTTTTGTAGATGGGGTATATAGCTCTTGTTCCTTGCAAACCTGGCAAATCTGATACATGATCCCAACCTGAACATCGCCACCACATTTAAAAAGTGTCTGTGTCTGAAACCTCTGTTTAATAGCTGCGCCGAATTTTTTTAAAGTGGGTGGGGAACTACTTCGTCGACCAAATTTAGGTTTCACTTGGTCAAACCCATTTAAAAACTGCTGAAAAATGCTGCTTTAATACATCTTCAATTCCGTGTGGATCGGTGACAAGGTTACCATCACAATATCGAAAAGCTTGTGTACCGCTTCTATAGTCTGTGGCCGGATTTTTGGCTTTTCTATAAAAGCTGGATGCCGATTTCGAGACTCTTTTATATTCTTGAGCTAGGAGACAGCGAGCGTTCTATTCTCTTTTCACAATGTGTGTTTTTTTCTACTTGGCGAGTGTCTTGCGTTAATAAGCAGATGGTCGATTGACCATCTGGAAATAGCCAGGTTGCTGTTTGTGTTTTTTGTGCCACCGTGTTACAAGCTACCGAAAGTCGAGTGCCGTTGTCTGTTATCCATTCGCGGAGTCTGTGCTTTCCGACCACTATACCGAAGATGATATCTTTACCTACTTTGACATTGGAATCCTCAAGACAAACAAGATTTCGGCTACCCAAAATCCAGAATTGCTGTCGGACGATTGAAAATGTTGCAGAGACACCTGGATGCAAGTAATTATTGTGAATATCTGTGATTAAAAGATAAGAAAGTTTGTGAGATTTTGGCAAAATTATAGGATGTTTTGTATTGAAAGAAATCGGTGCATTCTTGATTCTTCCTCCAAAGCGAAGAAGCCCACACTTATCAACAAACGCAGAATATCTTAGTAACTTAGATTTGATTGGAAGTTGCTTTTTGTTAAGTAATGACCGAAGCTCTTCACCGAAAGAGCTTTGTTGAGAAATAATTACTCTAGCATTTTGGATTTCAGGCTAAGTAAGAAACGATTTGAGGCGGTTTGATTTCGGGGCGCGACAATTGGTTATGAAACGAAGACAAAACGTGAGTATTCTTTGTATTTTGAACCTTGAAGATTTAGTTTCGAGTAAATTTTGAATGACTTGCAAGATACAAACACTTGACGCGAGCACTGTCTTTTTTCGGTTGAAAGTTCATCACTTGGTGACAAGAATCTAGATTCTGGTCAATGTTCTTCCTCTAATGAGAGCCAAGGCGGACCTTTCCACCAAAGACTGTGGCCAGAAAGAAGTTAGGGAACTACGCCGCGTGAAGCACAGTCGGCAAGATTGAATTCCGAGGAAATATGATACCATGAGTGTCTCGGAATACCTTCAATTATGGCTGCGGTTCGATTGGCGACGAATGTTGTCCAGCAACGGGGTGGAGACGAAAGCCAGTGCAGAACGATTTCTGAGTCACACCATACTGTTACCTTGGAAATCTTGGCTGAAAACGACGATTTTACTAGATCTAATAAACGAGTTAAAAGCAAGGCACCGCAGAGCTCTAGGCGCGGGATAGACACTGGCTTCAAGGGTGCAACTTCGGTTTTAGCTGCAATTATGGTTATCTTGTACATTCCTTCAGCGACTCTGTACCGAGAGTAAACAACCACGGCATACGCAAGCGAAGATGCATCGGAAAATCCATGCAGCTCTATCTTCTCCGTATTCAAGAAACAGTTTCTTGGAACTCGGACTTGTTCAAAGAATGGGAGTTCTTGCCTGTATTTCGTCCATCGTTCTTCCAATCGAGCAGGTAGCGGGTCATCCCATCCTAGATTAAGCTTCGATTACCATAGTTCCTGGAATAACATCTTAAACAAGATTATGGATGCTGCCAAAAGCCCTAGGGGATCGAAGATACGTGATACTTCTGACAATAATGATAGTGAAATTGTTGGAAGAGATTTTGTCATGCGAAACGAATATTCATCACCCACTGGATTCCAATACATACCAAGGACTTTGATCAACGATTGTGAGCGTTCAGTGTCGAAGATTGAAAATTTACACTCTTCCTTTGGCAAGGAGGCAAGAAGGGGTCAGCAATTAGAGCTCCATTTCCGTAGCTGCATCTGAGCCACAGCCAGTAATGAAACCAACTCTGACTGTAGCTCCATTAGCTCATTTGCTGAGGCCGATCCCGTCATTATGTCGTCAACGTTAACATCTCTCATAAGCGCTTGAGCTGCTTTTGGATACTTAAACTTGTAATCTTCTGCCAGTTGTTGAAGGACCCTGACAGATAAATACGGGGCAGATGCTGTACCATATGTCACAGTAAGTAACCGATAGTGTTGAATTGGTTCTGAAGGATTGTCTCGCCATACAATGCGTTGATATTCAGTGTGTGAGTCCTCTACCCAAATTTGTCGAAACATATTTACCACATGTGCAGTAAAAACGTATCGATGTTGCCGAAAACGTAGACAGACCCCAATTAAGTCTCGTTGAATTGCAGGACCTATCAGTAGCGAATCGTTTAGCGAACATCCATTCGAGTCCTTGACAGAGCCATCGAAAACAACTCGCAGTTTGGTCGTCGAACTGTCCATCTTACAAACCGCATGATGGGGAAGGTAGAACTGTTTGCTTGGAAAAGAGTCAATTTTTTTCTGGAGGAATTCTGACCATGTGTCCAAGTTTTATGTATTCCTGTATGAAGTCCGAATACGTTTGTTTAAGTTTCTCATTCCGAGCAAACCGACGTTCCATTGAGTGTAACCGCGAGATTGGCGACAATAAGGTTTCACCGAATTTTGGTTCAACCATCTTAAATGGAAGTTGAACAACGTATTTTCCATCCGAGGAGCGAGAGAATGTCTGCTGAAAGTGTTGTTCAGCTGCGTCAACAACGTCCGAATGAGCTGGAGCGATTTCTTTCAGCTCCCAAAACCGTTGAAGCAACAGGTCGACATCAAGAGCAGAGTGAAGGGATGAAATATTACGAGTTTCATCACCAATTTTTGGCTCAAAAAATTCTCCTGTTATCACCCAACCGAAGGAAGTGCATTGAGCGAGTGGACAGCCATTTTCACCATGAATTTGCTCTCCCCTCCCTTCAAAATATCCCACAGTTTGTCAGCGCCTTAAAGAACATCAACGGGAGCAGCTTTCATAAAATCTGGATCTGCCAGATCAAGATTTGAAATATGAGACCATGATGATATGTCTATTGACCGAGAAGGCAAGTTCGAAGTCAACTTGCTTAGAATATATGCATCAGTAGACAATCGATGTGAAGAAATGCGCGAACGTAATGTTAAGGAAATACAGCCCTTAGTATATCCTGCTTTCAA
This sequence comes from Orthonevra nobilis, assembly GCA_963555765.1. Classification (NCBI taxonomy): domain Eukaryota; kingdom Metazoa; phylum Arthropoda; class Insecta; order Diptera; family Syrphidae; genus Orthonevra; species Orthonevra nobilis. The sequence continues at coordinate 80,415,418 of OY743224.1, read as the reverse complement.
TGACGAAAGTCCGAGGATAGGAATACGAGCATGCGAATGAGGGTATTCGAGTCTTTGAGCGAATGATTCGACGACAAAAGACGATTGAGACCCGAACTCAAGCAAAACGCGGCAGCTTATCAAATTTCCACGGATGTTTTTAACATTTGCGAGAAGAGTGGGAAGAATTGTTTTCTTTTGACGATAAACGTCTATTTATTAATCGATATTAATCGTCGATTTATTAATGAGCGGAAGAGTTGGTTGATATGAAGATGACGAAGGCTGAGACTGGATACGATGCATAGACGACGAAGGAACAGGTTCATTAGTTGTATTGGTCTGTAAAGGGTGAATCAAGGAATGGTGGCGTGATTGACACTCGAACCGAAGACCGATATTTTGCCGATGAATGTCCAACCCGAAGACAATTAAACCATATAGAGTTTTTATACATGAATGTTCTACGAGAATCGATATCTAATTCAATGAATTTAACACACTGATACAGAAAATGGTTTTTTTTTGCACATCGGACATGACGATTTTGGAGGACTGGAGGACGAACTTAAATTCGGTATCGTTTCAGATAAATGTGTTTTTATATTTGATGGCAGTTTCACGCGAGGTAACACAGAACGACGTAAAGATTGGCACGATTCTAAAGCAACGCAACGTGCTTCCAGAAAGTCCAATAGTTCAATAATCGTGCAATCTTCCCGCGAACCGATGTGTTCTGCCCAAGATTGCTTTAAGATGTATTAGCCATGGGTCTCGGCTAGTTTTGTCTAAAGCTTTTAGTCCCCGCACGACTTCATCAGCCCGATCGGTTATTTTGCGTAAGGTTTGCACATTTGTATCGCTGATCGACGGAAGCGACAAAAAAGTTTGAATAAAGGACTGAACAATTAAATTAACCCGATCGTAGCGTTTTTCCAGACGATCCCATGCCTCAAAATAATTCAAATCTGTTATCGGTATTGTTTGCAGGCAATTGAACCGGTGAAAAAATCGCGGAAGCTTATAGTTTCCCGAGAATGGTGGAATGCAAATTTTAGGCGTATCGTTAGATGAAGAATTATTTGAACTATTTAGCTTTTCAAGTAACAATGACTGTTGTGACGCAAGCCGTTCTACAACCAAAATTTCTACATTATCTTCCCTTTCACCGTTCCGCTCCCGAATAGCAGAACTATGTCGCAAATGAGCTGCGAAATACTTGGACTCATAGTCCCCAAACTCATATTCTAGCTCTTCACTACATGCACGTCCACCCTGTTCTGGACGTACAGTCGCCAACGCTGTTTGTTGCCTTGGATCCGATTCAAAGCTATTTTTGAGTCGGTCAAGTAGTAGGATGTCACCAAATCTGCTTTCAATTTTGTCCTCATATAGGACTCAAGTCGAGCGGCGATCAGCGCAGCGGTCAACTCTAAATAAGGAAGCGTCAGCCCATAAGTACCATCCATTTTGAGCGGGGCTACCCGATTCTTCGCACAAAGAAGTAAGACATTGATATCTCCAACTGCTGGTATACATCTTACAAAGGCTGCAGTTCCAAATGCCTTTGTACTGGCATCGGTAAAAATATGGATCTCAATGTATCCTTCATCCTTTGGGAATGGCAAGACAGTTCTGGGAAACGTCACATCTTTGAGCTGTAAAACTGCCTTTATGCATTCATTCCACTGCGTCTGAAATTCTTCTGAGAAGGCTTCAGCCCATAGCAATTTCTTCTTCCACACTATCTGAAAAAAAATCTTTAGCTTGACAGTGGTAGGTCCCAACATACCTATTGGGTCGAAAATTCGAGCGATTGCTTCTAAAACATTCCGCTTAGTTCCTTTAGCTTCCGATGACAGTAGTGTGTCTTCTGATGCGTTCAAGGGTACGCTCAGCTCGTCAGAACTAACAAACCAAGAGAGTCCGAGTGCCTTCTGTATAAGCGGAGCATCTAGATTGCTGACCATATCGCTGACCATTGCACTATTTGAATTCCATTTGTGAAGACGTATTGATGCCTTTGAAAAGATGGCAGCTATTGTCCGAATCGACACTGACAACGACATCGTCCATTTACGTTCCTTGACGCAGAAGCCCACATCTTTCAGAACTATGCTCTTTTTCTTGAACCAAAAGATATGGTATGACCGCAGACAGCAAAAATGGGATGCATGTAACAACAACGGTTTCTATCACGGTCCTCCTCGTGTAGTATTATCTGCAGAAAAGCCTTCTCGATGTCAGCCCCTATAACGTACAGACCAAATCGAAAATTCAACAGGACTTGCATCTGGCAACAAATTCGCTCCCGTCCAGAGCTGATCGTTGAGCGACATATTTCCTTTGCTGTGAATCGGCGGATCAAACACGACTTGGCCCTTCGTAGTGGAACTCTCCTTATAGACTGGTTTGTGGGGCATATAGAAAACACAACCACCAACAGGATCTGAATCTTCCACGAGTTCAGCAATTCCCTCACTAACTAACTGTCTTATTGCCGAATCATATTCCAATAGCTGAGCTGGATTTCGCGACAATCGTTTAACAAGAGAATTTAAACGATTCATTGCAAGATCTTTGTTGGAATCCAAGTTGAACTCGTTGACCTTCCAGGGAAGCCTTGCAAGGAACCGTGCACCCTCTTGTGAAATGCGTCTTGATGAGGTCTTCGGTTACGTCCGTTTTACTGTCTTCATCATTCTTGATACCAAACATCTCTAGCGACCAGAACTGAAACACTTTGTTTTCTTCTTCGGATACCAAGCTCGATAGCACGCTAGAATGACAGGAGAAAAGTCCGCCAATTTTATGCCCTTGAACAGTGTACAATTACTAGAAGAAGCCGCCAAAACATCCACGCAAATTTCAGGAACCATTATCGCTTCCAGCACAATTACCATCTTGGGGTTGAATTGACTTCGCAATGACAAGTTGACCTTCGGGAAATTGTCAATCGGCTTTGCTTGCTTTGATTCGAAAGGAATGATGACCGTATCAACTGTACCTGCTATCTTCAGTCAAGGCTGCTTTGCCAAGCTCTCGCTTATAAATGTAAATTGACTTCCTCCGTCAATTAAAGTTCGTATGGCTAGTTTTTGTTTGGGTGTGTACAATAAGCACCGCGCGGTTTTCAAAAAAAAAAACCCTTTGTTTCGATATGTGAGCACGCAAACTCCCAGACTTGTTTCGCTCCTCGGTCTTGCTGTCATAGTTGACATCTTATCTCTTTAACGAGAACACTGGATTTCACATCGAGGACATGTGCATGCCTTTTCACTTTTCGCACACATATGAATTGCTACTTCTACAGTCTTTCGCAGCATGGCCTAGTTTCGCACAACGAAAACATCTTCCTCCTTTTCTAAGTATGTTCCTTTTCTTAGTATGTTCCTTTTCTCCTCTATGGTCATCTTGCTATCGCAGTCTTTCGCACTGTGACGTGGTGATTGACAAAAGAAACATGCGCGTGTCTCACTTACTGTGACAAGGCTCCATGCTTTTGTGGAAAGATGGGCATGCGATTTGGATTTTGAATCGGTTGTACCAATTCCATTTCGGTCCATGGATTCGATTTCCCTTTTCAGAAACCGAAGAATGCATTTAGATAGATAGATTCTTTTATTATTTAGCTTGTTACCAGCTATTTTGAACATTTCAATTTACAAAACAAATAACAAGTTTAATATTTAATTTAAAGTTTAAAATTTTTGTCTTGCAAATTCAATTATACATTTTTTGAACATTATAATATTTGTTTCATTTTTTGCATTACTAGGCAAGTCATTATATAATTTAAAACCTTTATATATAAGTGAATTTTGTGACCCTGCTTTTAATAAGTTTGGTAGACGAAAGTCATTCCCATTCCTTAGTGTATAAGGTTGTACCTGTCTTATATATTTTACATATTTTGAGAAATATTTTGGCATTAAATTATTTTTAATCTTAAATATAAACATAAGAACATTCAGTACACATCTTTGTTTAATTGACAGCCACTTTAACGTATTTAACATAAAACGTATAGGAACATACTTATTGCACTTTAAAACACATCGCATTGCTTTGTTTTGGAGCAGTTGCATTCTTTGGATCAGATTATCACTACATAAAAAAAGGACAGTTGAACAATACTCGAAATGTGGCTTAATAATTACATTATAAATGTTTATTGCACTAATTAACGATATTTCAGACCTTATTCTCTTCAAGAATCCTATTTTCTTAGATGCTTTTTTACACACATAGTCAACATGCTTGTCAAAATTTAGTTTCTTGTCTACAATACTTAGGGATGTATTTAATTTCGTCCACAATTTCTATATATTCGCCATCTATAACAAGTCTTGAAATTTCTCCCTCCTTTTCGTTTATGATGAGTTGTTTTGTTTTGCTTACGTTCAGTTTAAGTTTATTCTGCTTCAACCACTCCGATACATTGTTTATGTCTTCTTGCAGCTCCCTTTGACATTCACCCCCGCTTTTGTCAGTAACGTAAATTACGGCATCGTCAGCAAATAGTGCTAGATTTCCATTTTTTATCACAGATTGTATATCGTTTATGTATATTAGGAATAAAAGGAATATTAGGAATAAAAGGGTTCCCAGAACTGATCCTTGGGGAACGCCAAGTCTAACGTATATCGAGCCTGACTCTGTCCCCTCAACTCGAACCCGTTGTCTTCTATTTGTTAGGTAAGATCTAAACCATGATATTTCCTTCTCCCTCACTCCATACTTTTTCAATTTGTCAATTAAAATATCCCTGTCGATCGTCTCAAACGCTCTTTTCAAGTCCAAAACACACATGACACTCTTTTACCCTTAGCCAATTCTTCCTTCCAGCTCGTTAAAACTAAATTAATTGCCGTTTCACACGAACGATTCTTCCTAATCCAAGATTGCAAGTCTAATATTAAATTATTCTTTTCGAAATATTCGTTCAGTTGTTTAAAAATTATTTTTTCAAATGCCTTTTCACATATAAGCAGCGAATTTACAGGACGAAACTTTTCACACAATTTAGCATTTGACACTTTTCCTATTGGAGTCACCATAGATTCTTTCCACGCGTCAGGAAAGGTATGTGTTTCTATAGATTTGTTCATAATTATTTGCATTAAGGGGCCCAGTAATTCGAGGTGGTCTAAGTACTTTTTCGGTGACATACCCATAAAATCAGTTTTGTTTTTCATTTCACTAAGAACATATTTAATATCACTAAGCGATATAGCCTTAAATTTAAATATAACATTTGCTTCCGCGACACGATTGACGAAATGGACTTTACTAATGGATTGATTAATTTCTTCAACACTATTTACAAAGAATTTGTTAAACTTTTGGGCTAATATTCCATTTCCTGTAGAAGGTAGTCCATCGAAAACAATATTATTAATTTCCACGCACTTTTGTTTTTTTAAGACATAACGCTTTAGATTGCTCCACATAATCTTTTGATCCGTTGAACTTTCCACTTTCTGTTTAATTAATCGTTCTTTACACTTTTTTATTTCTGACTTAGATTTGTTCCGCGTTTCCCTTTATTCTTTCCAGTCGTTTTCATCCTTCGTCATTGCTGCTTTGTTATATTTAAATATTTTATCTCGTCTGATATATACTAGCCTTCCATTGAACCATTCATTATCGTTTGTTCATTCTATTTTCCTGACCATGAGTTTCAAAGTTGTTTGGTGCATTTCGTTTAAGAATATGTTACCCATAAGATCAACATCCATATCGCTCCTAATATCACATATTTTGCTTTCCTCCAAGCACTTTCGAAAATAATGTTTGTTATACTTCATATTAGTTATTTTTTTCCCATTCTGTAAAACATTATTTCTGTGTTTGTTCCGAACTTTGACTAGTATTGTTTCATGATCACTTATCATTAAGTCCCTGTCCACTGATGCTGTCACTGCTTTACTATTTGTGATGACATAATCTATTAAAGTTGCTGAAAATTTAGTTATATGTGTTCCATACTTCATTATCTGCTCACATGAATTGTCTTTTAGAATAGTGTTCATTGCCCGTCTATATGTATCCCTCTGCTTAAACCAATCTATATTGAAGTCACCCATAATAATCATTTCACTTTTTAAATCCGATAACTCATCAATTAACTTATGGAACTCATCACAAAATGTTTTTTGCGATGATCTTGGAGATCTGTATACCCCAGCCACAATAATCGAGCAGGTATTAAAATTCAGCGTGTTTGCGAGCCACCATATATCCTTATTCTTTGCATAAGATTTTAATGTAAGAGTATTTATTTCTTTTCTGACGTAAATTACAACACCTCCAGTATGTGGTGACACGCTATTGCACCTAAACAAATTGTAATTGTTCACACTTATCTCGTCATCAGATACGTTATCCGTTACATGGGTTTCAGACAGGACTATAACATCAACATTTTCTTTTACAACAATATTTAGAAATTCATCAAAATTAGTTAAAAGGCCCTCAATATTAAGATAAATCATGCTTATCTGTTTTGGTTGCTAATAAGCCACCCTTTGCTTCTCTACTTGTAATTTCCGTTGGAGTACTGGACAACAATTGTTTCTTGTATCGTGATTAACGTCAATAGTACATCTGGACATATTATTATCACAGTCTTTCTGGTTATGTTCCCCATCACACTTTACGCACGCTATTTTATTCTTGCATTTATTAGCAGAGTGATTAAAGCCCCAGCAATTAAAGCATCTCTTTACGTTTAAATCTTCGTACACTATACATCTATCCCACCCAATGTTCACTCTTTTTTCGCACATCAGTATTTCAAATGAATCACCATCTACTTCCATAATTGCACCATATGTTCCTTTTGTTTTGAATGATTCATAAACCCTAATGCAATTTAGAATTTTGAATTGCAAAATATCGTTTTGCGCTTTGATAGCTTTTTCAATTTCTTCTCCACTCATTTTTTCACTCATACCATATACTAACACTTTGGGACTGTAACACTGCTGTATTTCCGTTTCATATTTGTCACTCATTTTTTCTCTTACAACGGACTGTATTTTCTCACTCGCTTTCTCATTTCCACACTTAATTGCTATCGCGCCGTCCTGCTTACTCACTAATCCTCCCACGTTTATAGCTAAAGATGATGGGTTAATTTGTTTTTTCACATCCTCTCTAGTTTTATTTGTCTCCTGTGAACATTTCGGTTTTACTATAATCTGTGGTCCTTTTCTCACTTGAGCTGCGTACGTCTGTGCTTTGTTTACATTTTTCAGCTGATCTGCGTACGTTTTGTTTTCATTTCTTTTTATTTCTTTCACAATGTCACTTTTAATTTCTTTAACACTCGCCATTACTCCACTGTTTTCTTGTGCCATTCTTTTAATATCCTCACATATCGTACCACTATTAAGTTTAACTGTTTCACTCATCATTTTTAATTCATTCACACTATTTACGCATATTTCTTGTGCCTTTTTTATTGACTTAAGTCTGTCCATGTACCTTATCTCTATTGCCTCTAGGAGGCCCTTTATTTCTGATTCATTTTTTTTAAGAGATAAATCAAATTCATTCTTATAATCACTTAGACATCTCTCATTCATTTGTACCGCCTACTTTGCATTATCATGTCCATGTTTTTTATATACGTGACACAATCATCACACATAAATTTTAGCATATGATTTGTGTCTAGTATGCCACTACATGCCACCGTAAGGTGGTACATTTTTTCGCACACACCCGCGCACTTTATGCCCGTCTCTCCGCGTATTGCGGTCTTGCACTTCGAACAATGTATTTTTCGCCTGCATGTGTGCGTAAAGCACTCAAAAGTAGGTTAATCGATGCACTTCCGTACGTTATTTGTTTTTTGTTTTTTTTGATAAATAAATTCGTTGTTTTTATTGTTTGATCTTTACAAAAAAATATAAACAACTGTTCGTTGCACTGGAATTATTTGCACAATCCCCGTACTACTATTTAAACGCCTTTTTTACCTTGAATTCGTAGCGAATTAAAAACACGACCAATCACTTAACCTCTCTCTCAAAAGAGCGGTTTCACCTCGTCCCAGCAAGCAGCTGAAGAAAGATAATTTTTGTCACTTGACATGTCAATTCCATTGTAGACTTTCGCTCTTTTTTCGTTTTTGCTCCCGGGTTTCGCCACCAAAATGTTGAAAACTTGAGCAAATAAGGAGTGTTTCGCTGATCGACCCAGTCCAATTACCAGCAGGGACAAGGAAAAGACACTGTACATATAATTTATATGAATCTTAATTGAACGATGCTCACTCGTTGTATGCTTATATAAGAAGAGAGAAGAACAGAAATGAAAATGAAAATTAGTTGTTCGATTCGAAGTTCGAGTTCGAAAATCGAATATGGTCGTTGCACATCCGTCGCATCTAGTTTTCAACAACTGATAAATCCATTGAGAAAATGGACTGGATTGGTCGAAAACCCATAGTTAGTCTGACTAGGGTGACGTTGTTGTAGTGGTTGGTGTATCAGCTTAATTCCTAGTTCGTGTTGTTAAAATAGATTGTGTAGATGGCTCTTAATTCTCTCCGATCGCTCTGTGCTTGACGCATTATAAGAGCGAGCCAATTATTTAAAAAAAACTATTGCATGAGGTGCTTGTTTTATAGCTTATTTTACCTCGCCATGGTCGAGTACTGTATTATATGAAAACTGAAAATATTAATAACTGCGTTTTAGTCAATTGAAATGTTACATTTTTTTGGCTTTACCTTGCGTTTTTCAGAGGACGCAATTTTATTGTTGGGATGTGTAGGGGAGGGTCACTAGAAGCTTAACTCCAAGTTTGTGGGGTTGCAACCCTTGTCCCGCGGCCGCCATATTGGAAAAAGGGAAGCAAACGCCTTTTTCTCTATAACTCGCAAACCATACATCCCACAAAAAATTTCGTTTCCAGATTCCAGATGATTTAAATGTTCTCATGAGAGTTTGTTCAATAGTTTGGTCAGACATAATTCCGCTGCAAAATGTATCGGTTCGTTGAATTGTAAAACAATCTTTAGTAGTAAACGAGTGATATTCATCAGGAGTCATTATTTTATCAATATTCAACATATCTTGCAGGTAAAGTTGACTCGACTTTGCATACAATAAATGTCCGCTTGCATGGAAAATTGGAAGCATTGGAAGTGGAATGACCAATTTCCAGAACAGAACATTCTGCTACGAGAAAATGTTTGAAGAGAGCGACTAATCTGTGGTATTGTACCCATAGGGTTGCTGTTGGTTCTTTGCTATCCAGCATGATCAAAGTTCCTTCAAATTTGGTTGATACTTGTTTGAATAAAGGTATATTTATCGATTCTATAAAGTTTGTTCGATCGATATCAGTGACAGTATCATCGAGGAAATCGCGTTCTTCTTCTGTGAATTCAATGGAGTCCATAATTATTTTAATGAATGATAAATGCACAACAAATGAGCGCGCACAGCCCTACCATACGCATGCCCAGATATTATGTGCTGAATACAGTTTTCTGCATAAAGGCATTTCAGAAGCTACTTCAATCATGAAGCTGTTCCATCCGCCGATGTTTAAAGCGTAAAACTATTTACCATCAATCTTCTGGGCCGGTGATGTCATATTTTCAATTAATGAAAGATTTATTGTACCCAATCCGATTGTTTTCGAATAAGATGAAAAAGTAACTAACCTTATAGTAGATTTAGCTGAAGCTGGTATTCTTTTGGTGAATACGTCTACACGTGTGGAGATTTGTAGCACAACTGAAAAATTAAATAGAAGAGGAAGAAACAGCTCAGAATTCAAGGGCAAACAATAATAATAACAGTTACAGCACGCAGATGTTCATTTGCCCCTAAACGGTTACTTGGACCTTTTCTATCTGCCAAGTATTCTTGTGAATGTTGAGTCACATTAGAAATTATTGTGAAAAACCTAAATATTTTAAGTTATATACTAAGATTAAAGGTCAGTATAACTTAGTAATAATATATGAATGTTACCAACAAAAAATAAAATATATACATATATAAAAATAAGAAAATAAATGCAAAATAAGGCGGACGTATTGTTGTCACCGGATTCTTGCGAGTAGTATGAAGCTGGCCGACTTAAGAGCGCTCTAAAACCCTCATAAAATATTTAAATCTAAAAAAATTTTAGGTAAAAATGTTCGTTAAGAGATGCTCTATAATATTGGTCTGGGCATATTTTGTCCTGAAATCATAAACGAAGCAGTTATATGACAAAAAAAGAATATTTTTTTGCGAAATTTTTTGATATTTTGGTTCATAACTTCTTTATTTTTAAATGTATTGAAAAAAGTAACATACACAGAATTGTAGACGAAACGATTTGCAACAAATTATGTCCCAAAAATTTTTTTGTGGGATGTATGGTTTGCGAGTTATAGAGAAAAAGGCGTTTGCTCCCCTTTTTCCAATATGGCGGCCGCGGGACAAGGGTTGCAACCCCACAAACTTGGAGTTAAGCTTCTAATGACCCCCCCTACACGTCACAACAATAAAATTGCGTCCTCTGAAAAACGCAAGGTCCAATGTAACTTTTCAATGGACTATTTGGCCTTTCCACAGGGGTTGCACAAAACGCTATGAGATAACAGTACTTATAGAAACCTGCCCATTAGAAAAAACTACTTGCAGCAGGTTGCTTTTTATGCGATAGGATATATTTTATGAAGAGTAGGAGCCCGGGGTAAGTTACACAATCCATTCTTAAAACCCACGCCGTGTTTTTTGACAGACACTTAATGTATATTTTCCTTCTACGACAAATTTCGTTATGTTCATTGCACAAAGAATACTTGCCAGAACAGATGATGAAATGCTTATTCATGCAAAACAAAAAAAACTAGTGTTGCTTATAAAACAAATTCCAACCCACTACGCCAAAGAAGCCGATATCTTTGTTTAATTTTTACCGTTGGCATTCGGCATAGCTGTGACATACGTACACGCTTTAATCAAAGCGTCTTGTTATATAAGGGGAATCTGTGGCGCAAGTAAGGTATTTAGTTTTTACCCGTTCTAGACACGTAATCTATTTTTAAAATGGAAAAAATTAATCGCTCGCGAAGAGAACGAAGTGCAAATTATTTAAAACACTACAGAACAGTAGCAGAATCAATTTGTAAGATTCTTAAGTCCTCCAATAATCCAGAGTTCAGGGTAAGATGCCAATTCATCTTGGCAATCAACCATTTTTCCGAGGCCGAAGAATGCGTTTATAAATTAATGTCACAAATCAATTAATTCCTTCCTTCCTTCTTGCTAGACGATTCTTATATGGGATCGAGGGTTGTAAGACAGCAATTTTTTTTTTTTTTTTTTTTTCAATGGAAAAATCTCACTGACCGCCTGTGCTTTGGTCAACTAAAGTGCAGAATTTTATTTGTTGTACTAATAAACGTTGTTACATCTGTTGAACTAAGTTTTATTTTTGGACTCTCCCTCATCTTTCTGTAAGAGCAAACTTTTGATGCCGACTTTCTTTAGCTCTTCAATTAAATCACCACTTTGATGCATTTGAAGAATAATATCACAGCCACCTATGAATTCTCCATCGATAAATATTTGCGGGATTGTTGGCCAACTTGTATATTCTTTCACGCCTTTTAAATGATAGTTTATTAATTCAATAATTTAGCGTATGAAAGGAAAGCTGACATACCTTGCCTAAGCTCTTCACTTTGCAACACATCATGCGCATCGTAATTGACCCCATGCATTCGCATTATCTGCACTACAGCATTACTGAAACCGCATCGAGGTTGCTCTGGATTACCCTTCATAAAAACTACGACCTTATTTATCTTGACCAGTTTATCAAATGTTTCCTTATTGAATTTCAAATCCTGTCCAGCGCTGCATGCTCGAAAGTGTGGTGCAAATTTATTTCTTCCACCGGTAGAAAGAATTTGTTTGAATATATTCCGAAAAGCGCAGTTCATTATTGATAGTTTATGACCGATCAAATTATCAAATTTACAAATTTAAGGTTTTCGTTCCGCAATTTTAGTTTTGTAACATTTTTGGCAATCAGCTGAGATGGAAAACCATTTCAAATAATTAGTTTTTTGTGTTTGACCGCCAGATGTCAGACTGGAATTGCCTAACGAAAACGAACTGCAAATTGAAATCGACAAATGAGCACGTTCCAGCAGTATAGCTAAATCCACTACAAAAAAATATTATTATTATATGTATCCGAACTGGCTTTCGGATTTTAAAAATAGTTCCTGATTGGCTGTGTTCGAGACATTCCCAACTAAAAGCCAAATCGTTGGCTTTTTCAGGAACGCAATTTGTCAAATCAGAGGGAAATGTTCGTAGCGAAGAAAGTATTGCTAGAAGATGGGAAGTTTGCTAGAAGTAAGTTTCGATTTGAAAACACGGTACGGCGTGTTGGACCGGTGCATGTGCAAATTGGCAGCTCTTTTCCTGGCAAAATATCACAAAGTCCCTGTTAGTGAAGTGGTTTCACACAATATAAGGCGTCATTGGTTTGAAATTAATTTGGACAGGTAGAGGAACTGTGAGATCTCAAACGCAATATTTGTTATGTGAAGACTGAAAATGCAAAATGATCTTTAGCGAGAAAGATTTGTTACGCTGCGCCCACAGTGGTGCGAAAAAGCGATGAGATGCGAGAAGCGTTTGTTCGCGAGAAAACTGTTCACACGTATTCTTATGTACGTGCGCACAGTGAAGCTATACTCGGTGCGACAAATACGAGCTTCTCGCAAACTTCTCGCAAGCTTCTCGCGCATAAACTGTTCTGACCAGTTTTCAAGCGATTCTGTGCGAGAAGTATTCATTTTTGTTTTTGTTTCTTCTGATGAAATTTCTTTTGTTTTGAAGGAAATTTATAACCAAGGGGAAAAGACAAGAAATTCCGTTATATGTGACTGTATTTTGTATTGGACATTGGTGGTGATTGTTATAATAATAATATAATCGTTGTACTTGCGTTATAATTTTTTTACTTAATTTTGTGAAATGGATTCAGAACAACTCATTTCAGCAATTTTCGAATGGCGGCCACTTTGGGACCATAAAAATAAAAACTATCACAACAGAATTGTTGTGGAAAAGAAGTGGGTAGAAGTATCTATCGAATTAAAAGAACAAATATCGCATCAAACCTAGTATCGAATCTGCACCGGTTCTCGCATCGCACCGCTTCTCGCACCGCACCGCTTCTCGCATCGCACCTCTTCTCGCATCGCATCGCTTTGTCGCACCACTGTGCGCGCAGCCTTAGAGGCGGCAAGAATGCTTATTGCGTTTTGTAGGAAAGATATATAAGAGAATGGATTAAATCCTGAAGGTACCATCATTTTGCTACATACTATATAGTTCCTAAGTTCACAATTGAAAATGAGAATGAAGACGATTTGAAAATGACTATCTGTGAATTTTCGCTGCAAAAAACCTTTCTCACTCAAAAGTTTCCTGTTTCGCCCAATATGCCTTTTTGCCTCATGCCTGTGGCTAGGCATTAAGTGTAGAGCGCTGATACTGGTAAATGAGATGGACAATTTCTGTGTTAAGGCTTTACATAAATAAGACTTACTAGGTGAGCGCTAGTACTGAGCAATCGTATTGATTATTTTTTACTTAAAGTTGCTAAATCATCCATCACAAAGGCACACTTCTAAAAAGAAAATCTAAAAATATCCAAATACCATTAAAATAGCGAATTATATACTGAGATGACAATTCTTCACGTAGCTAAGGGTAGCGAATCGCTACGGGGAAATTTAAGGAATATTTGAGGGAAATTTAGCAAAAATTTCTTCGCTACACAATCTGTCGAACCCCATTTGATTTTCGCTAAACGTGACGTCGTATTTTCTGTTGCTCCAAATGTTTACCAGCAAATCAAGTGGGGTTTTACGGGCTACGACGTGCTGCTAGACCAATGAAGAGCAAGCACAAGCTAAAACAACTCGTAGACGAATTGAATTGGTTATAGCTTGGAAATGTTTTTATGCAAATTGTGCACTCCCAAGTCTTAAAATTGCTTCTTTTTAAATTGCCGGGTAACCCTGTGTCAAAAGTAAAGCCAGAAGATAACCACCTATCAGTTGAGTGTTAGATGACATTTTAATTTGACATTTAACATTTCTGTCGTCTGCATTATCACAGTGCATTTTACAGGTTCGGTTTTTTCAAAGTTATAAAATGAATTCTACTTCGATTAGCAATCTCAAAAATGAGTTAAATAATGAACCAGCCAGCTCTCCAATTTGCATAGTAGTTCTCGGTATGGCAGGTTCTGGCAAAACCACTTTCGTTCAGAAGCTCACACAAGTTTCATATGCGCAGTTCCAACCGTATGTGATAAATCTGGATCCAGCATGTCGTGAAACCCCATATCAGTGCAATATAGACATTCGGGACACAGTCAATTATAAAGAAGTTATGAAACAGTACAAACTCGGGCCGAATGGGGGTATTGTAACATCGCTTAATCTCTTTGCCACCAAGTTCGATAAAGCTGTCGAGTTAGTAAGACGTGCCGGCGCGCAAGGACATAAATGGTGCATAATTGATACTCCGGGACAGATTGAAGTATTTACGTGGTCGGCATCGGGTACTATAATAACCGAAGCGCTTGCGAGTAGTTTTCCAACGATTGTGGTGTATGTTATGGATGTCGTAAGGTCAACTAGCCCTACAACATTTATGTCCAATATGCTCTACGCTTGTTCCATTTTATACAAAACAAGATTGCCCTTCATTGTGGCTCTAAATAAGGTAATTAAAGAAAACTCGTTAGTTACTTTGTAACAAAATTACTTTCAGATTGATGTCCAAGATCACGACTTTGCAGTCGAGTGGATGCAAGATTTCGAGGCATTCCAAGAAGCTCTAGAAAAAGAACAGTCATATGTTAGTAACCTTACTCGCACTATGTCATTAACACTGGATGAGTTTTATAATGATTTGAAAACGTGTGGTGTTTCCTCCACAACTGGAATCGGTTTCAACCACTTTATCGATTTAATCGAAGAAGGAGCTAAAGAATACGACAGGTATCTTGACGCATAACATTGTGTACATTTCAGTTTACGATTCTGATAATTATCTAGAGATTACAAGGCCGAGTACAATAAATTACGTTTGCAAAAACTCACTGAAAAGGAGCAAGAAACTAAAAAAACCCTAGAAAACATTGCCTCAAGTTCTGGCACAGGAGAGGAGATTCCATTGCATACGTTCGTTGAAGAGGTATTTAACAGTATACTTTAATTGTCACAGCTTGCAACATCATCTTCATTATCAGATTTCTTCTGGGCGTGAACTCTCTGACATTTACCTCAAACACCCTGGGAATGAAAGCTCGGAAGACGATGAAGGTAATGAGGACAAATCAGTTGCTTTTGCCCTCGACGAACAGGAAGAGACAAACTTTCACCAGTTCCTTGCACAGCGTAAAACTAGCCAACAAGAAAAACACAATAAAGCAAATGCGACATAAGTTTAATTTTATTTTTTAATCTTAACTTTTGCGTTCATTGTAAACGGTTCTTAACAATTTTCTATGATTTGTATTGGTGGTTGGTCTAGATGGTCAATTTTCGTCTTGGTCACTGGGTAAACGACCATCTTTTTCTTAAAGTTTGTTATGTTGGGTAGAGTATTTTCTACAAACCTGGGTATATACCCTTGGATGACTGCTTCACATGGATGTGACTCTTCACTGTTTGAATTAAGAGCGTCGGTATCCCTTTTATAGCCAACTACCTGCACTGAAAGTTTTCTCAAGTTGTTGCGCTCATTTACCACTAAAAAGTCAATCATATCCTCTTTAGTGATGGTTCGAAGTATCTCCACTTCTCGTTTTCTTCGGTCAAACAGATATTCTTCGCATGAGATTTCACCCCAATTGCGATTGACTTCTTCGGCCAGCGACGTGTCGACGACTTGTTTGATTTTGATCAATGATTCCCGAACGTGCTCGTATTCCTCTTGTTTTAAATCATTAAGAATTTGCATCATTTGCGAGCGGAATGATTCGATGCGTTCTTCGACATACTCCGCAGTAAATTTCGATTCCTGGCACTGCACCGTAATCGAATAGCCAGCGATTCCGTGATTTATCCTTACGCATGCTGAAACGTCATAACCAAGTTGCTCCTTGGTACGAAGATGGTCGAAGAGGGGCTCTTCAACGAACATCATCAGTAGGTCAAGAATACCTTCAATGCGAAGCGAGCAGGGTCCGATTTGATAGAAATTGCAGACCACCGAATTTTGGTCTGATATGTTGATCGCATTACACTTGATGAAGTTGTTGCCCTGTGGCACTTGACGTGTTCGTGATTCAATCAAATGAACCTACAAATGGGATTAATTAATAAAATATCATAAATTTTATAAAGAGATAAAGTTTGTTAGTAAGAGGAGCTCAATTTTCTTAACTATTTAAAAATTTGGTTACTAGTAATTCAGACTTCATATTATCCCATTTAAGAAACAGGGCGCGGAAAGCGTTTTTTTTACGAAAGCTGCCTTGCGTTGTACTATGCATACATCAAAATAAGTTATTTAATTCATAATCTACATTATCAACATTTCTAAACATGATTAAAAATATTTACATTGTGTTATTTTCAGGTTTCATAATATTTAGACGTTTGACTAAGATTTACTAGCAACAATTCATTTGCGTTTCGGGTTGGATCTTATATCTCAGTTAGAGTTGGTACTTTGTTGTAAAAAAATTCTTTTGCAACCTGGTATTCTTGAGGTACATGCAGTACGGATTTCGCTGCTACAAAAACTGCATAGCTCTGGGGATTCTTTCTTGAAGCGACAAAGTTGGACTGATTATATGCGATTTAGCAAAGGCTTGTAGATTAAGGTCCTAAAGATATTTTGTTTTAAGACTAAATCTTATCTAATTAGATTCTTATGTTCCTCGATGCCTTTCAGAATTCCCGCTTTTATGGTCTTGGGAAGTTGCGTAGCAGTGTAGGCTAACTTTAAGCTAACTATGCTTTCCGGGAAAACCTACACGAGCAGGTCTCATACGAGGGTAATTCTTTGGGTATAAGCGGATTTATTGCAGGATTTCTTGCGCTGTTTTTAGAGATGTTTTAAATGGCGCTGAGAGAAACACTACAGATCGCCACTTTATCTGTGACTGTTTGCGAATTTAAAAGCTTCCTAGTGTCATTACCTCTCCATCATACGCGTTTTGATTTGGGGTAGTAAGCCGCCGAGTAAGTATCTTGTCACATATATTGTCAATAGTTGGTATCTTCTTGGATTCAGGAGGCTTAAGTAAGTTAAGTTTCTAAAAAAAAAAACTCAAAATTCTTACGGCATTAAGAAATGGAATCCTTTTATTTATAGTATCAGTTGTAAGTAAACCTGTTGTGCATTTTTCGTGCAAAGAGTGTTCATTTTCCAAAAGGTCTCTAGTTACATGATTGACCTGTGCTATTTTTTCCATCGACAGACACCGACTAACTCTCGTGCCGTCAAGATCGTTTTACTGATCGTGTACCACTTGCTTTATTTCTTCGGCGGTGAAATATCCCGCTATTTCAATAGCTTTTTCTTCTTGTTTGATTTTTTTTTCTCCTTTCTTCTAAGTGCGGCCCATTAGTGAGTGTACAAAAAGAAAAAAAATAAATTAGTGATACGACACCATATCTTCTATGGCCCCTGGGCCACAAGTGCTAACGGGCAATCGGTTTAGCGGACTCGACGTAGATCCGCTAGCCGAACCCAAAAATAAAAAAACGAAAAAAACCGATTAATATTCCCTTTGAACGTTATTTGCAGGCGAAAGAAACACTAAAAATCAAAACTGAAAAAAATGTAGTATGGCAGAAGCTAGACAAGTGTACAAGGAGCGTAACCCCATTCCTTTATTTACAACATCTTACTCCACAACAGCTAAAAAAGCATTGCAACCAAAACCCCATCATGCTACCGACGATAATACCTCATCGCAAGATGACCGTTTAAACCCCAGCACTTCTCAAAGTAAAAATCTCAGCCCAAAAACTTATACCTCCTCTATACATAACAAAACAACGAATAAACAATTAGCGGAAAATAATACATCTTCATTCGATGAAAACACAAATAAATTTTCAAAACCCAATCATGACAACCAGAATTACATTGATATCCTATCTAATACAAATCTTAATGATATCATTTACAGACAACAAAAACAAAACTCATCAACATCACCAAATCGACACTCATACAAAACTAACCCACCCTCTTCTTCTTCTTCTTCTTCACATATACAATTATTAAGCAATCAATCTCCCTTATCTGTGTTAACTGATTCCCTTATACAAAAGAAAAACTATTTCATTAACTCAATTAATTCTGACGACAGCTCTTAGCTTTATTCATAGAGGATATTGTACTCTTTGTTACTAGCCCTTTCTGTAACAAAAATTTGTGCTTATGTTCCTTTACTATGTTTCTTTAATATGGCTCTCAAAATTTTACAATGGAATGTAAAAGGTTATGAGAATAACTACGACGAGCTGAATATCCTAATCAAGGAACTATCCCCCGCTTTAATCTCTCTCCAGGAAACTCATTGCCCATTCTCATATACACCTTATTCACCCAAAACATACACTAGCTACTTCCACAACTTTACTTCGAACACTACTGCAAAACAAGGTATCGGCCTCTTAATAAAAAATAATATACCTCACTATAAACGTATCATAAATTCAAATATCTTAAATCTAGTTATTGAACTTCAGACTGCTAGGAAAATTACAGTTGTTTCCGTGTACATTCCTCCTGACCAAACATTTTCTAAAATTGATCTCGACATCATTCTTCATCAAATTAACACTCCCGTATTATTTATCGGCGATGTGAACTCCTGGAGTACTCTTTGGGGTTCTTCCCGCACAAACTCTAGAGGCACTATTTTTGAAGACTTTCTGCTATCTTCAAATCTTACTGTCCTTAACGATGGATCCCCTACACACTTCTCAACACATCATACACTCACTCACGTTGACGTCTCGTTTTGCACTCCGGAACTGCTTCCCCTAACCAATTGACAAATACTAGATGACCTTCATGGTAGCGACCACTTCCCTATACTTACCACCTTAAATCTAGGGACAAACACGAGACCCGATCCACCTCAGATAAAATTCAAAACTGATTGTGCAAACTGGTCAATGTTTAAAAGCCACATCTTAGATTATCTACGCGACAAAAGCCCAGCACTTAACACGAATAAGGAATCCGCATTGTTACGGAAAGACATCAGGTATGCTGCTAATTTAACTATTCCCCAAACACATCCCACGCAACGGAAAAAAATGGTACCATGGTGGAATTCGGAACTTTCAAAGCTTCGCAAAACAAAGATGACAGCTTGGAAAGCTTTTAAGAAGCACCCCAACCAAGTAAATTTAATAAATTTCAAAAAACTAAACTCCAAATTTCGAAAACTCATTAAATTTTCCAAAGCTAAATGCTTCCACGATTTTACATCAACCATAAATCCCAATAACAACCCTGCAAATATCTGGCACAAAATACATCGCTTAGTTGGTAACTCCACGCAAATTGGCAATCACTTTGGTAGCGAATGGTGTCAATATTCAGATGACAGAAACTTTTGCCACACTTTCAATGCAAAAAAAAATGACTGCTTAGCCAACAATCTGGTCCCATTTTCTTGCAAAGGCACCGCCTCCCACATCGAACAGCACATCTCATTATCTGAATTCGATGCATGTCTAAATAAAATGAAGGGAAAAACCCCTGGCAAGGATAGGATATCGTACCCAATGTTGAAGGAACTCCCGGTCGAAGCAAAAATTAGACTCGTTCAATTATACAATAATATCCTTGATACTGGAGTCATTCCACAAAGTTGGAAAATTGCTACCGTTTTTCCGCTTCTTAAGCCAAAAAAGGATTTATCGTGTGTTAAAAGCTATCGCTCAATATCTCTTCTTCCTTGCATGGCCAAAACTCTAGAAAAGATTATCGCGAAGAGAATACTTTGGTTCGCGGAAACGAATAACCTCATAAGTAAACATCAAGTGGCCTTTAAAGCCAACAAGGGTTGTATCGATGCTCTTCTTCACATTGATGATAATATCTGTAAAGCCTTATCTGCCAGGAATCATGTTTCAATCGTCTCCCTTGATTTTGAAATCAAAATCGTCTCCTATCCTTTTGATAGGATAGGTATCCATATTATCCTTAACAAGCTAAGGACATGGGGCGTAGGGCCAAACATTTTTCGCTATGTCAAGGCATTCCTAAGCAACAGAAAATTTCGTGTTAATGTTAACAATTCTTTTTCCTCTACCTTTCCATTACACAATGGAATCCCTCAAGGCAGCCCTTTGTCCGTAGTCTTGTTTCTGATCGGTTTTGATGACATCAGCCGCATATTATTAAAATACACACATTTAGACCACTGCCTTTACTCGGATGATGTTTATATCCTTTGTAAGTGCAGTGATCCAAATACAAGCACATCATTACTTACTAATGCCATAAATTATATCATTAATTGGACAACCTCTTCTGGAGCTAAACTCTCACTACAAAAATGCAAATTACTGCATATATGTCGTAAGCGATCTTGCACTTCACCCAATTTAACTTTAATGATAAATAATGTGCAAATAGATAATGTTTCAAACTTAAGTATCCTAGGTCTTACACTTGATATGAGATACAATTGGAGAAATCATTGTTTAGATCTTAAGAACGCACTAGCCGCAAGGTACAATATTGTCAATTATTTAGCCTGTAAAAAAAGTAATATTCATGTTAATACTTTTTGCTATATAACTAAAATACTGATTCTAAATAAAATCGACTATGGTCTATGCATCTACGGGAACGCTCCCAAATCAACCCTACAAATTATAAAACCTCTGTATCACCAAGCAGCAAGGAGAAGCATTAACGCATTTCGCACTACCCCTATAAAAAACATACTTGTTGAGGCAGGTCTTCCGACGATCGAAGAAAGGATAGAAGCTCTTACGTCAAAGCTTGTTTGCAAACTCCATTTTTCTACTAACTCCATCATCAACAACGATTATGAATTACCACCCCGGCAAATATCCACAATGAGGATTCCGTCTGCGATCCATAATATACTTAAATCTACAGAATGTATAGTGCCACTTCCCAAAGATGTACATAGCTTCATCGCTACTCACCCGGCCTGGTTTCTAAAATCAGGATCATTCATATTGGAACTAACACATCACCGAAAGGGACGCACGAATAGTGGTATATACAGAAGCATATTTTTGAGTATATCCACCGAACTAAAAACAAATGGTTGGAACTTTATTTTTACTGACGGTACCAAAACCGCGGAAAGCACCTCGTTCGCTGTCGTGCTTGAAAATGGTTCAATTCTCAGTCTGGGAATCCAACCACAATTTTCATCCGTATTCACCGTGAAGCTGTCGCTATCCTTGAAGCAATAAAAAAGGCATCTTTAATGAAAGGTAAACAAATTATATATACTGACAGTTGCTCGGTAATAAAGGCTTTACGCAACATCAACAATGATACAGAACTTATTGCCAATATACGAAACTCTCTTATCAACCTGGTAAATAGAGTAAAAATAATGTGGACACCGGGACATGCTGGTATTCTTGGAAATGAGTAAGCCGATCAAGCAGCTAACTTCGCACATAAAGCCCCTCTTAGTTTGTTTAATATCTACACAAAAACCGATCTGGCCAGATTTAACCACCAAATAATCTCCAAAAAGCTACTTACGGAATGGGATCTATACCAGCATCACTACACTAAGGTAAACCCACAAAGATCACACCCACAATTTCCAACGGGCATTGCAAAGCATAAAATCAGAAATTTCATCAGATTGCGGATGGGGCACACAAGCATGACACACCAACACCTCCTAAACAGAAGCAACGCCCCACTCTGCCAAACATGCAACACAACTATGGACCTACATCACCTTTTTGTAGTGTGCCGCCGCACTAAACCCTGGATTAAGACCTTACTTAAAGATAAATCGATCTACGAAGTACTCCAGAACCCAAACATAGAGAATATCAATAGAATCAACGATCTTTCTGTTAAGTTAAATCTATCCATCTAAATTGTATTATCTTTTTTATTTGTTAAATACTTAGAGCCGTAAGCCCTTGCAGCTAGTTGCTCTTTTTTTTATAAGTTACCACATAATTTCTAATTACGTGTTAATAATTAATAATAATAATAATAATTTTTTCCATCGAACTAAAATTTAAGGTGAATGACCCCTCTCATAAGGGTCTTAGCTATGCTAAAGCCTATTATTATGTGCAGTCGGTTGTGTTTATAACAAATAATCTTAAGTAAACTTTGAGTTCATTTTAGCTTATCTGTCAACATTTTAGCATGCGCGTGCCGTTTCCAAGTTTTTGTACATGTAAAACCAAGCATCTTTTACCACATATGTGCAGTGTTCCATTTTTCAAATAGGAATTCTTACTCCTCAATCTTGATATAACATGGATCAACAGACGCCACCAGGAAAATGTAAGCTGAATTTGTCCAAGTTGCCTTAATTTGTGTGATGTTGTGTTCCAGTTTCGTGAGTAAAGAGTTAACATAGGCATCGTATAAGGGCGTAGAAATTGGTGATCCTTGGCATTGGTAACCGTTAACTCTAACCATAATTCGCCAATTTGACATGAAAGCATATATAGTCTGTGCTAGCTGTTGGTTTATTCCCCAGTCGCGAAGCTGTTTCATATCTAGATCTTGTGACTCTTTCGAATGCTTTCTCTGGGTCTAATGCCACGAAAACCAAGTGTCTATGTGAAGCCAGCTCTGTGTGCGCTACATGATTAGTGTGTGAAGATGTATATGTGTGCCTATATTTGGCCTAAGACCCTGTTGTTTTTCAAGAACCCACTTTTATCTGTTTCCTTAAAGTTTTTTTCCCGTAATCTGGAAACAGAAAGGAGTGTGAATGGGCGATAACCTTTTAGAGAATTATGGTCAGATTTGAGCCTTGATATCAGATATGTCCTTTTCCATATGTGCGGAAAAAATCCTGTTTTTAATATATTGTGCAGATTGATTTATTGTTATAATTAATTTGCAGCCCGGCTGCTGAAGCACTCAGCCTCCTGAGGGAGTCCGCTTGATTTAACAGCTGAACAACAGAGTCCGAGTGATGGGTTAAGTGCTAGTTAGTGTTATTTGTGTAATATTGGTTGGTTTTCTTAAGAATTTGCGTTATTTCTGATAATGGCTGGAGTCGGTGGATTTTGTAGTTTTTTGAGATTGTGTTTTTGGAATGTTGATTTGATTTGGTTGTGGGAGATAATATTTAAGTTTTGTAAGTTTATATAAGTATGGGAATCAGAGGGCTTGGAATTAGATGATGAAGGTTGGCTGTCGGTAAAGTTAATTTGTGTGGTTTTAGTGAGGGTGTTGTATGCAAATATGGAGTTATTGTTCTTGTTGTGAGCAGTTGCTTTATTATTATGTGTTTGTCTATGGTGTGATATGGAGTAGGACATTGGTTGAGGTATGTGCGTTGTTATTTTCGGAACATTTATCATGGGATGAGCAATTATTAAGGTTTGTTATAGTTTTCTCCTGACGTTGTGCATTTTTTGCGATTGCAGAGAAGGTTTGGGAAAGAGTGGATGTAGGATTTTGTTCTTGAAATATTTTTTGGTCATCAGCCATGCTGCATTTCTTAATCGTTTTTATTTTTAAGCTTTCTTTTGCCTGTAAATACCATTTGCGTGTTCTAGAGGAAGCTGGGTGATCTTCTTTGCAATTGGCGCATGAAGTACGGGTGCAGTTATCAGGGTTGTGGGACGGAAGGTTGCAAGTTACGCATGAAGGGTTCCTCTTGCATCTTTTAGACGTGTGACCTAATAATTGTCAGTTTTGGCACAGCGTTGGATTGGGATAGTATATGTTAACCTAAACATTATACCAGCCAAAGTTCACTGAAGTGGGTAGGCGGCAGAGGTCAAATGTTAGGAGGACGAGGCCAGTGGCGGGATGGTTGCCGTCTACGGTTATTATGAATTTCAAGACATCCGTCACACCTTGTGCTTTCATCTCTTGAACGATCTCAGTTTCAGGCACGTTAATAAGGCAGGGTGCGTAGAATGTTCCCTTTGAGGAGTTCAAACTTGAAAGAAGTATAATGGAGACAGGACAGATGTTAGACAATGTTTTTGTTTTAAGGAAAAGATCAGTGATTTTTTGTGATTTAGTTAGGACCAAAAGGTTTCCATCACGAAGTTGACTGATATTATCGTAAGCAGTGCTAATATTATCTTTTGCTTTTTAAAGCAGGAAGACGCTATAAACGAAAGTGATTTTTCTGGGATTATTGGCGAGATTGTAATAAATTTAGGATTTTTAGAAACATTGATACATATCAAATTTTCAAAAATAAAGTTTTGGATGGGTGTGTGATTAGTTTTTTTCCTTTTATGTTGTTTGCGTCCGGATAGCAGGTCTACATCGAGACCGCTAAACCGATTGCCCGAGAGAACACGAGGCCCAGAGGCCATTGGGTGTTTTTGTCATTATGCACTTGTTGTTTTTTTACCATGCACTTATTTTTTTTACGAATAAAAAAAACGAATAAATTAAGAAAAGAAAACGCCGTTTGTTACCGGTGAATAACGGAACTCGAGGGAAAGTGACTGAGAACACAAGCAGACAAACGATGTTTTCGAGGCGAGAGTTAGTCGATGACATAAGTATGGTTTCGCAGTTTTACTCACCTAACTTTTCATCAATCAAACAAATGGTTCTGTACTTTCATTGAGCAAGCAAATGATATCACAATATAAATACCTTGGGGAACGCCTGATTATTATGTGATTGAAATCACTTGAGTGATTTATTGCATTGATTGGAACGTCTGAGATTCAAATTCAAGTGGAAACAAAGAATCATTATTTAATTATCTAGTTTCTGAATCCAATCAAAATTTACCATTGGAAACAAAGCTGTCGCTGGAGTGGTCGATCAGCTATAATAGTCAGACTAATTTGGGGTAGCCTGGGCTTTATGGTTACACCATAGGATTGTTTTGTAGAACAAGCTCGTATCGCAGAGTAAACGTAAACCTTTTTCTTTACTAACTATTGGAGAACAAAAACTGCTTAACGGCTAAGCATTGGTTTATTCACAATTTAAGTGTACAGAGAAAAGCTTAAAGAGTTCTTCTGTTGTTTGCTTCTAATCAAATGAAAATGAAAAAAGCTCAACATAATAAAGTTTGTTTGTGTTATGTTTCTGAAGAAATTTTATAAAATGCGCAAGAAGTGTTTTTGCTAAACATTTAAAAATAATGTTATTTGGTCTTGCGAATCTTAGTCTATCGGATTTAAAAGGAAACGTTGTCTTCACTATCAAAAATGTCTTAAATACAGACTCGAAAAAAATCATGCTCAAACTTATAATTTTCTTGCTAACTTACTACACAAACTTATTCATAATACCTGATTTATCTCAAAAATACTTACATCTGCAACTCTCTGACAATTCAAAGTAGTAAGCACAGAGTTCATTATATTATGTGCTGTTTCTTCAGTCAAATTGCCCTGCATCAGTGCCTGCACGTACAGCTGCTTCGTGTAGTTCCGCGCAAACTCTGCCATATCTTCTGCGGTTATTTGTGGGAGTACAATGAACTTCTCTACCAATGGCCAACGAATATTCTCAAGGATAGTCAGTCGAAGGTCCCTTAAGAGGAAGCAAATTACTTCTTTTATTTTATGAATTAAAATATATTTACTTATTCAACATTTTCGGTTTGATAACCGCATTGAAATAATTTTTTTTCTGGTGGACTTTGAAGCAAGTCAACTCCACTTGTCGGGCGTGGCTATCGAAATTATCAGCTAGAGAAGCCATGGTCTTGGTTATCGCATCTACTAACAACTGTAACTTCTCATTGAATCCATTTACCTAGAACGAAGACAAAGACAAATTGGGGAAAAATGAAAAACAGAAAATGTACCTTTAAGACAACACCCTTCTCGGCCGGATAGAAACTGTATTCCATTCCAGCAACTGTAGCTGGATACAATATTTGTGCAAGATCGTACTTTATGTATTGCACATAGAGTGCTGTAAGGACGTCGTTCTTTGCGCTTCTTCGAGGCAACGGAGATATAAAATAGAAATACATCATGGCGTCGGGGAGTGCGAATTTATCATCCTGTCGGAACCACAACTCACATACATCAGTTTGAAGAATTTTCCTCGGTTGTGGTGGTATTTCAGGTTCTCCGTTTTCTTTCCATAAAATTCGAAAATCATGTGCAATGTATATGTTTGGTTTGGGAACATATAGCTCTGACATCGTGGGGCAGTCGTCCCAGGCAGCTTTCCATTCGGAAGGCATTGGAATTGAAGTATATTCGGTACCAAACCATTTCTCTTGCTGGTCATAGCAAATTCCATCGTATTTCTTCTCCGATGTGACCATAATGTTGAATTTAAATTCATTTAGTTTGCAAATCACAGCTTGAATTTGTTCTTCGTCATACTCAAAGTACAATTCTGTCCCTGTTATGATGTCTTTTGGTGGATAGTGCTTCATGTTAACAGCGATGTTCTGAACGTTATCGAAGGCAGTTTTCTGTGATTGGTATCGAAAACCGGTCTCTTCGATGTATTGAAGTTCCTTGTATGATTCTTCTAGAGTTTTACATGTGGCGAGCTGCTTGATGTAAGCAAAGGTAGCTTGGAGCACCTGAAAAAAGATTAAATGTAAATCGACTTAATAAACACAGGAGATACAACAGATGAAGGAGTAAGCCGCAATTATGGACGATTTTTCATAGAACGCTTCCTTCCAAAAAACAAATTAGTCAGTCTAAGACGTAATTCGCATAGAATCATGCATAATTACCGGCCACTTTCTTGTTGGCATACAGGCGTAACGATTCTTTAAAAACCAGCAGTGTCCGGTCTTCATCTGCTAGTTCTCACGACAAGACAACTCCTACAACCTTAATTTGAGACAACTTCCATAATTTATTCTAACATCTGGATGGGCTATTACTCAGCAAAAACAATTCTGACTTCCGATATCTTCCATACATATTCTCTATTTGTGCGCAATGAGTCATAGGACAACAACATATCAACAACACAAGGTGTGGAAAATAAGATTTTTCTATACAATCTTACATTACACATTGATATGGGAGGTGCACGCTACGTTTGACTGAGTTTGAAATATTGTTATTATTGTTGTTTGTTAAAATGTGAATGCATTACAATTTAAACCCACAAGCCTTGTTCAATTTTTATTTTAGTATATTTTGAGACGATCTATTTCTGGTTGACCTTTCGACGAAAATATTGTTACTTGCGACCATCGGTACTTTTAAGTGCCATATTATCTTCATGTTTTTGTTGCATGTTTTCCTGGAATGGTCTTTTTTACAGTTTTAACGGTATTTTTTCGACAGCGCGTTCGGCTTTGAAGAGATCTATTTTAGTTGATTCTGCTTTTTGCCGTAATAAAGAACTGTTGTAAATTTCTCTAACTTTTTTTTGGTTTTTAGTTGATTGGCATATTTCACTATTGAAAAGACACGAAATTACCAGAAGTAATAAACATTTTTCATATATTTTCATTAAAAAACTAAAGTGGACTGGTAAGTACCGTTGGGCTCTGGGGTCATCGAATTTTTTTTTTTACTGTGGGTGTTCGGACACTGATTTTCTCTTTTGGTTCTTTGAATATATAGTACATTATGTCGGCTGTTAGGAACATTTTATTAAAGGATGATGAGATTTTGGCGATGCTTGAGGATTTACCTTTGGACAATGAAGAAGACACCGATATTGAATCTGATGATGAATTCGATTTGCTTACATTACGTTCAAAAATAGGAGTTAAAGCCCAGATGAATCAGGAGCCAGATGAAGCTTTGCTTCAAGCGGAGCTTGACGAGTTGTTGATCAATAATGGAAATGTTTCGTATGATCGTCCAACATGCAGTGTGTCGAAGAAAAACATTCTCGAAGAAGAACCAAATCGCCACTGGAAAGCAAAGGATCATAGTTCATTTATTCCTGAATTTTTGTTACCTGAGGGACCTGTTGAGGAGTTGTTTGAAGGTTGTGTCAGTCCAACCGATTTTTTTCTAAATTTTCTTGAAAGTGTGGTCGATAACATTGTATATCAATCTAATCTTTACGCTACTCAGAAAAATAAGGTGCTGGATTTGAAGAAGGGTGAATTCCTGGCTTTTATAGGAATCAACTTTCTTATGGGATACCATAAATTACCCAGCTGGAGACACTTTTGGAGTGAAAGTCAGGATTTGGGAGTTCCGTTAGTGGGAAAAACTATGAGCCGTAATAGATTTGACGTTATTTTGAGCAGCCTTCACATAAACGACAACAGCCTTATACCAAGCAATAATCACGATCGACTCTTCAAGCTTCGTCCAATGATCAATTGTTTGAATGAGAAATTCAGCTCTTCCTACCATGGGACAAGACAGCTTTCTGTTGATGAATCCATGATTCTTTTTAAAGGCAGAAATTCAATGAAACAGTACAACCCTATGAAGCCCATTAAAAGGGGCTATAAACTGTGGTGCTTAGCTGATCAACACGGTTATATCAAGAAATTTTCAATTTATCAAGGAAAGGATGAGCAGCTTGAAACCAAATATGAAAGCTATGGTCTTGGCGAAAGAATTGTTTTATCAATGACTGAAAAAGAGTGGGGTAAACAAAAAATTATCTTTTTTGACAACTACTTTTCATCCGTGAGACTGCTCGAGAAATTGAAAACAGAGAAAACTTTAGCTTGTGGAACAATAAGAGGCAATAGAAAAGGCAATCCGAAGAACTTAAAAGATGATAAAAAAATGAATAGAGGCGATTTTGACTATCGATCTTCGAAGGATGGGATCAGTTTCTTCAAATGGAAAGATACAAGAACTGTGCTTTTGGCTTCAAACTACCATGGCAACGAGGCATCAACTGTCTCCAAAAGAGATAAGTCAGGAAAGCAACACGATGTCAATTGTCCTACAGTTGTTAAGGACTATAACGCATTTATGGGAGGAGTAGATCATGCTGATCAACTAAGGTCCGCATATGGCCTAGATCGTAGGTCAAAAAAGTGGTGGCATCGGCTTTTTTGGGGAATGATAGAAATATTATTTGTCAATTCGTTCATCGTTTACACCCAAATGCATGAAAAGATACGACTTCTCGAGTATAAAAGACGTGTAACTTTAGGACTTTTATCTCAGAAGTGTTTGGCTGTTGACAGACGAAGCCTCAAAAGGACATCACTTAGTGAATCCCCACAATGCAGCAAAAAAAGAAGGGGAAAAGGAGAGTCAATTTCAAAGGATGTTCGACTGGGAAACTTGGGAGTTCACTGGCCAAAATTTGTTGAGTAGCGCGGAAGGTGCGAACAATGCAGCATCAACAAAATCTAATCGAAGCCATATTCAAAATGCAGTCATTGCAATACATACCTCTGTTGCAATGACAAAAGAAAACTGCTTTTCCTTGTATCACGGAATACATTTTTAATGCAAACACATGAGCACACTACAATTTTTTATCTTGAATTTTGATCCTTATATTTTCATTATATTTGTAATATTATTAGTTCCAAATATAAATAAAGAAATCACTTGAATTTGTTAACTTTTAACAAATCCCCATCACCTCTTCTCATCGAACCCCAAATAAACCAAACTGAACTTGAAAATACCCTAAAGGGAGCTAAAGGGAAATCACCCGGCTACGACAAAATCTCCTACGCTATTTTAAAAAAAAGTCTCGTCTTTTATCTCTTTACAGTAAAATATTAAACCAAAGGGTCATGCCGCAGATCTGGAAAACCGCCACCACACTCCCAATCCTAAAGCCCAATAAGAAACCCTCTGAGGCTGGCTCATTTCGTCCCTCCTTCCATGCTCGGGTAAGATCTTGGAAAAATTGTTGCGAATAGACTCCTCTTGTTCCTCGAACAAAAGAGGCTTATTAAAACCCACAAGATAGCCTTTAGACATGGACGAAGTACTATTGACGCTCTACTTCACGTTGATCAATGCGTTGCATCAGCATTATCCACCAAAAATCACGTA
This sequence comes from Orthonevra nobilis, assembly GCA_963555765.1. Classification (NCBI taxonomy): domain Eukaryota; kingdom Metazoa; phylum Arthropoda; class Insecta; order Diptera; family Syrphidae; genus Orthonevra; species Orthonevra nobilis. Next base: position 80,385,288 of record OY743224.1, on the reverse strand, counting down.
TCTATTCTTTCAATAGACTTCGAAAAGGCTTTTGATAGGGTCGGCATACATGTCATACGTGAAAAATTTGAAAATCGAGAACTGGACCGAAAATACTCAACTTTATAAAATCCTTCCGAACCCACCGGCAGTTTCGCATAAAAAAAAGATGGCAAAGCTATAGCTACGGTATTGAGATTTACGGTGTAGGAACCTCAACTTTCAACAACAGGCCTCATTCGTGAGGTACGTATTATTATAAGGAACCTCAGAAGAAGACCGCTTTCTTCTATATGTCCTAGCAGCACAACGAGCAAATTTAAGGGTGAATTTAGGGGCCTCGTGCTCTCTTAGCGAAGGCAAATATCGAAGCCTCATACGGAATACATTTTTAATGCAAACACATGAACACACTACAATTTTTTATCTTGAATTTTGATCCTTATATTTTCATTATATTTGTAATATTATTAGTTCCAAATATAAATGAAGAAATCACTTGAATTTGTTAACTTTTAATTTTGCTTTTGATCCTAAGATTTGCTTTGAAAATCTTCAATTAGTTTTCATTCATTAGACCTGAAAATTAAACATAGTCAACAAATAAAACTATTTCTTATTTAATTTATAACAACATCGTCAGCAAAAGAATATAAATATATTTTCTAAAACAAATGTGTTCCCACAGCCCAACGGTACTTTTGAGTACCACCATCAGTATTCGACCTTGAGAGTCCTTGAGAAATCAAAACATGAATTTTCCTTCTAATTACACTCTTAAATCAAAAATTATCAAAAAAAATTAATCTTTTACTGCTTTTTTAATTGCTTGGTCAACAAGGGGTTAAATATATTTTTTATTTATATTTTAAAAATATGTGTATTAACCTTTACATATAGAGATGTGTAGTTGCGGACTTTTTTGTAAAACTTTTTGATTTTCAAAACTTTTCTATAGAAAGAATTGTTCGCAAAAAACATATTCGCTCGACCGTTTTCTCTTTATATAGCACCCCATAAAAACTTGTCTTGCAAAGATATTTGAGATCTTTGTAAGTCGTTCCAAACCCAGGACCGTTCGTTCTCCCAGGACCAATTTTCGAGGCATAATAATAGAGAATTTCATAGCAAACTTAAAATTTATCTTTCTAAATGACGGTTCCCCTACTCATTTCTCAACTCACAAGACGCTCACACACGTAGACCTATCCATAGTATCTCCCCAAACAAGGAAAAATGGGAAATTGGCTCGGAAATTGACCCTTCAAAGCACCCGGTGGTGATGGCATCATTCCTGCTCTTCTTCAAAAGGTCATGGACCATATCCTTCCGGTTCTCATCGCTTTGTTTAAAGCTTGCAATAATTGGGGATATATTCCCCTGATCTGGCGATAGGTTAACATTGTATTTATACCAAAACCTGGAAACAGGCTCCGGAGCTACCTAAATCTTATAGGCCTATTAGTCTATCCTCCTTCATCTTAGAGACCATGGAAAGACTTATAGTTCGGCATATCAGGGGACACTTAGAAACTCGCTCCCCCCGGCACCATAACCAATATGCATAGAGGAAGGGAAAGTCAACTGAGGTGGCACTTCACCATCTGGTCACCCTTGTTGAAAAGGCATTTCTATTTAAGGAAATTGCTCTCTGCGACTTCATTGATATTTAGGGTGCTTTTGACAATACCAGTTACAACTCCTTTACAAACGCAATTCGGAGAAAAGGTATTGAAGACTCGACCAACAGATGGATAAGATCCATGCTAGAAAATCGAGTTATAACTTCCTTGAAAGCGTGTCAAAGTCAGTCACTGCAAGGAAAGGTTGTCTTATGCATTCAGCATAAATGCATGTCTCAGAATGGTGTAAGTGTGAAGGACTCTCTGTGAATCCCAGCAAAACCGTTCCGATACCCTTCACAATGAGGAGACAACTTACTCTGAAAGAAAGAAACTGAACTGGACTTCACATATCAAGTCCATCACAGAACGCGCAACCAATGCCATGTGGACCTGTAAGAGGCTCTACGGTAGGACTTGGAGTCAAACCAAAGATGCTTTACTGGTTGTACATCATGATGGTTAGACCTATTATTACCTATGCAGCTATAATTTGGTGACCCAAAACTTAAGAAGTAATAACTTCTAAAAAGCTGGAAAAAGTCCAGCGTAAAGTTTGTTTGAGCATCACTGGTGCTATGACCACCTGCCCTTCGGCACTGGAAGCTGTTATTGGGGTGTCTCCTCTTAACATTTTCATAAGAGAAACAGCCGGTTTGTATTTCATTGCCAGTTGCATCTCGAAAATAATCAATTTCATGACGGACAAAGACAAGTTTTATTTGATCGCAGATTGTATGAAGGCAACATACTGCTTTGGGCGTCTCTTTGAGGTAGACATTTCTAACCGTGATCAATAGTCGTGCAACTCACCTCCGACCCCAGAAACTTAATCTGGTATACCGATGGCTCAAAAATGTCTATGGACCCAACACTAAAATCTCAATAATCATAGGAAATCAAGCCATTGAATCCTGTGCAACAGTAAACCTTGCAAAAGGCCATAAAGGGACCAGAATTCTAACATATTCAGACAGCCCAGCAGCGCTAAAGGGACTGGCGTCCAATCTTATGGAATCAAATTGTGTCAAAAGCTGCTACGACGCCTTACAATCTCTAGCCCGACGTAACAAAGTAAGGTTAGGATGGATTTCAGGTTATCATGGAATCGCAGGCAATGAAATTGCGGACGAACTAGCCAGGGCTGGTTCTAATACCGCGTTCATTGGTCCAGAACCATTCTGTGGCGTAAGCTGGACTACGGCCACAGGTCTGACCAAAACGTGGGAAAACAGGCTACGAATTGCCCACTGGAGAAATCTTCCTGAACTCAGACAATCTAAACTACTAATAAAACCTTTCTCTTACAGAGAAATCCTTAAACTCAGCACGGAGAATGTTAGAAAGCTCGTGAGCTTCCTCTCAGGCCACTGCCGCTTGAGATCACATCTAAACAAACATGGGCTCAGTACAACCACCGAATGCAGACTCTGTTTGGAAAACGACGAAACGGCTGTACACATTCTTTGTAAATGTGCAGCTCTAATTTGGTTAAGAAGGTGTATCTTTCTCAAAGAGATACGCTCTCCATCGGACATTAGACAGTCCAATGCTAAAGAAAGACTTTCTGACGTTCATCAGAAGGACGGAATGTCTGTTAGCCTAAACAAACTCCCCACGATACAAAAGGATTACTCTTTCAGACCGCAGTGTCCGCCACTTGGGCAGGGACTGTTATTTAAAAAAATCTTCCCAATTAGCTACGTAAGCCACTTGGAAAACTCTTTCGGATTTACATGGTAGCGATCATTTTCCCATTTTAATTACAATAAAATCGGGCAACATCACTCAAAATTTTAAACTTAATCAAACATTTCAAACAGATAGAGCTGATTGGAATCGCTTTCACCTTCATGTTGCCCAGTTCCTAAGAGAAAAAGATCAGTCTACAAATGTAAACTAAGAAGCGGCCACAATTCAATGCTCAATTTGGTACGCAGCCAATTTGGCTATTCCCAAAGAAAAAATGCTCCATATAAAAAACCATGATCCCTTGGTGGAACACTAATCTGCAGACTCTTCGGCATACCGTAAAGCTAATGCAATTTTCCGTAGAGCAGCTAAAATGTCAAAAAAAAAACAACTCTGAAAGTTTTTCAGCAAATATAAACCCAAAAGCTACCTCAAAGAAGTTGTGGGCGGATGTTAGATCTCTGATCGGTGACTATATCCCTCATTCCATAAAATTTATCAATGGAATATACTTTCACATCCTACTGAAATCGCGGAACATTTTTCCCAGATCTGGTCCGAATATTCATAGGATGTCAATTTCACCCCAGAGTTTCTGCATTCAAAGTTCAAAACAATGGCAACAAGATATGCTCCTTCCTACAGTGCGGTAGACCCATCACCTCTTCTCATCGAACCCCAAATAAACCAAACTGAACTTGAAAATACCCTAAAGGGAGCTAAAGGGAAATCACCCGGCTACGACAAAATCTCCTACGCTATTTTAAAAAAAAGTCTCGTCTTTTATCTCTTTACAGTAAAATATTAAACCAAAGGGTCATGCCGCAGATCTGGAAAACCGCCACCACACTCCCAATCCTAAAGCCCAATAAGAAACCCTCTGAGGCTGGCTCATTTCGTCCCTCCTTCCATGCTCGGGTAAGATCTTGGAAAAATTGTTGCGAATAGACTCCTCTTGTTCCTCGAACAAAAGAGGCTTATTAAAACCCACAAGATAGCCTTTAGACATGGACGAAGTACTATTGACGCTCTACTTCTCGTTGATCAATGCGTTGCATCAGCATTATCCACCAAAAATCACGTATCTATTCTTTCAATAGACTTCGAAAAGGCTTTTGATAGGGTCGGCATACATGTCATACGTGAAAAATTTGAAAATCGAGAACTGGACCGAAAATACTCAACTTTATAAAATCCTTCCGAACCCACCGGCAGTTTCGCATAAAAAAAAGATGGCAAAGCTATAGCTACGGTATTGAGATTTACGGTGTAGGAATCTCAACTTTCAACAACAGGCCTCATTCGTGAGGTTCGTATTATTATAAGGAACCTCAGAAGAAGACCGCTTTCTTCTATATGTCCTAGCAGCACAACGAGCAAATTTAAGGGTGAATTTAGGGGCCTCGTGCTCTCTTAGCGAAGGCAAATATCGAAGCCTCATACGGCATCATACGGCAATAGCGGGATTTTATTTTCGTGGACAGCATTAATTCGTAAACGCTCCTCCACGATACAAAGATCTATACATGAATTTCCCAAAGGTCGACTTGGCGAAACTGGCCTTCCTAGTTTTAACTTATATTCAACCTGGTTGAAACGTTTAAGGCAATTGCATTTCGTATTGGCACAAGAGTCCAGCCAAGTTGGTTCTGGCGTTGAAATCTCCCGCCAATACAAAAATGTTATTCAAATTATCAAATTGTAAATAGTTTTTCAATTTCGACTTTAAACTCATCGAAGGAAGCGCGTGGTATATACATAAATATAAATTATAAAATAACCTCAACATGAATCATCGACTAACTTCCGAGCCAACATCGTTCTGCTTTTTGTGCTCTACCCTTCTAGTTTCTGTTAATGTGAACATCGACATCTCTCTTCGCGACCGGTCAGTGTCAGGTCACATAATCCATGGCCTGAATGTGAATCGAACCTGGAAACAGATCCACCTTTAAAATAAAAAAAAAAAAAAAAAAAACAAAAAAAAAGCCAAGACAAACCACTTACATCACTTAGTGTATTTCTACTAAAAAAAGCAGTAGACAGCATCAGCACGGAGTACCAGCAAATCACACAACTACGGGATGGTAACCTCTTAGTCTTAGCTAAATAAAAAAAATAGCCGACTTTCTCCTGTCAAAGAAAATGCTTTCACATTTATGCCCAATCTCTGTTACACTTCACACCCAACGGCAACCAACGCGCGACTAGTTAAATCCTATCGACCTCTTCCGACCACCAAGCACTTTAAATATAGGATGGCATTTTGTAAGGGTCAGCGAATATTTTCACAATCCAATGCGCTGTCAGAACTGCCAACTTCTGGGCCATACGGCGTAAGAACAACACGTCATGTGCAACCTTCTACCACCCCCTGAAAAATGCATACTAACAGCATGTGCTAACTGCAACGAGGAACACCCCGCTTCATCGAAAAATTGCCAACGGTACTTGCAAGCGAAAGAGATCCTCAAAATAAAGAAGACAAATAAATTCAGTATGGCCGAAGTCAGACATAAAACACAAAGCCCGACCGCCACACTATCAGTAAGTTTTTTTTCAGTTGTATTCAATGCAACTCAACAAAATCCCACAATAAGACAAAATAAACTAACCATCGTCTCCACAACCACTCACCCAACTCTATCGTCAAACCTCACACCTTCACCAACAATTTCAAAACAGAAAACTACGGAACTACCAACACATACCAACGAACACGTGATTGCTACAAAATCACATTCTTCTCACTCAACAAAAAAGCTTAAAATTAATATAAAAAGTACTTAAAACTAAACCAAACAAACGATAACTCAACAACACCCACACCGATGTATGCTTCAACAATTTCAGGTGTTCTATCGAACCAACTGTCTTAAATGCAAATCTTCGACGATTTACCAATTGAACAGAATACTATTTCTAAGACATGTTTGCAACCCGATTACGAGCTTGCAACAATAAATCGCAAATTTTATTTACTGCATTATACAACAGTGTATCACAGGCGAAGTAAAACGGTGTTAATTTCATGACAATACAAATTCTGCAGTGGAACATTAAATGTTTTTACAATAATTATACCGAATTTGAACTTCTAATAAAAAATCAATTTCCCCGTATTCTTTGCCTGCAAGAAATTTACCTTAAATGCAAATCTACGCCTCAGATCCCTAAGCAATATGAATGCTACTTCCACATTTCCACAAAACACTACTGCCAAACAAGGATATGGTCTCCTAGTCTTCAAAAGAAACCCCCACAAAATAATCCATATACAAACTAATCACTCTGTAGTCACAATAGTATTCAAAATCAAATTCCCAAAAACTATTGTTTCCGCATATATTCCCCCAGACCAAAACATCACGACAACCGACCTTATCTATTTAATAAACTCCATTTTTACACTTGTAATAATAGCTGGAGTTCGCTATGGGAATCGGCACGTCAAAGCCCTAGAGGTAAAATAGTGGAAGACTTCATAATCAATTCAAACACCTGTGTTCTAAATGATGGGTCAATTTCATAAATGTCGACCTAAAATTATGCTCCTCCTAGATTCCCCCCCTAATTACATTCAGCATTCTTAACGGCCTCCACAATAGCGACCACTTCCCAATAATCAGCTCGTACAAAAGAAACGATTCATTCCACTCCAAACTACCCCACAACGACTAGAAATAATTGTGAAATGGCTAACTGACCAAGATTTCAACTCAAAATTTTAAAACTGATCACCCAAACAAATATAAGTACCAATAAGCGTTCAGCTGCTAGCTTATCAATACCTGTTTCCACACACCGCAAAAGCAAAAATAACGTTACATGGTGGACAAAAGAAGGCACACTAAGAGAAGAAAAACAAACAGGCTGGAAAGAATATCCCACATTAAGCACAACATGCAAGGAAAAAACATTGTTTACAAAAGAAAAAAAGGGTCGCAAAATCAAAAGGCTTTGAAGAGTTCACCTAAAACCTGAACCCCACTGCATCCACAGGGAGTATAAGCAATAAAGACACTAACTGGCTCGTACAATCCTCATTTCATAAAATGCCGACCTACCCGACCTTGTCATTACCGAACCAACCGAATAGCTACTAAATTTGCCGAATACTATTAAGGCTTTACGAACACAGACCATTTTCCACAACCTGACAACAATTTATCCAAATCCCTTGAGTAACTATTCAGATTAGACGAACTAGAATCAGCCTTAAGCTCGGCAAAAGGTACTACATCCAGCTATGACAACATACCCTACACAATGCTTAAAATTAGAACCAAGTAGTATTTAAAGCCAACTCCACCTACTTCGCGAAAACATCTCGAATAAAAATAACGTTTTGAATTTATCAATAGATTTTGAAAAAGTATTCGATAGAATTGGTCCTCACATAGTTTTGGAAGAGCTTTTCGAATGGAAAATCGGAGGTGAAACATTAAGCTATGTGGAATCATTTTTAACTGGTAGGAAAATAAGATGTAGAATAAACAACACACTATCACCCTCACTGCCACTTTTCAACGGTAAGACTCAAGGGGCTCCGTTATCGGTACCTCTATTTCAAGTTGCCCTCGAAGACCTAAACCGAATGTTAATGAAAAACAAGGACATCTACCACTGCCCTTATGCTGATAATCTTTACATAAACAGCAATAAAAACGACAAAAATGAGCTACAAAAGACTTTCATGGATAACCTGAAGACAATCAACCAATGGTCAAAATATTCCGGCGCAAATATATCTCCTGATAAATGTCAACATCTGCCGAAAACACAGCAACAGTCTAAATATAAGATTTGAAAATTTCGCAATACAAAATGTAAATAGCTTAAAAATCCAGGTTTAGTTTTCGCAGAAAAAAAAACCTTTAAAGAACACTGTTTGTATTTAAGACAACCTGTCTGCCAGGCATAATATTAAAAAATACTGTTTTTATGTACGCGTTTTTGGCGGCTCAGAATATTTTATCTGCTCGGTATTTCTGACCTGGAAAATTTATGAAAATTAATTCTTTTATATCACAAGAAAAACACGTGTTCCCTTTTGTCAGTTAAAGAACAAAGTGAAAGTCTTTATTGGCAACAAGTGTGAAAAAAAATACAAAACAGGAAATGAAAGAAAAAATATGGAAAAAACATATGATAAATTTGTTTCTTTCTTCCGGGGAAACTTGACCACTTAAGGTGGAAACACAAAATTTAAAACTTGCATCAGCAAACATACTCCCAGCGTTGAAAGTTCTTTTCAACTAGATTCAAAAAGAAGTGGGCACAACTTAGATATAGGACGTTTAAACTCTCCTTTAGTAGTGGTGACGGTAGCGACCCGGGCCAATCCATCCTTTCCCGGGTGAGTTTCGGTAATCCTGCCGATAAGCCATCGACATGGAGGCTGATTTTCGTCCTTCAGAATAACGACGTCGTCGGGTTTAATGTTTTTTGTTTTTTCCAACCATTTCGGACGCTTTTGTAGTTGAGACAGGTAGTCTTGAGACCATTTTTGCCAGAATCCTAGGACCAGCCGTTGAATATACTGCCATCGATCTCGTAGCGGCGTTCCATTTGTTAAAACACTTGGATCCGGTACCGTCGTCAGAGGGCGTGCGATGAGAAAATGCGCCGGCGTTAACGGATCCATGTCCCCTTCAAAACGCGCGCACAATGGCCTTGAGTTGGCACAAGCTTCAATTTGGCACAAAACTGTTGAAAACTCTTCGTATGTAAGACACGCTTGGCCTAACATCCTCCGTAGATGAAATTTGGTAGTTTTGACCGCAGCTTCCCACAATCCGCCGAAGTGTGGAGCATGGGGAGGAGAGAAGTGCCAGTTGATTCCGTTGGAAGTAAGCTCATTCGTCACATCCTCCTGAAAGCTAGCTGAATTTAATAAGTTCGCCCAATCGCGCAGCTGTTGGTTTGCTCCGACGAAATTGGTGCCATTGTCACTAAAAATGGAGTGACACTTGCCGCGCCGAGAAACAAAGCGACGCAATGCAGCTATGAAGGCGGATGACGAAAGATCCGAAACCAGTTCGAGGTGTAAGGCTTTCGTGGACATGCAAACAAATACGGAGATATAAGCCTTATGTTGCTTAGCACCGCGTCCTTTCCACGTGCGGACCAGGAATGGCCCGGCGTAATCGACGCCTGTATTGCCAAATGTAACTCCAGGTTCCAATCTCTGCTTCGGCAAACTAGCCATTTGTTGTTTGTAAGGAATCGCACGTTGCCTCATACATGTAGTGCATTGATATAATATAATATAATAATAATTGAGCGAAAGCAAATACGTCATTTGCCGCATTCCGGCATGCAAATTATTAAGGTGACAATCCTTGACGATAAGACAAGTTAAAGGGTGATCCTTATGTAGAATTGTAGGATGCTTCTGCTCAAATGGAATAGACGCGTTTTCGAGTCTGCCACCCACACGGAGAACACCTTCCTGATCAATAAAGGGACACATTGCAAAATATCGACTTTTCCTTGACACTGCTTGACCTCGTTCCAAAACATCAATTTCATCTTGAAAGGTATATTTCTGCGCAAGCTTGAATAATGCGATTTTTGCTAGTCGCATATCGTCCGGTGAAAGATAATGCGTTCGAAAAGGACCTCGAGGACTTGAACGCGTTCGAGCCAGTCGAATGCAACGAGCGATGACCCGAAAGAGACGATTGAGATTCGAAAACCTTCCGAAGATACGAGTATTCCATTCATCCGTTTCCGTTGCAGACACGAGACATGTAATCTCATTTTCGAACGGAAAATCTTTGACGTTAGGTAAATCGGAAAACGATATTTCCTCGTCGCGAAGAAAGTTCGGGCCATTCCACCACAAATCTAAATTAGATAAATGCCTTGGCATCATACCGCGAGTGGCACAGTCCGCTGGATTCTCGGCCGATCGAACATGATGCCATATAGCAACTGGGAACCGAGCAACAATTTGCGAAACTCTATTATCCACAAAAACGTTTCGCGTACGTGGATATCCCTGAATCCAATGCAACACCGTCGTGGAGTCTGTGTAGGCAAAACACTCAAGATCATGAATGGCAAGGGCATCTTTTACCTTGCTAAGCAGCTGGGTTAGCAGTAAAGAGCCACAAAGTTCCAAACGTGGAATCGAAAGCAAAGGTTTGGCTGGAGCAATTTTGGTCTTGGCACAGACAAGTGTAGTTTGCACTTTGTTGATCCCCCTTACCCTGGCGTACACAGCAGCAGCATAAGCTGACTCCGACGCATCAGCGAAACCATGCAATTCCAACATAATCTTTTGACTATATTGTAGCCACCTAGGAATGCTGACAGCTTGTACAGAGTTAAGATCCAATCTGAAATCGATCCACTCTTGAAAAAGGTCTGTAGGAATAAAATCGTCCCAATCCATGCGTTTGATCCATAGACGTTTAATAAAGATTTTCATTTTTACAATGGCAGGTGACAGCCATCCTAACGGATCAAAGATTCGTGCAATATCGGAAAGCACTTCCCTTTTGGTTGCATTTGGCCCGACGGCCGGAAGCGTGGAGGCGAATTTGAAACAATCGTGTTTCGTGTCCCAGAACAGGCCCAATGCTTTGACTCCCGTTTCACCAATAGACAAATAGGTCGCCGATTACCGATGTTCGGGGAGAATGTTGTTCAAAAATTCGAGCGAATTGGAGGACCACTTCCGGAGGTCCATTCCTGCTTCGGCAAGGATAAAGGCTACCTCTTTTTTTATACGTATAGCTTCATCTATGCTTTCGAACGTAGACATATAATCGTCTACGTAAAAATCGTTGATAATGCTTGTTGAAGCACGCGGAAAATTATGCATATTTTTCACGCCAATTTGTTTAAGGACCCGCGTTGCTAAAAACGAAGCGGAGGCCGTTCCGTACGTCACCGTGAGAAGATTATAGTCGCGAGGTTCTTCGGTAACGTCTTCCCTCCAAACTATCCGTTGAAAATTTACATCGTTAGCGTTAAGTAGGACCTGGCGATACATTTTTGCGATGTCAGCCTTAAGCGCGATTTTAAGTTTACGAAATCGAATAAGGCAGGTAAGAAGATCATTTTGAATGGTCGGTCCAACAAGTAGGTAATCGTTTAAGGACAGACCGTTTGTTGATTTACACGAAGCGTTAAAGACGACCCTAAGCTTTGTGGTTGTGCTGGTGGGCTTCATTACAGCATGATGAGGTAAGTAAAATGATTGATAATTTAACTCGCTAACAGGCACGACTGCCATATGCCCTAACCGTTCGTATTCACGTATAAATTCGACATATTTTTGTTTCAAGTTCGCGTCTTTAGAGAATCGTCTCTCCATAGCATGTAGTAGTTTCAACGCTGCACCACGGGAATCTCCGAACACGACGGGTGTTTTGTTGAATGGTAAGCTAACTACGAAACGACCATGGCTATTGATATAATGTGTTGAAATAAAATGACTTTCAATAGCTGCACTTACCTCACCTTCGATATGACGTCCATCCGCAAGATCTTCAGGCTCAAAACATAGTTTTAAGAGCACGTCTATATCAATGGTAGAAAAATAAACACTTACAGCAGCATCTCGTTTAAGAGAAATATTTCCCGCTATCACCCAGCCAAAAATAGTGTTCTGGGCGACAGGTGATCCCGAGGGATGTACAATTTTTCCGTCCGCGAGAATGTCAAAAAATATGTCCGATCCCAATAAAATATCGATTTTGTTTGGGCGAAAGCACTTAGGGTCTGCTAACGACAGATTATTAAAATAAGAAAGGCTAGCATTGGAAATCTCACGACTTGGAAGATCATTTATTAAAGTGGCAAGAACGAAGGCATGAACCGATACGAACGAATTTGAGTCTAATGTCGAGGAAACAACCAGATTCACTTGACCCCGGGTACCTTGAGTACTTTCGAATTGCCCGAGGCCTACAATTGGAACCTTAGCATGAGCTCGCTTTAAACCCAGACGTTGCACACACGACTACGATATCAGTGTTGCTTGTGAACCAGAATCGAGTAAAGCTCTACACGGTTGATTCTCACCATTAGCGTCTTTTATCAAAACAATTGCTGTTGGCAGCATCGGCAAATATTCACGGTTGGATCGACCTGCGCGAACCGAAACTGCGGTTACGAAGCTATTTGACGCGATCGGCTGGCTTGAAGCAGGGGCGGCACGCACGAATGGTGGGGGAATCCGATCTACATGCAACAATGTATTGTGTTTCGAGTTACAAGTCTTGCAATTTGAATATTTACACTCCGCCAAAGAGTGTTTCGCGCGAAGACAATTGCAACAAATTCCATTTGCTTTGACAAATTCACAACGAGCTAATACCGCGAGATTTCGAAACTGCGCGCACTGATAGAGCATATGGTTTTGTTGGCATTTAGGACACGATGGTATTGTGACATTAAGAACGCGTCTACCCGACTCTTTGGCCTTAAGCTGATTTGACATATTACGGCCAGGATGTGTGCTTGAGAAGCTTAAACTTTCGAGTTCATTAATTCGCTCTTTCAAAAAGTTTATAAAATCTGAGTACGATTGCTTTCCGCTTTGTTTCAATGTCCGAAACCACAACATCTTGTTCTCCGAATCTAACTTACGCGTCAAAAAATAAATGAGCAATATGTCCCATGAATCAACGGGGAGATTTAAGGCACGAAGAGCGTTCATGTTTTCGATCGTAATGCTGAACAAGCGTTTAATTTCTGCCAACGAGCCACTCTTGACCACCGGTTGGTCAAAGATGTTATCCAAATGCGCTACCATTAAAAACTTCGGCTTATCATAATGCTCAGACAATGAGCTCCACGCAATATTGAAATTATCATTGCTGTGGGGAAGATGGTTCACGAGTGACAATTCTTCTCCCTTCAACCGCGTTTGGAGAAATTCCAATTTTTCGATACCCGTTATGGATTTTTTAGATATCACTAAAGCAGTAAACAAATCACGAAATCTCACCCACTCGTCGAATTTTCCCGAAAATTCCGGTAAAGTCATGGGAGGTAAACCGGATGACGGTTGAAGACTTGTAATGCTTATTGGCCTTCGCGACGAATCGGCCAGATTTTTCACTATTTCGCTTAGGGAACACTGATTTTCTGTTAAAGATTTAATTGCTTTACTGAGCTCGGCATCTGAATCGGATTTTAAATCACTCACGCTATGATTTTGTATCACTTCCGACAATTTCGCATGGGCACTGTAAAAGGTAGATTCGAATTCGGCACGATATTGCGTTTCCTCGGATAACTGGGCAATATCATCGATCGATTCCTCAATTTCACTTTGTAGTCGTTCAAAATCTTGCATATGTTGTTCTAGTTTTGTTTGTCGCAACTTACATTCGGCCAGAGGAGCACCCGGTGTCTCACTAAATGTAACGATCCGCGTTACTTGGCCTTTAATAACCGCTCGTTTTCGCTTTAGAGTATCCATGACGCAATTTTTTTTTTATCGATATAAATATTTTAAGAGATGATAGAGATTGAGTACCAGCGACAAAGTTCGGATTTTAATTGATTGTTTATCAATGTATGCGCACGCTCTAAAAAATATTGTTTTTCGCAAACCCACCGGAGCAACTGTGCACTGTTCTCCTGACCACGAAAAAAAAGAAAAAAAAAAACAACCGTGTGATCGGTAACTTATAATTTTAACACAATAGAGACATGATAAACAAGTTTTATTTATTGATCTATACGATTACGACACGCGTTTTCTTTCGATTGCGAATAAACAAAAAATACTTCCGAAATTACTCGCATAATCCGAGCTCGATAGGACCAAATGTTTTTATGTACGCGTTTTTGGCGGCTCAGAATATTTTATCTGCTCGGTATTTTAATTCTTTTATATCACAAGAAAAACGCGTGTTCCCTTTTGTCAGTTAAAGAACAAAGTGAAAGTCTTTATTGGCAACAAGTGTGAAAAAAAATACAAAACAGGGAATGAAAGAAAAAATATGGAAAAAACATATGATAAATTTGTTTCTTTCTTCCGGGGAAACTTGACCACTTAAGGTGGAAACACAAAATTTAAAACTTGCAACAACTTGATTATGGACTCCAAATACATTGGAAATCCGCAAAATCAACTCAAACTCAAGACTCAATAGTTTTGTTCATTGACGAAGATCTAGAGCAGAAATTCTCATATTCGAGCAAAATGTCAGATTAACGTCAGAGCAGAAAAGAGCAGAAAAGAGCAACCCATATGTATATACATACCGCACTTATCAATCACCAACGAATTAGTGAAATTTAAAATTCAAATAAATATATCCACAGCTGATTTGACAGTCTGCTCTACTTCTGCTCTACCCCAAAAGTAGGAGCAAGAAATCTTGCTCTTTTCTGCTCTGACAGGTCTCAATGAACACAAAAAGAGCAGAAATTTTTCTCAATGAACACTAAATCTTGCTCTTTTCTGCTTTTTTCTGCTCGGAGCAGAGTCAGTGAACAAAACTAATTCCATGCCGCAATTAAAAGAAGCTTAAAGTCCAAGTCACACGGGAATACCTGCGAATGAAATCGCCAACGGTGCTGCAAAAAAACGCAATAAATTCCCCACTGCAATGGTTTATGCCTTTTTCCAACGAAAGTATCAAAACAATTGCTTCGCCACAAATCTACAAACAACTAAATGAAGAATGGCAAAAGTAAGATCACCGCTATAAAAATATCAACCCCCATAGATGTGCAATAAAACTCCTTAAATCCACAACACTACTTAAGTACGGCTACGTCTTGGGCACACAAATCTAACCCATGCATTTCTTCTACAAAGAGACCCACCCAACTGCTGTAAATTTTGCAACGCTGCCGAACTGACACCCTCCCACCTTTTGATCCAATGTCCCTCACTAGATAGATTAAATATATTAATTTCTGGAAAAATAAAATGTACATAAACTATATTAAATAAATATTATATCATTTTTTATGTTTTCGAAACAACCTGTTGACAGAACATCAGTTAATTTTTTATTTAAAAGTGTTGTTATATGCTTTATGGATAAAATTTGACTAGATTGGTAGAGATTTCAGCTTGGGGGTTTTTCTTATTTGATGAAGAGCAATATGTTGCTTGCTTGTGCCCATACCGTGATAAACATACAAATGTCTTTCATTTTGGGTTGATTGAAGAACAGTGGTGGGAATATGTTTTCCAATCGTACGTTTTTGTATATTTTTTGTATGTCTTTTGGCTGCACAGTTGGCTAAATTCTTTCATTTTATCCCGGAGTGTCTTGTTGTTTCGGATCTTTGTTAAAGTTGTGGTGCAGTTTCGGATATCAGTGTGGATGGACGGCGTTTTTTTTTTTCTCCTGAATCATTCTGTTCCTTTAAGGATTGCGAATGCTTCCATGGAATAAGCAGTAAAGTAATATGGCAATCTTAAACTAAGTGGAATGTTTCCATCCATGTCCTAGAGTCAAGTTTGGATCCATCTATTATTATTCTATTCCATTATTTCCACGAACAGTTCTGTGTAAGTTTCTTTGGAAGTAGATATCTTTTTGTATATTTATGATGTTGGTTGGTGTCTTCCATGGGGGTATGCTAATAGGCCTTGCTACATTGATGTGTGGGGTTATTCCACTCTTTCTGGAGGCATTCAGGGCGTTATATATGGCAGATGAACATTTTGAATTTTTTGTTTACGGTTTAAGCATTTTTTGGCGTTTTCTATTATTGGGGAGCTGTTAAAAGATGTATGCGGTGGTCTTTTCTTGGAGTTGTAATAAATGCTTTTAAGCTGGTCCTGATTGCGGAGTGGCAAGCTGGTTTACTAAGAACATTTACATAGATTGCCAAAACATTTTGTATAAAAGAATGTAGCGGGTTTTCAGAATAAGTACAGTGAGCACTTAAGTATGACGAATGCTCAATAAAACGAATTTCGAATATAACCAATATAACGAATCATTTTTTTCCCCCTTAATGATTCTATGTAACGAATAGTTTAAATGTTTTACTCTCTATATAACCACTGCCTTGCAAATTACTGTAGGCGCAAGTTTACTTTTGTCGGATATTGTCATATTTTGTATGTATTTCTGCTAGAAACAACTGTTGATTGCATCTATTTTTTGTTAATTCTTGGTAATGATCAGTTATGCTAAAACATACACGCACAAATGTTAATTGCAGATTGCTGGAATTTTTTCGTTTTATTTCTACGCCTTTTATTTCGCGAAGTATTTCTAGGGGTTGGCTGTATTTCTTAAAATATACGAGACTCTCTACGAGGAACGGTGAATTCGGAAAAATGAAACAAGCACTTTTTAAGCGGCCAAGAAGCGCAATAACGACAGGAAGGTGATATAATTTAAGTGAGCTGCGCTCTGATATTAAAATTAAATAAATTAAATATCAAACATGTAGAAGCAATGAAAACTTTGAATACAATAGTCAGTTCAAAACAATATCGACAAATCAATAACACTTTTATTGGCGGAAACGCTAGAGGAAGCGGTCCAAAAAAGTTCGGAAGGAACCAAAAGGCAAACTAACTTAAAACAAATTTGGGACAATTCCTTTTTTCAAAGACATGTAGGTGATTGGATTTCGCTGGAGAAATGAATGACCCGGAATAAGAACATCATTGATTTACGTCCATTAAAATGTTTCGAAAAAAAACGGCTTTAATTTGATAAACATCGTTGCACTTTGGTAATAAAAAGTAATCCTTACTGTTTCCCCACGATTTCACTTATATCATTGTAAGCAATAATGAAAGTAATTCTCTGAGGTCTCTGAGCAATGCTGTTTGATACACATATGAATAAAAGTTGTTTGATTTTACTATGGTTTCCCTGTTTTAAAGAATGATTTAACAATGCAAACATTTTGGGATCGACCTTCCACTTTACGGGCTTGTTTAAGACCACGTAAATGCCAATCCTGTGGAAAGACTTCTTTAAAGTCGAGGGAAAGTATGGAGACATGGTTTTTGTTAGATGACGCGGTGCATACAAACACGTCAATGTGCAACAGTGAGTCAATCGTACTGCGTCCATGTTTAAATGCAAATAAGTTTAGATTTCAATAACTGTTCTTTTTTTCAATGTACTAAGAGAAGGCGTTTGGATATGATTTTCTCTAAAAGTTTGTTCGCACATGGGAGCATACAGATTGGCATGAATGCCTTCACGCCGCACAGTGGGTAAAAATCGTCGATTTGGTGGTCAAAAATCTGTAACTTTCGAACTAATTGAGATTTTTTCATAATTCTTTTTTATTTGAAACATCATTTAAGTATGTACTGTTGTAACATTTTTTATTTTTGAAATAGGTTTTATTTTTATTTTAAAAACAATCTTAATTAAATGCATAATAAGAAAACAAAATTATTCCTTAAAAAAACAATCATTTGTTATTCAAATATTTCTTGAATGTCTTCAGGCCATATATCTTCAATTTAACTTTTTGGTTGTTGTTTTCTTAATGCAGATATCAAGGGATCTGATGATACCATCATCATTCGAAATAAATCTTCATTCGTCCTTTTTCTTGAAATTTTGCAAGTTTTGTTTTATCGATATTTTCGGTATAGCTTATGATTGGCTACTTGAGCCTCTTCAGAAAGTTCTCCTATTGGCAAAATACTGGAACCTATTATATATTCTCCATGACAAAGAATTTTCAAGCAGCATTTCGGACATGCAAAATCGGCGTTCGACGTCTCGTGGCTTCAATTCATACGGCACCCAATGTCCTACCTTTCGGATCATTCCCATTGCTTTCAAACGTTCGGAAATGGTATGCTGAGCGACGCCGAATGATTTTGCAAGTTCTCTTGCATTTGTGACGGATCTTGATCGAGGAATGCCTCCAATTCATGGTCTTCAAACTTTTTCACCTGGCCAAGGCGTTCTTCGTCTTCGATGTCGAAATAACCGTCTTTGAACCGGTTAAACCACCGCTGACACATTCTAACTTCTATAGTATAGCCCGGGTAAGCTTCGGTAAGCAATTGATGCGCGTCGGTTGCTTTTTTTTAAATGAAAGAAGCAAATTAAAACTTCCCGCAAATGTTGTTTTGCTGGCACGAATGTAGACATTTTACGGCTTTACAAAAACTTGTGTGTTTTCACTAATGACCAATAACCTAGACTGAAATAATTAGACAATGACATGAAGTTTCTGATGTGACAGCTGCCTTGGTCAAAATTCACCTAAGAGTAATAGATATGAAGTTGTCTGCAATAACGACATTTTCAACCGGTAGCCCTATTAAGTTTAATAGAACTTCCATTAGACGAATTCTTGCATGCAAAGGTGCTCAGCATTATTTTCAACTCCTATGATTTCACTTTTATTACATTCTTTCATAGTTTTACTACATATGAGGCACCTCATGCTTGATGTCGTACCGGATGCATGCTGAGCCACTATTCCGTCTAGAATTGTAAAAAAAAGCTCATGCCTAATTTTGATTTCCTTATCATATTTATTTATAATTGTTTGTTTTAAGGTTTTAATTTCTTCTTTTAACTTTCTATCCTCTTTTTGAATTTCTTCTCGATCTTCTTTTATATATTTCAATCCAACAGGTCGACAGAAATAAGTTGATGATGGCTTAGGATTCTTCCATATTTCCGAAATATCGATTTTGTTATTATTAATTTCATTAATGTTTTGAGAAAAGTTCTTCAGTCTTAATGGTACGAGAGATGTTATAAATAAATTATAATCGGAAAGTTCCGTTGTGTTTTCCGAAAAAAACGTTGCTTGTATTGCAATTGACCCGAAGAACCATCAAATCCATGTTTTGTATAAAGAATAAAAGTGAAAGAGGTACTCGAAACTATTTTTTCTTCACTCATTGTTTCCAAAATCCTATTTGCAGTGTGATCAAGAACGTCTTGAAGACTTGATTCAGCCGAAGTTTCGGTAACATTCCAGTTAGATGGCATTGCTTCTTTTTTCGCCCGACTTATTAAGGGGTAAGGGGTAAGAACATAATTTTTTTTTGTACAGGTGTCTTTTTAATGTTAAATATTTATCTTTTGAAAGTCCTAAGTCCAAACAAATTTCTTCGAAATCTAACTTACTGACCACTCTTTTTTTGAAATCTTTAATATTCACCTTCGGGTCTTCACAAAAACACTCAAAGAGAAACTTGTAGGTCCACATTATGCACTATTGAAACTGATACTGTGCGTTGCAATAGCTTCGAGTGCACATGTTCTGATGTATCAGAGGAATATGTGAACTCGTAGGTAAATATTGGAAAAACAAAATTCGACATGTAAACATGTTTTTCTCTATAACACTCAGAAGTGGACGTAGGCGGATATGGTTTTTTCAATTTTGCAAGATTACATGTTCTATTTTGATTCCTTAATAAAATTAAGGTTGTGAAATGTAGTGATTTTTTTTTCTCGCTCTGATGCAACTTTCGGAAATGCGTTAGAGTTCAACCGACTTTACAATTTCAAACGGTACTACTCAGCAATTGAACATTTCGGAGACATCATTGAGACGAATTTTGCATAAAAACCTTGGTATGACGCCATACAAAGTCCATTTGGTTCAGGAGTTGAAGCCAACTGACCATCCATCCAAAATTGTCGCATTTGGGGCACAGAAAACCCGCACGCATACATTGAAAAGCCGATGCACCCAAAACGAGTCACTGTTTTATGCGGATTTTGGTCCAGAGGCATAATTGGGCCATTTTTCTTCGAAAATGAGCAAGGAGTGGCCGTTACAGTCAATGGCGATCGTTATCGGGCCATGATGAACGAATTTTTGTTCACAAAAATTGAAGAGGAGGATATTGGCAACATTTGGTTTCAACAGGACGGCGCTACGTGCCACACAGCCGAAGCTACACTCGATGTTTTGCGTCCTGTCTTTGAAGATCGCATTATCAGCCGCAGAGCTGATGTCGTTTGACCACCTCGGAGCTGCGATTTGACACCGTTGGACTACTATTTGTGGGGTGCCCCCAAAGATTGTGCTTTAAAGGACAATATTCGTGAAGCCATTGGTGAAATACAGCTGCACACAATCGATAATGTGCTTAAAAATTGGACCGATCGTGTAGGCTACTGCATGGCCAGCCGAGGCAGGCATTTGAATGAAATTATTTTCCATTATTAACCGTAAGGATTGTACTAACAAATAAAAAAAGAAATTTGAGAAAATATTCAGCAGGTTTTTTTAATAGCATTTTCAAAAAAAAAGTTATTTGGCGGACCCATTACTATGCACTCTCCATATATGTGGAATTATGCCTTAGTTAGAAAGAATGGAGTTGTTTAGAAATAACAATCTCTTTTTAAGTAAGAAAAACTTTTGCTTTTTTGCGGTTCCTCCGAATTAAGACATTTGCCTTACGGTCATTAACAAGGTATGGTTGGGATGCTTTCTAATTACTAATTTCCAAAGATTCTAAAGATGCAGATCACCATGGGGTTATCTTTCTTCTTAGGATATTTTTAGTTAAAGGAATGCCTACATAGGCGGCAGCTGCTAATTCTAGTAATTGTCGCTGCTTCCTTTTTTATTCTATTACAAATTCTGTAATTGTCAAGAATTTTAAGAATTGAACTTTGATATAATTCGCAGTTTGCGTTATCAGTTGCTGTATGTTTGGAAGATTTTGGTTGAAAGGATGAAGTATTTTGGCATCTCTTGGCCGTGCGACCTAAGTTTTGGCATTTTTGCATTTGTCATTTCAACTGCCTTATAATTGAACCAGAGAGGTTGACAGAGCTGGACGAGATGGACGAAAAATATCGAAGGTTAAAAGAATGAGACCAGTTGGAATTTTTTTTGAACTTGTACATCTGTAACAGCTTGGGGCTTCATTTCTTTTATGACCTCAGGTACTTTGGTATGAAGATGGTGCGAAGACTGTACCTTAAGATGAGTTTAGATTTATTTATAAAGATACATTAATGACGCGCAGATTTGACATGGTTTTCCTTAATAGAAAAATTTCGACAATTTAAAGCTAGGATAAGAAAATTTCGCGGCAATGTCAAAGACTCGTATTCAGTGCTTATTCCATCAAAACCTTTTTTCAAATACTACTGTGTTCAAAAAATAAGGTGACATATGAATTTAAACTGCGCGCGTCGAAGGATTTGGAAATTTTTCTTTCTTTTTAGGTTGGTAGTAATGTCAGTGACATCTATGTGAAATTTCATGTCAAAATATATTCATAGTGTTTGAGATACGCGTCGTTTTGTGAGCTGCTAAAAGTGAGTTTTTCGTTTTTTGCGATGTCGAAATTTATTGAGCAAAGAATTTGCATTAAATTTTGTTTGCGGAATCAATTTTCTGCTGCGGATACGTTGAGGATGGTGCAGAAAGCCTTTGATGATGAGGCTATGTCTAAAAAAAATGTTTACAAGTGGTATAGTGATTTCCAAGCCGGCCGTGAACGTGTCGAAGACAAAGAGCGTTCTGGGCGACCATCAACCTCAACCGATGAAGCTCACGTCCAACAAATCAAAGATTTGGTGTTGAAAAACCATCGATTAACGACTAGAGACCTTGCTGATGAAGTTGGCTTATCGAAAGGCTCAGTCAATTCCATTTTGAAGGATGCTTTGGGCCTCAAGCGCGTCAAATCTCGACTGGCACCGAAAACATTGAATTTTTTGGAAAAAAGGCGTCGCGTTGAAGTGTGTGAAACAATGCTTTCCGACTACCAGGATGTCATGAAACGCATTATAACTGGCGATGAGACTTGGATCTATGCTTACGACCCCGAAACAACCGATCAATCGAGCGAATATCGTGCCAAAGGAGAGCCGAGACCAAAAAAACCGCGCCAAAGTCGCTCAAAAATCAATGTCATGTTGACTGTTTTCTTCGATTATCGTGGTGTTGTGCTTTATGAATTCCTTCCAACCGCTACCATCCCATACCGCACTCGCAATTCGTGATCATTTCGCCAAAAACTCAACCCATATCGTTCCGCAACCACCGTATTCACCTGATTTGGCGCCGTGCCACTTCTGGCTGTTCAACAAGCTCAAAAGACCGCTCCGGGGACACCGTTTTGATACGATAGAGGAGATTCAAGCCGCAGCGAAGACGGAACTGAAGGCCATCCCGGAAAGTGACTACAACCAGTGTTTCAAAGATTGGAAAATCCGTTGGCATAAGTGCATTGCATCGGGAGGGGATTACTTTGAAGGGGATGAAATTGATTTGGAAGAATAAATAAAGAATTTTCAAAATAAATACAATGTCACCTTATTTTTTGGACACAGTAGTATAACACGTCAAATTCAGAAAAAGGGTTTTTGCTGTCTGATGGAGACATCACAATAAATTTGGGGTTAGACTTGTCATGAGGATCGAATTATTTTATGTTCGTCTTGTTCGTTTATTATTTTTTTTTTTTGTTGATAAGGGACATCGATCAGCCGACCTACTGTCTAGATCGCGAAACCGGTTGCCCGATCACTTTTGGCTCTCAGGCCATGTTTTTTTATTTTTCACTGAATAATTTTTAATAATCATTGCAAATAACGGGATTCAAAAGAAAAAATTAGTGGGAAACGTACTATTAAAGAATGGCGGTACAAGTACCGAAAAAAAGGTACGATACGGACTGAGAAACGAAACGATGCGATCGGCTTGGAGGACAGTCGGTGACTGTGATTGCGAAAATAAAGTTATTTTAGGAGTTGTAGAAACAATCTTTACTGAATACCACGAATTAAATGAAATATAGGTGGAGGAATACTATATATTTAACGGTGAAAGTGAGTAGTCATACTGGTGTTGTTGCCTTTCATGTCAAAAATAGCTTTTAATGTCGTCTAGCCAAAAAATCTTAATAAGTATGCAATATTGGTATATAATTATAAAAACGCAAAACGAAGACAATCCTGTGATAACTATTTGTGCGATATATTAATCTCATAAGGGCTCAAGAGATTTCTGTAACGGACTCGAAAATATAATTGACTTTGTCCAGCAGTGCAAACGTTATTTAATCGTCTTAGGAGATTTCAACATAAACTGGCTGATATTTTCGGGCACATTTAAGCAACGGAAAGCAAATCACGTTGGTGACAACAGCTGCCAGAATAACAAGTGACACCAGAACACCTTTAAAGAAACCTGTGCGCTTAGGCGTTAATTCAACAGAACTTAACTGGTTGAAAACGTTATAACTGGTAGAACCCAAAGAACATCAATTAATAGTAAAATATCAAAAGCAATAAAAATGAAGAAGGAACTATTCTTGGAGTGTTGTTTTTGCTTTTATTTATAAATGATATGATCAAAGTAATTAAATTTTCTAAACTTATGCTTTTGTGGAGACGCTCGGATATTGATATTGATACTCGGGTAAAAAACATAAACCGAGACTTTGAAAACATATATACATAGTTAAAAAGGAACAGACTTGTGCTTAATGTGGAAAAAAAATGTATGATGTTTCGTAGTATCTGTTAATTCCGTCCCAACTATTAACGTAAGAATTAATAACGAAAAAGTTGAAGTGGTGAGTAAACTAAAACACATAATGCTAGACGACAAACAAAATTTTAAAGTCCATATAGATTATATGTAAGAAAGTGTCAAAAAATTTGGTGATTTAAGGAAAATAAGGAGGGAGTGATTCCACACTATTAAAGCCTCATTTCGATTACTGGGCACCAGAGTTATTCATGTGTCTTAAATCTTATACAGAAAGACTTCAGCTGGTGCAAAACAATGTCATGAGAACAATATTATGATGTAATAAATTTACACCGATAAGAAACATGACAGCCGTCCTAATACGGTTTGATATAAAACAGTGGTCATACGTTTTGACAATGTTATTTGTCTTCAAAACCAAATAATATAGTATAGTTCCTGGAAAACTTTGTCACCACGCACATACTGAAGAGGATGCAGTTTATGTATTAAGCAATGCGAGAGACCTACAAATTGATTAAGCCCGAACAAAGAGTGGTCAGCGAACCATTTTACATGGGCTTAAATAATTAACACATTTTATTGAATTTAAAAGAAAATTCGTAAACTAAGTAACTATATTTAAAGGCCAACAATATTTCACATATTAAAAAAAAAAAAAAAAAAAAACCGGTGTAAATAATGTATTTATATACAAATATATAAATCTTAATAAAGTATATTCAATTTCGTGTTATACTAATGAAACGAGTAACACTTTCATTCACAAAGCTTGTTTTATAAGCAGTCCTAATAGAGTTATTGTTCAACACCTTAACCACTCAAAACATTCCATATTATTAGGGTAAGTTTCTCCGAATAGCCGATACATAAATTTGATTGAAGTACTTTGTTTTTGTGGGACCATAAGATCAACTTTATTTATCATCATATCATTAACAAACTCACCTCTTTCAAATGAATAAACCCTTCGTCCGTTAGATAGATGCAAATATTGAACAGCGAGTAGATGGAATTTGAGTCGAAACCAGTATCATCCACCCCAGAAATCAGTTCCAATGCCCACAACCTACAATTATAATGTTAATTCAAGGATATTTTCTAGTAAACTTTTTCGAGAAATATATATTAACTTGTTTCGCAAATAGGCGCAAAGGCTTCCGTCTCCTTCATAACCTATTAAATACGAAAGAAAATGATCCGGTTTACAGCGATATGCCTACAAAAGTAATCATCCTAATTCGTTCGATTGTAACAAGTATGTATAAATCCAAACTCACCTTCTGAAATGACGGTAAACACCACGTCAATTCTACCTTGCTAACATTTTCTATTGGTTTGACAAAGTACACCTGCTGGTAAAACTCCGGCCTAAAGGCCTCTTGATAGTTAAATACGGAGAAATCATCACCAGGTTGTCCGTTATTGGTTATGTCTGAAAAATGCTTCACAACCATTTCTTCCAGCTCGTCGATTGGCATACGGGCTTGAATGCACACGTACATTCGGTGACTGCTGTAGTGTCTTACGCGGTACTCATGTGTCTTTTGATATAAAACCTCATCGTCAATGTTTTCCTTCAAAGATTTTAAATTACCCCAGGCAAAAATGTAGTTGGGATAATCAGGATTGGACAGTGAAGCCAACAGTTGATCTCTCCGAGCTTCGTCATCAAGTATGGTGTTCTGGAATTCTGATTCCACGGCATCTCTTTCTCTTGTCATGGCTTCCTTCTTCATAAGGGGGGCCTTAAATAGTGCAGAAAATATTTCAACAGTACTATCCAAATGCTCTTCGGAGCATTCAAAGTAAAACATAGTTTCCTCGCATTCTGTGTGCGCGTTATCAAATCCACCGCACTTCTTGACATGAGCGTCAAAGGCATTCTCAGCAGGAAATTTTTCTGATCCCATAAATATCATGTGTTCCAGGAAATGTGACAAGCCTTGGTAGTCCCTGGGATCGGAAAATGATCCAACGTCAATCATAAGTGCACATGCGGCCAGCTTTTCGTCGCCTTCTTCATCTGAATCGTCCATCTCATCGGGGTCAATGCATGCCAGCACAGCATCTGCATCGTCCTCATCTGGCTCATCATTGTCTTCAGATTCTTCAGCACACGAGTCGTCTGTAGAATCGTACGATGATGTAGTAAAGCCATCATGTGGTACAGGGCTAGGGTCGGATATTAGAAGAGCAAGTAATCCATTGGGCAGTTTCAGGACTCTGTAAATCATGTAATCAATTTTATTGTTTTCTTGAATATGGTGAAGCATGCTTACTTGTATTCTTTCTTGTCATTTTCGGATTTTGTGGGAGTTTCTAAGTACTGAACACCGTTAGCAGCAATTCCGGCCATGGTGGCGATTGTTGTTGTTGGTTATAATAATCAGAAAAACTTGTTATTTTAATGATTCACAGTGAATTTCGTCACGCGGTGGAATTTTTGATTTTAAACAGAACTATCAAGCTGTTTCGCGCAAATATTTGATCATCAACTGTTTAGATTACAATATTTTTGTTTAAATTTTAAGGCTAGTTATTAAGCCATTAAGAGCCGATTGGATGATGTGTTTCTTCTCTCCGTTCGGCAAAATATTACATACTGAAATGTCAAATCAGTTTTAAGATAATTCAGCGACATCTTGAGGCGATATGAGTACTAAGAGTGTAGCCAAATCAATGTTTCTACATATTTTTTTTTTATATTCAATCGAAGAACATTATCTCGACAGATTATTAACCATACATTTTTGTGCGAGCTAGATTTAAAAACGGCAGCTTCGATTAAAAGGAATCCCGAGCAAGATAATTAACACAACTAATGCAACAATTACCTAGGTGCTCACGAAGTAACACGATTGGCGCCCTTGGAAGTTTTGATCTGGGACTAACCCAAAAGTTAACGAACAGATCAGGTGAGATAATAAGTCCTTATTATTATAAATTGGACTCGCTTCACCAAAATAATATCCTCATTTTGGTTATACAGATTCAAGTGCAAGTGCCGCTGAAATCATTGTGAACATTTCTTCTGCGAGTCTTGACTTACGTGCTTTTCATACTAAGCAAAAATAAGCACATTAAGAGCGTATATCGAGTGAGAGAGGCGCTGACAAATGATTGAGAACAACTACCTATTTCGAGAATGCCTAAAATTGTTCCAGTTTGAGATGTTTTTGTTTGTGATTTTTACATGAAAATTTTTAGGTGGAATCTCGAGGGAGAGATATATGAAGTGATTATTGCTTGCGAATAATAAGTGGATTATGGAGTTTTTAGTTATATTTATTTATTTAAATAAATAAATAAACTAAAAATAAATTTAAATTCTCATTCAAAATTACTCAGTATTCATTTATTTCATCTCCTTCCTTTTAAGTGTATGTAATTATAAAGGCCGATTCACGTCGCTTTGACTGCGTCGTTCAATATATCGGCAATTATTTGCCACCCCACATTCTTTTTTACAATGTTTCTATAGTTCCTATCATACTCCCGCACAATCGCATTTTGTAATAAGGAATAAAATATATGAATAACATGCATTTTCGTTTGGAATTTTTTTTTTTTATGGGCAATTGTTACTCTATGACTGCCCCCCTTAAATGCCAAAGCGAAGCAAAAATTCAATAAGTGGTGTTTTTCTTTTTTCGTTCAGAGCAGTGCTTGAGTTGTAAAAAAAAATTTCGTATTACTTTTTAGCTCAGACATTCAGTCTGAGCAAAAAGTTAAGCACGGCCAATTTTTTATGTGACAGAAGGGAAAACAAACAAAAATAAAATCCAAAACAAGTAAAATGCAGCACCAGATTTGTTATTCTGGTGTCATGGTAATCAAAATATTAAATATGACTAACAATAAACAATCAATAATTTTATACAATAAAACCTTATAATTTTGACAGCTTAACATAAATGATTGCTAAGACCGCTATTACACACTGCATGTTTTGCAAGATTCAAATGAGTGCAAAAGAGAGGGAAGGTGAAACAGCGATAACCCAGCCCGGACATGCACGGGTAGGATTTTCCTTGCATGTTTTTGACGTTTCCTTATCTCCTTCTTTATTTTTCGTGTTTGCTTTATTTTTACTTCTCACTTTGAGGATACACATCAGATTTCAGTGAATTTATAATGAAATTGAATGATCCCTTGACATGTCGATGTTTCCTCTATGATTTTATCCTAGATATATTTTTTTTCTTTTCATTCCCTGTCTCAAAAGCATCATTATAAATAAATAAAATTTCATCAACAAGTTCTTCATCTGCGAACAGCGAATACAAAATAAAACATAACTGTCAAAATAACGCGCAGCTCTAGCGAATCAAAAAATCTTCGTGTAATAACGTGCGCATCTCGGAATGAGATTTCAAAGGAAAATCACCGAGAATTGCTCGGCGCAACTATGGTGTGTGTAATAGCCGTCAAATCGAATGACAATTAAGACGGCTATTACACACTGCATGTTTTGCAAGATTCAAATGAGTGCAACCGGCTATTACACACAGCATAGTTGCGCTGCGCAATTCTTGGTGATTTTCTTTTGAAATCTCATCTCGAGCTGCGCACGTTATTAAAAGAGGATTTTTTGAAGCCCTAGAACTGCGCGTTATTTTGACAGTTATCTTTTATTTTGTTATCGCTGTTCGCAGATGAATAACTTGCTGATGAAATTTTATATATTTAGAATGATGCCTTGGAGACAGGGAATGAAAAGAAAATAAAAAGATCTAGGATAAAATCATAGAGGAAACATCGACATGTCTAGGGATCATTCAATTTCATTATAAATTCACTGAAATCTGATGTGTATCCTAAGAATGAGAAGTAAAAATAAAGCAAACTCGGAAAATAATGAAGAATGAGATAAGGAAACGTCAAAAACATGTAAGGAAAATCCTACCCGTGCATGTCCGGGCTAGGGTTCTCGCTGTTTTACCTTTCCTCTCTTTTGCACTCATATGAATCTGGCAAAACATGCAGTGTGTAATAGCGGTCAAAGGAGAATGAAGGTGAAACAGCGCTAACCTAGCCCGGACATGCACGAGTAGGATTTTCCTTGCATATTTTTGACGTTTCCTTATCTCCTTTTTCTTTATTTTTCTAATTTGTTTTATTTCTTCTTCTCCCTCTTAGGATGCACAGCAGACTAACTTTGCCTACGGGCCAAAAAATAGATGTTAATTTTGAACTTGGGGTAAAACTAAATAAATAAATAAAGTTGATGGTTTAAGTTTCACAAACAATTTCTGAAAGATAGTTTATCATTCATTTTCAGTGCATTTGTCATGAAATCGAATGATCCCTGGACATGTCAATGTTTCCTATATGATTTTATCCTAGATCTTTTTTTTCATTTCATTCCCTATCTCATCAACAAGTTTTTCATCTGCGAACAGCGACTAAAAAATAAAAGATAACTGTCAAAATATCGTGTAGCTCTGGCGCAACAAAAAATCTTCGTATAATAGCGTACGCAGCTCGGAATGAGATTTCAAAAGCAAATCACCGAAAATTGCACAGCGCAACTATGCTGTGTGTAATAGCCGTCTAAGTGTTCAACTGTGTTTCAAAAACAAATCAGAGCGCCCTAAGCACCCTCGGTTCAGAGTAAGCTCGAAGTGCTTGAGCTCTGTTCAGAACTCTAATCTGAACTAAAATAAGATTAACACCTTATTTGACCTTCTGCTTCACGTTTCGGGGCCTTGATACGTGGCTCTTATGAGTCATTACGTCTGTCAACTCAATGCGACGCAGTCTAAGTGCCCGGCCACACGAGCATTCGATTTAAAGGCATGTCGGTTGAAACCGGTAGCTTTTTAGCGAGTTGTAACGAGAAAGGCTAAGAATCCGAAAATAATGAATGTGCATGAATGTTTCGTTTCCAAACCGTACCGATTTCGAGGTAAGTTCTTATTTTTGCAATTGCTGCGATTAGGGAAAAACCTCTTCGGGTGTATTCAAAATTTGCATGAATTTTTCCTGGTGTTGGAACTCGTGGACCTCGTGAATTATACGTTCCAAAATTGTGGTTCTCTTAGGATTTAATCAATTATCTTTTTTCTTTTGTTACTTGTTTGCTTTTGGTTTTAAGCTGCACAACAAAAAATAAGCAGCATTAACATTACTTTCATTCCAATGACGATTTTTTTTGTGTGTAGACACATCGTTCAAGCGCATGCTTTCAATCTCATGCTCGTGTGGCAAGGCGCACAGAGCGTGTATGTGAATGGAAACACACTTTTCCTGTTTGAACAACTGCGTTTCCTCAAATCTATCATTGCAATGCAGTCAAAGCGAGATTGTGAATCGCGCATAAGTTTTCAATGAAAAAATTTAATATTAAAAAACATGAGATTTTACATTGACCGACATCTTCTTGTTGAGGATCATAGCCACTATTTTTCTTTTCCAAGGTATCATGTGGCTGGATGATACTGAAACTATTTAAAGTTTTCAGAATTCACTTGTATTTTTGTAGTCATCCGCTGTTGCTTTGTGCATTGTCACGTGCTGTAAGTAAGTTTAAAACCTCTGTAAATGCTGGAAACTTGAAAATTCAAGAAACAAGTGAGTATAAATTATTATTCAAACAATATATGTGTGGCTTGTTAAAAAGTGTATAGTGAGTATTATTTTAGAGCGTTAATTAATGGATTTTTTTTTGGAAAATTCAGTGACTGAAATGAGTGTGAATTACTGGTGCCACTGGACATTTCATTTTTGCCATTATTTTCAAACCATTTTTTTGTTTGCTTATAAACCGTTATTTTTCCCTTGACTCGTGGTCGAGTTTTCATCAAATTTAATTTTGAATATGCCAAAGCAAAAGCAACACAAAGAAGAAGATGTGGAAAAAGCTTTAGACGTTGCAACTAAATTTAATGTTAACTAAATTAAATAACTAGCTATTATAAACTGGTTCACAAGAAAGATGCAACAGCCGAGACTAACTTCCAATAATCTAGAAGACATTTTGACCAAAAAGCATGTTGGGCCTCTGCTTAAGAATGTTTTGCACATCAACTTGAAAATTAAACAATCCAGAATGGGTTTTAGGGGTTGCAGTCTTTACCCCCTCAATCCGTGTGCGATAGATTTTTCCAAATGCCTTGGATAAAATAATTCATTTTACATAATAGTCGATGATGAATGCATCTCAAAAACAATTGATATAAAGCAATTTGAGCGTAAAGTTGGATCAGACAAATTGAAAGCTATAAAATAATTGGAATATTCAGCTCAGGAAGATATGACCATACTGAATGATATCTATTCCCACTTGAAATCCGACAAACAAGACATTCTCTGTTCACAAATAAGGACAATTAATTCCGACTCAGATCAGACCCCTTGTCATAAAAATATGTTAAAGTAAAATGTAGCGTCGGCATGACTTCTGGAGGGCGTTCGACTTGCTGAACGAAGCCGTACATATTAGCTGTCAAAACGTAGTACGCAATGGAGGATTGCCACACCAAATTCCGGGATGGCATTTCATTTTATTGTTAGCAGCCGTCGAAGTCGAATGCCCGCCATAAGTCACCGACGAGTAAGTTCATATATAGTATATATTTAAATGAATACATATGTAACCTTCTGTTTCATAGAAAACAAACTCTCTCTCTATATCAAAGCATTTGGTTTGGATTTGCGAGTGTTTTATTGGGGGACCGGCCGACTCGGCGATTGTCGTCAACAAGTTTTTTTTGTCGCTTTGTTCCGCAGCTTTAATTTCGTCGCCTTGCTTCACAGGCAACGGAGTCACGTCGCCTTGTTCCGCAGCCAGCGGAGTCTCAAAGGTTGCCAGCGGAAGAATAAGCGTAGTCCACAGGCAGTGAAAAATTATTTGTGTGTCCGCAGCCAGCCGAATAATTCCATTTGTTCGCCCGCAGCCAGCGGAAGATTTGGAATCGAATTCAACCAGCCGTCGTCAAATTAATCGTCGCTATTTTTGTCATCGACGTAAATTTGTTCGCCCGCAGCCAGTGGAAGATTTGGAATTGAATTCAGCCAGCCGTCGTCGAAGTAATCGTAATGTGTCAATGGAGTGAATTATAATCGGAGTAATCCAATGTCACTTTCGCACAGCCCGCATAGTAAAATAGTGACCCGAAGTTCTAAGCGTGAAGGCAGTGAAGTAGTCAGTGAACGACACACCGCCGACAAATCAACTATGGAGTACATGGAAGCGCAGCTGCTCCAAATGCGTGCACAACTCGAAGAAGCAATAGCCATCGCAGAGTCTGAAAGAACGATATGTGAACGTCTTCAAGAAATAAAAGATAGACAAGGTCAGAATGTCCCGTCAAGTACGCCGACAATGTCTAGGACTCTGGATGGACCTTTAGTTGATATCTCGCCGTCATTTCCAAGTTCAGTAAACAGCGCCACAACGACTTCAGCCACCACTTGTTCAGTAGCCGGTGGCACTTAACACATGTCCTACACAACGTCCTTCTAGCAGCACGTCGTATACTCCAAGACTACCGTCATTTCTGCCTCCATTGACCGCCATACAGCCGTATAACACGTTTGTTCCACCGCTGCCAACGATGACGCTGCCGTCGTTCACGACAGAGCAACGCAATTCATATGCACGTCAAGGGAATATGGGAAGTGGTCGAAATTTACATGATCTTCCTGAATTTACCGGCAGGCCCGAGGAGTGGCCTATGTTTTGCACCGCGTACCTCCAGTAAAATGAAATGTTCGGTTATGTTTCGCTTGCAACGTAGCGACAAAGGGGAAGCCAGAACAGAAGTCGAAGCGTTGCTCATCCATCCAAACAACGTGAACCGAGTTATGGCAGCCTTGGAGTTCCAGTACGGGCGCCCGGAGTGCCTGCTTAGTAGCCAGCTATCAAAAATTAGGCAAATCATGCCCGTTCCAGAAGATAAACTCGATTACTTATTCCTTTTGCTACCAAAGTGCGTAACCATTCAGCCTTCCTTGAATCGGCTGGCTTGCATCAACACTTAGCCAACCCGGTGCTCTTCGAAGAACTCGTGCGTAAGTTTCCTATGAGCAAGCGATTGGAATGGGCCCAGCGCAGCATCTACATCCGACCGAGTGCCACAATAGGACATTTTGACGAACGGCTAACCGGTATTGCTAGACTTAGTCATCCATACTTCATACGTGCATCCAGTCAAAGTCGAACCCAGGTCGAAGCCACGAAATTTACTCCATGCCAGAGAGCAAACATCAGCAGCTAAATCGAACGAGACGTGCCGTCACTGTAAAGGAGAGCATCAATCGATGTATATGTGCCCTGCCTACACCAAGTTGGACGTTCAAGCTAGATGGAAATTCGTGAACCGGCAGATACATTGTTTTGGTTGCCTCAAGCGTGGCCACAGTGTGTGCCATTGTCGAATAAAGAAGTTTTGTGGAATTGATGGTTGCGAAAGGGTACATCATACATCGCTCCACGAGGTTCGTGCTCCAACGGATCCAAAACCAAGCGTAATCGAGAGGGTTCTAGATAAGAAAGTAGCAGATGGGATCGCGCAGCCAGTGCTGAGCTGCAACGTTGCTGCGAGCACAAAGATTTTATGTCGAGTTTTGCCTGTCAAGCTATATGTAAATGGAACGGTGTTGAGCACGTACGTACTACTCGATGAAGGATCTTTGGTTAGCATAATAAGTGCAGAACTGGCTAGAAAACTGCGTTTGTGCCGCTATCCTTAAGATTTGAGTCTCCAATGGTTCAGTACGGAGACAGTCGTGAAAGAATCCTTTGTCGTAGATCTCGAAATAAGCGCATCAATAGAAAATGGTGAAAGGTTCAAGATGAAGGGTGTGCAGACTATCGAGGGATTGAATCTGCCGACCCAAACGATCACAGCCGCCGATTTGCAGTCAACGTACGAAGCCGCGAGTATGAGAATGCTTGACCGGAGATTCTAATTGGGCTCGACAACTGTCATCTGGGAGTTTCAACTAGCACATTCAATTCCTAAGAAACTGGCCCAGTTATAGCAAAGACAAAGTTGGGGTGGTTGGTGTACGGCAGAACGGCAACGGAAGCAAGGAACTCGGGAGATAACTTCATTCTCCATTGTGATCAAATTGGGGAAAGTGACGATGCATACCTGACTCGATTGGTAGACGAGTACTTCACTATCGAAAACTTCGGAGTCAAAAGGCCGAAAGAAGAGCCGATATCCATCGATAACAAGAGGTCACTTCAAATTCTCGCCGAAACTACGAAGAATGTCAACGGCCGCCTTCAAACGGGCCTCTGGGAAGAAGGACGATGTCAGATTGCCAGGAAGTAAAGATATGGCCATGAAGAGGTTGTTGAGTCTGGAGAAGAAGTTTCTAAGGGAACTTGAGTTCGCAGCTTTGTATGGTGCCATCGTGAGAAGATACGTTGACAGGGGCTTCGCCAGAAGGCTTACACAGGTCGAAACTGAAACCAACACTTCAAGGACCTTGTATCTGCCGCACTTCTGCGTGCGTAACCCAAATAAACCAGATAAGCTTAGACTGGTATTCGACGCAGCAGCGAAGGTAAATGACGTGTCGTTGAACTCATTCTTGTTGAAGGGACCAGATAACAATAGGCCTCAGCTAACCATCCTTCTTAAGTTCCGAATGAGGCCAGTTGCGGTGACGGGCGATGTGAAAGACATGTTTCATCAAGTGCTGATTCGTCGTGAGGATCAGGACTCGCAGCGCTTTTTATGGAGATACGATAAGGAGAAGCCCATCGACGTATATGTCCTGCAGTCGATGACATTTGGTGCCAGCTGCACGCCATGTTCCGCAAACTTTGTCAAAAATCTTAACGCCAAGAGATTTTTGAACGATCATCCAAGGGCTGTAAAATCGATTATCGATTGTCATTATGTCGATGACTACGTCGATGGTTTCGATAGAGTTGCTGAAGCAGTCGAAGTCACTGAAGCTGTAATCTCGATACATCGTAGCGGAGGCTTTGTATTGCGGAACATTATGTCGAACGCGTCAGGGGTGATGCGTAGATTTCATGACTTCAACGGGAAAGGGACGCAGAGCAAAATGGTAGACTTGAATATGGAAGCGGCAACTGAAAAGGTCCTTGGGATGTGCTGAGAACCAGCTGAAGACGTCTTCGTTTTCCGACTACGCTTTCCTCGTGTTCAGCGAGATGTCATGGAGTGTGATAGACGTCCTTCAAAAAGAGAGTTCCTGAGTATAGCAATGTCGATATTCGATCGATACGGGATGATAGCCAATTTCGTCATCTACATCAAAATTTTACTGCAGTCCGTCTGGAGTCATGGCATCGAGTGGGATGAACCAATTCCCTGCCACATCAATAAAACATGGCGTTCATGGAGATCAGAGCTACCAGCTCTGATAAATCTCAGGGTACCCAGATGTCATAGTCCCTGTCTGTCGAGCGCACGTCGTATTTTCGATGTCAGTGACGACGCCCTTAGTGTTGTAACGTATTTCCGGATAGAACTCGCCGACTCGCTGGCAAGTCGAAGTGCGCTCCGAAGAAACTACTTTCGATTCCGCGTCTGGAATTGTCTGCCGCCGTACGAGGAGTTAGACTCAGCAACTCTTTCATCGAGTGCCATGAATTGCAGTTGGTAGAAAGGATGTTTTGAAGCGACTTTAAGACGGTTCTAAATTGGCTTCGGTCGGAACCATAACCAATTCGTAGCCCTTCGAGTTGCTGAGATACGGGAGAGTAGCCAAATAAACCAGTGGCGATGGGTACGAAACAAAATAAATCCAGCGGATGAAGCAACACGAGCGAGACATCCTCCAAGGTTTCGAACTGACAACAAATGGACCGTTATTTCTCAAACTGTCGAAGTAGAATTGGCCGGGAATGCCGGACGACATTGGTAAAGCTGAGAGCCAGGAAGAGGTTCGAGCGAAGTACGTTATGTGCGTAAGCTCAGCAAAGGACGTCTTATTTGATGTAAACAGATTTTCTACGAACTTAAAGCTGCAGAAGACGATGGCTTGGGTCCTCATATCTCCTTATATGCCGTCAAATACAGAAGAGTGCACTCGACGCCGACATTGCCCAGTTTCGAGAGCAAGCAAAATCTTCAAACTAACGCCAAACTTGGATGAGGTGGGTCTTCTTCGTGTGCGAGGCCGTATTGATGCTGCGACCTCAGTACCCTTCGATGTCAGACGACCCATTATACTCCCTAAGGAACATTATGTGGTGATGTTGCTGATAAACCGTTTTCATCGGCGCCTTGGTCACCAAAATAACGATCTTGTGGTCAACGAGATCCGACAGAAGTTCTGGATTCCAAGTTTACGTGCGGCCGTTAAAAGGGTGAGGAATGGTTGTTATTTCTGCCGAATACTTTCTGCGAAGCCCCGACCGCCGCTTATGGGCCAATAACCGGAGGACCGCATAACTCCTTACGTCAAACCATTCACGTACACAGAGCTGGACGGCGATGAGAAAAGCGGTGGATCGCCTTATTCACGTGTATGACAATAAGAGCCGTGCATCTTGAAATCGTCCAGAGGCATAGAGTGGAGGTTCAACTGCACATCGAATCCACATGCGGGAGGATGCTAGGAGAGGTAGGTTCAATCAGTTAAACGCATGTTGTCGCGCTTTCTTTCGGAAGTTACATCACAAATCGAGACTCTGCAGACAACGTTGATCGAAGCTGATAACATAGTGAATAGCCGGCCTCTCACACATTTACCAGTTTCATCCGATGAAGAAGAACTCCTCATTCCAAATCACTCTCTTCTTGGGACGGCGAACTCAACGCAGACGCCCGGCCAAGTTAACGAAAGCCTACGAAAGCGCTATGTCTACGAAAGCAGTGGCGAATCAGTCAGCAGTTGAAAGACATATTTTGGAGGAGATGGTGCCTTCCCATCCTAACGAAAAGATGCAAGTGGTTTCAGGAGGTTCTGCCGTTGAAGATTGGGGACTTAGTCCTGATTTGCGATGTCGACGTGCCAAGAAGTCAGTGGATCCGAGGTAGAATAAGTCGAGTATTTCCAGGACAAGATGGACAAGTTCGCTCTGCTGAGGTGAAAAGAACTGCAGGGATCTTTCGAAGGCCTGTGGTAAAGATAAATGTGTTGGATATTGGTGAGGCTTGTCCCGCCGAAAGTTTTTGTGCACAGTGCTAAGCCGAGAAACAACACCGCTGCCCGAAGTTCTGATGCTGTGATCGAACACATACGATGCTACAAATGTTCGCAGTTTGGACACTTCCAAAGTCAGTGCCCGAAACCAAAGCGACCTCCGAATTCGTGTTTTACATGCCGTGAGGTCGGGCACCACCATCAACAGTGCCCGAAGAAATAACGTATGACTGCTGCCGTTTGACAGAGTGAGAGTGCTGCTGATGTTGCCGAGCCCGGAACCTGGGGAGGGGTTGAAGAAGTGGCCGAGAAGATGGGGGCATTCCAAATGGTAAGTGTTGCCTTCATAAATGAACGAAACAAGTGCACTGAAGTAAGACCTTTTGTTTCCCTTTTTGACTCCGGAAGTCCATGTAGCTTTGCGAAGAAATCTATAATTCCATTCATTTGCAATGAAAAAAAACCCACGTTGTTCCGAGGGATGGGTAATAGACCTCTTAGTACTTATGGTAAAGCAAAATGTAAAATTTTATTTAAAGGAAAAGTTGTTACCCACACGCTTATTATACTTCCAGATGACGAAACATTAGTTCCTCTGCTTTTGGGTCGTGATGTATTGCAAAAATGTAATGTACATCTCTGTTTTTTTAAAAGAATGTATACTAAAAAAATGTTACTTAATATTAAAAATTAACTGGAGCATTCCGAAAATTTAAGTTTTTCTGACAAACTTATCAGTGCACTTGGGTCTTTAAAATTGTTAAGAAGTTCGAACAAAGTAGTAAATAGTAATGAAAGCATGCTCGGCTCAATCACTAGCAAATTAAGTACAAAAGATCACGTTATATGTAAAGTTCCGACTGAAGTCGTGTCACAGGTTAATTGTATTACGGAATTGGAATTAGTTGAATGCAGGTATGGAAAGGGAATGGCACATTTCGTTGAGTTACGGTTACTGGTTGGTTGGCACGTTAGGATCTTGTGAAGATAATAGCCCCACATTGGATTTAGACGGAAGTTTAAATATAGCTCATTCAGATCCTGTTAGAACTGTTGTAGATGAATATTATCTAAAGTCATGTGTCGGAGCAAAACCAAGTGATTACTCAATGAAGATTACACCTACTAAAGATGTACCTATATATTGCTCGCCCCGACGGCTCTCTTTTTATAAGCGCACCGAAGTAGAAAGTACGATTGATCGACTCTTAAATAAAGGTATCATAAGGCCCAGTAGTTCACCTTATGCGTCGCCCTTGGTACTTATTAGGAAAAAGAACAATGAAATTCGCATGTGTATAAATTATCGCGCCCTTAATAAGCATACCGTGAAAGATAATTTTCTTCTGCCGTTGATTGAGGATTGTCTGGAATATTTTGCTTATAAGCGCACATTTACGACCTTACATTTAAAAGATGGTTTTCATACTGCTTTTGTGACGCCTTTTGGACAGTTTGAATATTTATTTATGCCTTTTGGCCTCAAGAATGCTCCTTCTGTCTTTCAAAGATTTATTTACTTAGCTTTGAAATTCCTGATCGACAAAGGCCTAATTATTGTGTACTTGGATGACATTTCTATCGCTACAGAAAATATGGAAGATCACATTGAAATCCTAGGAATGGTATTACACTTATCAAAAGAGGCAGGGGTTAGAACTTAATATAAAAAAATGTAAATTTGCGTGTAGCGAAGTTGATTCCTCGGTTATCGTGAGAATAAGGAGGGAATACGCCCGAATGACAATCATTTGGCGGCAATTCGTACATATCCTATGCCTCAAAATAGTAAGGAAGTTCAGTGATGTAATGATTTATTTTCATATTTTCGACGGTTTGTCCCCGGATTTTCTTGTTTGGCCAAACCAATAACGGATTTATTGAAGAAAAATTCAAAATTTGTCTGGACTGAAGATTGTTCCTCCGCGTTTGAGTTGCTGAAGGAAAAGTTAAGTTCTTATATGCAATATATGATCCAGAAAGAGAAACAGAGTTACATTGTGTTGCAAGTACACACGGTTTTGGGGCAGCGCAAGCAGAATGATAAGAAATTTCACCCAGTTGCTTTTTTGTCTAGGAAGAAAATTGAGGGGGAGTCGAAACTAATAAGTTTTGAACTTGAGACTTTAGCTGTGGTCTATGCCTTAGAACGTTTTAAAACATTCCTTGACCGATTACCTTTTGTCATTGTGACTGATTGTGAAGCTTTTTCCCAAACATCGAAGAAGAAGGATATTAATCCCCGGATAGCCAAATGGGCATTGGCTTTTGTAAATTACAACTATCAGGTGCAACACAGAAAAGGTGAGCGAATGGCGCATGTGGATGCACTTAGTCGAGCTACTATTGCCGCTTCGGTAACAATTGAAGATCTTGATAGGAACA
This sequence comes from Orthonevra nobilis, assembly GCA_963555765.1. Lineage (NCBI taxonomy): Eukaryota > Metazoa > Arthropoda > Insecta > Diptera > Syrphidae > Orthonevra > Orthonevra nobilis. The sequence continues at coordinate 80,346,115 of OY743224.1, read as the reverse complement.
TCTAAATGGCTCAGGCACGTGATCAGAACATAAAAAAGATCCGAAGTCAGTTAGAAACGGGTGAGTTGCCTGAATTCGTCTTAGAAGACGGGTTAGTTTTTCGATTAGGACCCAATAAAGTTCGCCAACTGTATGTTCCCACATGGTTTGAAGAAAATGTAATGCGGTTAACTCATGAAAAGTATGGACACTCTGGAATCAACAAGTGTGCTAACCAGATTTTGAAGCATTACTGGATTCCTAAAATAAGGGAAAAGCGAAACAAATTCATTAGAAACTGTTTGAAGTGTATATATTATTCTGCACCGCAACGGAAGCCAGAGAGAAATTTATATAATAGAACAAAACGTTCAGAACCTTTTGATACATTACATATCGACCATTTTGGTCCACTACCATCCATCAATTCGAGAAGCAAACATGTTCTAGTAGTAATAGATTTGTTTACCAAATATATGAAACGATATTTGATGAATACGCCGGCAACAAAAGAAACTATCAACGCCTTGGAACGGTACTTGACTATTATAGTCGCCCACGTAGAATCATTAGTGACCGAGGCACTAGCTTTACTTCACAGGAGTTTAGCAGGTTTGCTATAGAGATACAATATTACTCATGTCAAAGTTGCTGTAGCTTCACCGCAGTCCAAAGTTGAACGCGTAAATCGTGACCTGAAGGCAATGTTGGCAAAGTTAAGTGAGTGAGCATGCTGATTGGCGTCAGCAATTGAGAAAAGTAGAATATGCTATTTATAATACTGATCATACGAGTACCAAAGTTTCACCTAGAAAGTTATCGTTTAGGGTTGAGTAGAGGTGACAGATAGTCGACGAACTAACAGTACATTTGAATGATAGGTATACAGACGATCGGAGAATAGATATAACAGAACTTTGAACCGAAGCCTCAGAAGCAATAAAAAAGGCTCAGATGAAAAACTTACGCTATTTCAACGAGAGCCATTCTCCGGCCAAACAGTTTGAAGTTGGTGATTTTGTAGTGATAAAAAATGTAGACACTTCTGTTGGAATTATTAAGAAATTGATTTCGCGATACCGTGGTTCATTTGTTGTGAAAAATAAGTTAAATAATGACCGCTATGTAATAGACGATATTGAGGGTGTTCAAGTGATCCAGATTCTATATCACGGTATATTGGACTCAAGTAGGTTAAGAAAATGGGTTGAGTCGGATGAGGGAATAAAAGATAGTTGTTCGGACTCTGAAGGCGACACTTCCATCTTATATAAGTTTACAATCGAGGTCGATTGTACAGTCAGAATGGCCGAAATGTAGTAGAATTTTAGAGTTTGAATTGGAAACGTAATTTGGTACCACTGAGTATTTCGCTGAAAAGGCCGGAAATGGAAAGGGATAGTCGTATTGACTCCTTCTTCCTTTTTTTTCGTTTTTCCGTCAGATCGTCCATTCTGAATGTAGATTCGCACCACATCACACGTGTCCAAGATAAATTATGAATACATACTTAACATAAAATAATTTGGTATAACATATGTAACCTTCTGTTTCATAGAAAATAAACTCTCTCTCTCTCTCTATATCAAAGCATTTGGTTTGGATTTGCGAGTGTTTTATTGAGGGATCGGCCGACTCGGTGACTGTCGTCAACACCCCTGTTAAAAAGGACCAACTTCTTGAAACGGCAATTGAAAGTGTCTATGACATTAGCAATATGCCTTCCATTATTCTAAAAGATAACCTTGACATAAAATTATTGCGACATACACGATCGAAATGTCGGAAGAAGTCATGCAAACAGAACATGTAAAAACAAAAGCCTAAACTCAACGATTTTTTTTATATGTTTCACCACATTCTCAGAGAAAAGGTAAAAAAATCATCTGAATTTAAAAAAAACGCGACAGCTAAAAAGGAAAAACTACAAAGAGAATGAGCTACGATGTTTTCAAAGATTGCAAAATAAAGATTGTACTATAAATTACAAAATGAAACAAGAGAAGTCAAATCAAAAATTAAAAAGTCTAAATCAGGACACAGAAAAATTGTTTCAAAAACTGATAGACGAGGAAAATACTTATTTCAACAAAATTCACAAATTAGAGTGCCAGTTCTAGGTTATGTTTGATTTGCATTTTAAATATAACTCCACTCAATTAATCAATTAAGTGTAATAAATGCACTTTCCAAAACTTTCACGCTGCATGTGTTGCAGTCAAAACTGAAAAAAACATTAAAACTTTTATTTGCACTGCTTCATACATTAATAAAAAATAATATTTTAATTGCTTTAACTGATAAACTTATGTGTACATAAAAATTTCATTAAATTCTTGAATATAATTTTGTAATAATTTTAAACTTTTTTTAATTGCTTGTTTAGTTCTTTTGTTATTTTTTTGATTATTTTTATTATCATTATCACTGGGCATTTTAACCTAATATTTAAAAAATTCTAAGAAACATTTTAATTTTTTTATCTCGCTCAAATAATTTGAATTCTTTGTATATTTACGTATTTTTTCTTGATTCATCCATTGTAAGCAAAACAACATCCATTCAATTGATGTATGTATGCTGCATTTAAACATCAATCACATAGCTTTATATTGCAATACTTGGAGTCGACTCAAGGTCTTAACATTCCCCATAAAAATAATTGTCGAGCAAAACTCAAAATGAGGTTTTATTATTGCATTATAGTTATGATTGCACACATTATAGTGATGTTTTTACATATTCGTTACCGAATATTGTACCTAGATACTAAATTTCATTACTTGTTCATTTATATACATTTAGTTTATTTGAAGTTTAGTTTTAGCTTGTTCATCTTGCGCCAAAAACGTGAACTATTTAAGTCCAATATACGATTCTCTTTGAGAACATTTATATCTTTCTCACAAAACTGACAGAAGGGCATAATCGGCAAAGAGAGAGATCTTACAATATTTCATTAATATGAAACAGAACAACAGCAGACCGATTGCAATACCTTTTAGTACTCCAAAAGTCATCTGTGCTATTTTAGAAAGTATACTACCTGTCATGGTTGCTGCGTTCTGTTATTAAGGTAAGATTAAAACCTGTGCACTGTCTTTAACACCATATTTGGATAGTTTTTCTACCAGAATCTCACAGTCAATGGTTTCAAATGGTCTATATAATTAAAAAAATTTAGTTTAAATTTGTTTTAACTATAGAATATTGAAAAAAATATATATATTATATATATGTGGGATTCTTGGCGGAATCCCAATTGTAGCCAATTAAAAACACTTTAGAGTTATATAAAAATTAATAAATTTATTTAAATGAAACTTTTATTATGTGACGCTGTGGCGAGGCGTTTGACTTCACGGCTCAGACTACCATGACAATGTGTTAAAAGAAACAAGAATGGAGAGGGGTGCAGACAATAACTCCTTATGTACCTGATCGGATGATCTTTAGGGGAAAATATGTGTTCTATGTACTGTGTACGTGTGTCGGTCTGTTATTTGGTCCCGTACGTTTGGTCTGTTCGTTTAAGAGTGAAGTTCTACGGTTTGGCCCCGTCCCACATATATATAGATTAAATTGTAATATATACTTATATATTTCTCCTTTTATTCTACCATTTGATGCTCCTCTCTAGGACACGTCTCTTTTTAATAGTAAGTCAAAGGGATTTTTCCTATAGTAAGGTACAATACGTATCCTGTAGCAATCCTTCTTTTATAGGTTTAATAAGAAAGCAGATGGCGTTCGTCAAATGAGTGTGTTCAAATATTCGACATTTGGTCAACCACGAACCAAACAATAAATTTTCGACAATAATCCAACAATGTTAAAATAGCAACATGCTAGGGAAAATTTTCGTCGCCTTGTGAATAGAATTATTAATGGAAAATTCTTCTTGAAGTAGCTTAGAAGACAAACCGGCATCGGATCGGGCTTATATAACTTCAATCATCCAGCCCGAAGAAGAGTTAACGTCGAACTTCGATCACGAATCAACTCATACTCCACAAGCATTGAGGCTCATATTCAAAAACATATTACTTCAAATAAGCCAGGACAACGATTCAACATATCAACATTGCTTGCCGACCCTGAGTTCAATACTTCTGGACCAATAGAGCTCTTAATTGGATCTAGTTCTTCTATTCTTTGTTGTCCGTTGGTCACATCAAATTAGGAGACTCCCTATCCATAATGCAAAACATTCTCTTGGGATTGACTGTCGACGGAAGGGTTAAAGGATCATCCCTTAATCATTCTTTGTGTGGAATCTGCAAAGCTGATGAAGCCTTAGACCATCAAATTGAGAAGTTTTGGAAGCTTGAGGATACAGAATCTCAACCAAGGCAGCTGGCATCTGCTGAAAACCGATGTGAGGCTCATTGTAAGATTGACATTTCTTAAACCACCCCATCTCTGGGGAGACTCAAAGGACATAGTATTTCAACGATTCATTGCACTTGAACGGCTCCTTGCGAAGTCAGTGGAGCTGAAAAAGCAGTACGTTGAGTTTATACAAGAATACAGGAGACTGGGTCATATTATTTCCTGCCACATCATTGAGTTTCAAATGGCGACAGCAGTACCACTTAATTCAGAATAGTTTTTGACGGATCAGCCAAAACAACTTCATGCTTCTCATTAAACGATATAATCGCAACTGATCCAACCATTCAGGATGACGTCTTATTTATTCTGGCGAGATTTCGCACGCCAAGTTTGTTTTCGTAGCAGATATAGAAGAGATGTATCGGGAAGTACTCATACTTGAGGACGACCAGATGAACCAACTCATTTGGGGAAAGACAACTCTTGTGATCCACTCAAATGTTTCAAGCTGAAAACAGTAAAGTATGGAACAAGATCCGCGCCATATCTAGCAACTAAGTGCCTCCAACGATTGGTAGACGACAATAAACAAAAATTTCCATTAGCATCGAGGGTACTTATGAAGGACTTTTACGTTGACGATGTTATGACAGGAGCAGATAGGTTAAAGGCAGCACAAGAAATGCAATCCGAGCTGAAAAAATATTGGGTTCTGCTGGATTCAAACTCAGAAAATGGTGTGTCAATCACGAGTTACTCATAGAAGACATACCTCTCAAGGACAGAGAAACTGAGCTCGACTTCTACAGCAATATTGATGAACACATTAAGACAGTTGGTATGACTGGTTACCGAAATCAGACACGTTATGCATAAGAACTTCGTGGGTTAGCAACAAACGCTTAGATATAGAGAAGATCTCAAGGCTCTTCGCAATGTCATGATACCAAGACATGAATTCGCCAACTAAATTCCCAAAAATCTGCAATACCATATATTTGTCGATGCTTCAGAACGAGCATCAAACCTATCGCATCAAACAAAAATTCCTCGATAAGAGTTATATGCGGCTAAGCTGGCAGCACAACTAATGAAACGTCTTCAAACGGGCGTAGATATTCACGAACAAAATATGTATCTATGGACTGACTCAGAAATTGTTCTGATTTGGATAAATGTCAGTTCATCAGCCTCTCTACCTGTCTTTATCGCTAATCGTGAGGCAGCAATTCAACAATTAACAAGTCCACATCAATGTCGACACGTATCATCAAAGGACAATTCTGCAGATATGGTGTCAAAAGGGCTTTCCTCAACTCAATTGAAGGACAACGTCATGTGGTTTTGATCGAAATACCCGAGTACAACATACTCTATTTGCAATCAATCACAAGAATTCGTTCCAAGGGTCTATATGCATTAAAGCTTACCTGTTCCGTTTCAAGCTTATTGATAAAAATACTGGTGAAAGACTGGTTAAATCATAAATTATCACACTATGGAAACATGATAAACATATCAAGCAAGAATTTTGGCGACGTTTCACTAAGCTAGGAATTGTAAGTTTGATCTCCATTATTGTGAAAAGTATAAGGTATCAAACATCAAACACACTCGAGCAGTGTAGAGTTGTCACATGCACGCTTTATTCAAAATGAAAATTTCATGAATACGACACATCTTACATCCTTTAGTTCTGATGCGATCAATGTTAAGGCAAACAGATTAACGCCCAACCGATGAAGCTCCCGAATCAATCGTCAAAATGTTCAGCACAACGTCCTCAGTCCCAGCGCAATATTTTAATCTGCTACAATCATTTCATACCTTATCTGGAAACATCGTTCAATAATCTGTAAGAAAAAACCAAAGCCACCAATAGCATCGCCCAGATACCACGTGGGTTTTTCAGATGATTCCAGCGATCATCAGCGCAGGGCAGGGAGTAAGACACATATGGATATAAATAGACTGCAATAAAATTTATTTTGCCACTTATTTGGCGACAAGACATATTCTGCGTTTTATTTTCAAGTGAGTCTGCTTGAAGGGCCATAAGTTAGATATCTGAGGCAAAAGTGTAATTCTGGTTCAGTACTTGTAATAACATTAATAGTCATAGTACACGACCTGTTGTCTATTAGCCCAAATAAAATACAATAAATTAATTGTTTTCAGATTCTATTAACAATTACATTGTGCTCGATACGAAAGTGTACATCAACACGGAAAACCTTCGTTGAAAATAGAGTGGTAGAAATACACCAAACCAAAATCCTGGAGGCATGTAAACTCATCGCATAATCCTGCGGATTGTGCATCTGGAGGCATAACTCTTGAGCAACTCGAACATCACCCTCTTAGGTGGAATAGTTCTGATTGGCTTCGTGTAGAGACAAGCTTCTGGCCCAGCTCCTAACTCCTAACTGAGGTACCCGAGGCAAAGGTTGTCTTGTTTTCAAAGGCTGCAGTAACATCGAACATCGCCGAAAATTTCTCTTGTTATGCCAGATTGCTCAAGGTAACTTCCTACTGTATGAGATTTGCGTTTAACTGCAGAATAAAAGGAGAACACAGAAAAACTGAAGTGCTGACAGCAAAGGAACTCAAAAAAGCCCGAAACGCTATCGTCCGAAATATTAAACGGAAAACATTTTCTAAGAAATTGAATGTTCCAAGAGTGGTGTTAACCTGAAGAGAAACAAATTACTTTCACTATGATCGCGCTTATATGAAGATCATCTTCTAGTTGTGGGAGGCAGATTAGAAAATCTACACTTACAAGAATCAGAAAAGCATCCATGCATTCTACATCGCAGCGAAAGGCTGTCGAAATTGTTAGTGGAGCACATTCACAAAAAGACTGCACGGAGGAATACAGTTGAGATTTTCAATGCTACGACAAACATTTTGGACCATCGAAGGCAAGAGCTTGGTTCGGCAATTGATTCACAGTTGTAATCGATGTCATCGGTTTAATGCAGTGACCAAGAGCCAAATAATAGGATCATTACCAGCTGCAAGAGTGATTTACAGCTGCAATTTTGATTTGCCTTGCAACTAAGGCAATCCATATCGAACTAGTAAGCAACCTCACCTCGGAAGCCTTTCTTACGGTTGTAAAGCGGTTCATATCTAGAAGGCTGCCACGTACATAGTGACAAGGGCATAACACTTGTCGGAGCCAATTAATTAACTTAATTTATTTATTATCAACACTTAAAACTATGATAGCTTATAACAAAGTATTAGGTAGATGGAGAAGTTGAGAGGAAAGGAAATTAAGCGTGCATCGGTTGAGGTGGAAATCAAAAATGTCCTGCGTGGCATTGGCCTTCCGCAACATTCTGGACATAGTTTCGTTAGAACCGTAGTTGGTGCTGTGTGGGTCTAAACGAAAAGGGGGACAGAACTCAGGTTACTATGGTTGGTGTATAAAGAGATGAATGAAGAGAATGTCTGCGATGTCACGGCGATGCGCAAGGGACTGTAGATTGATAAGTTGCAAGTGGTGGGTCTGTCCAAGGGAAGTGCGAAGAAGAGAAACAGGCGATGAACAGCATGAATTCGCCGGATATGAGTTTTATAACAAGGGGACCAGACTTGGGAAGCATATTTCATCAGGGGTCTAACAAAAGTAATGTACTATAAAGTGCTTTGGTGACGTAGGGGCTGAGGAACTCTTTGGACCAACGCTTAACGTAGCCAAGAGCGGAGTTGGCACGGCTAACGATGGAATCCATGTGCGTGCGAAAATTGAGTTCCCTATCACAGACACCCAAATCGCGGAGGGTTGATTGAAGATGAATTAGGTTCTGAGGGCTGTGGTAAACGCTTACGGGTGTGTGTATTGGCTTGGCATTTGCTAATGTTCAGAGGAAGAAGAAGTGTGGTGGATGATGAGGTCGACATCATTAATAGTTAGAATGAAGATCATAGAACCAACATGATTTCCCTGTGCGACTCCTGAAGTGGCCATAAATGGATTAAATTTGGAGGATCTGAAAATAACAACGTAATGACGATCTTCTATGTAGGACTTTATCCAATTAATAAAGCCGGCGGGGAAACCAAGAGGTTTCAGCTTGAGAATGATGATTTTGTGCGATATTTTTTCGAAGGCCTTGCTGAAGTCAATGGCTACAACATCGACTTCCTTACCATTCTCCAAGGCACTTAAAGTTTGAAAGACGAGTGGTTGTTGATCTTGCCTTAAGCTGTCGTAGTTGATTTTGAGATACGATGGATTTGCAGTGGAAAAGCATTGCGTCGTAGATGATGCTCTCAAGAGCTTTGGAATGGCTGATAATTTAACAATTTGCCTATAGTTTACATCATCACTTATTAGGCCTTTATTATGAATTAGGATTATGTATGCGTTTTTCCAGATTTTGTGGAAAATGCCTTGGGAGATGGAGAGTTGGAACAGTGCGGTTAGGGGCTGAATAAGGATATTTGTACATTTTTTAACCACTATTGCGGGCAAACCTTCTGGGCCAACTTTAAGCTTGCTGATGTTCTCGCCTATCAATTCCGTCATTATTTCAACAGACACCAGAGTTGTATTCGAGCTATTGCTTAGGTAATGGAAGTAATTATGATCGGGCTCTTTGTCGTGGACAGCATATGATTTGCTAAAGAAATTTCCGTAGAAATATGTAACTAAAGTGAACAGATTTACTTTTAATGTTAATGAATTGGCAAAAGCACTTGCGGTCTAATATCAAGCTCGATTGCATTCGGTGCACCTAGTCCGAGCATAGGGTATTGCAAAGGTCGGAAAATTGGGTATATGCGGTTTGGTGGAGCGAATAGGCGGAAACGGACCGAGATTTAAGGTAAGCCTGCCATAGTTTGTTTCGTTTGTTACGTAGAGCAACGAAGCCCTTTGGTGTATCAAGGTGGAGATGAGGATGCATATTTTTGGGGCAAGTAAGGGACTGAGTGAATGAAGTATTCGATGGTTTCGTTATAGAAAACAGCAAGAGCTTCATCAATAAACCGCGTTGGTTGGAGACGTTAAGAAAACTGAAACTGACGTTCTTGAGGAGGCTGATTAGTTTCTCGAAATTTGACTTACGGAAGACAATATTTTAGCTATTCTCGTGAAACGTGAGAGATTGAGGAGGGTGGCAACAGACTCGCGTGGATAAGAGATGAGTGGACTCTGATATTGCACAGTTGTAGGGATCGGAGATTTTAGGAGATTTAGATTATTTGTCACACCATTGATTTGGAAAAGACCGGCATTTGAGAGAGAATCGGCAAAGTGGATCTCCTTCTCCGATGTTGCAATAGTTGCATTGCAGGTGTGATAGATTGAAGTATCCCATAATTAAAACTTCATCGCAGGGATCCGTAATTTCGAAAAGAGAGTCAATTGCATCTACCATGATTTGGTATCCCTAGCAGCAAAGAACGTAGATATTAAGCTTAGGAAGGGTTATTTTGACTCAAATTTTTTCGAAATCGGCGGTGTGTGAGGATTGTGTGAGGAACAGGACTCCACGACCAGATGAGTTATCTTCTTTGTTAAGCCCATCATCTAGAAAGACATTGTATTCAGACGTATTCATTCTTGTGGCTAGAGGTGAGATTAGTTTCGGATAATGCGAAAATGTGATAGGGGAGATTTTGAGAATTGAGAAACAGGTAGGAAGTTTTAGTACGCCGTCCATTGACATTCTGATAATAGGCAAAAATGAATTGGTGTGCAGAGCAGATTATTTTGTGAGCTTGGCCATAGGAGGGAACACAGGATCTAACAACGTTGTTGTGTTTTCTTCAGAAGCTTTGGAAACAGTAAGGTTGGGAGTGTGCGAATGAATTAAATTTGGATAATCCACCGACGGAGAGGTTTTAGTCGGAGTACAACACGCAAGTGGGGTGAGGCTGAAGGTTTCGAAGGGCATGATGAAGGTTTGGGAGGGTCGGCATTGGTCAGGTAGTTGAATAGTGTTGTTTTGAAGTGAATGAGGAGCGTCAAGTACGATGGAGAACGTTTCGTAAAGAAGGTGGAGTGAACTTCGGGAATAAACCTACTTTGAAGCTCCAATTTAGATCAGGATTGGATTGGACAGGTGCAGATAATTTCTTACGGGTTGACATTATTTTGTGGTCAATAGGAGGCTTAGTGTTATTATTAAATTTGTGGGTGTTCGGTACAGTGGCTGTTTTACGTTTCATATTCTTCCATTTGGCAATGGTTATATTACCAAGACGCAAAACGTCATTTTTAGAGTTTGGAAACAGCCATACATATTTGGTCGGGATGTTGACCTTGAATGATATGATGTCATCGAATTTGTTCAGCAAAATTTTCTGGCAGTTGAGCGTCGAGATCGCATAGTTATGATGAAAGAAATTCCTTATCCAACAAGTCCGCAAGTCGAGGATACCTTTGATAATCAAGGTTGATTCCTTATTTTCTTCATCATAGTTGTTGACAGTCTCCAGTTTGGCGAGGCGTCGTTCCATTTGGAAATTATCCAGTGGGTGTGATCGTTAAGGTTCGGAGGGTTGCCAACTGATGCAGGTTTGCTATCGGTGAGGTAGTCGTCCGGTTAGCAGGCGACTCGGCTCGTGAAGGAGAATCGGTTGCGGTTAATTGGGCGAAGATTGATGTGTTGTAGGATTTGTGATCTGGCTGCGTTTGATGAGTAATACTCTCCAATTTCTCCAGTAACTAGGAGATAATCATATATTTTGTCCTCACGAACTACTGGAGAGAATTTGAATGATTCCAGAATCTTGTCAATGTATGAACGATTTCTGCAAGATAAAATCCGTTGCATTGACACACAACCTTGGCTAACCACTACAAAAGGACAATGAACGACGACGACGGCAACAAAAATAACATTCAGTAATTCAACAATTTATCAGGTTCACCTTATAATATAACCTTTAGCAATATCTCAAATTTTTATCAATAAATGAATTCATATATATGATATATGATTAGATAAGTAATTAGCCGGTAATACGACCGTGGAATAGCAGTACACATTTTTGTTGAGAGCCCTCGTATATCCATTGTGTAGCCGTATGAAAAATATGTAAAGCCGTATCTGTCCGCAACTCTACATTTGAGTAGAGCTTAAAGCTCTTACCCTGTGTTCTTCCATATGCCTACAGAAGACTGGCTAATTATTGAATAACTCTATTGGTAAGAAGTTGGACAATTTGGCCACAGACAAAACAATTTCTGTTACAATCTGATTACATAACTTTAATTTTTTTCGAAAACGAAACTCCTGCCCAATGTTCAAAAACTTTGACCACTACGACAATAAGCATACGAGGAAAATGCAATGATCAATTGTTCAAAAACTAGCCTCCCTTTTCTTCTATTGACCAGACAATAAATGCAATCGGCCGTTTGTTGGAAAGCAGTTTTGTTAATGCGAGAAATATTTTGTTATAGCCATGTGTGACAAATTTTCCAGTGTTCTAATTCGCTGTTTTAATCTCGTGTACAACATTCTCAAGCGGTACCGACGGTCGAGCATCTTAGAAAGAGCATGAGAAGCGCGCGATCGATGATGTTGAGAGGTTAAGAAACAGGAATGAGGTTCGAAAACTCTACCAACAACTGACCAATTCGAAATTCTAAATGGAAACATCATAGTAGAATTGCAGACAATGCTGAGGACATGGAGAAACCACCGTAAAACGGCGATGATAAATCAAATTTCGCTGGCAGGCAGCCTGAACCAATCGATAAAGACAAGGCAGGCAAACAATAGCGTCTCCCCAAGCTGGACGAAGTAAAGATAGCAATTTGATAGTTTAAGTCTATGAAAGTCACCTCAGCTTTCGAACATTTCAAAACAACGGCTGCGATGGCAAAAGAGAGTATGAAAGGCGAATGAAATCGCGGTATTGTCTGTCCAATCTTTAAAAAATGAGACCACCTGAGCTGCGGCAATTATAGAGGAATCAATCTCCTCAACGTTGTCCAAAACATATTTTTATCAAGGTGGCTTTCATCCAGAAAAGTCAACCATACTAACATAACGTGTTACCTTTGGTATCGTGCTTTCTCGAATAGATCAAGGGAAGAGTAACAGATGGAGAGTCGATGAAAAGTAAAAGAAAAAACAAAGTTTTATTTTTATACATTTTATTTTCAACTGTCTTGTTTTACCTTTTACTCTTCAATCCCTGTCTTAACATCGATAAGCCTCAAATCCAAATCCAATCCTCGTCATCACGACGCAAACGCTACTTTCTGCGGAAACAGCGCTGGCAAGTTCATTTTCAGATTGCACTAATCATCATCCATATTTTTCGTAACATCGATGAACCATTAATTGAACTGCTCTAATTATGGTGCAGAGTATCCCCGCCTGTCACCATTTAAAGTGTTTGCCAATTGTTCTAGATACAGTACAGCGCACTTTACCGGAAGCCGCGCTGTAAGAACATTACAATAGACAGCTATAACTTTGAGGTAGTTAAGGACTTTGTCTACCAACGCTCCGCTGTAAAAATAGATAGCATGGACACATAACAGCGGATGAAGGCACCTTAGGTTGTTTCGAGATGTGTGTGATCTGTGAATGTTAAATTCGCAAAACTTTTTTTAAATGTTTCAAAAATTCGAAAACCAATATATTCGTACGAGGCAGCTCAAAAAATGTGTATCCTATATTTTTGTTTGCAATACATTTGTCTGGGGAATAAATGACGTTTTCATAACCCAAATTGAATTTGATAGTGGCGAAAATAAAATAGCACCTTTTTTGTATATCTTGAGACGAGAGGTTCATGATATTGGCAGACGTACTCGAATCAAAACTGTTTTTTATTTTCCGATATTAGTTGCTTTGTATACACTATTTTTACCAACGTTGCATATTCATTCAATTTTATTTGTTCGTTTATGTCAAGTCTTTTTGGTGGTCAAAAATTATGTTTACTGAATTAAATCAAGTTTGATGACCCCCGAGGATAGGCAAGGAATGTAAGCATCAAATCATCATTTTCTTTGATAGAAGGCCAAGTTCCAGTGGTTGGTCTGAAAACAGTCTTTAACAGCTAGATTCTACATTTCACTTTTACTCGAAAGGAAATTGAAATCGATGTGATATGAAATTCGGCGTTCTACATTTATCGATATCGATTTAAATTTTTTCGAAGTTAGAAATTAGAATCAAGTGAAATTGCTGTGTTCCACATTTCGATTTTATCGATTTGCTTGCGGTTTCAAATCGGTTATATTGGATTCTGGACATTAAAACCAATGAATTTTTACAGCAGCAAGTATGAAAATACGCCACAGGAGGGAACATTTACTACTTTCATCTAACGGGTTTTTCAACAGGGAAGCTACAAAAGTAGAGCGACAGGGACAGCAAACGACGCCATATTTCTCGCCGCTCTTTTGACATTTTCCTTCAGTAAGGTTTGCCTTTTCATGATGGAAAGATATACGAGCCAACAACGAGTCGAAATTATTAAAATTTACTACCGAAATACGGAGTCAGTGGCCTCAACGTTAAGAGCGCTACGTCCAATTTATGGTCGGAGTAGTTGCCCAAACGTTTTCTACGGCTTCTAGATATACCCTGCATGCACATAATAAATGAGAATTATCCTCTTCGACACTCCAATCACCATAGTATCTGCATTCGTACGTGACCGAGAGGCCCAGTCTCTTTGCTTGTTTCCCTAAGAGGCAATGCGCGGTAGTGCGCTCACCGCTTTCCTCAGTTGCCTACTGCTCAGCTAAAGAATTTCGTTTGTCTTCATACGGTCGAACGTACGACAAAGGACCTTTGATATCCTGTTTTTCTTTGATTTCGACCAACTTTGGTCGGCCATTTTCATTGGCTTTTCTAACAGTGTTGCCTTAACGGCAACAAGCAGGAAGTTATATATAAACACTATTGGCCGGAGGCAGTTTACCCCCATTTCTGGTTAATTCGTCCGCTATTTCGTTTTGTTGTTATTGTTGTTTAGTTTTGCAGCCTTAAGTCCTGTTAGAACTCCTGCCTGAAAAACGCAACAAGCTTCCGGTAGACTAAAAGAGACTCTTAGGTCTTTGCTTGTGAAAAAGATTCCAGAGCTTGTTCCCTCTATGGTTTTTGTTTCCTATCATACTAATTTTGCTTGCAATTCTTCTCTTCCAGGATAGGTTATATCGTTCACCGAATCGAAGTCTTATTCAGGAAAGATTTCCTCCATTCCCTTCAGCTTAATTAAAATCGATTTCCGTGTTCCAAGATTCAAGGGCCGACTGACCCAATGGAAAAGGTCGTAAGAGAATTGATTGAAAAAAAGGGTGCCACACTATTAGCTTTTGAAATCCGAAATGCCTTCCCGGTAGAATCGCGACCGCCAAAGAAGTTTCTCCGTACCGTCAATTGAAACAGTATCGTTCTTTTACAAAATATAACACGTTCTTTTCCCTACTATTAAATAAATTAACTTAATTAAAGCAACAAATATAAACAAAACACAGGACCAAAAAGTACCAGAAGGGAAAAGAAACAAAAAAAAAATAATAGAAAAATTAAAACTCTTTAATAAAATACAATAAAAGAAAAAAAGTTATGTCTGTTAACTCTTGGATTGGAACCCACAACCCAAAAGTGCCGCAACATTGTTACCCTTCTGTTCGCATCTGGGCACCGACGGTCAATAAGGTAACTAACGGAAGGCTTCTTTTGACTCCATTTTTTTAATTCTAACTTATAAATAAAAAAAATTCAAAGAGGACTAATATTAATTCAAGGAAAAAATCAACTTATAATAAAAAACTATAACATACCAAGGAACCAATAGTGATTCAAAAAATAAAATAAAAACGAAAGAATATAACATGATAGAGTAAAGGAAAAGAAAGGCAAATGAATTGTTATGTTAACTTATAATTTATTTTATAAAGTCAACTAATACGTATTTACAAAATTATGAATATGTGTAAATGGTTAGATATGTTTTTTTTTTTATAAACGTAGGATTTAAGACAAGGGCGTGCTATGTGGGTGAGCGATGTGAGTGCGTGTAAGTTGAACCGTACCATTTGCTCTCGCCTATTTAAAATGATCCGGGCTGATATCAGCTAACTGGCTTCCGAGTAAGCTCTGATCTTCGTAAGAAAATGTCTACACTGTCGTCCGGAATTTGTGTTGTTGTCGCCGAACTCGCGTTTTCTAGTACTGTGGTAACTTCATCATCGGCATCTGATAAGAGCGCCGGTTCAATTTTGGCACAACGAGCTGACATTGGTTGACAGTGTTTTTTTTATTTGCTTCTTGTTGCTGATCTTGAATAATATTATTAGAAAACATGTTCGATTCAGCACAATACCAGGGTTTTAATTGATTTTTGTGACTTGTCGAAGTGAATCTGTCACCTGTAACGATGTACATCATTCGGCCTGCAATCATCGATATCTTCGCTTTTATTCATCTTGGGCCCCTGCCTTACTTTCTAGCATATGCATGTTGACCGACCGAAAAATGTTTACTTCCTTCATTCTTTATCTCCTCTCGATTGCTTCTGCTCGACGTTTGTTGTGAGCGCGAAAGCAGGTTGCGATTCTGTCTGCCATGCAATAATTCAGCTGGGGGATTTGTTGGTGTTGGAGTTTGGCGTTATTCGGTACGTGCTGAGATAAGGCATCATCTGTATTGGATGAGTCTAATAAAATTTTTGTTAAAGCTGTCTTGAAATTCTGACAAATCGGAACGGCATAATCAACAAGCAAGCGCTCCCATGGATGTTGGGGTTGTGGCCATGAAGTGAACTGTTGTCTTGGAAGGGAACTATTATGCCAACAGTTGGTGCATGCAGGTATTTTCGTCTCAATTTTTTTATCCTTATATAGTTGTTTAGTTTGTACTACGCTCCAATGTCTCTCAAGGAGCAATTTCAAAATATTATGCCTAAGGGTTAATGGAAAAACTACCTCACTACATTTATTTTACTTCTTTAAGGCAAGGGTCACGTTTCGTGTTCTCTCCTACTGTTGTAGCACTTATTGGAAATTCTTCCAAGCTAGCCGCGGCCTCCAGGTTCAAATCTTAACAAACTTCCTTATCTAAACCAGGATTAGCGCAAATAGGCAGACGAGTACTAAGTCCCAACGTTGCAATCTATGAGTAGTCATTGCAAGCAAGTCCTTGTCTGGACTCAATATTGTTGCTCACGGCTTATGATCCGTGTAAATAATGTGAATGAAACGTGCTGAACTCCTGCGATTACTTGTTCATACAACGGCTGGAAGATTGCTTGTGCAGAAGCGTTACCAAAAGATAAATAATAGAAAATTTTTCACCACCTTGGAGTTTATAGAAAAGTTCCTCGGGCCTCGGGACAAGATGTTGATCTACTTAAGCCTGTGCGTTTACTGTCACTTTGAAATCCTCACAAATGCGAATTCCACCATCGCGCTTTGGTGTAATCACAATTGGCGTCGTCCACTGGCTAAATTTGATTCCCTTCCGAATTTCGGCATCTTCTAGACGAGCAGCTTCTAACTTGAACGTTTCCATCTGAGCAAAAGGCAATATCCGCGGCTTGCAAAATCTAGGTTTGGCATCTGGCTTAAGCTGTAGGCTGGCTTTGAAATTTATACATAAGGGAGACTCAAAAATTGGTTTATATTTTTCACAAAGTTCCTTCATACCTATTTTTGGATAAACTAAATTATTAACAGCAAATTCATTTTCACCTAATTGGAGAATAAAATTATTAAACGAGTTCAATCCAAAAGTATTTTCACATTGTTTGGATTATGTTACTAACAATGGCAGTGTTGTCTCCTTGCCATTAAACTTTACGCGAACTTCACTTATCCTAAGACTGAGACGGAGATTTTTTCATAAGCGCTCAGTCGGTTTACAAGGGGGTCGGCCCAGTTGATCTTACCCTTGCAAGCTAACTATAGACCAGGTCGCACCTGTATCCAGCTGAAATCTCATAGAACGTGCGTTAACTTGTAACCAAATAAAATATTTATCGCTTGGTATATTGATACTTAATTGATCAAAACACGTGTTTAAACGATATATTTTTTCGATTGACTCTATCTTGTGAACGATTTCTTTATTTCGCGGCTTAAATTTAATGCGGTTATCATGTTTTGAATAGACTGGTGCAATATGCCCATTCCTCCGATTGAAAAAAAATTATTTGCTCGATTACTTTTCGTTAACCCGATTAAAATTCGAAAATTGATTTGGTTGTCTTTTCCCCGAATACGTGCATCTTAATTTCGGATGATTGTTTGTCATTTGCTTTTGTGCGAATTTTTTTCAAGTGGCCTCATTTGCTTACACTATTGTTGAAACATGTTGGGCTTTTGAAGACACGCGGTACGTACAGAATCATGAGGTGTACGAAGTACCACTACATCTCTTATGAGTTCACCTACGAATTCCCGTTTACACTCATTGTTACTACATGTAAATTTACACTGTCGCGCTATTTCGCGTAACTCCGCCACCCATCCCATGTTACCGTGATAACTTTTTATTCTCGAATGAAAAAATTCACACCGCGCTTCTAGTACATGCGTTTTTGATTCAAAGTAAATAATTTACTGCGTAACCAAATCCGTATAGCTTTTCCCATATAAATTGTTATCAACAAACAAATTTTGCAATAATTCGTACAATTCCGATCCACTCCACGACAAAAAATATGCCTTACGAGATGAATCATTCGACACTGCATATGTTTTAAAATGCTGTTTCAGGTCAGCTTGATACGTACCCCAATTATCTTTTGATTTGCCAACAGCGTGAAATGCGTGAACTGTAAATGCACCCGCAGCTGTACTACTTTGTGCGGAATGCTGGTCCATCCAGTTTTTTTGATCGTCCAGCACTATTTCCTTAAAAAGTTTTTTCCCATCCAGGGCATCTCTTAACGGCGATACCAAGTCCTCCATTGCCACTAAACTATCAATCCACCTGGACCCCGTCCAGTATGTCTCACTCCAGGCCATCGTTTGGGTTTGTCATAACCTTGGTACGTGGTGATTGGCTCACGCCACCACGACACCATGTTTCATGCCGCGAAACAAAAAAGGAAAAGAAACAGTTACCATCAAAGTGCCGTGAATGATGTTATCATAAAAAAAGGTTTTCTCCTTTCCTTCCTTTTCGTTCTTTTTCGAACCGCGAAACAAAAAAAAGAAGGAAAACCTCAGATCTTACAAATGCCTAGGTCAACCTCCACAGTTCATTTCTCACAATTTTTTTCACTTATTGGAATGGACTTTCTGAGTTTGTCTACACGGTGTCATACTTCGCACACTCTTCCCATCCTTGTCTCAGTTACTTTTAGTAAACTATTTACTTCAACTAATTTTATTAATTCAGTTTTCTCCTTTTTATTAAAATAAACTTCACTGAATGACTAGGCTTTTTTTGTATTTCTTTTCTTTGAAGGCATTTTCTTCGCACATCCGCACTGGAACAGAACTCTAAGCCGGGGAGTCAGAGGTTTTTCTTTTGTTCCTACTTTCACGGCTCTACTGGTTTTTATGTCATTTTGCCCTCTACGTACCTTCTGAAGTACAAAGGTTAAAATAAATAAGAAATCAAAACATTCTTGCCGAGATTTGATATCATGACCCCTATTTCAAATGCACTATGGTCGGCGCATGACCCAATTCGGCAGAAAACCGACCTACAATGCGCTGGTAAAAACGTTGCATAAGGGAGGTCGTGATGTGATTCCCCGCTGTGATGTGAAAATTTCTCAACTCGTTTCACTGAGGAGGCTACTTCAGCCTCTACGTGATGAACACTTTCAAGTCTTTAACGTGCCAAATACCAGCAGGATTCCCATCTAATCCTTGGAGTTCGTATGTTCAACCGTCGTATAGTAGCCACTGCTTTGGTCATAGTTGTGCGCATCGGGACGAAGCGGGGGAACTTTGAAAAGTAGTCCACCACCGTGAGGATAAAGCTGGCCTCTGGCTACCACACTTTTTCAGGTCCTCATCCGATACTGTATTCTGTTAACAGGGTCGCACAAACTTAAAGAGAACGGCTCCATTCTTAAGACGCCGATAAGGGCATTTATACGGATTGTCCGAAGCGAATTTTACCGATATAGGGTCAATAGCATATTCCGGAACTGCCCGGGATAATGCATCAGAGCTAAAATGCTCTTTTCCCTTGCGGTGTATAATTATAAAATTATACTGTTGCAGTTTAACCGCCCACCTGGCCAACCCACCTGGCGGTTCCATCAGGTTGTTGAGCCATACTAGGGAATGATGATCTGTTATTACTGTAAAGGGACTCACATCGACAATAGATACGGGCTAAGTTTGTCTTCATAACATCGCCAGTTTTCCCATTCGGTGGTAGAAAAGTTTCTCTCTGACCTTGACAAAGTTCTACTCAGATTTCTCTTTTATGACCCGGAAAGAATCTTCGCCAGCCTCTTCAAAAGAGCACTTATGGAACAAGCAAAACGGAAAAACTCGGCACGAAGCAGCGATACCAGGATACCATTTCAATAAAACGCCGTAATCTTGACAGAGATGTCAGACGCGAAAAAGCGACCATGCTCTGTATTTTTTCTGGGTCTAGCAGAAGTTCTTTACGGTTGGCAATGTACCCTTAGTACCGCAGCCCGAGTTTGCAAAATTTACATTTCTCCTGGCTTCAAACTAAACCAGCCCCTTGCACCCTACATAACACCTTCCTCAGTACTGACAGATGTGCTTCGAATTTATCCGTTACGATCATCACATCATCCAAATTACCAAATACATTACCAGACGAAATGGCACGCGAATAAATTGGAATAGACCCTTGCCTGGTATTCTAAAGGCCGCAAACTGCTTTGACGACTTGGCTAAGGGATTTGCCAATATGCGGATTTAATATCGAGTGACGATAAAAATTTCGCATTGCGCAGTTTGCGCGTCATGTTCTGTTACCCTGTTTTGTTCTCTGAAATCCACACAGAACCGAAACGTCCCATCCTTCTTCTTTACTAATAGGATCGGGGATGACCAAGCACTGGTGAACGGTTCTATAACCCCAGCGGTCAACATAGCTTCCACTTCACGATTGATATTTGCTTGTACTATCGGTGATAAGGGTAGTATCTCTGATTTATTGGTCTTTAATAGCACAAACAACATCACCAAAGTACCAAATTCGGTTCTTCAGATCGGGGATGATCGAGACAGACTCCTAGAAATTGGCGCCCAGAATAATATATAATAAGATAACTTAGGACGTCTGGTAACCCGTTAACTAATTGGTCATGTGCTCATGCGGAATCTCCAACCTCCGGTGATCCGTTTGGTGTTTGTACCGTTTACTTGGTGTCGTGGATAGTTATCACCATGACTCTCGATGTTCGGTGATATGTGATCTTGCGAAAATTCAAAGAAAGATGTAAGTGTAAATAAAAGATTTTGAAAGTAAAGTGAAATATTTATCTTCAGGTCAAGGATTCATCTACTGAGATTGGGAGACTTCAAAGGTGATACAGTTTTGTATTCATTTGGCTGTAAGTTTTTTTTTATTATAATTTTATCATATTTTTATTCCAAATAATTCCATGATCGTAAAGTACACTATGATAAGTTGTAGATATTAAGATTGACGTTTTCAAGTAGGCTATAGGGGAAGAACTGGGCAAGGGAGATAGCTTCGCGATGGGACGTTTTAAGACGGAACGTTCCGTTTTTATATTTACCACACGGGTCAGACCATCAGAACAGGCGTGTAATTCTTGCACTCGCGCGGGCATCCATAATAACTATGGCAGGTTATGCTCCTCACTAGTATGATGTCACCCATATGATTGCTGGTTGCTGTTGAAACCATTTTGGACGGTGCTGGAGCAACTATATATAATTTAAACTCCAGTGTTTTCGAAATTCCTGGGTTAGTCGTTGGATATATTTCCAATGATCGAGGTTTTTAATACTCTTGTCAAGAAGGTTTCTTTCCGGTAGTGTAATTAAGGGGCGCCGTTAGCATCGGCTTTCATAGGACACAGAAGTCTGGAGTTGAGACAGGTTTCGATTTGAGTGAGGAGCGTATTCTTCAAAGATCAAATAGCTCACTCTGTACCATCTCAATTATTTGCTTGAGGGACGTGTCTTGTTCGTCTCATTCGTTTCTCATTCTAGCTCGGCACGCCAAAGTTGTTGCATGATTAACTTGGCCTTGATCACCCAATGGGCAATCCATCCAAGTGGATCGAAAAGTCATGCGATATCTGCTAGCACACCCCGTTTTGTAAATTTTGTTGTTTCATGTAAGTTGTATTCAAACTTTAAAACATCGAGTGCTGGATGCCACCGTATTCCCATCCCAGTGTGTGTGTGTGCGTGTTGAGTGGAAGATTTATTTCCCTTTCACTTTCCGATTCGTAATGAGATCGTTGATGTCGGCTTGGTTGAGGCCCAACCATAAGATGGTCATTCAATGACTTGCAGTTAGATGTTTTGCAAGACGAATCAAAGACCACTCGAAGTTTTATCGTGGAACTTGACTCTTTAAATACCGCATGACGGGGTAAGAAATAGTGGTTTCCAAAGTAAAAAAAACTCAACAATTTATAAAGTCATTTCATCGTTTAAGTAATTAAACGATTTAGTAATTTATTTTTTTTCTGTCGAAATTGGACTTTATAAATTTCGCACTTCTTAATGCTATTTTTCGTCTTAATACTTTGAGAGTTAAAATGCCAATGAATATAAAATTGAATACAAATTCAAAAAAAATTCAAAACATCAATATCACGCATTAAGCGCGTGGGCCAAAATGATTCAACGCTACATGTCTTCTCATCATTTGTAAGATGGCGTTATTATTTGTAAGAGGATGACAATAGTGACTGTCAAGTTGATGTGACACCCGGCCTTCATATCATGCGTGTTTTTGATTGTCCGGTTTATTTTATGTTTAATTGGTTGCTTCATTTGCGTACGTTTTTCTTCCTTGTTGGGAACCAACAGAAGTACTGTGGATTAAAGCAAGTTGTGTTTGGTAAAAGGGAGATACATTCTCCGAATCATATTCAATTTCAAGCTTTCGGTACATCCTTCACTTAGACGAGAAAACACCCCAATCATTACGCTGTGTACGGTAACGAATTTCCTCACACAATCGGTCATCATATCCTGGCGATAGGAATTCAGCTCTGAGCTTCTCCACTTAATCCTTCTAATGTCGAAATGACTGTTTGTTTATTCTAAACCAAACTGTAGCTTTCCCCTCAAACAGATCGAATGCAGAATTGAAAAGCTCTGCTTCGGCGCAATTCCTTGCCTCTCTATCTCCGCTACCTTTTCTAAGGTAGGTTCTAGAAAAAAACATTAATTAGTATATGAACTTTGTATTTTGTGTAACTTGACCGAAAACTAAACTGTAAACTAATCTAAAACATAAAACATAAACCTAACCTAAATTAATAATATTAAAATGAACCAAAACTTAACAACTTACAACAGCTTACACTTCCTTAAATATACATATGTAAGCCGACCAGGGCTAACAGGATATGCTATTTTACTAGCCTTAAGGGCTCTACGGATTAAAAATATTCAAACGACAGAGATCATTCTCCGTCGAGTTACTAATAGTGTTGGTATTGCCTTTCGACATCCGCTCTGTCGCTGTCTGATACCGCACTTATTGAACCGAAGAGTCTCGACTAGTGCGACGCCTTGTTCGTAACTGACTCGCCCGTCCACAGCTTTTCGGGATACGTGGAAGATAATCGGTACCGCTTATCTTTCTTGAACCAGACCCTTTCTATCGAGATAGAGAAATGGTTCAAGGAATCAGGCAAGCGCACTGTCTTATGGATCATATCATAAGTTGTTGTTCGAAGTCATTGTTCTTGCAATATGACTTCGAATAAGCTTTATCAGAAAGTTATACACTCTAATCAGGTTGGCCCTGTTGTACAGGACCTCATTATTATAGAAATTTTTGTACTCAGCATCTGGAGTTCTATAAAAGTGGAGACAAGCCCTAAGACATCGTCACTCTTAAGCCCGTATCTTTTCCATTAAGCTGGTTCCCACGTTGAACCAAACGGGAAATCCATATGCAAGGACAGGCCGAATGAGGGCTGTGAAGCAGATCACCTTCACCTTGGAATCGCTGCTGCGAAACAGTCTCTTTGTCAAGAGGCAAAGGCCTCTTTGGCTCGGGCTAGAGCAATATCTATATGTTAATAAAAAAAATAGATATTGATCTAGCCAGATCGCAAGGTTTCTGGCCACACTTCGATTCGCCATTGGCTGTCCGTTTTGTCCAATAATAGAGAACATTCGCCACTTCTTTCTGGTATTTCTAGAGACCCCAGGCAACGGAGTCATGCATAGAATGGCCTAGCACTTTTGGAAATTGACTTCCAATCATCGCAATATCCCTGAATCTTTTCGAAGTCATGTTGCATAAGACTTACAATGACCTCGATCTCAGGACTTAACCTGTAGGCGATCAAGTCATCTGTGTACGCTATGGATTGGCGGAGAGATCTCTCAAGATCGCTTTTGAAGATAATAAATAAAATCGGCGAAATAACTACAACCTCTTGTAGACCGTTGTTAATTTCAAAAGTTACAGCAGACGTCGAACTGCCATTTTTCACAATAAACTGTAAACTGTATGCGGTATGTATGCAATCATGCCCCGCTCTGAAACGGAATTCGTTATCCGGAGAAACCAAGACATTCCAATGAGCTGGATAATGTACATTATTCAGCAAATTGTTAAACAGGGTCGTGTAAATGTTTACCACTGCTAGAGGAAGGTGCTTGAGAACAATGTTTGGTATTTCGTTGATTCCCACAGATTTCTTTCTTCTCAGTGAACCGAAAATTACCAGGAGATCTTCTTTTGATATGAATAGAGGGTGAATTCCTTCATTGGCGATAACATCATTTGCCAAATTATCGTCATTAAACATGGTAAAACCAGTGTTCTCCGATCGCCAGTGCTGACTATCATATCGCAAGTAGAAGTTGTGCAATAGGACACGATTTTCCAAGATATGGTTCGGGCGAGTGATAACATTCACTTTATACACATCCTGAAAAGTCGCACCTGTTACTTCAACTTTCTTCTGAGGATCTTCGATCACAAAAAAGTTGTCATCTTCGATCGCTTCTATTGGATCTATGCCTGCTGTCACAAGTACTTGTTCGTTGTCTATAGTTCGGGGCAGCTTAAGATATGGAACCTCATTCTGATTTTTCTACGAAAGAGTTTATTAATTTCCGGGAACATTCTAGGAACGCTAGCCTTAACAGCACGAATTTTGGTATTCCAATACAAATAAATTGCAGCACGGTAATTTGGCTAAATTTATTGATGTAGGTTTTTAATTTGTGTTTTCAGTGTCCTTATCTCCGAGCTTTGTGGGGCGGTGAAACGTCTGTACAAGAGTTGTTGCGTTGCGGTATATGTGTTGAGCGAGTTCGAGGAGAGTGCTCTTGTCGTTTTTCGGGAGAAGCGTGTCCACCGCGTTCTATCATTATTGTTAGATTTCATTTGAACATACTCCTCCAACTCCGCAATCATGTTGGGAATCGTTATTACGGCGCTAAATCTACAATGGTCACTATCATTCACGAATGTGTGAAGATAGTTTATTGTCTGTCGGTTCATGTCAGTCAGCTGTATCTGTTCTGGGATAAGACGGACTATCCGAATTTTTTAATCGGGCTTTTGAATCGAGGCGATATTCTGCACTATTCTGACACCACCAATTGAATAGTATGTTCCCTCTAGTGTTTGGTGAATGATTTATCCAATTGCTATGTTTGGAATAAAGATCTCCGGCCATGAGGTAATAATTCACCTCCGAACCCAGACGTTAGTATTGAAAAAGTGTCTCGAGCTCTGAGATAAAACAGGTTTGTTGAGTAGCTTCAGGCTGCGATTATGGGAGATGCATATGATGTAATCCTATAGCACCTGAAATCTACACACTTCACCACTGTTCATAACCTTATAACGCAGATTTTTTCTAACGAAGATAGCGACACCACCAGCTCCGTTGGAGTTGGGTCTGTCTCGTCTTATAATATAATGCTGATTGTTCCTCAACTTTTGCCTCTGAGAAGGCTTGGTTTCGCTAACTAGAAAAACATCGGGAAATCGGTTTTCTAACAACTTGAAGGGTGCAGCTCTTCGTTCAATATTTATTAGCGGATTTATATTCACTGAAAGGATCTTTAAGGGCTTCTCCATCAGTGAACACATTACGACTGGAGGCGCGTAAGACTCGGCAGCAGTCTAGATACCATCTACGCGTGTCCCCTGTTCCTGAATATGCTGTTGCAACTGACTACCTAAACCAAAATAGCCAGCAGATATTCCGCATGGTTCTCCTCGTGCCGGTATCCATTTGGGCGTAGGTCACACTGAGAGTAACGGCTGGTCTGTTGGGAACAGGCAGGAGTTACAATCACACCATTACCCCAAACAACAACAACTCTGCACACCGATCATCAAGGTCAACAAGTTACAATCACACCATACCCCAAACAACAACAACTCTTCACACCGATCATCAAGTTCAACAGCAGTGTCCTGCACACGTCAACTAAATAATGCAGCGTAACCAATCTCTACCTTTGTGATTGCACATCTGGGCATTTTCCGGCCACTTCAATTTCTTAGAATCACTTCTGCAAGTATAGGTTTCATGTAAAAGAAAAAAATTGTAATAAATTCATTAATGTTCCGATCATCGAGTAATAAAGATTGTTTTTTTTTTTAACTCCACGGACTTTCGACTTATAATTGGCGCAGGCGAGTAGGCCGGTTTCGGTGATAGTTTAATTTCTTGCGATAATATAAGCGGATGTTTACCGATAAAAAGTGTCAAAAGTACAAAAAGACAAACTATCAGTGAGTTCCACTCTTAACGACCGGTGCAAAAAGAACTTAAGCGCGAATCCGTACAATCGTGGTCGTGAACTTTAATCAAAACAATCGACGGTTAATCGGTTAATTAGTAATAAGTGATTAAGAACATCCAAACATTCATCGAAAGAATATCGAGGAAACTGAAGGAAGAAGCAGTAGAAACCACCGAGGGATCATCGTTGGAATGAACACTATTCTTCTATTCCTATTTTTGGGGTTAATGTTAGTTATTTTAAGCTATTTTTATCAAAAATTAAATACAAATTGTAAATTAAATTATAATAAATCTAAAAAAAAAAAACAAAAAAAATATATGAAATCTATTTTAATAATTGTATAACAATTAAAACCAGTGAAGTGAATAACGTTGTATTAATATAAAGAAAGCAACTATTGTAATTTACCGCAAAAGTGTAATTTCATTTAAAAAGAAAACAAAAAAAAATATAGAGAGAAAGAAAAATAAAACAATTGTACGTATATTTAAGACAGAAGTTGAAGTTTCACGCCTAATCGCAAAAGAAGTCCCAAAAAGTCTTCCTCATTTCCATATCCCAAATTTGGACGGTTGTTTAGGAGTTTGAGTTCGATTCCGCGAACAGCTCATACCGAAGAACCTTCATCTTCATTTGAAAACTATATTCCTCTTCGCGTTAACGAAAACATGAATAACGAATTCGCCCACCCAATCCCACAGCAAGTGCAGCAAGTCAATGCACCTGCTGCAGTCCCTCAACCCAACATGAGAGATATTTTCGAAGCTCTCCGAATTCCGGACGCGGTCAAGGATTTGCCAAGATTCGATGGCAATCCAAGATTGATCTACGAATTCATAACCAACGTTGAAGAAATATTAATGTTCACTAGAGGACTCGAAGGAAGTCCATACGCTCAAATTATTCTGAGATCCATTCGGAACAAAATCGAAGGCCAGGCCAACGGAGTTCTGAATATGTATGGAAAAACATTAAACTGGGATGATATTAAGCAAAATTTGATTCTCCACTACTCTGATAAGTGGAACGAAACCTCCTTAATCAGAGATTTACATGCATTAAGACAAAACAATAAATCTGTAGAACAAATCTACAGCGATATTGTTGAGATCCACGCCACAATGAACAATAACGTCTTCATTCACGAGAATGAGACAAGCGTTATAAAAGCAAAAAAAGATCTATTCGCGCAAATGTGTCTCAATGCTTTCCTTTCCGGGTTAAGAGAACCACTGGGTTCTAGCATACGTGCTATGAAGCCAGAATCTCTCGCGATCGCTTTGTCATATTGTATCCAAGAACAGAATATGTTCTATGTTCGCTCCGATTTAAACAAACCACCTAATTTTAATAGACCTCCAACCCCATTCTATCCAAGATTAACCATGCAATCACCGTTCAACCGAATCCCCAGTTTCAACGCGAATAACCCACCTCAACCTAAAAACAATTTCGCTTTTACTGGTAGGAATATTGTTCAAAATCCAAATCCACCCAATCCAAATTTCGGCTTTCATCCAAGAAACGCCGGATTCGACCCAAACAATTCACGTAATTTCCAACCCAAACACAATTTTCTCAACGGTAACTTCCCGAGTAATTTTACCCGTAATAATCCCGCAGCTTTACCCCCTCCAGAACCCATGGAAACAACTACTATACGTCCTAACCTAAATCGCCCTACTTTACCTCACCCTACACAGGTCTCGCGTCTGACACAGAGATCAAATAGGCCTTTCACTCAAACCCAACAACCACAATATCTGCAACCTAGATACACCATAGAGGAACTTAACAACATAAACTTACAAGATCCTTATTACGACTTATATACGCCAACTTTGGATCAATACTACCAGTACGAAGACAATGAAAATTTTGCACCCCCAACTGAAGACCAATATGCCGAAAATCTCAACCAGCAAGATATGGAACTTCTGAACACCCTTCAAGAACTAGACACAGAGGATTTTCCACCACCAGCCTCACAGAACCAACAGGCTACATAGACGTAAACAAACATGGCACAACACTACCTTACATCAACATTTCTTCTCCCTTTGGACGACCACTCAAATTCCTCATCGATACTGGAGCATCTTCATCGTTCATCAACCCCGAATTTACCACTTCCTTTAAGCGCCAAGATTTTGAGCCGATAACAATTTCAACCACCCTCAACAAATACACGCTTAAAGAAAAAATTACCTTGCCCTCATTTATAGAATTCAAAGAACCTGAAGAACTCACTTTTCTTATATTTAAATTTCATGGTTATTTTGATGGCTTACTTGGTCTAGATATCCTATCAAAACTAGGAGCAAATGTCGATCTCAAAAACAAAGAACTAGTCACCAAAAATGCCAGAATACCATTGAGATTCAAATCTAATTTCCGTTGCGATAAGCAAATCATTCCCCCGAAATCTAAAATAATCATGAAAATCCCAGTTGACATAGAAAATGGCGACATATTTCTAAGAAAAACCGTAATAAATTCAAATTTGTTCGTGTCTGAAGGAATCTATAAAGTCACAAATTGGTTTAGTTGCGTCGAAGTCTGCAACATGTCAAGCAAAGAAGAAACATTCTTCCTGGAACAACCACTGAAATGTGTTCCTTGGAGTCCTCCCGAGTTAAATTTCATCGAAGTAAATAACTTTAATGTCGATTACGTTAACACCGATGTAGACAATAGAGTTATGAACTTATTGCAAACCTCTCACCTAAATCAAGAAGAGAAAAAACATTTGTCTAGATTGTGCAGAGAATATGACGACATTTTCTTTAAAGAAGGCCAAAACTTGACCTTCACAAACAACGTCAAGAACAGAATCCCGACCACCGATGATTTGCCTGTCTATACAAAAACCTATAGATATCCCTACTTTCATAAAGAGGAAGTAAGGAAGCAAATAAGTGACATGCTTGACCAGGGTATCATTCGCCACAGTTATTCTCCTTGGAGTTCACCTGTTTGGGTAGTCCCAAAGAAAAAAGACTCCAGTGGCAAACAAAAATGGAGACTCGTGATTGACTTTAGGAAGTTAAACGAGAAAACTGTCTCCGATCGGTATCCCTTACCAAACATCAACGAAATTTTGGACAAATTGGGAAAATGTATGTATTTTTCGACGCTTGACTTAGCGAGTGGTTTCCATCAAATTGAAATGGATCCACGAGACATCGAGAAAACTGCATTCACCGTGGAAGGTGGACACTACGAGTATGTTCGAATGTCATTTGGCTTAAAAAACGCTCCGTCAACCTTTCAAAGAGTGATGGATAATGATTTAAAAGATTTAATTAGAACGGTATGCCTAGTTTATCTAGATGATATCATAGTTTACTCAACATCGCTACAGGAACATCTAGAAAACCTGAAGAAAGTTTTTCGACGACTCCGCGAACACAACCTTAAAGTCCAAATAGAAAAGTCCCATTTTCTTCAAAAAGAAATAGCCTTCTTAGGTCACATTGTCACAACAGATGGTATAAAACCCAATCCCAAAAAATACATGCTATCAAAAATTTTCCACTTCCTCGTTCACAAAAAGAAATACTTGGCTTTTTAGGATTACTAGGTTACTATCGCAAATTTATAAAGGATTTTGCAAAACTAGTAGAACCCCTGACGGAATTTCTTAAGAAAGAAAGGACAATTGTTATAGACCTCCTAGTGAACGACCCAATCCTGCAATATCCCGATCTTTCCAAGCCTTTCATCCTGACTACAGATGCTAGCAACTTTGCTATAGGGGCTGTGCTCTCGCAAGGAACAATTGGCAGCAATAAGCCGATATGTTTTGCTAGCAGAACATTAAACGATTCCGAAATAAACTATTCCACAATAGAGAAGGAGTTACTGGCAATAGTTTGGGCAACCAAATATTTCCGGCCCTATCTCTACGGACATAAATTTAAAATAGTCACTGATCCCAAACCACTTACGTGGGCAATGAACCTAAAAGACCCCAACTCCAAACTCATCCGTTGGAGACTAAAATTGGAAGAGTTTGATTACGACATCATTTATAAAAAAGGGCAATTCAACACTAACGCTGATGCCCTCAGCAGAATAAAAATAGGAAATCCAATAAATACAGAAGTCAATCTTTATGACCATGTCAATTCAAGGGACAAGCGGAACAACCGTTCATTCAGCCCAGGAAGACTTAAACGATGGTATTCACATCTCCGAGAAACCACTCAATGAATTTAGTCTTCAAACCGTATTTCAGCAATCAAACAAAGGTGTACCCATGACCCTCGAAACAATATTCAAAGGAAAACAACGTCGGGTACTGAGAGAAACATAATTCACCGAAGATATGGTAATAAACATTTTTAAAAAATATCTCTCTCCTAACAAACTAAACGCTGTCTATGCCGACGACCAAACATTCTTTATAATACAATCAGTTTATTCGAAATACTTCGCCACAAACAAAAAAATTTGCATAGTAAGATGTATGGAAATCCTAGAAGACATTAGAGAAACCGACCAGCAGGATAAATTAATTAATGACTACCACATAAAACACAACCATCGTGGTATTGAGGAAACTTTTCTTCACCTCAAGAGAGAATTTTACTTTCCGTATATGAGAAGTAAAATAACGCAAACCATCAATAACTGCGATAAATGTCAGACACTAAAGTATGACAGACATCCACCTAAGGTCGAGTATATGAAGTCGGAAGCACCGACAAAACCTCTAGATATCGTACATATAGATATCTACACTATCAACAACCAACATATACTAACAATAATCGACAAATTCTCCAAATTCGCTTCCGGTTTCACACTCCCAACCAGAAACAGCATCTCGGTACTCAAGGCATTAAAACATTTCAGAAGCCTTCACGGCATACCCTCAAAACTAATTTGCGATCAAGGAACTGAGTTTACATCTAACTTATTTAAGGACTTCTGTAAACAATACCAAATTAAACTACATGTAACATCTTTTCAACAGTCAAGTAGCAATTCACCTGTGGAGCGGTTACATTCCACCCTCACGGAGATCTACAGAATAATACTAGCGACTTCAAAAGAAAAAAGAATTGAGTTGGATCATGAAGACATATTTTCAGAAACCCTTTTCACGTATAACAATGCAATCCATTCAGCAACTCGCCTAACTCCCTTCGAATTATTTTATGGAAGAACATATAAATTAAATAGAAACCTAACTTTCAATAACGAACACGAATATCTAGACAAGTTAACCAAATTTAAATCAGAACTTTTCCCCTCAATAAACTCTAAGTTAGAACAAGATACCAGTAAACGAGTAGATAAACTTATGGAAAAAAGAGAAAAACCTGAAGATAAAGAAACGAACGAAATAATAATTAGAAAAGAATATAGACGCAATAAAATTACACCTCGTTATACTAAACATAATGTTAAGAAAAATAAAAAAGTAACAATGAACACTAGAGACCATAGGAAAATCCATAAGGCAAGAATTAAGAAACGAAAAAAATATGAAAAGACAATGCCAACATCAAATAATCACTAACCAAAAACGTAAAATCCACTTACACTCTTTTATTACTCTCCCCAACAGGAACATCCTTGTTCGTAGCCAAAAACTCGAAATTTACGATCTGGCGAAATCACAAGGCATACTTCCCTTAAAACTAAACATAGCCAAACACATAGAGAATAATCAAAATCTCATACACGTAGTCGATACAAACGCTTAAGAAAAGACCATTGTAGTCCATTGAAAAGTTACATTGGACCTTGTGTTTTTCAGAGGATGCAATTTTATTGTTGGGACGTGTAGGGGGGGGGTCACTTGAAACTTAACTCCAAGTTTGTGGGGTTGCAACCCTTGTCCCGCGCCCGCTATATTGGAAAAAGGGGTGCAAACGCCTTTTTCTCTATAACTCGGGAACGATACATCCCACAAAAAATTTGCTAGGACATAATTCGTTGCAAATCGTTTCGCCTACAATTTTGTTTATGTAACTTTTTTCAACACATTTAAAATAAAGAAGTTATGAACCAAAATATCAAATTATTTCGCAAAAAATATTCTTTTTTGTTATATAACTGCTTTATTTATGATTTCAGGACAAAATATGCTCAGACCAATATTATAGAGCATCTCTTAAAGAACATTTTTACCTAAAATGTTTTTAGATTTGAATATTTTATGAGGGTTTTAGAGCGCTCTTAATTCTACTCGCAAGAATCCGGTGACAACAATACGTCCGCCTTATTTTGCGTTTATTTTCTTATTTTTATGCATAGATTTTATTTTTTTGGTAACATTCAGATATTATTCCATAGCTTTAACTGACCTTTTTCCCCTACATCTATTAGGTAGCTTCTGTAGGCGTATTTTTTTTATGTAGGTAGGCCTTATCATAACTTTTAGGTGAGATAATCTCGGAGATAAAAGCAACTATTCCATTAGCAATACATATTAGTTCAGGGCGATCTACGGTAAAATCATGAGATGAGAGCCAATGATCAATGATCGTAGGCGAAACGATTTGCAACGAATCATGTCCTAGCAAATTTTTCTGTGGGATGTATCGTTCCCGAGTTATAGAGAAAAAGGCGTTTGCACCCCTTTTTCCAATATGGCGGCCGCGGGACAAGGGTTGCAACCCCACAAACTTGGAGTTAAGTTTCTAGTGACCCCCCCTTCACGTCCCAACAATAAAATTGCGTCCTCTGAAAAACACAAGGTTAAGCCAAAAAAATGTAACATTTCAATGGACTATTGACAAAATTGAAAAGACACTTAAAAACTTCACTTACTATCCTACACTTCGACCATCAGTAAAGATCGCAGAATTTAAACTTGAAACTCTTCGCAATAAAATGGATACACTAACACCTACATTAAGACAGAAAAGAGGATTCATAGACGGACTTGGTTCAGCCATAAAGCTCATAACAGGAAACATGGACACTAATGACGCGATAGACTTGAACAGGAAAATAGAAAACCTACATCAAAGTCAACAAGACCTTAACGGTCAAATAGCTTCTGGGATCACCTTAAACAATCAAATCAAGTATTGTAACAAGCCAAGATGTAGTTTATTATTTTGAAGACATTTGCCACAAAATAGAGAATGTATTCATTTGCAAAAAATCATCATATAAGCAGCTGAGAAACGAGTCAGATTGCATCGGTAACATTCTCGACAATAGACCAGCAAATTGCCTGTAGAAGAAGTCGGAGAAATTCAAGAAATTACACAACCAGAGCCGAACTATGTACTTCTCACCAACGTTCCAGATACAAAAATCGAAACATCGTGCGGCAGTCCTATTCAAGAAATTAATGGATCCGTACTACTACATTTCATTGATTGTAAAATTGTTATTAACGGAGTAATCTACGACAGCAGCCCAAACACATACTGGGACGAAGTCCACTTATTTCCGGCCTCATATTCTCCAATCAAGTCCAACTACACGGTTCAAACCTTGAAACTAAAAAATTTCAACGACTATAAATATAATAACAACAGAACTATAACTCCCTTAGACAAACAAAGGAGAACTGATAATTACATCCTAACTTAACTAATCATTTTGGCAGTATTAATCCCAATTATCTACATTCACAGAAAGAGAATAAAAATAGAAAATATTCAAATCGCTCGAGCTGCAGCAACTATCGAGCCTCTTCAGCACTCGCTTAACCCTATGGGGGGGAGGAGTTACAATCTCACCATTACCCCAAACAACAACAACTCTGCACACCGATCATCAAGGTCAACAAGTTACAATCACACCATACCCCAAAAAACAACAACTCTTCTTGCATAGGTCTGGGCATTTTCCGGCCACTTCAATTTCTTAGAATCACTTCTGCAAGTGTAGGTTTCATGTAAAAGAAAAAATTGTAATAAATTCATTAATGTTCCGATCATCGAGTAATAAAGATTGTTT
The DNA here is from genome assembly GCA_963555765.1 of Orthonevra nobilis. Classification (NCBI taxonomy): domain Eukaryota; kingdom Metazoa; phylum Arthropoda; class Insecta; order Diptera; family Syrphidae; genus Orthonevra; species Orthonevra nobilis. The sequence continues at coordinate 80,311,986 of OY743224.1, read as the reverse complement.
TTTTTTAAACTCCACGGGTTTTCGACTTATAATTCGGGCGTGTCAACTTCACCTTCTGTTGACGAGCCAGATTTATTTGCCTCGCATATTGGTATTTAAAACAACCTCAATAATTTGTGTTACATCCGGAGTTACCACAGAATGCACTGCAATCCTGTCCCTACCTAGGGGATATTCCTCCGCTTTGTTGTCCATTGCGCACTTAACGCACCGAAACTGCATTTGACAGTTCAAATCGGCGTACCCGAAACTTTGATAGAGAACACATTGATAATCTAGGACTTTAATTTTCCTCAGGCTATCTATGACAGGTTGCCGTTGGCAGTAAGATGAACCATGAAGTATCGTAATTTCTGATTCTCCCTTCTGGCCTTTGCTGTGGTGAATGGTTTGACCTCTACAAATTCAAGATCGTCATATTCCCTCGCCTTAAGCTCCTAAAGGAGTTTTCAGGATCGGTGGACGTATCGAGAGCTCGAAGAAGCGTTGTTTGCAATCTCTCGCCTTTGGGGGTGAACGAGAACTCGGTCGTGGGATTTTCTAACACATTTTTAATATTCTTATAGCTTTCACTGTGAAGCAGTGGATAGAATGTCTGTCCTTGCTTAATCTTTTAATGATTAAATGTTCGCTAATGGCCGACTTACATATAGTTTTCGTGTCCTTCAGCTCCTTTTTAAAATGTATTGATAGGGGGCACCTTTGGCCTCGCTGTCGTCTGTTTTTTTGCTGCTGGTGTTTCCGCTGCTGTTGTTTCTGTTGTTCCTTGGCCAACTGTTGTTGTTGATGCTTTGGCTGCTGTTGCTGTTGCAGCTGCTTGGGCAGCTGTTGTTGTGGCTCCTGGTTAGGTAGCACCTGTTGTGTTTCTGGCTGAACAGACAGTTTCTTTGTATGCCTTTCTAACAACTGTTTTTGCTGTTGACTTTGCTGCCACTCCTTGATTTAGGGAGCAATTTGCTTTGCATTTACGGCAAGCATCATATCCGACGATTATTTATATCCTCAACTTCATCGTCCGATTTTGAGGCTGCCAGAGACATGAACGTGTTGCCCCCTTCCGTGTAACGGCCCTCGCCGCCGTCGGAGGTGTGTGGGAAATCATCTTGTATTTTTGTTCGGTTTTTTTTGCCGTTGCTGCTGTGATAGCTGCCGTCGCAATTGTTATTGCTGTTTTCGTTGGTATCGTTGGCGCCCGTGTTACATGTAACCATGAGCCGAACACAGAACAGCGACGGTCATCGAACATATTTTAACAAATACATTTTTTGCCTCCGTTCGCATCGTCAGCGATACCGCCGATCGAACGGAAATGAAGAGTCGATGACCGCCGTTCATGCATTTTTGCATTTTAGGATTAAGGTTTACATTAAGAAAGAAAAAATGTAAGTCAGTCTTAAGACCAACGTAAATAAAGACAGACGTTTCCAAAAGTGAAAGTGTTTCTTTTATTTAAATTCTTAACTTAATTGGCGCAGTCGGGACTTCTAATATCTGAAGATAATAGAATCGAACAGTGAACTAACTCTAAAGAATTAATTCAGAAGTGAAAATAGTGAAATCACATCTACAAACCCTTCCACCACACTGCATAAAAGCAAAAATTATTATCTTAGTGTAAAGAAGATAAAAGTATAAAATCAAGTGTGTGCAAAACAAAAAATAAATAAATAAATAAAATAAAATTGAAAGTGAAAATCCGATCTACAAACCCCCCAATCATACTGTATTATTAATATAACAAATCACCAAAATACAAAATTGATAGGCGGACAGATTATATTCAACAAGAATCGAAATATGGCACAACAACAAATTGAACTATGCTTGATTATATTAACGCGATTAGTAACACAAAACCAGCAACTAGTGAATGTGAGGGCTAGAATCGAGAGGGAAATTATTTTCTTACCAAATTTTAATGAAGATCAAGGGACACTTTAGCTGTTACAAGAGTGCTAAATGATTATGGAGAGGAATCATCTGCAGCATTTAAGATTATTTATGACCTGACGATTGGGGGAAAGGCGAAAAATCTCTTGAACGTGAAGCCACCGGACAATTGGGATGCCTGCAGAACAACGCTGAAAAGACACTTCAGATCATCTTAGGATCAGATGACGATTGGCAGGTAAATCAACTCTTTAAAAGTAAGTTCTATAGCTGAATTAGACCTAAGGTTAACAAAATTAGTGGAAGATATAACAGAATACGTTGCTTTCGTGGATAATCGAGATGTACAGATAGATATTTTTAGCGGAATGTTAGTTCAAAAAATTAAAGAATTAGTGTCTGGCCCGCTAGCATTTGCTGTAATAGATAAGTATAATTTGTCGGAAGTAAGGGACATTATACACAAATTTGTTTAATTAGATCAGGGCAATTTAAATATACATATGAATAAGAAACATAATGAATCAGTTCCAAACGTAAATTACGTTCAAAATAACTATAAGCGGAGTTCAGGACAAACCAGGCAGGTTTATAGTAATAATAATATTTCAGGACAGTATAGAAACTTCAACAGCAACAATCAATCAGAACAGTTTAGGAGAAACAAAAGTTTAGGGAAGAATAGAAATTTCAACAACAATTATCACTCAGAACAGTTTAGGAGAAACGGAAACTCAGGACATTATAGAAACTATAACCTTTTTTTTTTGATAACCTACAACAAAATGTAAATTTTACAAACCAGCCTCGGGAGGCAAGTTACCGATAGTTCGTTTAACGATTCAAAATAAAAAAATAAGATGCTTGATAGATACAGGGTCGGATACAAGTGTCATTAAACCTTATGCGATAAGAGACTTTTCTGAAGAAAAGCTTGCGAAACCTTTGTATTTCACGACATTAAATGGCATCAACAAAGTAATGAATAAATTAGTTACTCCAATACCTACCGAATTCAATATCTCCGGAACTATTTCGTGGAAAATCATAGAATTACCAAATCGTAAATATGATGCTATCATTGGGCAGAATGTCTTGACCCCCCTTAAAGCTTAAATAGATTTAGAAAATAAGTATCTTCAAGCAAATGGTATCAAAATTATGTTCGAAAACAGTGAATGTCCTTTCCCAATAGAAGAGATTTGCAGTCTAGGAAGCTGCAAAATTGAAAATCTTAATTAAGAACACTTAAACTCAGAAGAAAAGTCGCAAATAACTCCAATCCTTAAAAAAGACGAAAACTTATTCTTCAAAGAAGGAGACAAACTAACTTCAACTCCTGAAATACAAAATGAGATAACTACTACCACAAGTAACCCAATTTATTCTAAAATATACCGTTACCCACAAATACATGAAAAAGAAATAGAAAGACAAATTAAAGAAATGTTAGACGATTAACATTATAAAAAAAATCTTTAACAAACTTGAAAAGGCAGGGTTAAAAATACAAACCGACAAGTGTAACTTTCTCCAAAAAGAAACGGAATTCTTGGGACATCCGAAGGTGTCAAACCAAATCCAAGAAAGGTCCAGATTATTAAAGATTTAAAACTTCCCACAACCCAAAAACAAATTCAATCATTTTTAGGTATTACAGGTTTCTATAGAAAGTTTATAAAAAACTACGCCCATATTGCTCAACCAATTACAAGATATTTAAAAAAGGATAGTAAAATAAATTGTAACGATCCTAATTTCATAACCGCCTTTGAGAAATTAAAAGAAATTATTACTGAACATCCCATCCTTAAATATCCAAATTTTAATAAAAAGTTTAAATTAGTCACCGATGCCAGTAATTTTGCGATAGGTGCAGTCTTAATGCAAGAAGGGCACCCAGTCTGTTATGCCTCGAGAACGTTGAATGTCCATGAACGCAACTATGTAACAATTGAAAAAGAATTGCTAGCCATAATATGGGGAACGAAGTATTTCAGACCATATTTATATGGAAAAGAGTTCGACTTGCAAACAGATCATCAACCAATAAAGTGGTTATATACAAAATATTCTGGCAAAGACATTAATCCCAGATTACAAAGGTGGCTCGTTCCATTAGGTGAATACAATATCAACATAGATTATATTAAAGGTAAGGACAACAAAGTAGCCGATTTCCTTAGTCGTCTGAATGTAGACAGAAATGAAATAAACACGGTTGAAAAATGTGCCGATAAATTCAGCATATCTCTAGAAAACTTGTTCAAAAAAGTTCTCGATTCAAATAGTTCTAAAAAAAATAAATAACAATGAATCCATAGACATTCAGACCAATCATTCCCAAGAAGAAAACTCAAACGATCATATCCCAATCCTAGAAACAATAGTAAACCGTTTCAGAACTCACATAATATTGCAAGGCAAAAAGGAAAGAGAATTCGTGAAGACTTTTAAGAACAAGCGAATATTCATTGATAAAGAAGATCTAGAAAACGGAATAGCAGATAATATAATACGACGGTATTTATGTAAAGGCAAAATAGGCATTTTCTCGGAGTTAAGCGACCACGAATATAATACGCTACAGAACATTTTAGTTAATTTATTTGCTGGTGACAACAATATTAAATTGGTAAGGTGCAGTTATTTTGTGTTGGATATAGAGGATGAAGAGACATTAAACAAACAAATAGCCCTTTTCCACAAAAATGAAACTGGACACTCAGGTATACTACAAACATATGAAGGAATCAAACATTAAATCTACAACCCTCATCTATAAATAGCAATCCATAGAATAATTAACACTGCGACATATGTTAAGAGCCAAGTATGATAGGAATCCTATAAAAAAGAAATTTCAGTTTACCGAAACACCTTCAACAATTAATGAAATAATCCATGTAGATATCTATATTAATAGCAAACATTCATTTATAAATTTCATCGATAAATTTTCCAAACATGCGGCTAGTTTTTATCTGGAAGATAGAAATAGCGTTACCATTATTGAAAAACTAAGGCAATACTTATCAACAAAGGGAAAAATTAAAAGGTTTGTTTTTGATAATGAATTCAATTCAAAAAATATTAAGGATTTTTGCATAGAAGAAAATATAGAATATCATATCACAAAACACAATAGCCATACGGGAAACTCGGATATAGAAAGGCTAAATAGTACAATTAACGAACGCATAAGAGCTCTTAATTTAGACGAAAAATTGCCAATTCAAACGCAAATGTTAAAAGCTATAAAATTTTATAATAACTCCTACCATTCGACAATTAAGACAACTCCCATCGCTGTTTAGGAAAAGAAAATAGACCACGAAATTATTAAGCAAAGGATAGATGACAGTAAACAAAAAATGTTAGATAAACGTAATATTAACCGCGAGAACTACGAAGAAAACCGACAAGAGGGTTATATTTGGAACTATAAGGTTCTTCGGCATAAAGAAGAACCTAAATTCAGAAAATATAAACTTGCAAATGTCCATGTAAGAAATATTAAAAGACCTCAAACATTTTCAGGCGAAATTGCTGCTTCTCCTACTGGCATGGATATAATACCCTTCAGCCATCGAAAGATGATCATTGAAAAAAACGAAACGGAATTAGGATATGCACAAATCACAACGGACGAGGTAGAAATATCAAGCAAATTCGACATAGTGTTACACATAATAAATCCTAAGGAAATTTTAGCAGTCATTGATAGCTTAGAAACTTCAATAAATCTTCTTGATATAGGCGACAGTAAAGTTATAGCAATTGACCAAATCAACATTGTAAGAAATAAAATCAAAACTATATTACCCAATAGATCGAGGAGAGGACTGATTTATCTCGGTGGTACTTTTATGAAATGGATATACGGAACAATGGACAATGAAGATAGGCAGAACATTGAGAACCACTTTAGTACGACCGACGCAAATATTCACAATACTATTAATACCGTAAATCAACAAATAAAAATAAACAACAATTTTAACGAAACATTTCACTTAATTAAAACTAGCATAGAATCAGACCGCATAAAAATTTTAGGTAGATTAAATGAAATCAGTAAAATAGAGAAACTTTATATTCTAAAACAGTGTATTTGGAACTATTATATAAATTGAACGTAATTCGAAACCAAATCGAAAATATTCAGGATAATATAGCCTCGGCTAGATCGGGGATAATCCACCCGAATATACTGACAAGCTATGAAATCAATACTTACCAAATAGATCTAAGAAAATTAACATACATAAGATTAGGATTAGCGAAATACCAAAATAGCTCACTTGTACTTGCAATCAAAATTCCAACTGAAATAATAACTACAAATAAAAGTCTCATTGTACCAATCGTAAATTCAAAAGGGAACCAAATCGATCAAGATTTAGAATATGTAATAGTACTCATTAATATCACTTACACATATGAAGAAGACAAAATATAACAGGAGTTAAAAGTAAGCAATAATTGCATTTTCAAAAATAGTTGTAAATTAATAAATGTAGGATACGAAGAATACATTAAAAAAATGATAATATTATTATTGTGAATAACTTGAAACAACGATTCCTAAATAGCTCTTGCGACGAAAGAAATGTACCACTAAATGGAAATTATTTAATATCATTTTATAACTGCATAGTGCAGATTGATAATAGAAAATACAGCAACAATGTGTACAAGTTCATTAATAGATTTGTTATACCTACTCCTAGATTCATAACTTCCATAAAGGAAAATTTATAATTTAATAAAATTGCATTTAACCTTTTAACTTATTTCTGTATTGTATTTATATTTAAGAAAAAATAATGTTAATATTAAAGTTGTCAATAAGACTCAGGAGAGTCGTTTTTCTGGCCGTGGAGGTATTACATGTAACCATGAGCCAAACACAGAACAGCGACGGTCATCGAAAATATTTTAACAAATACATTTTTTGCCTCCGTTCGCATCGTCAGCGATACCGCCGATCGAACGGAAATGAAGAGTCGATGACCGCCGTTCATGCATATTTGCATTTTAGAATTAAGGTTTACATTAAGAAAGAAAAAATGTAAGTCAGTCTTAAGACCAACGTAATAAAGACAGACGTTTCCAAAAGTGAAAGTTTTTCTTTTAATGCAAGAAGGGCACACAGTCTGTTATGCCTCGAGAACGTTGAATGTCCATGGACGCAACTATGTAACAATTGAAAAAGAATTGCTAGCCATAATATGGGGAACGAAGTATTTCAGACCATATTTATATGGAAAAGAGTTCGACTTGCAAACAGATCATCAACCAATAAAGTGGTTATATACAAAATATTCTGGCAAAGACATTAATCCCAGATTACAAAGGTGGCTCGTTCAATTAGGTGAATACAATATCAACATAGATTATATTAAAGGTAAGGACAACAAAGTAGCCGATTTCCTTAGTCGTCTGAATGTAGACAGAAATGAAATAAACACGGTTGAAAAATGTGCCGATAAATTCAGCATATCTCTAGAAAACTTGTTCAAAAAAGTTCTCGATTCAAATAGTTCTAAAAAAAATAAATAACAATGAATCCATAGACATTCAGACCAATCATTCCCAAGAAGAAAACTCAAACGATCATATCCCAATCCTAGAAACAATAGTAAACCGTTTCAGAACTCACATAATATTGCAAGGCAAAAAGGAAAGAGAATTCGTGAAGACTTTTAAGAACAAGCGAATATTCATTGATAAAGAAGATCTAGAAAACGGAATAGCAGATAATATAATACGACGGTATTTATGTAAAGGCAAAATAGGCATTTTCTCGGAGTTAAGCGACCACGAATATAATACGCTACAGAACATTTTAGTTAATTTATTTGCTGGTGACAACAATATTAAATTGGTAAGGTGCAGTTATTTTGTGTTGGATATAGAGGATGAAGAGACATTAAACAAACAAATAGCCCTTTTCCACAAAAATGAAACTGGACACTCAGGTATACTACAAACATATGAAGGAATCAAACATAAAATCTACAACCCTCATCTATAAATAGCAATCCATAGAATAATTAACACTGCGACATATGTTAAGAGCCAAGTATGATAGGAATCCTATAAAAAAGAAATTTCAGTTTACCGAAACACCTTCAACAATTAATGAAATAATCCATGTAGATATCTATATTAATAGCAAACATTCATTTATAAATTTCATCGATAAATTTTCCAAACATGCGGCTAGTTTTTATCTGGAAGATAGAAATAGCGTTACCATTATTGAAAAACTAAGGCAATACTTATCAACAAAGGGAAAAATTAAAAGGTTTGTTTTTGATAATGAATTCAATTCAAAAAATATTAAGGATTTTTGCATAGAAGAAAATATAGAATATCATATCACAAAACACAATAGCCATACGGGAAACTCGGATATAGAAAGGCTAAATAGTACAATTAACGAACGCATAAGAGCTCTTAATTTAGACGAAAAATTGCCAATTCAAACGCAAATGTTAAAAGCTATAAAATTTTATAATAACTCCTACCATTCGACAATTAAGACAACTCCCATCGCTGTTTAGGAAAAGAAAATAGACCACGAAATTATTAAGCAAAGGATAGATGACAGTAAACAAAAAATGTTAGATAAACGTAATATTAACCGCGAGAACTACGAAGAAAACCGACAAGAGGGTTATATTTGGAACTATAAGGTTCTTCGGCATAAAGAAGAACCTAAATTCAGAAAATATAAACTTGCAAATGTCCATGTAAGAAATATTAAAAGACCTCAAACATTTTCAGGCGAAATTGCTGCTTCTCCTACTGGCATGGATATAATACCCTTCAGCCATCGAAAGATGATCATTGAAAAAAACGAAACGGAATTAGGATATGCACAAATCACAACGGACGAGGTAGAAATATCAAGCAAATTCGACATAGTGTTACACATAATAAATCCTAAGGAAATTTTAGCAGTCATTGATAGCTTAGAAACTTCAATAAATCTTCTTGATATAGGCGACAGTAAAGTTATAGCAATTGACCAAATCAACATTGTAAGAAATAAAATCAAAACTATATTACCCAATAGATCGAGGAGAGGACTGATTTATCTCGGTGGTACTTTTATGAAATGGATATACGGAACAATGGACAATGAAGATAGGCAGAACATTGAGAACCACTTTAGTACGACCGACGCAAATATTCACAATACTATTAATACCGTAAATCAACAAATAAAAATAAACAACAATTTTAACGAAACATTTCACTTAATTAAAACTAGCATAGAATCAGACCGCATAAAAATTTTAGGTAGATTAAATGAAATCAGTAAAATAGAGAAACTTTATATTCTAAAACAGTGTATTTGGAACTATTATATAAATTGAACGTAATTCGAAACCAAATCGAAAATATTCAGGATAATATAGCCTCGGCTAGATCGGGGATAATCCACCCGAATATACTGACAAGCTATGAAATCAATACTTACCAAATAGATCTAAGAAAATTAACATACATAAGATTAGGATTAGCGAAATACCAAAATAGCTCACTTGTACTTGCAATCAAAATTCCAACTGAAATAATAACTACAAATAAAAGTCTCATTGTACCAATCGTAAATTCAAAAGGGAACCAAATCGATCAAGATTTAGAATATGTAATAGTACTCATTAATATCACTTACACATATGAAGAAGACAAAATATAACAGGAGTTAAAAGTAAGCAATAATTGCATTTTCAAAAATAGTTGTAAATTAATAAATGTAGGATACGAAGAATACATTAAAAAAAATGATAATATTATTATTGTGAATAACTTGAAACAACGATTCCTAAATAGCTCTTGCGACGAAAGAAATGTACCACTAAATGGAAATTATTTAATATCATTTTATAACTGCATAGTGCAGATTGATAATAGAAAATACAGCAACAATGTGTACAAGTTCATTAATAGATTTGTTATACCTACTCCTAGATTCATAACTTCCATAAAGGAAAATTTATAATTTAATAAAATTGCATTTAACCTTTTAACTTATTTCTGTATTGTATTTATATTTAAGAAAAAATAATGTTAATATTAAAGTTGTCAATAAGACTCAGGAGAGTCGTTTTTCTGGCCGTGGAGGTATTACATGTAACCATGAGCCAAACACAGAACAGCGACGGTCATCGAAAATATTTTAACAAATACATTTTTTGCCTCCGTTCGCATCGTCAGCGATACCGCCGATCGAACGGAATTGAAGAGTCGATGACCGCCGTTCATGCATATTTGCATTTTAGAATTAAGGTTTACATTAAGAAAGAAAAAATGTAAGTCAGTCTTAAGACCAACGTAATAAAGACAGACGTTTCCAAAAGTGAAAGTTTTTCTTTTAATGCAAGAAGGGCACACAGTCTGTTATGCCTCGAGAACGTTGAATGTCCATGGACGCAACTATGTAACAATTGAAAAAGAATTGCTAGCCATAATATGGGGAACGAAGTATTTCAGACCATATTTATATGGAAAAGAGTTCGACTTGCAAACAGATCATCAACCAATAAAGTGGTTATATACAAAATATTCTGGCAAAGACATTAATCCCAGATTACAAAGGTGGCTCGTTCCATTAGGTGAATACAATATCAACATAGATTATATTAAAGGTAAGGACAACAAAGTAGCCGATTTCCTTAGTCGTCTGAATGTAGACAGAAATGAAATAAACACGGTTGAAAAATGTGCCGATAAATTCAGCATATCTCTAGAAAACTTGTTCAAAAAAGTTCTCGATTCAAATAGTTCTAAAAAAAATAAATAACAATGAATCCATAGACATTCAGACCAATCATTCCCAAGAAGAAAACTCAAACGATCATATCCCAATCCTAGAAACAATAGTAAACCGTTTCAGAACTCACATAATATTGCAAGGCAAAAAGGAAAGAGAATTCGTGAAGACTTTTAAGAACAAGCGAATATTCATTGATAAAGAAGATCTAGAAAACGGAATAGCAGATAATATAATACGACGGTATTTATGTAAAGGCAAAATAGGCATTTTCTCGGAGTTAAGCGACCACGAATATAATACGCTACAGAACATTTTAGTTAATTTATTTGCTGGTGACAACAATATTAAATTGGTAAGGTGCAGTTATTTTGTGTTGGATATAGAGGATGAAGAGACATTAAACAAACAAATAGCCCTTTTCCACAAAAATGAAACTGGACACTCAGGTATACTACAAACATATGAAGGAATCAAACATTAAATCTACAACCCTCATCTATAAATAGCAATCCATAGAATAATTAACACTGCGACATATGTTAAGAGCCAAGTATGATAGGAATCCTATAAAAAAGAAATTTCAGTTTACCGAAACACCTTCAACAATTAATGAAATAATCCATGTAGATATCTATATTAATAGCATTGATGATCATTGAAAAAAACGAAACGGAATTAGGATATGCACAAATCACAACGGACGAGGTAGAAATATCAAGCAAATTCGACATAGTGTTACACATAATAAATCCTAAGGAAATTTTAGCAGTCATTGATAGCTTAGAAACTTCAATAAATCTTCTTGATATAGGCGACAGTAAAGTTATAGCAATTGACCAAATCAACATTGTAAGAAATAAAATCAAAACTATATTACCCAATAGATCGAGGAGAGGACTGATTTATCTCGGTGGTACTTTTATGAAATGGATATACGGAACAATGGACAATGAAGATAGGCAGAACATTGAGAACCACTTTAGTACGACCGACGCAAATATTCACAATACTATTAATACCGTAAATCAACAAATAAAAATAAACAACAATTTTAACGAAACATTTCACTTAATTAAAACTAGCATAGAATCAGACCGCATAAAAATTTTAGGTAGATTAAATGAAATCAGTAAAATAGAGAAACTTTATATTCTAAAACAGTGTATTTGGAACTATTATATAAATTGAACGTAATTCGAAACCAAATCGAAAATATTCAGGATAATATAGCCTCGGCTAGATCGGGGATAATCCACCCGAATATACTGACAAGCTATGAAATCAATACTTACCAAATAGATCTAAGAAAATTAACATACATAAGATTAGGATTAGCGAAATACCAAAATAGCTCACTTGTACTTGCAATCAAAATTCCAACTGAAATAATAACTACAAATAAAAGTCTCATTGTACCAATCGTAAATTCAAAAGGGAACCAAATCGATCAAGATTTAGAATATGTAATAGTACTCATTAATATCACTTACACATATGAAGAAGACAAAATATAACAGGAGTTAAAAGTAAGCAATAATTGCATTTTCAAAAATAGTTGTAAATTAATAAATGTAGGATACGAAGAATACATTAAAAAAATGATAATATTATTATTGTGAATAACTTGAAACAACGATTCCTAAATAGCTCTTGCGACGAAAGAAATGTACCACTAAATGGAAATTATTTAATATCATTTTATAACTGCATAGTGCAGATTGATAATAGAAAATACAGCAACAATGTGTACAAGTTCATTAATAGATTTGTTATACCTACTCCTAGATTCATAACTTCCATAAAGGAAAATTTATAATTTAATAAAATTGCATTTAACCTTTTAACTTATTTCTGTATTGTATTTATATTTAAGAAAAAATAATGTTAATATTAAAGTTGTCAATAAGACTCAGGAGAGTCGTTTTTCTGGCCGTGGAGGTATTACATGTAACCATGAGCCAAACACAGAACAGCGACGGTCATCGAAAATATTTTAACAAATACATTTTTTGCCTCCGTTCGCATCGTCAGCGATACCGCCGATCGAACGGAAATGAAGAGTCGATGACCGCCGTTCATGCATATTTGCATTTTAGAATTAAGGTTTACATTAAGAAAGAAAAAATGTAAGTCAGTCTTAAGACCAACGTAATAAAGACAGACGTTTCCAAAAGTGAAAGTTTTTCTTTTAATGCAAGAAGGGCACACAGTCTGTTATGCCTCGAGAACGTTGAATGTCCATGGACGCAACTATGTAACAATTGAAAAAGAATTGCTAGCCATAATATGGGGAACGAAGTATTTCAGACCATATTTATATGGAAAAGAGTTCGACTTGCAAACAGATCATCAACCAATAAAGTGGTTATATACAAAATATTCTGGCAAAGACATTAATCCCAGATTACAAAGGTGGCTCGTTCAATTAGGTGAATACAATATCAACATAGATTATATTAAAGGTAAGGACAACAAAGTAGCCGATTTCCTTAGTCGTCTGAATGTAGACAGAAATGAAATAAACACGGTTGAAAAATGTGCCGATAAATTCAGCATATCTCTAGAAAACTTGTTCAAAAAAGTTCTCGATTCAAATAGTTCTAAAAAAAATAAATAACAATGAATCCATAGACATTCAGACCAATCATTCCCAAGAAGAAAACTCAAACGATCATATCCCAATCCTAGAAACAATAGTAAACCGTTTCAGAACTCACATAATATTGCAAGGCAAAAAGGAAAGAGAATTCGTGAAGACTTTTAAGAACAAGCGAATATTCATTGATAAAGAAGATCTAGAAAACGGAATAGCAGATAATATAATACGACGGTATTTATGTAAAGGCAAAATAGGCATTTTCTCGGAGTTAAGCGACCACGAATATAATACGCTACAGAACATTTTAGTTAATTTATTTGCTGGTGACAACAATATTAAATTGGTAAGGTGCAGTTATTTTGTGTTGGATATAGAGGATGAAGAGACATTAAACAAACAAATAGCCCTTTTCCACAAAAATGAAACTGGACACTCAGGTATACTACAAACATATGAAGGAATCAAACATAAAATCTACAACCCTCATCTATAAATAGCAATCCATAGAATAATTAACACTGCGACATATGTTAAGAGCCAAGTATGATAGGAATCCTATAAAAAAGAAATTTCAGTTTACCGAAACACCTTCAACAATTAATGAAATAATCCATGTAGATATCTATATTAATAGCAAACATTCATTTATAAATTTCATCGATAAATTTTCCAAACATGCGGCTAGTTTTTATCTGGAAGATAGAAATAGCGTTACCATTATTGAAAAACTAAGGCAATACTTATCAACAAAGGGAAAAATTAAAAGGTTTGTTTTTGATAATGAATTCAATTCAAAAAATATTAAGGATTTTTGCATAGAAGAAAATATAGAATATCATATCACAAAACACAATAGCCATACGGGAAACTCGGATATAGAAAGGCTAAATAGTACAATTAACGAACGCATAAGAGCTCTTAATTTAGACGAAAAATTGCCAATTCAAACGCAAATGTTAAAAGCTATAAAATTTTATAATAACTCCTACCATTCGACAATTAAGACAACTCCCATCGCTGTTTAGGAAAAGAAAATAGACCACGAAATTATTAAGCAAAGGATAGATGACAGTAAACAAAAAATGTTAGATAAACGTAATATTAACCGCGAGAACTACGAAGAAAACCGACAAGAGGGTTATATTTGGAACTATAAGGTTCTTCGGCATAAAGAAGAACCTAAATTCAGAAAATATAAACTTGCAAATGTCCATGTAAGAAATATTAAAAGACCTCAAACATTTTCAGGCGAAATTGCTGCTTCTCCTACTGGCATGGATATAATACCCTTCAGCCATCGAAAGATGATCATTGAAAAAAACGAAACGGAATTAGGATATGCACAAATCACAACGGACGAGGTAGAAATATCAAGCAAATTCGACATAGTGTTACACATAATAAATCCTAAGGAAATTTTAGCAGTCATTGATAGCTTAGAAACTTCAATAAATCTTCTTGATATAGGCGACAGTAAAGTTATAGCAATTGACCAAATCAACATTGTAAGAAATAAAATCAAAACTATATTACCCAATAGATCGAGGAGAGGACTGATTTATCTCGGTGGTACTTTTATGAAATGGATATACGGAACAATGGACAATGAAGATAGGCAGAACATTGAGAACCACTTTAGTACGACCGACGCAAATATTCACAATACTATTAATACCGTAAATCAACAAATAAAAATAAACAACAATTTTAACGAAACATTTCACTTAATTAAAACTAGCATAGAATCAGACCGCATAAAAATTTTAGGTAGATTAAATGAAATCAGTAAAATAGAGAAACTTTATATTCTAAAACAGTGTATTTGGAACTATTATATAAATTGAACGTAATTCGAAACCAAATCGAAAATATTCAGGATAATATAGCCTCGGCTAGATCGGGGATAATCCACCCGAATATACTGACAAGCTATGAAATCAATACTTACCAAATAGATCTAAGAAAATTAACATACATAAGATTAGGATTAGCGAAATACCAAAATAGCTCACTTGTACTTGCAATCAAAATTCCAACTGAAATAATAACTACAAATAAAAGTCTCATTGTACCAATCGTAAATTCAAAAGGGAACCAAATCGATCAAGATTTAGAATATGTAATAGTACTCATTAATATCACTTACACATATGAAGAAGACAAAATATAACAGGAGTTAAAAGTAAGCAATAATTGCATTTTCAAAAATAGTTGTAAATTAATAAATGTAGGATACGAAGAATACATTAAAAAAAATGATAATATTATTATTGTGAATAACTTGAAACAACGATTCCTAAATAGCTCTTGCGACGAAAGAAATGTACCACTAAATGGAAATTATTTAATATCATTTTATAACTGCATAGTGCAGATTGATAATAGAAAATACAGCAACAATGTGTACAAGTTCATTAATAGATTTGTTATACCTACTCCTAGATTCATAACTTCCATAAAGGAAAATTTATAATTTAATAAAATTGCATTTAACCTTTTAACTTATTTCTGTATTGTATTTATATTTAAGAAAAAATAATGTTAATATTAAAGTTGTCAATAAGACTCAGGAGAGTCGTTTTTCTGGCCGTGGAGGTATTACATGTAACCATGAGCCAAACACAGAACAGCGACGGTCATCGAAAATATTTTAACAAATACATTTTTTGCCTCCGTTCGCATCGTCAGCGATACCGCCGATCGAACGGAATTGAAGAGTCGATGACCGCCGTTCATGCATATTTGCATTTTAGAATTAAGGTTTACATTAAGAAAGAAAAAATGTAAGTCAGTCTTAAGACCAACGTAATAAAGACAGACGTTTCCAAAAGTGAAAGTTTTTCTTTTAATGCAAGAAGGGCACACAGTCTGTTATGCCTCGAGAACGTTGAATGTCCATGGACGCAACTATGTAACAATTGAAAAAGAATTGCTAGCCATAATATGGGGAACGAAGTATTTCAGACCATATTTATATGGAAAAGAGTTCGACTTGCAAACAGATCATCAACCAATAAAGTGGTTATATACAAAATATTCTGGCAAAGACATTAATCCCAGATTACAAAGGTGGCTCGTTCAATTAGGTGAATACAATATCAACATAGATTATATTAAAGGTAAGGACAACAAAGTAGCCGATTTCCTTAGTCGTCTGAATGTAGACAGAAATGAAATAAACACGGTTGAAAAATGTGCCGATAAATTCAGCATATCTCTAGAAAACTTGTTCAAAAAAGTTCTCGATTCAAATAGTTCTAAAAAAAATAAATAACAATGAATCCATAGACATTCAGACCAATCATTCCCAAGAAGAAAACTCAAACGATCATATCCCAATCCTAGAAACAATAGTAAACCGTTTCAGAACTCACATAATATTGCAAGGCAAAAAGGAAAGAGAATTCGTGAAGACTTTTAAGAACAAGCGAATATTCATTAAGACCAACGTAAATAAAGACAGACGTTTCCAAAAGTGAAAGTTTTTCTTTTATTTGAATTCTTAACTTAATTCCCGCTCCCCGCTCCAGTCTGCAGCTTTTCTGCTGAAGCCGATAGGGAAGGGTGCTTTACAAGATTTGGAGTTGGTTTTACTTCCTGCTTCCTCCTTCCGGTCGTCTGAGATGATGAAGACGGTTGTTCATTTCATTTTAACGAATTTTTATTACTCCATTCATTTACTTACATGCTAGACAAATACGCTTAAAGCTAGCTTTATTAACTTAACTAAATATAACCTAACCTACTGACACTCTACGGGCGCTCTAAGTTAAACCAAACGAGCTAAAATAATGTCTTTCGACTTCTGTCTATCTATTATATAGAAATTTTACTAACTTATTTTAAAACTAAGACAAATTGAATAGTTTTATAACGAAAAAAATAAGTAAATGGACTTTTTATATTTTGTTTAAACTTAACCTAAAACTAAACGAAAAACTTCTCTAAAACTTAATCTATCTTCAAATTACATAAAATCTACTTAGCAATTAACTAATAATAATAAATATGTAATAATAACTTACGCTTGCTGTTGGCCAAGGCTGACAGGACATGCTATCACATTGCCTTAAGGGCACTCAAAATTATTTAAAGACGACAGAGTTCTAGTATTCGTCCAACCACCAAAACTTTTTGTGTTGCTTTCGACACCCGCCCTGTTGCGGTCTGATACCGCTAATCTTCCCTGGACCAACCTTTTTCTAAACAGATAGATTAACGCTTCACGGGGAATAAAGCCGTTAAGGCACAATGCCTCATGCTGCATATCATTGGGGTAAAAACCCCCGGAGATCAAGTTGTTGGTCGAAGACATTGCTCTTGTTATCTGACTTCGAATAAGTTTTGTCAGAAAACTATCCACTCTGATCAGGTTGGCCTCGTTGTACAGGATTTTATTACTAAAGAATTTTTTGTACTCAGACTTTGGAGTTCAGTATAAAATATATAAATCTTTTCAATTAAGCTTGCTCCCACGTTGAACCGCTTGATACATCCATAGGCAAGGAAAGACCGAATGATGGCCGTGTAGATCACCTTTACCTTGGCATCTAGTTGACTGCTATTGTTGGGGTAAGGTTCGGGATCATGCGAAAAAACAACACCAAATTTTGATTTTTATTATATGTTATTTTTACTTTGTGTTGGGACCTCTTCGACGGGTTTTAATAAAGTAAGCGAGAATTGCCTCCTGTGAGTGGTATACAATTTAACAAACACTTATAAATTAGGCTGTCGGATAGGTGACCAATGTCATCGAGAACGCATTCGGTTTTATAACGTTTCAGTTTATTTGTTCAGTTAAATTTTACACAATAGAAAATTTAAGTTCAAGTTTTTTTGTAACCAGCCTAAACCAAAGTACCCAACGTTTTGGTCCTTCGAGCCGGATCCAACCTAAAATTTGTTAGTACAAAAATAATATATATTGGATAAATTCAAGTATACGCAATTAATTGTTGCAATTTTAATTAAATAACGATAAAATCGCTGAAGATTCCTGCGATGTGTGCGGCGTGTTCTGGGAATCAGCAGAATATGCGTATGAAAGGTGTATAGGTTTCTCAGACGGTGAAGAGGATAAATGTTCCGAAATAGAAGAAGTCTCTGAACATATTCGTAAAATGTATTTTGACTACAGAGCAAATATTCTCGATGCAATAGACAAAGTGCAAACCAAGGAAATCAATCCAGATGCACCAGAAACCGGGTCGACTACAACAGTAGCATCTCACAACTCAGATATTCGCTTGAAAAATATTCCTATGCCCCTAATTTTTTTTAGTTACTAGTCCTGAAGAGGTTTTCGAGATAAATTTATTTCTCTGGTCCACCACAATGCGTCCTTATCTGAAATTCAGAAGTTGGTGCCCAGTCGTTTTCACGTCCTGTTAACAATTTAGCAAAAAGTCAATTTCCAATGAAGGCAATATCTAACAATTTTCTTACCTCACCTCGGCGGTGAATCCAAATACTCCAAGTTTTAAGCCACCGGGACAGGAACAGTCTTTACGAATTCAGCGTGGCGCTCCGAATGTCCAAGTCTGTTCGAAGAGACCCCTTGTTGCAGTAACATTTTCAACACTTACCACTCTGTACCAAATGCGTCTACCCAAGTTATGTTGGCTACAGCTATCGTAAAGGTAAGCGGCTCTTCCGGAAAGGTTGTTTCTTTTCGAGCATTGCTAGACTCAGATTCCTAAGCGTCTTTTATAACCAAGTCAGCACTTCAGCTTCTCGATTCGAAGCACAAACGAACTTGTATCGAGATAGGTTTAATTTACTCATCCTTTGAAGTCTCTATCCAGGCTCTTGTAAATAAGTCGCTATCTGGGCATATCCCGGCGCAGAACCTCTCACGTTATTATCTGCCACACAACGCGGTGATTAAAGAAAGTAGCTCGAGTAGTATTCGATGCATCCTATAAGACTTCAGATGGGAAGTCTCTTAATGATACGCTGATGGCAGGACCGGCCCTTCAAAATAAAATGATCAATGTCATCTTGCGGTAGAGACTATAAAAATATGCGTTTACAGCCGACATCGAAAAAATGTACCCTCAAATCAGGGTAAAAGATGAAGACTCCATATATCAGCTTATACTGTGGTGAAAAGATCCTTCCGAAATATTTAAAACATAGCGACTCAAAACGGTGACTTTTGGTACTGCATCATCTCCTTATTTGGCCATCCGCACCCTCCATTGGATAGCTGAGGAAAGAAAATCCTCATACGCGAGTGCGGCAAAGATGATTCGGGAAGAAATGTACGTTAATGACCTTATCTCCGGAGCGGATACAAAAACAGAAGCATTCAATACCAGTGATTTGAGGCAACCTGCGTCACCCCAAGACCGAGAGATGAAGTTTTTACATAATTCGGAAAATTCCAGTCAACTGAAAATGCTACGAATCTACTGGCTCCCCTCGGGAGATAGTGTTTTGTTTAGGCACACTACCACAAACGGCCCACAACTAACCAAAGCCATTTTATCAACCATCGCTAGACTTTCTGACCCAATGGGATGGATTGCGCCATGCATCATTAAGGCCAAATGTTTTCTGCAGCTACTGTGGCTCCGACAGATAACGTGGTATGAACCAATTGAAGAAGAGTATCGTATGGAATGGAACACATTTTTTCAAGACTTAGAAGCCGTGAATCGGATCCGCTTACCTCGATGGGTACATACAGGAGGATGTCTCAAAAATGCGGAACTCCACGGCTTTTGTGACGCGTCGGAAAAGGCATTCGGAGCTGCGGTGTACATTCGCAGGAGGAAGATCCCATATGAGCCTTCTGTTGGCAAAGACTAGTGTTAATGATAATAACGCTTAAAGTGCATACACGTCTTTCACCATTTTTTATTGATGCCACTTCAGCTAAAACTGCCGATTGCAGCGCGAATGTTGACCCATTTCGGAAATCATTGCAGCACAATTACTTTCCGCATAAGCAATTTATTGTATTGCTGAATTTGTATTATTGCATGTATAAATAGCAGGGCATTTTGCTCAAAAAATTGATTCTTTAAAAGTTTAAGCTAACAGAACCAATGTCTTTCATTTAAATAAGCAATTACAAGGTGTAATTGCGAACAGTGGTCCTTCGAGCAAAAAAGTAATAACCATTGCTAAGCCGTTTTTATTTCTTAGTATGAGGCTGCACTAGGGTGGTTATATACTATCGCGCTTAAAGTAATAGTTTACTTTGAAAAAATTAAGTGGTAATTGTTTACCTTGAGAAAAAAAGTAATATAAATATATAGTACAACTCAATTATGAATAATATTGAAAGAGTTATCGATAACTTTCAAGATGTCATCGTCCAGCTGGAGAGGTTAGAGTTAACCTTACCAAGCTGGGACTAGATAATTGTACCCCGGAAATGCTTGCGAGGCAATATGACAAGGCAAAAAGGCTTTGGTCTTCCATCAATGCTAATTACGCCACCATGATGAACTTAAGCGAACAAACCGCAAATGCCTTTCTGCCGAAGTACGAAGCAGCAAAAGCCATCTTTTCGAAAATCAAGGTGTTTATTGCCAAGAACTCTGCAGAATAAATAGAGGAGGACGAGAATGAAAGAGAAAATCCAGTCTACCCAGGACCTAGCCAGGCTCCCGCAAACCCGTCGGACTTAGATCCTAACCCGGAGACACTTGAAGTAATCAGTTTCCCAAAGAATCTCAAGCCGACTCTTTCACAAGAAACTGAGCAACTAACTATCCAGACTTTCAAGCTGCCAGCCCAACCCACGTATACATTTGTGCACGGAGTTGGGTTTGTTTTAAATAACCCCGTGGGACGGGTACATCAGAGTTACACAAACAACCCACCACAGCAGCCGCCCCAGAATGCTCAAAAAAAGACCACCGAAGCACTTTTGCACATTTTAGCGAAACTCACGCTGGATCGAGAGCACGCTTCGCAGGGCGTTGAGCCGGCATATTATGGTATTAAAATCCCGGAAGTTAGCCTTCGTCAGTTAAGTGGCGACATCACTAAGTATCGCGAATTTAAGGAACAATTTGACTCGCTGGTGGTGAGCAATCGAACCTCAAACATAGATCGTTTCACGTTGCTCATATACAAGCTGGTTGGGAAAGCTTTGGACGCAATAAGTGATCTTGATCTCACTGGAGATAACTACCATACAGCCTGGTCACTTTTGGATCGAAGGTTCGATAACCCAAGGCTCCTTGCAAAAGTAGAATTAGAGGCTTTGTTACCTCAACGCCCAACGGTCCATGGAGATGCAGAGTCCATCATTGCATACTTACACCATACTAAAGGACGGCTTTCCAACCTGAGAAAAAATAAGGTAACTGAAGAACAGATCATGGCCTACCTCATTCTTCGTGGTTGAGACCCAATTACCCGAGGAAGATTAGAAGATTCTTTCATCTCTAATACTAGACTTCTCACCTTCGAAGAAATTGAAGAGTTTTTGTACAAGGAATATCAGCACCATTTAAACCAAAAAGATAACCAAAAACTTATGCAACCAAATCGAAAGGCGCCCAAGAAGGATTCCTGTATTCCGCACTCTAGAGTACTTGCCACCGTCCAATCACGGAAAACTTGCAAGGGTTTCATCTGCACTGAGCAATATCAAGTTACGGATTGTCCAAAGTTCTTAAGTTCCCAGAATGGGGAAGCAATTTTTTGATTGCGTGATCAAAAAATTTGCTTATATTGTGCAAGGCATCGCTTTAACTACAACTCTCCATGCAAATCAAGGCAGTTTTTAATATGTGAAATCTTCCAAGAACCTCATATTACGGCCATGCATCCACAGCCAATTTCGAACCGGGCTGAACAGCCAACAGCAAGCGGCAATTATGTCAAAATGAGTCTGAAGAATCCTCTTACGTGATCTTGCCAACGGCTATTGGAACACTTCTTCTGAATAATGAAAACATCCCTATTCGCTGCTTACTAGATCAGAGCAGCCAAGCCAATTACATTTCCGAGGATTTGGTGCAAAAATTATGTCTGCCGAAAAAGGCACACTCGTCAATGTGATTGGAGTAGGGAGAGATATTGGAATAGTTCGTTCCATTGCTAGCCTCAAACTCAAACTTGATCATCCAGAACTGCCATGTAAACATAAAAGCACTTTTAGTCAAACGTGTTACTGGATCACTTCCCAGCATGTCCAGTCACATCAATTGGAAGTCCTCATATGACAAACCACTCGCAGATCCACATTTTAAGAGACCGGCACATGTACCCCTATTGTTAGGTGGACCTGTATACCCAACAGTGTTGCGACCTGGACTGGAGAAAAAGGGTGGACTGTTATTGCAAAATACTTATCTTGGTGGGTGGATTGTATCTGGAGACCCGGGGAGCGGGGTTGGAAATCAGACCACAGTCTACACGACGCTTTCTGAATTCGAGTCAAACCTTATAGATTTTCTGGATATGCCAACCACTAAAGAAGACATGAGTGATGACGAAAGTTCGTTCTGCGGAAAACTGTTTGTTGAAAAACACTACCGAACCAAAGATGGTCGTTATATCGTCCCCATCCCTTGGAAGGTCGACGCCCCTGCACTAGGTAGCCCATATAGAACGGCTGTAAAATTCTAAATTGGTCAAGAAAGACGTTGGGAGAAAGATGAAAACTACAGAAAAATGTCAAACGACTTTACGGAAGACTATCCCGCATCTCAACAGATGTCCCCAGTTCCTGTTATGCGCCAACGAGACGAAACTGGAAACGCATTCTACATTCCATACATGAGTGTTATCCGCAAAGATGCTATTACAACCAAGTTGAGGAATGTGTTCAACGTCAGCGCACCCTCAAGTAACGGAGTCTCTCTGAATCAGCTCATCCACCCAGTGCCGAAATTATCGTCCCACATATTCCATATTATCCATCAGAATCCACAATACGATTCTCATCTTCACCAGTGATATCAAACAGATGTTCTGCCAGTTCCTGATACCTGAGTCAGACCGTGAGAAGTTCAGAATCATCTGGCGCCCAAACAAAAGTGAACCTTTAAATACTATAAATACTACTTGAACACCGTGACCTACGGGGTTGACTGTGCTCCATAGCAAGCTATACGGACGGTCCACCAGATCGCTGAAGATAACGCTCCAGACCAGGAGACAATAGACATAATCAAAGGCTCAATTTACATGGATGACCTCGTTCATGGAGCCGATAGCGTTGAATAATGCCAAGAGCAAATTGCTAAAATAGACGCCACATTGGAGGCCGGGAAGCTATGTCTGACAAAATGGTCATCAAACAAGCCAGAAATTCTTAATTATGTGGATGATTCCAAAAAACTGACCGCCTATCAAGAGGGTTCCGGTCCAACAAGAAAAATCCTAGGGATTAACTACAATTCAGCAGAGGATGTGTACTTTTTCCGAACTTCCAATCAAGACAAATTCGAATTCACCAAAAGAAGTTTGTTATCTGTAGCAGCATCGCTTAACAATCCCATAGGTTGGATCCTTCCAGTCGCATGCTTCTCCGAATACGGATCCAAGAGCTGTGACGATCTGGTAGACGAGAAAACACAACGAAAGTTCAGCCAGATATTGGGAACGTTTTCACAGCTCAATGACATAAAAACTCCGCGCTGAATCGGTGGAAATAAAAGCACGCCGATTGAGCTTATTGGAAATTGTGATGCCTCCGGAGATGGATTTACAGCCGGGTAAGAATGGGAGTCCGAGAGGGAAACGGGTCAAATTATACTATCCGCCTACAAGCTGCCAGAGGTCGCATTACCCCACTTAAAACAAAAGCAAACAAAGAATATAAACTCTGCACAATCCCGAAGATGGA
The DNA here is from genome assembly GCA_963555765.1 of Orthonevra nobilis. Taxonomy (NCBI): domain Eukaryota; kingdom Metazoa; phylum Arthropoda; class Insecta; order Diptera; family Syrphidae; genus Orthonevra; species Orthonevra nobilis. The sequence goes on along the minus strand of OY743224.1, from coordinate 80,287,884 downwards.
GCTTGAAGGAATCGTGTTCCTAACTGAACTATTCAGGTAGGTCAGTAGTAAGCTTCACTTTATGGATATAACTATGATCGCATATACCGACAGTGCAGTTGGCCTAGCCTGGGTGCGCAATAGTAAGAACATTACCAGCAAATTTGTAAAAACAAGAGTCAACAAAATTGGAAAGGTCATCAGTCCGATGAAGCTCCACTACGTCAAATCTGCTGACAATCCGGCAGATCCGGCCTCACGCGGACTAACGCAATGTCAATTGACAAACAGCAAGCTCTGGTTCGCTGGCCCGTCCTGGCTAATGCACGATCAGTTGCCACTCACTCCGTTTAAAGAAATGGAGATCACCATTAGTCAGTGCTTCTCAAAATGAGCTAACAATGGACAATTTCATCGAGAAGTTCTCCTGCTTCAGACATTTACAATGAGTAATTGCACACTGTCTTCACTGGGCTAGTAAAAAGGAGGCGCGAAGAACTGGTCCACTCTCAGCTGAAGAAATATCCAACGCTAAAGTTAAAATCATTCGGTTTCAGCAACATCAATCATTTGCAAACGAAATAGCCCATTTCAAGACATCATAAAACTTTTCCAAAGAAAAGCTGATTGACTTCTTTTACTCCTGTGTTTGGTCCAGATGACAACATCCTTCGCGCGGGTGGGAGGATTTCTCTCGCCAACCTCCCGGAGAGTCGAAAGCACCCGATAGTATTAGCCAAATGCCACCTGGTTGATTTATTAGTACGCCAAACACACCTGGATCACCACCGGGATTTCTTCAACAGAGCACTTAATAAAGGAAGAATTCTGGATTCCCGGTTTAAAATCACGAATAAAGAAATATATCCGGAGTTGTTCAGTTACCAAAGCTGTTCATCTAGAGATCAACCAAGAATGGAGCAAGATCACCCATAGTTGCAAGGCCCAACAAGCGATCCAGGAGATTGTTTGGAAGTTCAACCCGCCATATAGCCCTAACTTCGGCGGACTATGAGAGGCCGCCGTTAATTCTATGAAACATCTAATGAAGAAAATGTTAGTTACTGAATGCTATCCTGACAGTAAGGGAGATGTACGAAGAGTCGATGTGAAGACAACCAAACGGAAGGTCGTGCACTGCGCAACAAATCGTTTGGTCCCTCTTTTTCCAGAAGATACCCAGGACGAGCCTGCCATATGCCGTAGCAGTCGGCCGCATAGTCGCACCACCTCACTGCTTACTTGAGTCCTCTTATGTTGGCTAGCTCTCGCTACCCCAACTACTAAAGCCTTGGAAATTCAAACACTCACTCCAGGTATTCATATTCACTGACTAGGAGACGCTTTCATCAAATATTCCGACTTGGAGTTCTCGGTCGAAACTTCTTTGAATTATACTTCTGATCTAATTACCATCGACAATCATGTGAAGGAATTCTACGACTACTGCCAACAATATCAGAATAGCAGCTACTCGAAGTTATATCAACACTGCCATTCCCTAGAAGAAGCTGTTAGACGCGAGGCCATGACAGTTAAGGAAGGAATCAATGCAAGCTATGTTAGTGAACGAACCAAACGTTTCATCGCACCCATGGTTATAAAAGGAATTATCAAATACAGTCCCCAAATTCTTATGACTGCCGGCATTGCGTATCAAGCAGTAGAAAATTACCAACTAGAGCATCAAATCGTCCAATTGGAGAGTAAAATAAAAAAGGTAATTGAAGTGTCCCGCCTCATGACAGACATCAATGAGCTTGAATCAAAATCTATCCGCGTGCAACTGCATACCTTACTTAAACACCATCAGCAACTTCGGCTTCAAGAACATATGAACGATTACTCAGCCAGCATTCTAATCCTTATCAGCTCTATCCAGGCAAATCATCAGAATATCATCACTATCCGGCCTATTGAAGCTCTGAAGACTCATGCCCATAATTTGAACAGTGGTTTGAACTTCTGCAGGCTACCAACGGTACGGGATGCATCCAAACTATTTACCTTTAACAAAATAACAAAGGCCGTCCGCAGTGATAAGGTTATCGTGACGTTCAACATTCCTCTGGTCCTAACAAGAGTTCTCTTTAAATATGCCTTAATTAGAGTTCTAACCAGTGAGTATCATGCTATCCGTCTAGACCACAGAGACTTCGTGCAGTAAATTGTACTCAGAAATGACAACCAAACTTCCTTCGACCCAAACCAAGTTATCGATCTGGGCAACGGAATCTATGATGTAGTTAAGGAAACACAACTAAATGACTGCTGGAAAGAATTAGTCAAAAGCCCCACTTTCCCTTCGGTTTTGGACATATGCACCTTAATTCCAGTTAACACGGAATTCGAAAAGGTTTACCGGTCGCAGAATGATCTCGTAGTCATATTTAAAACAAATGCCAGCAACGTCTGTATCGTATGCAACGCCACGCAGACAGCGCTCGTAACAAAAGTTAATCTAGTGAGGTTTCCAGGTTGCAGAATCTCCAGCACCCAGTTTGATGTTAATAACTACTACTGGGATTCCTGGAAACATTGGTACTGGTACTTAGGGGCTGCTTTTACCGTCTTTTGCATCACTCTATGTTCACGACGACAAAAGTCAGAGATTCTCAACGTTAGTCACCTCCATAAAGAAAACAAGACACCCGGAAGTTGGATACAGGCATACAAGACTCAACGCATCACTATACAGCAAATAAACACGGACACAGTTTAGATTTATAGTACTTCGAAATTCAGAGTAAGCACTTTTTCCGCCGGGATTTTGTTTATGATAATAAGGCTTCTGAAACAACCAACCAAAAAAGTGCATACACGTCTTTCAGCATTTTTTATTAATGCCACTTCAACTAAAACTGCCGACTGACTTGCAGCGTGAATGTTGAGCAATTTCGGATATCATTGCAGCACATTTACCTTCCGCATAAGCAATTTTTTTTATTGCTGAATGAATGAATAGCAGGGGCATTTTCCTTAATAAATTGATTCTTTAAAAGTTTAACTAACAGAAACAACGACTTTCATTTTAAATAATTGCGAACACCAGGGTGGCACCAATTAAGTCAGTTAGCATTCCACGGCTGGAATTATGTGGTGCAGTCATACTAGCGAGGCTTCTTCATCACGTCGCCAAGGTCCTCAACATTCCGGATGATAAGTTACATGCATGGATGGATTCCAATATAACCCTGTGTTGGATCAAGGTCCCATCATCCCGATGGGAAACATTTGTCGGAAACGGAGTCGGAGAAATTCAACGGCTGACAAAAATATCCATGGCGACACGTCCTAACGGAACATAACTCAGCAGACCTAGCGTCCCGAGGAGTACTGCCCTCAGCGTTAGTGCATCTGCATTTGTGGTGGAATGGACCATCGTTTCTGCACTCGAATTGGGATTTTAAGATGCCCAACCAACCAACGCATTTCCCACAGAGGAAGGACAAAAACCAGTACATGTTATCGAGGTGAGGTAAATTAAAACCAAATAGTTTTGCTGATAGGTAGGGTGTCCAGATTTCCAAAACTGGTCAGGATAGTTGTCGTAGGTTTATAAAATACTTTCAATAACATTACCCAAAATTTTGTCATTTCATTCGAAGTCTGCGCCGCACCCCGTATATTCGAAATCGCAAAAGATTTACGCCGACGGAGCTCCAAGACGCAACTAAAATCATTGTCAGAATCACCCAAAAGGAAATGTTGCGAGAAGGCATCACCAAGGCAAGAGGATCTTTATATCCATTTATAGACAGTGACGGAGTTCTTCGTGGGGCGGAAGACTCAGGCATGCCAACATACCCTTTGACCAGCAGCATCCTATCATATTGGAGTCAAGACACAAAATTTCAAGACTTATCATATGCGAAGCACATATAAAAACACTACACGGAGGCATCCAGCTAATGACGGTTTATTTAAGACAGAATACTGGATATTGCTAGCAAAAAGGACCGTCAAGAAACACATAAACAGCTGCATCATCTGCTATAGACATCGAAGCAAGACCGCACAGTGGCTAATGTGAGAGCTGCCAGCACCTCGGGTTACCGAGTCAAAGACTTTTACACACACTGGCGTCGATTACGCAGGACCCATAAACATCCCTGCTTTGAAAGGTCGGGGGGCTAAGTGCCATGAAGGATACCTAGCCATATTCATCTGTTTGAACACAAAGGCAACACAACTTCAGGCTGTTAGCGACCTTACCACGCAGGCGTTCTTAGCTGCGTTTCGATGATTTGCAGCAAGTTTACAGCGACTGCGGTACCAACTTTATGGGAGCAGATGCGGAATTAAGAAGTTTGATGGGGGATAGCATGCAGGACTGGAAGGAAATAGCGGATGTTCTACCAGCCCAGGGAACCAAAGGGAACTTTATTCCCCCAGCATCTCCGCACTTTGGGGGTTTGTGGGAGGCAGGAGTCAAAAGCGTCAAGTTTCACCTAAGGAGGTGAAAACACAAAAGGGAGAATTCAAACGACCGATTTCCAAACTATGTTCACTTCCTCTTAATGAAAACCCATAATAGCCCATATAAAAAATACATATGTTCGCCTTTATCACCAATTTACTCATTTCCAATAGAGACAGCTAGTAAACCCAGGCATGAAAACTTGTACACCCTCTGTCGTCATGCAAAGCACAAATGAAACTCACTCAAACCAATATTAAACGCACACTACATCAAAATGAAGACCCACTGAAATCGCACTTGCATACTTCCCATCTATAACCGTCACACAAATACACCTTCATACACCCATTGCACTCAAACTCTATACGTCCACTCATCACAATGCACAAAGAACACTCACACATTTACACACTAAAACATAGGTTCAACATCCATTACCCATTCAAACACAACACATGCACCCACAGACGTACAAAAAAAAAATAAAAACAATACTTTTTACACCAACAAAATGAATACACCCAAAAAAAAAAAAATAATTAAACATGAATAACTGAAATACAAAATAATAATATAATTAAACTTACACCACTAACCTGAGGCACCCTGTATTGAAATTGAATGCAAATGCTTGGATCTCGGAATAAATTCACGCACTACCGAAATTTAACTGATTTACTCCAACACGTCTGGTAACAACAAACGACCTACCACATATACCCAAGAACCCACGAATTTGACTGGTTTAGTGATGACTGAAGTTATGATGGAGTAAGAACACATAGCTTGACGATAGGCCGTCATAAGATGCCACTTCGGGTTTTAATACGCGCTACTCGGACTTTAGTGTCTGCACCGGGGAATATTTTGACTAATCTTCGCAATCGCCACTCATGGGGGGTAATCTTTCATCCCTGATGACCACAACATCATCAAGGCTGAGATCGCGTTCGCAATATTTCCACTTATACCTCTTATGGACCTCGTTTACGTACTCCTCTTTCCATCGTAAACACAAATGATGGTGCAGTACCTTCAGCTTTTCCCACCTTTTTGCAGTAGGGCACTTTTCCTCGGAGAAAGTGACCCGGTCTCAAAGCTGGATTGTCACTTGCACTTTCTGACACAGAGGATATTGGCCTGGAGTTTAAGCCTGATTCGATACGAGCAAGTAATGTGGAAAACTCTTCAATGTGAATTTATCATCGCCAGCGATCTTCTGGAAATGGGATTTGAATATTCTAGATACCCGCTTACCCTAAACCTCCCATATGTGGAGCACCAGGTGGGCTACATTTCAATTCAATTCAATTTATTTATTTAAAATAAGTGGTTTGTACATTAAGATTATATCTTTTATAGTACGAGAAAATATTTCAAATTTCCATTTTGCTTTAAATTATATAATGATTAAATTTTAAATTTAATTAAAACTTCGTATTCAGTTAAATTTTAATCAATCCTATTATTTATTATTTATTATTTTAATTTTTGTTATAATTTGGTTCCAATTTTTAGATAAGACTCCAATTTTAATTCAATTTTAATTTCAATTCTGCTGCTGGCAAAAATAATTAAAGATAGCAGTTTTAAAGCTTGCGGTGTTCGATATGCATTTGATGCGTACGGGAAGTGAATTCCATAGTCTTGTTGCATTAACGAAGAAGAGCCGGGAAGAATTCAAATATGTGAAACGAGGAATTATCAAATTAAAAGTTCGCAAAGAGCGAGCGAATTGCAATTTATTAGACAAGTAAGCTGGAGATTTATTATGTATAATGTTATGTAGGCACATACAGTTCCTTGCGTTCATATATTGTTGAAGGGTACAGCCTAGAACTCGTCTAGAAGATTCAGTTATATGAGCAACTCTACGAAGACCATATATATAACGAGCTGGGTCATTAAAAGCAACTTGCAGTTTATATTGTGAGTCACAAGTCGTTTGTCAAAGGCCTGCCTAACGTCATCCATTATATTTAACACAGCTGTGGAGCAGCTGTGTTTGGCACGGAACCCAGACTGAAACGGGTATAGTAGAGAGTTCGCACGCAGATGATTCTGAATTTGATTAGCTACCAACTTTTCAAAAACCTTGGACAGACACGGCAAGATGCTAATAGGTCTGTAGTCATCAGGAGATGTAGGATTTGACTTCTTGGCAACAGGTATGACTCTTGCAGTTTTCCAAATTTTTGGAAAAGTAGATGTCATTATGCACGTGTTAATTATCTCAGTTAAATATACAATTATTGAGGTAATATAAGCTATATCAAGCGCAATGGTATACCATCTTCACCAGTTGCATTCGACTTTATGGATGCAATACTAAGAATCATATCACTAACTGTGATCAATTCAAAGTCTGTTTCACGGTTTAAATGTGTGGCACCATCCGAACTAAAGTCAAAGTTTATTGTTTGGCTATTCTTAGAAATAAGATGATAATTTAGCTCATTTGGATCTAAATTACAGCTACTGTCTTTTTTGGCATTAACTCCAATTTGACGTAAATTCCGCCAAAGTGTTTTTGGTGTTAATGAGGTGTTTAATTTAGAGGAATAGTATCTCTTTTTTGAGGATCTGATTATAAATGTAGTATGGTTTCGCGCAAGCTTGTAAGCATTCCAGTTTGACACAGAAGGGGAATGCTTCCACTTACTACATTTTAATGCACAACGGACCTCAGAAGTGAACCAGGGGCAGCTTATATTCCGGATCATTACAACTTTCTCAGGAACATATTGGTTGTATAAGTTGCTAAGTATTGATTGAAACAGGCAGATCTTCTCATTGGGGTCTGATATTTGCCTACAGAGCTCCCATGGTGCCGATCCTACATTTCCAATTAATTTCTTGAGAATGATATTTTTGAGCAATGCTATGCTAAAACGATTGAAAAAATATTCGCAATTCGGCTGTTAGTGCCTTACTTCCTCCTGCAAAATTTGTAGCAGCCAGGAAAGCTGACGTAGATAAATCACTTGTTGCTACCAAGTGAAAAGCTTTCGTCGCAAAGCACACAAAAAAGCAAACGTAACCTTTAATTATACCACAGTTCCTCCCGGAAAAACTTTTAAGACTAAAAGGACCCGCGAAATCTATGCCTGAATTAGTGAAAGGTATAGTAAAGATTGTGCTCTCAACGGGTAAGGCAGCCATTAATTGGGTTTTCATTTTTGCTTTATGGATTGTACAGATTTTGCATTCACGAACGTACTTTTTGACTAATGTGTTAATTTTAAGAATCCAATAGGATGAGCGGAGCAAACGAATAACAAGTTGGTTCCCACCACGGATTTATATATAATGGGCAAATTTAGTGAGCAATGTACTGCAATGACATTGATAGGGGAATATGAACATTTAGGTTTGTACCGAGGGTGAGTTTTATGAATGAAGCGATAAACGTAACTTATAATTCGCAGTGTCTTAGACCAACAGAAGAATCCGGTCAGAATGGATTCTGGATGGAATGTCAAATATGATCTGAAAGATCTGAGTTCTAGGATGTCATAGCTAGGACTTTCCGGCTGATGACTTGGCCATCGATCTTAAGTCTGACAAAGCCAAAGCGGGCCACACCACCACAGTATGTTTTCCCAGAGTTCCCGGAACATGATTCCACTCACGGTTGCAGAGGTTATTCTGGATTTGCGAAACCCGGGTTCCAACGGAGGTTTTCCAAGTAGATGCCGTTTTTTTTTTAACCATGCAAGAACGATGGAGCTATCCGTCTATAGAAATAAGTCAAAGTTTTTAGAATTGATGGAGGCCAATACCTTTTTAACAAGCTTAGAAAGTAATAAGGATGCGCAAAGCTCAAGCCGCGAAACACTAATTTGTTTTACCGGAGCACCCTAGTTTTTGCGCAGAAAAGATGAGAGGAGTCGGATTGGTTTTCATGTTTCACCCTCATATACACAATTGCAGCATAAGCTCGGAGGTATCACAGAAACCGTGAATTTGAATGTAATCAGAAGGTATAAATTCTATCCATCATGGAATATGGATGGACCTTACAACGCAAATTTGTTTATGACCAACGAGTCCATCCCAGCTTGTTTCGTCACACCAGTTCTGTTGTATGATAATTTTAGCAGTTATAATAACCGGAGCTAACCAACCCACAGGGTCAAATAAACGTGCTATTATGGAGAGAGCCGCTCGTTTTGTTATTAACTTATGAGCATGATTAGTTTTTAGAGTCTCTAAAAGGCTATAGAAACAATCAGTTTTCGCATTCCATTGAATACCTAGCAATTTTGTTGAACATTTTTCATCGAACTTTAAGAAAACTTTATCCAAGAGAGTTTCTGGAGAGACGGTTGTTAATAACTCTACAATTCGTAGTCCATTTCCTGAGTTCCAACCCGGCAGATGATAACACCTCAATTGATTCTTGCTGAGCTCTGCCTGTCGATATTAGATCGTGAGCACCTGATATAACATCAACGACATACAGATCCTTTCTCAAAATGTTGGCTCCAATTGGGAACTTCTCTTCCACATCCTGAGCCAGCTGCAGCAAAATACGTATCGCTAACTAGGGGCCGCAGTTGATACCGAAGGTCACGGTTTTCAGTTCATAATCTTTTATGATCTGGCTATGAGAGTCTAGAAATAGGATTCTTTGATATGGAGTATGATCAGGGTGAATTAAGATGTGACGGTACATCTTCTCAATGTTCGCGTTAAAAACGTATTTAAAAGACGCCAGTTTGAGATCAAAGTTATAAGGTCGGGTTGAAGGCGTGGATACAGGACATCGTTTAAACTCGTGCCACTAGTGGTAGGGTTCGAATCATTTTAAACAACCCGAATCTTGGTTGTTGTGCTTTGAGGTATAACTACTGCATGATGCGGTATGACGTACGATTTCATATTCTCCTCGTGACTGTCCTCCTTGTCTTGGTGATGGAGCCCGGTGACTCTCTAGGGCGATGACAGGTCACCCAAACTGAACGGTCTACTGAAAGCTGCGGCTTAACTGGAGATAGTGAGGCCCCAACGGCAAAGAAAAATGCGCCATGCGTCAAAAACCAGCGTGCCATCAGAAGTGCCAGGTTCCAACTCAACCATATCATGGAAAAACCCGAGAACAACTGGACTGACAAAGACACGTTTTGCCGGACGAGCAATACTTTGGCAGAGGCAGCCAGCAAACCTGCATCAGGATTGCCAGCACCCAAGCAAAAGGCAGCTAGAAATCTGACAAGACTACTACCGGAAAGAAGAGAAGGTTGACTGCTAACAGTAAACCTACTCAGATTGAAGGGCGCCCAGAAGGACCTAGTTCAAGTCACTCGATAAGATGACCTACTAAAACTAGAACAATTGGCGAACTGACGGGCAAACCTGTATCAGGTGTGCACAAGACAGCAGCCCAAAAGTTCAAACGTTCAAACGACCAAGATCCCAGAATGGCTCACAAGACTCCAAAGGAGGCAAGGAACATTGATACAATGAACCGAACCTTCGGTGAAGTCGTAAAAAGTGATCTTCTGTATGGGATCTCAGACATGCAGAGCGATGAAGGCAGGCTCAGTGTGGAAAATTGGTAAATTTTAACGACCATGCTTTAGCTAGAGCCAGAGCAGTATCGATATGTTTGTTAAAACAAAGAAACTGATCCAACCAGATCCTAAGGTATCTGACAACACTTCCATTCGCCAGTGGCTGCCCGTTTTGTCCAACAATAGATAACATTCGCTTTCTTTTAAGTATTTCTAGAGGCCCTAGATAAAGGAGTCCTGAACGGTCTCGCACTTATGGAAATTGATCTTCAACTTCCAAACAGCGCAATAGCCCTGAATCTTTTCTTCTTCGGACTTGATCTGTATGCTATCAAGTCATCTGCGTACGCTATGGATTGGCGGAGGGATCCTTCTTGAGAGATCGCTTGTGAAGATCGTAAATAAAATCGGCAAAATAACTAAACCCTGTTATACTACTGTGTCCAAAAAATAAGGTGACATATGAATTTAAACTGCGCGCGTCGAAGGATTTGGAAATTTTTCTTTCTTTTTAGGTTGGTAGTACTGTCAGTGACATCTATGTGAAATTTCATGTCAAAATATATTCATTGTGTTTGAGATACGCGTCGTTTTGTGAGCTGCTAAAAGTGAGTTTTTCGTTTTTTGCGATGTCGAAATTTATTGAGCAAAGAATTTGCATTAAATTTTGTTTGCGGAATCAATTTTCTGCTGCGGATACGTTGAGGATGGTGCAGAAAGCCTTTGATGATGAGGCTTTGTCTAAAAAAAATGTTTACAAGTGGTATAGTGATTTCCAAGCCGGCCGTGAACGTGTCGAAAACGAAGAGCGTTCTGGGCGACCATCAACCTCAACCGATGAAGCTCACGTCCAACAATTCAAAGATTTGGTGTTGAAAAGCCATCGATTAACGATTAGAGACCTTGCTGATGAAGTTGGCTTATCGAAACGCTCAGTCAATACAATTTTGAAGGATGCGTTGGGCCTCAAGCGCGTCAAATCTCGACTGGTACCGAAAACATTGATTTTTTTGGAAAAAAGGCGTCGCGTTGAAGTGTGTGAAACAATGCTTTCCGACTACCAGGATGTCATGAAACGCATTATATCTGGCAATGAGACTTGGATCTATGCTTACGACCCCGAAACAACCGATCAATCGAGCGAATATCGTGCCAAAGGAGAGCCGAGACCAAAAAAACCGCCCCAAAGTCGCTCAAAAATCAAGGTCATGTTGACTGTTTTCTTCGATTATCGTGGTGTTGTGCTTTATTAATTCCTTCCAACCGGCCAAACAGTCAACAAGGAATATTATTGGAACGTTATGCGTCGTTTGCGTAACGCTATCCACCTAAAAAGGCCGGAATTGTGGAAAGACAATTCTTGGTTTTTACACCACGATAATGCACCATCCCATACCGCACTCATAATTCGTGATCATTTCGCCAAAAACTCAACCCATATCGTTCCGCAACCTCCGTATTCACCTGATCTGGCGCCGTGCGACTTCTGGCTGTTCAACAAGCTCAAAAGACCGCTCCGGGGACACCGTTTTGATACGATAGAGGAGATTCAAGCCGCAGACGGAACTGAAGGCCATCCCGGAAAGTGACTACAACCAGTGTTTCAAAGATTGGAAAATCCGTTGGCATAAGTGCATTGAATCGGGAGGGGATTACTTTGAAGGGGATGAAATTGATTTGGAAGAATAAATAAAGAATTTTCAAAATAAATACAATGTCACCTTATTTTTTGGACACAGTAGTAGACCGTTGTTAATTTCAAAAGTTCGAGCAGACGTCACACTGCCATTTTTTACAATAAACTGCCAGCTGGTGAGCATACCTAAGAGATGGCCACACTTAAAAAAGAGTCCCTTCAACCATACGGTGTCAAAGGCCTTCTCCAAGTCAATCAGCAAGGCACTCGTGCATTGTTTCTTACCTTTGTTCAATTGGATGTCTGATACCAGTTTAGAAACGACGTGTATGCAATCATGCCCAGCTCTGAAACCAAATTGGTTATCCGGAATAATATTTTTGTCCTCAACGCAATTGGTCATTGCTTTATTAATCACTCTTTCAAACACTTTACTTTGATGTTGGGAAAGAAATTTATCGACCGGAAATTTGCCGGATTGGATGTGTCTTTGTTCCGTTAAGGAATTGGTTGTATCACCGCTGACTTCCAATGAGCTGGATAATGTGAATTATTCAGCAAAATGTTCAACAGGATGGTGTAAATGTTTACCGCTTCTAGAGGAAGGTGTTTAAGAACAATGATCGATAGGACGGTGCGACACTGGACGTCGGATCCGGAGTGGAATGGGAGGGATCATCTTAGCTGGGACTCCCTACATAGAATTATAGTAAGTACGTTGAGGCTTAGCTTGAGTTTATCCTTTTATTTATGATTATTTAGAGTAGATAGGTTAGTAAGTGTACATCGATTAGGATTAGAGTAGTTTATTGTAGTATTCTGTTTAGTTTAGGGACTGAGTAAGGGTAGATATGTCAAGTCGGTCCCCGATTTTTTGACTTTGATCCACATTCAGCAGGAAACCCTGAACACCGGTTTCCACTTCTACCCTTTCTCTTTCTTCTCTTTTTCTCTCTCTCTCTCTACCTATTTCCTTGGAATAATTTCCTTTGTTGACGAGCAGGAGATATATGGAAAGGAGGACAAGGACAACACGGTCCAACAAGCTCAGCCGAGAAACCGCAAGCGTGCCGCCGTCTTCCGGACCAATATCAAAGATGCCGCCGTGGCCTTCCATCTATCACAAAAGACACCACCAGCTCCGTTGGAGTTGGGTCCGTCTCTTCTTATAATATTATTCTGACTGCACCTCAATTTGTGCCTCTCAGAAATCTTGGTTTCGCTAGCCAAAAGAACAGCGGGGCTTCGGTCTTGTAAAAACTTGAAGAGTACAGCTCTTCGTTTGATATTTATTAGCGAATTTACATTCACTGAAAGGATCTTAAAGCGTTTCTCCAACGGCGAACACATTACGACTGGGGCGCGTTAGACTCGGCAGCAGAGTGTAGATACGATCTACGCGTGTCGCCTTTTCCTGAATATGCTGTTGCAACTGACTAGTTTGAACCTTAATAAAAAGCAAAATAGCCAGCAGATCAGCATCACTGCTAGGTGCTTCAGGTCGTGAGGCTTGAGTAGCAACCTTCGGTGCTTGTTGTACCGTACTCCTCGGGTCGCAACCATTAGGGCGTAGGTCGTTCTGGGAGTGGTGTTTTTGTGTTTTGCGAAGAGATGGGCGTTTCACCTCCGCCTTCTGTTGATGAGCCAGGTTTACTTTCCTTACATCCTGCTACCTAGAACAACCCTGATAACTTGCAGTGTATCTCGACTTACAACAGAGAATGCACTGTTATCCTGTCCCTACCTTGCTGACATTCCTCCGCTTTGTGGTCCATTGCGCACTTAAATCACCGAAGAAGCATTTGACGGTTTGAAGCGGTGTGCCCGAAACTTTGAAAATGCTATCGCTACGGTTTAATTTTTCAGATGTAAAGCATTGATGAGCACTTTAATTTTCCTCTTGCTATTTAGTTTGCCGTTGGGAGTGAGCTTATCTAGGAAGTACAGTAATTGCCGATTCTCCCTTCTAGCCTTTGCAGCAAAGGTTACTCCTCAGGCTTCACGACCGGGAGCACCAAGTGGTAGTGCTGGCTATTTTGCTTTCTACTCAGGGGCAAATTAGTCAGCTACAACAGCAAATACAGGAACAGGTGACACGCGTAGATCGTATCTACACTCGGTTGCCGAGTCTAACGCGCCTCCAGTCGTAATGTGTTCGCTAGTGGAGAAACTCTTAAAGATCCTTTCAGTGAATGTAAATTTGCTAATAAATATCGAACGAAGAGCTGTACTCTTCAAGTTGGGAGAAGACCGAAGTCCCAATGCTCTTCTGGTTAGCGAAACCAAGCTCTCTCAGAGGCACAGTCATTATCATATCATAAGAAGAGACAGATCCAACTACAACGGAGCTGGATTTGCATTATAAGGTTATATACAGCGGTAAGGTGCGTAGATTCCAGATGCTAGAGGCTTGCATCATATGCATCCCCCTCCGTAGTGGGAAGAGGCTGTATATGATCGCAGCCTATGCATCTGAAGCTACTCAACAAATCTGTTTTATATCAGAGCTCGAGACACTTTTTCAATACTTACGTCCGGGTTCGGAAGAGAATTACTATCTCATGGCCGGAGATCTAAGCGCCAAACATAGAAATTGGAGAAATCATTCCCCAAACACTAGAGGGACCCTACTATTCAATTGGTGGGGTCAGAACAGTGTCGAGTATCGACTCGATTTAAAAGCGACGTATAGCCCGTCTTATCCCAGATCAGGAACCTGTATAGATCTTATGCTGTTTGACGAACGGATACAGCTGACTGACATGGACCGACGAACAATAAACTATCTTCACACATTCGTGTACAATAGTGACCATTGCGGATTTAGTGCCGTAGTCACAATTCCCAACGAAATTGCGGAGTTGGAGGAGTATGTTCAAACGCATTCATACAATTACAGTGGGACGCGGTGGACATGCTTCTCACGAAAAATGACAAGAGCACTCTCTTCGAACTCGCTCAACCTACCATCCAATAGGAATTTGTTGAACGAGGAGATCGACACTTACCTCAAACGGATGGACGACACAATAAAACAAACAATGGACAGAACAATTCCTAAGCACGAACTAACTAACAATGTTAACATTTACCGCAACGCTACGATAGACGCTCCATACCGACAAAAGAGTAGGCTATTGATGAGACATAAACTCCTGTACAGAAATTTCACCGACCCACAAAACTCGGAGGTTAGGACACTGAAATCACAGCTAAAAAACCTACAGCAATTAATTCAGCAAAATTACCGTGCTGCAATTAATTCGCATTGGAATAACAAAATTCGGGCTGTTAAAGCTAGCAATCCTAGTATGTTCCCGGAAATTAATAAACTCTTTCGAAGAAAAAATGAGAAAAAAAAAATACACTACCCTGCTTAACAATTTGCTGAATAATGCTCATTATCCAGCTCATTGGAAAACAGCGGTGGTGCAACCCTCCTTTCCAACATCAGCAAAGTGTTTGAAAAAGTAATCAATAGAGCCCTGACTGAGTGGGTTGAGGACAAATATATTATTTTTCCGGATAACCAATTTCAATGCGTACATGCCATGTCTTGACTGGTATTGGATATCCAATGGAACAAAGGTAAGAAACAATGCGCGGGTGCCTTGTTGATTGACTTGGAGAAGGCCTTTGACACTGTATGGTTGCAGGGGCTCTTTTTCAAACTTGACCAGCTCGGCATAAGGAAACCGCTACTGTAAATAATCTTAGATATGCTCACCAGCAGACAGATTATTGTGAAAAATTGACGTGTGACGTCTGCTGGGACTTTTGAAATTAACAACGGTCTACAACAGGGTGTAATAATTTCGTCGATTTTATTAACGATCTTCACAAGTGATCTTGTAGGATCTCTCCGCCTCGCCACATAACTTGATAGCATACAGGTCAAGTCCGAAGATCGAGGTCAGTGTAATTCGTTTGCAACGTGACTTCTAAAATATTCAGGTAATTTTTTTTTTTTTTTTGGAAGTTGAAGATCAATTTCCAAAACTGAGAGACCATTCTGTTTAGGACTCCGTTGTTTGCGTTGTCTGGGGCTTCTAGAAATACTAGGAAGAAGTGGCGAATGTTCTCTATTGTTGGACAAAATGGACAGCCATTAGCGAATCGAAGTGTTGTCAGATACCTTGGGATCTGGCTAGATCAATATCTATATTTTAACAAACATATAGATACTGCTCTAGCCCGAGTCAAGGCGGCTTTTGGCTTGACAAAGGTACTTATTCGGCCTGTTCTTTACTATGGCTGTCCCGTTTGGTTCAACGTTGGAACAAGCTTAATGGAAAAGATACGGGTTTTCGAGAGACGATGTCTTAGGGCTTGTTTCCATTTATATAGAACTGCAGAGTCTGAGTACAAAAAATTCTATACTAATGAAGTCCTGTTCAACGGGGCCAACCTGATCAGAGTGGATAACTTTTTGATAAAACGTATTCGAAGTCACATTGCAAGAGCAATGACTTCGACCAACAACTTGATCTCCGGGGCTTTTTACCCCAATGACATGCACTATGAGACAGTGCGCCTTTACGGCCTTATTCCCCCTGAAGCTTTTCTCAATTTAGATAGAAAAGGTCTGGTCCAGGATAGATTAGCGGTGCCGTTAATCTTCCACGTTGGTCGAAAAGCTGTGGACGGGCGAATCACTTACGACCAAGACATCGCTAGTAGCTCACCGGAGACCCTCAGGTTTAGTAGGGCGGTATCGGACCGCGACAGAGTTGATGTCGTAAGGCAATATTCTTATTACTGGTGGTTGTTCGAAGAGTAAAACTCAGTCGTCTTTATTTATCTTTAGTGCCCTTAAGGCAAACATAGCATGACCTGTCAGCCCTGGCCGGGTTACTTATGTTTAATGTAGTCTAAGTAGTTTTTAATATTATTGTAAGTTAGTATAAGATTTTAAGTTTTAGATTAGTTTGTAGTTTAGTATTTAAGTCTAGTTTTAGTTTAAACATAAATAAACATACATATACTAAGTTTTTCAAATAATTAATTACTTTTTTTAGACTTATTATTAGTTTTTTAAATTTAATTAACGTAAATATTAGTTAGTCGAAAGACATAGATTAAACTGTTAGTTTTAGCTTAGAGCGCCCGCAGAGGGCCAGTAAGTTAGTATAGACATAGTTAAGTTAATTAAGCTAGCCTTAATCGTTTTTGTCTACCACGTAAGGAAACATACGCAGCGTCAGCAATTTCAAAGTGATAAGAAATATTTCTTAGCCTTCGTCTCTTTCTTCTGCATTTTTATTGCTGGAAGTAAGTATCGTTGCTGTTAAATAAATAGTTAAAATTATCTGAGCTATTTTTACATCATACAAAATACTGCATAATGTCCGAATGACAGATGTCAATTTCACTTAAGTGGTTTCGAAAAAAAATCGAAGTTAGGAAATTGGTCGAAATTCAGAACACTGCAAGAAAATTCATTCGATTTCCATCTTCGATTTCGAGTCAAAAAAAAAATAAATAAATATATAAACAAAAAAAAGCATAAAGTAAATAAATACTTAAGTTCTATGTATTGGTTTGGCAACTGAGTAATTGCGGATTTCACTCATAGAATGTTTAAGTTGAATTTTTAGGTTTGCTGACGTAATCGAAATGTCAAACACATTTTGTTATTTGATAGTTGGCACTTCAACTGTCAATCAGTAAAAAAATTTTTTGATCGGTTGTGTAGTTTTTGCTTGGCGTCTGTTGAAAAATGGAAAATCAGAACGAACATTTACTTCAAATTTTGCTTTCTTATTTCCGGAAAGGAAAAAACGCATCGCAAGCTCACACAAAGTTACGTGCTGTTTATGGTGACGAAGTTTTAAAAGAACGGCAGTGTGATAACTGGTTTGCCAAATTTCGTTCTGGTGATTTTTCACTCAAAGATGAAAAACGCTCTGGTCGTCCAGTTGAAGTTGATGACGACCAAATCAAAGCAATAATCGATTCGGATCGTCACAGTAAAAAAAGTAAGATGCACTGAAAATCGCTCAAAGCAGCTTGGATATATACGAAAACTCGATATATGGGTTCCTAATGAACTGAGAGAAAATCATTTAACACAACGCATTAATATCTGCGAATTGTTAAAGAAACGTAATGAAAATGATCCATTTTTAAAACGATTGATTACTGGTGGTGAAAAATGGGTTGTTTAAAACAATGTCAATCGGAAAAGATCGTGGAGCTAGCCAGGTGAACCAGCTCCAACAACATCAAAAGCTCATATTCATCAAAAGAAAGTTACGATATTAGTTTCGTGGGATTACAGAGGAATTGTCTACTTTGAATTTTTACCACCCAATCGAACGATCAATTCAGATGTCTTACTCGGCAAAAATTATTGGAGCTTGGCTGGGATGTTTTTCCACATCCACCATATTGTCCTGACCTTGCACTATCTGATTACTTTTTATTTCGATCTTTGCAAAACTACTTGAACAGTAAAAATTTAAATAATAATGATAATGACAAATCGTACCTGGTTCAGTTTTTTGCTGAATTATGATGCAGCCTTAAAAATGGCAAAAGGTCATTGCTTAAAATGGTCAATACATTACAGAATAAAGTTATTTCGTTCCATGAAAAAATTGTCTTTTATTTTCTAAAAAAATTACTTGTTTGCCAACCTGATATAAATAATAAGCTGGTTCAGTTATTAAATAAATAATTCCAATGATGGCTGCCACAGATATATATAGTATTATCATAAAATTTATTACTAGCTAAATAAATAGATAAATAATTAAATATAAAAAAAACAAAATCAGTAAATAATTAAATAAATAAATAAATAAATTAATATGGAAATAAATAAAAAATAAGCAAATAATGACATGCATAAATAAATTAATAAATAATATAAATAAAGCAAAGATTATGATGTTACTGCGATTCATAGTTCAGCTACCGTATTTTTTCGAATGAATTCTTTTATTCCGCCCTTTTTTCTAAGGTGCATAAACGTAGACTCTGTTGATGTTGCGGTCTAGTTGATACCTTGATCGATAAACCTTAATTCAAACAGTTATTCCAGCAGACTCACTGTAATGAAGTAAAAACGCAGTCTTTTATCGCTGATCG
Source organism: Orthonevra nobilis (assembly GCA_963555765.1). NCBI lineage: Eukaryota > Metazoa > Arthropoda > Insecta > Diptera > Syrphidae > Orthonevra > Orthonevra nobilis. The sequence continues at coordinate 80,269,238 of OY743224.1, read as the reverse complement.
AAAAATAATGATCCTTTCTTTATTTATCTTGCCTTTTTTATTCTAAATTCACAGCTAGTTTTTACAACTAAAATGATTATGCTTTAAAAAGATATACATCAAAAAATATTTGCAATAATTGCACGATTGGCAATTATTAGAAAGACACCAAAAATAAGAAACAAAAAAAGACACTAAACAAATTAAAGAATGATCGAATTATGTGTAATTCGATCCTTGGCCATGAACTTATTTCGCGATAATGCTTAGTTTACAAGATGTGAGCTCAACAGAAGTGTTTAAAATTAAATGTACGAGTTAAACATTCTGCCCCGCGTTGAACAGAAGGTTCAATAGTAAAATAAAAGAAAGAAGTAAAACTAGAAATTACGATTATAAATGTACTTAAGGTTAGTTAGTAATATATTTATTTTCATTAGAAGAAAACTCTGTTTTAATATTTATATTATTCATCAATATGTACGTTAAACCTATCATCATGTGCTTGTGGTTGTTGCGATGGATGATGTCTTCTTGGAACATTTTGGTTAGCTTCTCATATCCTTGGAGTCGGAGTTGGTTCAAAACATTGTTTATTCCTTTTGGCTTTTAGATAACAATTAGCGGCCAGAAAGATTACGATTAAAATGGCTATTAGCACACCAGCATAGCCTATGGTATGGTGGACGTCATGATTTGGTTAATGGATTGATTTTGAGTTCATAAATTTTTCTATTTTCTGCTTCAATATCCTTACTTCGGATAGGTAACGTTGATAACCTTCTTGTGGAGGAACTAAGGCTACTTCTGACACGGGGATTGTCACATCAGTAAGGTTTCCGAGGGGGTTGAAAGATAGTCTAGTGTTTGACGGATAGATGTTATGTCCTCGAATCGTTAGGAATTGCTGTTTCATTATAAATTCCCTTTGTAGTTTAGCGATACCCGAGCCTCTGATGGTTAGATATGTTGTGTTTTGACCGCATACCACTTTCAATATGGTTTCTTGTCGTAAGGCGTATATCCATTCGTTTGGTTTTCGGAGTTCAGCCAACGAGGCCCATTCCCAAATTTTTGTGTCCGACATTGGTCATATGCAGGTAAGTGATAAAAAAAGGAGTTCTCACAGGCACTGGTTAACGTACCCTTATGATGTAGAGGTCCTCCCTGCTTGCATAAATACATTTCGTGATTGATTGACAAACAGCTCCTCAAATCTCTTTCAGAAATTGATTAGTATTGATCTCGATGTAGGTTAATTATAATATATGGAGTTAATGGTTGAATTGCGGTAAAGGTCCCATTAACCAACACTGGTACCGGTATTACGTCCTCTAACGATATTTATGGCATGGTGATTTCGAAAATGGCATGTTTCGGTAAGATCATTCCTTCAATGGTCATCAAGTTGAGAAGAGTCGTTAAATCCATGTTAGATACTGGTAGTTTTAACGATGATGGTTAATGCGCCCTTATATAGAGTAGCTCTTGTCGCAATTGTGTGGATGGCATTAACAGAGGGCTTATTTTTCCATGTTGACTGTATGTAACAACGTCTAGTAGAGAACCTTGGATACGTTAGGAATTTGAAATAGTTGTAAGTATTTGTATTGCCAATAGTATAGTTTCCGGGAGGTTTTGTAGGTTATCTCAGTGATGTGGGCTGACATGGTCTAAAATTGGTTTGCAATGATTTCTTGATCACGGTTGACTATATTTATTGTGGCTGCGAGGAATGACATTTGATTCCTAATGTGGTTCTTTAGTAACTCTGCATCGGTTTGGATTGCTTCAATAGTTCTTGAAATTCTGTCTGCATAGTCTAAATTTAGCACTCCTGAATCTACAAGGTTAGGTTCTTACAAGTTCTTCCTCCAGATTCTGTATCTGAATGATTATTTTTTCACATAGGGTGCCAGTTTTCATCAGGTGACATAAGTGATTCAATAATGCACTCGTATTCGTTAACAACTGTAATTCTTTCGCATAAAACTCCATATCATAATATGCTATAATCCTCCATTCACTAGACAATAGGCTTGCTGCTCTTCTTCAGTTGCTCGATCGTTATTTACTTGAATTCCTGATTGTTAGTTATGCTCGATTGGGAGTGGGTCGACATCGACGGGTAATGGTGCCAGTTTGTGAATGGGTCTCTTACACATGCCGTTCACCGTTTTTACCTCCACCACTCGTACCTATTTGTCGTTTCCTCGAAAGCAGTTTACTTTTCGTCCCCTCTGCAATTGCATTGGCGTCAAATTATCGTCCTTAATTATAACCAGTATCCCAGGTAATATGTCTTCCATCTGTTGCCGAGGCTTAACGTGACATCGTGGGCTCGTGTATCCATAGAAGATGTTAATGGTTCCCCAATCAAAAAATGTCCCTGAGTCAGGGCCGTCACATCATTCGGGTCGGATGAAATACGCGTCAGTGTTTTTGAGTTTAGAATTGCCTCTATCTCTATCATAATGGTTTCCAGTTCTTCGTTAGTCAGATTCGAGGAAAGAAGGTTTCGTTTCAAAAATGTTTGGCTGATTTAACCGCAGCCTCCCATAGTCCACCGAAATGTAGGGCTCTCGGTGGGATGAAATGGAAGTTTATACTGCGGTTCAAGCAGAATAAAGTTGTTTTTTCCTTTGACGATGGCGCATGTGGCAAAACAAAAAAATACTCTAATATACGCCTTGCGAGGCTGCTTGCCTCTGACCTTGAAATGGATCAATAAAGGTCCGACAAAAATCTAAACCTGAATTAGCGAATGGTCTGGCAGGCTGAACGCGTGCTGAAGGTAAATTCCCCATTATTTGAGTCATCAGCCTAGGCCTTGCTCTTGCGTAGCGAACGCATTTTTGTGTGACTAACTTAACAGGCGCCCTCCAACTCGAAGAATCCCTTAACTGTTCAAAAACGGGGAGAGACTGCTAATGGGCTTTGACTGTCTACGTATTTTCCGTTGGATAATTGTCTGAGTTTTTCTTTCCACACCTGATGCTGCACGTCCTTCCAAATCGTCGTCAAGGCGTTGTCACGTTCCCTCACACGAAGATGATCCTTTTGTCTACAATTTTGGATAAACCATGCAACATAGGCAATGATGCGCTGTAAGCGTCGAAATGAGTTCTGGTGATCCATTCCTTTCCACTATTTTCGACTCCTTCTTTTCCAAGTTCGTAGACTTTTCCTTCGCCAGCTATTTTCTGGGCCATATAGGTATAAAGGCCATATTGTACAGTTATTGAATTTTGCAGCAGATACCCTCTTGAAACGATATCCGCTGGATTCTGCTTAGTACATGTCGCCACTACTGTGAGGTAGTTCTGGTTGGTAGTGACCATATTCGATTTGCTGTGAAACTGTGGTAGCTTGATGCCTCACCATTTATCCAAGCTAATAGAATCTCTGAGTCCGTCCAAAAATACGCTTCAACTTCCCCTATCCTTAGGTCCTTTATGACCCGATTGGTGAGTTCTGCAGCCAATTTGGCTGCACACAGTTTCTAGCGGGCTATAGTCGTGGTATTAATGACTTCCTCATCTGGTCCTCATTTAATTGGCGCTGCGCTGAAAATATGTGTCTTGGAATTTTGATGTCCTTTATAAGTCCTCTGCCAGGGTTTTATCTCCTAATGGATATCGGTTAGCGTTGTCAATAGCTAACTTTTTTAGGCAGCGAGTTGCCAAGTAAGGGGCCGAAGCAGTGCCATATGTCACCGTATTCAGCTGATAAAACTTTAAGTTCTGCTCCTTTGTCTTCCGCCAGAATATACGCTGAAACCTGCAATCCTCTTCCTTCACCAATATCTGCCGATACATTTTTTCTAAGTCGGCGGTAAAAACATAACGTGGCATTCGAAAGCGTAGGAGTAGTGAAAAGATATAGTCCTGGATTGTTGGGCCCTGCTAGCAGCATATCATTCAATGAAATGTGCACTGATGTTTTGATTGAGGCAACAAAAACAACTCTTAGTTTAGTCGTACCACTATCTGGTTTGATTATTCCGTAATGAGGCAGGACGTAGTGCGGTGACTTGATGCTATTTATGTCCACCTCTTCCATGTGTCCTAACTGGAGATATTCTGCCATAAAGTTGACGTATAAGGTTTTCAGCTGCTCGTCCTTGCTCAGCCTCTTTTTCGTGATAAGGAATCGTCGAATGGCTATTTCCCTGGACTCTCCTAATTCTGGCGGGTTCCGTGCAAAAGGAAGGCTAACTATAAATCTCCTATTATGCTTGCCCCGTTGATATGTTTTGTTAAAATGGCTCGCACATTTTTTATCACTTGGAGTAATATCAGTTGCAACGGTTCAAATTCCACAAGCGGCTGTTAAGGTGGCATCTCCCTTAACCCTACCAGATATTATCCAACCGAGCACGGTATTTTGTAATATTGGTAGCCCATTCCGAGTTTAACTTGTCCGATAGCCAGCAGTTCGTGATAAAATTCGGAACCTACTAACAGGTCTATTTGGTCAGGTCGGTTAAAGTCCGGATCAGCGAGCTTGATATTCCCGGGGATTTTCCAGGATGAAGTAAGTAATGGCTGAGCAGGCTGTGGGGAGATCATTTCCTTGAGAATAAATTCTTCCATCCTCGTAGAGTAATTGGATGTGGTTGATTGTAGTTTAACATTTACTCGTTGAGTTCACTTTCGTTTTCCTTGACGAAATACCTTCTATGACGTGGGAGTCCAATTCAGGCCTTAAGTTAAGCGCATGTATCATCCTCTGGCTAATGAGGTTGATTTGAGATCCCGAATCCAATATCGCTCGGCAATGTAGAATTCGCTGGTTAGATCCTTTTGTTTTAACCCTTGCCGTTCGCAGCAACACAAAACATCGATTATGGTTGTCCAATGATGCACTCACCACCGCACCGGAATCCGTTGATTTCGATATAGTTCGAATAATTGCAGATGCCCCGAACTTCGTACCGCCTTGATTGATTTCCGTTCAGGTGTCCGTCTCCAGGTGCAGAAGAGGTGGAACAGTTGCGACACCTGCAATTTGTCGCAAAATGCCCGGACCTACAGCAATTGATACAAAGATTGCCATGCTTCACAATATTTAACTGTTTGTTTGGTGTTAGTTTGAGGAATTGGTGGCATTTATAAAGCGGATGATTGCCCTTGCAAATTGAACAAGTCATCTGATGAGTTGTTACTGCCGATAACGTTGTAAAGACTGGTTTGCTTGAGTTTATTATCATCAAATTTATCCTTGTTTCCTAGAGCCTCCAGGGCCTAAAATCGGTTTTCCAAGAAGATCAGGAATTTACTGAGCTCGTGTCGCTTTCTCGGTTGACTTAAGGATTGTTCAAAAAGCATATGCGTCTCCTTATCGAGTTTCTAAGGAAAAAGTGGAGCAGCATTGGATCCCAAGAGCTTGTATCGACATTCAATCCTTGCAGTCCCGTCAAACATTTTTGAATTGTTTCATGCAAGCCCCGAATGGCTTTCCCATTTCCGGTGTGTACGCTGGGGTGAGAAAACAGTTTTGAGAGCCAAGATGAGACCAGTAACCTAGTGTTGTCGTAGCGTTCGGTCACTATCTTCCAGGCTGAGGCATAGTTTGCTTCCGATACCGAAAGATGGTGTACAAGTTTTGCAGCCTCACCTGTGCGGCATGATTTGAGGGACTATATTTTTTGTCCCTCGGATATATTCTGTTGATGGATCATCTCCTTTTATCTCCTTGGGCAATTTCATCGGTATTGGAGGTCCCTCCAATCTTTGAACCAGTGAGGGTGATTCCATTGCTCTATAAAGTTCTTGTAGTAGTTTTGCAAGCTGCTCTTGCACCTCGAAATACTCTTGTTTGTCGTCTTGAGCTAGCTGGTTTTCCATATTCCGATGCATGGCAGATAACTCCTCCCAATTTTGCTCCAATGAGCGAATTTTGAATGCTCTGTTTTTATTTTGGTGTAATTCTATCTTATTCGTTGTCTTAGGGAACTGATGGGGGAGGGAACTGGAGATGGAGTGCGTTCCGCTTTCCGTCTCGGGGTCACTGGTTGCTCTTCTCTGGTTCTTGGTATCGCTCCTTTTGATGTCGTCTCCATCTCATCCCTCTTAGCTAGCCTGGGAGATGCGCCGCCTGCTGATGCCGTATGTACTTTCTCCTGAATCTGGCCAAGAAATGATTCCTTTTTACTTTTGACTTCTTCATAACAATCTTTGATGTAATATGGATGACTCAGTTCAATCGCTGTCTCCCTTATATTGGAGTCATTTTCATCAAAATATTCCCAAAGTGAGTTTAATTGCTGCAATCGCTCGTTCAAGCAGCTAATTGTTTTACGGTCGAGGGAATCCTTCTTAAAGTTCCTCCATAGTTTGCAGATATTCTGCCCAACTTCATTCTGCTCCTTGGTTACGGTATCCAGGTCCATCATGATCTCTTTCTTTTGATTAAGTATCAGTTACACTTAGTTATGGCCCAGTGTACGCACAAAACATGTTGTACTGTGTTTAAGCCCAGTACACGCGTCTGGGTTCTTTGGACAATAAATGTAATGTCACGGTCGCCAAATGTTTCGAATAAATTCATTTATTTACTCCTTTTGACTTAGGTGCATAATCCTAGGCTCTGTTGATGTTGCCTAGGATTATCGATGTAGTCGATACCCTCATCGATAAACCTAAATTCGAACAGTTATTCCAGCAGACTCACTGGAATGAAATAAAAACGCAGTCTTTTATCGCTAATCGAATAATGTAGATTCCTTCTTTATTTATCTTGCCTTATTTATACTAAATTTACAGCTAGTTCCAACGGCTAAAATGTTTATTCTTCAAAAAGAAATACATCAAAAAACGCACGATAGGCAATTATTAGAAAGACACCAAAAATAAGAAACAAAAAAGACACTAAACATATTAAAGAATGATCGGATTATGTGTAATTCGATCCTTGGCCATGAACTTCTTTCGCGATAATGCTTAGTTTATAAGATGTGTTTAAAATTAAATGTACGTAGCGGAGTATAACATGTATCATACCACATTTTAAAATTTGGATGTGCCATCTAGTGGTGAGCGTTTTTTATTTTTAAATTCACAGCAGTTGTTAAGTTACGCCAATTTTCGTGATAAAAACTTGCCTTCATGTTAACTCAGCATATAAGCCATCTCTCTTCCAAAATGCTCTGCACATAATTTAATACGAATTTTCAACTTAAGTTCGCTACTTACCAGTACAAATTTTCGTTCCCATTTTGCTTCCATTATTCTTACATTTAGGTTATCGTAAACATGTAAATGTATATCCCAAGATCTTAAAATAACAAAAGGAGACATTTTTATGAAGATAACCTTTTTATTCAACAATTACAATGTGTAAATTATATGTTCTATTTGAAGTATGGTATATGTCAATTTGCTAAATACCTGTAACAGAACCGATTTATTTTTATTTGCTTAGCAGTGTGTGTAGAGACTTGTATTGGCGACTTGGAAGAAATGTCTAACAAACTGCTTTTATGCTTTGTAAAGAATTTAGATGAAATGAGTTACTTTGCTCATTAGCTTTGCAGCAACTCTTTTCCCAACTTTTGGACAAGACAAAACTTCTTCACAGACTCAATATACCATGTCGACCTTGAGCCATAAGAAATAATTGCATTCAGTGTCGGTGTAAGTAGGTGTCTTTGCTGAAAGATTCCCAAATTTATCGGAGGTGTTTTTTGTGAGTAAGAATCTCACATTTTTTTAAGTGCTCGCTACCGGTTTCCATAGCGTCTTTGAACGTTAAGAATAAAGAGAAATTCTCGTGCCAGACGTTTTAAACACACATATCAGAATACGCAATTCTTCTTTAAACTATCCCCGTTTTGTTTTTAGACAAATTCATCCTAAATTACATCTCACACGATTAATTTCTATGGAAACCTCAAATCTCAATTAAGAGTTGGTGACGACAAAGGCTGAAAGCATAAATTACCATCACACCTCAGAGTGTACTTGGGCGCAAATTATTTGTTTATGCCCTGCTTGAAGGGATTCATTTTCACCTATCTTATCGTCAGCAGCATGATTGTTATCATCACTGGGAACAGCACCATCACTATGACAGTCCAGTGACTCTGCAGTAAATTGAGTATCCTTGGTTTGTTCATCGTTCCCTGCTCCGTCTTTCTCATCGTCTGACAGATCCTTGGCTATGGTTTCACTCCGTATTAGCTTTCGTTTGCCACTGCCAAGATGGGGGATTCTCGAGATAACTACCGGTACTGAAATATTCGCATCTTCCTCAACGGACTCAATCCGATCGAGACTCGGTTCTATTGCCGGTGAGACCTCATGAGACAGTAGCATGTTTATGGCATGATTGTGGTGGTTTTTTCTCGGTGGCGGTACACTGTCCAGGGATAATTTATGCGGTCCATCCGGATATAATTCCAGACTAGAATCGCAAGCAGTAATTGAAACTGGTATTTGCTGCGTGTCATCGACATGCACAAGTACAAATGGTAGCTTCAGTGATAGCTCTCCACCCATGCTGCTCAAAGTAAGCTTGACCTTTATGTAGTAGGACACATAGATGGCGAAAACATTCCTATCATCTGGGTTCGAGGATGTAACTGTCGAGAGTGGTATTGCTGTAGGCGAACGAATGGCTGATGCGGCAATCGCTCCAGTTATCTCTTCCGGCTCTGTGCTACGTTGTAAGGTATCCTCAAGAGCAATCCAGTTTTTTGTTGGACCTAAGGGAACGAACATAAATGAAGCCCACATTAACGGTACATACATCGGCGAGGCTTGGTGGCTTCTTACCTCTCTTTGGTTTGAGAATAAAGGTCGCAGCAAGGGCACCACCCGGGCTTACTGTCCGATCAGTCGGCGAATTGTTATCCGAATCGGCAACAATATTTTTAAATTTTCCATTATTGAACATGCAGACATCAACATGTTGAATGGCACAGACCTAAAGAAAAAAAAAGAGGTTAGATATAAAGTTAAGCATATAATCCGTATTTTGTTCGATCAATCTGCATAGACTTTCTGAATTTCTCTAAGCAATTCATTAATCTATTTTAATTATTGGGAAAAACGACGGTACCCTTCCTATTCACGATGAGAGGACGAAAACAACTTATGTTATCTAACGCAGCAAAATACAGCCGAAAATGGTCACTGAGCGCCTGTTGCAATGATTAAAATTATATTTTTTGAGATTAAGACTTCAGATGGCCTTGTTGCCATTCGTTTCTTAACAAAAAATATCTTTTTTACATTCTGAAATTTGAGTTATACTACTGTGTCCAAAAAATAAGGTGACATTGTATTTATTTTGAAAATTCTTTATTTATTCTTCCAAATCAATTTCATCCCCTTCAAAGTAATCCCCTCCCGATGCAATGCACTTATGTCAACGGATTTTCCAATCTCTGAAACACTGGTTGTAGTCACTTTCCGGGATGGCCTTCAGTTCCGTCTTCGCTGCGGCTTGAATCTCCTCTATCGTATCAAAACGGTGTCCCGGAGCGGTCTTTTGAGCTTTTTGAACAGCCAGAAGTCGCACGGCGCCAGATCAGGTGAATACGGTGGTTGCGGAACGATATGGGTTGAGTTTTTGGCGAAATGATCACGAATTACGAGTGCGGTATGGGATGGTGCATTATCGTGGTGTAAAAACCAAGAATTGTCTTTCCACAAGTCCGGCTTTTTTAGGCGGATAACATTACGCAAACGACGCATAACGTTCAAATAATATTCCTTGTTGACTGTTTGGCCGGTTGGAAGGAATTCATAAAGCACAACACCACGATAATCGAAAAAAACATTCAACATGACCTTGGCTCTCCTTTGGCACGATATTCGCTCGATTGATCGGTTGTTTCGGGGTCGTAAGCATAGATCCAAGTCTCATCGCCAATTATAATGCGTTTCATGACATCCTGGTAGTCGGAAAGCATTGTTTCACACACTTCAACGCGACGCCTTTATTTCTAAAAAATTCAATGTTTTCGGTACCAGTCGAGATTTGACGTGCTTGAGGCCCAAAGAATCCTTCAAAATGGTATTGACTCAGCCTTTCGATAAGCCAACTTCATCAGCAAGGTCTCTAATCATTAATCGATGGCTTTTCAACACCAAATCTTTGATTTGTTGGACGTGAGCTTCATCGGTTGATGGTCGCCCAGAACGCTCTTCGTCTTCGACACGTTCACGGCCGGCTTGGAAATCACTATACCACTTGTAAACATTTTTTTAGACATAGCCTCATCATCAAAGGCTTTCTGCACCATCCTCAACGTATCCGCAGCAGAAAATTGTTTCCGCAAACAAAATTTAATGCAAATTATTTGCTCAATAAATTTCGACATCGCAAAAAACGAAAAACTCACTTTTAGCGGCTCATAAAACGACGCGTATCTCAAACACTATGAATATATTTTGACATGAAATTTCACATAGATGTCACTGACAGTACTACCAACCTAAAAAGAAAGAAAAATTTCCAAATCCTTCGACGCGCGAGTTACATTCCCACAATTCCCATAAGTCATTGCAGTACATTCCCACAGTTCCATAAGTCATTGCAGTACATTCCCACAGTTCCATAAGTCATTGCACCTTGATATCAAATTCAAATTAAATAGACTTGCACATTTTGTTTTCTTAATAAATTCCTTATCATGTTCTCACAATAAATTTCCACCTTTGTATTTTGCTTACCATAAGAAATGTAATACGCTTTCCGCCAAAAATAAAATAGAAATACTTTTCTTGAAATGTAATACTCTTTCCGTTAAGAACAAAGAATCAGAAATGTATAAATACTTTGTAATAAAAATCAAAAGCTGAGTTTATTTTCAATAAAGCACAGAGTTCGTCACTCTGCCCAAATAAAAAATTGTTTTTTTTAATCAAACGGGCAATCGGTACCATAATTGGCGCAGTCGTGGACTTGGAATAATTTCTGTAATTCCAAGGAACCTTAAATCTCTCAGTACCAAGAGTGATCATTCGAAGGAATATCGAATAAAAGTGAACTTTTGCTTGTTGTTTAATTGGATTTTTGTTTTTCTATTCAATCGTGGATTCGTCGAAAGAATATCGGCAAATAAAAAAATAAATCAGTGGTGCGTTGCGAATAAAATTAAATTGATTGTGCGGATTTCCCAACTCTCTTCGAGAACAGATCGACAGTTAATAAAGTGTTACGAGTGTATTAAAACAGTGATTATATCGGCGGCATACCGACAAAATTCATACAGTGCAGATCCTTGATCACGTCGACGGCATATTGACAAAAGAATCAATCTGACATTTAATATCAAGTGACACCAGCTAAACTGAAATTGTGGAATTGGCTCAAGAAGATGCAGAAAATACCACTGTAAGTAAATTTTGAATCCATGGTGAAGAATATTAAAAGAAACAGAAAGAATCCTTATCCCATAATAAATTCCACTAATCCCAACATAAATATAAGCCCTAGTAACTCAAATATAAATTTAAGTTTAATAAATTCAAACACAGTAAACCATTTTATAAATACAAATTTAAATTTAAATACAGACACACAGTTGTTATTAAAATCAAGTACTGAAAGTATTAATTATAAAGGCACAAGTCTAGGAAACAATAATACTAAATTAGAAACAGAAAAAAGTAGCAATAATAATCTAGGAAGTTTAGAAATGGCAAACCCAAATAACGAAGAAGCAGCCGTAGTTGCAGCAATTCAAATACTCAATTCACTTAGAGTGCCAGATATTATCAAGGACATCCCAACGTTCGACGGCAATCCCAGATTGTTGTTCGAATTCATAAAAAACGTTGAGGAAATATTATCATTACTTACAGACATTGACGGAACCAACGTAGGTCGAATCATACTTCGAAGTATCCGAAACAAAATAGTAGGTCCCGCCAATGAAAATTTAAACGTATATGGAACACCATTATCTTGGAAACTAATAAAAGAAAATTTAATTAACCACTATTCCGACAAGAGGAATGAAACTTCACTGATAAGAGATCTTCATAATATTCGACAAAACAATAAGACTCTTGAAAAGTTCTATAGTGAGATTATAGAAATTCAGGCAGCAATGTCTAACCACGTTCAAATTCACGAAACCAACGCAAACGTTATTGAAGCAAAACAAAATTTGTATACAGAAATGTGTCTCAACACATTCTTAGCAGGACTTAGGGAACCTTTTGGATCCACTATTCGTGCTATGAAACCTGGAACTTTAACGGAAGCATTCTCATACTGCATAAAAGAAAAAAACATCTTTTATACAAAATCTGACTTCAACTCCAATAGACCAATAAATTATAGAACAATCCACGAACAAAACTTCTCGCGAAATACTGCAAATGCATTCCAACCCACGATAAATGTCGTACAGAGATTTTCATCTCCATCTGCGACATACTCCATGAATCACCCCGTCCGGTCTGTAAACCAAAACGGACAACAGACATTCAGTAAGCCCTCCTACCAAACAACAAATATTCAGAATTCATTTAATCCCCAACAAAGAGTAATTCCATCAACCAGTGTTTCAGTTAGAAGAAACGCTTACCAAGATCAAAGGCAACCTCCACCTGAACCAATGGATACATACTCCGGGAATTCTCGTCAAAAAACAACCTTACACAGACCAAACCAAGGACAGAATTTCAGACCAGCTAGTAACATGTTTCGACAGGTAGGACCCCCAAATTATTCAATAAGAGAAGTCCATAACATATCGACGGAAAGTAAAGACATTCCGCCTCACACCAATAGCGTACAAAATTTAACATACGAACCAGACCCTGACAACCCTTACTACCAAGACTTAGACGAATACTTTGATACAAATTTTCGTATACCAGCCTCGATACCGCAATCGGATATTTAGACATAAATAAACACGGATCCAATTTACCTTACGTACAGATTTCTTCCCCGTTTGGCAGAACTTTAAAATTTCTAGTTGATACCGGTGCATCTTCTTCTTTTCTTGACCCCGCATTTGTACACCCAGACGATATTCTACAAATCCAACCCATAACAATTTCAACTATACTTAATAAACACCAAATAGACAAAAAAGTAACCTTACCCAAATTTATTGAATTTAACCAAGCAGGAAAAATAACTTTCTTAGTATTCCGCTTCCATACCTATTTCGATGGCCTCCTAGGATTGGATACACTGACTCAAATGGGTGCAAAAATAAATCTTGCAGATCAATCATTAATAATAGGAAATACTGTAATACCACTACATTTCAAACCCAACTTTATGTCCAAAGAATACATAGTTCCGGCAAAATCAAAAATAATAGCTAGATTACCTACATATGTAGAAAATGGAGATATTTATGTGAAGCCAACAGAGATAAAAAACAGGCTAACAATATCTGAAGGCATTTACAGATCAGAAGATTGGTATAGTCTTCTTGAAGTAACAAATCAAGCAGATTACGATCAAAATTTTGTTCTTGAACAGCCATTAAAAGTAGCCCCATTTTCTCGAAACACATATACGGAACTTCATAATTTCAATACCCATTACGATGGTTCCAATCGTAATGTTTTGCCCAATGATATCGCGAAACTTATTCGGACCTCCCACCTCAACGATGAAGAAAAGAAATATGTTGTTAAAATATGCAGACAATTCGATGATATTTTCCTTAAAGAAGGTCAGAAGCTTAGTTTTACCAACGATGTTAAGCATAGTATTCCAACAAATAATGATATTCCGATTTACACCAAGTCTTATCGATACCCCTATGTACACAGGGAAGAAGTGCAGAGACAAATACAAGACATGCTTAGACAAGGAATAATCAGGCCGAGTTACTCGCCTTGGAGTTCGCCTGTTTGGATAGTGTCAAAGAAAGCAGATGCAAGTGGGAAGAAAAAGTGGCGTCTCGTAATAGATTATAGGAAACTTAACGAAAAAACAGTTTCAGATCGGTACCCACTCCCCAACATAAACGAAATTTTAGATAAACTTGGAAAATGCATGTATTTCACGACATTAGACTTGGCTAGCGGATATCACCAAATAGAAATGAATCCCAACGATATCAAGAAAACTGCCTTCACGGTAGAAGGTGGTCATTTTGAATATGTCCGCATGCCTTTCGGACTTAAGAATGCTCCATCCACGTTTCAAAGAGTGATGGATAACGTTCTTAAGGAGCTGCTAAGTAAAATCTGTTTAGTCTACCTTGATGACATCATCATTTTTTCGACATCGTTGCAAGAACATATTGTTATGTATAATTTAACCCTCTCCTCATTGTTTGTAATTTAACCTTCTTCTTATTGATGCCTTGCATTGGATGCATGTCTCTACGAAGATGCAACACTGCATTATTTGCAGCTGCATGCACTCAGTGTTCTAGGAATCATTTAAAGATAAAACTACGCCATGCACTGGATGCATGCCACTGTGACAATGCAACTCTGCATTATTTGCAGCTGCATGCACTCAGCGCTTGACGCCTGAAAATTTAATTTTATAATAATAAAGTTCAGTCGTATCTAAGATCTCAAGCAAGTTCGCTCGCTGTTGTTTATTCTATTAATTATTGTTACTGGCGCAGTCGATTGTCGAACAAAAAAAAAAAAAATACAAGAAGTTTAAATTCTTAATTTTTATGATTATTTGCTCCCAAATACGCAAAATCTGTGAAAAAAAAAAAATAAGAAGTTTAAATTCTTAATTTTTATGATTATTTGCTCCCAAATACGCAAAATCTGTGAAAAAAAAAAAATAAGAAGTTTAAATTCTTAATTTTTACGGTCATTTACCCCCCACAAATGTGCAAAATTGTGAAAAAATCTCAAATTTTGTATTAAAGAACAAAACAGTTGTGAGAAATAAAACATTTCTATGACATACATAAACATAGATCAACATAAAAAATAGAAAAAAAAGACTACCGAAGCGTGGAAAGAACAGAAAACGAGGACGTCGCAGATGAAGAGACTGTTCATAGAACGTACACAGCAGCACAAAGGCAGACTTTGCTTGGACGACTCACCTGGAAGGTATCTACGAAGCAAGTAGTACTAAATTTTTTTTTACATTATTATTAATATTTTAATAAAAGTGCATTATATTTTTTTTATTTTGTGAAAATTATTATTATTAATATTTTAGTAAAAGTGAATTTATTTTTTTTATTTTTGTGAAAATTACTAAAGCATTGAAGAATTTTTTTTTTAAAATGGAAAATTTGAACCAAGTTGAAAAATTTAATCTTGCAATGAAATGCATAAGTAATATATCTCCATTCAACGGCGATAGGTCAAATCTAGGCAATTTCATAGAGAGGATCGAATCAATAGTACCGATCGTAGAAACTTTAAGCGTAGAATTTAAAAGAATGGTATTAGGGCTCATTATGGAAAAAATAGTTGGTAAGGCCCGTGCAACCGTATTAACACAGGGACATATAGAGACATGGCCGGATCTTAAGGCAATTTTAATTAGTAAACATGGTGAAACGGCACCAATAGAATCTTTATTAGATAAAATCGCATTATGTCGATGCAATTCTACTATAGAGCAATTCTTTAATGAGATAAATAGTTTGTTAGGTAGGCTAAACAATAAATACATACTTAGTAATACTATGAATTCAGAACAGGCCATATCAAACAACAGAATCGCTCTTAATGTATTTAAAGAAAATTTGCCCGAACCTGTACGAGGCATAATAATTAATAGAAACCCCGAAACTCTACATGAGGCGTACCAAATTATAGCATCCAATAATTACCTGCATTTTACTGGAATACAGGCTGGAAAAAGTCAACATTTCAATAACAAGTCGAATTTTTATCACAGAAACAATAATATTAGAAATAATGATTACAGAAGCCCATCTAGTTACAATAATAATTTTAATAGGGATAGTAACAATACAGGCCTAGCATCAAATATTAATAACAATAACTTTACTAGAAATATTTATAACACAGCTTTTAATCCAAATGTTTACGTACGCAATGCAACACAAATTTAAGCGAATACGAACAAGCAGTCAACTCCATAGAAAACAACATAAAGATACTCAACTTGAATTCAAGCAGCGATCAATACAAATTACTGGAAAGAGAACTGAATTGGCTAAAACATGAAATAAACTCCTTAGTGTTACAAACGCACAACATCAATAAACGCAAAAAACGTGGGTTAATGAACTTATTAGGCTCAGGACTAAAATTTCTAGCGGGAACAATGGATGATGAAGATGCCACTGATATATACAATCACCTTAACAACTTAGACCGAAATGCCGAACAAACAATAAATCAACTAAACAAACAAGTAATCATTAACAACGATCTAATTAAAAATCTTAATCAGGTAATAGAACATGTAAATGTACAGCAAGAGCAGTTAAACGCAAAACTAAATAGTAGAAATAATAACTCCCAGCAAGCATTTAAATCAGAAATGGTATTTCAAATTTACGCAGATATAGGCATTATTAATAGACAAGTAGAGAGGATTGTAGACATATTACTTATGAGTAAATTGAACATCTTAGCTCACAACGTTTTAACTGACAGTGAAATTACTGAATACAAAATATCGCCAACAATCTTACCGTATATCCGTCTTAGTTTTATGTACAATGATAATTCTTTAATATTCGTAATAATGATACCAAATTTTACAAAAGAAAAATATTTTAATGCTTTAATAATTCCATTCCCAAACAACGAGTTTGAAGAACTAGATGTAGACATTAAAAGAGTAATTATACAAAGAAACAACGTCTATAACGGTGAAGACGAAGTTGTAACAAAGAAAGATTTAAAACAACATAGTAACACATGTATAAGAAACATTTTACAAAAGAATAATGCATGTAAATTGAGAAACAATAATGTAACTTCGATTAAACAAATTTTTGATGATCTCGTAATAACTAAAAATGTTAATACTACTGAATTAAAAAGCAATTGCATAAAGCAAAAAAGGATTGTAAAGGGTAATAACTTAATTAAATTTAGTAATTGTAAGATAAAAATAATGGATCACACCTTTACAAATAAAAGAAAAAATTATACCAATAAATTTATTGTTCCAACATTTCATGTTAACTTTACAAAAATATTTAATAATGTAACACTTGAAAAACTAAATCTAAATAACATAGAGAACAGAGAAATGATTAAATACTTGGAATACAAACATAAGACAATAAATGTTATTAACTCTAGTTTTACAGTTTTAAGTTTACTTCTTATAATCATTGTTACATTTTTTCTAATCAAAAAATTAAAAATTAAGAATCCAAAAGAGGAGAAATTAGAAAGTAAGAATGTGTTGGAACTCAAAGATGATGTAAGGGTTCTTACACACATCGACCCTTTTGCAGGGTCTGCAAAAGTTTAAAGGAGGGAGGTGTTATGTATAATTTAACCCTCTCCTCATTGTTTGTAATTTAACCTTCTTCTTATTGATGCCTTGCATTGGATGCATGTCTCTACGAAGATGCAACACTGCATTATTTGCAGCTGCATGCACTCAGTGTTCTAGGAATCATTTAAAGATAAAACTACGCCATGCACTGGATGCATGCCACTGTGACAATGCAACTCTGCATTATTTGCAGCTGCATGCACTCAGCGCTTGACGCCTGAAAATTTAATTTTATAATAATAAAGTTCAGTCGTATCTAAGATCTCAAGCAAGTTCGCTCGCTGTTGTTTATTCTATTAATTATTGTTACTATATAGAAAACATTCAGAAAGTGTTCCAAAAACTAAGGGAAGCTAATTTGAAAGTACAACTTGACAAATCGGAATTTCTGCACAAGGAAATTGCTTTTCTGGGACATATTGTCACCACCGAGGGAGTCAAACCGAACCCTGACAAAATCAGAGCTATTCGCGAATTTCCCATTCCTAAAACGCCTAAAGAAATAAAATCATTTCTAGGTTTACTAGGATATTATAGGAAATTCATAAAGGATTTCGCAAAGTTGACAAAACCTCTGACTGAATGTTTAAAAAAGGGCAAGAAAATAGTTCTTAACGATCTCTATATAAAAACATTTGAGACATGTAAAGACCTCCTGATTAATGATCCGATTTGGCAATACCCAAATTTTAGTAAACCTTTTAATTTAACGACAGACGCAAGTAATTTTGCCATAGGCGCCATTCTTTCCCAAGGCACAATTGGGAGCGACAAACCAGTCTGCTACGCGAGTCGCACTCTTACAGATTCCGAAGTAAATTACTCAACGATCGAAAAGGAACTGTTAGCAATAGTCTGGGCTACGAAATATTTCCGTCCGTACCTCTACGGGAATAAATTCAAAATAATCACGGATCATAAGCCGCTTACATGGCTCATGAATCTGAAGGACCCCAATACCAAACTCGTTAGATGGCGTTTGAAATTGGAGGAGTTCGATTACGAGGTAGTTTATAAAAAAGGCAAGTTAAACACCAATGCCGATGCGCTGAGCAGGATTCGAAAACAGGAAATAAACTTGAATGAAATAGGTAATCAATCAGTACAAGGTACAGGTGGAACGACAATTCACTCTGCAGAAGAGAACATGGATGATGGAATTCCGATTTCGGAACGACCTCTAAACGAGTTCAACCTGCAATTAATTCTGGAAAAATCCAATGTTCGACCACCTATCTCACTAATAAACCTTTTCAAGAACAAACAACGCCGTACTATTCGACTACCGGAATTTTCAGAAGAAAATGTAACCAGCATATTCAAACAGTACCTACCACCCAACAGAGTCACAGCCATCTTTACGAACGACGACAATTTATTTAGAATAGTACAAACGGTTTACTCAAAATTTTTCTCGAGATGCAAAACATTCAAAATCCTACGATGCACAGAAATCTTAGAAGACGTACTAGAGAACGATAACCAAGACAAAATAATTAACGACTATCATTCGAAAAATAACCACAGAGGTATTAATGAAACCTTACTACATTTAAAACGTAAATACTTTTTCCCCTATATGAAAAATAAGATAACAAGCGTTATCAACAATTGTGACACATGCCAAACCTTAAAATACGACAGAAACCCCCAAAAAATAGAATTTCAGATACCAGAAAATCCCAAAAAACCATTAGACGTAGTTCATATAGACATTTATTGTATAAATAATAAACAAATATTAACTATTATCGACAAATTTTCCCGATTTGCTGCAGCCTACACGGTCGTAGCCAGAAATAGTTTAACTATAATTAAGTCACTAATGCACTTTATGAGCCTTCACGGCATCCCAGCAAAACTCATTACAGATCAAGGCGCAGAGTTTACTGCAACTATCTTTAAAGACTTCACTAAACAATACAATATTACCCAACATATTACTTCACTTCAACAATCCAGTAGCAATTCTCCTATAGAAAGATTGCACTCGACATTAACGGAAACATACAGGATCATTTACCAAAAACGAAGAGATAGAGATCACGAAGACATACTAAACGAAGCACTGATTACGTACAATAACTCAATACATTCCGCCACAAAGCTAACACCATATGAACTCTTCTATGGACGAACATACAAATTCAAAGATGTGGAATCTAGTAATGTCCATGAGAGCTCAATAAACTGAACGAGTTCCAATCACAGTTATATTCATCCATCCAAGAACAAGTAGGTAAACAGGTAGAAAACAACATTAACAAATTAAACCAAAACAGGGAAAAACCTAAAAGTATAAGAACTGGAAGCTTTATCTTTAGAAAGGAAAATCGAAGAAATAAACTTACCCCTCGATTCAGTAAACATAGAATAAAAAATAACAGAAGAGTTACTGTCCTTACAACTAACAACCAAAAACTACACAAATCAAAAATTAAAAGGAAACGTAAATTTCAGGCTTATAATATCTCTGATAATGACAACGTACGGACAGAAAATGGAAATACAGGATCTGACCAACAGTAACGGACTTTTGACAATAAAACTAGGGACAGCAAGAACGATACGAACATATAGGAACCTAATACATATTATTCAACTGGAAAAATATGCAGAAAACATAGACAAAATAGACAATTCACTTGCAATATTTGAGAGCATTGACGGTTTTAACGATACACTTAACGTAATTAAAATGAAACACAAGGAACTAAAGACAAAACTACAGACTTTAATGCCGAATACCAGAAATAAAAGAGGACTCATAAATGGGCTAGGTACAATCGTTAAAAGTATAACGGGTAATATGGACGCCGACGATGCACTAGAAATAAACAAGGTAATAGAACGAGTATTGAAGAAACAAGAAAACATTGAACAGGAAGAGTATAATCAAGATAGACTTAATAATCAAATGATAGGAAGATTTCAAAATATTACAAATCACATAAATACACAACAGAAGTTAATAGAAACATACCTAATTCGATCCCAAAATCAAATAGGTAAAAAGATTAGATCAGAAGAAAATTCAATCAGATACATTCAGTACTTGAACCAAATCAATTTCAATATAGAACTTCTCAACAATCATTTGGCCAACATTGCGGAAGCAATAATATTAGCAAAATTAAACATTGTATCCAAACACATTTTAAGTTCAGATGAATTAACTGGTATTTACGAAGTTTTTGAACAACAGTCAGTTGAAATCAAATCGGACGAACATATATCTGAGTTATTAGAGCTGCAAGCATATTACAACCACACAAATATAATTTTCAACATACAAATACCTGTAACAACTAATGAAACGTATTCACTATTCCACCTCCTACCTCTCCAAATTAAAAATAAATTACTCACTACACCACCTTTTTGTATCCTTAACAACCATGAGATTCAATATTTCGATAAAAAATGCCAAAAAATAGAAGGTGTATTCTTTTGTAAAAAGCCAACCAGCCAAGAACATAATCTTCAGACAAGCTGCATCGCTAACTTGATGCGCAACATACCAGCACATTGTCAGTTCAAAGAAGCAGAAGAAATCCATCAAATTATTGAACCCGAACCAAGCTACGTACTTCTCATCAATAGTCCAGAAACTACAGTCACATCAACATGCGGACCAGAAAATCAAGTTGTAAGAGGCACACTCATAATACACTTCCAAAAATGCAACATAGAGATCAACAAAATTATCTACGAAAGTAAAACCGAAATGTTTTGGGAAGATGTTCATATATATCCAACTTCATTCAGTAAAATTAACGCAACCACACTAGAAGTATTAAACATACAAAAACTCAAAACCTACCACTTCGAGAATAAACAGGCAATACAGTTCCTACAAGAAAAAACACTACAAAATAATCTTTTGGAATATACACTCATACCAATCATCTCCGTCACATCAGCAATCATCCTTTTGGCCTACTTAACGAGGGCCTACAAGAAGCGCAAATTCAACATGGACAACGAAGAAAACATCAGCAGCCAGCGAAACAATGCACTAACATCCGATGTAATGTTCGTTCCTGCAAAAGAATCTTCTCCGATACAGCTTCTTTGGCCGTCACTCCATTCCAAGGGGGGAGGAGTTACATTCCCACAATTCCCATAAGTCATTGCAGTACATTCCCACAGTTCCATAAGTCATTGCAGTACATTCCCACAGTTCCATAAGTCATTGCACCTTGATATCAAATTCAAATTAAATAGACTTGCACATTTTGTTTTCTTAATAAATTCCTTATCATGTTCTCACAATAAATTTCCACCTTTGTATTTTGCTTACCATAAGAAATGTAATACGCTTTCCGCCAAAAATAAAATAGAAATACTTTTCTTGAAATGTAATACTCTTTCCGTTAAGAACAAAGAATCAGAAATGTATAAATACTTTGTAATAAAAATCAAAAGCTGAGTTTATTTTCAATAAAGCACAGAGTTCGTCACTCTGCCCAAATAAAAAATTGTTTTTTTTAATCAAACGGGCAATCGGTACCATAATTCGCGCAGTTTAAATTCATATGTCACCTTATTTTTTGGACACAGTAGTACATCTTTACTAATTTGGGATTTGTTTACAATATATATACTATATATGCTAGCTGAGCCCCATCGAAAACTACGAATAGTTCTTTTTTTCAGGTGGGCTGATTTCAAAATATAAAACACAAAAGAAAACATATACATATGTAGTAACAAATAAAAAAGAACATGTATGAAATAAGAAAAATCGAAAGAAAGGAAATTTCCTCTTCCACAAAAACAACAGTAGGATTTTTATATTCTTCCGTAAATTCTTTTTCATATTCATCTTAAAAGAGATCCGATTTTTGGAAAACTTTAAGTTGCTCCGTTTCATTCAGAATATTGTTTGTACTATTTGTATTACTGACTTTCACGTCGGGGCAAAAATGTTGCGATGATTTTCTTTTTCCAACATTCAACATTTCCTTCTGGTGCCAATCATGCTTCCGTTGTTTTCTCAGCTTGTTGTTTCAGTTTGGGTTAAGAATCGATGACCAATGAATGGTGTTCAAAGTTATCTACCGCATTCCCAACAGGGTTGGTGGTACTGTTTCCCCAATGCGAGTGTCCAGCGTTGAGCTCCCTACCAACGATTCCGTTGTCCGTAAGTGTGCAGACTGAGGTTGCTGATGATGATGCCAAGGTCGTGTTTAATTTCTGTTGGTTTTCCTCTGCAATTGTTGTAGATGCTGATGACGATGATCGTCTCCGTTGGGTTGACTCTGATGATTAAGGACTTCAAACTGGAGATGGTTGTTTCTTCAGCTTCGATGTTTCTCTTTATTAACAGGGCTATACCTCTTTTAGCGATAATCCTGTCGGTTTTGAAGGCGTTGTAGTTCTGAAAACAAACGTTGGAAGACAGAAGTGGCAAGAGCCTTATTATCCTCACTAAGTTGAGCGTATTTGGGTGGAACGGCACTTCTTGCTTTGTCCATGACCGTCTGGAAATCGTTTTTGAATACTCTATTGATCTCTCTAGCCAGGTTGATTCCTGAAGTATTAGTTTTGACCGGTTTCGATGGTTGTGGTCTTGCGACTGATGGAATCCTTTAATCGGCTTTTGTATATGGTATGGTAAGGAGTGTTCTTTTGAGGAGGAGAACGGCTGGCTGTGTGAGGATGCATGCTGATTTGGCAGCAAATATTTGTCGAGCTTTTTTTTTTTGACTAGAGACTGTCTCCCTATCAACCAATTCTATTTTTGTAAGTTGGACTCCCTTTTAACTTGCAGGGTGTCCAATAAGTTTGCAAGTAGCGCAGTAGACTTCCGGTCCAGACGTTTCCTTGCGCGTGCACTCGCCGGTTTGGTGCTTTTTGTCGCATTTAACGCAGACATAACTTATACCGCCGTTGGCCGAAATTTTGGCAGTTCTTGCTTTGGGTTATGCTTTTTGGCTCGAGTCTCTTCCAATGGACTCGCTGGTTCAGCAGTAATGTCTGCTTATAAATGCTGGAAAGATCGGAGGATTCAGTCACCTCGACGATGAATGCATTAAAAGATTTACCCGATGCTCAGGTTGACTTGATTGGCACGGTTATACAGGACTTCATTACTATAGAACTTTTTGTACTCAGACTCTGGAGGTCTATACAAGTGGAGACTGGCCCTAAGGTGTCGTCTCTCGAAAACCCGAATCTTTCCTATTAAGCTTGTTCCCACGTTAAACCACACGGGACATCCATTGGCAAGGACAGGCCGAATGAGGGCCGTGTAGTAGATCACCTTCACCTTGGCATCGAGCTGACTGTTGTGAAACAGTGTTTTTGTCAAGGCAAAGGCCGTTTTTGTTCGGGCTTGAGCAGTATCTATATGTTTGTTGAAATATGGAGATTGATCTAGCCAGTGGCTGTCCGTTTTGTCCAACGATTGAGAACATTCGCCACTTCCTTTTAGTATTACTAGAGGCCCTAGACAATGGAGTCCTCACAAGAATTGTCTCGCACTTTTGGAAATTGACATTAAACTTCTAATCATCGCAATATCCCTGAATCTTTTCAAAGTCAAGTTGCAAAAAGTTAACGGTGACCTCGATCTTCGGACTTGATCTGTACGCGATCAATCCATTTGCTTACGTTATGGAGAGCAGCGGTTTGCTTATGCCAGGCTGATCTAGCTTGAAAAAGATCCCCTGCAACCAAACAGTGTCAAAGGCTTTTTCAAGTCAATAAGCAAAGCACCTGTGCATTGTTTCTTACCTTTGTTCCATTGGATACCCGATGCCAAATTAGACGCGGCATGTATGCAATCATGCCCCGCTCTGAAGCCGAATTGGTTGTACGGAATAATATTTTTGTCCTCAACCAACTCGATCACATCACTTTTTCAAATACCTTACTGATGTTTGGAAGGAGACTTATCGACTGGAGATTTGGCGGATTGGATGTGTCTTTGTTCTGTTTATTAATTGGTTGCACTACCGCTGTATTCCAATGAGCTGAATAGTGTGCATTATTCAGCAAATTATTAAGCAGGATAGTGTTAATGTTTACCGCTTTTAGAGGAAGGTGTTCAAGAAGAAATATAACCATGAGATATTCCTTCGATATGTATGGGGGATGAACCCCATCATTGGCAATGACTTCATTAGCCAAATTATCGTCATTGAACATGGTAAAACCAGTGTCCTCCGATCATAAGTGCTCAATATCATTTTGATGGTAAGAGTTGCGTACCAGGATGCGATTTTCCAAGATGTGGTTAGAGCGAGTACTTACACTCACCTTGTTGACATCTTGAAACGTCGCACCTTCTTCTACTTCAACTTTCTCCTGAGGATCTTCGATCACAAAAAAGTTGTCATCTTCGATCGCTTTTAATGGATCTATGCCTGTTGTCACAAGTATATGTTCGTTTTATGTAGTTCGTAGACACGGAAGATTAAGACACGGAAGCTCGTTCTGATTTTTCTTTCGAAAGAATTTATAAATTTTCGGGGTTACTAGCGTTAACAGCCCGAATTTTGTTATTCCAATGCGAATAAGTTGCAGCACGGTAATTTTGCGGAATTAATTGCTGTAGGTTCCTAGGCTGTTATTTCAGAGTCCTAACTTATGAGTTTTGTGGGTCAGTAAAATGTCTGTACACCAGTTTAAGTCTCGTCAGAAGCCTTCTCTTTTGTCGGTGTAGTGCGTCTATCGTTGCGTTGCGGTATATTTTGAGATTTTCAGTCAGTTCGTACTTCGGAATCGTTTTGTCCGTTGTTTCTTTTATGGTATCTTCCATCCGTTTGATGTAAGTGTCGATGTCCTCGTTCCAGGTCTTTTGTTTGGGTATCCTTGATACGAGTGCTACCCGCACTATCATACAACCTCGTCTAGTCCCGAAAATGGTCACCAGCCCAGCGATACAAGCATCGTTTGCCATGATCCAGGCAGTAACCGGCGAGACTACATCAGTCATAGGAGTTATACAGGCAACACTTCAAATAGGCAAGAACCAGCTTTACCAACCCGTTTTCATTGCTACTATCTTTGACAACTGCATTGTGGGCCTAGGTGTTCTTCATCATCTCCCGGCAAAAACAAGTAGAACTCTACATTTGGACAACGAAATTATTTCGCTAAGAAATTCGAGCCATTCCCGTGACATATATGTCGCTGCACTCTCCGACCAGTGGTTGCGTTTACCAACATCGGTGAACGATGACGAACCTGTGCATGTCAACGTGCTTCAAACCATCCAATCCATTTGTCAAGTGTCCCATGGCGAGATTACACTACGAATCACTCATACCTCGGACGAGGAAACGATGCTGAAGGAAGATGATCTGATTATCCAGGTTGAAACTCAACCAACATTATTCAGCTGCCGACGAGTCGATTGTCTCGAAGGCGATATCATAGCGGAGTTTCCTACGGACCTGCAATGAATGATAACCAGAACCGCTACATGTCAAGGTGAAGAGGAACAGAAAAAATTAAAATCTCTTATTTCGTCACCAAATTTAGACCGGCAACACGACACCTATCAAACAGCAAACAGCGTAAGCTGTCTTGCTGAAAGCGCAAGACATTGTGCAACTATCTAAAGTGCCATGGTGTTCGCCATTTGTCTTAGGGAGGAAAAAAGATCAAATCTATCAATTACCGTAGGCTGAATAGCGTAACGTAAAAAGATTCCTAGTCATTCCCACGAATCGACCTTACACTAGACGAGCTGGGTGGGTCATCGTGGTTTGCCACTTTAGATCTCTGCTCCGGGTACTGGCAATTAGAAATGGATGCTAAGGATAAGGGGAAGACCAGTGTTTTCTCTTGCCTTTCGGCACCGGCAACTTTCCAGCGGCTGATGGATGCTACAGTAGAGTGCCTGCCACACACTGTCTGCCTTGATTATTTGGACGACATAATTGTTCATGGCAAAACTTTCGACGAGCTCTTATCTAACTTGGAAATAGTGTACTGACGCCGGAAAGGTGCTGGTCTCCGATTGTCCCCCAAGAAACAATCGTTTGAGAAAACGAGATTTGCGTTTTCTGGAGCACATTGTCTCGGGCTCAGGGATCTGGGAAAAGCAGCCGCCGTACCAACACCGCTCAATAAAACAAAAATTCAGTCCTTTTTAGGACTTTGTGCTTATTACCGCCGCTCATTCCCAATTTCTCTGTCATTGCCTGACCATTAATCGCTTTAAATGAAAAAAGGAGCAAATTTCAGTGGACTGCTGCTTGTGAAGAAGCGTTTCTCCAACTGAAGCAGAAACTGGTCTCTACGCCTATATTAGTCCAACCGACAGACCAAGATGACTTTATTCTTGACACTGACGCAAGCCAGTTCTCCTGCGGGGCCGTTGTGTCAGATGCAGAATGGGCAGGGGAAGGTAATCCAGTATTTAAGTAAGGCATTCACCAAACCAGAAAGAAACTATTGCGTGACAAGAAAAGAACTCCTGGCGGTACTCAAAGCCATCAATCACTTTCATCCGTGTTTGCTTGGACAGCACTTTCTAATAACGACGGATCACAGCTCTTTGCGTTGTCTGATGAGCTTTCGGGATCCAGAAGGATGAATGGCGCGCTGGTTGGAACGTTAACAACGGTTCGATTTTGCGGTAGAACACCGTGCAGGAACGAGGCACAAAAATGCGGTCGCAGTTTCACGCCGCCCATGCGAGGAGTTCCAGTGCAACCATTGCTCAAAACTGAACCAACCGTCATTGTAGGGTACATGGCAGAATAGCAATCAGCCGATCGCGAGTTGTCTATAGGCAAACCATGGGCTCAACATAAGCTGCGACCAAAAATCGTATCCGTATATCCGTACTTTGAGCCCTACAGTGAAGGCATACTTGAGCATGTTCGAGATGTAAGAGTGCCGGGATTGAATACTGTGTCACCAGTGATTGAAAACGCATTCTCCATTTTATTTATGAATGTTATCCGCAAAGATGCTATTACAACTAAGTTGAGAAACCCCAAGTACAGGAGTCTCTCTGAATCAGTTCCCACATATTCGATGTTATCCATCAGAATAGACGAATTCATCTTCACCAGTGATATCGCAGAATTATCTGGCGCCCAAACAAAAGTACACTTTTATGTGAATTCTACTTGAACACGGAATTGACTGTGCTCCATGGCAAGCTATATGGATGGTCCACCAGATCGGCGAAGATAACGCTACCAGGAGACAAAAGATATAAGTTAAAATTCAATTTACATTGATGACCTCGTTCCTAGAGCCGATAGCATTGAACAATCCCAAGAGCAATTTGCTAAAATAGACGCCACATCGGGAGCTGGGAAGCTATGTCTGACAAAATGGTCATCCAATAAGCCAAAAATTCGTAATTGCGTGGAAGACTCCAAAAAACTGTTCGCATCCCAAAAGAAATAGTGTCAAACATTGAAAATCCTAGAAATAATTACAATCCAGCAGAGGATGTGTACTTTTTCCAAACTTCCAATCAAGACAAGATTGAATTCACCAAAAGAGGTGTGTTATCTGCAGAGCACAGCTTTATGATCCCATGGGCTGGATCCTTCAATTAATCATAATTCTCCGAAAAACGGATACAAGATCTGTAGATGCTTAAATACGACTGGGACGATCTGGTAGACGAGAAATCATAACAAAAGTTAAGCCAGATATTGGGAACGTTTTTACAGCTCAATGACATCAAAATTCCGCGCTGGATCGGTGGGAATAAAAGCACGCCGATTGAGCTTATTGGAATTTGTGATGCCTCCGGAGATGGATACGGTGCTGTGATTTACAGCCGGGTAAGAATGGGAGTTCGAGAGCGAAACTGCCAGAGGTCGCGTCACCCCACATAAAACAAAAGCATGCAAAGAAAATAAACTCTTCCCTCAAGATGGAGCTTGAGGGAATTGTGCTCCTTACTGAGCTATTCAGGTAGTTCAAAGGTATACTTCAGTCTATGAATATAAAAATTATCGCATATACAGATAGTGATGTGGCCTTACCCCGGGTGCGAAATAATATAAACATTCACAGCAAATTCATGAAAAATTCCACTACGTCAAATCTGCTTCCAATCCGGCAGATCCAGCTTCACACGGACTTACGCCATGTCAATTGACAAACAGCAAGCTCTGGTTCGCTAGCCCGTCCAGGTTAATGAACGGCCAGTTGCCACTCACTCCGTGTAAAGAAATGGAGAATACCATTAGACATTATAACCAAAATGAGCTTCCAAGGCAGTCGTTCACAGACCTTTAGTGGAGCCACAAGTGTTTTCGTTGTAATAGTGAAAGCACGCTCAAGTTTGTTTTCAAATGCTAATTTTGCCGCTGTGCCGGTAATCAACCAGCCGGTGCAGTGGACGTGTTGCGGACCTTCTGATTCGCACATACCAAGCTCGAATCCCAGAGGGGGAAAAAACAAATAAATTTTTTTTTCTTTGGCAATTTATACCATCGAATTGAATTAACAAGAAAAGCCGAAGAAATGAGTGAGTAACGAACGTCGCCTCATCAAGTTTGCGGGGGAACGGGGAGGGTACCGCCTGACCCAAAACAGCCAATGTCTTCGGCATCACAGACGACCGGAAGGAGGAGGAGGAGGGTAAAACCAACTCCAAGCCCAGCAAAGCGCCCGTGCTTATCGGCTTCAGCAGAAAAGCTGCCGACTGGAGCGGAGGATCGGGCGCCAACAACAATAATAGCAGTAGCAACAAGAGCAGCAGCAGCATTCTCAGCCGATGCTGAAAATCGACAACAACAACAGACGGCCTCGGATACCGAAGACGAAGACGATGAAATTTGCCAACTGGAGGCATTATTAAGGGCCGTGAAGGCTAAACAATTGGCATGTCGTGAAAAAGAGCGGCAAGAAGCAATTTTAAGCGCTCGACAGGCACAAAAAAAAACAATCGGCTAATAACAGCCATAAAACAGTACCAACAGACAAGCAACTACATCTACAGCTGCCTAAGCAGCAACAAAAACAAGAGTTGCTAAAGCAGCAGCATCAGCCAGAGTTGCCTAAAAAGCAACAACAGAAACAAAAGCAATAGAAACAACAGCAGCAGCAGACGACAGCAAGAGTAAAGGTGCCCCCAATTAACACCTATAAGATGGAGCTGAAGGACAGGATAGGCATGCTATACCCTGCTTCACAGTGGAGCATCATAAACAAAGCGAGGGGTTGCAGACAATGCTTCTTCAAGGTCTGAATCTGTCCACCGATCCTGAGGAGCTCCTTCAGGAGCTTAAAGCGAAGGAATGTGACGGTCTTGAGTTTGTAGGGGTCAAACCATTCACTACAGCAAAGGCCAAAAGGAAGAATCGGAAACTACCGTACTTCCTGGTTCAGCTTACTCCCAATAGAAAGTTAGATAATCTACGGTAAATTAAAGTCCTAGACTATCAACGCATAAGTGTGTTCGTTGTCAGAGGTTTGGGCATGCCGCTTCGAACTGTCAAACGCAGTTTCGGTGCGTCAAGTGCGCAATAAACCACAAAGTGGAGGAGTGTCCGCTTAGTAGGGTTAGGATTGATGATACCACGTCTCTTAAGTGTATTCTATGTGGTAACTCGGGACACGCCGCAATTATCGGGGTTGTTCCAGGTTCCAATATGCTAAGAAAATAAAACTGGTTCGTCAGCAGAAGGTGGAGGTGAAACGCCCGCCTGTTCCTAAAACACCAGCCGTAACTCGCAACGTGACCTACGCCCAAATGGCGGCCGGCCCGAGGAGTACGGTACAACAAGCACCGAAGGTTGCTCCTCAGGCCTCACGAGCTGGAGCACCTAGCGGTGATGCTGATCTGCTGGCTATTTTGCTTTCTATTCAGGGGCAAATTAGTCAGCTGCAAGAGCAAATACAGGAACAGGCGACCCGCGTAGATCGTATCTACACTTTGCTTCCGAGTCGAACGCGCCTCCAGTCGTAATGTGTTCTGTTGTGAGCTACGGAAGGCCACGGAGGCATCTGAGATACAGGTCAGGAGGACGGCGGCCCGCTTGTGGTGGCTCGGCTGAGCTCGTCGGACGGCGTAGTCCTTGTCCTCCTTTCCATACATCTCCTGCTCAACAGCAAAAAAAAGGTCGTGCCAAAGAGAGAGGGAGAGAGAGAAGAGAGAAAGATCATAGTGCGAAAGCGGAAAAAGGCGGTGTTCAGTGTTACCTACTGAATGGGGATCTAAGTAAAACGATCAGGGGACCAACTTACCCTAGCTATCCTAAAACTATCCCTAAGCTAAACTAAAAACAAAAATGATGAAACTACCCTAATCCTAATCTACCTTAAATCTATTCTAACTACTTAACTAACTAGCCTAACTACCCTAAATAACCAAAAAAATTATAAACCTAAGCTATACCTTAACTAACTTAATACTACCTAAGGAGTCCTAGCCAAGTTGATCCCTACCCCTCCACTACAGACCCGTCATTCAGGGTCGCACCGTCCAATGGATCTGCCAGTAGATGGTGTTTCTAACTTGGCCTTTGCTATCTCCCTGGCCAGCGATTTCGGGGGATATCTTCCAAAGGCGGCATAGTCCAAAAAAAGGTAACTGTCCGTCTGGACCTCGTTGTTGTCCTGTGGGAATATCCTTGTCTACGAAATGGACGGCCTTCCCATAAAAGCACACACACCCACACTCACAAACAAAAAACTCACTCGCACATCATGTTGCGAAGTCTTCAAAAAAAAACAATTTTGTGGGTAAATGCATCAAAAAAATTTCATCTATTTACTCCACACTTTTTTGGTTATTAAAATTCAGAGAAAAAAATTATATAAAAAAAAGAAAAGCAAAAAATTAAACTAACTTAACCTTAACCTAAGAAAATGAATTTATATTTTGTAGACTATTTGTAAGATATAAATAGAAATAAAAATAAAAAAAAAGGAAAAAAATTTGTGTGACTCACTCTTTACATTCGGATCCCTCGATTTCCTGCCGGCAGCACGATTCGGGAACAGTCACTGCACTTAATATTAATTACAAACTATAATTCACTTCCTTTTTCATGAATGCTTTAAAACTAACTCTACAATAACTATCAAAGTTTAAAAAAAAAACTATTAAACTACTTTCATACTTAAAAATTCACAAAAAAATAGTCAAAAAAAAAGGAAAACCAATGTAAAAAAAAAGCACTCAAAAAAAATATTTTTCAATATCCCCGGATTCTCCGACCGCCTAAGGATTTTTCTTCTATGTGCTTTTGTTCGTCCTTTGTCTAGTTGTGGTCTTCTTTGTGGTTTTTGTTTTTGTTTTTCTTTGTTATATATGTATGGTCTTGGTTGTTATGTTTTACGCCTCCCTCACCCTCCGCTAAGTTTGCGACTCTTCCAAATCTATCCCAGTCCTTGGGGAATAAATGTATATATATAGTTACGGGCCGAGAGTTGGAGCGTAACAATAAATATAATTTTTAGCCCGACCACAGGGCTTAATAAAACACGGTACTTTTTTATTAATATAATTTATTTTTATTCTATTATTATTATCACTGACCCCTTACCTCTGGTGGGGGGGAAGTCAGAGTTTTATATTAAATTAATGTTATAATTATTATAACTGACCCCTTACCACTGGTGAGGGGAAGTCAGTATTTTAAACACTTCGCACAACTGGGCTAGATGTGATTTGAGAATAAAATCCTGATGGGGAACAATCAGGGTGGCTATTTATACCCTGATTGTGATGAAGTTCATATTGCAATGTCTTTGTCTAAGATTTGCAATATGATCTTTATTAATTAAAATTTGTCAATTAAGCAAACGGATGCACTTGTGTCAATAGACGAAGTGATTTGAATGTGCATCGTTCGAATGCTAATCTATTGAATGGAACTGAGTCTGACCTTGTGATCGTGATCTAGTTTCCATTAGAAAACAATAAATAATTATGTGGGTGATCCACTGCATGAGGATGCATGAGGGCATCGAAGATAAGATAATGACTCATGCATTCATGGTCTTGCGGTTGCTGTAACCGTTGAGTACGTTGGTGGAGTATTTGTTAGGTGTGACGTAAGTCAGCTCCGTAACTCCCCCCTTCTTAAGATTCTGCTCCGGAGAATCCAGGGTTTTTAATTGAATATCAATGTTTGTATTTTGGGAACCTTTTCTTTGTTTATATTTAATGATAATGAAGAATAATAAAAGGTTTCCAACAATGATTAGTACGATCGTTGTAAATGTGATTCCTTCGGTCACAAATCGTCTTGCTTTGATTTCTTTAATAATTTCTTTGTTTCTTATATTTTCGAAATGGATATCAGGTAATGAGATGTTAAGAGAAATATTTTTGACTTTAATGTCATTGAAATTCTGTATTATAAAGTTTTCACTCGTAATAAGGTTTTCATATTCTAGCCCATTTATGTTCAGTTTACAATTTTCAAAATTTAACAAATTGTTTCCATATATTCTTAAATCATATGCATTACAATTTTGATTAATTAATATTTTGGGTATATTTTTAGTTATAATAATATTGTTACTTATTTGCTTAATTTCTACTTCTTTGTTTTCTTTAAAAGTGCATGTGGGTTTTTCTTTTAAGATTTTAGAAATACAATTATCTGTAATTGCTTTTAATTGCTTTCTTAAGATTATTGGTGATTCTATGTATTCATACACATTATTTTTGTTTAATATTACAATATCATAATTACTGTCGATTTCAAGATTATCTTTATTTGGAATTGGTTCAATGAATGCTTTATAAAAGGTTTCATTTGCATAGTTTGGAATCATTATTACAAATATTATTTTATCATTGTGCAAGATGACAGCTTTTGATATTTATTAATTCTTTAAATGTTACATTATATTTATGAACTTCTTCTGTTGTGAGTAAATCTCTTCCTAAGACTCCTAGTCTGCACAATAATAAATAATCTTTAATTTTTCTGATTTGTTCTCTCAATAATTGTATATCATATTGAATTTGAAAAATGTGTTGCATATGTTCGACGTTACTTAATTTTGTATCTACGAATGAATAAATTTCATACATTTGCTCTTTAATTTTTAATTGTTGAGTATTAATATGCTCGGTTACGTTTTTCATTACATTATTAAATTTGTTATTTATTTGTATTTGATCATTTAAATTTGCAATGATGTTTCTATTATTTTCCTCATTAACAGTTAATCTTTCTCTTATTTCTATTTCATCGTCGGAGTCCATTACTCCTGCCAAAAATTTTAAACCTTTACCCCAAAAATTCATTAATCATCTTTTAGATCTTGAATGTGGAATAAGACTATCAATTTCTTCTTTTAAGGAATTGTAATTATGTATCATCGCTGGATAGTGGTCTGTGTAATTAAGTGAGGCTATGTTCTCCCTTATAAGATTTAAGTTACTTAACCATGAATTTATGTCTACACTATGAAGTATTTTCTTATAATTTGAAATTACTGGAAGTTCCTTATCTCTGATCATAATAAAGCCTTGTCCTTCGTTTGAATTTGTTACGTCCAGTTTTTGTCCTTGAATAGTTAGTATTGTCGTCATTCAAAGTATCGTTCGTAGAAGGATGTTAATTTGTATTGATTTCATTGTGAACCTGAAATTTCCTTGGTTTTTTAATTTTTGATTTATGATATTGTTTTTTGTTAGTAGCAAATATTGTAACTTTATTGTTTCTAAGTGCCCTTAATTGTCTGAATCTAGGTTTTAACATGTTAATATTCCTTTCTTTATAATATATCTTATCATTTCTTTTAAATTCGATTGGACTATTTCCTGTTTCGTTACGTTTACTTATTATTCTTTCCTTATTTTTTAAGGTTTTTATTAATGTTTCCTGTTTAAGGTTTTCAGGAATTCTTTTAAAAAATAGTTCAAAAGGAGTACATTTTGTCGCAGAACAAATTGAATTATTATAAGAGAATAGTGCTTTGAGCAATGCTTCATCTACTGTAATATTATTGTGGTTTTTCAGTATTCTAAAATGTTCTAAAAGTGTTGAATGAAAACGTTCTACGGGCGAATTTGAGTTTGAATTACTAACTGTTGTAAAATGTAAATTAATGTTTTCATTCCTTAAAAACTCTTGAAAATCAATATAGGTTGCTGCTCTCTCTTGATCTATAACCATAAGTTTGGGTTTTCCAAAAGTGCTTATATACTTTAAGATACCTTCCTTTAAGTGTATCGCATTTCTAGACTGTAGTTCATATGCTTGTGCATAGCGACTATATTTGTCAATTATTGTTAGTATTGGTCTACCCTTTTGTGGGTAGAAAATGTCCACATGAATTATCACGGGTCTTTTGGAGTTTCTGTAAACTCGAACTTAGGTTTTGGTGGGGTTCGCTCATATTTTTCTGTTTGACAAATTTCACAGTTATTGATATACCTTGTTATCTTTTGGTTGATATTTGGAAAGTAATATTCTCTTCTTATGTGATCAAAGGATTCATTTATTCCTCTATGATTACTTTCTTTGTGATAATTTATTATAAGTTTATCCTGTTCTTGCTCGTTGATAATATCTTTGAGTACTTTTGTACACCTTAATACTTTAAATTTCTTTGATTTAGGAAAGTGGTTCTTATAAACATTTTGAATTTCTAAGAAAAGCTGAAGATCGTTTACAAAAAGGGCATTTGTGCCTTTGGGATTGAAATGACATTTCATTATATGTATAATATCGAATTCTGTAAAAGTTTTGTATTTTATAATTTTACGAATTTTGTTGAAAATCTTTTGTGTTTTTACTTGATTGGCACCGCTTTGAAGTTCTTCAATAATAATTTGATTTTTAAACAAATTGATATTGGAATGTAACCATTATCATCTACTTGTGCGCTATGTATAGTCGCTGCCGTTTCGATTTCATTTAAAAAGTTTTCTATAGGAATTCTGCTAAGAGCATCAGCATTAGTATTCTTCTTCCCTTGCTTGTAATCAATACCATAGTTGAATTCTTCCAATTGTAATCTCCATCTAATTAGCTTGCTGTTTGGCTCTTTTAAATTCATAAGCCATTTAAGCGGTTTATGATCCGTGTGAATTTCAAATTTTACACCGTAAAGGTAGGGCTTGAAATACTTCGTCGACCAAACAATTGCAAGTAATTCTTTTTCGATTGTTGAATAGTTCTTTTCGTGAGTGTTTAACGTTCTACTTGCATAGGAAATAGGATGCTCGTATCCTTCGTGAATTTGTGAAAGTACTGCACCTATAGCTACATTTGATGCGTCTGTACTTAAAATGAATGGTTTATTGAAATCAGGGTGCACTAAAATTGGTTCATTAACAAGCATATTCTTGCAATCTTCAAAACATTTTACATACAATGGATCTTTTAAATCAATTTTTTGACATAGGTTTAGTCAATCGTGCAAAATCCTTAATAAACCTTCTGTAGTATCCTAACAATCCTAAAAATTGTTTTATTTGTTTTTGGGTTTTTGGAATAGGATAATTTTTCACAGTTTCGATTTTCTTTGGATTTGGTTTGATACCATCTTTGCATACTATATGTCCAAGAAATTCCACTTCCTCTTTAAAAAATTGGCTTTTTTCTAATTGAATTTTTAGATTTGCCTTTGATAGACAAGACATAACTTTCCGATGTGTTCTCTTAAAACATTGTCCATTACTCTTTGAAAAGTTGCAGGTGCATTTTTTAAGCCGAATGGCATCCGAGTAAATTCGTAATGACCATTGTCGACTGAGAATGCAGTTTTCTTGATATCTCGGGAATCGACTTCTATTTGATGGAAGCCCGACGCGAGGTCAAGAGTAGTAAAGTATTGGCTTTTTCCTAATCTATCCAGGATTTCATTGATGTGTGGGATGGGTACCTGTCATCAATTGTTTTGTCATTTAATTTTCTGAAATCAATAACTATTCGCCATTTCTTTACTCCTAAAGCATTTGCCTTTTTCGGCACAATCCACATTGGTGAAGACCAAGCGGAATTGCTTTGTCTTACTATTCCTTGATTCAGCATTTCTTTAATTTGATTCTGAATCTCCTGCTTAAGGACGTACGGATATCGGTAACTCTTTGCATAGACTGGTTTTTCATCTACCGTTTTAATTTCGTGTTTTATTTTATTTGTAAAGGTGAGGTTTTGTCCTTCTTCCTTAAATAAATGGGCATATTTATTTATCATATTCTCGAATATTGTTATTTCATCACTTTTTAAGTGGTCTATATTTAATTCGGTATGATTAACTTCTTGTGAGTTTTTTGTAAGCCATTGATCAATTTTTCTAGATTTTTTATCTTCTTGACCTGGTCTTATATTTCTTTGATCCTTTTTATTAGATTTCACTTCAGGATGGATCTCTTTGGACCATGCGAGTGTTGGATCTAATTCAATATTTTGATCTTTATTTCTTTTATTGGTTAGATCTTCTTTTTGAGATCTTGCTTCAGGATGGATCTCTTTGGACCATTCGAGCTTTTTAACCAATTTATTTTTACGATCTTTTGATCTTCTATTGGTAAGATCTTCTTTTTGAGATCTTGCTTCAGGATGGATCTCTTTGGACCATTCGAGCTTTTTAACCAATTTATTTTAACGATCTTTTGATCTTCTATTGGTTAGATCTTCTTTTTGAGATCTTGCTTCAGGATGGATCTCTTTGGACCATTCGAGCTTTTTTACCAATTTATTTTTACGATCTTTTGATCTTCTGTTGGTTAGATCTTCTTTTTGAGATCTTGCTTCGAAAGGGTCTCTTTGGACCATTCGAGCTTTGTAACCAATTTATTTTTACGATCTTTTGATCTTCTGTTGGTTAGATCTTCTTTTTGAGATCTTGCTTCAGGATGGATCTCTTTGGACCATTCGAGCTTTGTAACCAATTTATTTTTATGATTCGATCTTCTATTGGTAAGATCTTCTTTTTGAGATCTAGCTACTGTATGGTTCACTTCGGACCATTTAAGCTTTGAAACCAATTTATTTTGTTTTGTGTTTTTGGTACAAAAGGAGTTTAAGTATTTTCTATACTTTTTCATATCCATTTTGTTCACCTTTATTGGCTGGGTGATCTCTACATCAATTATTGAATCCGAAAGATTTTTTATCTTTAGGTTGGCTATCCAATTTTTGGACCAATATCTGCCTGGTAGTATGAGTAAAGTATCTTCCCAATGTTGTCCCTTTACGAAAATGTTTCCATTTTCTATGTCGACAGGCATAGGTAATGAACGTGTCGTCAGAGGTTGAAAGGAATATTTTATTGTTGAATGAATAGGTTTATATTTTATTCGTTCCTCTAATAAGTAAGCCCTTTGTATAATCTATGATTATTTCATGTGTTTTAAGAATATCATTTCCTATCAGCATATCAAAGTATTCATGAAAATTACATAAGTATAAGTCTATTGGAGGATCATCGTCTCCAAATTAAATAAGGTTGTTTCAAATTTCCCTGTTATTTTTGCGGTTGATGTTCCGTTAATGGTTTTTATTGTCTGAGGTTCTGTTTCTACGACATAGTTTTTATTAAGTAATTTTGGATTAACGAAATGATAATGATGAACCTGTATCTATAAGTGCTTTTAAAATTTTTTCTTCTGTTTATGAAGAAATTTCAATTTCTACATAAGGTAGTAGATTTAATCCGAGGCGGTTAGACGAAAATTTTCTTGAATAAAAGCCTCATGGAACGGGGCCTTTTATTCTTTCTTGTGTTATTGTCATTATTCCTATTTAATGCTCGCTGCATAGTCGATTGCGTTGGATCAACTTCCATTGGAACGGGCCTATCATTATTCCGTGGAGGAATATGTCGGAATAAACTTTGACTGTAATTTGGAACATTTTGTTTGTAACTTCCTGGCATTATTTTATTGCTATCTCTTAAGCTGAGCGTAATTTCATATGCCTCTTCGAGAGTGTGTGGATCCCTGCTAAGAACAATTGTTTTGAAAGGTTCTCTTAGTCCTTTGACGAATGTATCTAATCCTTCCTTTATATTACGACGCATCATACGTTGTCTTATATCTGGATTATCTTCCGTTGTTCTGAGTTTAGTGTTAAGGGTTGTAACTTTTTCAAGAATTTGGTCATAGAATTTTGACAAACTTGAACTTTGACGTAAGAGACTTAGTTGATTATGAGAGTCCTTTCATCTCTTTGATCGGAAAAATGCCTCAATAGTATGGATTTAATTTCCCAACTTTCAGGATTACCATAGAGTCTAAGTCTATCTGAAGCTCTATCTTTGATTTTATTTCTGATCGCCTGAGACCAGATAACAAGAGGGGCGTTCTCTATGGAACGAAGATTCCACACTGTATCTACACTTCTGATAAATATTTCCAATTCCCTAGTATTTCCACTAAAATCTGGTAGATTTTTAATGATGTCTGGGGTTTGTAGCAAATTTGCCATTTTTCTTAATTTAAAATGAATAAGAGAAATGAGGAAAATATAAAAACTTACAGTTTTATTGTTATTTTTAGTTGGCACTTGGCGAATTATGATGAGTGTTGCCTGATGACCTTTAGTGTTGTCGTCCTTTCCACTGCTCTGTCCTTGATGATCTTTGATGATTTTCTTTTCACTGATAGTTCTTTATTTTTCACTGATAGTTCTTTATTTTTCACTGATAGTCTTTTATTTTGTTTCTGTACCGTTTTTTTTTTCAAAAGTCACTGTCGATTACGGAAGTCTACGAAGGTAACTCGGTTTAAATGCTTCCGAACAATAACATACTGAACACTGTTACGGGCTTAGAACCGACGGAACTTTTCTCGTTCGACTTTTCAGGATTAAACGGTTGTGCCTGCTTGGGCTTAGAACCGACAAAACTTTTTTTCCGTATGACTTTTAAGGAGTTTCCGACTGCGCCAGTTACGGGCCGAGAGTTGGAGCGTAACAAAAAATATAATTTTAAGCCCGACCACAGGGCTTAATAAAACACGGTACTTTTTTATTAATATAATTTATTTTTATTCTATTATTATTATCACTGACCCCTTACCTCTGGTGGGGGGAAGTCAGAGTTTTATATTAAATTAGTGTTATAATTATTATAACTGACCCCTTACCACTGGTGGGGGGAAGTCAGTATTTTAAACACCTTGCACAACTGGGCTAGATGTGATTTGAGAATAAAATCCTGATGGGGAACAATCAGGGTGGCTATTTATACCCTGATTGTGATGAAGTTCATATTGCAATGTCTTTGACTAAGATTTGCAATACGATCTTTATTATTTAAAATATGTCAATTAAGCAAACGGATGCACTTGTGTCAATAGACGAAGTGATTTGAATGTGCATCGTTCGAATGTTAATCTTTTGAATGGAAACTCAGTCTGACCTTGTGATCGTGATCTAGTTTCCATTAGAAAACAATAAATAATTATGTGGGTGATTCACTGCATGAGGATGCATGAGGGCATCGAAGATTAGATAATGACTCATGCATTCATGGTCTTGCGGTTGCTGTAACCGTTGAGTACGTTGGTGGAGTATTTGTTAGGTGTGACGTAAGTCAGCTCCGTAACTATATATATTTTTTTTTTCTGGTCACGTCCACCGCTGTTTTCCCTTTTTCCGGTTTTTTGTTTGTCTTTTTGTTGGGGCAATCCCAATATGTTGCCCTTAAACCCTTAAACACTTTTTTTTTTTTTGTACATATGTTGTTAGCCACTGTCTGGCGCGTACTTCGTTGTCTATCTCATAAAATGACCTACTTTTCTTGGGTGGTCATTGTTCTTGGGCCTAACTGTGCTATCGACTTTTGGGGGCCCGTTCCATAGGGGGAAAGTTTCGTCTACGTCATAATTTATCCGAGCGTTGATAGGGGAAAAGTAGTCATTCTCTTTCCCATTCTCAAGCTCTTCGTCAAGTCCTGGTGCAGTCACCATGAGTTGTTCGGCTTATGCTATTTGGAGGCCTCAAGAACCATTTTTGTCTTTCCGTTCTGTCAGTCTTTGCACTAAGTTTTATTTATTCTTTTTTTTCCCATTTACTCAATAATATTTTTTTCTCCCTTTTACTAACTTATATCCTAATATCACAGTCTTATCCTTATAATAACTTTATCACAGATTACAAAAAAAAAGTTTCAAGAAATTATTTTCTTTCGTCCACCACCGTGACCTACTTTCGGCAATTCGCTAAATCGGCTCCGCTCTTTTTTTGCCAGCGAGAGCAAGCGAGATCGCTATTGCGATCTTCACGTTGTTTTCGTCTGTCAACTTAGTTTAATCAAATTGCCTCTAACTATCGCTGTATCTCGATTTTTGTTTGATGATTTTTTTTTCGTAATTAGAGTGAAACAATTACCGATCCTGAAGCTTACTTCCCGCTGCTGCCCATGGAATCTCGCTTGCCAAGGATAAGTATCGTAGTTTCGCCTGGATGGAGGGATGATTCCTGTGGCAGCAATGTAAGCACGACATATTGTGTTTACATTTCTGCCTTAGAATCATTCCTCTATCCAAGCAATTATTTCCTAACTTTTATTTATTTATTTTTTTCCGGTGGACACTCCCTCCACGTAACAGTTCGCTGGTGGAGAAAAACTTAAAGATCATTTCAGTGAATGTAAATTCGCTAGTTAATATCGAGCGAGCCCTGATGCTCTTCTGGTTAGCGAAACCAAGCTTTCTCAGAGGCAAATTGAGGTACAGTCAGTATAGCATTATAAGAAGAGACAGACCCAACTCCAGCGGAGCTGGTGGCGTCGCTATCTTTGTTAAGAAAAATCTGCGTTATAAGTGGTGAAGTGCGTGGATTCCAGGTGCTAGAGGCTTGCATCATATGCATCCCCCTCCATAGTGGGAAGAGGCTGTATATGATCGCAGCCTATGCTACTGAAGCTACTCAACAAACCTCTTTTATCTGACTGACTGACATGGACCGACGAACAACAAACTGTCTTCACACATTCGTGTACGACAGCGACCATTGCGGATTTAGTGCCCAAGTAACGATTCCCAACGAGATTGCGGAGATGGAGGAGTATGTTCAAACGCATTCTTACAACTATAGTAGGAGGCGGTGGACACGCTTCTCCTGAACAATGACAAGAGCATTTTCCTCGAACTCGCTCAACCCACCATCCAATAGAAACTTGTCGAACGAGGAGATTGACACTAACCTTAAACGGATGGACTACACCAAAAAACAAACAATGGACAGGACAATTCCTAAGTACGAACTAACTGACAATGTTAACATTTAACGCAACGCTACGATCGACGCTCTCCACCGACAAATGAGTAGGCTACTGACAAGGCTCAAACTACTGTACAGACCTTTTACTGACCCACAAAACTCGGAGGTTAGGACACTGAAGTCACAACTTAAAAACATACAGCAATTAATTCAGCAGAATTACCGAGCTTCAATTAATTCGCATTGGAATAACAAAATTCGGGCTGTTAAAGCCAGCAACCCTAGTATATTCCCGAAAATTAATCAATTCTTTCGAAGGAAAAATCAGAATGAGCTTCCGTGTCTTAAGCTCCCCCGAACTACCAACAACGAACAAATACTTCTTACAGCAGGCATAGATCCAGTAGAAGCGATTGAAGATGACAACTTTCTTGTGATCGAAAATCCTCATGAGAAAGTTTAAGTAATAGCTGCGCCGTTTTAGGATGTGTATATGGTTAATATAAGCGATCGCCCGAACCACGTCTTGGAAAATCGCGTTCTAGTACAAAACTCCGACCTTCAAAATGATATTGAGCAGTGGCGATCGGAGAACATTGGTTTTACCATGTTCAATGAAGATAATTTGGCAAATGATGTCATCGCCGGCGAACGGACACATCCCCTATACATATCTAAGGAAGATCTCCTGGTTATTTTCGGTTCACTGAGAAGTAAAAAATCTGTGGGAATCGACGAAATTGTTCTTAAACACCTTCCTCTAGAAGCGGTTAACATTTACACTACCCTGTTTAATAATTTGCTGAATGATCCACATTATCCAGCTCATTGGAAGACAGCGGTGGTGCAACCCATTCGTAAACGGAATAAAGACACATCCAATCAGGCAAATCTCCTGTCGATAAGTCTCCTTCCCAACATCAGCAAAGTGTTTGAAAAAGTGATCAATAGAGCCCTGACCTAGTGGATTGAGGACAAAAATATTATTTCGGATAACCAATTCGGTTTCAGAGCGGGGCATGATTGCATACATGCCGCGTCTAAACTGGTACCGGATATCCAATGGAACAAAGGTAAGAAACAAAGCACGGGTGCCTTGTTGATTGACTTGGAAAAGGCCTTTGACACCGTATGGTTGCAGGGGCACCTTTTCAAGCTTGACCAGTTCATCATAAGCAAACCGCTGCTGTATATAATTTTAGATATGCTCACCATCAGACAGTTTATTGTGAAAAAATTGCAGTGTGATGTCTGCTTGGACTTTTGAAATTAACAACGGTCTACAATAGGGTGTAGTTATTTCGCCGATTTTATTTACGATCTTCACAAGTGATCTTGTAGGATCTCTACGCCACTGCTTAGCGTACGCAGATGACTTGATCGCGTACAGGTCAAGTCCGAAGATCGAGGTTATCGTAAGTCTTTTGCAACGCGACTTCGAAAAGATTCAGGGATATTGCGATTGTTGAAAATTTAAAATCAATTCCCAAAAGTGCGAAATTATTCTGTTCAGGACTCCGTTGTCTAGGGCTTCTAGAAATACTAGAAGGAAATGGCGAATGTCCGCAATCGTTGGACAAAACGGCCAGCCACTGGCGAATCGAAGTGTTGTCAGATACCTTGGGATCTGGCTAGATCAGTATATATATTTTAACTTACATATAGGTACTGCTCAGGCCAGAGCCAAAGCGGCCTTTGCCTTGACAAAGAGACTGTTTCACAGCGGTCAACTCGACACCAAGGTAAAGGTGATTTGCTACACGGCCCTCGTTCGGCCTGTTCTTGCCTATGGATGCCACATGCCGAACAAGCTTAATGGACAAGATTCGGGTTTTCGAGAGACGATGTCTTCGGGCTTGTCTCCACTTATAAAGAACTTCAGAGTCTGATTACAAAAAATTCTATAGTAATGAAGTCCTGAACAATGGGGCAAACCTGATCAGAGTGGATAACATCCTGATTAAACTTATTCGAAGTCACATTGCAAGAGCAATGACTTCGAACAAAAACTGGGTCTCCGGGGCTTTTTACCCGAATGATATGCACCATGAGACTTTGCGCCTTAGCGGCCTTATTCCGCCTGAAGCGTTTCTCTATTTAGATAGAAAAGGTCTGGTCCAGGATAGATTAGCGGTATCGTTAATCTTCTTCGTTGATCGAAAAGCTGTGGACGGGCGAGTCAACTACGACCAAGACGTCGCAAGTAGCTCACCGGAGACTCTCAGGTTTAGTAGGGCGGTATTTGACCGCAACAGAGCGGATGTCGAAAGGCAACATGAAAAGTTTTGGTGGTTGGACGAAGACTAGAACTCTGTCGTCTTTTAGTAATTTTCAGTACTCTTAAGGCAATTTGATGGCATATCCTGTCAACCGTGGCCGGCTTACATACGTTTAAGATAGTGTAAGTCATTATTACCTTTTTTATTATTATTTGTTAATTGTTAAGTTGTTTTAATGTAATTTTAAAATAGATTAAGTTTTTAGGTTTGAGAGTAGATTTTAGTTTAGTTTTAGGTTAGGTTTAAGCAAAATAAAAAACGTCCATAAACTGAGTTTTTTCGTGTTTGAACGGTTTAATTTTTCTTAGTTTCATAATAAGTTAGTATAATTTAAGTATAATAAATAGACATAAGTCGGAAGACATTATTTTAGTTTGTTAGGTTTAACTTTGAGATCCCGCAGAGGGCCAGTAGGTTAGGTTATACTTAGTTAAGTTAATTAAGCTAGCTTTAAGCATTTTTGTCTAGCATGTAAGTAAATGAATTGAGTAATAAATATGAGTTAAAATGAAAATGAAGGTTCTACATTTAACATTTTATTTGACCATTCAAGAAAAAAATGCTTTATTTTTTGACTTCGTAGATTGTAGTGATACTTGTCAATGTTAATTTTGATTTGTGTTTTAGTTGTTGCTGAATTAATTTATAACTGTTTTTAAATTTCGTGCAATTATTGCTTGTTACTTTGTTTGTATGGTATTATTAAAAACAATTTATCGAAGTGGGCTGAAAAGTTCCTAGGCTGGCACATAGATGGCGCTACTAGTTTTAAAACGAAGCCATCTACCAACGAGAAGAACATATACTACCTTCTGAACATACACTACCTTCTGATCATACACTTTCTTCTTTCACATCGCAACCAACTTAACGTCGTACTGTTGACGTTGAAGTAGCTAACACACTTCTGATAGCAGCCGACAAGCACTTCCACTTCTGCTTTGAGCGCGACAACATCTTCCGCTCCGATTCACAACAAAAGTAATTACGCGAGATTTAAATATTTAATATATATGTG
The DNA here is from genome assembly GCA_963555765.1 of Orthonevra nobilis. Classification (NCBI taxonomy): domain Eukaryota; kingdom Metazoa; phylum Arthropoda; class Insecta; order Diptera; family Syrphidae; genus Orthonevra; species Orthonevra nobilis. Next base: position 80,224,479 of record OY743224.1, on the reverse strand, counting down.
GGATTGTTACGTGGGAAAGTGCTACCTGGGAAAACAAAAAGGAATAGGAAAAGCTATAAAAAAAAATTAAAATAAAGGATAGAATTGATCGGATAGAGGAATGATTTTAGGGCAAAAATGTATGTAGTAATGTAGGTCGTATTTACATTATTGCAACCGGTTGTTTGACAGATAAACAATAACGAAAATCAAAATAGCGATTTCGCTTACACCAATGGAAAAACGAGAAGAGCGTTACCTAGTTCGCTAATTGCCGATAGGAGGTCACGGTGGTGGAGAAACACGACGAAACATTTGTAAGGTTTTTGTGATAATTTTAGTGATATTAATCTGTGATATAGAGTAAGAATAAGACTGTTATATTAGGATATAAGTTAGTAGAGGTAGAACTATCATAAGAATTTTTAAATAGGAAGGAAAGTAAATAAAACGGAGATTAAAGTACGACAGAACGACAAGACAAAGATGGTTCTGGAGGCCACTAAGTATCATAAGCCGAATAACTCATGGTGATCGAACCAAGACTTGACGAAGAGCTTGAGAAAGGGAAAGAAAATGACTACTTTCCCCTATCAATGCTCGGATAATTGATGACGCAGACGAGACTTTCCCCTATGAAACGGGCCCCCAAAAGTGGACTAAACAGTTTAGCCCGGGGACAATGACCAAGAATGAAAAGTAGGTCATTTGATCGCAGAGGACAAGATAGAGCGGGCGCGCAAACCACATAAAGGAATAACAGCAAGAAACAAAGAAAAAAGAAAAAGGAAAAAAAAAAATAACCAAGAAATCGCAGAAGGAAAGTGCCAACGTAAAGGGTACTTAGAGGGATCAAGAAAATAAAAACAAGGTACGTTTAGACAAAACAACAAAAAGAAAGATTAATAATAGGGACACAAAAGTAAAGGGAACGGTGGACAAAGCCAAGTCCCTGGACCGGGAGAGAATTGGATGTGCCGCAAACTTATCGGAGGTAGGTTGGGAATTTAAAATTTTAACGGGCGCTTAAGTCAAAGATTATGCTACAGGGTTAGGGAGGAGACATAATACTTCAAGAACTTCACATAGACAAGACACGACAAAGGAAATCACAAACGCAACAAAAGAATAAACTAAGGAGGCAAGAACAAAGAACCAAGAGGCACAAAAGAGTTCTTGGGCGGTCAGGGAACTACGGGGATGGTGTTTTTTTTTTGAGTTTGGTGAAAATTTTTTTTTTTTTAATTTTAGTTCCTTCTTTTTTTTTTGAACTTTGTTTCTATTATCAACTAAGTTAAATCATTAGTGCTGGATTTTTGATTTTTTTTAGAATTAGTTTTAAATGTAAACTTGTAAAAGAAAGTGAATTATTTTTGGTAATGATAAACTCAATGACTGTTCCCGAATCGTACTGCCGGCAGGACAACGGGGGATCCGAAATTTAATAAGTGAGTCACCTTTTTTTATAATTTCCTATTTTTTTTTACATAAGTTTTAAGTTTGAATTCATTTTCTTGGGATAGTCTAGTTAAGTCAAAAATCTGTTTTCCTTTTGTTGAAATTTTAATTTTAAGTTTTAGTGCAAGAATTCAAGTGGAATAAATATGTATTAATTTTACAGAGAATTTATCCACTGAAAATAGCTTCTTTTTTTTCGGTCGCTTAAAGATTAATTTAAAGTCGATGCGGAATCACAACAAGATGTGCGAGTGAGTTTTTTTAGTTTGTGGGTGTGTGTGTGTGTGCAATAATGGGAAGGCCGTCCATTCTCTAGCAAGGATATTCCCACAGGACAACGACAAGGACCGAACTACGAGAACGGACGATTACCGTTGTGGGATATGTCGCCTTTAGGGGCTATCGCCCGAAATCCCTGGCCAGGGAGATAGCAAAGGCCGATCCAGAAATATCATCTCCTGGTTGATCCATGGGACAGTGCGACCCTGGTTGATGGGCTCGAGATACAAGAACGGGGACAACTAAACTAGAACACCTTTGGTAGGATTAAGTTAGTTAAGGCTCAGCTTAAGTTTATTCCATTTTTTTTAGGTTTATTTGGAGTAGTGAGGTTAGTTGGGTTAGGTAGCTAGGATATTTTTAAGATAGTGCAGGATTAAGATAGTTTAAACTTTTTTGGTTTAGCATAGGTATAGCTTTAGGGTAGTTAGGGCAAGTCGGTTCCCGATTCTTTTATTTGGATCCACACTCAGCAAGAGACCCTGAACACCGTTTTCCGCTTCGACTCTATCTCTTTCTTCTCTTTCTCTCTCTCTCCCTTTCCCAGGCACGATTTTTTTTGTTAATGAGAAGGAAATATATGGAAATGAGGACAAGGACTACCCCGTCCGACGAGCTCAGCCGAGCATCCACAAGCGTGCCGCCGTCCTCCAGTCCTATATCAAAGATGCCTCCGTGGCCTTCCTTAGTTCACAACAGGATAAACATACCCACATTAATGGTGACATTAATCCGACATGATCGGAGCGGATTATTAATAATAACCTTAAAAAGTCGTCGCCTTAATCACCCCCAACCTGAACGAAACGGAACCGAACGCACATGGAGCGATGTTCCCGACAACCAAAAACCGCAGCAAGACCATTGTGCAACAGCATCTACGCTAAACAGCCTGGAGCGCATCAACATACCCACGTTTTGGACAAAAAAAACCCGAACTATGGTTTGCAACTTTGGAATATCAATTCCAGTTTCACCGCATCAGTTCCGATTTGTCCAAATTCCACACCGTGATCAGCAAACTCGACCAAGATGTTTTGTCTTTAGTAGAAGACGTACTACTTCATCCACCCGAAAGAGACAGGTACCTTTCAGTTAAGCAAGCCTTACTTAACCGTTTTTCCATTTCAGAAGAAAGTGTATGTTTTCAGAAGGTAGTGGATGTTCTTGTAGTTGGTAGATGGCTTCGTGGTTCCAAATCCATATGATTTTAAGTTGGCACTTACTTTCAAAAGACACAGCTGTCATACTATCAGTTTGGGAGTTTTGTAAATACGGTTAAGGCCAAGCCCTGGTTAGATATATATGCACTAAGAAAATCAACCGCTGATAAGTGGTTTGGTAAGTATAAACGAGGCGAAATGAGTACCGAGGAGGATGCACGCAGTCAACTCCCCAAAGAGACTGTTTTCGGCGAAAACATCTAAAAAGTCTACAAAATAATTTTGCATAACCCTAAAGTGAAATTGATCGAGATACCTGAGACACCTAAGATACCAAAAGAATGTGTTGGACATATCGTGAATGAATATTTGGGTATGCGAAAGGTCTGTTCAAAGCGGATGCCGCGCGAGCTCACAATGGACCAAAAACGAATTGATGATTCTGAGCAGAGTTCGAGGCTGTTCAATCGTAATAAGTCCGAATTTTCGCGTCGATATGTGAATATGGATGATTCATTTCACACTGGAGTTCAATCGAAAGTCAGCCGATTCGACTGCACGTGATGAACCAATTCCGGCTGGCAAGGTTATGGCATAATTTTTTTTGGAATTCGCGTGGTACACAATTCTTTGACTATCTTAAAAAGGGAAAAACCATCAACACCGACTATTGCGTAGAGTTATTGGAGCGTTTGAAGGACGAAATCGTGGAAAGGCGGCCTCATTTGAAGAAGAAAAAAAGTTCTCTTTTTACAAAAAATTGCATCGTGTTATAAATCAATGAAAACAATGGCAAAATTGAATTAATTGCGCTTCGAATTGCTTCCGCAGCCAACGTATTCTTCAGATTTGATCCCCTGTTTCCTGTTCTCAAACCTCAAGCGAATGCTGCCAAAAAGAAATTTTGCGCCGATGAAGAGGTAATCGCTCAAACTGAAGGCTTTTTTTAGGCTAAAGACAAATCGTACTATAAAAATGGTATCGAAAAATTGTATGACCGCTATAATCGTTGTTTCGCCCGCGCAGACAACTATTATATATTGAAAACCACAATCAAATTTTATTTTTTTTTTTCATATTAGCCTATGCACTTTTCAGCCCACCTGCAATTTGTAAAAAATAATGCCCGATTCACAATGTAGCGTGAGAGCGAGACGAGTCTTGCGCGAGTTGCCAAAAAATATTTCAATCAGTGCAAATATATGAACAATACCCAATGATCGCATCGCGTTGTTTTGGAAAAATTAAAAAACTCTCGCGACGTTACAGCGTGACAGCAGGCTGATAGTAGTCAGAAAGAAAAAGATATTATTAAGAAATATTATCGTTGTTGCTTTTTCACGTACACACAGATTTCATTCATTGTGGACTGGGAAACGATTTTATGACGACCGCGATTTCTCGCCTCGCTCTCGTCTCTCTCTCGCACTGCATTGTAAATCGGGCATAAATAAACACGTGCTTACATTCTGTAGAAAAAATATTATTGGGAATGCAGCGGAAAAAAGCTTTTTGCCAAGACAATGAACTCCGAGTGCCACGGAAACTGATAGTGGTATTATTCATTCTTATGAACAGGATAGTGGCATTGTTCAGGATAGTGGTACTATTCATTCTTATGAACGTTTGAATTCAATTGCAATTCCTTAATATTCCCATTTCACGTCCTTTTAATTTTTTTCAATCAAATTGTCTTTCTTTTGTCATAAGCATAAACACGCATAGATGAAATCGAAAAACAAAGGCACTCACCCTCACTTTACGAACAGTTTTCCTGCTGTCGTTCCGAATATTGACGTTCACTTTAATATCTTCTCCATGCGTATACCAAGCCTTATCCAAACTCGCCCGAAGACTAACTCGGCCCTCCTGAAGAAGAAAAGGTTTATCTATAGCAGCCTGTGGCCCCCCGCTCTCATACTAAAAGTATACAAGTACAAAATATTAAAATCGCCTTTTGTAGCTATGACATTGTGAATAAAACTTACCTCTTGGAAGGACTTGCTATAGTTGTTGAAGGTATCGCTGGGACAATTCTCAATTTCACTTTTACTCCTACCAAAGCGACCACTAAATCGAAATGATTTGGGCGAAAGCCTGAGCTTTGGAAAGGAATCTCCCCGTTCAGATTTCCGTGGCTTGGCGGTGCTGGAGGTGCTGGTGGATATGTTACTTTTTGTGTTGGTTGTACTGGTAACGCCAGTGGTGGCAACTGCTGTTGTGGAACAGTCTGCTGATTGAGTTTTCACGAGAGACAATTCTGCTGCAATGGCTTCTTGCAGTTGATGTTGGTTATCTGTGGGCAGTGCGGGTGAAAGGAGTCTATCCTTTAATACCGGTGGAGATACCTGACTATTGACTTGTGCTGCAAAGTTTTCGGGAGCATTGCCATGGTGGACGTCCGTGTGATAAATTACTCGAACACCCATTTTTACGACTGCACGTCGATGAAACTTTTCCTCTGTTTTGTCAGCTGAAGTAAGAATAAATAAGTGGCCCAATTAATCAATTCATAACATGGGTAATGTGAGTAGAACAACGAAACCCACAGAGTGAAAGTGGGATTTAACAGTACATTTCCAGAACGGCAAGTATGTATGTGCTTCATATGTATTTCAATTTATGAAAATGGCTTGGATAACATTGTCAATACTTTTAAAGTTCTACTTCTTGGAAACTTTTACTTTCTACTAAAAATCAAATCACCTAATGCAGCCTGACATTAGGTAAAAGGCTTGGTTCGATTGATTAACAGCAGTGAGTGAAATAATTTATTAAGGTTTTTTTATACAAAAATAAGTGCTTACTTAAACATAAATGTGGAGTTGGCAAAAAGGTGCAAAATTACAGAAAACAAAATACAAATAAACAAAAATAAGGTCACGTGAATAAAATATGCAAAATATGGAAATTGCCAACTTGCAATAAATGTTATGAATGAAAATGAAATTTAATACAGTTGTTGATGTGATCAACAATACTGACAAACTGAAACTAGGAAGTAAAAAGAGCGTGCAAAGGAAAATGAAATAAAACGCGTTTCCAGATCATGAAGAGCACCCAAAAGTTACGGAACAATCACCTTTTGTATATCTTCTTAAAGGTAAATACGTAGTAAATAAAAATCTCCACGTTTAGATTTCCGCGGCTAAACGGTGCTGAGGTGTGGTTGTATTTTTCTGTGTTTTTTTTGTTGTACTGGAATTATCCTCTTTGCTGACGGAATCAAAATATTAACACAAATTAATGTTAGCATTGTGCTAGATGAGGTCTAACAAGGCTTTGTGATGTGTATTTTGAGAAACTTGAAATCGCTTTTTTCAACTTGTTTGTGAAACAGATCTTTAGGAAGTTGAGAATCTCCCGAGAGTTCGGATGTCTTGACTATGCATCGCAGAACTTCAAGGCGTTTTTTGGTAAGCGGCAGGGAAGTTATAAAGCAATTGATGAATAATCTAATTTTAATATTCCTTAGCGTAGCTTCTGCAGAAATCGTTGAGAATGGTTTGAAATTTACGGGCTGTTGTTCGAATGGATTATTTCACCGAGATAAGTTCAGTAAACATTCGTAAGCCAATTTATTTATGCCCGAAGGATGTGTGCTATTTGCGAATGTAGTACTCTATATTGCGTGCTTGGAGCGGCTTGAAATTGGAGGCTCAAGTGAGTTATTTTGCCAGTTTGTATTGTTTTGTCTAAATACTCAAAATAGATGTTCCTCTTCTGCTACAAATCGTTGAATGTATCATATTAATAACGATTTACAAAAAATCTATGTAAGGGAATATTTAATGGTCTATTCTCCAATTCTTCTCAATAGTGCTCTGAGAGAATATGTTAAAGCTGTTAACAATCTAGGTATCATTTTCAATCGAAATAAAACTTGAAATGACCACACAAATAAGATTGTGGCAAAAGTATATTGCGTTCTCTGCGCTCTTTGGGTCACTAAGGACTACCCCACTCGTAAAACCCGAAACATGCTGAGAAGAATGCTTGCGGTACCCTTTACGGCCTGAGGAGATTCGATCACGTGCCGTATTTATAAATAAAAATGTACGGTGTGCCTTTTGACAACTTAATGAAGTGTAGTAGTGCCTTATATCTGAAAGACAGTTTGTCGCAAAATAGTCTCCTGAATCAAATCAGAGAAACAGGTAGTGAAATGAGTCTCCGGACAAAACTGCAGTTATTTTTTTCTTCTCTTAGAAGAACCACAACATTAATATTGTGACCCTTGACCTACTTTTTTGACTTTTTATTTTTAAATTTTTTAATATATTCTTTATTATTAAATTTCAACTTTTTCCTTTCCTTCTCATATTTCAATCTAATGTAAAGTACATATATTTGTCTTCTAATGTTTATCCCACATAAAGGTTTACATAAGTATATAAAGTACATAAATCAGTATCCTATTATCTTCAAGCTTTGATTAGTCCCCTTACCGCTGGTCTTGACTATGGTTATCACCAATGCTTGCCCCTTGTATAAAAGATAAATGTGGTTCTTTTATCAATTACATAAACCCACATGTTAGGATTTTGGAGTGGTATCCATATTTATGGAGGTGTAAAATATATTATTTTGAACCTTCCTTCTAATATATATTGGTGTAGTGGTTCAGCAAGTTGATTTCGCATTGAAATTTGTTAGATTGAATTTTGTGGATTGGATGAAATTTTGGGCAGTAATGCAATCCCTCCTCTGCTGAAGTGCTTAGTTTAAATTTGCACTTTTCCATTGGGCTATATTTTTATCGCGCCAAATTGGTAAGAATATATTCTGATTTTGGTACAATAAATGCAAAATTATCTTGGTATTGTGTAGGTACTGGTAGTGTTCGAAATTACTTGGTACTGTTTTGGGTGCAATAATGGTATATTGCATTTAAAAATAATTTTTGTACAGATTCACTATATTTTTGTTCACTTTTCATTTACTCTGTAGTCTTACTGTATGTTTTTGTTGTGGTCTTTCTTTATTATTTTAATTTTCAATATTGCTTGCCTTGCTCTTTTAGTATTTTCATGTTCAATAAATTTTCCTTGTACTTTTGTTCATTCTTGTAGTCAAAATAATGCTTAGTTAACAAAATAATTGTTTGTTTCTTTTGTACTCTTTCGGTCAATACATTGTGCTTAGTAAGCAAATTAATTGTATAAATAACGATCCTCAATAAAGAATCATTGTCATTATTGATCCACAAGTAAGACGTGTCTTCTTATTACACCAAGATAGATCATCCCCCACCAGGGGTAAGGGATCCTTTCTCCAACTCATCTCCGCCAGTAGTCTAAGTTCAAGTGCTGTCCCAAAACATTGGTGACCCCGACGTGATTCACATTGGTGATTCACAAGACAATTAAAAGCGTTACCAGGGCTTCAATCAACACTGGTATCAACTCAGTCTTAACATATTTACAAGCGTTACCAGGGCTTCAACAATGGTATGAACTAAAGTCGATAGACAAGTATTATCAGAAATGGAATCGATATTAAATCATCGATATGGAGGAATTAGCAGCAGTTCAACTTAAAACTGGCGAGGAGATTCAGCGACTCATCGCAAACTTCAAAAAGGATTCAGCAGATAGGAAAAAATCTGCAAATTACTTCCAGCAATGATTGTCAAGACTGGAAGTGCTATGTTCGGAATTCGCAAAAACTGACACTCAGATAAGATTGCTGCCCAATATCCAGCATGACCATGATTATTTTGCCACAACTATTATTACAAAATTATGGCTGTAGTAACGCAGCACATTGAGCTATTTATCAACAGAATTAGCTCGTTAAAGGAAAACGAGTCCAAGAGCAATAGAAAGGGTTGTCCAGTTCCAACAGAACGTATTCAGAAATTTGGAACTCGATCCAAATGGGATCATTTCAGGGGCGTAGATAGAAAGCAGGGGGAAGCATTGGAGTCACAATATCGGTAATTAGCTGGGCTGCCTTCCGGTGAGCAACGCTACCCTAGGGCTTTCTACGAAACAAAATCAAAACTACTTACGCAGCTCAAGCCACTAATTGAATTACTCAATTACACGATCAGGGAATTGAAGGATAATCCAGTCGACTTTGGATACGACGTGAGCAAATTTATAGAAGCGGAAGGACGTGTGTAAGAGCAGATGACCAATTTAGCCATCATGGCCGGAGAACCAACTCAGGAAATGAATCCCATATCAATTACTCATAATAATGCGTCCGTCGAAAGTTCACTGCAATGGCCTAAGGTAACAATCTCAAGATTCGATGGAGAGTACCTGAAATGACGTCAGTTCCTTGACATATTCCACCAAATGATCCACAATCAGCCCATTACAAACATCCAGGAAATGTGGTATCTAAAGACAAATATTAACAGGCGAAGCGGAAAAGCTTATTCGACATTTGTCTTTTACTGGGAATAACTCTTGTATAGCCTGGCAGAAATAACAAGACATATACAACAATACCAGAGGTTTGACATCAACATTGATTCAGAAAATACTTGTACAACCAAGCCATAGCGCCGAAAACACATGAGCTGCCGCAATCAAACACTTGCATGACAAGACGCAAGAAAGTCTGAAAGCTTTAAAAAATTACTTCAAGCCGGGATCTATTTCTACTGCATTTACTTGTTAAAAAGATGGATAAGAATACTCAGGTACTATATGAGCAAGAAAAAAACATTCTATGAAAGCATTTCTAAGCTTCTTGGAAAGTAATTTAAATCAAGGTCCCACGCGTAAATAATAGCCCCAACCACACAAAAGGGCAATGAAATTGCACAGTTCTGTAAATTTTGTAATAATAAAAATCATACTCTTAACATTTGTAAGCAGTTCTTGCAGTAAACACCGGAAAATCGATTACTGTTTGTTAAGAGGGAAAATTTGTGCATCAACTGTCTATGCTTTCGACATGAGACTTACACGTGTGCTCTTCGAGTGTGTTATATATGTGATAAAAAACACAGTACCTTATTACATGTTGACAACAATTCATTCCAACAGACTTCGGAAATTTCAAAGGTTTCTGCAACAATGAACGATGACAATCAACAATCGATGACACTGGCAGCATACAATTTGCAAGAAAAGAACAGCTACGTCCTACTTAGTACCGCAAGAATACTGCTTATGGCCAATAATAGACAAGCCATGGAATGCAGAGCCATTTTGGACTCAGGATTCCAGGTCAAACTCATAACCTAAGGGCTGGTAAAAAGGACAGGTCTGTCACTGAAACCCACGTCAACGTGCATGTAGGAAATTGGTCATGGCAAAAGAGAAGCCCATCACCGTATCAATGTAAAATTATGTTCTACGTTAAATGGGGTTTCTACGCGACTGGAGGATTTTGTGCTACCCCACACCATTTCACCGCAACCATCACACATTTCTACTTGGCCTCTGCCAAACAATATAAAATTAGCTGATTCAAACTTAAATCGACCCCATAAAGTTGGAGTATTGCTTGGAGCTGAATTTTATCACCAATTCTTATCAATTGGACAAAGTTGAGAGATGACCTACCCATACTCCAAAATTCTATGCTTGGATGGATTATTATTATTAAACAACATGTGGCGTTCGCAGTGAAGCAGAGGAAGGAACAATCAACTCATACAAAGATTCTGTAAATTAGAAAAAATCGAGGCAAGTGACTCACAACATCGGAAAAAAGTTGCGAAGAACACCTTACTCAAAATTCAACCAGAAACGAAATTGCCGCTTGACCCAAAGGGAAATATTAAGTACTAACAGCTTAAAACGGTCATATATGGAACGAGAGCGGCACCTTAATTAGCAACAAGATGCTTGCAAGAATTAGTTAAGGGATATATAACAAAATACCCACTTGGAGCACAGGCACTGCAAAAGTACTTCTATGTTTACGATGAGCTAAGCGGATCAAATAGGCCAGTGACCGCCAAGGAAATCCAAAGACTACTGAAGTATTGGGACAAGCAGGATTTGAATTACCAAAGTGATGCGCGAATCATCCCCAACTATTGCAAGGTATTCCGCCTGAACAACAGGAAGTGAATATCGACTTAAGCAACACACGGACGAATAGATAAGGGCACTTGGTCTTTCATGGCTTCCAAACAATTATCAGTTTATCGTTAAGGCATCAATAGACCATTGACATCAAGGTCCGTGTCACACAGCGGACAGTAAGCTCAGATCTAGTAAGGCTCTTTGATCCATTAGGACGATTCGGACCGATTGTTGTAACGGCCAAGATATTCATACAACAATTATTATAGAAAAAATTACAAGGGATGAAGCACTTACAATGGAGTAACATACAAAATGACTCTACTTTCCAAAGGAACTGAGCAATTTGCAAATTCCTCGCCACATCTTCAATTCAGACGTTCCAAAAAGACTTCAAGTAATATACATTCTTTCGCTGATGCTTCGAAGAGGCTAATGGCGCAGCAGTATATATACTGTAACGACAAAGACATCTATGAAATGAAATAAATTAAATTCTACTGTTGTTATATAGTTCAGTAGAAAGGAAATTACAGAATAAGAAGACTGTTAACGATCAAAAATAAATTAGTAAAATTTTCGTTTTCTATTTTGAATTGTTTTACTTTTCGTCGCAATCCAGGGAAGGGAAATTGTAACAATTGGTGTCAGAAGTCCTAACAAAGGAGGAGCTAAGGAGTTTGTCGACAACTGATGAAAAGACTGAATTGCAACAATGATTGCGCGAGGCTCTGGACGACTGTGGAAGCGATGCGGACACACATGAGTTCATCACCAAAGGAGCATTTGCATCAAGAGCCTAGGAACCTTCTGCAAGTGTAGCGCCGGTAGTTCCAACTGAATTTGGACGCATAGAAGCCACGATGCAAAATATGTTTGCATCATTTGAACAGTCGACGAGACAATCACGGGAGGAGCAGAAGCATGAAATTGAAGTTGGCTTCCAGGAGTGCTTGTCTGAGAATAGAAAAATTAAGCAAGCTGTTGAGGAACAACACAAACATCAAGAACAGCTCCAAGATCGTACGGAGCAGAAATTTCTTGAAGTGGAGGGCGCAGTCAAAAAAGTAAGAGATCACTTCAGTGGTATGAATGGGAGAGTTCGCGAACTTAAAGGTACCGTCGTTGATGTAAACACAAAAGTTGGAAAAGGATGTTGGTGCTCTAAAGATGAGAGAACATTTTAGCACTGAAAGGAGGTGCTGCGAATGTGTTTCAAACAGGTCCCGATGCTCAGCAGGGTAATTATGAAGTACTAATGAATTCTTTGCAGCGCAAGTGTTCAAGATGGAGCTGAAACGTCGAAAACAGAGCGGAGTTTGCAGGAGTATGCAGCGGACGTCAAGCGTTTGGCACATCTAGCATATGCGGGTTCAATAATGCAGTTGATTGAAAGTGAAGACCGATGCGTTTGCCGATGGCATCCGTGATCAAGAAACCAAACGAGCTACACTGTCGACTCAAAAGGCGACGTTCCAGGAAACGGTAGTTAATGCTTTAACACTTGAAACAGCGTGTTTGGGGTGTGTACCGTACCTAAGAGCTCGTCGACTTGAGATGTCTTCGGACTCAGAGTTTAGGCCAAACAACAAATTTAAGGGCCGACGTTTCATCTGTGACAACGTGGGCCATATGGCACGTGACGGTAGGGAACGTAGAAATCGTTTAGGGATTCAATCTGCTCAAGAGCCTATAGAGGCAGACAACCTGCAATGAGCGCCGTCCTCCTGCGCTCAACCGTCGATAAACTAAGTGAAGTCAGTTTTAAGGGGCATGAACTGACTTCAACGATGGACTGCCCCAGAGTCGTAATTTCGCAACTTGGACGGATAGCAGACAACCTTACTGTAACTGCCATCATTGGGGACAGATTATTCACGGGGACTTTGGATACGGGAGCTTCACACTCAATCATAAAGAGCGACTTAGTGGAAAAGATGGAGCCACTGAGGGGAGTGCAGTTTCAAACGTTTACAGCAGAAGAGGCACCTGTACTGGGGAAAGTTCTCAAGGAAATCACTATTGGTACCACCACACTTGAGCACCAGGTTATGGTGGCGGAAATAGTTGAAGAGCTGATCCTGGGCGTTGGTTTCATTGTAATAAATGGTGCCATGTTGGATTTGAAACGCCGAATTCTAAGGTATGGAAATACGGAAGTTTCATTGCTGATCGGCGAAGGAAAGTCGCCACGGATCCAGAAAGTCTTCGTAGAAGAAAACACAGAGCCTGAGTCGGAAGCGCTTGAATGGGCAAAAATGGATGGAGATTGTGAGCTCAATACGTTGTGGATGGTTAAAGCCGGGAATAAAACACAACTAAGTGGTTTGATTGTTGTGAAGACCCTCGCGGAAGCCAGAAGCGATAAAAGGGTACCTGTGAGAATTCTTAATTTAGCGAAACAGTTAAGGGTCATCAAGATAGGAAAACAATAGGACAATACCAAGAAGTGTCAGCCATAGTAAACTGAGAGCTCCAACCCATATTAGGTGAAGAGGCAATCAATGACATCAGCATGAAGAAGCTCATAGCCGAGTGAAAGATGGATCTAACAACCCTTCAAGCACGACAAATACAAGGGCTGTTGAAAAAATATCATTCTATATTCCAGTGTCCGGAACGAGGGCAGAACTGTCATAGACCAGCATCAAATCGACAACGGGAATGCAAGACCGATTCGTCAAGCGCCACTTGCTAAAATCGACAATATTAGTAACTTAGTCAAAGAAATGCTACATCAAAACGTTATCGAGCAGTCATCGAGTCCATGGAGCTCACCAGTGGTGCTAGTAAAAAAGAAAGGTGGCAGCACGCGCTTCTGTGTTGATTACGGACTGTTGAACGATGTGACAAAGAAGGACAGCTATCCGCTGCCAAGAATAGATGATACTCCAGACATGTTGTCCGGAGCGAAATGGTTCTCGAAACTAGTGCGTTACACGGAGAGAGCTTCTGGCAGTAGTAGAGAGTGCGAAACACTTCCTTAAATACCTCTACGGCCAACAATTTCACTGGAAGACGGATCACGCAGCGCTACGGTGGATTCTTCGTTTCAAGAAGGGCAGCTAGCTCGATGAATCGAAAGATTGAAGAGTAACCATTTCATCATTGAACATCGCAAAGGAGGTCAGCATGGCAACGCATTTGCACTGTCGCGGCGGCCTTGTAGGGTAGAGTGATATCATTGTTCAATGGTGGAAGGAAAAGAGACCATCGTCGAAGTTAGGTTGTTATGCATTTTGCCGGAGGAAGACTGGTCGCCGGAGAGAAACCAAGCGGAGCAGAAAGTCGATCCAGATTTAGTAAAGATAATTGCTGCTAAGGAGGAAATGGGGTGTGTGAGCCCACATGTAAGTTAATAATGATTATTTCCTGCTCCTTGTTTTTTATAACTACTGTAATGTCCTTTCTTTACAGGAACATATGCAAACAGAAAACATCATCAAAAGACCAATCTGCGCATTCGGCCTCAACGGATTCAGATCCAGACTCAGATGTGGATATGGTTTTGAACACTAAACCCGTTGAGATCTCCGCATCTGTTCCTAGATTGGATCCAACGCAATGCATTGATTTTGAGGTTGACACAACAGATATCTCTGAGCTCGACTTAAGCCATGCAACAAGCTCTGGTTCTGGATGTACTGTATTTGCAGTAGCTAATGATGTAAGATTCGATCAAGTGTTTTTTTTTAACTTTCACCCTTTTAAGATTGTGCAGGAAAAACTTGATACACCTTGCCGATCAGACTATCAACATAAAAAAAGCAAAGTCCACTACATCTATAAGTTCAACTAATCCTTCTGATGGAACAAGCAATGCTTGCCCTCCTTCAGCGTCAGCAGCAGTAGCAGATAGAGCCTTGGCGGCGAGCTCCCTTTCCAATATAGCATCTATCTTAAAGCCGCCGCCAAGAAAAATAAAAAAGACGGAAAAATATTTGACAAGCAGATATATTGACAAGATAACTCCTATGGAGAAGTAAGAAATTGATATTTCGTTGGCAGAGTTCTTTTTTGGGTACAATATTCCATTTTCTGTTGTAGAATCCGACCATTTTAAAAGGTGCTTGAAGAAATTGCGACCATCCTACACTCCTCCCTGCCGCTCAACTCTATCAACAACATTACTTGCTAAGGTGCACAAAAAAATTATTGCTGAGAATGCAAAAGCTATTGGATCAGGTGGGCATTCGGTGTTGCTAATTGACGGCACGAGAAATTCATCTGCCAATAATGTTGACGTTTTTGTGGTTGTCAGCGATATCGCTAGTAACATGATCCGGATGGGCAGATCTTTAAACATTATTCACACAACCTGCAATAGCCACTTCGGCAATCTTCTCGTTAAAGATTTTTTGGCTGAGGCACCTCAATAATTTAGTGTTCACCAACTTACAAACATACTTAAGGAGTTCAAAAAACCAAACTTGGAGCAAAGCTCAGAAAAAAAGGAGGAACAAATGTAGTGCTTCCAAATGAGACAAGAAGACGACACAAAGGAGTGCAATCGATAGCTTTTTAAAAAACTTGTCCAAAATGAAGCAGTTGCAGAGCCTTTGAACAGCGATGTCGTTATTGGGGTCTTGGCCAGTGCTTCCTCTGCTGAACTTCTTTTTAAAGACGAATTTGTCGAAGACTTAAAAAAGCTCCACACCGATTTAGACCCCATATGCAAACTCATCAACAAAGCACAGTCCAGCGAATTTTCAAAAGCAGATGCAGTGGAGGAATGGAAAACAATTTTAAACAACGCCTTGGAGAATGGACATGAACGATGTCACAAAAAATTTTGAAACGGACAGTCAAAAATAATGTTTTCAATGTGCATTCAATATCAGCAAATTATTTGCACCCCAAATATAGAGGGCAGCTTTTGTCCTCTGAAGATGGATGAAAACCTTATTTCAATACTGAGTTCAAAGGCCATGGATTCAATATTTACTTACGATAACAAAGCAGGTATATTCTCCTTACTGGGTGAAAAGCTCGAAGACGGCAACTACAAAGTAGGCACATACTGGCATTTCGCTAAAAGGCACCATATGGAACTTGCTAGTGTTTTCCAATTGGTCTATGATCCATAGTGTTTTGAGAAACCGTTTGGATTTCAATAAGTCCAAAATGTTACTAAACATTTACTATTCACTCAAAATAAAGGACTCGAATAAATCAGAGCAATATTAAAAATGAAAATGTTATTATTGTTTTATTTCTCAAACTTTGACTTTTATAAATTTTTTTCAGATTTATACCTATTCCTTGCTTTTATATACTTTTATATACCAGCAATATTTTTCAGATGTTGAAAATACACAATTTTATTCTACAACCCTGCCCACTATGCAATGATTGACTAATAATGCAAAAAATAAGATAATGGTCTGTGACACCCTACAATGACAGTTGATCTTGTAGTAACACATTCGACCTATCCGACACCTAGGTCTAGTAGACTCGGAGAGCAGTTGGGTGCAAAGATAATGGCATACGCACAGAAGTGGCAACTAAGTCTTAGAGTTGCTGAGATCTACTGTCGCACTTGAAAAGGTCTTCACAAATAATGATGTGTTCATGGTGTGGAAAACATAGGTTCGTGCGAGCAACTCCGATTGGGACTGAAGACAACGCCCAAAATGCATTTGATGTTACCATCAATAACTTCCACGAGAAGGTACTCAGTAGCACTCCCCTCAGATTTCCCAACAATTTGCCAACTTAAAGCAGAGTTGCAGTAACCACCACCAATTGTTATCGTGACCCTATCGTTCCGAACAATTCTGTACGCTGGAACATTAAACAGGTGGTCTTCAATATATATATTACAATATAACGTAAATAGTCGACTTTCGGAATACTTAAACTACGAGCGTTTACATAGCTTATTTTGAACTCCTCACGCGCATCCGAAAGAGTGTAAATCATCGAACGCACGGTAACTTCAGCTATGCCACCAGACATGACTCTATTGTTATGAGCCATCATTAATAATAGCAAAAATAAATAAGAGTACAAATACTAAGTTTACTAATTCTACATTTAAAAACGCAATTAACAGACGGGGAATTGAAGCAATAAAGAACTAGGAAGAAAGGGATATGGGATACAAAATAAATTGAAAATAAGCAATTAAAGAAATTAGAGCAGGAAATAAGATGAACAGTTTGAATAAAAAAGAAATGTGCACTAATTTTGACAGACAACTTGAGAGCCACTGGTGTTTGCTGATAGTTGAAAAGTCGCAGTTGTATTTTGGCAGTTGAAACTGCAGACGACTTCATTAATCTTTTTTGGGCTGTCAATATCCACAATTGCTCACGTTGAAGTGAGGAAAAACAAAGGAAGACGCAATAGCTTTGTGAGCAATATTTGATCTTTGGAATTTCAAAAAAAAAAAGTTTCCTGAATAATTAAAAAAAAGGAATTTGTTTATATATCCAGTCTTTTTCTTCTGAGAGTAACCATTCTCATATTGGGATTGTATTGTTTCTGTGTTCTGCATATCTTTCTATCGCATGCGAAACTTTAAATCATCTGGGAGATTCCTTTTTTTGGGAGGATTAATTCGGGGATTGCCCCACTTAAGTACCACCCTCCTGAAGAGTCCATTGAGACACGAGATGCACGTAAGCGGAAGTGTTCCCACATGAAAAAAAGCCAATACCAAGTCTGTTGGATGCAACAGCCCGAGCAGCAGGGAGGCTGCCCTTGATTAGGAAATGAAAAATGGCTGTCCTTCTCAAATGGACTTCTTGGAGGCTTCTACGTAGTCTCTAAACCAAGGTACGGGTCACATGATCGTTGCCGAAACAAGTGAGATTGCCAACGATTGGCAGTCCCCATCGAAACGCAGGAAAACTCCATCACCCAGCGCCAAAACTGAGGCATCTCCAATAGTTGATACCAGCAATCGATTAGCGTCCTTGCAGACCTAAACATTCAACCATTAACTTGTAACTCTGGAAGTAAATCACCGGCTAAGTCACAGCGCAATAACCCAGGTTCCAGCAACCACGCAGAGGCAACTAAGACCAACAGGAAGTTGGTGGATGACGCCAACAATGGAGCAGTCGATGATAAACAGCGCGCGCTTCATAGGGGTAAGTTTTGTGCTCCTATTTTCATACAAAACATTGACATCCATAAATTAACTCTAGGTCTTAAGGCAAGATCAATCAACTTTAAGGTTATAAACCGAGGCAGGTACTCCAATTTATTCTTAAAAGATGCAAATGTTCACAAGGAACTTCTTGCTCTTCTAAGAGTCAACCCCGAAATAAATGCATACTCCTTTATTTTGAAGGAACACAAATCCCTTAACGTGATCTTCAGAGGTCTTACTTCTGAATACTCGGTTACTGAAGTGCTTGAGGAGTTACAGGCCTGTTCAATTACTGCAAGAAGTATCTCTTTGTTCCATGTTCACGCCGTGACCATGTAGTCAGTAATCTATTCTTAATTAAACTTGACCCAGATGTTTCAATTAATGAACTATCGAAGATCCGTTATCTTTTTAATGCACGGGTCTGGTGGGAGAAACCCAAAGGTGGTAAAGGTATAGTTCAATGCAAAAGGTGTCAGAGCTTTGAACACATTGCGACGACCTGTGCCAATAGTTATAAATGTGTCAAGTGCACAGATAAACATGAACCGGGAGACTGCCCCAACAAAAAAGACGCAGGATCTCTCGCCACATGTGTGAACAAATAAAATAAATGAGGTATCTCAAATTCATTTCTTTTAATGTGTCTTCCCTAATTCAACATAGTAGGTGAATTGAGCTGGAAAAAATGCTCATGTCGAACAATAGTCCAATTGCTTTTATTCAGGAAACTCACCTCAATAGCAAACATACAGTATTTTTAAATTCCTATAATTTCATACGTAATGACTCTATGCAAGGTGTTGCCATTGCCATTAAGAAGAATATTCAGTTCAGACGGGCTACCTGGACATCTCCTCTGTTCCCATGCATTTTGGCAATAATCAAAATCAGACACCTCAATAACGGCCAGGTTAGTAATTTTTAAGTTGGCTCCATCTACATACCCTCAGACTGCAGGCCTAGCCTACTTAAGGAGGAACTGCAAAAACTTGACCAATTCGGCAATTCCTTTGATGGTACAATTCTGGGAGAAGACCTCAATGCGAGGAGTCCTAGCTGGGGCGATTCAAGGTACAACAAAAATGGGAAAACTTTTGAAAGCTGGCTTAAAGATTCCAACCCCTCTATCATCAATATCGCTCCACCTTCGCCCACTTTTGCTAGAAGCTCATGTGTCCTTGACCATTTTCTTGTCTCCAAACATTCAATTAGTTCACTGGCTTAAAACTACTCCATCCGATCCCTTCGAACCTTTTCAGATCATTTTCCGATTTCATTGGAATTAGACATTGGGGGCACTGAATTTATCCCTCAGGTTTCCTCAATTCACGTCTCCTATAAAGATACAGATTGGAATCTTTTCAGAGACGACCTAGATGCTTCCCTATCATCACATTTCCCTCCAAGTGACACTTCTCTGTCCAACTCAGACATCGATAGCTTCATTGAGAAATTCAATCAAGCGGTGAACTACGCAATTGATCAAAACACCAGGAAAGTCGACAACAATTTTAAAAATACAAAAATATCCCCAGTAACATTGAATACCTCTTTAAAATTAAACACCAATGGCAAAAAAAACTACAAAACATTTTTCACGGATCATTCAATAGAACTAAAGATGCATATATGGAACTCTCCAACAGAATTACCCTCCTCAGGAAAATAATTCAGGACAGAGTGAGAATCTGGTTGAATAAGCAATACAGGGATGAGGTGTCTAAATCAAACCGGGTCCTTGGGCCTTCAAAGAGATTTTTCGCATAACAGGGAAAAGAAAGATACACTCCTATGAATTCACGAGTGAACCTGACATTGTCTCTGAATTTGAGAAATACTTTATGATTGTCTACCATAAGAATGTTCCCAGTTTTAATACTAGCCTAGTGAACGAAGTCCACAGAGCCATTTGTGAACGTAGATCCCTAAAATCCCATCACATTTTTGATTTCGACAGAGACAACAATGCCCTGTCACTTGTGGCCCAAAACTTATTCACTAAAAGCCCTCAAGTTGCAAATATTATCCAATCATTAAAGCCGAAAAAATCATATGGCCCAGATGCCATTTTCAACTTCATCATCAAAAAATTTTCTTTGAAAGCCATCAACTTCCCAACTATAATACTCAATAACTGCACTAATAATGGATACTTCCCAGACACTTGGGAAGTAGCCAGAATCATCCCTATTATGAGAAAGCCCAACCACAGCTCTATCTCCAACTTCAGACCGATTTCGCTTCTTTCGAACGTAGGCAAAATTCTAGAAAGATTGATTCTCAGAAGCATCATCTCACCTGAAGAGAATCTAATTGAATTTATTCCTGATTTCCAGTTCGCCTTCCGTGCGGGCCACTCAACCGTACACGCACTACTCAAACTCCACAATGACGTCACTATTAGCCGGCGAGATAAAAAATACACGGTAGCCTGCGCGCTTGATGTCGAAAAAGCATTCGGAGGGATGGTCTTCTCTTTAAGATTATACAGATCAACCTCCCGTTAAAAATATTTTATATCATGGGTAGCTTTTTATCGAACAGGAAATTTTTCATCCAATTACGAGACACCAAATCCATCTTATCCAACTGTGACAGTGGAGTGCCCCAAGGATCCATCCTGGGCCCACCGCTTTATAATATTTTTCTTTACGACTTCCCACACATCTATCTGAGGAATGGAATCACAGCCTCAATTGGACTGCTCTATGCAAACGACACATTAGCTTACTCACACAACCCTCCTCCAATCTTAGCCCTCCGCTTGCTAGAGGAACACTTAAATATCATTGATGAGCGCGAAATCAGAATTAATCTGCTTCCGTCACGCTAGCGGAAAAGGACCTGAAGGTGCAGTCCAAGAGAGCAAAAATCATTTCCTCAGACTGGGTGGTAATATAAAGGGTCCGCCATCTAACTTTTTTTTTTCAAATAGTGCTTATTTCGTGAATGGTAACACTTAGCTCATGTCTGATTCGACAGATAATTAGTTTTATCCTTCCGCTGAACGAATATGGTTGTGTATACGCTTGAACAACGCTGGGAAATATTGCGACATAACTTTGAAAATCATGGTAATGTTGCAGAATGTGTGCGAAAATTGCGTACGGATTTTGGAAGAAGAGAAGCACCGTCAGCTCCGTATGTTCGTCATCTTGTGAAAAAAGTGAAAGAAACTGGCATCCTCATCGATAAACCAAAGCGTGAAAAGCCAAAAACAGTGCGTATACCCGAGAATATTGCTGCTGTGGCAAAAAGTGTGCGTGAAGCGCCATCAACATCAATTCACCGTCGTTCTCAACAATTGAACATTTCGGAGACATCATTGAGACGAATTTTGCATTGTTGGCGACTTAGCCTTATGCTGGTTACAAAATTTGACTTAAAATTTTCTTTGTCTGGACAAAAAAAAACGCACTGTTCTTAAACGTTATAAAAAACCGAATGCCTTTATTTTCACCTTGGCTCACAATTTATAGGTTTGACATTTGACAGCTGATTAGAAAATATCGTTGGTGATGTTGTTGTTGAAGGCGTAAATGGCTGCGTATAACACTTTCCGGACATTTTGTTTGTGTAAAATAAAAACTATTGTTTGTTTTGTTTCCTTTGCATGCCGCATGTGTGTGTGTCTGTGGGTGCGTGTGTTGTGTTTGAATGGGTAATGGATGTTGGAGCCATGTTTTAGTGTGTAAGTGTGTGAGTGGATCGATGTGTTCTTTCTGCATTGTGATGAATGCACTGGATATAGTGTGAGTGCAATGGGTGTATGAAGGTGTATTTGGGTGTCGATTATAGATGGGATGTGTGCAAGTGCGTTTTGAGTGGGTCTCCATTTTGATGAAGAGTGTGTTTAACTTTGGTTTGAGCGGGTTTCATTTGTGCTTTGTATGACGACAGGGTGTGCAGAAATTTTCATGCCTGTGTTTACTAGCTGTATCTATTGGAAATGAGTAATTTGATGATAAACATAAGTATTTTTTGTTTATTTTGTGTTTTAAATGGGCTATTGTGGGTTATCATTAATAGGAAGTGGACATAATTTTGAAATCGGTCGTTTGAATTCTGCCTTTTGTGTTTTCACCTTCACAACTCGAACGATGGTGTCTGCTCCGGGGTATGTTGCAATAATGCGGCCTAAGCTCCAATTCGCCGGGGGTAGCCGCTCATCCTTAATAAGCACCAAATCTCCTATCTTTATTTGTGGTTGGACTTTTAACCATTTCGGCCGCTGTTGCAAACGGCTCAAATATTCGGTCTGCCACTGTTTCCAAAATTGTTGCAAATGTGCCTGGATGGCCTTCCACCGGTCGTTGTAGTTTATTTTACCTATGGTTAAATCGGGTTCTGGAACTGTAAAAAGAGTTTCCCCTATCAAAAAATGTGCAGGAGTTAATGCGTTAAAGTCGTCTGGGTTTTCGGTAAGTGGACAAAGGGGCCTCGAATTCAAACAGGCTTCGATTTCGGATAGAAGCGTAGTGAGCTCTTCGTATGTCAGGGTTCCATTTCCGACAATCTTCTTTAGATGAAACTTGACGCTTTTGACTCCTGCCTCCCACAAACCCCCAAAGTGCGGAGATGCTGGCGGAATAAAGTTTCGTTTGGTTCCCTGTGCTGCTAGAACATCCGCTATTTCCTTCCAGTCCTGAATGCTAGCCTCCAGCAAACGTCGTAGTTCCGCATCTGCTCCCACAAAGTTGGTACCGCAGTCGCTGTAAACTTGCGCACAAACTCCACGACGTGCTGCAAATCGTCGAAACGCAGCTAAGAACGCCTGCGTGGTAAGGTCGCTGCGGTGTATTGCTTTTGTGCTCAAGCAGATGAATATGGCTAGGTATCCTTTGTGAAACTTAGCTTCTCGACCTATCCAAGCTCGGATGTTTATGGGTCCTGCGTAATTGACGCCAGTGTGTGTAAAAGGCTTTGACCCGAGGTGCTGGCAGCTCTCCCATTAGCTGCTGTGCGCTCTTGCTTCGATGTCTGTAGCAGATGACACAGCTGTTTATGTGTTTCTTGACGGTCATTTTTGATTGCAATATCGAGTACTTCTGTCTTAAATAAACTATCATTAGCTGGATGCCTCCGTGCAGTGTTTTGACATCTGCTTCGCGAATGATAAGTTTTGATATTTTGTGTCTTGAATCCAATATGATAGGGTGCTGCTGATTATAGGGTATGTTGGCCATTTTGGGTAATGTAATTGAAAGTATTTTACAAACCTACGACAATGCGCAACTATCCTGCCCAGTTTTGGAAATCTGCTCGTCCTACCTATCAGCAAAACTATTTGGTTTTGAATTACCTCACCTCGATAAACCTGTACTGGTTTTTGTCCTTCATCTGTGGAGAAATGCGTTGGTTGTTTGGGTATCTTAAAATTCCAATCCGAGTGCAGAAACGATGGTCCATTCCACCACAAGTACTCATGCACTAACGTTGAGGGCAGTACTCCTCGGGACGCTAGGTCTGCTGGGTTATGCTCGGTTGGGACGTGTCGCCACATGGATGGTTTTGTCAGCCGTTGAATTTCTCCGACTCGGTTTCCGAAAAATGTTTCCCATCGGCATGACGGGGCCTTGATCCAACAGAGGGTAATATTGGAATCCGTCCATGCGTGTAACTTATCATCCGGAATGTTGAGGACCTTGGCGACATGATGACGAAGTCTCGCTAGTATGACTGCACCACATAATTCCAGTCGTAGAATGCTAACTGGTTGAATTGGTGCCACTCTAGTCTTTGCAAGCTGAAGGCTCATGTGGGTTCTTCCTCCTTCACCTAGTACGCGAATGTACACCGCAGCTCCGAATGCCTTTTCCGACGCGTCACAAAAGCCGTGGAGTTCCGCATTTTCGAGACATCCTCCTGTATGTACCCATCGAGGTATGCGGATCCGATTCACGGCTTCTAGGTCTTAAAAAAATGTGTTCCATTCCATCCGATGTTCTTCTTCAATTGGCTCATCCCATGTTGTCTTTCTGAGCCACTGTAGCTGCAAAAAACATTTGGCCTTAATGATGCATGGCGCAATCCATCCCATTGGGTCAAAAAGTCTCGTGATGGTTGATAAAATGGCTCTTTTGGTTCGTTGTGGGCCATTTGTCGGGGTGTAGCTAAACAAAAAACTATCTTCCGAGGGTAGCCAGTAGAGTCCTAGCATTTTCAGTTGATTGGAACTTTCCGAGGAAAATTTTTATCTCTCGGTCTTGGGGTGACTCAGGTTGCATCCAATCACTGGTATTGAAAGCCCACTTATGCAATTTAAACCCAGCTGATTCAAGAGTTGTTGTTATTTCTTTTATTTTTCTTAGCTTCTACTTTTGTATCCGCTCCGGAGATAAGGTCATCAACGTACATTTCTTCCCGAATCATCTTTGCGGCACTCAGGTATGAGGATTTGCTTTCTTCAGCTATCCAATGGAGGGTTCGGATGGCCAAATAAGGAGCTGATGCAGTACCAAAAGTCACCGTTTTGAGCCGATATATTTTTAATGTTTCGGAAGGAATGTTTCGCCACAGTATAAGCTGATATATGGAGTCTTCATCATTTACCCAGATTTGACGGTACATTTTTTCG
This sequence comes from Orthonevra nobilis, assembly GCA_963555765.1. Classification (NCBI taxonomy): domain Eukaryota; kingdom Metazoa; phylum Arthropoda; class Insecta; order Diptera; family Syrphidae; genus Orthonevra; species Orthonevra nobilis. The sequence continues at coordinate 80,199,924 of OY743224.1, read as the reverse complement.
ATGTCGGCTGTAAACGTATATTTGTATAGTCTCCATCGCAGGATGACATCGATCATGTTATTTTGAAGGGCCGGTCCTACCATCAGTGTATCATTAAGAGACTTCCCATCTGAAGTCTTAAAGGATGCATCGAATACTACTCGTACCTTCGTGGAAGAGCTACTTTCTTTAACCACCACGTGGTGTGGCAGATAATAATGGGTTATATCTTCCAAAACGTGATCGTTCTCAACTTCGCTCATGTGACCTAACCGTAAATACCCTTCTAAGCAAGTGGAATATTCGTTGTGAAGTTGCTTGTCTCTCAGAACCCAGCCTTCAAGCTGTTGGAATCTCTTCAGAGATCTCTTGAGAGTCCAAGCCTCGGACGAACATTTCCTTAGAACGGAAAGGCAACTTCACATCGTCCATCTGACAATCGATGGAAATTTTTCAGAAAATGTTCCTCACACTCGATGTTTTCTGGAGTGTCGGTGTTCGGAAACGGGGCCTCCTCTAACTCCCGAAATTTCTGAATGCTTGCGTCAAGACGATGAGAAAGCTTTTGATGGGTTGGGATGTAAATGGCGCGCGTCCTAGCAGAATCCATTCTAGTTTTGTCCTTTGGGCCACGGGCAAATCGGAGTTAATGGGTCTGACTAATTCTGGTAAGAGAATGTCCGCAAAAACATCGCTACCTAGCAACAAATCAACTTTGGCTGGCTGGAAAAAGTTGGGGTCTGCTAAGCACAAGCCCGCTATGTGCTTCCAATCGACAACTGAGAGGTTGTGGGCCGGGATCTGCCCACAAGAGCCTGGGTAGAGACTTCAAAGGATGAGTAGATTGAACCTATCTTGATATCAACAACCTTCTTACAAGTGCCGCTGTTGACCACACCTAACCCAGAAGCTTCGATAAGAAGCTTCGGAACCTGAATCTAGCAATGCTCGAAGAGAAACAACCTTTCCGGAAGAGCCGCTTACCTTTACGATAGCTGTAGCCAACATAACTTGGGTCGACGCATTTGGTACAGAGTGGTAAGTGTTGATGGTGTTACTGCAACAAGGGGTCTCTTCGACCAGTGCGGTTGTTGACAAAAGTGACATCGGTGAGAACTTGGACAATTATCGGAAAAGTGACTATAGGCCAGACAATTTCTACAAACGCCTAGTCTTCCTATGCTTTGATACCGTTCATGGATGCTCATTTTCAAGAAATTACTGCATTTCCGAATAGAATGTGCTCCCTTATTGCACAGCTTGCATGTATATTTTGACAAATTTGCCTGTGAGTGAAACGCGTTTTACTGAGCTACCCTTTTTGATGATTCCAATTGTGGTTTTTCCTGCTGATAATTCACGGCTAAACCTTGTTTCAAGAAACTGTTTGAACTCCGCAAACGTGGGTAATTCCTTGGTGTTGTCTTTTGAGCCCAATTTCTCCTCCCACAGCTGTTGGGTTTTCGATGGCAGTTTTTGTAGCAATACATACACTAGTTTAGCATCCCAGTGCTGCACTGGCACCTTCAAACTATCTAAGCTATGAACAATTTCGGTAGATGTGTCTAATAAATCCTTAATTGAATTGGACCGTTCTTGTGTTCTTGTTCTTGTGTTATGAACAGACACTTTAATTGGGTGTTTACCAGGTAACGCTGTTGATCGTATCTGTCCTGCAAAGTAGACCACGCCTTGGAGTAATTTGCGTTAACAAGCGGTAAATGGGTAAGAATTCTTTCTGCCTCACCTGACACACTAGCCTTCAGATAATGAAACTTCTGAATTTCAGATAAGGACGCATTGTGGTGGACCAGAGAAATAAATAAATCTCGAAAGCCTCCCCAGGACTCATAACTACCGGAAAACAGGGGAACAGGAATATTTTTAAGCGAATATCTGAGTTGTGAGATGCTACTGTTGTAGTCGACCTGGTTTCTGGTGCATCTGGATTGATTTCCTTGGTTTGCACTTTGTCCATTGCATCGAGAAGATTCGCTCTGTAGTCAAAATACATTTCGCGAATTTGTTCAAAAACTTCTTCTATTTCGGAACATTTATCCTCTTCACCATCTAAGAAACCACCTATACACCCTTCATACGCACTTTTTGCTGATTCTAACGTTTTTTCCAGTAACGCTAGACGTCCAGTTAAGTAATTTTTAGTACGGGTACTGGGTCCTCTTTTCGCAAAATTCGGAACATACCTTTCTAACTGGGTAAGTACCCTCACAAGTTTATTTTGCTTCATACTTATATATATTCTGATTGCAGAAATACACACAAAGAGTAATATGAATGCTCTTACTTGAAATTTGATGCTCCAGAATCGCCCTTGTTCCTCAGTTCAGTACACTACACAAGATCCAATGGCACAGAAATTTGAAATGTGCAATTTTGCTCCAGAATCCGGCTTGTTCCTTGGTGGCCCAGAGCACGCCGCCCACGTCACAGAAATCTCCAGCGATTTTATCGTGATCGAAATAGTATTGCAATAATTAATTGCGTAAACTCGAATTTGTCCAATGTGTATTACTTTTGTACTAACAAGATTTAGGTTGGATCCGGCTCGAAGGACCAAAATGTTGGCGACTTTGCCTTATGCTGGTTACAAAACTTGACTTAAAATTTTCTTTGTCTAAAATAAAACTGGACAAATAAAACCGCACTGTTCTTAAACGTTATAAAAAACCGAATGCCTTTATTTTCACCTTGGCTCACAATTTATAGGTTTGAAATTTGACCGCTGATTAGAATATATAGTTGGTGATCTTGTTGTTGAAGGCGTAAATTTTTTTTTTTTTTTTTTTTTTTTTTTTAAAAGAGCACACGCGTACAAGGGGTTATGACTACCCTTAAAATGTAAATACATAACGCGAGTGGAAGGGATCAGGGAGGAAATAGGGATAAGTACTGATGCACATTGTTTTTGAATTTCTGCAGATTGTAATGAGTGGGAAATACCGAGCGTGGTAGAGTGTTCCACATTCGTGTTGTACGGCTAATAAACGAGTCTCTATACTTGACTGTACGTCCGAAGTTGGGCTTGAGGGTGAACTGATGAGCATTCCTGGCGAGACGGGTGTTACGGTGAAAGTGATAGGAGGGTGGAATGCAGCTGGCTAATTCGCTAGAGCACTGCTTATGGTAGAAGCGATAAAACAGTGTTAGACAGGAGACGTTACGACGGTGGTGAAGAGAGTCAATTGACTTTGTAACATTTTTGTCCCCTATGAGTTTTATCGCTCGATTTTGAATTCTATCAAGCAGACTCAAGATGGTCTTTGGAGCGCCTGCCCATAAATGGGAGTTGTATTCCAGTTTGGGGCGAATGTACGCTTTATATATGGCAGCCAGATCAGATGGGGTAAAGTATTTCTTGCACCGCTTCAGGAAACCTAAACATTTCGCAGCATTTTTGGCGATATCGGTTATGTGATCATTCCAACCGAGGTTCTTATTGATACACATACCAAGTACTGAAAGTTTTTCGGCTTCAGCAATGCAAGCGCCATTCATGGATAATGGTCGAGGGTTTTCGTTTCGCTTTAGTGACAGAAGACAGCATTGAGTTTTGGAGGCATTAAATTCCACTCTGTTCGTAGAACCCCATGATAGTATGCTGTTTATATCGGAATTTAATGAGTTAATCATACGCTGCCGTTCCATTTCCACGGCCGAAGATGAGGGACGTGAATTTGAAAACGAATATGAAAAACTGAGAGTACTATCATCAGCGAATGAGTGAATTGGATTAGATGTAACAGACAGAAGATCGTTAATGAAGATTAAAAAGAGAGTCGGTGACAAAACAGAGCCCTGGGGAACACCAGCATTTATATGGTGGATATCAGACTTGACACCGTCCAATACAACTTGAATTGAACGGCCCGAAAGAAAGTTTCTAATCCATTGAATAAGAGATTCGTCGATACCAAATGCACGCATTTTCGACAAAAGAGCCTGGTGCCAAACTCTGTCAAATGCTTTAGAAATATCAAGCGCAACAATCTTGCTTTCACCAGAAAGATGTAGAGAGTTGTTCCACTTTTCAGTGAGATATACCATCAAATCACCAGTGGATCTTTTGCTACGAAAACCGTACTGCCGGTCATTGAGGAGTTTTCGTGTTTCGAGATATTTCATTAGCTGACGGTTTATCAGCGTTTCCATGACCTTGGAAAACAGGGACGTTAGTGCAATGGGTCGATAGTTGGAGGGAGAAGAAGATTCGCCTTTTTTAGGGACGGGTTGGACAAATGCTGTTTTCCATCTACTCGGGAAGAGACCAGAAGAGTAGGACAGATGAAAAAGCTTACGCAATGGTTTTGCCAACGTGGAAGAACACCTCTTCAGAAGAATGGGGGGAATACCATCTGGACCAGCGGATTTATGGATGTCAAGATCTTTGAGTACTCTTGCTACTGTACGAGTGCGGAAATAAATCCGTCCCATGGAATAATTGACGCGCTCGAGTACAGGAGGCGGCAAAGCAAGTTCTTGAAGTGTTGAGCTGGCGGCAAAATGGGCCGCGAGAAGATTTGCTTTGTCCACAGAGCTGACAGCTGGGGTGTCATTGTAAACAAGTGTTGGGATGGAAGATGAGACACAATTTTTTACATTCTTCACGAACGACCAAAAGCTCTTGCTACCCTTGGGACATTGTAACACTTTTTGTCTCAGATTTCGTTCGTGGGTAAATTTTGCACATCGGATTTTAGCATTGCAGTCATTTCGAGCTTGTTTGTACTTTTTTCGGGTTTCCTCAGATGGATCGGTTTTATAATTCCGAAAACAACTCCCTCAGCCTGATAGCTTCTTTACAGCTCGAGTCGTACCACGCGTTAGTCTTTGGCTTGATTACTTTCACCCTGTGAGGGATGAAGTTTCTCATAGCAAGAAGAACAATACTGGTGACCATATCGGCGACAGCATCCACGTCGCTATTGAGGAAGCATAGCGACCAGTTAAAGTTCCTAAAGAAATCGTTAAGGCCGTCCCAATTGGCTTTCTCGTATTGCCAAACTACTCTTTTAGGAACTGGTTCTTTAACTGTTGGGTTGTGGTACGAGAAGTAAGCCGATATGACACAGTGGTCCGACGAGCCTAGAGGCGACAATACGTCTAAGGTGTATTTATCAGGGTGGGAGGTAAGAAACAAGTCGAGTGTGTTGGCGGTATGACCGTCAATGTCTGGAATCCGTGTGGGCTCGTTTACAAGCTGGGTTAAATTATTTACCGCAGCGAAGATCTCGACGTACCTTCCTTCGGGTGTTGTCTGTCCAGAATGTCGAAGCCAACCAGAATTGTGTATATTGAAATCGCCCGTAATAACGATTTCAGTACGAGGATAACGGGAAACAATTCTTAAGATGGAGTCAGACAGCGCATCAAACTCATTTAAGGTAGAATTGCTGTCTAAGTTGGGGCTTCTATAAATTAAACAGTAGTGAATAATTTGCCTACGAACGGTGAGCTTTAACCACATAAAATTAAATTCCGGATTGGAACAGGGACCATATTGTGGTAAGATTTGGTAGGCGACATCACTACGGATATAAATGGCGAGACCGCGATGAAAAAAGAATAATGGCACTAAGCTATAACCAGGAAGATTCAAATCCGAAAATTCGGACTCTGCACTTACTTGGGTTTCACAAAGTCCCAAAACAGCTGGCCTGTATTTACAGACGTGGGCGTACACAGCAAAGAAATTCGATCGTAGGCCGCGAATGTTACACACGTCTACTCGAAATTTCTCACTCATTACAAAAAGAAAAAAATTCAAAAGAAAACAAACACTAACGCTACTAAGCTTAGCTGTGACGTATAGGTTTTGTTGGATTCCCACAACAAAATTGTTGTAGGTGTTATGCCCATACAACAAAGTGCAGCGAGAACCCAACGACACCAATCAGTTACACAGCCCGCTATACATTAGATGTTAGTTGGGCATGGTCACTGCTGTGCTTTGTTTTTGCATACACAGCACAAGCAGTGACCATGGGCAACCAGCAGGCACGGTCAAAAGAAAACAAAAAAAAGAAACAAAAGAAATTGGAGCAGTGAATGTGAAAGGGGGAGGATGGCGATATGATTTAGTTTTTTTTTTTTTTTATTGTTGTTATTTTGCTGTTTTATTAATTGGCTATTTAGTTTTGTATTGTGTTTGTTTGTGTGAATTTTATTATTATTTGTGACTGATTTTGTTTATTTTATTATTTTGTGTTTTGTTGTATTTAAAAAGATTTGGATTTTCACTGTTTCACTGATCACTTATTTAATTTTCTTTATTTGTTTTTTTTTTTTCTTTTTTACACGGCGCGACGCGGGTGCAGTGTTTCTGCAGCGTGTGCTTGCTCAGGCGTGCAGAACAGTACTAAATGGCTGCGATTAACACTTTCCATATGGGTTGGGGTCTTGGATACCTCAACATGAATAAAGACCTTGGTATGACGCCATACAAAGTCCAATTGGTTCAGGAGTTGAAGCCAACTGACCATCCAATGCGTTTTCGCTTCGCTAAGTGGGCCTGCGATCGACTTGCCAAAAAAATCATCTTTTCAGATGAAGCTCATTTTGATCTTGGCGAGTATGTAAACAAGCAAAATTGTCGCATTTGGGGCACAGAAAACCCGCACGGATACATAGAAAAGCCCATTTTGGTCCAGAGGCATAATTGGGCCATTTTTCTTCGAAAATGAGCAAGGAGTGACCGTTACAGTCAATGGCGATCGTTATCGGGCCATGTTGAACGAATTTTTGTTCACAAAAATTGAAGAGGAGGATATTGGCAACATTTGGTTTCAACAGGACGGCGCTACGTGCCACACAGCCTAAGCTACACTCGATGTTTTGCGCCATGTTTTTGAAGATCGCATTATCAGCCGCAGAGCTGATGTCGTTTGGCCACCTCGGAGCTGCGATTTGACACCGTTGGACTATAATTTGTGGGGTGCCCTCAAAGATAAGTGTTACGCCGACAAGCTAGAGACAATTGACGCTTTAAAGGACAATATTCGTGAAGCAATTGGTGAAATACAGCTGCACACAATCGATAATGTGCTTAAAAATTGGACCGATCGTGTAGGCCACTGCATGGCCAGCCGAGGCAGCCATTTGAATGGAATTATTTTCCATTATTAACCGGAAGGATTGTTCTTTCAAATAAAAAAAGAAATTTGAGAAAATATTCAGCAGTTTTTTTCTATAGCATTTTCAAAAAAAAAAGTTATTTGGCGGACCCTTTAGTACATGTCAAAATTACCTTAAAATACTTTGGAGTTCAATTCAACAACCTCTTTAAATTCAGCAAGCATGCGGCACACATTCTTGATAAGGCAATGAAAGTTTCTAATATCCTGACACCTCTTCTGCATTCAAAACGTTACAAGTCAAAACGAAACTTCTGATGTACAAGACACTCATTCGGCCAATCATGAACTATGCGTTCCCGAACTGGTTCCCAATCTCGCCTACCTTTTCAGACAAACTTGAATTGCTGGAGAGGAAAATAATACGCCGCTGCAACGGAAGAAACTGTGAATCGAGAAATAGAAGATTCTCCAATAGGTTTTTATATAACCAAGCTTATCTAACCCCATTCATAAGATACACATTAATATTGATGAGGAAGACTATGTCCAGATTGGAGACCATTGAGAATGATCTAATACAGGACATACCCCGGTCACAAAACAACTCGAATTGGAACGATGAAAGTTACCCTTCACCAGTGGGTGTCTTGCAACTTGATCTAGACGCAACTATTAACGGGTCCTTGCCAATCTCGGCCATAATCTCGGCCGTGTTCCAGCCTTGGTTTTCGACTTTGTCTGATTCCTTGTTTCTTGTCAATAAACATTTGTGGATGTTCATATGTACATTTTAATTTTTTTTTTAATTATTTGCTCGCTCTTCAAGAGGATTTTAGGACTCTTATAATGCGTGTAGCACAGAGCGAGCGGAAGAATAAGGAGAAGAATGTGTAGTGGTTTGAGAAACTCAGGTGTAATTGGTTTCAACTCACTTCCGTGGGTGGAGCCCGAAACGGGACGGAGGATTTTTATATCGACCTATTAACTTTAACCTAATTCACAGGATTTTGTTTGACATTCAACAACTTTGAAATATTGGAGCACAAAACTTATATCTCAATGTTTCAGGTTATCATTTTCTTTTAAATATGTATAATATTTCTCCTTTTTCCTAATCCTTTATATATTTTTGAATTCACATAATAACGGAAATTAATTCTAATCTAGTTAAGTTATCATTCTACTTAAATTAATGATTTATAATTTTGTTTTTTTCTTATTAACTCATGTACTTTTTTTTATAGCATTAAATCTGAACTGTAAATATCTGATTCCTTCTTTCCTTAAACTTAATGTAACTCATCTCATTGTAGCACACACATGTAACACAAATTTGCCGGATCTGAATTTAATAAAAAGCAAATTAGATAATGGTTGAAGTAAGTGTCTCGATGTAAGTTATAATTTTTGTTTAAAGGAAAACTCGATACAGCATTTTATTAATGATTTCTTGTTTGCTTTAACTCCTCATTTGCCTCACTGTACATATCTTACCACATATAGTTGACAGCTCAATTTTCTATTATTATTAGGTTAAGACTGAGAAAGAGTAGAGCGACTTGTATACCAGGTATATCGTCGACTCTTCTCTTTCCTTTAGGTTAAGATTTTCTTCTCTAACGAAAGGCACTCCAACCAAAATAGCATCAGACGCGCTTTTGTTTCTGTGTAGCGCACCGATCTGACGTTTGAGTTGCAAAATCTCTGTGGGCATATCTGGATTTGGTAACTTCAGTTTTGATTGCTCTTGTTGGAGTTGTTTTTTATAATCTTCTAATGCAGAGACGCGACACTTGAGATCCTCAATATCCTGGTCGATCTTTAAGAATCTGTCACAGATACTCTTTTCCAGGGAGGCCATTCTGGAGTAAAGCTTCTCTTCTATATTACATAAGGTAGACTGAAGCTCGGTGGTTGAGCTCTAAGTCCAGCAGAACGGGTTGTCTTTGCGTTTCATATGTCGTGGTATATAGTATAGTATGTACTATATATGTTTTTGCTGTATTTGAATGTATCAGAACTGTTTAAATGAAAACAAAATCGAGTGTTTTTGCCCTCTTAATTTTACAACTGATGGCTGTGTCTTAATTTCTTTTTTAATTTTTGATTTAACTAAAGAATTTAATCAACACGTAGATGAGTTCATCAACTTAACCAGCGAATGTATTTGATTGCGGATTTCCAATGATCTAAACCGATGATAACTCAGGTATTTTGAATACAAAAGCAGAGATTAAAATGAGGCACGTCCGTTCGCATTAACACACTCAGAAAGTGATTATAAGATTTGATGCAGTCTTACTGTAGAAAGGTGTAAATCTATGATTCTGATATTTTTTTGGGCAAATTCATGCATTCATGCATTTGAAGCTCATGTATAAACGTCATATTGTAATGGTGTAAGTGCGAACCTCAATTTCCCACCCTAACGCGTGTGATAACCGTGTGCGTCCATATTTATTAATTTGGTATTTTTTCCTGAAAATAATATTTTTTCGGATTGAGAAAAATTCCGACACGAAAGCAAAACACTTGGAGGTAAACTGCGTTCGGTTGGATAGAAAACTATACAGCATTCAATCCGCACTCACAGCACAACATTTTGACATCCTTTCCCGAAGTTAAAGTTATTCATTCGTTCCACAATTTGCAAAATATTTTAAATGCATATTTTAAAAGTCGTTAAAGTGCTCTGAATCTACTTGTCTACTATTAGATGCTTTGTTTTGTTGCGATTTCAGGAAATACTTTCTTTGTCTTTGTCATTTTTACTATTTTGTAGCGGCAATAGCAGGACACATTTTGCCAGCAATTGTCTCCCTTTAACGGCTTAGGAGATACAGCTCTGTGATAGCCGGACGGACAGCGGAGGCTAAGTAAAAGGGTTTCTTTAGACCCTTTCGAAATAGAACCCTAAAAATACAGACGAGACTCAAACTCCTGTACAGACATTTCGCTGAGCCACAAAATTCAGAGGTTAGCACACTGCAGTCACAGATTAAAAATCAAGAGCAATTAATTCAGCAAAACTTCCAAGATACAATAAATTTGCATTGGAATATTATGTTCCCGAAAATTTCAAGAGAAAGTTGATGTAATAGAGTCGGCGTTTCAAGATGTGTTTGAGGTGAATGTTAGGACTAACCCAAATCAAATCTTGGAAGATCGCGATCGGGTTTTCGAGAGACTATGTCCTAGGGCGGGTCTCCGTTTATATATTCCTCAAGTTTAAGTACAACAAATTTTCCAGTCAGCTATTTACCTAAAACGCCAAAAAAAAGATTGCAGCAGTGTTTACAATTCGAGGAAGCGTACACATCAGAATCTCACAAAAATGTATCTAAACTGTACAAAAATAAATTGAAATGAATTGAATAGATAAGCCGTACCGATAATCTTCGACATTTTAGACGGGCGAGTCAACCACGACCAAGGCGTCGTAGTTCAAGGGTGACTCTTCGGTACAGAAGAACGATATCAGACCGCATCAGAGCCTAGCGTCGAAAGACAACATCAACACTATTGGCGCCTAGATGGAGAATTAACTTTGACGTTGATAAATCCTGGGCTTAATTATGTTTGAATAGTAAGTAAGCAGTTTTTATGTTTTTTTAAGTAAGGTTAAGTTTTTTAGGCTTTGGATAAGTTTTACGATTTAGTTGAAGAAAAAATTTAAGAGTATCATACATTCACTAAGTTTTTTGTTTTTTTTTCAAATATCTATTTTTAGTTCTTTGGATTGGTCATAACAATTTAAATAAAAAAAAATTGACAATTCGAAAGACATTTTTCAAGATGCAAGGCTTAGAGCGCCCGCAGACGGCCACTAAGTTATTTTATCCATATATAAGCTAGCTTTAAGCGTTTTTTTGAATTGAATTAATAAAAATGCGTTTTAAGAAAAAGACAGTCAGATGCAAGTGTTTGCTTTACTCAATGCCACATAAATTATAGTATTCACATTTAACTTTCTACCAAGAACTCACCTATAAAACATCGTACATCATAGCTGGTGCCAATCGGTGCACCATAGTAACGTTTAGCTGGTACTAATTGAACACTTGGTGGTGCTTGCGGGGTCAAATTTAATGTGAACGGATGTGCGCCCTCCCCAAGCCGCTTTATAAGAGCATCCTGAATATAAAAAATATAAACAAAGTAGTTCATGGGTAAATATGAAGTGCATACGAGGCTTACAAAATAAATTGTTTTCGTATTTTTTCTAGCATCTTTCAAACAAGGGCTCATTTCTAAAGGTTTGACAAATAAACAACAACTAGTTACGAAGGCATCTCAAAGAATAAAACCGAAAACCGAATTTGGAAGAAGGATAAATAGCAATAGTAAATAAATATGATGATTCGATTAATGAAATTGGTGATAACAGGCGACTGCATGGTCTCGCATAAACTTCACGATGGCTGAGGAATGATTCTCCGATTGCCGGCAACAACTGGACGACTGCTGCAACAACTGAACATCTTAAAACTCGTCATTTGACCCACAATAACTCCTCGTTTGATGGGATATACCTCCACAGCTTCATGCGGTCATTTCACTTTACTCTAGTGATTGAAATGGACCACGGTAAACGACATTTTACTCTTTTCTTCGCATAGTTGTAACCAACAACTATTTTTTACAAATTTATAAGCTCTCTTAATGATAACATCAATTACAAAAATAAATAAACTGAACATTTTTATCGCCGGCTTAATTCGTGATAAGAAAATTGTTTTATTCGGAAAATTTTTATTATTATTATTTTTAAGTAGGCGAGTCACAATTTTAAAGAGTAACGAGTGCCGAAAAATGAAGGTTAAAGTGAAAATATTATTGGATTTCATAATTTTTGAATGATAAACCTATTATGTGTGCGAGAGGAAAATAATAAAAATAGGAATATTTATGTTTTTGAAGTTTTTTTAAATTTTTCTAATTTTAAGAAATGCAGAGTACAAAAGTAATACCAATACATTGAATATATGTGTTTATGTTTTTGAAGCAACGATTTGTTTTAAGTTTCATTAAAAATAGTTTAAAACATGTGTTTTCGGCGTCTAATTTGTCAAACTTATCATGTAGGTTTTCTTCTTCTACTTCATCGCTTGTTGCCAATTTAATTGGTTTCATCTTTGCGAAAAAGTTTCGTAGCTCTTTAAAAAGTTGCAGCTCTTTTAAATTCGAATTAGCCCCCTTAGTTTTTTTGGAAAACCGATCGCATTCTCTACGATCCTTCGCGTTGATTTTTGGGCTCTATTATAAAGTTCTTGTGACCGGTGTCATCAGCCAATATCTAAACGGATATCTCGTATCCCCAAGTAAAGCGCAGTGAGGAAAAGACCTGAATCCGTTTTCAAATCCGTTCTATCCACATAAGCTGATTCGAACTCATAAGGTGAATCAATTTTGATTAGCGTCCCGTCGATACATCCATAAACAAATGGCATAACTCAAGAAAATAATTGTCATAATCATAAGTACATCGATTTGTAAGGTTGATTATTACTACCGGCAATATTAAAGAACCGTTCACGAATGCTTTCGTGTTGTTCTGGGCAATGCACAGTATTTTCAAGGAAAGCATTAACAAGGCTGAACAAATTCGATGGACAGTTCTTCATAACGTGGATTTGGATAAACCGTGCCTGTTTGCGATTATACCATTTCTAAGCCAATGTTAGATATTGCTGTGTCGGTGAAGTGAAGTTGTAATCCTAGGTCCAATTGGTCTTATTATTTCCTCTGCCCTAACACGTTTTTACCAAAACTGTTCGTTAAAAACAAAAGAAATTGAAATTTCGTCGCTTTATTTTGCTTGGTCTATTAAGCACAAAATCTTCACGTCAGTGAAGTCAGTGCTATTATGCCTTCGACGCAAGGACATTTTTAGGTTTGAAATGCGATTTCTTCCGAAAAATATAAATTGTAATTTGATCGACACACATTCCTTCTATTGTAAGTAACTGAACAAATTTGTAAAATTTCTTGATTTCGTGGAACATAAACTTTTTGCACTTAATAATAACAAAGAAAATAGGCAAAAGAAAATATATGATTTCAGTGAAATAAAATAATGAAATTTCTACAAATTTCCATTTGTGAACTACAACTACAAATATTTTGTAAAACAAAATAAATCGACTTTTCTTCAAATTTATTGAAAAGTACTTGTTAATTTTTAAACTTAAGTTGACCATAGGTCCCCGACTTTCTACAATACTTTTTATATGTTGTTTGCGTATGTTGTATTTTGTTCGTTTCTTTCACTTTTCATTGTATTGACGAATATCATTTCAGGCGGCGATACTTTCGTCGAACAGTGGACATGAGCAAATATATCGCCCATTTAGTTGTTCATCTCATAAAAGCTTTGCAATTATAGACAGAATAGACCTTTGAGTATTTGAATGTTCTATTAGTCCTTTGTCTCTTGCGACACCTGTTGTGCTTAAGACATGCTCTATGCCGTTTCCTTTTACGTACTCTTCACATGCTTTTGAAGTGAACACTGATCCTCGTTCGTAGATCTCTCGCCCAACGCTGCCGAAAGTTCTACTAAGGGAGTATTTGTACTCCCCTTACATTCATCGTACTCCCATACTCCCCTCTGTCCAATTTTAATCCCCTGAAAAATACTTAAAAATTTGTTTTATTTAGTTTTCTTTTTATTGTATCCAATCTTATGTTTGTATCTTTTTATTATGTGGTCTTAATTATTCTGAACGATTTCATTATTAAATGCTCTAAATGTATACATTTCTTTTACTCTGAATTTTGTCACTGTCAATGTGATTAGCAATAGTTGCTGTCAAATATGAAATCTTAGATGCCATATCATTTAACGGATAAGTTTGTTGGAGCTTGGTTTACCCACCAAGAAGAAATAATAAAAAAATGGAAAAGTAAGATTTTGCTAAATGAAAAACAAATTTACAACCTGAAACGCATAATTGTAATCTAGATTTCTTATTAAAAACAAAAAGATTTCACCAGCACCGACTACATCGACTCCACCAACTTCGTCATCTCAACTAAGTTCATCAGCTCCATTTAAAGAATCATATCTAGAACTATATTGGATCTTGGAATTGTGACATCGTCGTTGGCAAAGAAAAGAAAACATACAGATTCTAACGAAAGCACACAAGGAAAAAACAATAATTCCGAAAAGTATGGCTAGACACATTTGACTAGATGGAAACAAAACAGAATGAAAAGCAAAGACTTAACCTAAAAGAAAAAGTTAAAAGAATTATGACGGCTGAGTTGAGGATTATTATGTTTCTTTTAGAACATAATTTTCCTTTTATTTAAGTTACCACGTTGATATTTTTGATTAAGTTTGTTGCTATAGATTCCGATATAGCGAAAGGTTTGAAATGCGGGAAAAGCAAAGCTGTTGAAAGATTTTAATGAATTTCAAGAGTATAGTATTTCAATGTTGTTTCATAAAATTTTAAAAGCTTCCTCCACCAGATGGTTCTCACTCGAGTAAGTAGTCAATAGAATTTTGGAGCAGTGGAATGCCTTGTTTCATTTTTTTTATCTTTCAGTTAGACAAAAATACAATAATAGCCCATGAGATTTTATTGGATATGAATATAAAAAACAAAATTTATTTTCACTTTCTTTCCTACATTTTAAAAATAGTTTATAAAATGAATTTAGAGTTTCAGTCAGAAGAGCCACGAATGAATATTTTCTTCCAACAGTTAAAATATATTATAAAACTCCTTGACTCAAAACTCGATGACTCAGATATCAATAATGTTAACATTGTCTTCTAAAGTGAAGGTAAGAAGGTAAGAAGGTAAATACCTTGGAACACCTTACATAGGAGTTAACGTAACGTAACGTTTTTTGTTAACAGAAGGGAAACTTTCACTTGATGAAATAAAAGATATTTTGAAGCACTGTCGTGAATACTAAGTAGAATTATGTAAGGAAATTAGCTCAAGGATAGATTTAAACGAGGAAGCCCTAAAAGCATTAAACATTTTAGACCAAAATATAATATATAATAATGTTGAGGAGCTAGATGAAGAATTAAGGGTTCTTAACAATAATATTTCAATTAGCAGAGCATGAAGTTTGGAAGAGTTTTGGTGTACTGCATTTAAAACCAAAAATGCGGTTGGTGAACCTATTTTTAAAGAGTAAAACACATTTTTAACCTCGATTTTATATTTGCCTCATAGCAGTGCGTTTTTTTACAATTATTTTTGATGAAAACAAAAAGTAGAAATTCGTTAGCTGTAAAAATTAGGAACAGTAAATGCAATTTTGATGGCAAAATCCCTTCTCCGACACAAATGCGCATCACAACGGGAACCTTCGAAAACACTCTTCGAAAATTTTTATAAACGTAAATATTATATAAATATTTATTTTTTAAGTTTTTTTTTTAATGAATCAAATTTATGTTAATTTTTCTAGATGTGATGTAAAAAATTCATCAATCAATGTTATATCTTTTAAGTATTTTCTTACTTAAGCTCGGATAATGAATTAAAAATGAATGAATGAAAAAAATGTGGTATCATCCGGGCTTTATTATTTTGTTTTTCATTTATGTATATTGAATTATGGATGCAGATTTGCATTATTTTTATTAAGTATAATAAATTACATAATAATTTCTTACTGGAGTAAACATTTTAATAAATTTCTCTTGTTGTTTAAAAAAAAATACATATATTTTGCATACTCCTCACGAGCCTAAAGTATTCCTCTCAAAACATTTAAGATACTCTTTTTTTTTTTTTTTATGCTTTTTTATTTATTAATCAGAATAACTTAATTGCTAGACAAAAATGGTTAAAACTAGCTTAATTAACTGGACTTATCTTAATTACTTTATTTTATTTACTTACTGACCCTATACGGGTGCTCTAAGCTTAACCTTATTTTTAACATTGTCTTTCGACGTGATCGAACTTCTTGTGTTGTTGAAAATATGAACCGTAAAAAAAAAATTACTTACACAACTAAGAAAAAATTTGCAAGAAAACTTAGTAAATTAATAATTGCGAAGAGAAAAAAAAAATAAAAACTAAATTTAACATTAAAACTACCAAAATATAAACCTATGCTCTAACTTAACTTAATCTATCTCTTTGTGCTGTGCTATTTATATATCTTTTATATGTATATATATATATATGTACATATATATATATATATGTACATATATATATATATATAATTATAAAAATAATTAAAACTAATGAAAAACAAAATACCTTAAAAACTACCTTAAAAAACTAACTTAAAAACTATGTAAGCCGGCCTGGCTTTAATTTATTTTAAAGGTACATTAACTGGACAAAAAAAGAATAAAAAATTATATGCGTGAAGTTAAAAACGGCGGCGTTTCCTCTCCTTCGTTAAGCCACCAAAAGTGTTTATGCTGTCTTAAAACATCCTCCTTGTCGTGGACTGATACCGCCCTACTGAACCGGAGACTCTCTGCAGAGCTGCAAGCGACGTCTCCGTTGTACAACAGTCGCCTGTCCACACTTTTCCGGCCAAAGTGGAAGATAAGCGGTACCGCATTTTTATTCTGAATCAGGCCGTTAAGGTCCAAATAAAGGAAAGCCTCTGGTGGAATAAAGCCGTTAAGGCGAACTGTCTCGTGGTACATAAAGTTGGGGTAGTAAGCCCCAGAGATCAGGTTGTTGCTCGCGGTCATTGCTCTTACAATGTGTCTACGAATAAGTTTAATCAGAAAGTTATCTACTCTAATTTGGTTAGCCTCATTGTACAGGACCTCATTAGGATAGAATTTTTTGTACTGAGACTCTGGAGTTCTATATAAATGGAGAGAAGCCCTAAGACATCGTCTCTCGAAAACCCGTATCTTTTCCATTAAGCTTGCTCCCACGTTGAACCACACTGGACACCCATATGCCAGCATAGGCCGTATGAGGGCCATGTAGCAGATCACCTTTACCCTGGCATCGAGTTGGCTGCTGTGAAACAGTCTCTTCGTCATGGCATAGGCCGCTTTGGCTCTGGCTAGAGCAGCATCTATATGTTTGTTAAAATATAGATACTGATCCAGCCAGACCCCAAGGTATCTAACTACATTTCGATTTGCAAGTGGCTGCCCAAGATGTCCCACGATAGAGAACTTTCGCCAATCCTTTCTGGTATCCCTAGAGGCCCCAGACAATGGTGTCCTAAACAAAATAGTTTCGCATTTTTGAAAGTTGATTTTCAACTTCCAATCATCGCAATAACGCTGAATCTTATTGAAATCGCATTGCAAAAGGCTTACAATGGCCTCGACTTTTGGCCCTGATCTGTACGCGATCAAGTCATCTGCGTACGCTATAGCTTGGTGAAGAGAACCTACAAGATCAGTCGTGAAAATAGTGAATAAAATCGGCGAATTAACGACACCCTGTTGCAGACCGTTGTTAATTTCAAAGTTTCCAGCAGAAGTTACATTGCCATTCTTCACAAAAAACTTTCTACCGGTGAGCATATTTAAGAGTATGTACAGCAGTGGTTTGCTTATGCCCAGCTGATCCAACTTGAAAAAGAGCCCCTGCAACCAAACAGTGTCAAAGGCCTTTTCCAAGTCAATCAACAAGGCACCCGTGCATTGTTTCTTACCTTTGTTCCATTGGATATCCGATACCAGTTTAGACGCGGCATGTATGCAATCATGCCCCGCTCTGAAACCGAATTGGTTATCCGGTATAATATTTTTATTCTCAACCCACACGGTCAGGGCTCTATTGATTACTTTTTCAAATACCTTACTGATGTTCGGAAGGAGACTTATCGGCCGGAGATTTGCCGGAATGGATGTATCTTTATTCCGTTTAGAAATGGGTTGCACCACCGCTGTCTTCCAATGAGCTGGATAATGTGCATTATTCAGCAAGTTGTTAAACAGTGTGGTGTAAATGTCTACCACGTCTCTAGGGAGGTGTCTAAGAACAATGTTTGGTATTTGGTCGATTCCCACTGATTTCATACTTCTCAGTGAACCAAAAATAACCAGGAGATCTTCCTTAGAAATAAATGGGGGATGTGCCCCTTCATCGGCGAAGACATCATTTGCCAAATTATCATCACTGAACATGGTAAAACCAGTGTTCTCCGATCGCCAGTTCTCAATTTCATTTTGAAGGTCGGAGTTGTGTACGAGGACGCGATCTTCCAAGACATGGTTCGGGCGATTGCTAACATTCACTTTATACACATCTTGAAAGGTCGCGCCTATTACTTCAACTTTCTCCTGAGGATCTTCGATCACGAAAAAGTTGTCATCTTCGATTGCTTCTACTGGATCTATACCCGCTGTCAGAAGTATTCGTTCGTTATTTGTAGTTCGGGGGAGCTTGAGACACGGAAGCTCATTCTGATTTTTTTTACGAAAAAATTTGTTAATTTTCGGGAACATACTAGGGTTGCTAGCTTTAATAGCCCGAATTTTATTATTCCAATGCAAATTAATGGAAGCTCTGTAATTTTGCTGAATTAATTGTTGGATATTTTTTAGCATAGACTTCAGTATCTTATCCTCCGAATCTTGTGGGTCAGTGAATCGTCTGTACAGTTGTTTAAGCCTTGTCAGTAGTCTACTCTTTTGTCTGTGTAGAGCGTCGATTGTAGCGTTGCGGTAAATGTTAACATTGTCAGTTATTTGGTACTTAGGAATTGTTCTGTCCATTGTTTGTTTTATTGTGTCGTCCATCCGTTTGAGGTAAGTGTCAATCTCCTCGTTCGACAAATTCCTATTGGATGGTGGGTTGAGCGAGTTCGAGGAGAGTGCTCTTGTCAGTGTTCGGGAGAAGTGTGTCCAACGCGTCTTACTGTAATTGAAAGAATGTGTTTGAACATACTCCTCCAACTCCGCAATTTCATTCGGAATAGTAATTTCGGCACTAAATCCGCAATGGTCACTGTCATAAACGAATGTTTTTAGACAGTTTATCGTTTGTCGGTTTCTGTCAGTCAATTGTAACCGGTCGTCGAAAAGCATAAGATCGAGGTAAGAGCCCGTTCTTAGATAAGACGGGCTATCAGTTGCTTTCAAATCTAACCTATACTCAATATTGTTCTGACCCCACCAATTGAACAGTAGGTTCCCTCTAGTGTTTGGTGAATGATTTCTCCAATTGCTGTGTTTGGCGTTAAGATCTCCGGCCATGAGGTAATAATTCTCCTCCGAATCCAGCCGTAAGTATTGAAATAGTGTCTCGAGCTCTGAGATAAAAGTAGATTGTTGAGTAGCTTCAGTTGCATAGACTGCGCCCATATACATTCTCTTCCCACTACGGAGGGGGATGCATATGATACATGCCTCAAGCACCTGGAACCTCCGCACTTCACCACTGTACACAACCTTATAACGCATGTTTTTGTTAATAAAAATAGCGACCCCACCTGCTCGCTCTGAGTTAGGTCGGTCTCTTCTTATAATATTATATTTTTTGTGCCTCAACTTGTGCCTCTGAGAAAGCTTGGTTTCGCTAACCAGAAGAACATCAGGGGTTTGGTCTTCTAACAACTTAAAGAGTACGCCTCTTCGCTCAATTTTAATTAGTGAATTCACATTCACCGAAAGAATCCTTAAGGGCCTCCCCGCCAGTGTACACATTACGACTGAAGGTGCGTTAGGCTCGGCAAAAGCGAGTAGATACGATCCACCCGTGTCGCCTGTTCATGCATCTGCTGTTGCAGCTGGCTAATTTGTCCCTGAATCGAGAGCAAAATAGCCAACAGATCAGCTTTAGCCTCAGGTGCTCGGGGCGCTGGGCCCTTTGGAACAGTCTTCGGCAGTTGCTGTACCGTATTCCTTTGGCCTGCCGCCATTTGCGCGTAGGTCACGTGGGGAGTTACGGCTGGTGTTTGATTGCGAACGGGCGGGCGTTTCGCCTCGACTTTCTGCTGACGAGCCATATTAATTTTTTTTATATACTGGAATTTAGGACAACCCCGATAGTTTGCGGTGTGTCCAGAATTCCCACACAAAATGCACTTGAGATCGTTATTACTGGAATCATCCCTAACAAGCGGACATTCCTCCGCTTTGTGGTCCTTTGCGCACTTCACACACCGAGGCTGCATTTCACAGTTCGACGCGGCGTGCCCGAACCTTTGACATCGAACACATTGTAAAATGTTATCGAGTCGTTTTACTCTCTCCCATTTTGTGCACTGGTAGTCTAGGACATTGATACTCCTGAGACTGTCCAATTTGCTTTCGGGACTTAATTGTACCAGAAAGAACGGTAATTTCCGTTTCTCCCTTTTGGCCTTCGGTGTGGTATATGGCTTGACTGAAATAAACTGAAGATCGGCACAAGCCTTTGTTTTAAGCTCCTGCAAGATCTCCTGCGGATCAGAAGACGGTTCCAGCCCCCTGAGGAGCATGGTTTGGAGCTTTTCCCCTCTGGGGGTGAAAGAGAAGAACTCCGTCGTTGTATCTTTTAACAAGTTTTTAACTATGCAATATTGCTCCAAAGTAGAACAATGTATAGAGTGCTTGCTACTACTTAATCTTTTTATAAAAAAATTGTTACCAATGGCCGACTTACATAATTCGATCGTGTCCTTTAATTCCATCTGGTAGGTATTGATTGGAGGTACTTTGTTCCGCATCGTCTTCTGTTGATCTTGCTGTTGTTTTTGTTGTGATTGTTGGTGTTGCTGTTGTAGATGTTGTTGTGATTGTTTTTGTTGTGGCTTTTGCTGCGCTTGCATTTCTCGCTGGTTTGGCAACTGTTTTTGTTGCTGTTTTGCTGGCAACTGCTGTTGTAGCTGCTGTCGCTTCGGGACTTGTTGTTTTTGTTGACATTGTGGTTGCTGTACGCATTGCTGTGGATGCTTTGATTGCTGTTGTTGCGGCTGTTGCAACTGGATCACCGTCTGTCGGTCCTTCTCCCGACGTGCGATTTGCTTGGCTTTTATTGCCAGTACTCTTGCTTGTAATTGCTTGATACTGGAATTCAGTTCAATTATTTCGTCATCTTCATCATCAGACTCTGATGGAGCTAGTGAAACGAAGCTATTGCTTTCTCTTGCATAGCGGCCTTCACCGCCGTCGGACACGTAAGGGTATTCTTCTTCTGGTTCTCCTAATGATATTGCTGCTGCTATTGGTTTTAACGCAGCTTTTTTTGCCGACCGATCCTCCGCTTCCGTAGGCAGCTTTTCAGTCGAAGCGGAGAGGGACGGGCGTTTTTCTGTATTCGCAGTCGCCCTCTGTTTTTTACGTCGCTTTCCTGCTTTCAAGACATGATGACTTGATGTGGTTGGTCCCGTATCTTCTTCATCAGATTTCTCTTGTTTGTCCGATACTCCCGTTTGTTGGGATACGGACCGTATGGTATTTGCCATGCCGGCTCACCGACTTTGGGTTATTATTTTTAGTTTATTTTTATTCGTATTTCAAATTTTGAATTAAACAGAAAAAAAAAATTATTGTACTACAATGTCCCGACCAGGGATTGAACCGGGTACCTGCAGACTGTTAATGTACTGGCCTAATTTTTTTTCAATTTTTTTTTTTCAATTTTAGTGCATTTTTATTATTTCAATTCATTACCTTACATGCTAGACAAAAACGCTTAAAGCTAGCTTAATTAACTTAATTTTTTTTATATACTAACTTACTGGCCCTCTGCGGGCGCTCTAAGCTAAAACAAACAATTAAATCTATGTCTTTCGACGAACTAATATTTACGTTAATTAAATTTAAAAAACTAATAATAAGACTAAGAAAAAATAATTAATAATTTGAAAAACTTAGTATCTGTATTTTTATTTATGTTTAAACTAAAACTAGACTTAAATACTAAACTACAAACTAATCTAAAACTTAAAATCTTATACTAACTTACAATAATATTAAAAACTACTTAGACTACGTTAAACATAAGTAAGCCGGCCACGGCTGACAGTACATGCTATATTTGCCTGAAGGGCACTCAAGATAAATATAGACGACCGAGTTCTACTCTTCGTCCAACCACCAATAGTGAGAATATTGCCTTACGACATCAGCTCTGTCGCGGTCTGATACCGCCCTACTAAACCTGAGGGTCTCCGGTGAGCTACTTGCGACGTCTTGTTCGTAAGTGACTCGCCCGTCCACAGCTTTTCGACCAACGTGGAAGATTAACGGTACCGCTAATCTATTCTGGACCAGACCTTTTTTTATCTAACTAGAGAAAAGCTTCAGGGGGAATAAGGCCGTTAAGGCGCACTGTCTCATGATGCATGTCATTGGGGTAAAAAGCCCCGGAGATCAAGTTGTTGGTCGAAGTCATTGCTCTTGCAATGTGACTTCGAATAAGTTTTATCAGAAAGTTGTCCACTCTGATCAGGTTGGCCCCGTTGTACAGGACCTCATTACTATAGAATTTTTTGTACTCAGACTCTGGAGTTCTATATAAATGGAGACAAGCCCTAAGGCATCGTCTCTCGAAAACCCGTATCTTTTCCATTAAGCTTGTTCCCACGTTAAACCAAACGGGACAGCCATAGGCAAGGACAGGCCGAATAAGGGCCGTGTAGCAGATCACCTTCACCTTGGCATCGAGTTGACTGCTGTGAAACAGCCTCTTTGTCAAGGCAAAGGCCGCTTTGGCTCTGGCCAGAGCAGCATCTATATGTTTGTTAAAATATAGATATTGATCTAGCCAGATCCCAAGGTATCTGACAACACTTCGATTCGCTAATGGCTGCCCGTTTTGTCCAACAATTGAGAACGTTCGCCACTTCTTTCTAGTATTTCTAGAAGCCCCAGACAACGGAGTCCTGAACAGAATGGTTTCGCACTTTTGAAAATTGATTCTCAACTTCCAATCATCGCAATAACCCTGAACTTTTTCGAAGTCTCGCTGCAAAAGACTTACAATGACCTCGATCTTCGGACTTGACCTGTACGCGATTAAGTCATCTGCGTACGCTATGGATTGGCGGAGA
Source organism: Orthonevra nobilis (assembly GCA_963555765.1). Taxonomy (NCBI): domain Eukaryota; kingdom Metazoa; phylum Arthropoda; class Insecta; order Diptera; family Syrphidae; genus Orthonevra; species Orthonevra nobilis. The sequence continues at coordinate 80,176,900 of OY743224.1, read as the reverse complement.
GATACTACAAGATCACTTGTGAAGATCGAAAATAAAATCGGCGAAATAACTACACCCTGTTGTAGACCGTTTTTAATTTCGAAAGTCCCAGCAGACACCACACTGCCATTTTTCACAATAAACTGTCTGCTGGTGAGCATATCTAAGATTATGTACAGCAGCGGTTTGCTTATGCCGAGCTGGTCAAGCTTGAAAAAGAGCCCCTGCAACCATACGGTGTCAAAGGCCTTTTCCAAGTCAATCAACAAGGCACCCGTGCATTGTTTCTTACCTTTGTTCCATTGGATATCCGATACCAGTTTAGACGCGGCATGTATACAATCATGCCCTGCTCTGAAACCGAATTGGTTATCCGGAATAATATTTTTGTCCTCAACCCACTCGGTCAGGGCTCTATTGATTACTTTTTCAAACACTTTGCTGATGTTGGGAAGGAGACTTATCGACCGGAGATTTGCCGGATTGGACGTGTCTTTGTTCCGTTTAGGAATTGGTTGCACCACCGCTGTCTTCCAATGAGCTGGATAATGTGCATTATTCAGCAAATTGTTGAACAGGGTTGTGTAAATGTTTACCGCTTCTAGAGGAAGGTGTTTAAGAACAATGTTTGGTATTTCGTCGATTCCCACAGATTTCTTACTTCTCAGTGAACCGAAAATGACCAGGAGATCTTCCTTTGATATGAATGGAGGGTGAATCCCTTCATTGGCGATGACATCATTTGCCAAATTATCGTCATTGAACATGTCATATCGCAAGTAGAAGTTGTGCAATAGGACACGATTTTCCAAGATATGGTTCGGGCGAGTGCTAACATTCACCTTATACACATCCTGAAACGCCTCACCTATTACTTCAACTTTCTCCTGAGGATCTTCTATCACAAAAAAGTTGTCATCTTCGATCGCTTCTATTGGATCTATGCCAGCAGTCACAAGTACTTGTTCGTTGTCTGTAGTTCGGGGGAGCTTAAGACACGGAAGCTCATTCTGATTTTTTCTTCGAAAGATTTTATTAATTTCCGGGAACATACTAGGATTGCTAGCTTTAACAGCCCGAATTTTGGTATTCCAATGCGAATTAATTGCAGCACGGTAATTTTGCTGAATTAATTGCTGTAGGTTTTTTAACTGTGATTTCAGTGTCCTAACCTCCGAGTTTGGTGGGTCGGTGAAACGTCTGTACAGGAGTTTAAGTCTCGTCAGTAGCCTACTCTTTTGTCGGTGTAGAGCGTCAATCGTAGCATTGCGGTATATATTGACATTGTCAGTCAGTTGGTACTTGGGAATTGTTCTGTCCATTTTTTGTTTTATTGTGTCGTTCATCCTTTTAAGGTAAGTGTCGATCTCTTCGTTCGACAAATTCCTATTGGATGGTGGGTTGAGCAAGTTCGAAGAGAGTGCTCTTGTCATTGTTCGGGAGAAGCGTGTCCACCGCGTCCTACTGTAATTGTAAGAATGCATTTGAACATACTCCTCCAACTCCGCAATTTCGTTGGGAATCGTTATTACGGCACTAAATCCGCAATGGTCACTGTCGTACACGAAAGTGTGAAGACAGTTTATTGTCTGTCGGTCCATGTCAGTCAGCTGTATCCGTTCGTCAAACAGCATAAGATCTATGTAAGAGCCTGATCTGGGATAAGACGGACTATCCGTCGCTTTTAAATCGAGTCGATACTCGACACTATTCTGACCCCACCAATTGAATAGTAGGTTCCCTCTAGTGTTTGGTGAATGATTTCTCCAATTACTATGTTTGGCGTTTAGATCTCCGGCCATGAGGTAATAATTCTCTTCCGAACCCAGACGTAAGTATTGAAAAAGTGTCTCGAGCTCTGAGATAAAACAGGTTTGTTGAGTAGCTTCAGTTGCATAGGCTGCGATCATATACAGCCTCTTCCCACTACGGAGGGGGATGCATATGATGCAAGCCTCTAGCACCTGGAATCTACGCACTTCACCGCTGTACACAACCTTAAAACGCAGATTTTTTCTAACAAAGATAGCGACGCCACCAGCTCAATTGGAGTTGGGTCTGTCTCTTCTTACAATATGGTACTGACTGTGCCTCAACTTGTGCCTCTGATAGAGCTTGGTTTCGCTAACCAGAAGAACATCGGGACTTCGGTCTTCTAACAACTTGAAGAGTACAGCTCTTCGTTCGATATTTATTAGCGAATTTACATTCACTGAAAGGATCTTTAAGGGTTTCTCCACCAGCGAACACATTACGACTGGAGGCGCGTTAGACTCGGCAACAAAGTGTAGATACGATCTACGCGTGTCGCCTGTTCCTGAATTTGCTGTTGCAGCTGACTAATTTGCCCCTGAATAGAAAGCAAAATAGCCAGCAGATCAGCATCACCACTAGGTGCTCCAGGTCGTGAGGCCTGAGGAGCAACCTTTGGTGCTTGTTGTACCGTACTCCTCTGACCGGCCGCCATTTGGGCATAGGTCACATTGGGAGTTACGGCTGGAGTTTTAGGAACAGGTGGGCGCTTGACCTCCACCTTCTGTTGACGAGCCAGGTTTAATTTCCTAACATATTGGTAACTGGAACAACCCCGATAGTTAGCGGTGTGTCCCGAGTTACCACAAAGAATACACTTCAGAGATGTGGTATCATCAACCCTATCTTTACCTAGAGGACATTCCTCTGCACTGTGGTTCAATGCACACTTAACGCACCGAAACTGCATTTGACAGTTCGCAGCGGCGTGCCCGAACCTCTGACAGCGAACACATTGTATAATGTTATCGCTGCGATTTAATTTTTCCCAACTAATGCATTGATAGTCTAGGACTTTAATCTTCCTCAGACTATCTATTTTGCTGTTGGGAGTCAGCGCGACCAGGAAGAACGGTAATTTCCGATTCTCCCTTCGCTGTAGTGAAAGGCCTAACACTGACGAACTTAAGATCGTCACATTCCTTTGCTTGAAGCTCCTGAAGGAGCTCCTCGGGATCGGTGGACGAATCTAAACCTCGAAGGAGCATTGTCTGCAAACGCTCTCCTTTGGGGGTGAATGAGAAGAACTCAGTCGTTGTTTTCTCTAATATATTTTTAATTATTTTGTGATGCTCCACTGTGAAGCAGTGTATAGCATGCCTGTCATTACTTAAACGTTTAATTATAAAATTATCGCCTATGGCCGACTTACACAGTTTGATGGTGTCTTTTAGCTCCATCTTGTAGGTGTTTATTGGAGGCACCTTTGGCCTCACTGTCGTCTGCTGCTGCTGTTGTTTCTGCTGCTGTTGTTTCTGTTGTTGTTGTTTCTGCTGCTGCTGCTGTTTTTGCTGCTGCTTTGGCAACTCTTGTTGGTTTTGCTGCTTTGGCAGTTTTGGTTGTTGTTGTTGCTGCTTAGGCAGCTGTGTTTGTTGTTGTTGCTGAGCTGGTGCCGTATTTCGGCTGGTATTTGCCAGCTGCTGTTGTTCTTGGCGCTCTTTCGCCCGCCGTGCCAATTGTTTGGCCTTCACGTCCCGTATTATTGCCTCTAGTTGGCAAATTTCGTCTTCTTCGTCGTCGGTCTCTGAGGCCGCCAGAGACACGAAGGAGTTGCTGTCTCCAGTGTAGCGGCCCTCGCCGCCGTCGGAGACATACGGGAATTCTTCTCGGTCCGTTGTTGTTTTTGCTGTCATTGCTGCTGCCGCTATTGTTGCTGCTGTTACTGCAGCTACCGTTGGCGCCCGTTTCCCCGCTTCAGTCGGCAGCTTTTCCACCGAAGCCGATAGAGACGGGCGCTTAACGAGGTTTGGAGTTGGTTTGACCCTCCTCCTCCTCTTCCCTGCCACCGATGATGATGATGACAACGGTGGTGGTTTTGGGTCAGGCAATGCCTTCCCCGCTCCTCCTCCTGATTGGTGAGGCGACGGCTGTCGCTCACTCATATTATTATTCGTTTATTTAATTTAATTGATTTAAATTAAAAATTAAAATTTATTTGCCCTGGCTGGGATTCGAACGCCTAACGTGCGGATCAAGAGTCCGACACACAACCACTGCACCGGCTGGTTAGTTATCAGTGCAGTAGCAAAGTTAACACTTGAAAAAATTACTTGTACTTGTTTCACTCTTAAACTCGAAACACGTCTTTCTCCACTGAAGGTCTGTGAACGACTAATGTACTGGCCTACCACTTGCGCCACTGCGGCACTTCAAGGTGAAGCACTTTATCGTGATATATGTAGGTACCAACACTTTTTTAAATTCTTCTGTATGAAGCCGAAACACGTCTTTACACTACGGGGTTCTGTGAACGACTGTATTTAAGATACTCCTCTGGTTTCCGCTGTATGATCAGAGTGCGTGTTCGCTTCTCTTTCTCGTCAGGGGAGAGCAAGGGGAACAAACGTATTACTACACTTGCGGACAGAGCCACAGCACTTGACAAACCATTTTGTTTACAGCTGTCTCTTCGACCTATGTCCGACTGGCTTGTTCCTTTTCCTTTTTTGATCTCGACACAGTGGGCGAGTAATATTTAAATATTACACGTTTTATTAATTCTCTTTTTCATAATAAATAGAAATAATAAAGTTTGATCGTTCTCCTTTTATTTAATGACATTAACACTTCACCTGGTGTTTCCCATAGAGTCCCAATAATGCTTCCACCGATTTGATGAAGCTGAACAGATTATATTCTGGTTTTGCCTTGGTTTATGCATGTCTCGATCACTTTGGTTAGGCTTTAGGAACGGTATTCGGTTTTTGTATAAGTCTGACTGCCCCAGTCGGACTAAAGACTAAGTTTTTTTTCCATGAAAATCACAGCATATCGGCATACCGGCACGGCAAGGTGAGCAAATTAAAAGGAAGTGCCACACATTGTTCCAATTAAACATTTTTTAAATGCAATGAACTTCGTTTGCTGACCCGGTGGAAAATTGGTTAGTCAGGTGAATGCCCAACGGAACTTGCGCGGTTCCGTCAAGATGATTTGTAGTGCAGGTGTTAATCCTGATATTTAAATGAGAATTTTTGTTGTTAATGTGCCTTTCTGCAAGTCCTTTATGAATTGTTTTAGTTCTAGTGCGTGTCGATGTAGTACATTATCATTCCAGATGATGAAGTTAAGCCAGAGTTTATAGCATGTTTGTCATTTGTTGAATGAGATTCTTTATCATTTCTTTTAGCTCGGCGAAGTTATTTTGGTTGTTGTTGTAAGTTGTTGGTGAAGGATTTTGTCTGTTTTCATTTAATGGGAGGTCTGTTGTGCTATGGCTTTGGGTGCTTATTTTGGGTGTCTTGCAGCTCTCTGCTTGGGCGTAGGTTGTACGTGGCATGATTTTGGTAAGCCGTACACCCTTTTTCTCTTCTTCAAATGTGGGACCAGTCTTTTTTCGGATTGGGGAAAAGCGTTTAATTTTCAAGGTTTTGTAGATTTCCGACACCTTATAGTTCGCGGTGAGGCTGCCACTGCCTAAGGCAAATTTTACTGTTCCACCGTTTGATGGCATCTGACTGTCTAGGTTTTTGTGGGAGCCCGCGCACATACTGGGTCTCTGGTGCACTAATTTTTAGTGTGCCCGTATCCCTAGCAGTTGCTGCACTGAGATACTGTTCGTTTGTGATGTGATTTTTTTTTTAAAAGATCACGCGCTTACAAGGGACTACCCTTAAAATGTTGGTACATAACGCAGGTGGAAGGGATCAGGGAGGAAACATGGATAAGTACTGATGCACATTGTTTTTAATCTGCAGATTGTAATGAGTGGGAAATGCCAAGCATGGTAGACCGTTCTAGATTCGTGTTGTGCGGTTAATGAACGAGTCTCTATACTTGACTGTACGCCCGAAGTTGGGCTTGAGGGTGAACTGATCCGCATTCCTGGCGAGACGAGTGTTACGGTGAAAGTGATAAGGGGGTGGAATGCAGCTGGCTAATTCGCTAGAGCACTGCTTGTGGAAGAAGCGATAAAATATGGTTCGACAGGAGACGTTATGACGGTGGTGAAGAGAGTCAATTGACGTATTATTTTTATCACCTATGAGTTTTGACATTCGATTTTGAATTCTGTCAAGCAGGCTCAAGACGATCTTAAGAGCGCCTGTCCATAAATGAGAGTTGCGAATGTATGCTTTATATTTGGCAGTCATCATTGGCGATAACGGTAATGTGATCATTCCAACCGAGGTTGCTGTTAATACAGATACCAAGTACTGAAAGTTTTTCGCAATGCAAGTGCCATTCATGGATAAAGTCGAGGGTTTTCGTTTCGCTTTAGTGATTCGCCTTTTTTAGGGACAGGTTGGAAAAATGTTGTTTTCCATCTATTCGGGAAGAGACCAGAGGAGTAGGAAAGATGAAAAAGCTTACGCAATGGTTTTGCCAACGTGGAAGAACACCTCTTCAGAAGAATGTGGGGAATACCATCTGAACCAGCGGCTTACTGGATGTCAAGATCTTTGAGTTCTCTTGCTACTGTTCGATTGCGGAAATAGGTCAATCCCATGGAAAAGTTGACGCCCTCTACAGGAGGCGGCAAAGCAAGTTCTTGAAGTGTTGAGCTGACGGCAAAATGGGCCGCGAGAAGATTTGCTTTGTGCACAGAGCTGACAGCTGGAATGACATTGTAAACAAGTGTTGGGATGGAAGATGAGACACAATTTTCTATATTCTTCACGAACGACCAAAAGTTCTTGCTTCCCTTAGGACATTGCAGTACATTTTGTCTCAGATTTCGTTCGTGGGTAAATTTTGCGCAACGGATTTTGGCATTGCAGTCATTTCCAGCTTGTTTGTACCTTTTTCGGGTTTCCTCAGATGTATCGGTTTTGTGAATCCGAAAACTGAACTGCCTCAACCTGATAGCTTCTTTACAGCTCGAGTTGTACCACGCGTTAACCTTTGACTTGATTTCTTTCACCCTGTGAGGGATGAAGTTTCTCATAGCAAGAAGAACAGTGTTAGTGACCATATCGGCGACGGCATCCACGTCGGTATTAAATAAGCATAGTGACCAGTTAAAGTTCCTAAAGAAATCGTGGTGGTTCGAAAAAGACCTTACACTGAAGTAGGTGTGTCATGCCGTGTGCCTTTTTCTCGTAGCATTTTGATGATTGCCGAGTAATGAGTCGAATCAGTGGGTTGAGTCCGTATCTCATTGTTTTTTGATACTTTGAGTTCGAAATTGTCTTTTGCAACCTCATTATGTGCGTTTATTTACGTTGGATTTTTCCGCATGCAACGCCCTGTATATATAGTATATGGGGCTTGGTTTGCTAATGGTATTGTGTAGCATTTTACTGTGTTGGCTTTTTTCCAATTTATTTCTTTTTAATCGTCATTATTATCTATGTGTTCGCCTATGGTGATGATGCCAAAGCGATTAGACAAGTTTGATTCCTTGGGTTTACTTAACCAGTAGATTGAAGTTGATTGGTGGTTTGTTTTAATCTTTTTTTTGTAGTTATTATTATTTCTTATCTTGATTGGGGGTGATCTGTTTCTTTTTTTGTTTGTAGGGGTGTGCTGGACGTTGTCTTTCATTGCTCCAGATAATTCAGTCGATGAGTGGGTTGTTTTGCCGTCAGTATATTTTAAGTTTTCACAGTCCTTTCGGGGTGGAGAATTGTTTGGTTTGAGAGGTGCGATGTTTGTGCGGCTGAGAGATATTTTGCTGTAACTTTGTTTTTCTGTTGAATTTTTTTAAGTGGTTACAGAGTGTCTTGCCATTGTTTGTCAAATACGTGTTATCGTGGTTGGTGCAATACTTGATGTGGTAAGCGTTCTTGTGACACTTCTAGTTGTCGAGGTTGTTGTGGTTGTCATTGTGATGATGTTATTGGCGACTCGGAGTTCCGGGCAAATGTTAAGACCGCTCCCCGTTGGGGGCGACCTAAGAACAATCATCTTCTCCTTCAACTCAAGCCCAGGAGTAGGCAATTCAATAAGTGTGCTATTATTTTGACAAAGCTTTTGTCGGGTTTCTACCTATACTTAGTATTGGTTCGAACTCTTGTAGCGGATGGAGCTTGTAGCACTGAGAAGTACTGACATTAATGTGCTTGGATTTCACGCCTTCCACAGCACCTTTGTCCAAAAACAGCTGTTACTGGAGTTGGATATTTACCTAATACTTCGAGATGAACAGCTGCTGAACGTGAATTTTTTGTATTTAGCGATGCGACTAAAGATGATGTGTTTCGTGTAAGCTTTGAATTTTGTGTGAATATTTAATGAGAGAATTAGAATGTACTATAGTAATGGTTTGATGCACGACCTAATCACTTGGCAGTGCTGCCAGACTGTGAACGTCAAATTTGAAACATTTAAGTCCCTGAAGCTATATCAATCGAATGACTAATCCATAGAATGGTATATTTGAGCAAAAAATTGATTTTCCATTAACTACGCTTCTAATCTTCTCACTTGGGTTTCCACTTGATGTTCGTAATGCAAACAGTGAATCATCAAACAGCAGGCATATATCATATAAGTTAATACGTATGCTTTAGTTCATTTACCTGTAATGGACTTAGGGACTCTCTCGAAGGCTCCTCAGCTTTTGGCCAAACTTGATGCAGTGACATAATAGCTTCATTACAAAATCTTAGGCCCATGACTTCTTCGTCTTCACGTCCGTACCTAAGGTTAGAACAAGAAAATCACATGTGCGATAAGTGTACAGGAGGTCACCGTTGATTGCTTAACTTAACTAAACCTATCCCGAAGTATTAGACCTTATTCCTTAATTTGCAGTCTTATGATTTTGGTTCAACTCCAATCGGTAAATGATCCTTTGCCGGCGCAATATTTAAAACACTTACCGGAAAGTCAATGTAAGCTGTGCATAAATTCTATAACCCATTACAGTCTTTGGGTCTACGAACACAATTCCACGCAGAATGGTCGGTTTTGTTCCAGAGATGATGATTTCTCGTGTTGTTAAGTACAATGTTAAAGTACAATTGGGAGAAATCTTCTTGTACACCCGCTGCGTTCCAAATGCTTCGTCCTTGCAAGAAGATTGTGCCTGTTGCCTGAATTAGAAGAAGGGTATTACTGTCAATTTAATCCAATTATATTTGTGGCAGAAATATTCATAGAAGAGGGAGTGATTGAAAATAATTTTAATTCCGGAGTAATGCGGTTCTATGGAATTAATAACATTCCTGAGATTAATGATTACTCAAGGGATGATGAACATTTGAAGACAAAAACGTAATTTCAAGTTTAGTAATACGAACGTTATTTCTCGTAAAATGAAGTCATTCAAAGGGAATACACAAAAAAAAACAGCAGAGTTTAAATGGATTAAGTACGATTAATAACAATGAAAATCAAGAAGTAAGCGTCTAAGTTAAGTATACCTTTGCAAATTTTCAACCCCTTAGAGAATATTCTTAATCGTTTAACTACCTAGGGTAAATAAGTACATTTACATAACAGCTTTTGTGGGAAACGGATTTTATGTGTTCAATGCGATGGTTACATAGAAAGAATGTCAAGGTCATATAAAATATAAAAAAGTGTCAAGATAGTTAAATGTGGGACCAAAAGGAAACACAACCCTCCACGTCCAAGGAAAATAAAGAAGCTTTTTATTTCAATTTATGATGACAAACCCCCATAAGAGTTTGCTACCCTGCATTTTTGGCTGCCGTGGATTCAGAGTTCTGTTCGTAAGGTGACAGTCCTGCCAAATCTGGCGTTGAAGACGTCATCGTGGGCGGTTTGTGTTTGTTGTCGAAATTCAATTTCCAATTTTCTTGTTCCCTGCGAATCCGTTCTGCTGCGACCCCCCTCTTCATGTCTACTGGACTCTCGTCGTTTGAAGGGCGCAGGTATTGTACAATCGTCTGATTGACGCGTTCAATTTGCCCGTTGGTCATAGGAGTGCGTACTGCTGTTTTTATGTGTCGAATATATTTTTTTTTTAAAAGCCCATAGAAACAGAGTCTCGATACTATACATGTATAATACAATATTAAAATAATAGGTTAATCGGGACAAAAAAATAAAAAGTTGATTAAATAAGGTATATAAATAAAATGAACTTCATAATACAGAAAAAAGAACAAAAATTTCAAATTATTTAATTTCAAGTTAAGTAAAATAAGAAAAGAAAAAAAAATATACCACTCAAGTAAAAGTAGCAAAATGCTCTCATAGATAAGAAAATTGTTAATTAAAGAATTCAAGAACTTATTTTTTATATAAATTGAAAAAGTTTTTTTGTTAAGTGTTTTGAAATCTGCAGACAAGGTTTTACATTTTGTTATAGATTGATGTTGAATTGTCGATGCTTGACTTGACGAACTGTGAATTAAGTTAGCCCTTCTGGTGCTGTATTGATGGACATCTCTGTTGAATACAAATTCGGTTGCACTATGTATCTGCTTCATGATTATGTTGTGAGTGATGTTAACTAGCTCTTGTTCGTACACGTATGAAATAGGTTGTATGTTGTGAACTTCATGGATGTGCTTTGTCCTTCCTCTTAGCGGATGTCGAAACAGATTTTTAATTGCTTGCTTTAGCTTCAAAGTCAATTAGTCTCAACTTGTTCATTAATGTACACTTGTCCACAGAGCTCAGGGCTTTTTCTTAGTCTATGAAGATTACGGAAACTTTTCTCTTCCGTTCCATATGTTTTTGTATGTCTGTGCAAGGATCATAAAGTGCAATGAATGTTTTAGATTATTGTCGCAACCATATTGTTCACCACATACTATTTGATTACTTTGTAGATGTTTGAGGAGCCTGCTTTTGAATGTTTTTTCGTAGATCTTTTAAAACATTGAAGTTAATAGCAACAGGCCTGTAGTTAGCTTTATCCGTTTTCGATCCTTCTTGTGTATTGGAATTATTTTTGTTACTTTTAGATGATCAGGAAAAGATCCTTCATCAAACGATTTATTGCTTGCTTTATTTAGTTCCTTGATGATTGACATAACTTCAGTTGTGGTCGTATGGGTTAAAATAAAAAGTCTGCCATGTTATATTCGAGATGAAAATAATGTTGAGCTGCGTTTATGAATTTATCAGATAATCCTTTTCCTACACTCGCAAAGTTATTGTTAAATTTATTTGCAATGTCTTTATCATCAGTAATTAAATTGTAAGCTACATTCAAGAGAACTGTTGGGTGGTTCAAAGTAAATTTGATTCCTTTCCAAATTGTCTTTGTGTTATTTGGATCCTTTGCTATTTGCTTACAAAAAAGATCTGATATTTTTTTTTCTGCTTAGGTTATTAACTTGATTACTCCAAAACCGACATTCACTCATTAAATATCTATTTCTCTTGATTTTGAAGTATGGTAGGGGTGTATTTTTGTTCTTGTCAGTTTGTTATACCAAAATCTCTGAATGTTAAGAACCTTATCAAGTTCATGGTCACACCAAGGTTTTAGGCTTTTTCTGTACCTTTAATAATTTTCATTGACCTTAGAGTGAAATCCCTCATTCGGTTCTTAAATTGCTCTGAGAAAGAGTCGTACTTAACATTGCAGTCCAAACCATTATATATTGCAATTGGATTCGTAGCTATGCTATCGTAAAGTAAAGAATCTAAATGTTCCTTGTAAACATTTGCAATGTTGGATTATGATCAGAAAAGCTTTCATCGAGATGATTTAGCACTATTTCAATATTAGTATATTATCAATAGTAGTATTGATTAAGGTGTGGTATAGAAGATATTCTCATAATTTATAGAAAAGGAACTTGAATTATCTTTTATATTAATATTGAAGTTAATTTTATCCGAATATTTTTCTATAAGAGGATCGAATATCGCAATAAATCGATCGTAAATGTCAACAGAACTTTAAGGTGGATTATAAAATACATGCAAGTATAGTGCTGTTGAATGTGTTTTAATTCGTAATGTTATATAGCTTTGGGTGTTATCGCTAAACTTCTCCACTACTATACTTTGCTTATTGAGATGATCATGTATAAAAAAACACAAAACCCCCTCCGCTCTTTGTCGAGCGACCTGCTGCTGCAGTCTGATAACCATTCACGTTTAGACATTTGATTTGTTGACATGTTACCCACGTTTCTGTCACTGCAATAATATCAACATCTGAATTTAGACGTTTAATAATATTGTTTAGTTTTCATATTTGTTCCTAATACGTTGCGTTTAAACATAAAATTTTAAGTGATTTCTGTGAGAGTGTTATATTGCTAAGTCTCTAAGTTTCGGTTTTATTTTTGTGTAATGACATCTTGTGAATGTGATAGACTGAATATTCTGATGGCTCGACAGCTTACAGTTATATGTATCAAAATTTTCCCATTATTTACCGAAATGTGTTTAATTTTTAAATTGGATTGAAATTTTTAAATTGGAGTTTCATAGATTTTCAACAATGTTTCTTAATTCCTTGTATTCTTATGCAAAGCAGTTAATTGTGAATTGAAGTTTGTGATCGACATCCGCTATTAATTTTTTTTCGAAATCTGTTTGCACTTTCAGGATCTTTTTTATGTCATTTATGTCATTAGAAATTCGCTTGAGTTCATCGCAAATACTTATGCTTAATTCATTCATACCTGGGTTTTTATGATTTTATGATTATGATAGGTGAATTAGTGGTTTTGTCTGTTAATCTGGTCATTCTAGCTGGAACACTTAGTACACATTTTACACAAATCCAAATTCTCACGCTATCATTAATAATTTTATTATATTCAAGTTCACTTATTTAAGCACATGTTGAATGATAGATCCAATTACAATTTCCACCACAATTTCCGCAATTCATGTTCTTATCCAATATCTTTCTAATTCTCTCGACGTAAAAGCTGTTCCAAGGTCGCTAATCAGGATATCTGGCAAACCAAAGTAAACAGCAAGTTAATTTAAAGACTCAATTACCGACTTTGTCTTCGTGCTCTTCACTGCCTTGACCGCCGCATATTTTGTAAAGGCATCCGCGATATTAGGACACCTGTTTTGCCTCGCCGGTTCTTAGGAAATGGGCTTAAATGATCAATTTGGAGCGTTCGAAATGGGATGGCGTTGACGTCGTACACATTCATTTGCCCTTCTGATGCTCCTGGCGATCGCTTGTGGTAGCAGCACTTCACACATGCGGCTATGTACGACTTAACGTAATTTCTCTTCCTGCGAAACTAATTGATACGCTACACAACTTTTTCGAAGTTGTGATGTCATATGTCGTCATGATAGTATTTGACTATTCACCAACGAACACCAGATGGCACCGCCAGTTTTGTGCCGCTTATAGTTTTTCTGAAGAGTCTTTCGTTTTTCGTATTGAAGAGGTTCTTGGAAGTATTTTCACCTCATTCCAATGATTCCATGATTTCTACGAGTCTGCAATCTTGAAGTTGCATACGATATCGTTCCTTAAAATGTTTGCGGCTACGGTCAAAGCTCACACGTTGGTTCCACCGGTGCTCAGCTTAGGGCATCCACATGTGTCATTTTCCTACCAGATCGATGAACCATTGCCAAATCAAACTTCTGAAGACGCAACCACCATCTGGCTATTGCTGGTATGAGTGACTTGCATTCTTTTGCAGCACTTATTGCTAAGCAATCGGTCTTGCAAGAGGGTATATTCTAAATCTTTCCAGTGTTGCAACCACGACAAGTACTTCCAGCTTATTCCTGCAAGGCCTACGGACCTCGCATCTGTGAGCACCTCATGTTGTCTCTTGATATCGAACACTTCCAAAGCACTTTAAAGCATCAATGTGAGTTGCTTTGCTGCACGAATTTCCTGAAGAAACTTGGCAGACCAAAAAATCGTCTTAGTTCAGTTACATAAGTTGGCTGTGGGAAGTTTCTAATCGCTGTTGTTTTTCGTTCGCCTGCTTTGAGGCTGTCCTCAGATAGATGATGTCCCAAGAATGTATCATAACTTGGTAAGTGAGAAAAACATATTTGCTCAATCACAATGTCGTACCTGCGTTTCAAGCATGTAGGACGAATTCTGATAGAACCGTGATTCCTTCCTCCGGTGACGTTGGCTTTGCTGCACTTGAAGCAGTCGGTAGGCAGATAGAGCATTTTGCAAAGAAGGACTTGGCAAAATTGTGTGGTATTCACACAAATTTAAAAATACCGACACGCTAAGAAAAAAACTTTAAAGGCGATGCAATATGTACTAGGTATGGTAGTGATAAACATTTCCAAGATTAAAAGAAGTTCCATGCAAGAGACATAAGGTGCATTAAATGTGGACTTATGGTGCATTTTCGGGTACAATGTAGGACTAAACAGAAAAGGAAAATGTTTAGTAAGAAAATATACGGCCAAAATAAAAAACCAAAATTAGAGATAAACGAGACCAAAGATGTTGACTCTGTGTTTCACCTAGAGGAAGATTCAATTGTAACTTGTCTGGTTGGGGGTGTCAATATTGAAATGCATATGGATTCAGGTAGCATGTGCAACGTCATTACTGATAGGACATGACAACACCTGAAAGACCGTAAAGTGAAAGTTTTGGGCCAAATCAAAAACTCTGATGAAACCCTTTTGCCCTATGGGACCAAAGAACCTTTAGATATAATTGGTTCATTTTAGGCTAATATTGTTCTTCGTGACACGAACAAAAAGGCAACATTTTATGTAATTAGAGATGGCTCTCGCAATCTTCTAGGCAAAGGTACAGCAATTGAACTTGGTGTCTTACGAATAGGACTTCATGTAAATGCATTCGAATCGTTTCCAAATTTTAAAGAAGTAGTAATCAAAATACCGATTCATGAAAGTGTTCAACCTGTGATCCAACCACATAGAAGGATACCCACTCCCCTCTTAAATAAGGTTAATTTAAAGCTTAAAGAATTGATTGATTCTGACATCATAGAAGAGGTGCAAGGACATTCATTATGGGTATCTTCAATAGTAGCTGCACTATCTACATTAAAAGAAACTGGAGACGTTCGAATCTGCATTGGTATGAGACGAGCTAACGAAGCATTTATCCGAGAAAATCACCCATTGCCAACAATGAATGAGTTGCTTCCTAATTTTCGAAAAGCCAAGTATTTTTCTCGGTTAGACATAAAAAATGCGTTTCATTGACTTGAGATCCATCCAAAATCGAGATACATAACAACATTTAGCACCAGTAAAGGTCTTTTAAGATACAAGGGGCTTATGTTTGGTATATCGTGTGTACCTGAAATATTTCAAAAAGTGTTGGAAAAGATGTTGTTGGGTTGCGTAGGCACGTCGAATTTCATCGATGGCATAATTGCGTATGGATCTGATGAGGAAGAATATGATCAAAGGCTAAATAAAGTATTGGAAGTTTTAAAGTCTTATAACGTTCTTTTAAATCAATCAAAATGTGTATGCAAAGTTAGGACGATAGAGTTTCTGGGACACGAAATGTCAGACGAATGTTTAAGGCCATTTGGAAATTATATTAAAGTTATACAATTTAGCAGACACCCATTAACACACGGGATTCAAAGTTTTTTGGGTTTGCTGAATTTCGTGGGCAAGCGGATTCCAAACTTGGCCACTTTTATTGAGCTGTTCCTTAAACTTAAATCAGATAATATTGAAAAAGATTGAACTTCTGAACAAGAAAGAGCATACCACCAACGTAGAGAAATTCTCTCCAACATAAAAATCTTGGGTTATTACGATTTTTAGATTAAGATGTTTTTATTTATTTTATTTTAATTATTTATAATTAGACTTATAACTAAGGTAAAGTTTTGTCGGCTCATGCAAGCATCTTCATACAGCTTCGTGTTGCTGAAGTATTTCAGCGTGTCCGGTTTTCACCAGAGTCCTGTACAGGACCGAAGTATCCTTCTTTACATGAGTCTGATTTTCTTCATGGTTGATGGTGACACCGTGAACCATATTGGGCAGCCATAGGTTATTGCTGGTCTAATGAGCTGCTTGTAGACCAGTAGTTTGGTTTTCTTGCTCAACCCGTTCCTCTTCGTCAGCAGTGGGTTAACAAGATGAAGGGCAAAGTTCTTCATGACGTTGTTGGCATGGGCGTTAAATCTGAGCCGCTCGCTGAAGTTGATTCCTAGGTATTTTTTCGTGTCTTGTGGCACAATTTGTGTGCTGTCCGGGAGGATTACTTTGATGTTGCGATAACGTGGTGCAAATTGACGTCTTCCTCTGGTTGCCGTCGTTGG
Source organism: Orthonevra nobilis (assembly GCA_963555765.1). Taxonomy (NCBI): domain Eukaryota; kingdom Metazoa; phylum Arthropoda; class Insecta; order Diptera; family Syrphidae; genus Orthonevra; species Orthonevra nobilis. Next base: position 80,160,794 of record OY743224.1, on the reverse strand, counting down.
TGTCCTGAAACAGATGAGTTCTGTTTTGTTGCTGTTGACTTTGAGTCCCCACTTTGAGTAGCTTCCTAATGTGGTCCTGGATCCTTCGCGCTGCTATGGTTGGTGAAGGTGATGCTGCGTATGTGATGGAGTCGTCCGAATATAAAAACGTTTTTGTATGAGGATGGTTCTCTGGCTAGTCTGCCGTATAGATGTTGAACAGCGCTGGGGCTGTTCTTCCTCCTTGCCGGACACCCCCTCTTAGGGGCTTCATGGATGAAGAATCATCAAAGACCTAAACAAATAAGAACCTATTTGTAAGTGAACTAAGGATTATTCTTACCAAATGTCTGGGAAATTGCATTTTCAGTAGCTTGTAAATAAGGTCGTTGATCTAGACACTGTCGAATGCCTTCTCAATGTCCAACAAACAGGCAACAACTGACTCCTTTATGTTTAGTCCCGCGGTGATGTTATGGTGAAGTTTAAGCAGTGGATGAATGTTGAGTGCTTTTCCCTAAATCCATATTGTTGGCCCGGTATTATCTGCTTTAAGTGGCAAACTTTATTTATTTGTTTCAGCAGTACCGACTCTAGGACCTTTCCTGCACAGCAGAGCAGTGATAATGGCCGATAGCCTTCAATGCACATTCTATTGATCTTCTTTGGAACTGGAACAACTTTACCTATTTTCCACGAGGTGGGAAAATATCCGTTGTTTATGCATTTGTTGAAGATGATGGTGAGCAGTAGGCCGCAACGTTCGGCAACTTTTTTTTATAAAAAGTTGGAGATACGATTAGGACCACCTGATTTTTTTGAGTTTACACTCAAAAACAGGTCCGCTACTTCTCCGTCATTGGTGATCATATCGTTGTTGTTGGGGAATGTTGCCGTATTATCACCTCCAAATGTTGTGATGCTGCTATGGTCGTTTGAGAGTTCTTCGACCTTTTCGTTGACCTCTGCTAAGAATTCAGGAAGGGACACTGGTGGTCTTTCCGTGAAGTTTTGTTCAAAGTGGCTTGCAAAAGCTTCTGCCTTCTCCATTCTCCATTGGCGTGGTAGCCTCAGGGTCTCCGTTCCGCAGAATGTCCAGTAAATTATTCGATTTCCGACTATCGAATTAATTTTCTTGAACGTGTCCGGTCCTGGTTTTATTTTTTCCAGTTGTTTCTGCAACTCTTCATCTGTGTGGTGTTTGACTGCTTGCTTGAACATCACGTTGATACAATTTAGCTGCGATTGGACACTTCGGTACTCCTCATTCACTGTGTTCCAGGTTCGTTCAAGCATCCTTTGTAGCTTCTTCCTCAGTCTTTGCCTCTGAGCGTAGATCGCCTGGATGTGTTGCGGCAAGTTTGCATATTTGTGCTTACTGATTACTGGTTTCCTTTGGATGTCAACAGCTCTGTGAACAGTGTTATCAAAGTGGCTGGTGGCATTGTCAATCTCGTTGTTGGAGAGATTTGATATGTCCGTACAGTTTGTGAGATTACTCTCAATTTCTGCGGAAAATTTTCTCCAATCGATTCGTTTGTAGTTGGTGTGAAGGATTGGAGTTGGACGTGTAGTCATTATCCTTCTAAAAAGTTCAATAGCCATGTGGTCAGAGTCACTTAAATGTGCTAGACAACTGTAGTTGCAAAATTCTGGCAGGATATTTATAAGGTTTGACCTAACCCAAAAGAAATCCAAAGTTGAGGGAGTGTGTGGAAATGTTGGTTGGGATTGCGAGACAGTCACAAATGAGTGCTGATAAGAATTGTGGAGGAGCCAGTGCACTATATTGGTACCCTGCTTTGAACAAGTGTCGTCTAGCCACATGGTGTACCTAGCGTTGAAGTCGCCACCAATAACGCAGTAGGTGTGACGCCTGGCTTCTGTGTTTATGATATGGAGATTTTTGTTTATGTTTTCTTTAGAATTGTTACCGTGAAGGTAAACTGAAATGGCCAGTAGCGTTTCGCCTTCAGACACCTTGACGATGACAGCGGTTGTCACCATCCTAGTCAATCAAGTAAATTTGTGTTTTTCTCCTTTAAGGTTGTTCCTCGTTAAGATGGCCGTTCCTCGTCCTCCAGTTATTTTGTCTTCTCTGTACGTGATGAACTCTTCAGGGCTGTAGCGATTTCTTGATGTCAAATTTGTTTCCTGTAAGAAAATAATATCAGGTTTCTTTGACTTGAGGAACAAGTTCAAAGAAATCCTTCTAGATATAGTGTAAATGGAATTAACATTGTATGAAAATATACTCAGCCTATTTATTGCATACATAGTTCGCATATCAGTTGCCCCAATACCATGGTCTTCGCCTTATCGTCTAGGCTTCCGTAGTTACTAGGCACTACTTCTTTGGCTTTTTGGATCAAGGTTAGTAGATCCGTCCCGAATAACCTCTCAGCGTCACTGAAGATATTGATCTTCGTTGTTGGGTTTGTTGTGTGGGCTGTTGGAGTACTTTGTGGGGTTTCCTTTTTACTTCCCATAGCTGCCGTGATTCCTGGGTTCTGTAGTTTCTCCCAGTGAACCTTTTGGTTCATAAATAAGGTTTTTCTGTAAATGGAGGGTAAATCCGCTACCTTTTCAACTTCAACAACAAAGTTGTTGAATTTCCGATCTGTTCGGCTCTTGCAAGGGCTCACTTTTATGACTGGAATTCCTTCTGCCTTGAGTTCCTCATAGATTTCCTAAGGTTCGTAGCTAAAGTGAATTCCTTTGAGCACAAGTAGATTTTTGCGGTCTTCTTTAGGGGTAAATGTGTTATACTGGAACTTCCTTGTCTTCAAGTAGTCCCTTATGCGTTCATGTCCTTCTTTTGTTTTCGTCGTAATGACGGACTTGTTCGAGTTAATGTTGTGAATTTTGTAAACAACGTCCAATTCCTTGGTGTGTCTACTTAATTCTGCAACATTAAAGCCGAAACAGATAATTGGAGGCATTAAAGATACTCTCTTTGTTGCTTCCACGCTGGGGTTGTTTGTTGCCTTTAAGGCTAATGGTGTTTTTGTTGTTGTTGCTCCTCTTGATGTTAGTGCTGTTTTTGTTGTTGTTGTTGATGATGCGGTTGTTGTTGTTTTTTTTAGTTGTAAAGTCTGTTGGACTGGGTGAGTCCGACTTCTTCCTTTTTTTTTGCCTTTACCAAGGTAAAAGCGTCTTCTTCTACCGATTCTTCGCCGGCAGTTTCTTTGCTGTTGAATTAATTGTTGAATTAAGCTCTTCTTCTCATTCAGATGAAGAGCTATCGCAGTCGGATATGTCTTCTTCCTCCATCATAATTTCTTCTTCTTCTTCGCCATCGTCTGAGGAGTATGCAGGCATACTCTCGTAGAGTGCGTCGATATCGGAGAGTTTCTCATGGATTGAAACCATGAACTCTCTGCCGTGGTTGGCTGCTCTGTCCTTAATTTTCTTTATTATGTAGTCGAAGGTAACGTTCATGCCGTCCTTCCCCTTTTCTTTCCTACCCCTTTGGGTTAGATTTCCGGTACTTCCCTGTCTTCTGTGATATTTTTTTTTTGTATCACTTTTGCAGGTAGCCGGCAAAGCGAGGCAGGTCATGGTTTGATAAAAAAACCTGTCCTGAAAAATTTTTTTGATAAAAAAAAAAATAAAATAGGATTTTGTAAAGTATTTCTGTCTGTGTGTCTGCTTGCGCTGTCACTCGACGATTGAGACCGTTATTACGATCAGTCGTTCACCGACCTTTAGTGGAGCCACAAGTGTTTTCCTTAGGATAGTGAAAGCAAGCTCAAGTATATTTTCAAGTGCTAATTTTGCCGCTGTGCCGATAATCAAACAGCCGGTGCAGTGGTCGTGTTGCGGACCTTCTGATTCGCACATACCAAGTTCGAATCTTAGCGGGGGAAGAAAATAAAATTATTTTTTCTTTCTATACCATTGAATTAAATTAACAAAAAAAGCCGACGAAATGAGTGAGCGACGAATGTCGCCTCACCAAGTTTGCGGGAGAACGGGGAGGGTACCGCCTGACCCAAAACTGCCAATGTCTTCGTCATCACAGAGGACCGGAAAGAGGAGGAGGAGGGTAAAACCAACTCCAAGCCCAGTAAAGCGCCCGTCCTCATCGGCTTCAGCAGAAAAGCTGCCGACTGGAGCGGAGGATCGGGCACCAACAACAATAAAAGCAGCAGCAACAAGACCAGCAGCAGCATTCTCAGCCGATGCTGAAAAATCGACAACAACAACAGACGAATTCCCGTATGTCTCCCACGGCGGCGAAGGCCGCTATACTGGAGACAGTAATACATTCATGTCTTTTGCGGCCTCAGATACCGACGACGAAGACGATGAAATTTGCCAACTGGAGGCGTTATTAAGGGCCGTAAAGGCTAAACAGCCATGAAACAGTACCAGCAGACAAGCAACAACAACTACAGCTGCCTAAGCAGCAACAAAAACAAGAGTTGACAAAGCAGCAGCATCAGCCAGAGTTGCCGAAAAAGCAACAACAGAAACAAAAGCAACAGAAACAGCAGCACCAGAAACAACAGCAGCAAAAACAACAGCAGCAGCAGACGACAGCAAGGACAGAGGTGCCCCCAATCAACACCTATAAGATGGAACTGAAGGACACTATACAAATATGTAAGTCGGCCATAGGCGAAAATTTTATAATTAAAAGATTGAGTAAAGATAGGTATGCAATACACTGCTTCACAGTGGAGCATCATAAATAAGTTAAAGAGTTATTAGAAAAAACAACGACGGAGTTCTACTCGTTCACCCCCAAAAGCGAGAGGTTGCAGAAAATGATCCTTCGAGGTCTCGATCTATCCACCGATCCTGAGGAGCTCCTTCAGGAGCTTTAGCCGAAGGAATGTGACGGTCTTGAGTTGTTAGGGGTCAAACCATTCACTACAGCAAAGGCCAAAAGGGACAATCGGAAATTACCGTACTTCCTAGTTCAGCTTACTCCCAATAGCAAGTAAGATAAACTACGGAAATTTAAAGTCCTAAATTATCAACGCATAAGTTGGGAAAAATTAAACCGCAGCGATAACATCTTACAATGTGTTCGTTGTCAGAGGTTCGGGCATGCCGCTTCGAAAACAAGCACCGAAGGTTGCTCCTCAGGGCTCACGACTTGGAGCACCTAGCGGTGATGCTGATCTGCTGGCTATTTTGCTTTCTATTCAGGGGCAAATAAGTCAGCTGCAACAGCAAATACAGGAACAGGCGACACGCGTAGATCGTATCTACACTTCGCTGCCGCGTCTAACGCATCTCCAGTCGTAATGTTTTCACTGGTGGAGAAACCTTTAAAGACAATTTCAGTGAATGTAAATTCGCTAATTAATATCGAGCGAAGAGCTGTGCTCTTCAAGTTGTTAGAAGACCGAAGCCCTGATGCTCTTCTGGTTAGCGAAACCAAGCTTTCTCAGATGCACAAGTTGAGGCACAGTCAGTATAGCATTATAAGAAGAGACAGACCCCACTCCAACGGAGCTGGTGGCGTCGCAATCTTTGTTAAAAAAAAGTCTGCATTATAAGGTAATGTACAGTGGTGAAGTGCGTAGATTCCAGGTGCTAGAAGCTTGCATCGTGTGCATCCCCCTCCGTAGTGGGAAGAGGCTGTATATAATCGCAGCCTATGCAAATGAAGCTACTTAACAAACCTGTTTTATCGCAGAGCTCGAGACACTTTTTCAATACTTACGTCTGGGTTCGGAGGAGAATTATTACCTCATGGCCGGAGATTTAAACGCCAAACATAGTAATTGGAGAAATCAATCACCAAACACTAGAGGGAACCTACTATTCAATTGGTGGGGTCAGAACAGTGTCGAGTATCGACTCGATTTAAAAGCGACGGATAGTCCGTCTTATCCCAGATCAGGCTCCTATATAGATCTTATGCTGTTTGACGAACGAATACAGCTGACTGGCATGAACCGACGAATAATAAACTGTCTTCACACATTCGTGTACGACGATGACCATTGCGGATTTAGTGCCGTAATAACGATTCCCAATGAAATTGCGGAGTTGTCGAAATATGTTCAAATGCATTCTTACAATTACAGTAGGACGCGGTGGACACGCTTCTCCCGAACTGTGAACCCACCATCCAATAGGAATTTGTCGAACGAGGAGATCGACACTTACCTGAAACGGATGGATGACACCATAAAGCAAACAATGGACAGTACGATACCAAAATACGAACTGACTGATAATGTCAATATTTACCGCAACGCTACAATCGACGCCCTACACCGACAAATGAGTAGGCTACTATCAAGTCTCAAAACATTGTACAGACGTTTTACTGACCCACAAAACTCGGAGGTTAGGACAATGAGATCACACCTTAAAAACCTACAGCAATTATTTCAGCAAAATTATCGTGCCGCAATCAATTCGCATTGGAATACCAAAATTCGGGCTGTTAAAGCTAGCAATCCTAGTATGTTCCCGAAAATTAATAAATTCTTTCGTAGGAAAAATCAGAATGAACTCCCGTGTCTTAAGCTCTCCCGAACTACAGACAACGAACAAGTACTTGCGGCAGCTGGCATAGATCTGGTAGAAGCGATCGAAGTTGACAACTTGTTTGTGATCGAAGGTCTTCAGGAGAAAGTTGAAGTAATAGGTGCGACCTTTCAAGATGTGTATAAGGTGAATATTAGCATTCGCCCGAACCATGTCTTGCAAGATCGCGTCCTCGTACACAACTCCGACCTTCAAGATGATATTGAGAAGTGGCAATCGGAGAAAACTGGTTTTACCATATTCAATGACGATAATTTGGCAAATGATGTCATCGCCAATGAAGCGGTTCATCCATCCGTACATCTCAAAGGAAGATCTCCTGGTCATTTTCGGTTCACTGCGAAATCTGTGGGAATCGACGAAATACCAAACATTGATCTTAAACACCTTCCTCTAGAAGCGGCAAACATTTACACTACGCTGTTTAACAATTTGCTGAATAATGCACATTATCCAGCTCATTGGAAGACAGTATTGGTGCTACCCATTCGTAAACGGAATAAAGAAAAATACAATCCGGCAAATCTCCGGTCGATAAGTCTCCTTCCAAACATCAGTTAAGTATTTGAAAAAGTAATCAATATGGACTGACCGAGTGGGTTAAGGATAAAAATTTTATAACGGATAACCAATTCGGTTTCAGAGCGGGGCGTGAGGATCTAAACTGGTATCGGATATCCAATGGAACAAAGGTAAGAAACAATGCACGGGTGCTTTGCTGATTGATTTGGAAAAGGCATTCTTTTTTTTTTTCATTTCAAGGCATTTTTATTCAATAAATTCATTTTCCTTACATGCTAGACAAAAACGCTTAAAGCTTGCTTAATTAACTTAACTATATTTATACTAACTTACTGGCCCTGTGCGGGAGCTCTTAGCTAAACTTAACAACTTAAAATATGTCTTTCGACTTAATACTATTTATTATAATTAAAATTATTCTAACTTATAAAGAAAAAAATAAGAAAAAATTTTACATTTGGAAAAAACTTAGTATATGGACTTTAATTTTTGTAACTAAACCTAAAACTAAACTTAAACTAATCTAAAATATAAAATCTTAACCTAAATAAATAATATTAAAACTAACTATTATAATACAATTATCCTAAAAAACTAACACTACCTTAAATATACATATATAAGCCGGCCACGGCTGACAGTACATGCTATCTTAATTGCCTTAAGGGCACTCAGAGTCAGAAGTATACAACGACAGAGATCATTCTCCATCCAGCCACCAAAAGTTCTTGCATTGCCTTTCGACATCAGCTCTGTCGCGGTCTGATACCGCCCTACTGAACCTGAGGGTCTCCGGTGAGCTACTTGCGGCGTCTTGGTCGTAAGTGACTCGCCCGTCCACAGCTTTTCGACCAACGTGGAAGATTAACGGCACCGCTAATCTATTCTGGACCAGACCTTTTCTATCTAAATAGAGGAAAGCTTCAGGGGGATTAAGGCCGTTAAGGCGCACTGTCTCATGGTGCATATCATTGGGGTAAAAAGCCCCGGAGATCAAGTTGTTGGTCGAAGTCATTGCTCTTACAATGTGACCTCGAATAAGTTTTATCAGAAAGTTTTCCACTCTGATCAGGTTGGCCCCGTTGTACAGGACCTCATTACTATAGAATTTTTTGTACTCAGACTCTGGAGTTCTATATAAATGGAGACAGGCCCTAAGACACCGTCTCTCGAAAACCCGTATCTTTTCCATTAAGCTTGTTCCCACGTTAAACCAAACGGGACAGCCATAAGCAAGGACAGGCCGAATAAGGGCCGTGTAGCAGATCACTTTCACCTTGGCATCGAGTTGACTGCTGTGAAACAGTCTCTTTGTCAAGGCAAAGGCCGCTTTGGCTCTGGCCAGAGCAGCATCTATATGTTTGTTAAAATATAGATATTGATCTAGCCAGATCCCAAGGTATCTGACAACACTTCGATTCGCTAATGGCTGTCCGTTTTGTCCAACAATAGAGAACATTCGCCACTTCTTTCTAGTATTTCTAGAAGCCCCAGACAACGGAGTCCTGAACAGAATGGTTTCGCACTTTTGAAAATTGATTTTCAACTTCCAATCATCGCAATATCCCTGAACCCCTTTCGAAGTCACGCTGCAAGAGACTTACAATGACCTCGATCTTCGGACTCGACCTGTACGCGATCAAGTCATCTGCGTACGCTATGGATTGGCGGAGAGATCCTACAAGATCACTTGTGAAGATCGTAAATAAAATCGGCGAAATAACTACACCCTGTTGTAGACCATTTTTAATTTCAAAAGTCCCAGCAGACACCACACTGCCATTTTTCACAATAAACTGTCTGCTGGTGAGCATATCTAAGATCATGTACAGCAGCGGTTTGCTTATGCCAAGCTGGTCAAGCTTGAAAAAGAGCCCCTGCAACCATATAGTGTCAAAGGCCTTTTCCAAGTCAATCAACAAGGCACCCGTGCATTGTTTCTTACCTTTGTTCCATTGGATATCCGATACCAGTTTAGACGAGGCATGTATACAATCATGCCCCGCTCTGAAACCGAATTGGTTATCCGGAATAATATTTTTGTCCTCAACCCACTCGGTCAGGGCTCTATTGATTACGTTTTCAAACACTTTGCTGATGTTGGGAAGGAGACTTATCGACCGGAGATGTGACTTTGTTTCGTTTAGGAATTGGTTGCACCACCGCTGTCTTCCAATGAGCTGGATAATGTGCATTATTCAGCAAATTGTTGAACAGGGTAGTGTAAATGTTTACCGCTTCTAGAGGAAGGTGTTTAAGAACAATGTTTGGTATTTCGTCGATTCCCACAGATTTCTTACTTCTCAGAGAACCGAAAATGACCAGGAGATCTTCTGTTGATATGAATGGAGGGTGAGTCCCTTCATTGGCGATGACATCATTTGCCAAATTATCGTCATTAAACATGGTAAAACCAGTGTTCTCCGATCGCCAGTGCTCAATGTCATATCGCAAGTAGAAGTTGTGCAATAGGACACGATTTTCCAAGATATGGTTCGGGCGAGTGCTAACATTCACCTTATACACATCTTGAAACGCCGCACCTATTACTTCAACTTTCTCCTGAGGATCTTCGATCACAAAAAAGTTGTCATCTTCGATCGCTTCTATTGGATCTATACCTGCTGTCACAAGTACTTGTTCGTTGTCTGTAGTTCGGGGGAGCTTAAGACACGGAAGCTCATTCTGATTTTTTCTTCGAAAGATTTTATTAATTTCCGGGAACATACTAGGATCGCTAGCTTTAACAGCCCGGATTTTGTTATTCCAATGCGAATTGATTGCAGCACGGTAATTTTGCTGAATTAATTGCTGTAGGTTTTTTAACTGTGATTTCAGTGTCCTAACCTCCGAGTTTTGTGGGTCGGTGAAACGTCTGTACAGGAGTTTAAGTCTCGTCAGTAGCCTACTCTTTTGTCGGTGTAGAGCGTCGATCGTAGCATTGCGGTATATATTGATATTGTCAGTCAGTTGGTTTTTGGGAATTATTCTGTCCATTGTTTGTTTTATTGTGTCGTCCATCCGTTTGAGGTAAGTGTCGATCTCTTCGTTCGACAAATTCCTGTTGGATGGTGGGTTGAGCGAATCCGAAGAGAGTGCTCTTGTCATTGTTCGGGAGAAGCGTGTCCACCGCGTCCTACTATAATTGTAAGAATGCGTTTGAACATACTCCTCCAACTCCGCAATTTCGTTGGGAATCGTTATTACGGCACTAAATCCGCAATGGTCACTGTCATACACAAATGTGTGAAGACAGTTTATTGTCCGTAGGTCCATGTCAGTGAGCTGTATCCGTTCGTCAAATAGCATAAGATCTATGTAAGAGCCTGATCTGGGATAAGACGGACTATCCGTCGCTTTTAAATCGAGTCGATACTCGACACCATTCTGACCCCACCAATTGAATAGTAGGTTCCCTCTAGTGTTTGGTGATTGATTTCTCCAATTACTATGTTTGGAGTTTAGATCTCCGGCCATGAGGTAATAATTCTCCTCCGAACCCAGACGTAAGTATTGAAAAAGTGTCTCGAGCTCTGAGATAAAACAGGTTTGTTGAGTAGCTTCAGTTGCATAGGCTGCGATCATATACAGCCTCTTCCCACTACGGAGGGGGATGCATATGATGCAAGCCTCTAGCACCTGGAATCTACGCACTTCACCGCTGTACATAACCTTAAAACGCAGATTTTTTCTAACAAAGATAGCGACGCCACCAGCCCCATTGGAGTTGGGTCTGTCTCTTCTTATGATATGATACTGACTGTGCCTCAACTTGTCCCTCTGAGAGAGCTTGGTTTCGCTAACCAGAAGAACATCGGGACTTTGGTCTTCTAGCAACTTGAAGAGTACAGCTCTTCGTTCGATATTTATTAGCGAATTTACATTCACTGAAAGGATCTTTAAGGGTTTCTCCACCAGCGAACACATTACGACTGAAGGCGCGTTAGACTCGGCAGCAGAGTGTAGATACGATCTACGAGTGTCGCCTGTTCCTGAATTTGCTGTTGCAGCTGACTAATTTGCCCCTGAATAGAAAGCAAAATAGCCAGCAGATCAGCATCACCACTAGGTGCTCCAGGTCGTGAGGCCTGAGGAGCAACCTTTGGTGCTTGTTGTACCGTACTCCTCTGACCGGCCGCCATTTGGGCATAGGTCACATTGGGAGTTACGGCTGGAGTTTTAGCAACAGGTGGGCGCTTCACCTCCACCTTCTGCTGACGAGCCAGGTTTACTTTCCTAGCATATTGGTACTTAGGACAACCCCGATAGTTAGCGGTGTGTCCCGAGTTACCACATAGAATGCACTTGAGAGTCGTGCTATCAGCAACCCTATCTTTCCCTAGCGGACATTCCTCTGCCTTGTGGTTCAATGCACACTTAACGCACCGAAACTGCATTTGACAGTTCGCAGCGGCGTGCCCGAACCTCTGACAGCGAACACATTGTAAAATGTTATCGCTGCGATTTAATTTTTCCCAACTTATGCATTGATAGTCTTGGACTTTAATTTTCCTTAGACTATCTATTTTGCTGTTGGGAGTCAGCTGGACCAGGAAGAACGGTAATTTCCGTTTCTCCCTTCGGGCCTTTGCTGTAGTGAAAGGCTTAACACTGACGAACTTAAGATCGTCACATTCCTTCGCATGAAGCTCCTGAAGGAGCTCCTCGGGATCGGTGGACGAATCTAAACCTCGAAGGAGCATTGTCTGCAAACGCTCTCCTTTGGGGGTGAATGAGAAGAACTCCGTCGTTGTTTTCTCTAATAATTGCTCCACTGTGGTACTCCACTGTGAAGCAGTGGATAGCATGCCTGTCTTTACTGAGTCGTTTTATAATAAAATTATCGCCTATGGCCGACTTACATATATTGATGGTGTCCTTAAGCTCCATCTTGTGGGTGTTGATTGGAGGCACCTTCGGCCTCGTTGTCGTCTGCTGCCGCTGCTGTTTTTGCTGCTGCTGTTGTGTTTGCTGCTGCTGTTTTTGCTGCTGCTGTTGTTTTTGCTGCTGCTGATTTTGCTGCTGCTGATTTTGCTGCTGCTGCTTTTGCTCCTGCTGTTTTTGCTGCATCGGCAGCTCTAATTGTTGCTGCTGCTTTGGCAACTCTTGTTGGTGTTGTTGCTTTGGCAGTTTTGGTTGTTGTTGTTGCTCCTTAGGCAGCTGTGTTTGTTGTTGCTGAGCTGGTGCCGTTTTTCGGTTGATATTTGCCAGCTGTTGTTGTTCTTGGCACTCTTTTGCGCGCCGTGCCAGTTGCTTTGCCTTCACGGCCCTCAACAATGCTTCAAGTTGACAAATTTCGTCATCCTCGTCGTCGGTCTCCGAGGCCGCCAGAGACCTGAAACTGTTACTGTCTCCAGTGTAGCGGCCTTCGCCACCGTCGGAGACATACGGGAATTCGTCAGTTGTTGTCGTCGCCTGCTGTTCCGCTGCGACTTTAAGTATTGCTGCTGATATTGTTGCTGCTGTTGTTGTTGTTGTTGCTGCTGCTGCCGTTGTTGTTGTTGTTGGCGCCCGTTCCCCAGCTCCAGTCGGCAGCTTTTCAGCTGAAGCCGATAGGGACGGGCGCTTTACGAGGTTTGGAGTCGGTCTTACCCTCCTCTTCCTCTTCCCAGTCATCGATGATGATGACGACAACGGTGGTGGTGGCGGCTGTGGGTCCGGCAATGCCTTACCCGCTCCTCCCCCAGGTTGGTGAGGCGACGATTGTCGCTCACTCGTTTTAATTTAATTATTTTTGAACGTTGGATTTAAATTAGTGATATAAATATCAAAGTGAAAATTTATTAATCCCGGATCAAGAGTCCGACACACAGCTACTGCACCGGCTGGCTAATTAACAGCACAGTAGCAAAATGCACACTTGAAAATAAACTCACTGGTTTCGCTATCAAAGTCGAAACACTTGTTGCTCCAGTAAAGGTCTGTGAACGACTCGATTTGGAAAAGGCCTTTGACACTGTGTGGTTGCAGGGGCTCTTCTTCAAGTAAGATCAACTGGGAATAAGCAAACCTCTGCTGTACTGTTATATTGTTCATTTTAAGGAAATGGTAGTTTGACGTCTGCTGGGACTTTTGAAATAAACAACGGTCTGCAAGGGCGTAGTGATTTCGCCGATTTTACTTACGATCTTCACAAGCGATCTTGTAGGATCTCTCCGCCACACCATAACGTACGCAGATGACTTGATCGCGTACAAGTCAAGGCCGAAGATCGAGATCATCGTTAGTCTTTTGCAACATGACTTCGAAAAGATTCAGGGATATTGCGGTGATTGAAAGTTGAAGATCAATTTCCAAAAATGCGAGTCCTCCATTGTCTGGAGCCTCTAGAAATACGAAAAAGAATTGGCGAATGTTCTCTATCGTTACATAAAACCGGCAGCCACTGGCGAATAGAAGTGTTGTCAGGATCGGGCTAGATCAATATCTATATTTTAACAAACATATAGATGATGCTCTGTCCAACCAAAGCAGCTTTTGCCTTGACAAAGAGACTGTTTCACACCAGTCAACTCGATGCTACGATAATTGTGATCTGCTACACGGCCCTCATTCGGCCTGCCTTTGCCTATGGATGTCTCGTGTGGTTCAACGTGTGAACAAGCTTAATGGAAAAGTTTCGGGTTTTCGAGAGACGATGCCATAGGGCTTGTCTCCACTTATATAGATAGAACTCCAAAATCAAAGTACCAAAAATTCTACAGCAATTAAGTGCTGTACAACTTCGAATAAGCTTTATCAAAAATTTATCCACTCTTAAAAGGTTTGCCCTGATTAGAGAAGACCAATGACTTCGGCAAACAACTTGATCTCCGGTTCTCTTTCCCCAATGATATGCACCACGAGGCAGTGAGAGAGTGCGCTTTAACGGCCTTTTACCCTCTTAAGCGTTTCTCTATCTAAAAAAAAAAGTCTGCTCCAGAATAGATAAGCGTTACCATTTACCTTCCACGTTGGTCGAAAAGCTGTGGACGGGACCAGGGACTCTTCCGTTCAATAGGGCAGTATCAGACCGCAACAGAGCTGATGTCGTAAGCCAATATATATAGAATATGGTGGAGTAGAACTTAGTCGTATTTATTTATCCCGGGTGCCCTTAAGGCAAAACATAGCATGTCCGGTTAGCCATGGCCGACTAACATATATGTAAGGTAGTGTAAGAAGTTTTTTGTTTAGCATGTAAGCAAATGAATTTAATGAATTAATAAAAATGCATAAAATTGAGGGATAGAGATAGAAAATCGACATGATATGAAAACAGTTTTGCTTTGAGTTTGGGCTGAATGGAAGAAAGATCTCAATCCAATTTTCTGGTGGAAGTCAATTTGAAAGTAATGTGTCTGCAGTCCATCGTTCAATCGTATTTGTTGCACAGAAGTAGAATAAGTCTTTTAGATTTTCGCCCATTATTTCCTACTATTTAGATAGGAATATATATGATTTTAATTTTTCATATAATTTATCTTTTAGTTGGTTAACATGTTCAAAGGCATACGTTGTGTGAGGCTAGTATATTAAAGTAATTATTATATTTATATAATATGATGCGTGCTAACAGTAATTATGTTTATACCTGTCAGTGGTAAGCAACTCGCTTGAATCGACGTCAATTGTTAGTATTTCACTTTTGAAACTAACGCAATTAGTCATATAAATGGTGGCTCGTATTTCTTCGGCCAAAATGACTGTATTAGCCGAGGCCGACACATAAGCAGTTGACGTTTCAATTCCGGGTGGTCCTCTCGCTGTTGTCATTGAGTGACTCTTATCGCGTGATTTACGTCCCACAGCATCAACTAGATGGCTACGGAAATGTCTGTAATTGAATTTTTATATAATATTTTTTATGACTATTAAAAAAGGTTCAGCTTACTCCAATTTGCAACTGAATAAAAGGAAGTAACTACGAGGACATACAAAGCAGTGAAGTAAATAATTGTATTTAACGTCATCTCTTTTGTGGATGTTTAGGTTGTGTTTTGCATTTATTCACGTTGTAAAGCAGTTCATCCTACACGTAGAAATTTATTCCTTTTTGTTAGTTTGTCTTTCGGAATTCATTTGCTTTATATAACATAATTGTTAAGCTAATAATAGAGACGATACATACAAGCATGCAAACACATAACACTATTCGTACATTAACTAAACGATACGCTTTTTCTAACACATGAGATTCGTTAAGGAAAAAAATGGTTTTGAGTTCGAGTAGACCTGCGCGTTCCATGAACTTCTCATCTCAAAATAAGAAAAAAAAGTTTTTGTTTTTTTAAAAAACATCAAGCTGGTGTTAATTTGCCCCCAACATCAACTTCACATTGGATTATGAAAATATCACTCATTCATATTATATACATATATATGTTTTCGTATTTTTGAATCACTTAAAATACGAAATGGGTATCGAATGTATTTATTCAAGAGATCAGGACAACCATTGGGATAAGCGTTATTTTTGATTTCGAACAGTTGTACACAAAAAAAGTTTTACCGTAGAAATATTCTTATTTTTCATACATTTTTCGAGACATAGGGTACAGTGGATAACCTAATACAATTTATAATTATGACTTGATTTTTTTTAACGTTGATAGCTAGTTGGACTTTTTTGTCATTATTTATTTAATAATTTTCTTAAGGTGGCGCTACAGTCCGTGACGGACCAGGGCGTCAACCTACAAGCTTCTGAAGCCATTCTGGTTTCTATCATAGCTTACTGTCTCCAGTTTTACACAATAAGCTGATTGAGTTCTCCTTCTACTTGTGTGCACTGCCGGACTCGCGGTCATCCTCGTTGATTTTAAGACTTTCCAGCCGGAACGTTGGTGTCCATTCGCTCTGCATAACCAAGTCATATCAGTCGTTGAACTTTTATCCTTTTGGCTAAGTCGTTGTCACTGTATAACACGTACACTTCGTAGTTGAATCTTCTTCTCCACTCGTCGTGTATGTATGTCGACAGGAGCAAAGATCACACGTAGAATTTTTCTCTTGAAAAAACTTTAGGCGTCTTTATCCACATTTGAAAGTGTCCATGCTTCTGCACCATAAAACAGGGCGGGGATTATTAGGGTCTTATACAGCAATGCTTTAGTTCTTTGAGAGAGGGTTTCACTCAATTGCTTTCTTAGCTCAAAGAACAAGCGATTAGCATTGTGTTTTTCGTTTGATCTCATTACTTGCGTTATTAGGTGTGATAACAGCGGAGCATAGAAAGACAAAGACCCTAACTATCACAAAAATGGCTGTGTCTTTGCCATACCTGTCTCTACACTCATAAACACAATGTTGACCTCAATCTGCTTTATCTGATTCTTACCATATCTTCAGCGTCTGCGAGTTATTGAACAGACCTTTAAAACATAGTGCCCCCGTTGTTAATGCGGGACATTTACACCATTGTTTCAAGTATGATGTTGAAGGAATCGCATGGCAGTGCGTCACCTTCTCTCCATCCTCATCCTTCCCAAAAGGACGAGCTCCGCATCTCGTCGCTCTGGACGCAACAGAAACCAAAACCAACATTGAAATCGATGAAAAAGTGGTGCGCGCCGATTTTTTCCAAGATCTGCCATTATGTTAATTTTCTGGTCTAAAGCCATATTGACATTGACCTATCAAGTTCTTGACGAGCGGGTTCAGACGTTCACATAATACGGCAGAAAAGATGTAATAGGCAATGTTAAGGAGATTGATAGCTCTTTAATTGTAGCAGCTTATATGGTCTCATTTCGGCGGAATTGGGCAACAATGCTGAGATTCCATTCATATTTTATGACTTCTTCTGCCCATGTTATGTAGATAAGTGGGTGCATACTGGTAATGAAGTCATCGCTGCCGCTTTCAAAAGTTCGACAGCTAAAGGGGCTTTATTATACTTAAGCTGTCTTAACTTCGTCTTGGTCGGGTAGATGCTATTGTTGGCCTGCGTCATCTTCATCGAATAGCGGAGTTTGGTTCATCATCGCCCTTATATAACCTGCACAAGTGGTTCTTTCATGTCCTCAGCATTGACTACAATTCTACTATAATGGTTTCATGTTTAACTTTGCAGGCTTCGGTTTGGGGTGTGTAACTTTGAGATAATTTTTGTCTCTGTTGGTAAAATTTTCGAACCTAATTCCTGTTTCTAAGTCTCTCAACATCATCGATCAAGCGAGTTACATATTTGCATTGTTTTAAAAATTTTGCTTATATCTTATTTTTCTCGGGAATAAAATACAGATTTGTATGGTTACATTAACCGATGAAAATATGTGACTTCGAGCATCAACCCCGAAGGATTAGATTGCAGTAAAAGCAAACAAAATTAATTAAGACGAAGTATTTCCGTTATTAATGCAATAAATGCATGCAGTGTGCTTCAATACGGAGGCATAGTTGAGTAAGAGTTTTGGTGCGAAAATATAAATCACATTCATTCGTTAATCACCTCTGGTGAAATGAACTTGTTGCTCAAACCATATTATTGTTGTATTTTCTTTTTTTAACTGGTGCAAAATTTACCGAAAAACATTCCATAAGAAACGGATTTACTTACAAAAAGAAAAACAGAAAAACAAATAAGAAAAAAACTATAACTGTGAATA
Source organism: Orthonevra nobilis (assembly GCA_963555765.1). Taxonomy (NCBI): domain Eukaryota; kingdom Metazoa; phylum Arthropoda; class Insecta; order Diptera; family Syrphidae; genus Orthonevra; species Orthonevra nobilis. The sequence continues at coordinate 80,143,188 of OY743224.1, read as the reverse complement.
AAAATCAGTCAAAGTGTTTGAACTATCAGGAAGTGTTTTGCAAAATAGACTTAAAATCATTCGAGGTTTAGAATCAGTGTGTTAACTATCAAAAAGTGTTTCGCTATTTTATTTCAAATCAGTCTACGTGAAAATTCACAAGCATTTCGCGTCAAAATGGGAGAAATCTTTCTAAAATAGAAGAAACTATGGAAACCACGACTACAATCTCAGCAAAAATCCTATCAAGATTGGGGGGGATATCCTATCAAGATTGGGGTCACAAGGCCAACAAAATAATAAAAAAGCGCTAGTCCTCATGATGGAAATTTCATACATAAAAGAATTTGGCGGGAACGGGAATGAATTGACGCAAACCACTAGCATGTTAGACAATCATTTGAAGGAGATGTTACTTGTCAACGCAGTGACATCTTGGAGAAAGTCAAAGGAGCTGTGGAAGAAGCAGTTGCGGCCGATAATCGATCAGAACGAAGTGACGAAAAAAATTGATTAAAAAATTAATTATGAGAGTAAGCTCAATTTAAATTTAAGCAATAAAATAGAGCATATCATGACTGAAGTTTACACAATTGTGCTGTGTAAAGATAATTAAAAAAGCTAAAAATCATGATTGTTAGCCTAGTTGCAAGTAAGGTTAGGGAATTGTGCACTAGAAATTTAGTCACAGAATTCTGAAATCAGTACGATTTGGTTTTGACCAAGGAAATTTAATTTTTAGAAAAGAATAGGGAATATAATACTGTGAGGCAGCAATTCAAGCAGAAAGATAGTCAAGCCATACACAACAAAATTGTAACAGTAGTTTTGCACAGAACTTTCAACGACCAGCATATAACTTTGTACAATATAGAAGACCTTTCTATACTTCGGGACCAACTGTATCTGGAGAAAACAATATAGACCTAGAAGACCTTCAAATTCTTCTTGCCAGATTCAAGTTGCCAGATAAAATCCCGAACCATTTTAACTCTAGCTCTACAAGCTTCGGATTTTTTAGTTTAGTCCCACTTGTAAGAAAACACAGGTAATTTTCTCACACAAGGTCGATACCAAACGACAGCAAATCAACAAACTAAGGAAAAACTAAAAAATTATTAGGTCGCAGTACCCGACGAATTCGGTTAAGATTCCAATACCAAAATTTAAGCATATTGCAGGAATTTTTTGGAAGACAAATCATATAGTCTCTTACTGAGGATTAATGTCATAAGAAATCAAATAGGTTGCGTATCTGTTGATTATCGAGCACTATTTTGATATAACGTGTGATATTGGAAAGTATTGTGTTGTATATCTTGACGATATACTCATCTTTTCAACATTGCTGGAAGAACATATATTGTAGCTTCTCTAGACAAAGTACTCCACCGATTAGAAGAACATCACCTAAGACTGAAGCTGAGTGAATGCTCATTTCTAAATAAAAAAATTGGTTTGGGTGCGAGTAGTCCTGCCCATACCATGAACTTCCCATCTCATGATAAACAAAAAAACATTAAGGTGCTTTTAATTTGCTCCCAACGTCTACTTTAAGATACTCACTTTTTTAGCTCCCCGTAAGTTTATATTTGTTTTCGCATCTTTGAATCATATAAAATCCGATTTGCGTCTAAAGTATAGATTAAAGGGTATACTTATTATGTACATGCTAACACAGCAAGAAATACATATAAATCTGTGAAAGATTAGCGATGAATACATTGGTTAAATTGAATTAAAACATATTAGACTAATAAATTAAAAATATAAGTATTAAGATTAAAACGAAATTAAAACAAATTCGTGATGAAATATTAGGTATAAGATTATAATAATTGAGTTGAATCATTAGCAAATCTATCTAGTTCAGTTAAAATTCTATAAAATTCAAATCACATTTATTACTGGAAATGGAGATAAGTAGGGGAGTGGTAAGCTGCTATGAAGGTAAAGTTGAGTATTCAACATTAATTTTAATTCAACATTTCGGTAAGTACTTACTTACGAATGTATTCTTTTAAGTGATCAGGACAACGATTTGGAAATAATCGTTTTTGATTTAGTAAAATTTATCTTATGTTGTGCACAAGATTGAAAAGTTTGATAGCTTAACATATTTCAATTTGGAAATACTTTTTTTCTGATTGAGTTACCTTTCTATGATACTAAAGGAAAATTAGATTTTTTGTTTGAATGCAGAAATAATTTAATTTTTACCGCTTTTTTAAACATGTTAGCTGGTTGGACTTTTTTTGTCATTAATCATTTAATTATTAACTTGAGGTGGCGTTACAGTCCATGTAGGATTGGTATTGTATAATTTGGCTAAGTCAATTGGTTGTTGAATCTTCTCCTCCACTCACCGTCAATGCAGATGGGACAAAAGAACATACTTTTCTCTCGAAACACCGGGGCCTTCATCCGCTTTTGAAAGTATCCATGCTTCTACACCACTTTCTGCCTTTCAATTGATTCAATTGATAGGTCCCAGGTTCGATTCCTAGAGTAGTGGTCTAGTTTTTCGAATCTGGTCCAGTCACCATTTGCCATTGGGATCAAGTTAATGGCACTATCACTGGATTGGTCGACCAGTGATAGAAGTCTGACTAATGGGTGGCTTTGTTGTTGTGGTTGTTGTATCGGCTTAGTTCCTAATTCGTGTTTTCAAAATAGCTCTGTTTGTGTAGATTGTGTGTAGATGGCTCTGCTGTGAAGGCATAACACTGACAGCGGGGGTGTCTAAGCTAAATCTTCCAAACTTTCAAAGTTGTTGAATGTCGAACAAATTCCTGTGAATTAGGTTAAAGTTAATAGGTCGATATCAAAATCCTCCGTCCCGTTTCGGGCTCCACCCACGGAAGTGAGTTGAAACCAATTACACCTGAGTTTCTCAAACCACTACACATTCTTCTCCTAATTCTTCCGCTCGCTCTGTGCTACACGCATTATAAGAGTCCTAATATCCTCTTGAAGAGCGAGCAAATAATTAAAAAAAAAAAAAAAAATAAAGCAGGACGGGGATGATATTGGTCTCATAGAGCGACACTTCAGTTCTTCGAAAGAGGGCTTAGCTTTAACAGCCAGAGGTGTTCTTCGTTTGATCTCAGCGCTGATGTTATTATCTGTATTTATAGCGGAGTCAAGATAGACAAAGCCCCAACTACCTCAAAGTAATAGCTGTTTATGGTAACGTTCTGATCAGGGTTTGGCGGAAAAGATGTTAAAGGCAATTTTGAGGAGATTGACACCTCTATAATTGGCTTCCTTCTTTCAGGATTGGGCAACCAATACTGAGATTCCATTCATCTCGCATGCTTTCTTCTGACCATGTATTGCAGATGAGTTGGTGCATACTCTCAACTAAGTCATCGCCGCCGTTTTTAGCAGTTCTATCTTGCTATCTGTACTTCGTCTAGGTCAGGTAGATGGCATTGTTGGTTCTTCCATGTCCTCAGCATTGACTGCAATTCTACTATGATATTTTTCCATTTCGAATTTTGCAGGCTTCGGTTTCGGGTGTGTAACCTTGAGATAATTGTTTTTGCTGGCTGGCTGTCCATGGCTTGCATTAAACGACTCAATGAAAGCATTTTCGACTGTAATATAGGACCAACGACCTAAAATCTTAGCCAGTCATCCCTCTAAGAGTATCCAACTCAACGTGAAGATAAGATATTTTAAATTTAGAGTTGCGAAAATCGATTTCATAACAACAACTTTAACATTGGAAGTTGAATTTGCTTTTGGCAGTTGTTTTTCAACTTCTTCAATAAAGTGTTATTAATCAGACAGCCAGAATTATGACATATTATATAGCTTAGTTTCAAAAGTATTACATTTTGTAAGAACTCTGTTTATAGGGATTCATATTTTAAAAAATTGAGGAACAACTGCTTATCTCAATTTCATGTATTTTTGGAATTATTTCTTATCAATCAAATTTGTTTGATTGCTTCTCTTTGGAAGATATTAACCACTGCTCGGTATATTTAGGCGTGATTAACTTTATGTCCTTTTTGAAAGGGTTCAAAAGTACATAGTTTCAATCCAGAGATTTCCACCACCTCTTCCTTCCGAGCTGGTAACTGCTCAGCAAATGATCTTTTTCTATCTGGTAAATATATGGCTTAAAGAGGATCACATTCAGACCAGTTTTCTTTGCACATTTTTGTAGGATTTTTCACGCCGATTCCGAGAGATTTTTTTATGTCTGTGTCATTTTCTGGAAAGACCTCTAGGATTGGGTTCATGATAAAAAACCACAACAGTGGAAAACAAACTAAATCGAATGTTATGGTCTTTCTTGCAATATACGAGTAATGCAGTTTTATCCATGTGTCATTTAGGTTTCTCTCGGTGCTTTTGCTTTAAATTCAATTGCCTCATGTAATTTGCGCCATGAGCTTCTTTTTAACTTCCCATCAGGAAGTTCTTGTAATCGGTCCGATTTTCGAAATTCAAAATTTTTACATTTCTCCACGTTTGGCGGTCCCAGTAGTCGTATTCCATGATTTTTAGAAAGATGTCTGTGTGTGTGTACGTACGTACGTACGTTTGTGCGGATTGTTTCGTACAGCCTAACTCGAAAACAAATCAAGCTATTGGTTTCATTCGAAGCGTGTGTGCATAAAGATCACCTGAAAAGCTTTTGGTTAAATTTCACAGGGTGGTTTAAATTTTATGACGAAAAAACTGTCAAAAAAAGGGACAATTTGACTTCTTCAATTAAAATCAATTTAGTTTTCCAATAAAATAAGTTCAAAATTAATTAAATTTATAGTTTATAGCTACCTTATCAGATAAAAAAATATGCATAAATATATACACTGCCGTTCATAAGTTTCCGGACAAATTCATATAAAAAATTTTTTTTTGTTCAATTTTAATGCCAAAAGTTTCATCAATATTATGCTTATTTAGCCAATTGACTAAAATAAGTAAGTTACTAACTATAGAGACTACCAAAAAGACTAAAACAGTTTTTAGTTGAGGCCATTTCATACATTGATATGCCCCTTTCTCTATTTCCTGACCCAATTTCCTCGGAAGTTCTTTGAAAATTGTTTCAGAAATGAGAATCCTGTAAGTCTTTCCCATTTTTCAAGACTCAGAGTGACGTCTGCAACACTGACACATGAGAAGATCCTTAGAAAATTATGGAGCCACCAGTTTTTTTGTTCAAAACCTGCTCGGCTATAGCTTGACGCTTTTTTATCGTTATAATATATTAGCAAAAAGAAGCTCATGGCGCAAATTACATGAGGCAATTGAATTTAAAGCAAAAGCATCGAGAGAAACCTAAATGACAGAGTTAAATTACATGGATAAAACTGCATTGCTCGTATATTGCAAGGAAGACCATAACATCCGATTTAGTTTGCTTTCCACTGTTGTGGTTTCTTATCATGAACCCAATCCTAGAGGTCTTTCCAGATAATGACACAGAGATAAAAAAAATCCTTCGGAACCGGCGTGGAAAGTCCTATCAAAATCTGCAAAGAAAACTGGACTGAATGTGATCCTCTTTAAGCCATATATTTACCAATTAACTATGTACTTTTGAACCCTTTCAAAAAGGACATAAAGTTAATCACGCCTTAATATTCCGAGCAGTGGTTAATATCTTCCAGAGAAATGCAATCAAACAAATTTGATTGATTAAAAATAATTCCAAAAATACATGAAGTTGAGATAAGCAGTTGGTCCTCAAACTTTTTAAATATGAATCCCTATAAACAGAGTTCTTACAAAATGTAATATAATACTTTTGAAACTAAGCTATATAATATTTGATTATTCTGGCTGTCTGATTTATAACACTTTATTGAAGAAGTTGAAAAACAACTGCAAAAAGCAAATCCAAATTCAACTTCCAATGTTAAAGTTGTTGTTATGAAATCGATTTTCGCAACTCTAAATTTAAAATATCTTATCTTCACGTTGAGTTGGATACTCTTAGAAGGATGACTTTTGGGTCGTTGGTCCTATATTACAGTCGAAAATGCTTTCATTGACTCGTTTAATGCAAGCCATGGACAGCCAGCAAAAACAATTACCTCAAAGTTACACACCCCAAACCGAAGCCTGCAAAATTCGAAATGGAAATATCATAGTAGAATTGCAGTCAATGCTGAGGACATGGAAGAACCAACAATGCCATCTACCTGACCTAGACGAAGTACAGATAGCAAGATAGAACTTCTAAAAGCGGCGGCGATGACTTAGTTGAGAGTATGCACCAACTCATCTGCAATACATGATCAGAAGAAAGCACGCGAGATGAATGGAATCTCAGTATTGGTTGCTCAATCCTGAAGGAAGGAAGCCAATTATAGAGGTATCAATCTCCTTAAAATTGCCTTTAACATCTTTTCCGCCGTATGATGTGAACGTCTGAAGCAGTTCGTCAACATCCTGATAGGTCCGTATTTATATGGTTCTCTACCAGAAAAGTCCACCATAAACCAAATAGGAGCGCCAAGTCAGTACGCACCACATTTTCATCAATTTCAAGGTTGGTTTGATGATGATGTCAAAAAAAATTTTAGACAAGATATGCGATTTCTTCAACATCATTCTTAGGACAATAGTGCAAAAGAACCCTGTCAACGCCAGAAGGCAAAAAGAGGCATATGCTGTCATAAAGAAAGACCAAACCCGGATCAGAACGTTACCATAAACAGCTATAACTTTGAGGTAGTTGGGGCTTTGTCTATCTTGGCTCCGCTATAAATACAGATAAAAACATCAGCGCTGAGATCAAACGAAGAATACCTCTGGCTTATAAAGCTAAGCCCTCTTTCGAAGAACTGAAGTGTCGCTCTATGAGAATCATCTTCAATGTAAAGCTTTCTCCAAAACGCTTTTACAACCCATATTAGTTTCTAACAACCAAGACGAAACTTCTTACAACAAGCTCACAAACTTTTCAATCTTGTGCACAACATTGGATATATGTAACTTAATCAAAAACGATTATTTCCAAATTGTTGTCCTGATCACTTAAAAGAATAATTTCGTACGTAAGTAATCACCGAAATGTTAAATTACAATTAAGGTTGAATACTCAACTTTACCTTCATAGCAGCTTACCATTCCCCTACTTATCTCCATTTCAAGTAATAAATGTGATTTTAATTTTATAGAATTTTAACTGAACTAGATAAATTTGCTAATGATTCAACTCAATTATTATCTCATACCAAATATTTTATCATGAATTTGTTTTGATTTAGTTTTAATCTTTATATTTATATATTTAATTTTTTAGTCTGATATGTTTTAATTCAATTTAACCAATGTGCTCCTTATATCGCTAATCTTTCACAGATTTATAAGTATTTCTAACTGTGTAAGCATGTACATAATATAGTAAGTATACCCTTTAATCTATACTTTAGACGCAAATCGTTTTTTATACGATTCAAAGATGCGAAAACAAATATAAACTTACGGGGAGCTAAAAAAGTGAGTATCTTAAAGTTGATGTTGGGAGCAAATTAAATAGCACCTTAATGATTTTTTTTATCATGAGATGGGAAGTTCATGGTATGGGCAGGTCTACTTGCACCCAAACCAATTTTTGCTAATATATTATAACTATAAAAAAGCGTCAAGCTACAGCCGAGCATGTTTCGAACAAAAAAACTGGTGGCTCCATAATTTTCTAAGGATGTTTTGATGTGTCATTGTTGCAGACGTCACTCTGAGGCTTGTAAAATGAGAAAGACAGGGTTCACATTTCTGAAACAATGTTCAAAGAACTTCCGTGGATATTGGGATCAGGAAATAGAGAAAGGGGCATATCAATGTGTGAAATTGCCTCAACTAAAAACTGTTTTAGTCTTTTTGGTAGTCTCTATAGTTAGTAACTTACTTAGCTTAGTCAATTGGCTAAATAAACATAATATTGATGAAACTTTTGGCATTAAAATTGAACAAAAAAAATTTTATATGAATTTGTCCGGAAACTTATAAACGGCAGTGTATATATTTATGCATATTTTTTTATCTGATAAGGTAGCTATAAACTATAAATTTAATTAATTTTGAACTTTTTTTATTGAAAAACTAAATTGATTTTAATTGAAGAAGTCAAATTGTCCCTTTTTTTGACAGTTTTTTCGTCATAAAATTCAAACCACCCTGTGAAATTTAACCAGGTGATCTTTATGCACACACGCTTCGAATGAAACCAATTTGGCTTCGATAGCTTGATTTGTTCTCGAGTTGGGCTGTACGAAAGAATCCGCACAAACGTACGTACGTACGTACATACGTACACACACACACACACACAGACATCTTTCTAAAAATCATGGAATCCGACTACTGGGACCGCCAAACGTCGAGAAATGTAAAAATTTTGAATTTCGAAAATCGGACCGATTACAAGAACTTTCTGATGGGAAGTTAAAAACTATACAGAGTATTTAGGTAACATTTTTACCTCAGAGGGAATGAAACCAAACCCAAACAAAATTGAAGCATATAATTATTTTTATAATAATAATAATCAAGGCGAAGGTCGTGGACGCGGAAGCAGTCAGTAGGTGACAATCTGCTCTTCTCAACGATGACCGCCGTTACATTCTGTCACGCCTGCAGGACCGACCGCAGAATATAGGAAAAAGTGCGCCTCTACTTCGCCTATCTTCATAATTAGCCTGAATACTGGATTGATGGTTAAACCAGAACTAACGTCATGGTCTCCATTCAGCAAGAAGGCCTCCCAACTGACCCAATAGATCTAAGGAAAATTTGTTCGCGCTACCACGAGAACTTCAACATCTCATCCAATGATGTCGAGAAAGCTCTGTCCACATTTGCATCGCATATATCTCGTGAAGATAAGATATTTCACACCTTCAAAGAACGCGTTTCCATACCAAAAACGATTTTCGTCCCTTATCAATATCAACCCCACACCAATTCATCTCCGTTTATTATTAGAATGTCAGAGTACTAAAACCTCCCACGTTTTCCTTAATTCTCAAACTCTCCCTTACGATATTTTCGCATTATCCGAGACCAATCTCACGTCCAGCTACAAGAACAACGTGCTATTTACGTTGGACTATAATATCTTTCGCAACGACGGGGTTAACAAAGAAGATAACTCATCTGGTCGTGGTGTCCTTTTGGTAATACACAAGGATACCAACTAGCGGTAGATGCAATCGACTCTTTCTTTGAGACAACGGATCCCTGTGCTGAAGAAAGAATTATGGGAGACTTCAATCTACCACATCTACAATGGACCTAATCCGATGATGACTCTCACTTCAACGCAACTAATGCTTCTTACGAGATCAGAAAAAATACCAATGATGACGAATATCCCTTCGATTTTGACTTTCGTAAGACAGATTTCAAAAAACTAAACAGCCTCCTTAAAAACGTCAACTTAAGTTTTCTTAACAACCCCAACCATCATATGTCTGTCGACGAAGGTCTTACTTTTTTCTTTAAAGTAATCATCGAATGTTGCATTCACTCAGTCCCTTACTTGCTTCAAAGAAAAGCATATTCGTCTCCTCCTTGGTACACCAAAGAGCTTCGTCCACTTCGAAATAAAAGAAATAAACTATCTCACGCTTATATTTAAACTCGATCTGACTCTATCTATTCGCTCGAACCGCACCGAATTCTCCTACCTCTGCAACTCTCTTTACTTGGACTACGTGAACCATATGGAATCGAGCTTAATAACGATTCTGCCGATGCATAAACAATAGTACCCATACAACCACGGTGTCTGTTAAAATTACACCGAAACTGGTAGCGATTTAGGTATTATCTGCGATAGAGAACTCAATTTTAGCACACACATACCCTCTATCATTAGTCGAGCTATCTCCGCCCTTGGCTAAGTTAAGCGATGGTCCAAAGAACTCCCAAGCCCCTATGTCACCAAAGCCCTTTACATTACTTTTGTTAAACCACTACTAGGATATACTTCCCAAATCTCAACCCCTCACTATGAAACCCATACTCGGCAAATCGAGGCTGTTCAGCGCCTCTCTTTATTTACCAACACCGCACCAACTACGGTTCTCATGAACCTTTGTCCCGAATGTTGCGTAAGGTAAATGCCACGCAGGACATCTTTAATTTCCACCTTAACAGATCCACCCTAAAAAATATCCTCTCCTTTCACCTCTCTCATCCACGAAATCCCTAGTTATAATTTGAATTTAAGCACTGCTTGTATTAAGTTAAGTCCGGGGTATACCCCGGGCATCAAATATAATAAATAAAATAACTGATACTTCAAAAAGCGCTTTTGATGTATACCATTGGACCATTACCAAGATCAGAAAATGGCAATGCGTATGCAGTCACAGTAACATTTATTTAACCAAATATCTTATATCGATACCAATCGCAGATAAAGTGAAAAAACAATAGCGAAAGCAATATTTGACCATTTCATACTAGTTAACGGAGGAAAATAATCACAGACATGGGTGCTGAATATAAAAACCAATTACTTGACGAATTTTGCAAGCTATTGGAAGAAGAAAACAACATTTCAACTGCATACCACCACCAAAGATTGGGAACTGTGGAAAGAAACCACAGAACAAGTGGGTAGATTCAAAAGAAGACCCCATTTATAATGTGGACGCGTATGAGAAGGACAAATTTCGACTTCAATCGGCTCATTAAAGAGTGTTGGAAGTAATACAAAGGAAAAATAATAAAGCAAAAGTCTTATAAGATATAGATATAGTAATAGCTTAGATATAGAAGTAGGAGTTATAGTTCTATGGAAACAAGAAGGACATAAGTTAGATAGTTTCTGTAAGGGTCCATTTAAATAAGAATCATGTAATTTAAAAAGTCGGCAACTACAAGAGGACAATTGTGCACAAAGACCGACTAAGACGTTACGAAATATATAAATAAATATAAATTTCAAAAAATAAATATTGATCTTACTAGAATATATTAACAAATTAATTAGAAAAAATTATAAAAATTTTTAATAATAAATTTAAGCATTATCCCAAGACAATTTTTAATTTTAAATTTAATTTTCGTTTCTTAGCAAAAAAAAATCTATACATACATATATTTGTAATGTTAAATATACAAAAAAAAGGCTATGTACCTAGATGTGAAATAGAAACATATGTATTTTAAGTCTTCTATTCATTTCGAAAGAATAATAAAAGGATTAAAGGAATTGGTCAAGCATGATTTTATTAAAATAAAATTAAACTTTTAAAGGATGAAAGTATAATAACATTATATCATGTTTTGTCTTGGGAACAAGGGTCAATCATGATTCCTTGTGCAACAAAATGAAGCCTCCACAACAGCATAGCATTACACCTGTGGAACCTTCACTGTCTGTAGCTCTCCATGTAGCTACTTGTGCGCGTGTTTGCTGGTATGACAGTCTTGCCACTATCCACCGACAATTATGCTTGATCAATGCCTGACAGTTGAATCTTGAACCTCAAGAAGTGTATTTCTTTACAGAAGAACCTAGTATATAAAGATCCCGTTAAGGAGTTGGTCGTCATACTAGCTACCTTAGGGAACGAGATAATCGAGATCGTGCACCGGCAGGGGAACTTCGCGGCAAAGAAGACGGAGGAGCTCGTTGGTCGAACCTGCTTTATTCTGAGGTTGAGAGCTTAAGCTACAGAGGCAGTTCGAAGTTGTAACCAATATATCCTAGCAGAAAAGAAGACGGAACGACATGAAGGTAAATAGACAAGGAAGATCGGCCATTGCAGACGTATCACATCGACCATCTGGGTCATATGGAGGAGACCAAGAAGATGCAAAACCACATTCTCGTGGTGGTCCACGAATTCTCCAAATTCGTACGGTTGTATCCCACCAAGAGTACAACGAGTGTGGAGGTTATAGACCGGCTGAGCAAGCAAGCTCAGGTATTTTGGAGTCCCCGACGATCTCAGACCGATGGAATGCATTCACGTCCCATGCGTTTAAAGAATATTGTGAAGGCAAACGCACCTTCCGAACACTACGGGTACGGCTAGGGGAAATGGTCAGGTCAAGAGGATTTACCGACTCCTGATCCAATTGCTGGCGAAGATGTCGTTGGAAAACCCGAAGACCTGGTATCGGCATGTATGACGACCTCAACCAATCATAAATAGCACTCCACCTAGAAGTACCGAACACTCCCCGTTCAAAATCGAGGTCAGAATGGAGGCCCGAGACAATACTCACAAGACCCAGCTGGAGAACGCCAACAATTTCAACCGGAAAAGGAAGGGCCGCGGAACTTACAAGCTGGGTAAGCTTATTGCTGTAAGGGGAAGTCAGTTAGGCGCAGGTCTTAAGCTGAAGCCATGGGGACGAACATCCGGGCCGGATGTCCCGTCAGGATGGCGAAATACGCTATCGAATTCCCGAACGCGCTCGAGACGAGTATACGGGACCAGTCTTCCTCACTCAGTTTTCTCACTCTGCCGCAAGTAAGTCTTGTCGGCAACAGCAGGACACAATAAGCGGGAAGTAAGTCAGTCGGTCAAAGACAAGGCAGTGCTTGGAAATGTGACTCCTATAAATCTTTTTCATTTTGCATGGTTCCGAATGACGTCTGTACCATTGACATATGGAAAACATCTTTGTTTATCACTTTTTCACTCTGTATAACGGCGATGATGAATTCTCCTGGCAGGCAGCCTGAACCATTCCACGAAGACGCAAGCCAACAATAGCGTCTACCCGAGCTAGACGAAGTAACGATAGAAATATTTAAGCTTAGAGCGAATAAGGCCACTTTAGCTGTCGAATTATTCAAAGCGGCGACGATGACTTGGTAATGAGTATCCGCCATCTTATCTGCAACACAGATGAAAGATGAATGCTGGCTTTCGTGGCAAAGATGTCACCGACCCACTTGATGTCAGACAACTTATTTGATGAGGTGATGCACTGTCATGCGACTTCTTCAACATCATGTTAGAAAGAATAGTGGAAAGGTCCTGCGCCAACAAAAGAGCCACAAACTTTTAAAGATCTGTTCAATAACTCGCATGCGCCGAAGACATTGATAAAATCGGAGAACGCAGCTTGATGTCAACAGTGTGTTTATGATTGTTCAGAAAGAAACGGCAACGATGGGTTTGGTGGTATACTATACAAAGGCATCCAAATCCTCCGTCTTGTTCGAAACGATATCATAGACAGCTAGTTAGGTAGGTAGTTAGGGACTTTGTCTTGTGAGTGGAGGAGAAGATTCAACAACGAACTCTGCGATACGATTTATACAGCGTCATCGACTTCGCCACAAGGATAAAAGTCCAATGACACGCGAACTGTAGCGCCACGTCTGGTTTGTAATTAAATTATTATGGTCCAAATGGGCAGGTCTAGTCGCATACAATTTTTTAGTTTAAATTAATCTTTTATAATTTAGCTCTTAATGACTTAGTTGATAAAAAAAATTCCAACAGCTTGTCATTGATACATCTGAGATTATTAATCAATAGTCCTAACACATTCATGAGTTAATTTAAATCAACAAAAAAAAATTACTTACAAAATATACTTAATTCGTTTGTAGATGGTGAGACTTGTATGATAAGTTGGATTTTACAAAAGTAAAAATTTAAAAAGTCTTCACTCTTAGTTTTTATAGTTGGATTCTGCTGAAATAGGGTAAATACTGAATGGCGTCAAAGAGGTGATGCCCAGTGTTGTTACTGTTTACTGCACGTCAATCGTGCTTATTTTACGTTTCCTTGGTGGCCATCGGGTACTGGTTGGTTACCATCTGGACACGACTTGCTAAACTTAGAAGCGCGATTGTTGAAAAAGAGATAATGGAGCACTTTAAAAACGACACCGGACGAACACTCTCGATTGAGTCATTGAATGAAAATCGTCCTCCAGGTTGGAGGTTTAGCAAAAATTAAAACATTGCGACGTTTATTATAACTGACACAAAAGATTGCACATGTTAGGTTTCATTATGTCTATCTAGTAAGCATATCAGCGATAACCCGGCTGTGATCCGCATCAAAGGTGAAGACACCATTAACGAGAAGGTTTACGACCTCCTGGACGGAACCTATGGAGGCAGTCTAAGTATGATATCCCAATCATACTCGGAGACTTCAAAGCCAAATCGGAAAGGCAAATATTTATGGCGGATAAGTGGGAAAGCACAGCGTCTTCGACAGGACAACAGATATCGGCTTCTGGATGATCGATTTTGAGCCAACTCGTAATAGGGTGATAAGTAGAACTGGATTTCCAAGGCCATGAATCCACCTAGCGATATTTTGGTAGGGTGCATTCACAAAATGGGTTGGTGAAACCATACCCGATGACTGGACTTTCAGCTCTGTGTAGAAATTGAATCAAATGTTAGGTGTGCACCTCATAATGTAATTAGATCAACAGGTGCACACCTGCATTTGGAATATTTGACGGAATTCGCGGAGAGTGTGGGAATCCAAATTTTCTCATAAGGATACGTTACTCAAGTTGCATTAGATACGTTGGCGGAGAAAACTTTGATTCCCACGGTCTATGAACGCAATCCGCACCTAGCTTAGTTTTTAATTGTTGTGTTTAATAAAGATCTCGAACGAAGTCGGACGTGTTTTTTGTTGCGCTTAAATTTTCGAATTAAACATTGGCGACCGTGACACGACAATTTAACTAAAAGAGTTTAGCTATCGATTATCAGTGCGAATCAGTGCGAGCATAGTTTTGTGTTGTTTGGCTTATTTTGTTTTGTTGGTTTTGTTGTGTAAAAAAAAAAAAATTTGAAAATGTCCGAAAAAGAAAGTGTTGGTATAGTGCAAGACTTGGAATTCTATGCGACTCAGCAGGAATTAGTGGGTGAAGAAATATGTCGGATCAGCCGCAATTTCGGAAAGGATCCAGGGAAAAGAAAAACTCTTAGTTACCTGTGTGCACGTCGTGATAGTTTGGATAAAAACTGGAAGAAGTTCGATACATACGGATCATCCGTATTTCAAGAAGGATTTCTTTGAGGCAGTGCGCAAAATTGCAGAGCGCCTGCGAGATGATCTCGCTCACCGCATAGAGCTCATCCAAGCGAAAGAGCGAACTAAAGGTTCAAAGGAGGACACGAAGCAAGATGAGATTGAAGAAGCTGAAGCGGTTACTTACCCAAAGAGTTCTCCACAAACAGGAGCGATTCCGAAAGGTAAAGTTAAACCAGCACCAGAACGTCCGACGATCCAAGGAGACACATTAAACCAAAAGGAGAGACTGTCTTTATTAATCAGTATCCTCCAAAGATCTTTAATTAAGTGTTCTACATAATTATTGCAAAGACGAAGCAATGTATTGTATCTGTAGAATTAAAGCCAGAGCAATCGAACAAAATTGGGACGAAATAACGGCTCTTTACAAAAAGTTGGAAGAACATGCAACAGTAGAGGAAATACAGAGTTATTTTGAAATGCAAGACCGAGTAGAGGTGGCACTGATGGAGTTGTGTGAGGAGCTCGAAGCACCGAAATCTGCAGGAATAACAGTAGCTGCAACGATGAAGCTACCCAAAATAGAACTGCCAAAGTTCGACGGGAACTATCTTCACTGGCGGCAGTTCTATGATCTTTTCAAGCAGCTCATATACGAACATCCGATTCCGCCTGCTCAGAAACTATATTTCCTACGCGCAAATGTTACTGGAGAGGTCCACAGTCTCATTCAGCACTTTCAACCCACTGACAACAATTACGAAGTGGCTTGGAAGACTCTTGTCGATCGATTTGACAATCAAAGGCTATTGTTGACAGCTCAACTAATTAATTTGCTGTCTCAATCTCCGGCGGCTGGAACAGCATCAAGTTTAAGAAGGCTGCACGATGCAACGAAGGAAGGAATGCAGGCTATCATGAATCTGGGATTTGAGGTTGAAAATTGGGACCCAATAGTTGTGCATCTCATGCTTCAAAAATTGGATGAGGACAGCAGAGGATTTTTCGAACAGTCATTGGATAATCCAAGAAACAGCCCCACTTTACAAGAATTCCTGAAGTTTGTGGAATCTCGTTTCCAGGCGTTAGAGGCTACAAGCAGTCGAGATGAAAGGAAAAGATCTTCTGCGCTGGTTGCGGCAAATAGTGACAACACTATCAATTGCACTATGTGTAACTCTGGTAAGCACAGAATATATAATTGCTCACAATTTTTAACACTTACAGATTCTGAACGAGAGAATGCGATCAGAAGACTTCAAATCTGCAGAAACTGTCTGAAGCCAGGTCACTACTTCCAGTCATGCCAGTCCAGAGGTTGCCAGAAGTGTGATGGCAAACATAACACATTACTTCATCGCCAGCATCAACAACAGCCGCGGAACTCTACGTGTCATCAGCAGAAGAGAACCAGGTCCTATCAGCAGCAAGAGCACAAGCAACAACAGTCGATAAGCGGTGGTGATCATTTGCAGCATGATCAATCCGGTAAGCGTTACAAGTGTAAGAATATTACCATCTAGTGCATCCGCTAATTCAGCCATAGAAAGTCAACGCAAAAAACGTCATGTCTATCTTGCTACTGCCATTGTCAATGTCATTTCTTCCTGTGGCTGACGAATTCCCTGTCGTGCGCTATTAGACACGGGGTAACAATTAAATTTTATTACAAAGAGTCTCTCACATGAGTTAGGTCTTAGAAAACATCAGATAGATATTCCAATTAGCGGTATTGGGGGTAATGAATGCAAGGCTGAATTCGTCACCAACGTGACAATTGAATCTAGGACCTCATCATATAGGTCCATAATTGAGGCAACCATCATGCCTAGAATCAGCGAATACCAACCTACTCGCGAATTAGAATCATCGCTCAGGAAGCTTCCGCCGGATGTACAACTCGCGGATCCTACATACTCTCAGGCTCCACATATAGACATGCTACTAGGAGCAGAGATTTTCTTTGATTTACTCATGCCAGGAGATCTCAAAATATCCAATGATGCTCCAAAGCTGCGAAATACTAAATTGGGATGGATTGTGGCCGGAAGTTCATCAGTTAGGGACACAGCAGCCCACTGTCATGTGGTTACCAAGCCGTCACTTTCCTCTTTAGTTAGACTTGTGAGCCAATTCTGGGAAACAGAAAATCAAGATGCTCCTGTAAAGATCATGAGTAAGGAAGAACACGATTGTGAGGCACATTTTATAAAAAATACAAAACTTAATGCAAAAAATCAATTTGTAGTAAGACTGCCATTGAAAGAAGATCCAGGTGTAACTTTAGGAGAATCATTCGAAATGGCTAAAAAACGGTTCTTGGCATTGAAGTAAAAACATCCTACATTCAATTCATGGAGGAATACATATCTCTCGGTCATATGACTCTTATTGATGATAAAAGCTTATGCAGCCCCTATTATGTATTGCCCCATCATTGCGTAATGAAGCCTGAAAGCTCATCAACAAAGCTAAGGGTAGTATTCGATGCTTCAGCTAAAAGCACATCCGGGTACTTACTTAATGATATTTTAATGATTGGTCCAACAGTCCAATTAGATTTGTTCTCTATAATAACAAACTTTCGGATGCACAGGTACTATATGTCTTCACGGGAGACATAACAAAGATGTATCGACAAATCTTGGCAGACTCTAATGATAGAATGCTGCAACTTATTTTATGGAGATCACAGCATGATCGTCCACTTCAAGTATATCAACTTAATACTGTAACATATGGTACAGCATCAGCGTCATATTTAGCTACAAGGATGCTCAGGAATTGTTAGGTAAAATTTGCAAGCTTTTGAAATTGGGTAACTGTGAACTCAGAAAGTTTTGTGCCAACCATCCAAAAATATTAGAAAATATTCCTGCAGAATATAGAGAAGAGCTTGTTACCTTTCATCAATCAGAAGTAGTTAAAATCCTAGGATTAGGGATCCTTACTCTGATGCATTTACTCTGATGCATTTAAATTCAAGTTTGATTTCGACGAAACAAATAAATCGCCTGAACGAGTGTGCAAACGAACTGTACTTGCCGATCTTGCCAGGCTGTTTGATCCGTTAGGACTTCTTGGGCCGGTAATAGTTCTTGGAAAACTCTTCTTGCAGGAACTATGGAAAACAAAGTTATCATGGGATGACCAACTTCCCGAAGAGAAAGCAAATAAGTGGCTTCATTATCTAAAAGGATTTACCAAGCGTAAAGAGCTAAGCATCCCGCGATATGTTGCTCAACCTTGTAGCGACATTGAACTGCACGCATTCTCGGATAGTAGTTGATGATAAGGGAAATATTTTCTCTCAACTACTGTGCTCTAAGTCGCAAATTGGGCCCCTCAAAGCAATAACCATAGCGCGATTAGAACTGCAAGGTGCTGTCCTTATGGTTGAATTAGTAGCCAGACTGTTGCAACTGTTTACTAGCAAAATAAGCAGAGTAAGTTATTATACCGACTCCACTACTGTATTAGCATGGATACACAAGGGAAGCGTACGCTCCAAATAGAGTTTCGAAGATCCAAGCAAACACAGATATTCAACCATGGAATTACATAAAGGGAAATATTAATCCGGCTGATATATTATCTCGAGGCGCGGATTTTCAAACAATTTTCAAAACTCCCACTTGGTTCAATGGTCCAGAGTTTCTTACCACAGATGACAAATCTTGGGAAAGAATTGAATATATCGTTCCAGAAGACATTCCAGAGCGCCGAAAGATAAGATCAGTATTAGTAGTGTCAACATCTGGCAACACAGATTTAATGGAACTTGTTAATCATAGAAATTCTTTCTATACATTACAAAAGATATTTGCATATTGCTTCTGATTTTATAAGAATTGCAGCATCAATAATGCCTGATGCTAAAAATCAAATTTTGCTACCGAAAACCAATTGGATAACAAAATTGCTTCTCACATATTTGCATCGAATGCATATGCACGCAGCGCCTCGAACTCTGATTGCAATTTCAAGACAAATAGTATCCAATTGTACACTATACAAACAATTGTACAAATACAAACCACTAACAGCCACTGGAATATTTATGTATACTACAATCTGACAACTTATATTTTGGAATTTCGCGAAATAAAGTCGTATCTCCAACGAATAGAAGAAGTTTACACGCAAAAAATCATTCAGGAAACATACTGCAAGCCGAAGATTGAAGCAATCCGTTATAGACTTGCAACAATAGAGCACAACAACGAGCTCCTTTTCAATTACAATATGGGAAGGCATGAGGAAACCCGCGCACGAAGATCTCCGCTTGATATTGTGGGAAAATTAGTTAATAGTCTTTTTGGAGTACTTGATCAAGATGACGCTAAACAAATTGAAGCGCAAATACATAATGTAAATCACAACGAGCACTTCATGATGAAACTGATCCGAAACCAAAGTTCTATAGCTGATTCTACGACAAATCTTCTAAAACGTAATGCATTCCAAATAATCAACAATTTCAAGCTTTGAATGCTTACTTAGCAAAGACCGCAAATGGAATCAAGGTAAAACTGGAGCTAAATGATTTCAAACAAAATATCGTTTCGTTAATTTCGTACATGGTTCTAGTGATTTCAAATTTTGAGAGAGTTCAAGAAATTCTACTCGACGTACGTCTTGATTTAAATCATTCTAGGATAAATCCCCAAATATTAACACCGCACCAACTTGCCGAACAAGTTATGCTCTTAAAAGCACATTTGCCGACCACATTAACATCGGTGAAGGGTTCACCTACGGACTTATACAAAATGGCGTCAGTGAAGGGGCGAATATTACAAGAGACAGTTGTTTTTGAAATGCGGCTTCCACTTGCAGACATTGCTGAGTTTCAATTGTTCAATTTACTTCCAATCCCAATTTTACAGCAATCGAATAGTTATCTTATTGAAACATCTTCACAATATCTTACAATTTCATGCACGAGAGATGATTTTTCTCCACTTTCCAAGCTGGAATTAAGTTTATGTCATATTCTGCAACCTCAACACTTTCTCTGCACAAAAAAACATGCCACGTATACCAAGCAAGCTATTGCTAGCATCTGTGAAATAGCTCTGTTAAATCATAAGAACAATGCATTTTACGAGTGTAAACTAAGAAAAATATCGACTGAAGATTATTGGATATCATTAATGAGCCCTAACCGATGAATATTTTCTACAAGATCTGAAATAACGGGCCATTTAATATGCAAAGAATCTGTAGAGAGTCTGGCAGTGACCGGAAATGGTTTGCTAGAATTTAATGAACAACCTTGTATACTGAAAATGCCAACTTTATCTATAAAAGGAGAGCTGGAGTACAATAACACTATCACAATTAAGAATTCGTTTATTCCAAAGACAAATATAAGCGCTTGGGTTGTGAATAGCCCAAGGTCAAATCTCATTAGTCCACCTGAAGTAGATGACATTGACAATACAGAATTCATAAAGTTAAAAAATAAAATCGACACGGTAATGCAACAATCGAAGGAATTGCCAAGGGAAATCAGCTTGCATGACTATCACCATTATGGAGTTAGCAATTTACTTCTGGCTGGTATGATTGGCATAGTGGTCGCGTACTATTGTCATCAAAGACGAAAGCCTACGCCGGCGCCCCGATCTTCTCGCTTCCAAGTGAATGTTTAGTTTTTTTTTTTTGCATTGTGTTATCTTCTTGATATTATCTTTTCGTTTATAGTTTTATTTCATCATTACTGAAGATAAAGTTCTTAAAAATTAAAAAAACATGTTATATAATATATAATAATTTTACTTATAATTATCATTAACATACATATCTGACTTCGTACATGTTGAACGTACGCTATTCATTCTTATTTGTTACTTACAGTAAAAAATGTACCTTTCGTCATTCAACTCATCTGTTTTTTTTTAAAATAAACGAAATAGAGCAACTATATTACATGTGAATCATATTAACTCTAATATAATATAAACTTTGTGAATGAATTATGCTGTTTAAGACATGGTGAAGTTATACTTACATATATATATATATTAAAAACAAAAGCATTGTTAATAATTTAAAAAAAAAAAAATTAGAATAAGTTACGCCTGTTTAAGATAAATGTTTTAGATAAATCATTATGTAAATGAAAGACAAAATTTGAGAAAATATGTAAAAATATGGGAAGTTTTTAAAGTATAAACAAATATATAGTATATATATATAGAGAAGTCTGATGTCAAATCAGATAAATTTGTTAAGTTAGAGGCTAGGAACCCTCTAAAGGGGGGAGTATGTGTTAAAATTGAATCAAATGTCAGGTGTGCACCTCATAATGTAATTAGATCAACAGGTGCATACCTGCATTTGGAATATTTGACGGAATTCGCGAAGAGTGTGGGAATCTAAATTTTCTCATAAGGCCACGTTACTCAAGTTGCATTAGATACGTTGGCGGAGAAAACTTTGATTCCCACGGTCTATGAACGCAATCCGCACCTAGCTTAGTTTTTAATTGTTGTGTTTAATAAAGATTTCGAACGAAGTCGGACGTGTTTTTTGTTGCGCTAAAATTTTCGAATTAAACAAGCTCTATCTGCCCACTCTTCAAGAAACGCATTTCCATCAATATTTCTTACAAAACAAAGTTCTAACAATTCGTATATAAGACACTGTGTGAACGTCTGAAGTCTTTCACCAATGAATTTCAAATCGAGACTCCCCAACGTTTCATCGATTTCAAAGCAGCGTATGATAGCATTCATCGTCTTGAACTCTACAAGGCGTTGGCCGAAATCCGACCGTGCTTCGTGCCGCTGGATAACACAAGATGCAATGTGTAATATTCCAAACATGCGCTTCCTCAATCTCGTGCTGTAACAAATGGTGCGCAGGGCAGTAAAGACAGAAGGCACTTTCTTCAACAAAACTGTCTAGCTGCTGTTAGCAAAATTTATTTCGAGGTGGTTAAGGAATTAACGTACCTCGGAGTAAATATGGTAAGTGGAGATTCGGCGAAGAGTCTCCTTAGGAAACCGCTGCTACGTCAAATGGGCTCAAAACTCTTATCTCGGAAGACGAAATGTATGCTCATCTAAACATTTATCCTGCCAGTTCTGCTCTATGAAGTCGAGTGCTGGATGACAACCAGAAAAACAGAGCAGATTATGAGCACTTTCGAGAGAAAAAATCTTCGTCTAATATTCGGTCGCGCATGCGAGAAGGGCGAATGGAGGAAAAGATATTACCGCGAACTCTATAAGCTATATCAAGATATGGGCGTTATCCAAAAGGCCGAAAACGAAGAATACAGAGAATGGATAATAATGTTCCAGCGAAGATTATCTTCGAATCACAGCCACTAGGTTTGAGACGACAAGGAAGACCAAACCAGTATTTTAAGGATCAAGCGATCGCGAATGCCAGAGCGCTTGTTATAGATAACTGAAAGAGCTTGCCCGGGATCGACAAATGTGAAAGGCTGTCGTATCGCGGGCACAGACCCTTCACGAGAAGACAGATCCAAAAATGTAAGGTTATAATGAGTATGCCAAATAACTAAGCTACGATGAACCAGCAATAAAAACGCTCTGGCTGAACCATATTGTAAACGTTAAAAAGTGCAAAAAAAAATATTTTATAGAAGTCCATAGAGTAAAATATCTGTTGCTAGGCTCTTCTTGTTTGTAAATAATTTTTGATATACTATACATACCATGAATGGGAATAATTTCACGAGACTTCGTCTATTTCATAAAGCTATTGAATTAATATATTAATTTGATTTACTGAACTTACGTTTATTGAATTTTTCATTTAACAAAACATTACACATTTAAACAAATATAATTTGTGATCAACCACTTACAGATAAGAATGAGGCTTCGCAGTTAACACGATTAAATTTGATAATGTTTGTGAGAAAAAATAATAAATAAAAGTATAGCCAATTGAGAGTTGACTCTCACACGAAGGATTTCGCTCATTTACAACACTATTTTTCTTTGAGATGCAATTGAGCCAGACAGAGTATGAGCTCGATATCGGTTTACTTCCAATAAGAACAGTAACTTCCAAATCCACTTGTATGGGGCCAAAGCAGAGAAACATAGTGCTATACAGTCGCGCCACTCCTATTTTACTATTATTTGTTATTGTAGCGCAAAAGCGGCAAAAGCAGTACACATTCTGTGAAAATTGCAAATTTGTTCCCATAAAGATTCAGCTCTGTAACAGACGGACGGACAGCGGGCGCGTGTAATGGGGAATCCTAAAAATGAATTTGATATTGCTTTCGGTGCTTACTTTTTTGTGGTTTTGCATTGAGCGATTAATAGCATCGAGTGCAGTGAGGGAAAGCTCACGAATTCTATTTTGACAGTTTAATTTGAGCGAAGTTCTTGAAGATCACTTTCGTTGTCCACTGTCGCCAAAAACCACTGTTAACTAATAGTGGAAATGTCAAAATTCGTTTAAACATGTCGTTTTAAGGTTGGTACTTACTAAAATAATTAATAATTCTGTATTTTAGTTGCTATCTTTATGACATACCGGGAACTTATCAAAAGTTATGTTATATACCTTTATGTTCTTGCAATTACTAACTAATAAACTTTCTTTTTATCTGACGTAATCCAAACCTGTTTGTTTTATTTGAACACGGTTCGGAATGGTATTTTTCAGAACAAAATTTCTATGAGCTAGCATGGCGTGTAGTCATGTTGAAGGCCTATCCAAATCAAATGACCAATCGCCCGAGCAGTGTGATCAAGGTTTTTTCTTTTGGATATCAGATATCAGATAAGACGCAGTATGTATGGTATCGTTCATTCCACTAAGCCAAGGATCTTTTAACGGTTTTTTAAGTTCGTTACTTATGATAGACACGAAACATATTGACCACAGATCTGTTGGATTGGATGCATGTGTATAGGTCCCCTTTGAGGACAGGTTATACTATTGCTGTTTCCCAGCACGCCGAGCAATGTGCATTGGCATTATAACATAGTTCAATTCGAAGACTGCTTTAAAATCTTTCTTCGATATAAACGGAAGGCTCTGCGTCACAATGAATGAGGGAAACTAGTGTCCTATGGTCAGCATTAGCGGATGTTATCTTTTAGTTCGAAAATTGTTGAAAAGGATGCGATAATACCAATGCAAGCATCTGCATTGTAGAAATATATTTAAGCAAAATGCTAACCTCCAAATAAACTAATAAGCATAAAGATATCATGCTTGCATAGTTTCTTAAATATTATCGGCTGCACATTGACGCAGTTATGCCTGTAACAGGGCCGCTAATACAACAACATCGCGTTTAGACAAAATCCACACGTAAAAGATGCACTTAAATTAAGCAACATATTATGCCCCAATCATGAATCATTTATTTTTTGTTCGAATTAACATTCAGAAATTGACAATAAAATACAATGTTAACAAACGTGCATCCCAAAATATGTACATAAACGAGTATTTCGGATTCGCATGTTTTTGTTTAACATGGATCACATACTTAGCTTATTGATTCGATTTACCTTTCGTGTTCTTTCTCCTTTTCCTTATCACGTTCTTTATCTTTCTCATTTTGGTTATCCTTGTTCTCGGTCATTATTTGACGTCGCAAATAGTTGATATTCTTAAATATGTTGATTTTTTTTACACCAAAAGGCAATGAGTAAATTGAAACACAAAAGTTACTCGTATCACCAATGCAGTGAGCACCAACGCCGTCGCAAGTATACAGGTGACCGTTGTGGAATACAGGTCATTGACATCAATTAAGAACTGTCAGATCCTTGAAATTATCTTTATTTATGACTAAACAAACAACAAAATTTGTTTAAATTGGACAATAGATGTCCAGCGACTGTCAGCCCAACTTCAAGTGTCCTCAAAGGCATCTATTATTCAAATTGTAATCAATTCCCCATTTACGAGTAAGGAAGCGCAAGTCTTTAGTAATGAAAACCGAAACACCAGCACCACTCTACGACAGGGACGTCAATGCGGTTCGAGCTTCCTTTCGAAATTGTCCAAAACATAAGAAGCACGCGAGTTTACTTCGATTATTTTATCCAACGGAACGCTATTATATGTACTATCACATATGCCACATGTTAAACTTATTAACGACTCTTTTTGATAAAGCACGCTCAAATCATTTCAATATTCACAACGATGAGCATATGTTTCAAAGATTATCGACGTACTTTCGTACAGTTTAAAAACTTATACCAAATATGGATAGAACTTTCGTTTTCACCCCCTGTTGTTCGAACTGTTTCAATCAAAAAATTATTGAATGTCCTTAGAACAAGTAACACTCTCATTTAGCTTATAAAAATATGGTGACCTTTAAATGTATACACGCCTCAACGAAATAAACATTTCACATTTGCTTGATTTGGTAATTATTATAACCACACCGCGCAAATAAAACATTAGTTGGATCTGATTGAAGTATGATTTTTTTGTAAACTTATCATTTAACTACACATTTTTTGACCTTAAACACAGAAATGATAAATAGCAACTGTAGCTTGTACTCTTACATCAAAGGTTCTTAAAGAATTTAAGTATCATACATGGTATAAGGACAAAGCTTTTTCTCATCAGAGAACACTTTCAAGTGATTCTCTTATATTTAAAACTGAAGAGAAGAGCTTTTCAGCATTTTTATCGTTTCCTTCAAACCCTGGAAATCGTTTAACTTTTTGATTGCCTTTTAATGTGAGGAGTACGATTTACCTTGATGAGTGCAGAGAAAAGTTATATTTGCGAATTGCATCTATTGAGTTACCAAACATATAAATCTGAAACTCACTCGCATAAATCCTTAGTCATATGATTGCTAAGAAAACTATTGCAGCGTTAGCAGGTTTTTATAATTGAAAAAATTGTGACTCATTGTCTAGAGAAATTGGGAATACGTGTTCACAGTGAAGGTATATGCATTATAAGAGAGCTGTTATTGTTATTGGTTCGAATAAAAAAAAAATGTCCCGAATCTTTGAAAAAAATGTTTTTTTTCTATTTATTATTCCAAAAATTAAGGAGCACTGCGATGACGCGCAACTAACTGATAATTTGTTGGTTTCATTCACTACCTTAAATCTATTCAACAGTTGCTTAGCTACCGTATTCTTCACTATTTTCCCACGGGACCGGGTTAACTTGCATTGTCAGCGCATTCGCTTGGTAAAATTAGATAAAAAAAAATACAAAAGAAAAAGAAGCAAGTGCATCAACCAATTGAACAACAAGAAAAAGAAGAGAAATAATAAGAAGCAACATGATATTATGTTTCGGAGAAGATTGAAGAGCGGGAGTGGTCTATGGGATATGTAACGTCTCCTTCCTTAAGATGAAATTTCTCCTGTATTTTATAGGGTATTGAAGAATCTTGACCAAGGGCTTTAACAGATATATTTTTAAACCTTGGTTCTTCTGCCTTAATTTTAAAATGACTATGATTTAAACGATCAGGATGAGGACGACAACTGAGCTTTAATGTAATTAACATTTTTATAAAATTTCAATAACTTTAAGTGTTCTACGTAAAAAATATTTTTAAGTTCATTCTCTTCAAAATTTCATACAATTGTAAAATCATAATTAATTTCTTGGAAATTAAAGAATCTTTCTTCATTAATTATTCTATCTGTTCAGTTGTTAATAACTTTCAAATAGCTCCCATTTAATCTGATCTTTCGATCATCACACTGATTTATTATTTCGTGCTCTTTCATATTCTTGCAAATACTATCATCAATTCTGTTAATTTCTGTTAACTTGTTTGCGTATAGTTTACAATTTTGGTCTACAATACAATTACTAATGGGCTTTAAACCATTTTCATATTGAATTGTATTATTATATTTAAACTTTGTTTGATAAATTTCTACAAAATATTGAATGCATTTTTTGTTTTCCCTTTTTTATTTTGTTGCAATTCAATGCATGTAAATTTGTTAGCATAATTTTAGTATTTAAGACCTTTGAAATAAATGAATCGGCTCAGTTCATTTGGAGCCAACAAAGTACAACGTTTTTTATTTATTTTGATTTCCCCCCACCAGTGGTAAGGGGTTAATAATATATATAATCATCATAACAATCGCGGATATAAACTTCTCTCACACCGTTCTGCAGAGAAAATCAGAAGTAGGTTTGAAAGCATGGATAAATGGAAATACTTCTAAAAGCATTAAACTTAAAAATAAGCTGCGTAGAAAGTACTTAAATCATCTGCTTCACACAAGACTAATAAGTTGCTTCTAAAATGTGTATCGGAATGTTTTTAGTGACTTATGGAAAGTCATAAATGGTATAAATGACTGTTCTGCTACTATTCCTGGAACAATTGAACTGAATAGTAGTGGTGCTTTAAGACCCTCTAAATGCAGCTAACGTATTTAATAAATGTTTTGCATCAGTTGAACAGATGAGATAAGGTAAAACAGCCGCGCATTGTAAGTGTTGCGTTAAAGGAAGCTTCTTATTTTAACCAATAACTGGTTCTGAACTTTTAAGAATAATCGATTCCCTTTATAGTTCAACTGCTCGTGGGTATAACAACATTTCTCTTGTAGCCCTAAAAACAATATCGTTCATCGTCTTTGCGCATGATCTCGATATCGCATATGATTCAGAAAGCCCAATGGACCTTTTGACCAATATAAATCATGATATTCACCTATTGAGGATCTTGTTTGTCAATCATAATCTGATCGATATTAATGTACTTCAGTTTGAAAACACAGGGGCCTCTGGACCTCAACATTATATTCCACGCTCCATATTGTATTCGTCATCTTAATTTCCTTCAAAGTATGACGAAGATGTACCCTGTGCTACGAACTGTTTAAAGGTCGAGTAAGTTACGAATTTTAAGTACCAAGGCGTCCAAATCGACCGAAACCTTAATTGGTCTGCTCATATTTCGTCCACGAAACGTTTCCGCGCTCATCAATTCGGTATCTTTTTCTTCTTCTAAACTTTTGTGATAAAAAGAGTTGGAGAATGTTCTGCTTTGGAGTATATCACTCTAAATTGCAGTATGTTATTAGCTGTTGGGGTCGTGCTTTTCAAACTAAACTCCATCCAGTGGTTGTTCTACAAAAGTGCGCCATTAGGAGAATCTGTGGCGCCCACAGCCTGACCCACTCAATGTTGCTCTTTAAGGCGTAGAAAATATTACCATTAAGATATTTGTACTATAAGAAAGTATTGAAAATATTCTTTTAAGAGGAGGCTACATGCAGAGTTCGCACTCGGAAGCTATAATTATTAATATTATATATTTCGCACCACTCACTACATGAACTTCTAAACAATTGTCGCCTGCAAGTTGTACAATATTTTTCTTATAGAAATACGCGTCATGAGAACTTCATCTACATTCCTGAATAAACTTAAAGCGTGGAACCTTGATTTCGATTATAAGGAAATCGAAGTTTTGCTGCCGTACATTGCCTAATTCCGTTACCTGGTTAGTTTGCTTATACAAGAAATGTTAATTTATGATATATTATTTTTTTATCGTGTTCCTCATATTCGATTCTATCTTTTTTCTTTTGATGAATTATTTTTTGCATGTTTCACCCCGCATATTATTAATATATATTCGCATATGTACATTGTAGAGTAAAATCAATTGTAAATAATGTCTATTTGTATGTACGTTCATATAAAATTTGTATTTGCTTGTGAAGTCACATTTACAACCATCTTGTTATATGAATATATGATATTTACTATGTGATTCTTTTGTATGTAAATGTAAAGATCGGAATATAAATAAATAAATAAATAAATAAATCCAGATTTTCCTAAAATTTTCATTTAAAAACAGATGCCTCATATTTTTCCATACGTGCTGTTTATGATCAAAGTAACATTAATATCCAGGAAAACTACGCCGTAAATGAAAAATAGATGCTGGCAATAGTTTGTATCTTCCAAGTCCTCAGCTTTGACTTCTACTATGAATTTTGCTTTGGTTTAGGGTCTGTAACACTCAAATAATTGTTTTATCTGTTTTTTAGTCTCTGAACATCCTCGATCGCGCGAATTATAATTCTAGTAACCGCTTGGATAAAAAAATTATAACTTTATTCTTTTGAGGGTGATTACAATATGATCGAATTTACAAATTTTATTTTTTAGGAAACTTGGCTTTGCAAAGGTGATTCAAAGTAATTGAAAGTCGTCGGAAATTCGCCACACGCTGAATGTTGTTAATTGGATCAACTGTGCAATTACAACATAACAAATGCATTTCTTTGTTGGCTCGTACATTGCATTGCTAATGAAACCTGACCTGTGGGAAACTGCTGTTGTTGAGTTGCTTTTCCCTTGTGTGGTTGTTGTTGTTGTTTAAGGCTGTTGGATATTGTAACCCGCGCTCCTTTGCTCTTTCAAAGTCGTTGGTACAACTTGAGAATGTTGCGCACGAGGTTAAAGCAGCCAATTAGAACACTAGAAAACTTGTCACGTATAGCAATTATAGCATATCTCTCGCATTAATAAAAACCGTTTTACAACCCGTTTGTTCACAACGGCCGATTGCATTTATTGTTCCGGTCAAGAGAGGGTAGTTTCTGAATTCCATTTAATGGTAATTTTTTCAGTGACCACAGTGCTTTAACCTTGTGCGGGAATTTTGTTTCCCAAAGGAATGGAAATTATGCAATCAGACTGTTACTGATTTTTTTTTGCCTGTGACCAAAATGCCCAACTTATTACCAATCGAGTTAGAAAATTTATAGGACCAACGTCTAAAAAAATCTTAGCCAGTCTTCTGTAGGCACATAGTGGCACTCAGGCATCGCTCTAAGAGCATAGAACTCTTCGTTAAGAAAAGATGTGTCAAATTTGGAGTTATATTACGACTACTTTTACATTGGAAGTTGAATTTGTTTGTTTGTTGTTGAAGTTGTTTGTCAAATTCACCAACAAAGTATTTTAACTTGTAAGGGACAGACAGCCAGAATTAAGACATAACATGAAGGTAAGTTATATAGTACATGTGTGAACGAACACTGAAACGTTTCAGTCGAGAGATTTTCACCATTTCTTCCTTCCGAGCTGCGGAAATGTTCAGCATCGGATTTCCTTTTTGCTGATGAAAAGATGACTCCAAGAGGGTAACATTCAGTCCATTTTTCTTCGAAGATTATAATAGTTGTTTCCACGCCGATTTCGAGATATTTTTTTTTATCATTTTAGGAAGGATAATTCGAAAAAAACCTTCGCAAATACAAAAAACATAAAAACTAGACTAGATAAGATTCAACCGTATGTACAAACTAATAAGAATATATTTAAATACGTATCATATATGGAAAAAATAAGCTAAGATACTATACTATATATACTATACTATATATGAATAATTGAATATATCAACAACGAATCAATAAATTTACAAACAATGTAAATAAATGAATAAATAAACAAACAAATAAATAAATATATAAATAAATAAATACATATATATAAATATAAATAAATAAATAAAAATAAATAAATTAATAAGTAAATAATTAAGTAATAAGATATATGAATGTGAAATGCTTAATGAAAAAAACTACAAAAATATTTAAGTATGATACAATACAACGGGTTCTTTATTTTTTTGTTGCTTTGCAATTAAATATTCAATTGGTTTACAAGGTTATTATCAGCTATAATAAGGCTCTTATTGAGTTTTTCAATTCTTTCAGAAACCAATTCAACATTCGCTCTTTCGTGGGGATCCATCGTAGAGTGGTGCCATGGTAGGTAACGTATCATTTTAAGTGTTTTGTTTTGTGACACTGGTCAACACTTTATGTGGGATTTTATGATATTACCCCAGACTGGACAACCATGTAACATTAGTGCCTGGAAGATCACCTTAAGAATTATTATATTATTTTCGTTCGTTAATTTTGACTTCATATTCATAAACGGGTACATTTAATTAGTTGCTATTTTGACTTGGTTCACTGTTATTGTAATGTGTAATGTAATGTTATGTGTAATGTGTTCTTTAAATGTCAAGATAAGTCCCGAAATACTTAACGGACTGATCCCATGCTATATTTTTCCCATTAAGCTGGAGTTGCCTGCAGGGCTGAAAGCAAGCTTTTCTTTTACGGGTGAAAAAGATGGCTTTCATTTTCAAAATATTTGAATCGCATGGTTTAGATTCGTATAGAGCGAATTCGTGTGAAGCAAATGAAGCAAGCACAGAGGCAAGTTTTGAAATTGGTGACAGTACCTTGGAGAGCACCCATGGGAACGAACATTTCATCAAAAACACCATTATAAACGTGCACTTTAAAACGACGTGAAGACAGAAGGCTTGGGACAACTTTACAAAAATATTTCGGAAAATTGAAGTGCATCATTTTAAAGACCAAGCCGTCGTGCCATACAGAATCAAAAGCCTTCTCTATACCGGTAGATTTCCCTTGCGAACGAGAAGTTTTAACATGCTTGCATATTCCACATTATTTGGTGGTTTTCCAGCTTTTAAAATGGGAAATTTTCAAGGCGTCTGGAAAATAATTCAACTTCAAACAAACGTTGATAATATACGTTAAGTATTAAGTTCCTGACCTCGGCAATTATTTGATGTATATATTTTTTATGAGATCTAGTCCTCCCGCTTTTCGTGCCTTCAGGTTCCTGACGATGTCTATTATATTTCTCTCGGATACATAAGCACTTGTAGCTGTTTCTGCAATATGTGTCTTTGAACTCAACTGTTGACTAATTTATCTGTTGCTGCGTCATCCATGTTAAGAGACACAGTGTGGTTCTTAGCAAAGTTCATGGCCAGTGCATTTGCCTTTTCTTCATCAGTAAATAAGGTGTTACTAGCTTTTTTGAAAAAAGTTAATGTTCTATTCTTACTTTTAACTAATTTGACTATATTCCAGAAAGGTTTCGCGTTCTTTTCAAGACCTTTGAGCTTATTGTTCCATCTTGCGTTGGCATTCAAAATGTTTCGAAATCAGCTTATTGAGATATTTTATTTGAATGCGGTATTCAATTATTCGATATCTTTGCAGGCTTCTTTTAGCTAAATTTGGAAGTCTTATCACAGAGTTTTGTACAGTAATTTTGGGAACACATAGTTCGACAGAATCAAGCATAGTTTTAGTAACATTATATAAGTGACTATCAACGTCTCACTTAGTTAATATGGTATCTAGGTTGACGTTTATTCCACGGAAATTCGCATTGATATCGGACCTAAATTGAGACCAGTTCGCTTTCTTTAATTGATAATTATAAAATACTTTTTGCTGACCAGACCAAAGAAGTCGGTAAAAAACTGGGTTGTGATCAGAGGGTAGATCATAAACAGATTCCGATTGCGATATCAGTCCGGGATAATAAGTTATTAAGAAATTGAGAGTTACCCAATTCGTTTGTTCTTAAGCAACGCCAATCTCTTCGCCGACAGTTAAGATCACCCCCAATTAGAAGATCTTAGTTAATAGTGAAGAGTTGGCGTAGGTCATTATTTAAGCCTATCCTTCTATCGTTCGGTGCCAGACCCCCGGGAAAATTAACACAGAAAATTCCTAATATGTTAGCAATTCAATTTTATCCATGTTTTCACGTGCCAGTCTTGAAGACGAAATAGAGAAATCGGAACATCTCAATAATAAATGGACTCTTTATGTCTTAAAACTAGTCTTTATAGTTCAGAACTAACCTAATTTAGTCAATTGTTGCTACATTTTGAATGAATGGAATTAAATGCATTTGTCCGGAAACTTATGAACGCAGTGTATACATTTATACATATTTTTTTTTTATCTGATTAGGTAGTTGTTGGCGAACTTGCGGCAACAAACCCAAGTTTTATTAACGTTTTATTAATGGCACGTTATAAAATTCCTATGCAACAATATTGGTATAACTTTACAATTATTATTATAAAAGAGTTCATATAAACTAACTTCGGGTTTCTCTAGAATCAATTTAATGAAATAAATGAAAATCAAATTTTAGATTTTGTTGGCAAGATTTGTCGGCGCGAACCTGTACCGCGTAGGTGTGACAGTGGTATTTGTTAAAAAAAGAAATGGCAGGTAAGGTAGTCCTTTCTGTCAGGCGTGACGACTTTTAATGACTGACATCAATTCCATGGATGTCAACATTCCCCTCCGGTATATTCGCTGGCGGATCTACCCTTGAAGAATCCCTGATGTCCAAAACGGCTAACTTGACCACAGGTCAGCATGCTCCGCAATAGTTCATCGGACGGGTAACGATTGGGCATTAAATTGTAGAGGATAGTTTTAACAGAGCGGATCAGCCGCTCCCAGCACCCTCCCATATGTGGCAACGCAGGAGGGAGGAAATTCCATTTGGTGCTGACTGATGTGAATGTCTCCATAAGTTGATGTGCATCAATTTCTTTATATGCTTCTCTGAACTCACGTTCCGCACCGTGGAAGTTGGTGCCGTTGTCGCTGAAGAACTCAATAGGAGTGCCCCTCCTGGCGATAAAATTTCGGAGAGCAGGAATACAGGAGTCGGTCGACATTGAGCTCGCTACGTCAATATGTACAGCTCCTATTGTTAGGCAGGTAAGCAGGACCCCCCACCTCTTCTCTCTTCTTCTTAAGTTGCACACATATATTGGCCAAAAATAGTCAATTCCAACAAATGAAAATGGTCTCGTGAACGAAGCTAGCCTATCAGGCGGTGATGACCCATGAGCGAGGGTTGTGGTCGTGCTGCCACAACTTTGTACAAGTGACATGATCTTCTGACCGCATTCAGAACCATTCTCAACCTTGGAACACAGAATCTCTGCCGAATCTCATTTATTACTGTCTCGTGGTTTTGGTGGTGATATCGTTGGTGGTAATCGCGTACTATTAGAATCGTTGTTGGATGTTTTCTTGGAAGAATTATTGGTCTTTTCAATTCTGTACTAACCAATTTCAATTCAATTCAATACAATTTATTTCATAATAACTCAGTTTTTTTTCAATTGCATTTTAAATAGTTTAAGAACAAAAAAATAATTTAATATTTGAAATACATAAAGTATAGAAATAGTGTCAAATGCCACTTCAATAGGCTAAACTTAAAGTATAAGAAATATATGGGTGGGGTGACCCTTATTAATTTTACTCAAAACAACAAAAATTCAAGTTAATATGAAAGAAAAAGTAATAAAATAAAAAACACCAAAGAAGAAAAATAGATGAAAAAATTTAAAAAAAGAAGAAAGAAAAGAAGGAAAATCTTAAAATGCTCTATTAATTATATCAGAATGTTAGAGAAAAAGTTTTGAAATTATGCAAAGTTAAGATCCAAAAGCCACTGTCTTAAGCAATTTACAAAACTTCCAGAAATTGTCAAAGCTTTGTTTGCAGGTGGAAGTCTATTAAAGAGACGACACGATGAAACTAGGTAAAATTACGAAATGCAGTAGTGCGAAAATTGGGCAAAGAAACAAAATTCGAAAAGTTTCTACGCAAATTGTAATCTTCAATTAACCTCCTAACCTTAAGGTATCCCGACCTATTGAAGAACGTTTTTAGGACTTTAAGACAATATAAATGACGGACTGGAAGAAACAGAGGATAACTGGGATGACAACGATGTTTACGGTATATTATTCTCAAAACATTCTTTTGCAGGATTATTAGAGGCATATTTTTGCTCATATATGTACCTCCCCAACACGTGATACCCTATTGTAGCTTTGATTGGAAGGTACCATAATAAAGGGTGTTTTTTTAAAAGCTATAGGAAAGTTTTTCAAAGAAAAAACTCATAAAATTCAGAAAAATGCATGAAATCTTTATTCGAATCTGCGCCTCAAATGGCCCATCCGCTTAGTCCAATTTTTTCCAACATTATGGCCGGTATCTCACGAATAAATGCTTCAATGCGTCCAATGCGTCAATTAAAACGGGCTTGTCTGTATAGACATAAGCTTTAACATAGCCCCACAAAAAATAGTCTAAAGGCGTTAATTCGCACGATCTAGGTGGCCAATTGACCGGCCCCGAACGTGAAATAAAATGTTCACCGAACTCGCCTCTCAATAAGTCCATTGTTGCGTGCTGTGTGGCATGTGGCACCGCCTTGTTGAAACCACATGTCATGCAAGTCAAGCTCTTGCATTTTGGGCAAAAAAAAGTTGGATATCATCTCACGGTAGCGCTCATCGTTCACAGTTACGTTACGATTCGCATCAATTTTGATGACACCAGCCCATAAACCGTACCAAATTTTGAATTTTTCTGGATGCATTGGTAGCTCTTGCAATGCTTCTTGCTGATATTCACTCCAAAATCGACAATTCTGCTTATTTACGTATCCATTGAGCCAAAAATGAGCTTCGTCGCTGAACACAATTTTTCGGTAAAAAGCGCGCGATGAACTTTCCTAACAGAGCACGCATTTTGATAATAAAATTCAATAATTTGCAATTTGCAAGTTGTTCGTTTGTAAGACGATTCATGGTTAAATTATAGACCAAACTGAAGATGTTTGACAGTGAAACAAAACACGAAACCTGAGTCAGCTGTTTTAACTAGTGTTGCCAAAAAGATAATAGCTAAAAATTCACCCTTTAGATAAGTAGTAGTAGTAGTTCAGTGGAGCAAACATTTTTTAAATGAAAAAAGTTCCGGAGAGTGCAGCGGAGGTATTTCCTTAACAACTCAGTATGGATAGAAAAGCTCATCCTGTAATCAATAGTTAGTCCTAAATATTTGAACTCATCGACTGTCTCAATAGGAAAACAGTTATCGCAGCAAACTAAACTACTACAATAGGTAGATTATGAAAAGTTTGAAGAACAACTGCAACCGGCAAGTTTGTATCTTTGACACTCAGGCGCATGAAAAAATACTTCAGGATTAAAGTAAACTTAAGATGATAAGTTAAAAAACCTAACTTTTGTTTTTGAACTTCTGCTCAATCTGTATTCGGCGAACCAGGTCCTCAATAAATTCAGATCCCAATTGACATCGGCTACGAGATCCAGAGATCCACCGTCAGAACTATATGAACAGTCAACATCATCAGCGAAAGCAGTAATATTTATTAGCTTTAAAGTTTAGTTCAAACAAGGAATTAATATAAATGAGAAACAAAATAGGTCCCAACACAGAACCCTGTGTCACTCCCAAATCAATAGAAAGAGTTTCGCTTCTCGTTTCTCCCATTTTAACTCTTTGAGATCTATTAGAAATATAGGACCTAAACAAATCAAGCATAAAGCCACGAAAACTCGCTTTTTCAATTTTTCTCAAAAGGATCGCATGGTTAACAATATCAACAGCTTTCGTTTTATTTACAAATAGACCTGCAGTGAACTTTTTCGCATCAAGGCTAGAAAAAATATGAGAGCAAAAGTTTAAAAGTGCCTTCTCAGTTGATTTTTCCCTTTATTTAAAAACGATACTATCCTCTTCTTCATATTTTTTCAAAAATATTACTTAACACAGGAAGTGAAGAGATAGGTCTATAATTGCTCATATCTTCTTTCGAACCTTTTTTGAATAATGGAAAAATATCAGCGCCTTTAAGTTTATCTGGAAAAACACCCAAAACTATACTACGGTTATATGTAACTGCTAAAACGTCAACTACGTAGTTACCAATTTGTTTTAGAATTCTATTCGAAATACTATCAAATCCACTGGCATTTGAATTCTTGAGAGAACCAATTGTCTTTACAACCTCAAATGCGGTTATAGGCTCGTAAGCAAAACTGATTCGCTGAACTGGTTCACGACGGTTAACAGCAAAATGGACACCGATTACAACGAGATTGGAAATGACTTGTTGAACTGCTAGCTACTGAAGCAAAGTACTTATTATAGGCGTTAGCCATGACAATTTTATACGTAATAACACAATCATTTTGCTTAATAGCAGTAGGTGTTTTATTTGAGGAACCCTGTTTCAGAATGCTGTTTACCACCTTCCATTCACTTTTCGGGTTACCTTTAGCAAAAGAAAACTGATTTCGATAATAATTATCTCGGTAGAAGGGTATCACTCTTTTAAGCTGAGAGCATAACTTTTTATACCTCATTTTATTTTAAAATTTAGTTTGTTAGGATGTTTGGAACACTTAATCCTTAGCTTATTTTTAACTTCCCATCAGGAAGTTCTTGTAATCGGTCCGATTTTCGAAATTCAAAATTTTTACATTTCTCCACGTTTGGCGGTCCCAGTAGTCGGATTCCATGATTTTTAGAAAGATGTCTGTGTGTGTGTGTGTGTACGTACGTACGTACGTTTGTGCGGATTCTTTCGTACAGCCTAACTCGAGAACAAATCAAGCTATCGAAGCCAAATTGGTTTCATTCGAAGCGTGTGTGCATAAAGATCACCTGAAAAGCTTTTTGTTAAATTTCACAGGGTGGTTTGAATTTTATGATGAAAAAACTGTCAAAAAAAGGGACAATTTGACTTCTTCAATTAAAATCAATTTAGTTTTCCAACAAAAAAAGTTCAAAATTAATTAAATTTATAGTTTATAGCTACCTTATCAGATAAAAAAATATGCATAAATATATACACTGCCGTTCAAAAGTTTCCGGACAAATTCATATAAAATTTTTTTTTGTTCAATTTTAATGCCAAAAGTTTCATCAATATTATATTTACTAAGCCAATTGACTAAACTAAGTAAGTTACTAACTATAGAGACTTCCAAAAAGACTAAAACAATCCCTATAAACAGAGTTCTTACAAAATGTAATACTTTTGAAGCTAAGCTATATAATATTTGATAATTCTGGCTGTCTGATTTATAACACTTTATTGAAGAAGTTAAAAAACAACTGCCAAAAGTAAATACAAATTCAACTTCCAATGTTATAGTTGTTGTTATGAAATTGATTTTCGCAACTCTGAATTTAAAATATCTTATCTTCACGTTGAGTTGGATATTCTTAGAGGGATGACTGGCTAAGATTTTGGGTCGTTGGTCCTATATTACAGTCGAAAAAGCTTTCATTGAGTCGTTTAATGCAAGCCATGGACAGCCAGCCAGCAAAAACAATTATCTCAAGGTTACACACCCCAAACCGAAGCCTGCAAAATTCGAAATGGAAATATCATAGTAGAATTGCAGTCAATGCTGAGAACATTGAAGAACCAACAATGCCATCTACTTGACCTAGACGAAGTACAGATAGCAAGATAGAACTTCTAAAAGCGGCGGCGATGACTTAGTTGGGAGTATGCACCAACTCATCTGTAATACATGGTCGGAAGAAAGCATGCGAGATGAATGGAATCTCAGTATTGGTTGCCCAATCCTTCCCAAAGGAAGGAAGCCAATTATAGTGGCCTCAAAATTGCCTTTAACATCTTTTCCGCCGTATGATGTGAATGTCTGAAACAGTTCGTCAACATCCTGATAGGTCCGTATTAATGTGGTTTTCGACCAGAAAAGTCCACCATTAACCAAATATTAACATAACGGCAGATCTAGGAAAAAACCCAGGAGCGCCAAGTCAGTACGCACCACCTTTTCCTCAATTTCAAGCTTGGTTTTGGTGTCTGTTTCGTCCACAGAGACGAGATTTATGAAGTCATGTCTAGGTTTGGCATCCCTGCCAAGCTCGTACTTTTGTGCAGGATGGCGATGGAGAAATCAAGCTGCTCTATTAAGGTCGGCAAAGACGTCACCAACACATTTGATGTCAAATAACGTTTGAGATATTGTCATGCGATTTCTTCAACATCATACTTGGGACAATAGTTCAAAAGAACCTTGTCAACGCCAGAAGGCAAAAAGAGGCATATGCTGTCAATAAGAAAGACCAAACCCTGATTAGAACGTTACCATAAACAGCTATAACTTTGAGGTAGTTGGGGCTTTGTCTATCTTGGCTCCGCTATAAATACAGATAATAACATCAGCGCTGAGATCAAACGAAGAACACCTCTGGCTATTAAAGCTAAGCCCTCTTTCGTAGAACTGAAGTGTCGCTATATAAGACCAATATCATCCCCATCCTACTATATGGTGTAGAAGCATGGATACTTTAAAAGCGGATGAAGGCCCCGTTGTTTCAAGAGAAAAATGTGATCTTTTGTCCCATCTGCATTGACGGTGAATGGAGGAGAAGATTCAACAACCAATTGACTTAGCCAAAAGGATAAAATACCAATGCTACGTGGACTGTAACGCCACCTCAAGTTAATAATTATATGATAAATGACAAAAAAAGTCGAACCAGCTATCGTGTTTAAAAAACAACGGTAAAAATTATTTTAAATTATATTAAGTTATTCCTGCAGTAAAACTAAAAATTTAATTTTCTTTTAGTAGAAATGTAACTCAGTCAAAAAAAAATTATTTCCAAATTGAAATATGTTAATCTATCAAACTTTTCAATCTTGTGCACAACATTAGATAAATGTTACTAAATCAAAAACGATTGTTTCCAAATTGCTGTCCTGATCACTTAAAAGAATACTTTCGTAAGAAAGTAATTACCGAAATGTTGAATTAAATTTAATATTGAATACTCAACTTTACCTTCATAGCAGCTTACCATTCCCCTACTTATTCCCATTTCAAGTAATAAATGTGATTTTAACTTTATAGAATTTTAACTGAACTAAATCAATTTACTAATGATTCAACTCAATTATATTATTATAATCTCATACCTAATATTTCATCATGAATTTGTTTTAATTTAGTTTTAATCTTTATATTTATATTTTTAATTTATTAGACTGATATGTTTTAATTCAATTTAACCAATGTATTCTTTACATCGCTAATTTTTCACAGATTTATAAGCATTTCTTACTGTGTTAGCATGTACATAATAAGTATATCCTTTAATCTATACTTTAGACGCAAATCGTATTGTATATAATTCAAAGATTCGAAAACAAATATAAACTTAAAAAGTGAGTATCTTAAAGTTGATGTTGGGAGCAAATTAATGTTTTTTTTTATCATGAGATGGGAAGTTCATGGTATGGGCAGGTCTACTCGCACCCAAACCAATTTTTTTCATTTTC
Organism: Orthonevra nobilis; assembly: GCA_963555765.1. Lineage (NCBI taxonomy): Eukaryota > Metazoa > Arthropoda > Insecta > Diptera > Syrphidae > Orthonevra > Orthonevra nobilis. The sequence continues at coordinate 80,103,238 of OY743224.1, read as the reverse complement.
ATTTATCTTGTTAACAAGATGTCTCGTGATCCAAGGCTTGAGTCTTTTGTTAGATTTTTTTAACGGCTCAGTCGAGGAGCAATTGGATATATGTTTCGTTAGATACTCAATAAAAAGTCTATACGATTCAGAAGCATAATCTATATACACGTACTCCCAATTCTCATTCAAAAGATTATTTTTTAGCTTGATGAAATCAATTTTAGGTACCATTTGGGACTGATTTTCATTACTTGCATTTTCGCTAGAATCCCTGTTTACCAACAGCCCTAACATGGTGTGATCAGAGTCCTTCAAATCAAATATGTACTTCTGGCAAGGTTTATGGGAGAATTAGCAAAACGGCCTTAAATATGATCGAAACAACTACCTTAAGTCATCCTTGTAGATTCGTTTATAAAACAAAGTAAACCATGAGATGCTAAAAGAGCCAAATAGTTAGATACGATTTCACTTTTATACAATATGTTTATATTAAAACCGCCCAAGATAATTACGTTTTTATCATTGATGTTATCTTATCCATCCATGAACGCTACAACGTTGAATTTAGTATGAACACATAAGAACACATATTTTACATGCATAATGTTAATAGAAATCTTTAGAACATCAGCACTATGGAAACCTACACACTTTACTTCGCTTAATATATACTCATCTTTTATAAAGCACCCGACACCTCCTGAAGCATAATTTTCATTCGGGTTCGCAAAAAACTTTAAACCAGGCAAATGGTAGTCATTAACAGTTTTTTTAACATTTACATTAACATTTTATTGAACATAATATTTACAATTGTTCTTAAATCTAATTTACAATGTTTTTCTTAAATAGGTGCTGGCTCAACAAATGGGGACCAGCGAAACACATTGGCTTTTCTTATAATACATGCATTTGAGAAAAAAAAAATTGGTTTGGGTGCGAGCAGGCCTGCCCATACCATGAACTTCCCATCTTAAGATACAAAAGAAATAGTTGCTATTTTATTTGCCTACACCATGAAATTCGATTCGGATTATGAAAACTTCATTCATTCCCTAATCAAATGCATTGCAAACAAAAAGATCAGATACATATTTTTTTAGCTGCCTTGGAGGAAAACCATATTTAATATTTAAAATACAAATTGAACTTTTAACATTGATATATTAACATATTTCAATTTGGAAATACTTTTTTTCTGACTGAGTTTCATTTCTACTAAAAGAAAATTATATTTATAGTTTTACTGCAGAAATAATTTAATATAATTTAAAATAATTTTTACCGTTTTTCTTTTTCAATGATAATTGGTTGGACTTTTTAATCATTTAATTACTAACTTGAGGTGGCGTTACAGTCTGCGTAACATGGTATTTTATCCTTCTGGCTAAGTCGATGTCGCTGTACAACTCCTAGCATACAGTTCGCTGTTGAATCTTCTCCTCCACTCACAGTCAATGCAGATGGGACAAAATATTACACTTTTCTCTCGTAACAACCTAAGGGGCCTTCATCCGCTTTTGAAAGTGTACATGCTTCTGCAACATATAGTAGGACGGGGATGAGATGGGTCTTATAGAGCGATGCTTTAGTTCTTCGAAAGAGGGCTTAGCTTTCTTAACCAGAGGTATTCTCCATTTGATCTCAGCGCTGGTGTTATTATCTGATTTTACAGCGGAGCCAAGATAGACAAAAGTGGGTCGGTGACGTCTTTGCCGACCTCAATTTGTGCAGGATGGCGGTGACCTCCATCGCCATCCTGCACAAAAGTACGAGCTTGGCAGGGAACTTGGCGCTCCTGGGTTTTTTCCAAGATCTGCCGTTATGTTAATATATTTGGTTTATGGTGGACTTTTCTGGTCGAAAACCACATTAATACGGACCTATCAGGATGTTGACGAACTGCTTCAGACGGTCATATCATACGGCGATGTTGAAGGAAATTTTGAGGAGATTGATACCTCTATAATTGACTTCCTTCCTTCAGGATTGGGCAACCAATACTCAGATTCCATTCATCTCGCATGCTTTCTTCTGACCATGTATTGCAGATGAGTTGGTGCATACTCCCAACTAAGTCATCGCCGCCGCTTTTAGAAGTTCTATCTTGCCATCTGTACTTCGTCTAGGTCAGGTAAATGGCATTATTGGTTCTTCCATGTCCTCAGCATTGACTGCAATTCTACTATGATATTTCCATTTCGAATTTTGCAGGCTTCGGTTTGGGGTGTGTAATCTTGAGATAATTATTTTTGCTGGCTGGCTGTCCATGGCTTGCATTAAACGACTCAATAAAAGCATTTTCGACTGTAATATAGGACCAACGACCCAAAATCTTAGCCAGTCATCCCTCTAAGAGTATCCCACTCAACGTGAAGATAGGATATTTTAATTTTAGAGTTGCGTAAATCGATTTCATAACAACAACTTTACATTGGTAGTTGAATTTGTATTTGCTTTTGGCAGTTATTTTCCAACTTCTTCAAAAAAGTGTTATAAATCAGACAGCCAGACAGCTTAGTTTGAAAAGTATTACATTTTGTAGGAACTCTGTTTATAGGGATTCATATTTTAAATGTTTGAGGACTTTTGGAATTATTTTTAATCAATCAAATTTGTTCGATTGCTTTTCTTTAGAAGATATTAACCACTACTCGGAATATTAAGGCGTGATTAACTTTATGTCCTTTTTGAAAGGGTTCAAAAGTACATAGTTTCAATCCAGAGATTTCCACCTACTCTTCCTTCCGAGCTGGTAACTGCTCAGCAAAGGATCTTTTTCTGTCTGGTAAATATATGGCTTAAAGAGGATCACATTCAGTCCAGTTTTCTTTGCAGATTTTGATAGGATTTTCCACGCCGATTCCGAGAGATTTTTTTATCTCTGTGTCATTTTCTGAAAAGACCTCTAGGATTGGGTTCATGATAAGAAACCACAACAGTGGAAAACAAACTAAATCGGATGTTATGGTCTTCCTTGCAATATTCGAGTAATGCAGTTTTAACCATGTGTTTAAACTTTGTCATTAAGGTTTCTCTCGATGCTTTTGCTTTAAATTCAATTGCCTCATGTAATTTGCGCCATGAGCTTCTTATTGCTAATATATTATAACTATAAAAAAGCGTCAAGCTACAGCCGAGCTGGTGGCTCCATAATTTTCTAAGGATGTTTTTATGTGTCAGTGTTGCAGACGTCACTTTGAGTCTTGAAAAATGGGAAAGACTTCAGGATTCACATTTCTGAAACAATTTTCAAAGAACTTTGTTACCGTCGTTTCCTCTTCACCCCGCAAGATTAACCGAAAGGGTGCCTGACCAACTGTGGAGAATGGCCGAGGGTTGAGGTGTTTAAAATGGGCGCCACGCGATTGCCCCTTCGGTTAAGCTGACCGATTGATTGGAATCGCGACCAACCAATTGTACTGCGGAACACACACAAAAAAAAAAAACGCACTCGGTTCGAAAAACCCAATCCAACTTATAATTTTCGAATTAACATTAACATGTATCCTTAAAACTAACAAGATTTAACTTAATCTAACTAACACTACCTTAACCCTTATAATCGAATGCGTTTTCAAACGTATTATATAGTAACAAAAAAAAAAAATTGAAATTACGAAACGTCCGAATCAGGTTTCGAACCCGTCTTATAACTTAATAACGATTTTAATGCGGCCCAAACCAATTAAGCTACGACGACCGCTTTATGATTGTATTGCGTGCGGAGAATGTAAGCCGGCGTTTACTCCCCGACCGGTAATATCTTTTTCAGTTTGTATCCCGTGATATGTTTTGTGGAACCGGGAGCGAATTTTCATACACCAAAATAACTATTAATGTTATACCTGATTGGAGACGCCGGGATAGTAATTGTCGGCTACCGTTTGGGATCTAGGGGGTGACACACGTTGTCTTGACCCTCGTCTTGGTTGAGGTGCTGTGCTGCTCGATTAGGTAAATCCTCGCTTTCCAGGCACCACGTATAGAGAAAAAAAAAAACCTTGAATCACCAGCTTGCCAAAGCTAATTGCTCATATATATATAATATAAAAAGATGGATTTAATACCCAAAAATAAATACTTTGAGAAGTGCTACACCTTTGCTGCTTTCACCACACCTTTCACTCCGCTCGTCGACTTGCAACTCCTCGTATGTTCCCTAGCATTTTCCCACTATCCTTGTTAGACGAAACCAGTTTACCCACACACCCTTAGTGGGAGAATGTCACGCCACATTCAACTCATCGGCACGCTCACTATTCCCTTGCATAAAAAAAAGTAAGTATGTGCGATCACAACCCCTCCTACTCGGAGTCGAACCCCAGACTCCCGGTTATCAAGCACATGTCGTACTCCTCAGGCCGCTGAAAGCTTAAAAAGGGGGGCTCTTAAGAGTCAAGGGTCGATATCGCTTATGCCTCCTGGCCTAGGTAACTGGTATACAGAAAAAAAAAAACTGGCATACATTCGGGCGAAAACCTTTCTCCGAAAATACAACGTAATATTCCCCCCTTTCTCTCAAAAGGTTTTCGCTCGTGAGTATGAAGGGAAATGATTATGAAAGGTCATAAGAGTTTGTAAAAAGCTTTAGGTCTTTGGCATGCCAAACCCCTGCCCCTTTTCCGTTCGCATCGCCCAACTCGTACGTCCAGGGAGAAACTCTCTTTAATACTTCAAAAGGGCCAACATACTTCGGCGCCAGCTTCGCCGTAAAGAATTTTGCTGCATCAGACAACACGAAGTTTTTCCTCAGGACTTTATCCTTTGGATAAAATTGGGTATCTCTCCGCCTCAAATTATATTGACTCGCCGATTGTTGGGCAGAGTGTAATATTCTGTCCCTCACGTCTTTAACGACTTCACCCAGTTGCTTAGACCAGGCTTGGACATCGTCCGACCTATTGGTGGAAAACCCGGACGAAGGGATTGGTGAGTGGTTTCCTTTAACCTGCATTTCGCGGCCGAAAAGAACAAAGTAAGGGGTGGCTTTAAGGACTTCGTGCGTTGAGGTCCTGATAGCGCACGCCACTTTCGGAAGCAGCTCGTCCCATATTCGATGGTTTTCTGAGATATAGGCTCGCAACTTTGTCTTCAGTGTCTGATTGTAACGCTCGGCGGGGTTGGCTTGGGGATGGTAGAAGGCTGTAAAATTGAGCGTAACACCATATGACGATGCCAAGTCGATAAGCTCCCGGCTCTTAAACTGCACACCATTGTCGCAAACGATCCATTTTGGGACCCCAAATACCAAAAATACCTGCTCCTCCAAAATAATCTTAACGGCCTTTGCCGTCGCAGTTCTTACTAAGAAAAACAGGGGAAATTTGGAGAAGTAATCAACCACGGTAAGGATGTACCGGTATCCCCTAGTGGACCGCGGGAGGGGACCAATAAAATCGATACATAGCATCTCCCAAGGCCTACGCACTGCACACCTAGAAGCCATAAGCCCTGCCGGTTTCTGTAGGGAAGGTTTCGAAGTTTGACACACAAGACACCCTCGAACATACTTCGCTATATCGGATCTCATTTTCGGCCAGTAATATTTGGACGCGACCCTGTCAAGCGTCTTTTGGATACCACCATGGCCACTTAACATGTCATCATGACACTCCCAGAGGACTTTTGCCCTATCCTCTTTTGGCACCACTCTTCCCCACTGCTCATCCGTGCTTAATAACTTTTGATACCTGGGCCGCAGGCGCCTAAATAGTATACCACCCTCACACTTCCAATCGGGAAACTTGCCCGGATCCTTCTCAACAAACTCTTTTGTCCTCCTGTACCACGCATCCTGTGTATCTAGCGTTGCCACTCCTTCTTCGATTGACCTAGACAGCGCATCCGGAACCAAATGTTCTTTTCCCTTCCTGTGTACAATAGTGAAACTATACTGCTGTAATTTTACCGCCCACCGGGCCAACCTACCCTGTGGGTCTCTTAAATTGTTCAGCCATAGCAGGGAATGGTGATCAGTTACCACCGTAAACGTACTCCCTTCTAAGTATGGGCGAAGCTTCTCTATAGTCCAAATAACAGCCAGACATTCTCTTTCCGTTGTCGAAAAATTACGCTCAGTTCTAGAAAGGGTCCTACTCAAGTAACTGATCACTTTTTCTCCTTCGCTTGGATGCATTTGAGTCAGCACGGCCCCAATACCATATCCAGAAGCGTCAGTGTGAACGGTAAAAGGAAGATTAAAATCAGGGCAAGTCAAAACCGGAGCACGGATCAATTTTTCTTTTATAGATTCAAACGCCTTTTCACATTCCTCACTCCAAACAAACTTCCTCCTCTTCTTCAAAAGCTCGGTGATGGGAGCAACTAAATGTGAAAAGTCTTGGATGAAACGTCTATACCATGAAACCATGCCCACAAACCGTCGTACTGCAGACACAGTAGTTGGCCGGGGATATTCAACCATACTTCGAACCTTGTCCGGATCTACTAATAGACCCTTCTCATTCACGATGTAACCCAGGTATTTCAACTCGTCCTTACAAAATTCACACTTTTCTCGACTGAGAACAAGGCCAGCTTCTCGAATTCGCATCAGCACTACCTTAAGAACTCTCATATGCTCCTCAAAATTCTCTGACACAACGACTACATCATCTAAATACACAAACACGTTTGGTTCAAGGTCGGCTCCGATGACTGTATCAATAAAGCGTTGCCAAGTCGCCGGAGCGTTGTGAAGTCCGAAGGGCATGCGACAGAATTGATACAGCCCCTTCCCGGGAATAGTGAACGCCGTGTATTTCTTTGACGATTCAGCCATTGGTATCTGCCAATAAGCTGATTTTATATCAAGGGAAGAGAGGTACTTTGCATTCCTCAGCTTGTCCAGAGTGGCCGACACGTAGGGGATAGGGTAAGCATCACGTTCTGTGACCTGGTTAAGTTTTCGGAAGTCTACACAGAAACGGTATTTGCCATCCTTCTTTTTAATGAGAAGTATTGGTGAAGACCAAGGACTGGATGATGGCTCGATGACACCGTGTGTCAACATTTCATCTACCTCTTTATTTATTTGGTTTTGAACTATTGGGGAGACCGGATAGTAACGCTGCTTAATTGGCTCCGCGGCGGTCTTTATCACATGCTCAACGAGGTTGGTACATCCCAGTCCCTCCCCCATTTGCGCGAAAATACTACTCACCAAGTCATCCAACTCCTTCTTCTGTTGATGCGTAAGTTTCGGGTGGCCTTCAACCTCACACACTTCAGATGAAAAACGCCAGACTCGCTTTTTCAAATCCGGTATGATCGAAAATCGCTCCCAGAAATCGGCACCCAAAATGAGGCTATGCGCTAACTGGGGAATCACTAACACCTCCATCACCTTGACAATACCCTCTACCTTGATTGGTACATGAATGGCTCCCACCACCTTTACTCCATCCCCATTAGCCACTGATACTGACCTAATATCTACGTCGATCAGTTTACAATTAAGCGGTCTGAGCGCTTCCCACCCAGCTTCCCCTATAATTGTCCGCGACGCTCCTGAATCTAGTAACCCTACTAACTTCACTCCATAAATATCTACCCCAAGATATGGTCGACAATCGGAACCCTTTCTCTCCAGAATGAAGTCTAGCGCCAGATTACACTCCCCTCGACCCCCGTACGTCTTCTCTACCGGAAGAGATATTGCAGCGGAATTGATCGCTCGACTCAATGGCCCGCCTGCCCTTGAGCCGAAGCACTGTTTCCCGAAGTTGTTGCTTGAGGAGTACACCTAGGGCAACGACTCCTTATAACACCCTCTCTACTACAACCGTAACAACGCACCGGCTGCGGACATCGCGCTGCAATGTGTCCAGGCTGGTGACACCGGAAGCAAGTCAGTGGCCTTGATGTGTGTTGAGACGTAGAAGCGACCACATTCACTTCATCATTGCAACCTAAGTCCACGTAGGCTAGATCTGGCTCTAGCAAGGTATTGTGACGCCGTGAGGGGGGAGGTATAAAACTCTCAACTAGGTACCTCGTGGCCTCTAATCGGTGTCCAATTTCGACCAACTGCTCCAAAGATGAAATATCTACCAAGGCCATCTGCGTTTGGTAGAATGGAGAGACATTTCGCCTGATCCACTTCAACTTTTCTTGTTCGGAGCACGGTTCGCTAAGCCTAGAAAACAACCCTAGCATGACACTGACAAAAATGCCGATTGTTTCCGACCTACCTTGCGTCCTACTTCGTATCTCTTCCCAGAGCCTGTCATCATACCCCGGAGGTAAGAACTCGGCTCTGAGTTTAGAGACGAGTTGGGCCCACGTCGTAATGAAGTTACGGTTCGCTCTGTACCAAACAGCGGCTTTCCCGTCGAACAAATCGTACGCAGATTCAAAAAGTTCTTCCCTAGAAAACCTGCGAGCAATCCTCAGATCCTCGACCTTTTCAAGAAAGCTGCAGATGGACTGTGATTGATCCCCACTAAACTTAACATTCCACTTCATGACAGGGATTCGCTTCGTCGGTGGAAACAATGGAGACGACGTAGCTCTTGGGGAGACATCCGCTATTCCCTCTGTATCCGCACCCAGGTTCGGAGTATCAATTCTTAGCGGTGGTACAAATCGCGCTTCGGCTACTCTGGGCATATCTACACTAACCTTCATATCCAAATTGGACAAAAGCCCTACCACTTGTTGTCTAGTTTCCGTAAGGAAAGCTTTCTCCTCAGTCGACGAAGGGATTGATCTACCTACTCGCCTTAACACCCACTCTGACTTTGCAACTATCTTTTTAAAATCACCTGATTGTTCATTTCCTTCGAAAGCGCCTATCAAATGCAGAATTTCCTCTAACTTTTCCGTAATGGCGGTCTTGTCTTCCTCAAAGGTGAATGGATAGTCCGACAACAGGAAGCTACTATCCCTACGCAAAGCTGTTCGCAGCATTTTCCTCATCTCTTCTATATTGTTGCCTACTAAACCCCTGACAGCTAACTCGTAGGTCAATTCCTCGACGTTCAACCTGTTCACCTCCATTTTTATTTTATTTTTTGTTCCTTTCACTAGGAGAGTCCTTCGCTTTCGTGATTCAAGGTTTTTTTTTTCCTATTTGTTTTTTTTTTTTGTTGTTTTTTTTTTTTTTTAAATTAATTGTGAATTCGAAATTAAAAAAAAAATATAACACCCAACACCAGAACCAAAGTAAATTAAAAATTTGAAATAAAAAAAAATATTAATGAAAAAAAAGGATATTCGAACGATAAATAATTGTTCTAAATCTTAAGAAGACGCACGGAAAAAAAAACACGACCGATAACGACTTTGTCCCGAGAAAAATGATTTTCGATTTGTGTTGATTTAGCCCCACGTTGGGCGCCAAAATGTTACCGTCGTTTCCTCTTCACCCCGCAAGATTAACCGAAAGGGTGCCTGACCAACTGTGGAGAATGGCCGAGGGTTGAGGTGTTTAAAATGGGCGCCACGCGATTGCCCCTTCGGTTAAGCTGACCGATTGATTGGAATCGCGACCAACCAATTGTACTGCGGAACACACACAAAAAAAAAAAACGCACTCGGTTCGAAAAACCCAATCCAACTTATAATTTTCGAATTAACATTAACATGTATCCTTAAAACTAACAAGATTTAACTTAATCTAACTAACACTACCTTAACCCTTATAATCGAATGCGTTTTCAAACGTATTATATAGTAACAAAAAAAAAAAATTGAAATTACGAAACGTCCGAATCAGGTTTCGAACCCGTCTTATAACTTAATAACGATTTTAATGCGGCCCAAACCAATTAAGCTACGACGACCGCTTTATGATTGTATTGCGTGCGGAGAATGTAAGCCGGCGTTTACTCCCCGACCGGTAATATCTTTTTCAGTTTGTATCCCGTGATATGTTTTGTGGAACCGGGAGCGAATTTTCATACACCAAAATAACTATTAATGTTATACCTGATTGGAGACGCCGGGATAGTAATTGTCGGCTACCGTTTGGGATCTAGGGGGTGACACACGTTGTCTTGACCCTCGTCTTGGTTGAGGTGCTGTGCTGCTCGATTAGGTAAATCCTCGCTTTCCAGGCACCACGTATAGAGAAAAAAAAAAACCTTGAATCACCAGCTTGCCAAAGCTAATTGCTCATATATATATAATATAAAAAGATGGATTTAATACCCAAAAATAAATACTTTGAGAAGTGCTACACCTTTGCTGCTTTCACCACACCTTTCACTCCGCTCGTCGACTTGCAACTCCTCGTATGTTCCCTAGCATTTTCCCACTATCCTTGTTAGACGAAACCAGTTTACCCACACACCCTTAGTGGGAGAATGTCACGCCACATTCAACTCATCGGCACGCTCACTATTCCCTTGCATAAAAAAAAGTAAGTATGTGCGATCACAACCCCTCCTACTCGGAGTCGAACCCCAGACTCCCGGTTATCAAGCACATGTCGTACTCCTCAGGCCGCTGAAAGCTTAAAAAGGGGGGCTCTTAAGAGTCAAGGGTCGATATCGCTTATGCCTCCTGGCCTAGGTAACTGGTATACAGAAAAAAAAAAACTGGCATACATTCGGGCGAAAACCTTTCTCCGAAAATACAACGTAATAACTTCCGTGGAAATTTGGTTCAGGAAATAGAGAAAAGGGCACATCAATGTATGAAATGGCCTCAACAAAATATTATTTTAGTCTTTTTGGGAGTCTCTATAGTTAGTTACTTACTTAGTTTAGTCAATTGGCTAAATAAACATAATATTGATGAAACTTTTGGCATTAAAATTGAACAATAAAAAATTTTTATATGAATTAGTCCGGAAACTTATGAACGGCAGTGTATATATTTATGCATATTTTTTTATCTGATAAGGTAGCTATAAACTATATATTTAATTAATTTTGAACTTTTTTTATTGGAAAACTAAATTGATTTTAATTGAAGAAGTCAAATTGTCCCCTTTTTTGACAGTTTTTTCGTCATAAAATTCAAACCACCCTGTGAAATTTAACCAAAAGCTTTTCAGGTGATCTTTATGCACACACGCTTCGAATGAAACCAATTTGGCTTTGATAGCTTGATTTGTTCTCGAGTTAGGCTGTACGAAAGAATCCGCACAAACGTACGTACGTACGTACACACACACACACAGACATCTTTCTAAAAATGATGGAATCCGACTCCTGGGACCGCCAAACGTGGAGAAATGTAAAAATTTTGAATTTCGAAAATCGGACCGATTACAAGAACTTCCTGATGGGAAGTTAATAAAAAGTTGTTGTTGGTTGAACCTCGGGTTGTTCAAATCCGGGTGATGTTGATGTATTGCGTGTTGTTTTGAAGCCTCATCCGTGGTGGTGGGTAATGTCTACTTCATCGTAGAATGTTGCTGGTCCATCGCCGAAGTCGAGAAAGAAGAGGGCCTCTTGCAATATCGCCATTGCGTTAAGGTATTTATGTTCTGCTGGTGTTTCATCAATGGCTATGTTGCTGATGTTGTTGTTGTCGTGGGTCCTCGAGAAATTTCTTGAAGATCCGCGGCATATAAACGCTGAGCGGAGTTATCCTGGCAGCCGCATAGAGCTCGCTGTTCTTCACATGTCTCATGGCGGCTCTGTCCAGGTGCAGTCTGGTGCATATACTGAGAATCTTTCGTTCGAACCCGTATGCAATTACGGGTCGGATGAGTTGCTTATACAGCAGTAGCTTGGTCCGTTGGCTGAGCCCGTTTTGTTTCCGCATAAGTGGATGGATCCAGTGGAAGGCAAAATTGGCTTTCTTCAAAATGGACTTGACGTCGTTGAATTTCATTCACTCATGGAATAGTATTCCAAGATAGCGGGCATTCAGGGACGTCTTTATGATGGTGCCATTCTGGAGTCCAATTTTGATGCCTCGACAGTTGGCGGCTGATCGTCTTGTTGCTCGTCTGGCTGTTGCTATCGGAATCCTGATGCAGAACAGTTCACTTTTGCTGGGATTTATTTGAATACCCCACTTCTTGTAGTACTCGTAGAGACGGCGGATGTGTGTCTCTACTCTCCTTGCAGCGATCGTTGGTGACATCGAGCTGGCGTATGTCAGCGAGTCATCGGCATACAAACAGCATTTGGTAGTATTGTCCAGCGATGGTTGCTCGCATGTCATAATGTGGAACAGGTTCAACCAGTTTTGGATCCTTGGGCTACGCTGGCTTCCATTATTTTCAGGCTGGACCGCTCCTGGTTCACTTGAACGTAGAATTTCCTGTGGATGAGAAAGGAGTTATTAATGACGTAGGAAAGTTGAGTGTTGTTAGTTTGTGAACGAGTCCTTGAATCCAAACTGTGTCAAATGCTATCCGGATATCCAGGAAGCATTACACAGTGACTTTGTGGTTGTTCAAAGCTCTCGTCACATCATGATGAAAAATTATAGGAGGATGCAGGGTTGAATGTTTTTCCCGGAATCCGAATTGGATGTCCGGGATCGTCCTGTTGGCGGTGCAGAAGCGATTGAGCTTTCGAACGATAAGTTCTTCCTGCAATTTGCTTATTGCAGAAAGGAGGAAAATCGGTCGATACCCGTCCACATTTCCTCTGCTTTCTTTTTTGGGTATTGCAACAATTTTAGCTACTTTCTATTTCGAGGCTATAGCTATTATTGATGCAATTGTTCAGCAACACCGTTAGGAGGGTGAACATTGCCTGAGGTAGCTTTTTCAGGACGAAGCTGGGGATTTTGTCAGGTTCGGTCGATTTTTTGTAGTAACCGCTCATGATGATCTCCTCGATTTCTCCGGGCGTGCTGAATTCTTCCGTGTTGCTGGTGGAGTCTTCCGCTGGGTTGGTCTCGTCGAAGATTATTTTTGATGTCGATTCTTCTGCCTTCGCTACCGACCGTTGAACCTCTTCGATGAACGCTGTGTCGTTGGGGAGGAGTGGTTTGAAGTTTCGTTCAAAGTAGCTTGCGAAGGCTTCTGCCTTTTCAGCAGAAGGTATCGGGTCCTGGCTTGATGGCTTGAAGTTTGCTCTTGAGTTTGTTGTTGTTGTAATGCGTCACGGCATTGCGGAACATTATATTCGTGCAGTTTAGTTCGCTGCGCAGATTTTGGTATTCCGCGTTTTCGTTGTTCCATTCCAGGTGGAGAACTCGCTGGAGCCGCTTCCTGATCCGCTGCCTATGGTGGTAAATATTCTGGACGTAGACAGGTAAGTTTGCAAACCTGTCCTTCGAAGACTGTGGAGCGCTGTGTTGATTGCAGGTTCGAAGTCATCTATGGCAGCGTCTATCTCCATGTTCGTCAAGTTCCGTGTTCTTGCACATGGAATTAGAAATCCTTCGGTGTCCCTCTGGAAGCGTTCGATGTCAAGTTGGTTGTAATTGATGTAGTGTCCTTCGGGGAGCTGTTGGGTGAAGATCGACTGGTTAACTTTAATTGTGAGCTGCACCGCTTCGTGGTCTGCAGTTCGGGGAGAACATGAACAAGGTTGGTCGTCGCTACAAAGAAGTCCAGATAGGACGATGACCTTGTAAATGTTGGCCTTGGTTGCGAGATGATGGCCAGTGACTGCTGTGATGATGTCTCCTTGAGCCAATCTACAATGGCGTTCCCTTGAAGAGTGGTGATGGCATCTCCCAGAGAGGGTATCTGACGTTGAAGTCTCCTCCCATCAGCCCGTACGTGTGTTGCTGAAGCGCGCAGTTCAGCTTATTAAGGTCTGCTTTCATGTCAGCGTAGTTGGCGTTGCACCTGTTGTCGGTGCTGATAACCATCAGTGATTCTCCGGGAGCGATCTTAATGATGATTGCTGTTGCTTAAAAGGTCTTCAGGCTGTTGATGGTGGTCTGCGAGACTTCGATGTTTTCTCTTACGAATACCGCTGTTCCTCCCTTTCCATCGGTCTTGTCCGTCCTGAAAGTTTGGTTAATCCTGAAATAGATGGAATTGCGTTGTGTTAGTAAATTTTCACTAACAAGAGCAATGTCAGGTCTGTTTTTTTTTAAGGAACAGATCAAATGCTGTCCTTTGGGGGATGCTGTACAACGAGTTGACGTTGTACGCAATTATGCGGAGTCTATTTAGACTAGACGTCGTCGTCTATTTAGACTAGACGTGGCCCTGGCCACATTCATCTTTAGGAAAGATGAATGTGGCCAGGGCCACGGCCTTATTTTCCTCGCTAAGTTGCGAGTAGTTTGAAGGGACTACTTGCCGAGCCTTAGCCATCACCGACAGTACGTCGCTTTTGAATACCCGGTTGATTTCACCGGCTAGGTTAACACCCGCTTGCTGTTCCTGGAAGGCAGTCTCCTTGCCCTCGATCTTCCTGGTCGGGGCTGGTAAGGGGAGAGGCACAGCTTGCCGGGCTATGGAGGCAAAGCCCATGCTCGACTTCCTGAGTTTGCAGGCTGAATGCGTGGCAAACTCTCGATGTGTTTTTTTTATGGTGGCGCTTTTTTCTTTTTCCGCCAACTTCTCTTTGTATTTTGGGCACCCCTTGTAGCTTGCGGGCTGTTGTCTTGCAGTTGGCGCAGTACACATCCGGACCTGAGCAGTCCTTCCTTTGGTATTCTCCGGGCTCGTGTTGCTTGTCGCACTTGACTCAGACGTAGGCTACACCGCAATTTGATGCCACGTGTCCGAATTTCTGGCAATTTTTGCATTGCGTTATTTGTTTCGGCTTCAGTTTCTCCCAGTGCACCTTTTGGTTGAGCAGTAGCTTATGCTGGTAGATCGCTGCAATTTCTGCGCCCTTGGCTGCTTCCACCAGAAAAAGGCGTTGAAACTTTTCCCGTTGTTGCTGAGGGATTTGAACGCCTTTACACTGACGACGGGAATGCCTTCGGCTCTCAGCTCGTCGTGCAATTCTTTTGTGGTGTACGAGAAGTGCACTCCTTTCAGGAGTAGGAGATTTTGCCTGTCTTCTTTTGGCGTATAGGTGTGGCATTTTACTGGTCCTCAGGAATTCTTTTACTGATTCCAAGCCGTCCTGGGTTTTGGTATGGATTGTTGTTTTGGTGGTGCTGGTGTTCTGAAGGGTGAACTGGATGTTCATTCCTCTGGCGAATCTGCTAATCTCAGCGATGTTAGCTGAGAAGCAGATAATTGGAGGCATTCCGGTTTTTGGTGGGGTTGAGGTTGGCGGTTCCGTTATTGTTTTTGAGGCTTGCCGCTTTTTGGTCTTAATCACTTTCGTCCACGTGGTTGGTGCGGGGCCGGGCATGTCGCTGAGGAATTCCTCATCACTGGAGAGACTGCCGTTTCTTTGTTGTTGCTGGATATCAGTGGAGACATCCTTAAGGACCTCTCCGACGATGGCTTGAAAAGATGGACCCAGATTGGTTTTAATTTCCCGCAGCTGTTGGGCTATTGCTTCAACAGCGGCGTGGGCATTAAACGTCTTAGCCATCTTTGTTGGATACTAATATATTCAGCAAGTTATATTTTCAAAAAAACTTTACTTGCTGTGTTATCTAGAAAAATTATTATTAAATAAGTTAAATTATTTTTAAATTATTTTTTAAATGTTTTGAAAAAAAAAAACAGAAAAAAAAATTGAAAAAATAGTCCGCGTATTTTGCCTTCACTGTCTATATGTCTGTATGACTGACACTGACGACGCAAATGGTAGTCACTTGTTTCGAAACCATAAATCCAAATTTCAGAAACAAATATAATATCTGGGACACTTAAAAATGCATCAAGGTGAACTACAAGAGATGAAAAGTTTTCTCTTAAACTAACATTCTGATGGACAACCCTCTACCCCTCTACATTTCTAACTAAAATTTGATTATTGTTAAACTAAACATATTAAAAGTTCTTGCACTTTCTCACTTCTTTGGTCTGCATGAACAGTGCCTGAGTGTATTTGGTAAGTGCATCGGTAATATATATACCGGTTCCCTTGCTGCTGCCGCTGGAATTTCTATTGTTGTTATCGCCTAAGCCGATACCGGTTACATTCAAATCTTTTTTCTTCTCGGTCATTATTTGTTTCTTGTTTGTGGGTTCAGTGAACTTCAAACAAATAATTGATTTGTTGGAGGAGCTATTTGTTCTATCTTTGCCTCACACTTATTTTACGTAGCAACTCTCTATTTTGGCGTCAGGAACATCAATTGACAAGGCGTTTTGAAATATTTGTTTTGCTATGTGAATTGCATTGTTGTCGTCAGTATGAGGCACACCAACAATTTCAATGCTTTTCCTTAGACGGTGTTGTTGTTGCCAATTGAGTTTGAGATTCGACCTTTGCCTTCAGCACATCGTTTTCTGTTCGTAGCTCGCTGAGTGAAATAAGAAAACGATTGTCGGTTTCTTCCAGCTTAGAGAGCTTAAGGTAAATCATCTGAAGGGTACATTCCGGTTCACTGGGAGGTTTATCGTTACATTTGTCATTTTGTTTATTGTTGGTGTTTGAAAAAGTTGGATACTGATTTTTGTTTTCATCAAGCATACGCATTGATCTGCGTCTAAGTATATCACATTTATTGCAACGAAATGGTTTACCACTAGTAGATAGAAGTGCATCTTCTTCTTACAGTAGCGAAGTGATAGAAGCCTAGGATATCACAACAAGATATTTTTTTTGCACAATTTCTTTCAATTTTCTCCGAACATTTGAAACACTTCATTTTGAGAAGTCAAAAAATAAAAAAAATATTTGTGCAAAGTCACCACACGACACTCAAATACTGATCCGAGGAAGCGTTGACATTTTTTTTTGTGAATTTTCAATTAATTTTGCTAAACATTTTTTTTTATTTTGGATTTTCCTTTTTTTGTGAAATTTTGTAAAGTCCTTAAAGTAGTTTTATTAGAGTGAAAGAATTGTTTTTTGTTGAGATTGTAAAAGGAATTGAATTTTGTTTTATGGTAAATTCGGTGGCTGATCCTGCAACGTACTGCCGGCAGGACAACGAGGGACCCAAAAGTAAAGAGTGAGTCACACAAGTTTTTTCTTATAGTTTTCCTTTTTTTTATATAGTATATTAGGCTATACTATACATTTTAAATTCATTGTCTTAGGTTAGGTGTTAGTTAAGTGTAATTTTTATTTCCTTTTTTCTACTTCTTAAAGGATATGGGATATTGGATGCAAGAAAAGATTGGAGTAAATAATTTATAGTATCGATGCATTTACCCTAAAAATTCGGTTTTTCTTTAAATGAAAGAAAATTCGCCACAAGATATGCGAGTGAGTTTTTCTGTTTGTGAACTCTCTAGACTAGGATATTCCCACAGGACAACTACGAGGACCAAGCTACAAGAACGGACGGTTAATGTTTTTGAACTGTGTCGCTTTGGGGCTATCTCCCGAAATCTTTTGCCAGGGAGATAGCAAAGGCCTATTCAGTTAGTAAGTTGAGTTCGCCGATTTTAAAGGTAGAATAGTATTAGAATAGTGTAATAATAGATTTTAATTAAGCATAGGGATAGCCTTAGGATTGCTAGGGTAAGTCGGTCCGCGGTTCTTTTTACTAAGATCCCCATATATGTAGAAGGTTACCCTACTGTGATCTCTCTTTTCTCTCTCTCTCCCGTTTCTCGTTGGCACGACATTTTTTTTGCTGTTGAGCAGGAGACGTATGGAAGGGAGGACAAGGACTACGCCGTCCGACAAGCTCAGCCGAGCAACCATAAGTATGCCGCCGTCCTCCTGACCTACATCAAAGATACCTCCGTGGCCGTCCAAAACTCACAATAAAATGGCCCCAAAGTTTTTCGAGTTGTGGTGAAGTGGAAAAGATGTATCGCAGCACTTCTTTAGTTCCTTGGATCTCGGTAAGAAGTCCAAGAGAAGACCTTGACTTTGACAGTTACTTTGACAGCAATATCCAACTGAGTCTAATGAATATTGACTGGGAAACCTTTTCGTCCTGCACACACACCACCTCTTGTTCTTTACACATTTTTAATTTTTTTGCGAATTTCTTTATTTTGTTTTTTTTTTTCCTTTTTTCATATACATCATAATTAGTTTTGTTTTGAAACATGAATTTTTTTGAAGTTTGATTTGTTTTGAATTATATAGGGTTTTTCAATACGAGCGCTACAAAAGTGAAAGTACGTTCGATGCCATTATGCATGGAACTCAATTTCTTGTGCATGGCTACCACGGGCACGCTGGCAGGAGTCCAGACGCTGAACCCAATTTTCGACGGTTTTCAAGTATAAATCGGCCGATACTGCTGCAATTTCACGTTCGATATTCGTACGAAGTTCATCAATCGTCGCGTCAAATCGCACGACCGAGGCGTCCAAGCGACTGGACCATTTCGTGAGATAATACGTTCTCCAAACTTGGTTTCCAATAAATTGATTATGACATTCGCTGTGTGGCTTGTGGCGCCGTCCTGTTGGAACCACATGTCATCCAAGTCCATATCATCCAATAGGCGCCAAAAATATTCGGTTATCATTGAACGGTAGCGATCTCCATTCACAGTAAAGTACGGCCCAATGACGCCGCCGGCCCATAAACCACACCAAACCGTAATTCTTTCGGGATGCAATGATGACTCATGGAGGACGTGTGGATTGCTGCCTGACCAATACCGCATATTTTGTTTTTGAACAGAACCATTCAGCCCGGAATGAGCCTCATCGCTGAAGATGATTTTTCGATGAAAATCCGTATCATTTTCAAGTTGTTGCTCAGCCCAATTCACGATCATACGACGCTTCTGTTGGTCAAGCGGCTTTGGTTCTTGCGTCAATTTAATCTTGTAAGGATGTAGGCCAAGATCTTTTTGCAAAATTTGCCACAACGACTTCATAGAGATGCTCAACGCTTGAGAACGACGTGTGAGAGACACATTTGGCCTTTCTGCAACTGAAGCCTCAGCGGCAGCAATATTCTTGATACTACGGGCACTTCTTTGTCTCACTGGCACGGGAGCATTTGTACTGTTCCTATGGATTCAAATTTTCCACTTGACGCTAAATTGTTAATCTGCTAGGACGATTATGACCACCATAAATTGGACGTAGCGCTCTTGACGTTGAGGCCACTGACTCCAAATTTCGGTAGTAAATTTAAATAATTTTGACTCTTTGTTGGCTCGTATGGCAAACCTTACTGAAGAGAAATGTCAAAAGAGCGTCAAGAAATATGGCGTCGTGTGCTGTCCCTGTTGCTCTACTTTTGTAGCGTCCCTGTTAAAAAACCCGTTATATACATTTCTTTTTGAGTTATAATTAAACGTCAGTCCTTTCCAAATTGTTTTAAGCCTTAAAAGAAAATTTTTAAACAATAGTTCACTGAAATGGAAAGGTACATTCTAGGCGCTGTCCCCAGGTGTTCCTCGACAACCAAGGAAGTCACACGACTGGTAAAGAGACAATCAGTTTAATTCATAGACGACGTTTACGGGAAATAGGACGATAGACTCGACTCAGGACGGAGAGACGGCCTAATGGACCTGAGTATGGCGGGCAACGAGATATCGTACAGGGACACTGACATAATGGCAGAACGGAATAACGAGACAAGACCGGACTCAGACGACATCGACATCGAGAAGAAATTCGTCCTCACCCGCTGACCCCTTTAAGAGAGGCTTCAAGGGATGGAGGACCGACAAAGCAAATGAGGATACGACGCTATAAATGAAGATATTCACTCCGAAATTCAACACAAACAGAGTCCAAGACATGTGGACGAACGAACCATCAACAAGTACGCGACATAGGGGAACAAACGAAATAAGACGCAACAGTGGAGGCATACGCGACTGCAACACACAGGTAAAGGGTTACTGTCAGGTACAGTACAGATGACGATTACCATGGACAGTCTCCACAAACATCTAACAAGGAAGCCTATACGGCAAAAGACGATAAAGAGACGCGACTGATGACCATCAGTATAGTCATCGCTTCCTTAGGGAAGGAGTAACAGACGATGCGGAACAATCTACGTGATTTGAAGAAGACGGTCAACATACAACAAGATCTAGAGTGCCAAGTACAAACCGACGTACGACAGGTCCCGACACACACAACAAGACCAGAACAACATGACGTACGATACCCACTAAAGTTTTCAGACGAGTACGTACGACAACCACAGGGACTGGACCTATCAGACTTGGCCAAACGGTCGACGCCACAATTGTACAGACTGTGAGTTTAGGGAGGAAAATAGGTTTAGCGAGTTGATAACGTTATTCGACCTCAAGGCCGAGCTGGCTGAACACTTTACAAATGACCAGCCCGACCCGGACATTCTGAGACGCATTATGAACAGATGACAACTGTCCCATGAAACTTTTGACGATTTCTACGAGGACATACAAACACTCATACTACAGATGAGGATGAGACCCAGCGAGAGTGACCTAGTCACTATCATAAGACAAAACATCAAGGACAGAATCACTTATTTGATATTTGGGGTCAAGACAAGAACAATCCAAGAACTGAGGGACATATGCAGACAGGCAGAAAGACATTTAGGGATTAGAGACGCTAGGGCTAGACGAAACATCAACGAAGTGGAAGGAGAACCGAACGAATTATATAGGGCGAGAAATAGCAAGAATGACTACGATAACGATGACGAGGTAGACATAGAGGTGGCCGAATTTAGGGCAAAGCCACAGAAGAAAAGGCCACCATACACGAAGAGAGACCAAGGAACGTCGACGCAAACCGACTTTCCACATTACCATAGCACCGACAAACGCCAACATACGGGGCATATTCCACCACAAGACGTGTTTCAATTGTGGACAGGGTACTGTAGCCTCGACGAAAAGACAAGAGGAAAACTTCAAAGTCGACGGGGAGACCGGGAACGAACCGTCGACATCAAATCTCATCCCGGCTCCTGAGGATCCGAACAACTGAAAAGAGTAACGACAGACGAAAAACCAGCGACAAGTAAGAAGACGCCCAAAAGAAAAAGTTTACACAGACGACTGCAAGAGTACGAAGAAGCTAGACGACGAATTTTCGGAGAAGAATTGACGACTAAGAATAGGAGAAACTATAATAAAATATCTAGGCCAAGGGAAAAATGTGCAATAAATAGACGACAAAAGAGTAAAATCGACAGTAAGTAACACAACTGACGATAACAGGCCATACGCGAAAGTTAGGATAGAGGACGAAGAGATTGTAGGCTTGTTATATAGTGGAGCTTCTATCAGCTGTTTAGGTAAGGGAGCAGACTTTTTAAAGCGACACAATCTGAAAGTGACGAAAATGAAGACCGACATAAATACGGCAAACGGAAACCACCATCGTATTCAAGGCCATTTTCGCACGATGGTTTCATGGGGTCAGAAGTCGCACGAAATGGAGTTGTAAATTGCCCCAAATTAACAACAACAGCTCTATTTAGGTGTGGACTTCAGACAGACATTTAAAGTAGCCCCTAACAACAGTGTTGACCCGACAGCTAGAAGGAGTCAAACAGATATTTCCGTCATTCGCAATGCGAGGGTTGGGCAAATCGTGCCTAGAAAAACACGTAATAGAGTTGGAAGACTACAGAATCCCCATCAAACAAAGGCAATACCAGATCTTGCCTGCCGCACAGAAACTACTGTTTGACGAACTAGACCGTAAGCTCGAACTGGGAGTTATCGAAGAAAGTAACAGCCCATGGAGCTCTCCGTTGGAGTATTGCCTGGGTTATACCGTTTGGGTTGTGTAACGCTGCTCAGAGAATGTGTGGGCTGATGGATAAAGCGATCCCGGCAAAACTTAGAGATAATGTTTTCATCTATCTAGATGATCTCTTGGTTAGCTCTCCAGACTTCGACACACACCTGGAACTGCTGAAAGAGGTGGCCAGATGTCTCACAGTAGCCGAGTTGACAATCAAGTTGGAGAAGAGTAAGTTCTGCTACAAAGAAATGAAGTACCTAGGATACACAGTCGGTGATGGGTGCCTCAGAATGGACAAAGACAAAGTTTCTGCGGTCGAAAACTTCCCAGTACCTAAGACTCCCAAACAACTTCGGCGATTCCTAGAGATGACAGGTTGGTACAGGCGCTTCATCCCGAATTTCGCATACCTAACTGCCCCAATGACTGACTGCCTTAAGAAGGGGAAAACATTCAACATGACGGAAGACGCTCTTAAGCCATTTGAACAACTGATGACATGAAGTGTAACCGAGCTTGAATGTTATGCGGCCGTTCTGTCAGTGAAAAAGTTCAGGGCCTACGTGGAAGGAATGCCATTCACTTTAATCACCGATCAGGCAAGTCTGAAGTAGTCACCGGCCTGTGAGCGCGGTGGAGCATCAAACTTCAAGCTTTCGACTTCTTGATCGAACATGGGAAAGGCCTCCAAAACGTCGTCCCTGATGGTCTCTCGTGAGTCCATATGGAAGAGCTCAAAATCCAACAAAACCCGCTAGAAGTCGATCTTGACTCTCCATATTTTCGTCAGAGGAGTATGAGGAACTAAGAAAGACTATAAATGAGAACGAAGACTGACTTCCATACGTTTGCATATCGGACGGATATATATACAAACTGACAGACGTACGGACGAAATTCAGGAGGATAGAGCCTAGAAACTCTGGGTACTGACGGAGTTGAGCGAGAGTCTTGCAGAGACAGCTCATTACTCTCCCGCGGCAGGTCATCGAGGAATCCACAAAACCTTGGCTACGATGCGCCAGAAATACTTCTGGCCAGGAATGACCACAGACGTGCAAGAAATCGTTAGATCTTGTGATATATATGAGTGCTGTAAGCCACTGAATGTGATATCCCGACCACCAATGGGGCAACAACAAATTACTGAAAAACCGTTCCAAAGACTATATATTGACATTTTAGGACCTTTCCCAAGAACGAAAACAGGAAATACACACATATTTTTGTACTGGACCATTTTATCAAATTTGTTATGTTAAGGCCTATTCGTAAAGCAACGGCAGCCGAGGTGACTAGGTATTAAAAGAGAATGTTTTTCATATTTTTGTTGCCCCTCAATTTATTAATTTTGACAATGGAAAACACTTCGCAGCAGAATTGTTCTCCAGCTTCCTAAACAGGTACGGAGTCAAGCATGTGCGCACAGCGTATTACTCTCCTCAGGCAAATGCTTCTGAGAGTGTTAATCGTTCAAATTAAGGTCGTAATAAGAGAACCAAAAGAATTGGGACCTCCACGTAAGCAATGCGGCGTTTGCTTCGAGGAGTGTAATACACGATGCGAACTGTACTACGCGGTATTCGGATCTCCCATGATCCAACATGCATATCAAGTGTTAAGGCGCTTTGATATGCTTAAGGACACTCGAATTAGCGTTCAGAATAAGACTGATATGTTAGAATTAGTTAAGAAAAAATAAATTTGACAACTTGCGGTTAGCACACTGCAAGGCCACCAAAGTTAACAGTACCAGAAGAAGGGAGATTAAATATAAAGTAGGACAAATAGGACCGGATGGCAACAATGAGAAACTAGAACATACGTTTAAAAAGTCTATCGAAGACGATTGGCAACACTCTCTGTCTACCCCTTGGTCTTCATTCACGAGGATTACTTGCCTCCACAAAAATGGCTGCTTGAAAAAGTCGTAAAAACTATTCCTGGTAAAAACGGCAAGCTAAGAATTGATGACATCCAGACAACGAAAGGCACAAAAGGCGTTCAATTCGTTAGCACACTATTCTACCTGCTTGAAAGGGACCTTTCAATGGGGGCGGTAAACTTCAGTTACATCATATATCATCAATTTAATATTTTGTATCTATATATTATGAATTCTTTAATCTTACGCTTTGAAATAATTATGTAGTTAAATTTGTTCTAATTTTTGAAATTGACACCTAAGGCTTTTGAACAGCCATATTTAATTGCAATTCCTTTCCGTCAATTTTATACCATTTATATATTATAAATACCTATAATAGCTTATTCTTAGTCTCTTTTCTGTACGACTCGTCCACTCTCGCAATTGATGTTTATCTTATTGTTCGTGAGCATGTAATCAATTTCTTTCAAGAATTAGGTGAAATACAGAAAAATCCCACAGAACTCACAGTTCCCTTCTATTCGTTTATTCGTTTTTGGTATAACTTTTCCTACGAATAAAAGTAAATTGTTTCATGAAGCGGTCAGATTAAAGAGCTCATAATTTCTAGATGAAAATAATACCATATATGGCCGGCTTACTTATTGTTGAGGTAGACTTAGAAGTTAGAATAAAAGTGATTTTAAGATAGGTTTAGTTCTTCTAGGTTTAGGACTAAATTTTAGTTTAGTTGTAAGTTTTGTACTTATTTATTTATTTATTTATGGCCGGGGTATATTTGGACTGTGCTTAATACAAACAACACTTAAAACTAACTTATAACTAAGAAATAGGTAGATGAAAAATGTGAGAGGAAAGGACATTTTTAAACTTGTATCGGTTGAGGTGGAAATCAGAAATGTTCTGCGTGGCATTGGTCTTTCGCAACATGGACATAGGTTCGTGAGAACCGTTGTTCGTGCGGCATGGGTCTAAACGGAAAAGGGGGATAGATCTCAGGTTACGGGGGTTGGTGTATGCGGTGCAGCGTGGAACAGTCGATGATACCGGTGTTGGTGAATGTAAAGAATACCTGCGATGTCACGGACTGTAGATTGATAAGTTGTAATAAGCGGTGGGTATATAGTAACCAAATCGTTGAGAGAAGAAACTAATGGAACGGGTTGATTGAAGTTGAAATAGGTTTTGGAGGGCTGTGGTAAACGCTTACGCGTGTATGTAATGGCTTGGCATTAGCTAATGTTAAATTGAAAACATACTCACATCATCTTGTAGGAGGAGGTGGTCAGCGCGAGATAATATAGGCATATACATATATTTTTATGTCGTCGGGATAAACTGAGATATACGAGCTGCGGATCATGTGGTCGACATCATTAATGGTTAGAATGAAGTTCATGGGACCAACATGGCTGCCTGGAGCGACTCCTAAAGTGGCCATAAATGGATTAGATTTGAAGAGTCTGAAAATTACATTTTAATGACGGTCTTCTAGTTAGGACTTTATCCTATTTATATAGACGGCGGGGAAACCAAGAGCTTTCAGCTTGTGAATGATGATTTTGTGCGATATTTTATCGAAGGCCTTGCTGAAGTCAGTGGCTATACGACGGATTTGCAGTGTAAAAGCATTGCGTCGTAGATGACGCTCTCGAAGAGCTTGGGAATGGCTTATAATTTAGCACTTGGTCTGTAGTTAACAACATCAATTTTTGGGCCTTTCTTATGATTTGGTATTATGTATGAGTTTTTCGAGATTTTGGGGAAAATGCCTTGTGAGATGGAGAGTTGAAACAATGCCATTAGGGGCTGAAGAAGGATATTTGTACATTTTAAAGCACTATTGCGGGCAAACCGTCTGGGCCAGGAGAAAAATCATCTTTAAGCTTGCTGATTATCTCTCTTATCAGTTCCGGTGTTATTTCAACAGACACCAGTGTTGTATGCGAGCTATTGTTTAGGTATTGGAAGTAATTATGATCGGCCTTTTTGTCGTGGACAGCATATGACTGGCTGAAGAAATTGCCGAAGAAATTTGCAATTATAGTAGAGCCTGCTGAAGAAGAGTCGAGATATTTGAGGGATAGCCATCAGATTTACTTTTAATGCACATAGTCCGAGCGTAGGGAGTTGCAGTGATCGGAAAATTGGGTACATGCGGTTTGGTTGAGCCAGTAGGCTTTGAAAACGACCGAGATTTAAGGTAAACCTGCCATAGT
Source organism: Orthonevra nobilis (assembly GCA_963555765.1). Lineage (NCBI taxonomy): Eukaryota > Metazoa > Arthropoda > Insecta > Diptera > Syrphidae > Orthonevra > Orthonevra nobilis. The sequence goes on along the minus strand of OY743224.1, from coordinate 80,077,563 downwards.
TTGTTTCGTTTTTTACGAAGCGAACGAAGCTCTTTGGTGTGCCAAATTGGAGCATTTTTTGGGGCAAGTAAGGAATTTAGTGAATGAAGCATTCAATGATTTCATCAAAGAAAACATCAAGGACTTAATCAATAGACACGCGTTGTTTGGAGACATTAAGAAAACTGAAACTGACGTTCTTGAGGAGGCTATTTAGTTTCTTGAAATTGCCTTGCGGAAGATAAAGTCATATACGAACTACGTGTTCGTTAGTCTTTAATCTATTCTCGTGAGAACAGGTGAGAGATAGAGGAGGGTGGAAACAGTTTAGTGTTGATATGAGATGAGCAGACTCTGATATTGCACATTTGTAGGGATCGGAGTAGAAGATACGTTAGAGTTGTCTATTTAAATTATTAGTCACACCAATGATTTGGGAAATACCGGCGGTCGAGACAGAATCTGCAAAGAGGATCCCTTATTCGATACTATTGCAAAGTTGCACTAAAATGAGAGCCATCATCAGACTTGGCCCATAGTAAGTGTGGTAGATTAAAGTCTCCCATAATTATGGCTTCATCGCAGGGATCCGTAATTTCGAAAAGAGAGTCAATTCCATCTACCATGAGTAGGTATCCCTGGATTGGTTACGACGGATGGAAAAAGCAGCAAAGAACGTAGAATAAAGAAGAATAATTTTGATTCCAATGCATTCTTATTCGGCGGTGTGTGAGGATTTAATGAGCGTCGAATTTAAGCGATTGTGTATTGCTTACAGGACTTCACGACCAGATGGGTCATCTTCTTTGTTAAGCCCGTCATCACGAAAGACATTGCATTCAGACGTGAATAGATCATTATTCGTGTGGCTAGAGGTGAGATTGGTTTCGGAAAATGCGAAAATGTCATAGCGGGGAGAATGAGGAAAACGTTTGAAGTACGCAGTCCTCTGACAGTCTTAGAATAGGAAGACGAAGAATTTCTTAAATATATATCAAACTTATCGCGTTCACTTTGAAAATAAAGAAAAATTAACGAAACTGTCTCTAAACTTGATGGTAAATGTTTTTATTTTGACAAACGTTATTCAATTGACAGGGTTAAAATGAGTGCCCTTCAATGTCTTCTGGTCACCTTTTATACTCGACGTTGGCATTGGAATTATGACAAAATGCAATAATGCATTAAGGCGACCAGAGATGGAGTGTCGATAAGGTAGGCTTACCAAACATAATAAGGAAGCAAGTAAAATCTAAGACCGTCACGTCGTGTATCAGTGTTTGTTGTGAAAAGGAAGGTTTGAATAAATTTTGGTAGCTAGAAGAAATACCAAGTCTACGGAAGATAAGATATGCGAGAACCATTACCAAATGAGATACAAAGAACACCTGCGGAATCGCTGAATAGCATTATGAAGACAGTTCCGGCCCTTCCAAAAAATCCGTTTTTCCTGCTACTTCGATAGAAGTCATTCCCAATCGTGTTTATCAAAAAAATGTATAAGAGATTTTAGGCGATAAGGAATATTAAAACCTTCAGCGCATTTTGTGGTGGAATGGTCCAGTGGCCCAATCAAGGAATACGCTCTAAAAATAATAACATACGGTACAGCATTAGCCCCGTATTTGGCAATTTATGAAAAGATGTAGGAAAATGACATCATTGAAAAATGTAAATCCCCATGGGCCGCAACGGTTGTCTTAGTTTGTATTGACTATACGCACTTAAACAAAATTACTGTTTCATACCCATTGCATTGGATTGACAACAGTTTTCATGCTACAAAGAGAACGTAATTCAAAACAACACTCGACTAACAATCAGGATATTATCTAATCAAGATAATAGAAGAAGACACGGATAAGACTGCGTTCATCTTGCAATTTGGCATGTTTCGTGTTTTAATTGCATGCCATTCAGTTTACGAAACGCTCCAGCCACATATCAAAGGCTCATCGACAGCTTTCGAAATGAACTGCCAGGTAAACTTCTTCTGACGTTCCTTGTTGACCTCTTAGTATGCTCTAAATGTTTTGAAGAACACGCTGTGGACTTAAAACAAATATTTGAACTCCTAAAATAGCTCAAACTTAAGGTGAAGAGGAAAAAATCGAACTTTTGTTGCATTAAATTTAAATATTTTAAGCGCCTTATCACAAATCAAGGTATGCAGATCGACCCAGAGAAAACTGCTGCAATTTCCATTTCGCAATTTTCAATTTCGATGAGAGCCGAAAAATGGTAAACAAGTCATGTCCTTTCCTCAAACCTGTTCATGGTACAGGCATTTTATAAAAAAAATTGCTAACGTGTCTACCTCATTGAGCAACCATCCGAAGAAAAAGTCTTTGTTGAATTGCGGCGAGGAGGAGCAGACGTCGTTCGACGCTCTAAAATACTTACTCACAAGTGCTCCAATACTACAACAAGCCTGCGATGGTCAAGCCTTTTCCTTTAAGACAGATGCAAGTATTTATGTAATTATATAACAAACATACTCCCTGGTGTGTTATTTTAACCTCCCTGTAAACAATAGTGAAATTTGCAATTTTCTCATCGATATACCATCAAGAAGACCCAAATATATTCGCGAATCGCAACCAACAAAAGACAATTATAGGATCATTTGAAGGAAACGACGAGAACGTATCACGATGGACATCTCGCGGATATATAGTATACTGAATAATGGGACTCTACAGGTATTCACCCGAATCCGAAGCTGAAAATACCTAATTAGTGATACCGCTTCAAGAAAGGAAGCCAATTTTGCATAACTACCATGATGCTGCAACCGCAGGTCATTATGGAGTCGACCGAACTTTCTGCAGAATCGCTTCCCGCTACTACTGGCCTGGAATGCGAAATGATATAACCAAGTATATAGGTAATTGTCTTGCCTGCATAAGATATAAACCTATTAATAGGAAGCGGTTCAAACGGTTGCTAGTAACTAACGCTTCGAGGTACTGTCCATTGATTTTTTGGTCTATTGGCAATATACGTACAATATGGCTACCAATGGATTCTCAAAGCCGGGGAACTTGCTAGTAGATAGGTTGAGGTATTTGCGCTGCGGAAAATTGTGCACTATCCCCATTAAATGAAATATTTCTTCGCTATGGAATACTACGACGACAAGATGGACAACGGCTTACAATTCATTTCTGCGCTTATGCAACAACTTACTCACTGCCTCTCCTTGTGATTGGCCACCTTGTCGTAGTGATGGAGCTTAGTAGAACGCCCGATGACCCTAAAGGGCGATGACAGATTAGGATCACCCACACTGTAGGGTCTCCAGATAGGGCTGCCGAAGCCAAGAGATAGTCAACCCTAAATTCAGTGGCGGTGTGAGCATTAAGCAAACCGTGTCGAAGGATGAATGGTTGAGGGAAAATTCAACCGCTAAAGAGCTCTTTCAGGTTGCCTGGCCAGCACCTGTCGTAAGTGTGCTGTCGTTTAGGTAGACACGGCTATGCTGTGACGGTTAACTGTTGACACCGGTTTACTCGTGAAACAATGAACACAAACAACAACAACAAACAGAATAAACAAAACGAACAAACAACAACAATCGACACAAAAGGAAAGGACGAGGACGGAACCAAAACAAAAAAAGATAGAAACGAGACCAAACATACCTGAATACAGGGTTGTTTCAATCGAACTGGTGTCAGATTCTGACAACAGGTCAGGCTGCAGCTCAACTGTAGACATTGAGGCCTCAACGGCAAAGAAAAAAGTGCCATGCGTCAAAAAAAGCATGCGATCAGAAGTGCCAGGTTCCAACTTAATCGGATCATGGAAAAACCCGAAGACACCGAAGACGGACAAAGATAAAAACACGTTTCGCTGCGCGAGTAATACTTTGGCAGAGGCAGCCAGCAAACATGCATCAGGATTGCCAACACCCAAGCAAAAGGCAGTTAGTAAACCTGACAAGGCTACTTCCGGAAAGAAGAGAAAGTTGACTGCTAACAGTAAACCTACTCAGATTGAAGGGCGCCCAGGAGGACCGAGTACGAGTCACTCGATAAAAGGACCTACTAAAACCAATACAATGGGCGAACTGACGGGCAAACCTGTATCAGGTGTGCACAAGACTGCAGCCCAAAAGAACTACACGTTCAATTGACCGAGATCTCAGGATGAGGCTCACAAGACTCCAAAGAAGGCAAGGAACATTGATACAATGAACCGAACCTTCAGTGAAGTGGTAAAAAGTGATCTTCTGTAACGACTATGTTGGCTGAACAAATTCTTACCTACATTCTGGAAAAACCAGCAGCTACTCTACCCACTTTCACGGATGTCGGATGGCACGCTAGTGGCACAAAGTTGGTTGAATGCCATTATAAATGTTCGGTAGACTTCCTCCTGAAAGTAATACCAAAAATTAAAAACCCTTGGCCAAACGCCAAACTTGTGGTTAACCATTAGTCAAAGGTTCTAGTCAGACCAAGAGTAAAGGCTTGGCTGCCTCCGGGTCCAAGCGACACCGAACACATTTTAAGGCTCTTAAAAGGCCAAGATCCAGGAGTCCCTATGGGCAACTGGAACATTCTTAAGGCAGAGAAACATAAAGAGTCGGGAAGATTGGTCTCCTTCCTCATCAAGTTAATGAAAATGAAGGAGATCACCCCCAACTATATAATGACTCAGGTTTCCCTGAAGGTGCAGGGAAGAGATGGCCAGAACATCTAAAGTATGGCAGCCTCTTAAGGTAACCTAGATAACGCTGCCAAAGAGAAAACAGCAAACAACACCATCGTCTTGCCACCAGCTGTTTCAGAGGGAGGCAAAGACGAAGAAAGGCTCCACAAGGCAAAGAGCAGTGACGACTCGTCTAACGCAGACTGTAACGTCACTATCATAGAAAACTATGCAGATGGAGCCGGAACAGATAAATATGCACCACTCTAAGGCAGCCACTGCCAACTTATTTCTCCGTCTTTTTAAAGGCGGAGAAGAAATCGCCCTCATTCAAGAAGGGGAAACCTTATATCAACTTATTTCTCCGTCTTTTTAAAGGCGGAGAAGAAATCGCCCTCATTCAAGAACCGTGGCTCATCAAAGATGACCGCATCGCTGGACTTAGGGTGAAAGGGGAAACCTTATATCATATAAGGTCCATATAAGGTTTCCCCTTTCACCCTAAGTCCAAACTATAAATTTTGTTATTACTGTACATAAACAACCTATGAGACTTCAACAACTGTGGCCATGAAAAAGCTCCCTCAGGGTATTATAAAAGGACTGCGCCGCTCGCAGAAAAGTCACTTCTGAGTCGATCGGGAGTTTGCTATTTTGAGTATGGGAGTACACTACCGCCAACCAAAAGTAAGTACAGTCTGTGCGCGTTTTACACTTTTTTCAGTATTTTTCCTCAACGAGTGCTGCGGACTTTGACTGCATACTCGTGGGAGCACAAAACTGAACAAAGCCCGTTATCTCACGAAATTTAATTTTGTAAATTATTTATTTGTTAGATCAGTAAAATTGTTCTATTTTAAAATTAAAAGTTGAGTTGTCAATCGAGGTCCTCAATTCCCAGTTCTACAAACGCAACACCGAAGAAGAAAAGTGGGTTTCGCTGTGCATTTTTTTTCCATTACATAGGTTGATAAAGATTAAAAGTCTATCCCTACGGTTGAACAGGATTTTTTAAAGGATATAAAGAAAATAACCTCATCATTTTTAGGGAAAGAAAGGAAGTCGAAACTAACCTACTATAATATAAAGGAAACATTCAAGTTTTTGTTGATTTCGGAAGAACTCAAGAAATCAAAAGTCCACTTGTGGTTTTATGATTCGCAGTGTATGTGAAAATTTTAAGCTAGTCTTTTATCAAGTCATTTGTCCAAGTTATATACCTATGAAACAATTTGAGATTGAAGTACATAACTGTTTTGATATATGTATATTGTTATACAACAGAATGTGCCTATGTTTTACCCTAATTGCTATTTCCCTAACACACCAAGCTAGTTCTTCTTATAACTTCACCACACTAGTCGTTTGCAGAACAAACATCATGTGTGAGTTTTACTAAGTTTTGGAGACATAACTCTCTCTCCAATTTTATACCTCTAGAAGGAGGTGGAGAGATCGTTAGTCTCAGGTCTCGATAGCCAGTTTTTATCGATACTTGTTGCAAGAAAGTCATTCAGACAAACTTGTGTTATTATATATTTGTTCTTTCTTTGTACAAAATAAGTCGAATTTATTAAACATAATTGTGGCGTATTTTCAATCCCATAAATGGCGCAGTCGGTGCAAAAAAATTAAGATTAAAAACAGGTTGAATTTAAAATTGTAAAATAAATAAAAACTAAATGAGAAAAAAGGTATAAAAAAGTGTCGTATTTTTCGCAAAATAAACCCTTAATTAGTGGAATAAAAAAAATTGAATAACAAGTAAAATGAAATAAAATAAAGGAAAATGATTATAAAATTATCGAAAACAATAATTGAAATATCTAAAAAGAAAATATGGGAAAAAAAAACATTTGGACAAGCAAACATGTGAATAATTAACAGCATAAAAAAAAATTATTCCGTTAAGAAGACGCGAGCTTCCAAACAGTTCGTAAACAACCCGACAAAAACAAAGAAGACTCCCAACCGCAGGTGTTTTCATCATACAACAAAAAAACAAATTTAGTTCGAAAACAACTCAATCTAACCATGAGAAACATTTTTTTTTTGAAATCTAAGTACAAAAAACGTGTCTTATTTTTCGCAAAATTAACTCTTAATAAGTGAAATAAGAAAAAAAAAAACTAAAATAAAATAAAATAATGGAAAATGATTAGAAAATTATTGAAAACTATAACTGAAACATTAAAAATAAAATCTGAAAAAAATACATTTGGATCATGGAAAAAAATAAAAACATAACAAAAAATGTTTAACCGATAAAAAGGTGCGAGGTTCCAAACAGTTCGTAAACAAGTCGACAAAAAAGAAGACTCCTTACCGTTTCATACAAAACAAAACAAATTAAGTTCGAGAACAACCTTCTACTTTGTGCGATCAAACCAATTGTATTCTCTCTTTTATCCAACATTATTTTAAAAGCATCAATCAATAAGCTTTTTTTTTAAGCTATTATAAAAAAAACAAAACAAAAAGTGAAGGCAATTAAATCAACGAAAAAAAAGTAAAAACTACAAAAAAATTTATCTGCTGTGACCTGCGGGGAATGCTAAGAGTATAAAATTCAAAAGATTCAGTTCAGCGAGTGCAAACACCAATCAACAAATCAACCGAGATGGATGTCCTTTCCGTTGCAGATAAGTTTAAACTTATTTTAGATTTAATCAGTCAGCTTCCAGAATTTAACGGAAATACCAGTTATTTAATAGATTATATAGACACAGTAGACTCATTAGCACACATTCTAAACACGTTTGATCAGGGTACAATTGTATTGCTTTCAGGATACATTTAGGACAAGATTATAGGTAAAGTAAAAATAGAACTTCAAAAACATGGAAGACAAAATACTTGGCAAGAAGTAAAAAAAATTCCTTTAGCGAAATGCTTTCTTACGAATTGTTGATAGATCAAATGAGAACATAAGAGTAAAAACAAATAAAAAAAACTGAAAATATAACTTATTTACTTAGCAGAATGAATAATGTGTATCTTTTTAGCAATAACCAACACGATCAACAAGTTTTCGATTCAAGCAATAGAATGGCGCTAAGCGCTTTTAAAAACAATCTTCCTGAAAAAAACTAAGTCAATTATTTTTAGTAGAAATCCAAAGTGTTTGAATGAAGCCTACAATATTATTATCGAAATCAATCATCAATTTTGTGGTCCTAACGGTTATTCTCAATATTCCAGACAATCGAATCGCTTTTTTAACTTTAGTGATAGACAAGAAAATAATAATTCAGTTTCAAATAGCATCAATCGCAATAATTCTTACCTTACACATTTTAACAATTCGAACAATTCTTCCCATTACAATATTCAATCAAGACCAAATCAGAAAAATAACTACCAAAACAATCGTAATGCACCACAAAATCAAAATTACAATAGTCAATCTTTTCGAAACAATAGTAGCAGTAATAATATGCGTAACTCTAGTAACAAGCAAGCTGGTCAATCGAGAAGACAAATTGGGTATGCTCCTCGTTTCTTAAATTCAGAACCAATGGATATAAGCCTTAATGAAAACAGAAATTCTTTAAACGCAAACTCAAACTTAAACCGCCAAAATTTTCAGCGCAGTTGTCAAAACGGCTACCTTATATAGTGATCGAAAATCACGTTCGAAAACTTAGATTTATTATCGAATGTGGTGCCGAACACAGCATAATAAATCAAAACTTATTGAATCCAAAATGGCAGGTCCCGTCAAAAATCATATATTGAAAGACTTTGATAGAAACGTTAGTTCGTGCGTGGAATATGGAGTCCCAATCTTTAAAGAATTCAATGAGGGAAGTGATGTTTATGTTTCATGACCGTTTTGATGCATTAATTGGATACAATATCCTTCTTGGTCTAAATACGATAATTAATTACCAGACTAGACTTGTCATTACGGAAAACGCAAAGATAAAAATATATTTCGACGAAGAAGAAGAAATGTATGAAAATCTTATTCATCAAAACGAAAATGTTTTGAATGTTTTCTGTAGTGAAAGTGTCATCGCTAAAGTTCCGAAAAACCTCTTTGCAGATCACTTCAATAAAACAGATACTATATTTCAAAACTGAAATCATTATTAAATTCTTATCAGAATATTTTTTATAAAGAAGGCGACCCATTATCTTTTACCAACCAAATAAAACATCAGACAATAACAAAAACTAATGTCCCCATTTACACAAAACTTTACAGCTATCCTGAGATACATTCGTATTATTGTTCCAAGTCACTCTGAATGATTCAGATAAAATAAGCTTGGTCGACATCTTCAATAATGAACGTGACGGTTATGACAAAAAATTCAAAGCCGCGGCAGACAATAACCAAGAAGTTATGTCTACTGGTGCCACGATTCATAGTTACTTAGAAGATGGAACTCGATATATTTAAGTTTCATTTAAAATTATTCATAAAAAAACTAAAATGTCGTTCGAGTCAATAGAGAAAATAGTGATTTACTTAAAATTATGCAAGGACTCCTTTCTTCAAAAGAAATTTTCAGTGTACATTGCGAAGATGTATCACTTTACCTTTAGTTCCAAGACCTATACGTTAAATATTTTTCCTTAAATAAAAACCTTAGTCTATTAAAATCAACTAATAAATTAACAGATATCACAGATAGAAACGAATTAATAACAGTAATACAAAACGAGCACATAAGTAAAAACCGTTGCGGCATAAATGAAATGTTGGCTGAGTTAAAAAATGTTTACTATTATCCGAAATTACAGCTTGAAATCCAAAAATTCGTGAATAATTGCGAAATTTGTAATATTTCAAAACATGACAAACACCCACTTCAGATTCCGATGCAAATTTCTGAAAATCCAAAGCATTTTAATGACATCTTACACATGGATATTTGGCTCCCCGAGCGTGGAAAAATGTATCTTACCACGATTGACAAATTTTCGGAATATGCTAGCATCCACTTATTAGCAGATAGAAATTGGATCTCGATACAAAGTGCAATTAAACAGAGAATCCAGTTCCTTGGAAAACCGAACAAAATACTTTTCGACGGCGCTACCTGTAAATGCACTCAGCTGTAGACCAATTTCTTAAAGAAAACAGCAGCCTTTTTCACTAGACCACAGCATCTCTAAAAACCGGCAATGCTGATGTCGAAGACTTCATGGCACCTTCAATGAGCCTCTAAGAATTATGAGCGCCAGCAAAGATAGTTCTGACCTAGAAGAAAAATTGTTCAAAATTGTTACCATTTATAATTCTACAACCTACAATCAAATTGAAACCAATGGATTTCATTTTAAAAAAAAACTTGAGTACAGATGAAATTGAATCTTTGGCACAAAAATTTCAATAAGAAAAAGAAACACGAATAAACAACAAAAACAAAGCCACAGGAACCCCATTGAACCAATGAGCAAACATAGTTTTAAATCGAACTGTAGTGAAATCTTGACCGAAATACAAAAAAATAAACAATTTTGAGCGCGATGGAAATTACATCCTCGACACATCAAATATACGTAATATTGACTACCACAAAAAACAATTAAAAAGAAAATACAAATTTTAAACTAAATTTTAAAATAAATAACAAAAAATATAATAATTTTATTTTGCTGTTGTGTTGTTATTGTTGTGTTTTCTGTATCCATATTAGTTATTTATTTCGATTCGCATCTTTATTTTCTTTATTTCTCAGGTTTATTAAATTCATTTCCGCAATTAAGTAATAATAACTTTTAATTTCAATAATAATTTTTTAACATTTAAATACAAATCTTCTGTTTTTTTTACGCAATGTGGATCTGCAAACCAGATTTTACTTTCTCCTTTATTTCCGTTCCACTTTCCGGTAAATTGATAGTAGATCTACGAATACAGGATACAGGCATGTCGTTTATGATAATCAAAGTTTTGTTTACGAAACGGCCATTTCGCCTCGTTCATTGTTTGTTGATTCAGCGTTAGAGTGTTTCCTTACTCTAACCAATGATTGACCGTTATTACACACTGCATGTTTTGCAAGATTCAAATGAGTGCAAAAGAGAGGGAAGGTGAAGCAGCGATAACCTAGCCCGGACATGCACGGGTAGGATTTTCCTTGCATGTTTTAGACGTTTCCTTATCTCCTTCTTCTTTATTTTTCGGGTTTGCTTTGTTTCTACTTCTCACTCTTAGGATACAAAACAGATTTCAGTGAATTTATAATAAAATTGAATGATCCCTGGTCGATGTTTCCTCTATGATTTTACCCTATATCTTTTTTTTTCATTTCATTCCCTGTCTCAAAAACCATTATTGATATATAAAATTTCATCAACAAGTTCTTCATCTGCGAACAGCGAATAAAAAATAAAAGATAACTGTCAAAAAACGCGCAGCTCTAGCGCATCAAAAAATCTTCGTGTAATAACGTGCGCAGCTCGGGATGAGTTTTCAAAAGAAAATCACCGAAAATTGCACAGCGCAACTATGCTGTGTGTAATAGCCGTCATTATGTTTAGCATTTGTTTGCATTCATGTGAGGTTTTGAGATACACAAAATTAAGGCTAGGTAAATGGAATATTATCTTGTTCAACTGAGTGTTTGCTAATGGGAATACGTTCAATTTAGTAAAACGATTAAACATTATAAATGATTATGCAAAAATGCATTAGAAGTAAAAAATAAAATTAAGAAATGTTCCATGAAATAAACAAAAAATGTCAAAAAATTGATAAAAGGTATAAAACTAAAAAAAACTAATTAAAAATAAATAAATTAGGAATAAAAAAAAAACTAAATTTTTCTACAAAAACTTGTATAAATTAATTGTAAACAAACAAAAAATAAAACGAAATGATCCTCAACTGTTATATAAACAAAAAAAAACCTTAGTTTAACCTTTGTTCCGTTTAATCTCTATTGTGATACATAAGACTATGAACAATAATAACTGTGTAATGAAACTGCTATAAAAATATTTGAGTCTCGTTTATTAGAGTATAAAACTTAAAACATGTTTGTAAAATATTTGGAGATTAAGACCGTATATCAGTTATCAACTGTTATAACTGTTATAGTGCTGTAAATCTTTAATTAACTGAACTTAATTAACATTACATTACATATGACATTGATTAACGGTTATAAACATAAAAAAAACAAAGTTTGAAAATGTGCGATTAAATTAATTTCTTTAATTTTTTCTTATAATTGTCAGGATAGTACTGTACTTTGTCATATATACAAATTGATACATAAGAATTAGAAATATTACACTGTTTTTGTAGACCAAAAAAAAACTTAGTGGGGGAGGTGCTATATAATAGAATGTGCCTATGTTCTATTCCTCATCTTATGAAGAGTATGCGAAACAACTTACTAAAATACAATAAGTCTTCATCTGACGGAATTGTAAATTGGAAGGTAGTTGAATATCTTTTTAATACAAAGAAAAGCAATACTATCAAACTATGTCCAAAACTTACAAAACTACTGAGTCCCAAAAAATTAACATGAAGTTGGCTGCACGAGTCGGCTTTTTTATCAACTAAATGGAAAACCAACGCTCATACGGAATGAAACAAATTTGAATATTATACAAGACATGAAACTTTACGTACAATTCATTTACCCCATTAACGAAAGAGATAGACTATTCCGTTTTAAAGGTTTGGATTTAACAATTGAAAGCATTCTAAGAGCAACAGTTGTTGATTTCAAATACATTTGTGTTTGGAAATAATTTTGATCAAAACCCGTTAGAAAACTTATTTGGAGAACTAGCTCAACAAATAAAAACATATCTACTTCCAAAAACTTCCTTTTGCATCTAACTTTAAAGAAAATTTGACCAAAGAATGCATAAAGGCAGCAAATATTCATTTTCCAAATTGGTTCAACGTCTCTGATGTATGTTATGAGCAAAAACTTTATTTAATAAATTTTTAGATAGTAGTACTGCTCTGAAAATTCTAAATGTGTTCTTGATAGAAACCCAACCAAAAATAGGAATCCAAAAATCAAATCAAAAAATTGCAAAGTGTAATGAAAATTAACACGAAATGGTTTTATAAATTCAATGTCATTATTAGGAGGTTGGAATCCTGCCACATCCCTAGAAACTACTTCAGTAAAGGTGATTTGACTACAACATAATACGTAATAAAAGTAAGCAACAATGTTTTAAAAGTTAAACATTTTTTGGGCTAGCTTTTCAATTTCAATCTTTAGTCACCACATGCATTTATGTATGTATTGATAAATATCTTAATCCCGAAAAATTAAAATACTCACTTATAATACTGGTTCATAAATAAATATTTGGCAGTGGGGGGTGGTAAATGCGCCCGTGAAGGTATGCATTGACTATGCAAAAATGACCAAATTTTGTCGTCACAAACAAAAATCGTAGTTTAAATCTAGAAAAAAAATGTCTTGATGGATCCAAACGACATATTTAATAATATATTTAAAACTTGTTTCCGATTATTAAAATAACATTCCATAAGATGCTAGGGATCTGAGTTCAAAAACATACATAGTACATCGTTGTGTCTTTTAAAAACGTTGAAGCTTTTTAAAAGTTTTTTTTAAGTAAATTTCGTTTTCAAAGACCTTGTTTAGACGATTACTTTTGTGTGCGTACTGAGCAGTCATGTAGTGTCTACACACAGTAGTACTCACTGCGAAGTGAAATGGAACACTTATTTCTTCTTTCATCCGAGTACACATTATAACTCACGATCCGAACCAATTGTGATGTTCATTCCCCAACTTCACTACTCCAAGATCAAAATATAATGACAAATTGGAATAGAAACGGAACATTTCGTGTGTGGAACATTACTGCCCGCCCCGATTTTTAAATGAGCCTGTTTAGACGATTACTTTTGAGTGCCCCATGACGAGAGTTTGGTGGTGAGAGGAGTGAGAGGTAAGGGAAAGCGGCAGTCACGAAACCCTGTTTAGACGATTACTTTTGAGTGTGTAATGAGCAGTCATGTAGTGTCTGCACACTGTAGTGCTCACTGCTGCACAACTCTGATAAAGAAAAGGGGTGGAATGAGTGAATGGAGCATTTATTTCTTCTCTCGTCCGAGTACACATTTTAACTCACGATCCTCATCTCACAATCGAAGCAACTATGATGTCCATCCGCCAACCTCACAACTCCACGATCGAAATATAGTGACTAAATGGAATAGATAGGGAACATTTCGGGTGTGGAAAGTGGCTACCCACCCCGATTTTTATATTTTTTTCGTCACTGCCGCTTTCCCTTACCTACCTACAAACTATCGTCATGGGGCACTCAAAAGTAATCGTCTAAAGAGGCTCAAATATCGCTTCCTCCCATAAGCTTGAGAAATCTGTATAATATTTATCTGTGGTATGAGCTCTCTGCCACTTCATTCTTAATCGCTGCAAACACAAATTGCAAGAACTAAATTCTACATTCAACATAAAATTGGTCCTTCTGTTTAATTTAATCGCGCATATGAAAAAGTCGTGCATATTACAAAATCAATCTCAAATCAAAATTTTTTTGTGCATGTGCAGGGTGTATTCTTTCGCGCTCATTTCATATTAGACACGACATTTGAATGTTCAGAAAACCCTCGTGTATGAGCTATTGTGCAGTGCTAATTCGGAAAAACAAATTGTTTCTTTATAAACTATAGCGAGAATTCCCTCGCGACAATTTTTTTTTGAAATTATAACCGCGTTTTATAAATTTACAAAGAGTTTTTGTGCGCTTGAGTCAGCCACTTTACTAGGTGCTTTCACTTCCAACATTTGTTAATAATCTACCAAAATGAATACCTTAAAACAAAAACGTTGTAACGCAAAAGCCTGTTTTATTCGTGCGGTAGAGCATTTTTCGTCTATTCAAGACTGTACCGATTTAGAAATGTTAAAAGTTCAGTTAAGCAGCGTTTTCGAAGCATGTGCAGAATTTTCTTCGCTTCACTGCGCAAGTTTGAAGCACGTGGAGGAAGATGAAATTGCGGAATGTGAAAATTATTTCGGTCTATATGGAACCAAATATTTCGAGGCTCGTTCCGGTTTAAAAAATTCGCGAACGATTAAGTGCGGAAACACCGAAGTTTGCGGATTCTGTGCTTGAGCGTCTTGCTGACCAATTCACAACGCTTCTCAAAATTAAGATTTTCGGGAAACACGTATTCTAAGATCAATCTACCGATCTAATGACCAAAACAGGGCCTCGATATTGTGGTAATAACAAGGATTAGCCGTCATTCCGAAATTCATTTGTAGGTTCAGTCAATAACAAACCAAATCTGAGCTCAACTTAGAAATGTCATTATTTGAAATAATTTTTGCCGCCAATCTCATCAAACACATCCCGATTTTGGACGCCAATTACCTTGAGGCTTGGTACAGATTCGGGAAACGTAATGATCGCGTAAATCTTATCGTGCAATCTTTCGTTCATCGTTCACCTTTCTATCACTTTCTTCATCCCACGTAAAAACCCTTCGCTGAATTACAGATATTGCAGACGATGTAATTCGTGGCCTCAATGCACTAGGCAAGAAGAATTGGGAGCCGTGGCTAATTTTCCTGCTAATAGGTAAAGTTGATAACGAGAAAAAATAAGCGTAGCCTGCAGAAGTAGGTTCTCGTGATAATAGCTCTATAGCCGACCTTTTTGAATTTCTGGAACTCAGGTGCGACTCGTTGGAATCGTGCCAATCGTGTCAGACGGAAAATATGTTGTTTCCATTACATTTAAGATTTCGTGCCCAAGGTCCGCAGATATTCTGCAGTCTGCAGTTTCCCGGATGCATTCAATGGAGCGCCAATTGTTTCGAAATAATCCCGAATTGCATCCCCTTTACTCCAACTTCATGCAGGAATACCTCGAACTTGGACTCATGCAATTCTACTCGCAAAACAGCCCCGTGAAGACTGCGAGTATTACTTCGTTGATCCTGAACATGAGCAACCTATCGTCAAAGTATTGGGTTTGTTCTGGAATGCGACAAACGTATTGTTATGTGGGGTACAAGTAAGAAAACAAACAAAATGCTGTTAATGCGGTTCCCGAGAGGTTAAACTTTTTTTTATTTGTCTTTTCTTCTTTTCTTTTTTTTCTTACAAAATCAGAATCTCGATCCGTCCTAACCTCGCACCCAAAGTCTTCTTCCCAACTGGCTCGTCGCCCTGTCATCTGCCATCCCATTCGAGAGTCGAATTCCGTTGTTCATTGACGTTGCCAGATTCGTAACACTGCTCTCTCTCCTCAAGACTTTTGGGTCCTGCTGAGTCCAACACCTCCAGACGGATCAGGCAAATAGGGTGCCAATCGATTGACATGAACCACCTTCGAAGTTTTCTGAATCGGCAGTAGAATTCGGTATATGAGGTCAGTTATCTGGACTATCACTTTTGATGGACCCTCCCAATGTCGTTGAAGCTTCGGACAGAATCCTCTTCGTCGCTTGGGGTTCCAAAACCAAACTTCGTCACCGACCTTGACCTTGTGTAACTCATCTCTAGCCGTTTTCTGCACCGTGTCCATTCTTTCCAGAAGCTGCTGCAAGTAGTCAGAGCCCGTCATGTTTCCATTTGGGGGCGCCATGAACCAGATCCAGTGGCAAACGAAGTTCGCGGCCCAGGAAGAGTTGTGCTGGTGAGACCCCGGTTGAGCTATGGATCGCAGAACGATATGCGAGCAGTGCCAGTTGTAAATGACGGTCCCAGGTATCCTGATTACGATCGACGAACTTTGACAAGTAATCCAGTAGCGTCCTATTAAAGCGCTCCACCATTCCATCGGATTGCGGTCTCGAGGGCGTTGTTCGAGTCTTCTGTGCTCCAAGTCTGTCCAAAGTTAATTTGAATACCTCCGCCTCAAAGTTTCGTCCCTGATCCGAGTCGATCGTGTTAGGTACTCCATATCGGCAAAACACTGATTCCGCCAATTGGTCGACTACAAGTTCCGCAGTTTGGTTTGGTAGAGCAAAACACTCCGGCCACTTGCTAAAGTAGTCCATTATAACGACAATGTATCGATTTCCTCGGGTAGTTCGGGGTAGCGGTCCAAGAACATCAATCGCGATTCTTTCAAATGGTGCCCCTACTTTCGAGGGCTGCAATGGAGCACAAGTTTTCTTGGCTGGTCCCTTTCTTGATGCACACTCTTTGCAGCGAACACACCAAAGGTGAACATCCCTAGTCCTGCCAAACCAGTAAAAGCGAGATTTAATGCGGTTGTAAGTCTTAAACACTCCGAAATGCCCACCAGTTGGTTCATTATGGAACGACGATAAGATCCTTGGAACAATGTTGCGGGGAAATTACGAGAAGCTTGGAAGTTTCGCCATTGTTAGACACCCAATTTCTGACGATTATTCCATCGTCCAACGCCAGTGCTTCGAATTTAGTCCAATACGCCTTCACAGCGCTGCTCTTTCCTGCTATCTGTTCCTTTGGAGGCCTCATACCATCTCTCAACCATTGTCTAACGATAACCAAATCTTGGTCAGCCAACTGCTCTTGCTCTAAGTTTGCCGGTACAACTTCACAGTTCAGAACATTCACTTTCAGCCCTTCATGCTGTTCTCTCAACTCACAGTGTCTACAATCGACGCATGGCCTTCGTGAAAGAGAATCCGCATTCCCATGTTTACTTCCAGGTCTGTGTTGAACATGGAAGTTATATAATTGTAGACTCTCTAGCCAGCGCGCCGTTTTCCCCTCTGGATCTTTAAAATTGAGTAGCCAGCGTAACGAAGAATGATCCGTCCGTAAAAGAAATCGCCTCCAAAATAAAATAAGTTATGGTGAAAATGCTTTATTGCCTGCACCACGGCTAGAAATTCTCGTCTAGTCACGCAGTAGTTACGCTCAGCTCGATGGAGAGTGCGCTGTAATACTCCAATACTACTTTCCGTCCTTCCCGTCTTTGACTTAAGACTGCCCCGATTCCAACGTTGCAAGCATCCGTATCCAAGATAAACAGGAAAAACCAGTATTGGCGCCTGTGTCAAACAAGTTTTAAGTTTTATGAAACCTTCGTTTGCTTCGGGTGTCCAACTGAATCGGCGTCGTTCCTCAGTGAGTTCACACAATGGTTTCGCAATTGTACTGAACCCTTCAGTACAAGCCGCTGTGAGTCCATAGCAAACTCGTTAAGCCCCTCCTTTGACCCCTGAATTCTATGACGAAGGTGCGAATAACTGGTGCGTTCGTCCAAGCCGAAACGTTGACGTAGTAGACTAGCCAGCCGACCGTACTCGAGCTCTCGGTCTAGTGGCATCGAACTAAGTACGCTAAGAGCTTCACCGCGAAGTTGCATTACTAGTGCGTTGGCTTTTTGCACATCTGTCCAACTGTAACTGTGATAGAAGACATAATGGAACGCAATAGAAATGAAATTGGTAAACAAATGAATATGGTTAAATCAATAATTAATGAGAAATTGGAACACATGAATAAAATGGAAAGAATACAAATAGAGAAAGGTGAAACAATAAACGAATCAATCCATGAATTAAAAAAGCAAAGAGATGAAATCGTCAAAGCGGTAAAGGCAGTTTCAAACCAAAATACTGGACCAGATAAGGAGGGTAACCACTTAACATACACTTCGATTGTTAAGAACCCGGGCGTTAGTGCACAAGTTAAAAGAAACGAACCACCTGTCATTGTAAAGCCAAAAAAACCTCAGGAGAACAAGGTAACAACAAATAAAATAAAAGAAAGTATTGACCCGGCATCATTACTGATAAAAGTAAACAGTGTGATGAATAAAAAAGATGGTATGGTTGTCATCAACTGTGACGACAAAGAATCCAGAGACGCTATCGAGAAGGAAGCAAAATATAAATTAGGAAGTGATCATGATGTATTAGTCCCTAAATTAAAAAGTCCTTGTTTAATAATGTGTGGATTAAATAGTTGTTGGGAAATCGAAAAATTTGAAGAATCATTAAAGAATCAAAATAAAATAAATGGACCCGTTAAATGTTTAAAATTTTTTAATGCATTGAACAAGAACAAAAACAACGAAAAAATATATAAAGCAATAATTGAAATTGAAAGTGATGACTACAAAGAAATAATTAATAAGGGGAGCCTAAACATTGGCTGTGGTCGGTGTTTTGTGTATGATTTTATACCAATCAAGCGTTGTTTTAAATGTTGGGGCTTTAATCACGAGGCCGAAAATTGTTCAAACAATGTCGTTTGTGGAAAATGTGCTGAAAAACACGAAACAAAGAGCTGTGATAAAAATTTAACTAAGTGCAATAACTGTGATATAGCGAATAAGAAACTAGGATTTAATTTAGATGTTAACCATGATTGTAGAAGTTATGTGTGTGAGGTGTTAAAGAAAAAAATTGAAACTCAAAAGGGAAGAATTGCGTACTAGCAATCAAAGTCATCAATTTGCTATCTTAATATTTGTGGATTAGTAAATAATTTTGATGAACTTAAAAATATGGTTGTCAATGAAAAGTTCGATATAATAGCTCTTTCAGAAACTCATTTATCAGAGGATGTTCTGAACAATGAAATTCAAATAGATGACCATAACTTGTTAAGGTGTAATTCTGAAAATACTAGAACTGGTGGCGTTGTGATGTATGTGAAAAAACATATATAGTACAAATATTGAATTTTACTGAATAGTAAACGAAAAAAGTATATGGTGGCCTAAATGTGATTTGTGCCTCGGCAATTATAAATGTTTAATGGTAGCTTTATATAAATCTCCAAGAGTGTCTGACCGAGTTTTCTGTGATAAATTTTCGGAAGTAATAGATGAAATATGTGAAAATGATAAAGATATTATTGTGGTAGGTGATTTTAATGTTGACTGGTTTGCCACTTCAGATACATATAGGAAAAAAATCTTTAAAAAATATCTGATAATTCATTATATCAACTGATAAGTGAGCCTACTAGAATCTCAAAAACATCTAAAACTCTAATAGATTATGTACTCACTAACAACATAAACATCGAGGTTAAAACAGAAAAAGAACTGAAAATAAGCGATCATGAGACAATAGTTATCAAAATGAAAAGGAAAAACCAAGCAAAAATCATTCCGAAAAAAAATAAAATATTTAAATATGATAAAAGTAAATTTAATCGCGAACTGTTAAACAGTAAAATAACATCTATTGGGAACATTGATAACAACAAAATTGCTTCGACATTATTTGTTAAAAATTGAATAATATAGTTGGGAAGTTTACGAAAAAGATAGTTGCAAGATGTAGTGATAATTCTTGGTTTAATACTCATTTACTTAACCTTAAGAAAGAAAAGATAATTAAAAGGAGTAGGGCTATTCTCACCAACACTGGAAGATTTACACAACTGCGAGAAACCATTATAAAAGACAAATTCTTATAACTAAAAGGAAACACATTAAAGAAAAAGTTGATAAATATATTTTAAAAAAAGAAGATTCGAAAATAACATGTGTTGATTTCTATAATGGTCGTTCGACGGATAACGAAGATATTGCCAATAAATTTAATAATTTTTTCGTAAATAGTGTATTAGAAATTAATGAATCGATACCAACTATGCCATATGGTAATCTAATAACCGACTTCGGGTACAACTTTGAATTTAAGTGTGTTTCGTTGTCTGATATCCGCTCTGTGCTCATTCAGTTAAAAAATAAAAAAGATTGTAACACATTGTATCCAAAGACTTACTTAGAAAATTTTGAAATTTTAGGACCAGCCTTACAAAAAATTATTAATAAATCTTTCGAAGAAGACATTTTTCCGGAATCTTGAAAAGAATCTATAGTGAGTCCGATTGAAAAAATATCAAATACCAAAAAATGTGATGAATTCCGACCAGTGAACGGTATGCCCTTGTATGGAAAACTGTTAGAAAAAATAGCGTTTAAGGAACTCGAACATTTCTTCGAAAATAAAAACAAAATAATTGAATCCCAATCTGGTTTTCGCAAGAAGCATTCCTGTGAAAGTGCCTGTAACTTAGTTATAACAAACTGGAAGCAAAGTGTTTCGGAAGGAAAATATGTATACAGTGCTTTTATAGACCTAAAGCGCGCTTTCGAAACAATAAATCGCGCGATACTCTTAAGGAAATTGCGAAAATACGGAATTAACAACTTGGAGCTTAAATGGTTTAAAACGTACCTAGAAAAGAGAACTCAAAAAGTAAAAATAAATGGACATTTGTCGAACCCAAAGTATGTTGAACTGGGAGTTCCTCAAGGGTCTGTCTTGGGTACTCTCTTATTTGTCATCTATATCAACGACATAGTTTGTGTTTTAAAACACTATGAAATCGGCCTTTTTGCTGATGATGCACTGATTTACATAACTGGTGAGAATATCGAAGAATGCCACAAAAAGATCCAGGAAGACCTCGATAATATATATGTTTTGTTATGCCAAAATAGGCTAAAATTGAATACGAATAAAACCAAATGTATGATTATATCGAATAAAAACAGTGTTTATTTTAATACAAGTTTATTAATGGAGAACCAAATAATAGAACGAGTTGAGAAAATAAAATATCTTGGTATTATGATAGACAGCAAACTAACATTTGAAAGTCATATTGAATATATATAGTATGTAAAAAGATTGCTAAAAAGATAGGTTTTATTAAAAGGATACGTAGAGATGTAATGTTGTTATCAGCTATTAATATTTATATTGTAATTGTAAAACCACATTTTAAATATTGTACAACTGTTTTGTTTTTATGTAACGAAAGTGCAATTGGTAGACTTCAAATACTGCAGAACAGAGCTATTTGAAATGTTTTAAAGTGTAATAGATTTACATCGATTAATTCCATGTTAGAAGCTCTGAAATGGCTAACGGTAAAGCAAAGAATCGTCATGAATATGTTAATGTTTGTCTTTAAAACAAAAAATAACTTAATGCCATAATATTTATCAAGATATGTTCAGTATGTAAGTGAAGTACAACCATATTCGTTTAGAAATATGAATGAGTTAAGGCTTCCGAATTTTCTAACTACAAAAGCTCAAAATTCACTGATCTACAAAGGTTTTAAGATCTTCAATGAATTACCAAGGCATGTTAAAAACGAATCCAATGTAAATCAATTTAAAAGAAGTATTGTGAATTGTGAATGTATTCTCATATCGCGTAATTCAATCCAATCCATGCGGCCGTCGTTTTCGCTTGCTCAACATCCTCTACCGGTGTTATAACTTGCAGAATCGTTGAGGCAAATACGAAAGTGGCCTTTCTTGAGCCTGTTTCCATACCTCGTCTCGAACTTTGAGGAGCGTGAAATCGCCTATCAGTATCAAAATCGAAGAACATATGCTTGGTACGATTACGAAATTGTGCTTCATTGGCTTTCATCACCTCGTTGTCGCTGGATATCCTTTGTTGCCAATCGCACTGCTGCCATTCTCGAGACTCTACCCTGATACTCTTGGTGCTATGTTCCCTCGGATTCAAACCCTGCTGAATATGCTGCTCGTGGGGTTCCTCCTTTCAATCACAGTTTATTGTGGACGGGTCCTACCTGGCTATCTCTGCCAGAACAGCGATTGCCGACATCTAACATCTCTACGACATTCGCGGACTGTAAATCTGTAAAAACAGAAGAAAAATCAGACTCAAGACATACAGTCGTCGTGTCGTTTGATGGGCTTGTGTTTCGTGACCTTATAGAGAAAATTTCATCGTGGTATCGTCCACAACATATAGTCGCACGCTGTTTCCGGTTCATCGTCAACTGTCGACTCAATATCTCCAATGGAACATTTCACGGCTTAATATTCGCAGAAATCCGAGTCCTCAGGATAGCCATCTTAAAATTCGTTCAAATCAACGCTATTGAAGATGACATCGAGCACCTGAATACGAAACACCAACTTCTTGCGAAATCGAAGCTCTTGAGGTACTCATCTTTTTCTTCATCTTCTTCCAAGTTATGACGCAGTCTCATCCCTTATTGTTTCAGATATTCACCAACGTTATTTGCACGCTGAATTTTTCGAGACGTTTGCGTTCGTTCGACATTAATTTGCTCATTTGCAAAATCATCCACAGGTGCTAGCCATTAATTCATAGGTGACCTTTCATCTCATCGCATCCAACTGAGTCACCCATTCTCTAACACTGGTTGTAACCTCGTCGGCCATTGACGATCAAATTGTCTCGTTGTCGCAAGCCAAAGATCTCCAAAGCCTTCATAGCCTTGTTCATATGAATGTCTACGAAAGCCATCCATCTTGAGCTGGTAAGCGACCTCACCACCGATGCCTTTATTAACTACAGTTCCTGAACCTTACCATCTGGATGTTCCACCACGCCTGACTCATTGGAACCACATCCAAAGCATGACACAAGGGTTCTGGAAGCGATGGCACGCGGAGTATCTCATCACTCTGCAGGAGCGAACAAAATGGCAGCGAATTAACGCAAACCACAAGATTGGAAATTTGGTGGTCATAAAGGAACCGAATCTTTCCCCTATGAGGTGGTTATTAGATCGAGTCGAATCCGTGTAACTTGGAGCCGATTGGCGTCAGCGTCGCTACTATCCGCATAGCTTGTTCGCCCTGTTACAAACTGGCGCTTCAACCGATGTCCTGAAATCTGTTCCAGGGTTTTTTTTAATTTAATTTGTATATTTCAAAATTCATTTCAATAACCTTAACCTAATTTAATTAAATTCAATTTACCTACCTTTTGTTATACATATCTTAACTTAAACTCATTTTCATTTCGTAGCTTTGCTCATCATTTAAATTTATTTGTAATGAGCATCTTATGATCAACGATTTTGTGTCTGCTGACTCATTACCCATGCTGATAGAGCTTTATAGTAACAAACTATTGTTTCCGCGAAACTTGTGAGTAGGCGAGAGAACGAGGATGGGCTCGTTTAATTGATCGTAAGAGCTCTCTGCCACTTCAATCTTGGTCGCTGCAGACACCACAACATGACCCTTGGGAGGCTTAGTACAATTTCTTTTCATATGTTTTTCTCTATATCGAACAAAATTAAAATTCGGTGAAATCGGGTAGGACACCCGATGAACGACTATCATTTTTAATATTATTGCTCACTTGTGGCGGTTTGAACAAATTCAAGTGAACTAAAGTATGGTGGCGAGTTTTGCATTGTAAACAGCTAGCCCTGATTCGGCATTTCGCTGAAGAGTGGTTGTGGCTTAATCAATTATAACACAACTTTTGGTCCCTAACGAATATACTATGAGATGGAAACGATATTGATTAAAATAGTGTCCATGGAGGTACCCACGATGAGATGGAAACGAAATTGATAAAAATAATGTCCATTCGGGAAGAAAGTGGTTCCCTTAACACTTAAGGCACGAAAACTTGACGACGGCTAAACTATTTACATTACGTCATGTTCGTGATTGAGACAAAAACGGATATACTATGCTTATCCTGAACCGTAAATTAATGCCGTATTGGCTGGAAATAAAGCTGATTCCACAACTGCAAAATTTAAGCGGAATAAAATTAAACAACTTGTTTTAAACGTTATGAATGAATTATACTTTATTTCTTTGTTCCCGAGTCTATTTATACAAGTACGTCAGAAAATATCGCATTTATTTTTTTTCTTGGGTGTGGGTGGCTTCAACGCTTCAGTTTGTTGGTGACGTCAATGTCTCCAACATTCTCCCACTACGAAGAATTGACTACGCCTCTGACTTGCACGGCACTATGTTCTGCTACCACCCTCTTTGGTCTTCTGTCTTCTTTCAATACTGGTTTGCTCGATTATTCTGGTACATGCAAAGAAACAAATTGTTAATCCATACAACAAGCACCAAAGGTTGCTCCTCAGGCCTCACGACCTGGAGCACCTAGTGGTGATGCTGATCTGCTGGCTATTTTGCTTTCTATTCAGGGGCAAATAAGTCAGCTGCAACAGCAAATTCAGGAACAAGCGACACGCGTAGATCGTATCTACACTTTGTTGCCGAGTCTAACGCGCCTCCAGTCGTAATGTGTTCGCTGGTGGAGAAACCCTTAAAGATTCTTTCAGTAAATGTAAATTCGCGAATAAATATCGAACGAAGAGCTGTACTCTTCAAGTTGCTAGAAGACCAAAGTCCCGATGTCCTTCTGGCTAGCGAAACCAAGCTCTCTCAGAGGCACAAATTGAGGCACAGTCAGTATCATATCATAAGAAGAGACAGACCCAACTCCAACGGAGCTGAAGGCGTATCTATCTTCATTAGAAAAAATCTGCGTTTTAAGGTTGTGTACAGCGGTGAAGTGCGTAGATTCCAGGTGCTGGAGGCTTGCATCATATGTATCCCCCTCCGCAGTGGGAAGAGGCTGTATATGATTGCAGCCTATGCACCTGAAGCTACTCAACAAACCTGTTTTATCTCAGAGCTCGAGACACTTTTTCAAACTTACGTCAGGGCTCGGAGGAGAATTATTACCTCATGGCCGGAGATCTAAACGCCAAACATAGCAATTGGAGAAATCATTCACCAAATACTAGAAGGAACCTACTATTCAATTGGTGGGGTCAGAATAGTGTCGAGTATCGTCTCGATTTAAAAGCGACGGATTGTCCGTCTTATTCCAGATCAGGATCCTATATAGATCTTATGCTGTTTGACGAACGGATACAGCTGACTAACATGGACCGACGAACAATAAACTGTCTTCACACATTCGTGTACGACAGTGACCATTGCGGATTTAGTGCCGTTATAACGATTCCCAACGAAATTGCGGAACTGGAGGAGTATGTTCAAACGCACTCTTACAACTATAGTAGGGCGCGGTGGACTCGCTTTTCCCGAACAATGACAAAAGCACTCTCCTCGAACTCGCTCAACCCACCGTCCAATAGGAATTTGTCGAACGAGGAGATTGACACTTACCTTAAAAGGATGGACGACACATTAAAACAAACAATGGACAGAACAATTCCTTAGTACGAACTAACGGACAATGTAAACATTCACCGCAACGCTACGATCGAAGCTCTACACCGACAAAAGAGTAGGCTACTGACGAGACTTCTGTCCAGACGTTTCATCGACCCACAAAACTTGGAGGTTAGGACACTGAAATCACAACTAAAAATCCTACAGCAATTAATTCAGCAAAATTACCGTGCTGCAATTAATTCACATTGGAATAACAAAATCCGGGCTGTTGAAGCTAGCAATCCTAGTATGTTCCCCGAAATTAATAAAATCTTTCAAAGAAAAAATCAGAATGAGCTTCCGTGTCTTAAGCTCCCCCGAACTACAGACAACGAACAAGTACTTGTGACAGCAGGCATAGATCCAATAGAAGCAGAAGAAGGAGAAAGTTGAAGAAATGGGTGCGGCGTTGTGTATAAGGTGAATGTAAGCACTCGCCCGAACCATATCTTGGAAAATCGTGTCCTATTGCACAACTTTTACTTTCGATTTGACATTGAACACTGGCGATCGGAGAACACTGGTTTTACCGTGTTCAATGACGATAATTTAGCAAATGATGTCATCGCCAATGAAGGGATTCACCCTCCATTCATATCAAAGGAAGATCTCCTGATCATTTTCGGTTCACTGAGAAGTAAGTAATCTGTGCGAATCGACTTAATACCAAACATTGTTCTTAAACACCTTCCTCTAGAAGCGGTAAACATTAACACTACCCTGTTTAACAATTTGCTGAATAATGCACATTATCCAGCTCATTGAAAAACAGCGGTGGTGCAGCCCATTCCTAAACGAAATAAAGACACATCCAATCCGGCAAATCAAATTGAGGACAAAAATATTATTCCGGATAACCGATTCGGTTTCAAAGCGGGGCATGACTGTATACATGCCGCGTCTAAACTGGTATCGGATATCCAATGGAACAAAGGTAAGAAACAATGCACGGGTGACTTGTTGATTGACTTGGAGAAGGCCTATGACACTGTATGGTTGCAGGCAATCTATGACACTGTATGGTTGCAGGCAGCTTGACCAGCTCGGCATAGCAAACCGCTGCTGTACATAATCTTATATATGCTCATCAGCAGACAGTTTATTGTGAAAAATGGCAGTGTGGTGTCTACTTTTGAAATTAAAAACGGTCTACGACAGGGTGTAGTAATTTCGCCGATTTTATTTACGATCTTCAAAAGTGATCTTGTTGGATCTCTCCGCCAATCCATAGCGTACGCAGATGACTTGATCGCGTACAGGTCAAGTCCGAAGATCGAGGTCATTGTAAGTCTTTTGCAACGTGACTTCGAAAAGGTTCAGGGATATTGCGATGATTGGAAGTTGAAAATCAATTTTCAAAAGGACTCCATTGTCTGGGGCTTCTAGAAATACTAGAAAGAAGTGGCGAATGTTCTCTATTGAGTGACAAAACGGACATCCATTACAAATCGAAGTGTTGTCAGATACCTTGGGATCTGGCTAGATCAATATCTATATTTTAACAAACATATAGATGCTGTTCTGGCCAGAGCCAAAGCGACCTTTGCCTTGACAAAGAGGCTGTTTCACAGCATTCAACTCGATGCCAAGGTAAAGGTGATCTGCTACACGGCCCTTATTCGGCCTGTCCTTGCCTATGGCTGTCCCGTTTGGTTTAACGTGGGAACAAACTTAATGGAAAAGATACGGGTTTTCGAGAGACGATGTCTTAGGGCTTGTCTCCATTTATATAGAACTCCAGAGTCTGAGTACAAAAAATTCTATAGTAATGAGGTCCTGTACAACGGGGCCAACCTGATCAGAGTGGACAACTTTCTGATAAAACTTATTCGAAGTCACATTGCAAGAGCAATGACTTCGACCAACAACTTGACCTCCGGGGCTTTCTACCCCAATGATATGCACCACGAGACAGTGCGCCTTAACGGCTTTATTCCCCCTGAAGCTTTTCTCTATCTCGATAGAAAGGGTCTGGTCCAGGATAGATTAGCGGTACCGTTAATCTTCCAACTTGGTCGAAAAGCTGTGGACGGGCGAGTCAACTACGACCAAGACGTCGCAAGTAGCTCACCGGAGACCCTCAGGTTCAGTAGGGCGGTGTCAGACCGCGACAGAGTGGATGTCGAAAGGCAAAACAAACATTATTGGTAGTTGGGCGGAGAATGAACTTCGTCGTTGTGTGTATCTTGGGTGCCCTTAAGGCAAATCATAGCATGTCCTGTTAGCCCTGGCCGGCTTACATATATATTAGGAAGTGTAAGTAGTGAGTAATTAGTGAGTAACTAGTCTTAATTTTATTTTAAGTTAGATTAAGGTTTTATGTTTAGGATAAGTTTTTTAGTTTTGTTTTAAATTTAGATTAAGTAAAATCAAAGTCCCGACACTAAGTTTTTGTATTAAAACAACAAATATTTTCTAAGTATTAGTCAATAAATAGTTAAGTTAATTAAGCTAGATTTAAGCATTTTTGTTTAGCATGTAAGGTTATGAATTTAAAAATAAAAAATGCATATAAATTGAAATCGAAAATAGTTAATGCATATGAAGCAATAAGAATAGGAACACAAAATAATCGAAGAAAATTAAAACCGGTATCCGACAAGATTACAAGGGAATGTCTAACATAAACTACTCTGGTCATCTTTTTACGCAGGATCCCGTTCGTATTTGATCGCTTTCTTATTTTGCTTCCTCATTCGCATATGCCGCGATTGATAACAGATATGAATGAACATTGATTCCCGTTGCGTTTGTTGTGCTATGATGCCGATGGCTACGCTGATCGGGCTTTCTCGTGCAGATGTTGTTTACTGTCGTGTGAACCGTATAGTACTTGGGTTCTCGGGTGAAGTATTCTTCGGGAGTGCGCGTTTTAATTCGAGTGCTTTTATATAGTTTGTATTTTATACCAATTCAATTGAATATTATAATTATTTTGTGTACAAATTTGATTTGGACGGGTCCATCAATGCTGTGCGTGTGTGTGTGGTAGTTCTGTCATGTGGAAATATTTTTGTTGAACGATTGAAATCTCTCGGTGTGTGTTGTAAAATGTGTAATGTGGTTTTAGAGAAATGCATGTAGTATGTACGTGCATGTATGTATGTAAATGAGTAAGTGAACTGTAAATTTTATATGCGTGAGTGCAATGTGTGTTTACAAACTGAGTAGGGTATGGAGAACAGTAATTGATGGGTGATTTGCGAAAGAGAAGTGTGTGATTCTGCCTTTCGATTGTGTATGATTTGGGTTGCATGATCACATTGGGGTGTAAATGTTTGCGATCGGGTTTGTTTAATTATTTAAAGGGTGATGACTGTTTTCTAGGAGGTACCCTGTGTAAACCTGTGATATTCTTGTGTGTTGCTTTCATTGAAAGGCAACGGACAAAATTTGGTGAAAGGACGCTTTAATTCCCCTTGTTGAGTTTTTAACTTGACTACCCGGATAATATTGTCGGTTCCAGGGTAGGTGGCAATGATGCGGCGTAGGTTCCCTTTGGCGGACGGAGTTCGTTCTTCCTTAACTAGTACCAGGTCTCCTACCTTGAGTTGTGGCTGAGCCTTCATCCATTTCGGCCTCTGTTGTAACCGGCCAAGATAATATGCCTGCAATTGCTTCCAAAACATTTGCAGATGAACTTGGATTGTCTTCCATCGATCTGTATAAATTTGCTGACCGACTGTCAAATCTGTTTCAGGAACTGTGAATAAGGTATAACCAATCAAAAAGTGTGCAGGTGTAGAAGCGTTAAAGTCGTCTGGGTCTTCACTAAGTGGGGACAGCGGCCTCGAATTAAGACAAACTTCGATTTGAGCTAAAAGTGTGGTGAGCTCTTCGAATGTTAATGTCCCGTTGCCCACAACCCTTTTATGGTGAAATTTAATGCTTTTAACGCCAGCTTCCCACAAACCTCCAAAGTGGGGAGAAGCTGGGGAATGAAATTTGACTTTGTTCCTTCTGTGGCTAGGATGTTTGCAATTTCCTTCCAGTCCCTTATCCCATCCTTCATCAGTCTTCGAAGCTCCGCGTCTGCGCCTACGAAGTTGTTCCCGCAGTCGCTGTATACTTGCGCAGAGACTCCACGCCGTGCGGCAAATCGCCGATACGCTGCAAGAAACGCTTGGGTGGTTAAGTCGCTCACTGTCTTGAGATGCATAGCCGTAGTGGCCAAGCAGATAAATATAGCCCAGTAGCCCTTGTGGCACTTAGCTCCTCGTCCTTTCCATGCACGGGTGTTAATTGGCCCTGCGAATTCTAAAGCAGGTAGTACAGCTGTTGATGTGCTTCTTCACCGTTCTTTTGAGTTGCATGATCCAGTATTTCTGTCCAAGAAGTTGCATCATGACCTGAATACCACCATGTTGTGTTTTGATGTGTGCTTCCCGAATGAGCAGTTATGAAATTGTGTGATGTGCATTTAATATGATGGGATGCTGCTGGTCATAGGGAATGTTGGCATGCCTGAGTCTATTAGAATCATTTGTATTTTTATAAATCAACACAAGCCTTTCATCAACATGCATACATGTATTTAAATCTCGCTAAGAACTTTCTTTTTAATTTGCATCACAATCAACTCCTTCTTCTAACCGCCAACTGGTAAACTTGTCTAATAAAATTGTCTAAATAAATATATTGAATTTAACTTACACTAAACTTTATCGTTTTCTTTGCAAGACCCAACAGAGTCTTCGACCCACACGAATGATACCGTGGCCGTCGACAAATGGGGGTAGGGAACCTGTACCTCTTGTTTTGGCGATTCCTCCTAGGTGACTCGAAAAAGGATTCTTGTCGATGCTTCGAGTTCCGCCGGGGAAAAGGACCTTCTTATCTGTTTGCTGATATCGTTTTCCAGACTTCGGACGTAGTGGCAAAACTTCGTGTGGTGAAGTCGGAAGTTTTCAACAAACCTACGCAACTATCCTGACTAGTTTCTGGAACCAACCTATGAGCCGACATATGGGGTTTTTTCCATTACATCCGCTCGGTGAACCTGGATTCGTTTTCAACTTTCCTCTTTTAAAAAGTCTGTTGGCTGGTGGGGAATGGAAAAGGATGATTTAGTTATCGGATTGAAAGCAAAGGAGAGAGAGATCAAGAAGCAAGGACGGTTTTTTGCACTAATGTCATGGGAATTAAGGCAATATTTTGTGGTAACGGAGTATCAGAACAAGGTTAATGTATGACCTCTGTTTAAAGGATCAACGATGGCAGACAGTCAGATTACTTTGATTCAGAAGATGTTGCAGAATACTTCTGGGCAAGGAGATGATAATTACAATGATATCACAATTACTTATCATTTCGATTACTCTAAGTGGAATAATTTCCAAAGGGGGGAGGCTACGGGACCGGTTTCAAAGTATTTGGTCAGTTGCACGGTTTATCAAATCAGTTCTCGAGAACCCGTCAGTTTTTTGAGGAGTCATTTATATATTATCGTGATCGACCCGACCTAATGAAGATCACTGACGGCGAGATTGTTAACAGAGACCCCACCAAGAGAGTCTTAAATTCGGAATATCTTAGTTAAGATATTGGCCCAGGGAGACAACCAAGTTGTCTGCATATTCTAATCTCTGAACCCTCCTATGTCGACTCTGGATATTAAAAACCATCTGACAGATATCGTGAGCAATAATAACGCTAATATCAAAGCAATTCGCGGGGCTGCCAAAAATATAGGACTGAAAATCAACGAAGACGAGACGTTGCAATCAGCGAACCTATTGTTATACGGAAAAGTGATTATTTTTAGAGAAAAAGAGGTATTCTCGCATTTGCTGTACTACTAATGATCAATTGCCGTCTCTGGGAAATATTTAATCAACAGTGTCAACTAATTGTTTGACAGTGGCTCATTATTCAAAAAGTCCATTAAATGCGATGATTCAATACAACTGAATGAGGAATTTTCTAATAAATGTTTTGAATATGCATAATCCAGCGTTGCGTTCCGACCCACGGCTGTTGTTATCTGATAAAAAACTACCGGATAATCATTTATATCGGATCGGTCTGTTATATATAGATCCTATTCTTGGCGGGTTTTCGGGAATGTCGTTAACAAGGTTCTATATCTATACGTTTCCTGATCCAATTTCAAAAAGTTTGGCTTTC
Organism: Orthonevra nobilis; assembly: GCA_963555765.1. Classification (NCBI taxonomy): domain Eukaryota; kingdom Metazoa; phylum Arthropoda; class Insecta; order Diptera; family Syrphidae; genus Orthonevra; species Orthonevra nobilis. Next base: position 80,045,871 of record OY743224.1, on the reverse strand, counting down.
TGGCGAAAAATTGTGATGAATAACAAGGACCACCAGATCAGACAAGTAGCCCTCTCTTTCAGAAATCCAAAAATCTTAGGCTTCAGCATCCAATATTTCTCCAAATTTTTGGAAGACCCCACCTCACTCAACTTTCCCAGAGGATTGAGTTCTTTAAATTTAATCAAGGACGAAATTAAAAGTGCAATGTTATCAAATCCTTACAGGACTAAGAATGAGGTTATCCGAGATGCAGTTATCTATATCAAATTGTCCGAAGAGAAGTTCGTACATTTTTTGTCCATCATAAATCCATGTTTTCCTAGATTTCTAAGTGAGTACCATTCATCCAGTTTCTTCGGACTAACAGCACAAGTAGTGGGATTGTTCCAGAACTCCCGAACGATCAGAAATTTGTTCAAGAAAAGATTCCAAAACCAAGTTGATCACACTATTATCAAATGCGAGCTAGGATCCTTGGAAGCTTTACTTAGAGCGTTAAAGCTGAAGAATCAGAGTATATGGCACTGCTCTGCGGCTCATGCAGACTCGTTGAGGGAAAAATCCTGGAGTAGAAAAATTGTCGAAACCACAGTTCCTCACCCGGGAGAACAGACCGGAATACTCACCAAGGGAGGGCCTCATTGCAGAGGATGTTCAGATCCAGAAAGTTTGAAGATCATTGTGTTGGTTCCGGAGGGTATGCAGAATCCAGAGAGTAAGAGAGGACCTTACAGTTCTCATCTTGGGTCATCCACAGCGGAAAACACGAGTTTGATTCAACCATGGGAAAGAGACACCGACATACTTATCTTTCATAAGAAAGGCAGCCAACATGCGTAAGGCCTTGAACTGGTTTGTGGAGCCCAGATCTTTGATGGGAAGGAGCATAAAGAACAATCTGGGCAGCTTAATAGGGGAGTGTTCAGAGGATACGATTGTAGGGTTCAAGAGGACAGGATCAGCCCTTCACAGATACGGATGTTGTCGAGTGTCTCCGGGAGGTTCCGCTGCCAAAAATGGTGTCTATGGATATAGGTTAATCTTTTCTACTGATAACTTTCAACTTATACGAGGCAAGAATTATGATTTCATGTACCAGTCTCCGATCTTATATGCCCAGCAGACGGTGGGAGAATTCCATGAAGAATCAACAGACACATCCACCTATCATCTCTAATTAGCTGTACCAAATGGCTCAGAGAAATTGAACAACCAGTCTTGAACTCAACACATTCATTCCAATTTCCACAAGTAAGCACTCAGTTGTCCAAATGGGAACCAGTCGAGACACCTTGGATAAAAAGTGCGATAACAGTCAGTGTCAAGGAAGGATTTTGGAATTGTCTGGATTCCCACATGCAGTCATAGGAGATGGGGAGAATACAGGGTCTGATATTTGGAAACTTGAGTTTAAGTTACTCGGATAGTTATGTGTTGAACACAATTATTTCCTATCAGTCTGCTGAGCAAATTAATTGCTGTTTCATATTTTCTGGGTCTTGTAGACGGACTGTACCGGGCTGCTGTTATAGAAGCAACTCGAAGAAGAATTTTATTTAAAACTATAACCTTTGAACCAGTTATAGGAGCTTGTTATTTGAGAATCGTTGGTGACTTGACAGACCATACTGATTTTCTGATCTTCATCCAGAATCCTTCCCTACTGAATGAGTTAAACCGATTCACGTGTCGAGTTCCTACTTCCCATCCCATGCATCTTGCGGACTTGGGACTTTCGGTAAAATCATATTTAAAAAACCAACAATATTTGTCTTGGATATCGAATGATAGTATAAAATCCCCAAACGTGTGGATATTTGAAGACTTCCTGAGCGTGCCCCTCTCAGGGGTTACTATTATCGCGGATACCCTTCTTCGTGAGGTGCGTAAGGGGAAAACATCTTATTTTAAAGTAAAAGCACGGGAACTAAGTGATGTTTTAGCAGCCCTAAAGAATAGAGAACAACAAGACAACATTCAGAAAATGATTGATCTTAGTCCACACATCCAACTATGCAAGCAAGAAGTTAGACATGCTATAAAATACGGTGTGAAATCAGACTCTACTATTTTTTTTTAAATTATAACCGCGTTTTATAAATTTACAAAGAGTTTTTGTGCGCTTGAGCCACTCACTTTACTAGGTGTTTTCACTTCCATCATTTGTTAATAATCTACCAAAATGAATTCCTTAAAGCAAAAACGTTGTAACGCAAAAACTCGGGCGGTAGAATATTTTTCGTCTATTCAAGACTGTACCGATTTAGAAATGTTAAAATTTCAGTTAAGCAGCGTAGTCGAAGCATGGGCAGAATTTTCTTCGCTTCACTGCGCATGTTTGAAGCACGTGGAGGAAGATGAAATTTCGGAATATGAAAATGATTTCGGTGTATATGGAACCAAATATTTCGAGGCTCATTCCGGTTTAATAAAGGCTATTCACGAACGATTAAGTGCGGAAACACCGAAGTTCGCGGATTTTGTGCTTGAGCGTCTTGCTGACCAATTCACAACGCTTCTCAAAAAGTAAGATTTGCGGCAAACACGTGTTCAAAGATCAATCTACCGATCTACCGACCACAACAGGGCCTCCATATTCTGGTAATAACCAGGATTGGCCGTCATTCCGAAATTCATTTGAAGGTTCAGTCAATAACAAACCAAATCTGAGCTCAACTTAGAAATTTCATTATTTGAAATCATTTTTGCCGCCAATCTCATCAAACACATCCCGATTTTGGACGCACATTACTTTGAGGCTTGGTACAGACTCGGGAAACGTTATCATCGCGTAAATCTTATCGTGCAATCTTTCGTTCATCGTTCACCATTCTATCACTTTCTTCTATTAGTTCATCCCACGTACAAACCCTTAGACAGAAAGTGCAGATGATGTAATTCGTGGCCTCAATGCACTAGGCAAGAACAATTGTGATCCGTGGCTAATTTTCCTGCTAATAGGTAAAGTTGATAACGAGAAAAAATAAGCCTAGCATGAAGAAGTAGGTTCTCGCTATAATAGCTCTATGGCCGACCTTTTTGAATTTCTGGAGCTCAGGTGCGACTCGTCGGAATCGTGCCAAGCGCTTACTCGGTCTGACATTCTCTCGCGTGTCAGACGGAAAATATGTTCTTTCCATTACATTTAAGATTCCGTGCCCAAGGTCCGCAGATATCCTGCAGTCTGCAGTTTCCCGGATGCATTCAATGGAGCGCCGGTTTCGAACCATATACCCCACTTTAGCACATTAACCTCAGCCTTACACCCCAACACACCATACAGCTCACCACCGCACATTGACCCACAGCACGCTTTCCACCAAATCCATCAAGTCAGCGGAGCTCTGACCTACAATTCATCTATATCATATTTATTTATTGTAAATCAACTAAATAAATTGTGATTGCACAGGTGATTTGCAAACTCAGCGTCTGGCACATTGCCGCCTCAACGAAAAGCTCTGCGAATCACTTTTGCAAACTTGCAAAATCAAAATATATAAACACCAATTGTAAATTAAGAATTTTGTCAATAAAGTTTCACGATTAAAAGAGAGAAGTTGTTTATTTTTAAGCTCCGGGTTTGCGACAGACATAACTCCCGTCTTAATTCGAGTGCTTTTATATAGTCTGTTTATTATACCATTTCAGGTGAGTATTATAATTATTTTGTGTACATATTTGATTTGGACGGGTCCACCGATGCTGTGTGTGTGTGTGTGCGAGCTCTGTGATGTGGAAATATTTTTGTTGAATGAATGAAATCTCTCGGCGTGTGTTGTAAAATCTGTAATGTGGTTTGAGATAAATGCATGTAGTATGTACTATACGTGCATGTATGTGTGTAAATGAGTGAGTGGACTGTAAATTTTATATGCGTGAGTGCAAAGTTTGTTTAGAAACTGAGTAGGGTATGGAAAACATTTATTGATGGGTGATTTGCGAAGAAGAAGTGTGTGATTCTGCCTTTCGATTGTGTATGATTTGGGTTGCATGATCACAGTAGGGTGTAAATGTTTGCGATCGTTGCGAATGATGTGGCGTAGGTTCCCTTTGGCGGACGGAATTCGTTCGTCCTTAACTAGTACCAAGTCTCCTACCTCGAGTTGTTGCTGAGCCTTCATCCATTTCGGCCTCTGTTGTAACCGGCCAAGATAATCTGCCTGCCATTGCTTCCAAAACATTTGCAGATGAGCTTTGATTGTCTTCCATCCATCTGTATAAATTTGCTTACCGACTGTCAAATCTGTTTCAGAAACTATGAATAAGGTTTCTCCAATCAGAAAGTGTGCATACTAATGTCAAAGCGTTCAAGTCGTCTGGGTCTTCCAATTTAGACAAGCTTCGATTTGAGCTAAAAGTTTGGCGAGCTTTTCGAATGTTAATGTCCCTTTGCCCACAACCCTTTTAAGGTGAAATTAAATGCTTTTAACGCCTGCTTCCCACAAACCTCCAAAGTGGGGAGAAGCTGGAGGAATGAAATTTCACTTTGTTCCTTCCGTGGTTAGGATGTTTTCAATTTCCTTCCAGTCCCTAATCCCATCCCTACGAAGTTGTTCCCGCAGTCGCTGTATACTTGCGCAGAGACTCCACGCCGTGCCGCAAATCGCCGATACGCTGCAAGAAACGCTTGGGTGGTTAAGTCGCTCACTGCCTTGAGATGCATAGCCGTAGTGGCCAAGTAGATAAATATTGCCAAGTAGCCCTTGTGGCACTTAGCTCCTCGTCCTTTCCATGCACGGATGTTAATTGGCCCTACGAATTCTAAAGCAAGTAGTACAGCTGTTGATGTGCTGCTTCACCGTTCTTTTGAGTTGCATGATCCAGTATTTCTTCCAAGAAGTTCCATCATGACCTGAATACCTCCATGTAGTGTTGTGATGTGTGCTTCCCGAATGAGCAGTTTTGAAATTGTGTGATGTGCGTTTAATATTTTGGGATGCTGCTGGTCTTAGGGAATGTTGGCATGCCTGAGTCGAATTGTCCGAAGAGAAGTTCGTAAATTGTTTGTCCTCCATAAATCCGTGCTTTCCTAGATTTCTAAGTGAGTTCCATTCATCGAGGTTCTTCGGACTAACAGCACAAGTAGTGCGATTGTTCCAGAACTCCTGAACGATCAAAAATTTCTGTCCTAGAAAAGATTCCAAAACCAAGTTGATGACGCTATTATCAAATGCGAGCTAGGATCCATGGAAGCTTTAGCTAGAGCGATAAAGCGGGCGAATGAGAGATTATGGGACTGCTCTGTGGCTCATACAGTCTCGTTGAGGGAAAAATCATGGAGTAGAAACATTTTCGAAACCACATTTCCTCACCCAGGAGAATTGACCGGAATACTCACCAAGGGAGGGCCTCATTGTAGAGGATGTTCAGATCCGATTCCAGAAAGTTTGAAGATCATTGTGTTGGTTCCTGAGGGTATGCAGAATCCAGAGAGTAAGAGAGGACCTTACACTCCGTATCTTAGGCCATCCACAGGGGAAAACACGAATTTGATTCAACCATGGGAAAGAGACACCGACATATCTTTGAACTGGTTTGTGGAGTTCAGATCTTTGTTGGGAAGGGACATAAAGAACAATCTGGACAGCTAAATAGGCGAGTGTTCAGGGGATACGATTGTAGGGTTCAAGAGGACACGATCGGCTCTTCACAGATACGGATGTAGTCGAGTGTCTCCGGGAGGTTACGCTCGCGCATTGGTCTCTCAGACCGACAAATCAGTAATTCAGTCAACAATTTGATGCAGAATCACAAGCTAACAGTGATTGGGACAATTCGAAAAAATAAAAAGGAATTTCCAAAAGAATTTACTGATGTAAAAGGTCGTAGTGAAAAATCCAATTTATTTTGTCACCGAAAGAGATATGTTCTTCTTGTATCTAGTATGCACACTGATGCGCATATAAATGAAGAAACTGGAAAACCGAAGATAATTATGGACTATTACGCTATAAAAAGGGGTGTTGACACGGTAGACAAAATGTTCGAGACTTATAACTGCGCTAGAGGAACTAATCGGTGACCTATGGTTATTTTGTATAGCCTTATGAGTGTCGCTGGAATAAATTCATATGTGATATTTGGACTAAACAATATGAACACAAAAATTAGCCGCTGGAAGTTTATTGAAATGCTGTCATATGATCTAATAATGCCCCATCTAAAAAAACTGGCTTTTATATTAAGTTTGCCAAGAACATTGAGACTGAGGATTTTAGAAATATGCAAACTTGGTCATATTTCATACTGAACTTGGATCATCTGGAAATAACAGGCCGCTGTTCATTTTGCTCGTCAAAAAAAAAACCGAAAAACAAAATACAACTGCATGAAGTGCAAAAAATATTTGTGTCTCGAGCATGCAATTATGGTATGTTCGGATTGCTATGGCTTCCAAATATATAAAGATCGAATCTTTTTTTTAATTGCTGTTATTTGTTTTTATTGAATTAATTAGTTTTTGTTTATTTTAAAAGAAGAAAATATTTATTTTTGTTATTTAAGTTAAGGTCCAAACAAAACCAAACCAAAAAATATTTTTTAGTTTTAAAGGTATTTGCTAAGAAATAAAGTAAAAGTTCATACATTTTTATATATGTTTTATATAATAGTATTATTTTCTTTAAAATAAACGTCAAAACTACTTAGAAAATACACACTCAAGCAAATACAGACGAGATAAACTCTCGGTCTGAGAGACCATGCGAGTTAAGTATTGGTCATAAGCCAAACACAACTCATGTTTTTCCCCATACTTGCTTGCCTTTACATTATTTAATTACTCAATACCGGAAATTGTTACCGTCAGCACTCTTACGTTGACCCATGAAAGTGACGACGACCGAATAAACAGATTAAGTACGCCAATGGTTAACCTATTGAGAAACAGCGTGAATGAATAAATCCAATGCATTCGGCTGACCTTTTGAAATATGTATAGGCAAGCAAGTCCATTGCAGTTAATGTCGCAATTCTTGGAATTCCGAACCTTCTTCTGCCATTCCACTAATTTTAAGAATTTCAATTCAATTCCACATCCCAAACCAATAAGTACGGTGCAGCCCAGCCTAAGACAGCGACCGTACTATTGTGTTTTCCGTTAAATATAGAGATTGAGACAGCTTAATATATAAAGACTCAATAACAAAAATTAACGGGGAATTGTATTCATCTATTTTGCGCGAGTATATGTGTGCTGTCAAAACGCGCGAGTACAGAAAGGTTAATCATCTCTTCTGATAATTTCAACTTTTAGGAGACAAAAATTATGATTTCATGTACCAGTCTCTGATCTTAAATGCCCAGCAGACGGAGGGAGAATTCCATGAAGAATCACCAGATGCTTCCACCTAACATCCTCACATAAACTTTACCAAATGTCTCAGAATTGAAGAACCAGTCTTGAACTCAACACATTAATTCCAATTTTCACAAGTAAGCACTCAGTTGTCCAAATGGAAACCAGTCCAGACACCTTGGATGAAAAGTGCGATAACAGTCAGTGTCAAGGAAGGATTTTGGAATTGTCTGGATTCCCACATGCAGTCAGAGGAGATTGGGAGAATACAGGGTCTGATATTTGGAAACTTGAGTTTAAGTTACTCCGATAGTAATGTATTGAATCAATTATTTCCTATCAGTCTAAATTAATTGCTGTTTCATATTTTCTGGGTCTTGTAGACGGACTGTACCGGGCTGCTGTTATAGAAGCAACTCGAAGAAGAATTTAATTAAAAACTTTAACCTTTGAACCAGTTATACGAGCTTGTTATTTGAGAATCGTTGGTGACTTGACAGACCATACTGATTTTCTGATCTTCATCCAGAGTCCTTCCCTACTGAATGAGTTAAACCGATTCACGTGTCGAGTTCCTCCTTCCTATCCCATGAATGTTGCGGACTTGGGGCTCTCGGTAAAATCATATTTAAAAAACCAACAATATTTGTCTTGCATATCGAATTATAGTATAAAATCCCCAGACGTATGGATATTTGCAGACTTCCTGAGCGTGCCCCTCTCAGGGGTTATTATTATCCCGGATATCCTTCTTCGTGAGGTGCGGAAGGGGAAAACATCTTATTTTAAAGTAAAAGCACGGAAACTAAGCGATATTTTAGCAGCCCTTAAGAAAAGAGAACAACAAGACAACATTCAGAAAATTATTGATCTTAGTCCACACATCCAACTATGCAAGCAAGAAGTCAGACATGCTATAAAATACGGTGTGAAATCAGACTCTCTAATATTGAAATGAAATTATAACCGCGTTTTATAAATTTACAAAGAGTTTTTGTGCGCTTGAGCCACTCACTTTACTAGGTATTTTCACTTCCATCATTTGTTAATCATCTACCAAAATGAATTCCTTAAAGCAAAAACGTTGTAACGCAAAAGCCTGTTTAACTCGGGCGGTAGAATATTTTTCGTCTATTCAAGACTGTACCGATTTAGAAATGTTAAAAGTTCAGTTAAGCAGCGTAGTCGAAGCATGGGCAGAATTTTCTTCGCTTCACTGCGCATGTTTGAAGCACGTGGAGGAAGATGAAATTGCGGAATATGAAAATGATTTCGGTGTATATGGAATCAAATATTTCGAGGCTCATTCCGGTTTAAAAAAGGCTATTCGCGAACGATTTATTGCGGAAACACCGAAGTTTGGGGATTCTGTGCTTGAGCGTCTTGCTGACCAATTCACAACGCTTGTCAAAAATTAAGATTTTCGGCAAACACGTATTCTTAGATCAATCTACCGATCTACCGACCACAACAGGGCCTCCATATTCTGGTAATAGCAAGGATTGGCCGTCATTCCGAAATTCATGTGTAGGCTAAGTCAATAATAAACCATATCTGACCTCAACTTAGAAATTTCATTATTTGAAATCATTTTTGCCGCCAATCTCATCAAACATTCCACAAATCGTGCTAATCGCTTACTCGGTCTGACATTCTCTCGCGTGTCAGACGGAAAATATGTTCTTTCCATTACATTTAAGATTCCGTGCGCAAGGTCCGCAGATATCCTGCAGTCTGCAGTTTCCCGGATGCATTCAATGGAGCGCCGGTTTCGAAATAATCCCGAATTGCATCCAACTTTGGGCAGGAATACCTCGAACTTGGACCCATGCAGTAAATTCCTCGCGATGAACTTAATTCAAAGAGTTCGTCCATCGAACCGTTATTAGATTTTAAAACTGAACTCATCGCGTTACTCTCTGAAGCCAATCTTCAACTTCGTAAATGGAGTTCTAATTGTTGTAGTATACTCGCAAAACAACGCCGTGAAGACTGCGAGTATTACTTCGTTGATCCTGAACATGAGTAACCTATCGTCAAAGTATTGGGTTTGTTCTGGAATGCTGCGACAAACGTGTTCTCGTATCGCGTAACTCAATCCAATCCATGCGGCCGTCATTTTCGGTTGCTTAACATCCTCTACCGGTGATATAACTTGCAGAATCGTTGAGGCAAAAACGAAAGTGGCCTTTCTTGAGCCTGTTTCCATACCTCTTCTCGAACTTTGAGGAGCGCTCCTAGTAGCTCGGATACTCAATCTCGTGAAATCGTCGATCGGTATCAAACTCGAAGAACATATGAGTGGTGCGATTTCGAAATTGTGCTTCATGGGCTTTCATCACCTCGTCGTCGCTGGATAACCTTTGTTGCCAATCGCACTGCTGTCATTCTGGAGACTCTACCCTGATACTCTTGGTGCTATGTTCCCTCGGACTCAAACCCTGCTGACTATGCTGCTCGTGGGGTTCCTCCCTCAGCTCTTTTCAATCACAGTCTATGGTGGACGGGTCCATTCTGGCTATCCCTGCCAGTACAGCGATTGCTGACATCTAACATCTCTAGAACATTCGCGAACTGTGGATCTGTAAAAACAGAAAAATCAGGCTCAAGGCATACATTTAAGCTTAGTTTAGTTTTAGTTTATATAATCAAAAGAATTCTTACAATGTAAGATTATACAATCTTATAAATTATGTAAGACGTCAACAACTTTTAGCGAGGTACTACTTGTATTAATTTAAAATATGGTAATAATAATTAAATTGCTATAATGGAAGAGGCAAACAAAAATTAAAAATACAAAGGAAAAGCAAAAATAAATAAATAAAAGTAAATGAATAAATAAATAGAAAAGCAAAAACAAATAAAAGGTTGCTTCAATATTAAATGAAAATAAAATTCATTCTAAATGGCATTCATTAAACAATGGATAATCGGCTCGGTTCAGAGGCCAAGTGCTCAAAATAAGATATTTTAAAACTATTCGTGTTTCCTATTCTCCTTTGGTGGCGGGGCAGAGAGTTCCACTGTCGAGTTGTCTGAAAAAAAACTGACGTTCTGAAGCAAGGCATGAATATCTTGGTTGCACCAGCATAAGTGATCTGCGTGATTGCAACTTTTGGTACAGATAATCTGGCTGCCGTGTCTGTATGACAGTATGCATGAGGCACATTGACATATATTTAAGTAGACTATCAAACAAACATCCGGAAATTTGTTTAGATGAAACACGGTCTTGTCTTTTTAAGTTGTAAACAAAGCGCGCAATGTTGTTATAAACTACATTCAGTTTTCTCCTACTCTTAAAGTCGGGATTGCAAAATAGATTTTACCAGTAGTAACTTAGTTTTTATTGGGATGAAATGCTGTGTGGCTCAAGGAGTACGTAGTCCACCATAAACCTTACTGACAACATTTTTGATATGAGAATCCCAAGTAAGTGTACAATTAAAGGTCATTCCAAGGTTTTTGGTGGAGGCAACCTACTCTATGGGACCATGATTTAAACGGACTCTCTGAAATCCAGAGAGGTCTTTTACTTTTTGGTGAATAGCAAGCACCTTAGATTTATCAGCATTTAAACGCAAATCATGTCATCAAGTGACCAATGGTTGATATTGTTGAGATCTTCATTTATAAGGCTCATGGCTTCGTTAGCTTGAGTGAGGGAGCTGCTCATGAGAAGTTGTACGTCATCCGCATACATGTGGATTTTGCAGTGTCTAACAATTTTGGGCAGCACGTTAATGTAGAGCGAGAATAAACAAGGCCCAAGAATAGATCCTTGGTGGGACTCCAATATTTACGTTAATCAATTTAGAGAATTTGTCACCTGCTACTACGCGTTGCTGCCTTCCATTCAAGTAGGAAAAAATCTTCCAAGTTATGACCCAGTCTCATCTCTTATTGTTTCAGATATCCACCAACTTTATTTGCACGCTAGATTATTCGAGACGTTTGCGTTCGTTCGACATTAATTTGCTCATTTGCAAAATCATCCACAGATGCAAACCATGCTTCATGAGGCGGATACTTACTAGCCAGTAAATCATAGGTAACCTTCTCATCGCATCCAACTGATTCACCCATTCTCTAACACTGGTTGTGACCTCGTCGGCCCATTGACGATCAAATTGTCTCGTTGTCGCAAACCAAAGATCTTCAAAGCCTTCATAGCCTTGTTCATATGAATGTCTACGAAAGCCATCCACCTGGAGCTGGTGAATGACCTCACCACCGATGCCTTTATTTACTACAGTTTCAAACCTCACCATCTGGATGTTCCACCACGCCTGACTGATTGGAACCACATGCAAAGCATGACACACTTGTTCTGGAAGCGATGGCATTTGGTCATAAAGGAACCGAATCTTTCCCCTATGAGGTTGTTATTAGATCGAGTCGAATCCGTGTACCTTGGAGCCGATCACCAAGTCAGCGTCGCTACTTTCCGCATAGCAACGGGAACGCTTGTTCGCCCTGTTTCAAACTTGCGCTTCTACCGCTGTCCTGAAATCTGTTCCGGGGGGTTTTCTCTCTCTTAATTTGCATATTTCATAACTCATTTCAATAACATTAACCTTATTCAATTAAATTCAATTTACCTACCTTTTGTTATACATATCTTGACTTAAACTCTTTTTCATTTCCTAGCTTTGCTCATCATTTAAATTTATTTGTAATGTTAGCATCTAATGATCAACGATTTTGTGTCTGCTGACTCATTACATCGATTGTCAGCCCATGCTCGTAGAGCTTTACAATAACAAGTCTATTGTTTGCGCGAAACTTGTGAGTGGGCGAGAGAATGAGGATGGGCTCGTTTAATTGATCGTAAGAGCTCTCTGCCACTTCATTCTTGGTCGATGCAGACACCATATCATGACCCTTGGAGACTAAGTACAACTTCTTTGGTCGTTACCCTTTTCATATGTTTTTCTCTATATCAAACAAAATTAAAATTGATCTTGTTATTACAATCGTTGTGTTTTTTTTTTCTATTTCGGTGAAATTACAACAACTAAATTCGTTGTTCAATAACGTCCTCGGTTATAAGTGAAACTTGTGAACCGGTATAAAGCAGCACACCACAAGTTATAGGTGTTAACAGGACATCAAATATGTTTACGAGAACAGTATGTAGGATACCCGAGGAACGACTATCATTTTTAATATGATTGCTCACTTGTGGCGGTTTGAACAAATTCAAGTGAGCTAAAGTATGGTGGCGAGTTTTGCATTGTAAACAGCTTGCCCTGATTCGGCATTTCGCTGAAGAGTGGTTGTGGCCTAATTAATTATAACACAACTTTTGGTCCCTTACCAATACACGATGAGATTTTTTTTTTTTTTTTTTTTTTTTTTTTTTTTTTTTTTTTTTTTTTTTTTATTCTTTCATAAACGTTATTATACTTAATTTGTTACCTGCAAAGCGAAGTGCTTATCTGCAGGTGTTTAACCAATTCGATCACATGTATTGTTTGTAAAGTACATTCAGTTATTGCAGTTAGGAAACACAAAAAGTAGACATTATTGTAAAAAAGTTAGTTTACATTATTGGTACAAAAAAACAGATTTGGATGAAAATAAAAGGTAAACAAATGTTATGGATCAAGTTACCAGTAAAGATGAAAAATAATATATTACGAAATGTTTTAAATGAGAAAGTTAATACCGAGAAAATACTTTTTAAGTTCATTTTTGCGTTTTTTTTTATTTGAAATATTTTTAAGACTTGCTGGTATTGTGTTATGAATTTTCGGTATTTTAAAGGTAAAATGTTGTCTGCCATAGTTGTTGAAGATGTTCGCCAGTTATATTCTCTGGCTTTATTCTTGGCGAGCCAGAGTAAATGTTTATTTGTTGGGGTTAACTGATTGTTGATAAACACAATTGCATCTTCCTCATGCATATTTCGTGCTTGTTCGTTGCTGTTGTTTGCCAAGTTTTTTTTGATTGCACTTAGTTGCACTTTGCGAAGAGCCTTAGCGTTTTTTATCAAATTTTGTTTGCGGGTGTAGCTTGCGAAGGACGCAATAATTGTTGATCTCTTTGGATCTTCTGTTTTTGTGCGGTATACGTCATTTATGTCGCTTGTATTTATCTCTGTGTTTGTCGCTTTCCCTACGGCTTTGACAATTTTAATAAGATCTTCGTTTGCCGCCGGTGGAATATTTTTTATTTCAATGTTATTTTTAATAATTTGCTGTTCAAGTATGATTATCTGCGTTTTAAGTGTTGTTATTTCCTCGTCTTTTTTTGCGTTGGATATCTTCAGCTCTTTGATCTCGTTAGCCATTGTGCTTAAGAGTTCATTGTTTTTTAGCATATGTTGTTGAATTTCGTCGTATCTGGCAGCAACAAATTCACAACTGGCTTTAATTTCGAGGATTTCATTTTTCAGCGATTTGAATTCATCCATTAATGCCGTGTTTATATTTTGCCGTGTTGTGTTGATATCCGGTGAACTTGTGCTACGGATTCTCTTTGGTGGTGGATGAGTCGGTGTTGTTGTTGCCGGAAGGGATGCCAGTTTTGTCGGATTTCCGGGCACCGATCCGGGATAAGAGATCTCCCTTCTACATGTAGCACATCTCCATTCCTTCTTTTTTGCGGCCGTCATTTTCCGATAGGAACTCTCGGAAACAGTTGTGCAACCGAAGTGCATTTTTCGTTCACAACGGTGACATGTAATGAAATCTCCTTCAGCGGGGAGAGAAACGTCACACTCACTGCACACATTCATATCTCAGGGTGGTGAAAGAGAACTATTATTTTATTTAGAAAATGGAGATTATAATACCAAATTTGATATCTGCCACAATTATAAAATGTTTCTGTTTTAAGCACTAATTTTATTATCAAAGTATAACTTTATGTTTCGGAAATTTAGCTTTGTGTTTTTTTTCAATAAATAATGCTTTAAAGTTAATTTAAACGGAAAAAGTGTAAGAGCAAAATTTAACACAACCGTGCACTTTTCAAACTCTCTCAATCGTTGATGGAAACCATATTGATTAAAATAGCGTCCATGGATGTACCCACGATGAGATTTTTTTTTTGTTTTTTATTCTTTCATAAACGTTATAATATTTAATTTGTTACCTGTAAAGCGAAGTGCTTGTCTGCAGGTGTTTATACAATTCGATATCATGTATTGTTTGTAAAGTGCATTCAGTTATTGCAGTTAGGAAACACAAAAAGTAAACATTATTGGAAAAGTATGTTTACATTATTGGAAAAAACAGAATTGGATGAAAAATAAAAGGTAAACAAATGTTATGGATCAAGTTACCAGCAAATATAAAGATAAAATAATATATTACGAAATGTTTTAAATGAGAAAGTTAACACCGAGCAAATACTTTTTAAGTTAATTTTTGCGTTTTTTGGTATTTGAAATATTTTTAAGACTTGCGGTATTGTATTATGAATTTTCGCTATTGTAAAGGTAAAATGTTGTCTGCCATAGTTGTTCAAGATGTTCGGAACTTCCAGAAGGCCTTGTGCTCGTCTTCTCGTGTTGACATTATGAGAAATTGGTTGCTGATATCTCGGGTCTTCATAATATTCAAGCAAAACACTCATTTTAAAAATACCAGTAACGTCTAGCACTCTGAAATTACAATTATTAATGCTTATAAGTTTCAGTATACGACCTTGTATATTTGAGAGCTTATCAATGTGTGTTTTCGCCGCATTGCCTCATGCGAGTAAACCGTATCTTAGCCGGGACTCCACCAGAGAGAAATATACTTGCTTTTGAACTTCTGTAGTTGTGTACTTTTTGAGGTAAGTCATGGCAAAGAGAGCACTTTTGAGTTTGGATCTGGTGTTGTTAATATGGCAGTGCCATAGGAAATGGTCGTCTATTATTACTCCCAGGTACTTGATGGATTCGACTACTTCAATGACATCACTTTGGGCTGTTGCCGTACACTCATTTCTTTGGAGCCATACATTTACAGTAGCCTTTGCCTATGACGGAGTACATACGTGCATAAGCTTAGTCTTTTTCTGGTTTATAATCAACCCGTTGTCGTGACACCATCTCGAAAAATTGTTAAACTCCTCTTTCTCTCCTCTTATTTTTGTAGCGGTAGCAAGACATTTATGCTTAACGACGATGGAAACGATTTTGATAAAAATAGTGTCCATTCGGGAAGAAAGTGGTTTCCTTAACACTTAAGGCGCGAAGACTCGACGACGGCTACACTATTTACATTGCGCCATGTTCGTGATTGAGACAAAGACGCATATACTTATCCCGAATCGTAAATTAATGCCGTATTAGCTGGAAATAAAGCTGATTCCACAACTGCAAAATTTAACCGCAATAAAATAAAACCACTTGTTTTAAACGTTATAAATTAATTATATTTTATTTCTTCATTCCCGAGTCTATTTATACAAGTACGTCAGAAAACATCGAATTTATTTCGTGTCTTGGGTGTGGGTGGCTTCAGCGCTTCAGTTTGTTGGTGACGTAAATGTCTCCAACATTCTCCCCCCACAAAGAATTGACTACGCTAAGAAATAAATAGTTAATGCATATGAAGCAATAAGAAAAGGAACTTAAAATATGAAAAAAATTAAAACCGGTAGCCGACAAGATTACAAGGGAATGCCTAACACAAACTACTCTGGTCATCTTTTTACGCAGGATTCCGTTAGTATTTGATCGTTTTCTTATTTTGCTTCCTCATTCGCATATGCCGCGATTGACAAGGGATATGAATGAACATTGATTCCCGTTGCGTTTGTTGTGCTATGATGCCGATGGCTACGCTGATCAGGCTTTCTCATGCAGATGTTGTCTACTGACGTGTGAACCGTGTAGTACTCGGGTTCTCGGGTGAAGTATTCTTCGGGAGTGCGCGTCTTAATTCGAGTGCTTTTGTTTGTGTTTTATACAAATTCAGGTGAGTATTATAATTATTGTGTGTACATATTTGATTTGGACGGGTCCATCGATGCTGTGTGTGTGTGTGCGAGCTCTGTGATGTGGAAATATTTTTGTTGAATGAATGAAATCTCTCGGCGTGTGTTATAAAATGTGTAATGTGGTTTGAGAGAAATGCACGTAGCATGTACGTGCATGTATGTATGTAAATGAGTGAGTGGACCGTAAATTTTATGTGTGTAAGACATCGCAGGGTAAGCGAGTCTTTTTTTCAAAACACAAATGTGTTTAGATTAAAAACAAAACAGCAACGTAAAACAAAGTTGCCAAAGCAATCGCCGAAGGAACGCACTCACATTGCTCAGTGGATGGTTCCTTATCGTTGTTTACTCTCGACAGGCAAAAAGGATCGCAGCTGCCAAATATTATTTCCCTTTATCCCGTTGAGATAAAGAAGGGGTAGAAGGAAATTTAACTGACAATCGAGTGTGTCGCATTGTGTGTGTGTGCCTGCAGGATCCTCGCCGATTGTGAGCTCATTCAGTGTCGAACGGTCTGAAGTGATACAAGAGTGAGTTATTTCATTAGTGAGTGATAAATTGGAAAAAAAAAATACAATTTAACATAAAAAAAAGAAAAGAGTTAAGGGTGAGTTATTCACTGAGCTCTTATTTGTTTTGTTTTATACTCATTTTATTTGTTTGTTGTTTTTTTATATATTCATATACTATATTATGAGCTTTTATTTGTTATGTTGTTGTTGTTTTTTTATACATATTTTATTTGATTAGTTAGGGTGTTTTTTTTTATTGCTCATGCAATACGATCGAGTGGTGACGTGAGAGTGAGTGGAGTAATTTCTTCTTGTTGTGGGTTGTAGCCCAGTGTCGTCTAGGAGTGAGGTAATCTAAACATCTGAGGAGAATAGGGTTGCGTTTTCCACCCTGTTCAGTACCGGTGAGTTGGATGTTGCCCTCCTACTACACACTTTTTTCGTCGGCTCGCTGTAGTGTTTCCGCTTGCCTGACAACTTTTTTCTCACACCCGGAGATGTGCGTTTTCCCGCTTCGGGTAGCGTACGCTTTAAACTACTCTCACGCTCATCACTATATTGTTCATGACATAAAAAAGGATTTATAAAACAGAAATAAGACAAACCTCATGTGGCGTTTTTTTTATTGATTCACAGTTGATGCTGACGGACCCTTTTCCACCCGACCGGCAGCGACCTCGTGCTATAATTTTCTTTTCTTTTAAAAAGATAAAAAAAACAAAAATAAACTTTAATTTTAAAATCCTCAATGAAGTGTTTCATGTTTTTTATTTTAAACACATTTATTATCAAGTTTTATCAAAACTTTCTTACATATGCGTGAGTGCAAAGTGTGTTTACAAACTGAGTAGGGTATGAAAAACAGTTATTGATGGGTGATTTGGGAAAGAGAAGTGTGTGATTCTGCCTTTCGATTGTGTTTGATTTGGGTTGCATGATCACAGTTTGCGATCGCGTTGGTTTAGTTATTTAAAGGGTGATGACTGTTTTCTAGAATTTACCCTGTGTAGACCTGTGATATTCTAATGTGTTGCTTTCATTAAAAAGCAATGGACAAAATTTTGTGATAGGACGCTTTAATTCCCCTTGTTGAGTTTTTAACTTGACTACCCGGACAATGCTGTGTGTTGCGAGCTCTTCGAATGATAATGTCCCGTTGCCCACAACCCTTTTAAGGTGAAATTTAATGCTTTTAACGCCTGCTTCCCACAAACCTCCAAAGTGGGGAGCTGGAGGAATGAAATTTCACTTTGTTCCTTCCGTGGCTAGGATGTTTGCAATTTCCTTCCAGTCCTTAATCCCATCCTGCAAGAAACGCTTGGGTGGTTAAGTCGCTCACTGTCTTGAGATGCATAGCCGTAATGGCCAAGGGAACCTGTATCTCTTGATTTGGTGATTCCTCTTTGGTGACTCGAAAAAGGATTCTTGTCGATGCTTCGAGTTCCGCCGGTGTTGAATGATATGTTGTAAAAATATCTCTTAGACTCCTTACCGCTGGTGGGGGGCAGTCTAGATTTAAGTCAAACACTTTGAAGTCAATATGAATAACTTAAACTTTATTTCGATTGCACTTGCTTAAATACTACAAAACAGCTTATTTGATAAAATAATACGAATGGGGCATGAAAGGGAAATAAAATGAAAACTGCGCGTGCAGGTGAATAGGTGAACTGGTTAATGTATCGGAAATTAGTCAGCCGCTGTGAGAGATTAGTCGCTGGCATAATGGACCCAAGGCGTCTGCCCGAGAAAGATTGTTTGCCTATGATGATTACTGGTTCTTGACGAAGCATGCAATTTGGCTGAAGATGCAGAATTCCACTACCCTTCAATGTTTTCGTTTGGGCTTGGAAGTTGCATATTATGTCCACCGTAGCCTCCTTGGGCATAGAGAAAATCCATGTGTTGGGGTGATTCATTTTGATCCAATAAGGTCTTGCTGCTATAGTATGTATTACGCAAGATGTTGACGGATTACTATTGTGTCGCATTATGTTCATCTCACATGAACTTGTAGAAGCGCTGGTGGTATATATTGGTTGTCGTTAATTGCACCAATACAATGCTCTTGATCTTTTATTGCAAGCACTGAGTTCAAGACTTGACATGGAATAGAACTGATCTCCTTCTAGTGTGACCAGTAAGTAGTCTGATGTCGGAACGATGAATTTGAACGTTTCTTTATGGTTTGTTGGTACTGGAAAAAATCATAAACTCCTTGTTGTATAGAAGAGGAATATATATTTCGATTATAATGTTGTTGTTCATTACTCTTCCTTTCGGGTGCAATTCCTTGTAGAGGTGTATTATTGATTCGTGATGCCTTTCTCCGGGTATCATCATCGATCGAGGAATGTTGTCATGAATATGTAACAGCTCGTTGCTAAGTTGTTGAACACTTAGTATTAGGGGATGCATTTTCCCATTGTGTGTTGACATTATAAAATTTAGTAAGATGCTTTGAGTATTCTGATAATTTATCATCATCAGAATGGTCGTAAGTGCAGTGGATATAAATGTGCTGAATGTATCGTATCTGTACATATTGTTCTTTAAATCCTTGGTCAATTTGTTTAGCAAATTTAATTGTTTGTGCGTCGACTCACGCTCTTCCTTAAATATATTAAGCGTGGAATCAATTATTGATGGTATTATGGGTTCAGGTAGTGCATTTATAGCAGATCCCACGAGAAAATGTCCAGGAGTAAGTATCGCTGTGTCGTCTATATCGTTGCTCAATGCCGTTAGGGGCCGAGAGTTAAGGCATGCTTCTATTTGCGTAAGCAGAGTTGTTAGTTCTTCAAACGTCAGCGTGGTATCACCAATTACTCCCTTCAAATGATACTTCATCGACTTCACGCCAGCCTCCCATAATCCACTAAAATGTGGTGCAGCTGGTGGTATAAAATGCCATTGTATGCCATTTGTTACTAAGGTTCTGGACGCAATCCGTTCCGAATTATGAATTGTTTGTTTCATAAGCGTTTGTATTTCCTTGTTAGCTCCCATTGTCACTATAAAAATGTGAACACATCCTGGAGCTAAACCGTGTAACTGCTGCTAGAAACGCTTCCGAGGTTAGGTCACTCACTAGTTCGATTTGAATGGCCTTTGTTTCTTAACACACGAAGATAGCTACGTAACCCTTTTTTGTCCGGTTTCCTCGCCCCTTTGAAATAAGTATTTGAATGGGACCAGCGTTGTCGATTCCGGTATGTGTAAATGGTCTTGACGGCGTTACCCGTGCGGCTGGCAATGTTCCCATTAGCTGACTTTTGGTTGCTGCATTGAAACGATGACATCTGACGCAGTTATGTATAGTTTGACGTACAATTCGTTTGGCTTGAATGATCCAATACGATTGCCGTAAGGTTGACAATGTTAGTCGAATACCTCCATGTAATATTCTTTTGTGTGTATAGTCCACCAATAGCTTGGTGAAATGGTCGTTATGTGGTAAAATGGTAGGATGTTTTTCTGACTCCAGTAGGTTTGATGACTCTAGGCGGCCTCCGACTACAAATACACTGTCCTTATTTAGATGAGGTGTCAAGGAAAGAATTTTGCTTTTTTTGTCGATCTGTTTTCCATTCTGAAGGCATGCGATCTCGTCTTGAAAAGCTCTACGTTGGACAGTACGGATGATACTGTTTTGGGCTTCTCTGACTTCCTTCGCTGTTAGTTCGTCGTTTTGTTTTCCTTCATCTCGTTTCCTGCAGCTATGAACAAATCTTCTACAGTATGCAGTTACTCGAAGCAGTTTGTTATAACAGGAAAATCTTTCCAAAATGTTGAAATTTGGCTCGGTGATCAGTGCTGTCATCACTACCCTTCTTTTTTCAGGTATGTCTTCTTCAGAAATTCCTTGATTCGGTTGCCTTGGCCAGGTTAATTCGTCGTTTGTTAACCACACCGGGCCATTCCACCACAAAGCATAATCCTTAAGAAGATCAAGTGCAAGGCCTCTTGATGCACAGTCGGCAGGATTGTCGGTAGAACTCACGTGCCTCCAATTCTTGGGATCAACTGCTTGATGGATGTCGGACACTCTATATGCTAATATGATGGTAGAATCGGTCCAAGCAAATACTTCTCCTACTTGTGATCCATATGTATGCAAGGCTTCTTTCATCAATTTCGAAAGCAAGTGTGCGCCACATAATTCTAGCTTAGGGAGAGGGAGTTTCCTCAGTTGTGATTGCGCCATATGACATTTATATAAAGTATCATCTCCGGACATTACATCGTCGACGTAGAAATCATTTTTTACAATGTCGGATGCAATAGGATAGTTGTATTGTTCATCGCTGGCTAGTTGCTGTAAGGTCCTAACTGCTAAATATTGCGCTGAAGCTGTGCCATCCGTTACTGTTGTCATCTTGTATTCCTTTATGGGCTGGTTTGTTGAGCTGCGCCATAATATGCGTTGATAGTCCTGATCTTCCCTGTTGATTAATACCTGTCGGTACATCTTCTGGATGTCTGCAGTAAAGACGTACTTGTGCCTCCGCCAACGCATTATTATGGTAGTGATATCCTCTTGGAGCCTGGGGCCCACCAACATTAACTGGTTTAAACTGATGCCAGTAGATGTCTTGGCCGATGCATCGAACACTACACGTAGTTTTGTCGTTGTACTACTTGACTTATGAACGGAATGATGAGGCATATAGTATATTGGTTTCTCAGTTTTGCTAGTGTGATTTACTTCAACCATATGTCCTAGTTTTAGGAATTCGTCCATGAACTTACAGTAATCTTCCCTTAACTGAATGTCTGAAGTAAATCTTGATTCCAATTGACGTAACCTAGCTATTGCTTTTGATCTTGATTCGCCTAATTTTGAAGATTGCATCCTTTATTGCTGTTGCTGGTAGCAGTTTCGTCAATTTAGGTAGAACTACTTGTCGTTTGAACTGGGATGAAAATCTTGGACATATAGTATAGTGAAGTTCACCTTGCTTCGCGCTATTCCTGATTCGGATGCGCCTAATCCGCTCATCTCAACGAACACCCTCTCTTTAGTTAGTCGCAGTGCTTGAACGACTGACTCTGTTATGAGTGTTGCTTGAGAGCCTGGATCAATGAGTGCTTGGAGCCTGATGTTCTGTCCAGTCTCATTGTCACTGCTAGCAATAACAATTGCTGTTGCAAGAAGTATGGTTGGAATTTGATGGCCATAGTTCACTTGTACTTTTTTTTCTTGAGAACGTTGTTCTGTATTTTTTGCTTGTGGGTCTGTCCATTTCATATGCAGTAAAGTATGATGTTTTTTGTTGCAACTCCTGATTGTATGTTTGCTCAGGCACTGGCTTTGGTTGTCATGCCTTAGGCAATTTATGCAAAGCTTCGCCAATTTAGCTTGATCAAACCGTTCCTTTGGTGTCTAGCTCATGAACTTTCGGCACATATAAAGGTCATGCTCTCCTTGGCAAAAAACACAATTTAGTTTTGTTGCGATGTACACGTTTCGTGCTATTGGCTTCGTGTTGTCTCCAGTTTTGGAATGCTTTGTCTTAGAGGAAGCGAAAACCTCCAAGGCCTGGTATCTTCTCGCCAAGAAATCGTATAATATCTGGAGGGAGGGCATTTTGTTAGGCTGGTCAAGCCCTTGTTCAAATAAATTTCTGCTCTCTGCGTCTAGTTCGTTTGATATTAAATGAACTATTATTGGATCCCATGATGAAGTGTTGAAACCCATGTTTTTGATGGCTGCCAATCCTTCTTTTGTTGCATCAAGGATAGTTTTAATTAAATTTGATGTAGACTGATTTCCTTGGCGACCAGCTTTAAGCATTTTATCAATATGCATTGAAACAATCTTTCTTTCATTATCGTAATGTTGCATTAAAGTTTCCCAAGCACAGAGATAATTAGCCCTCGATATTGTAAAATGCTGACTTAACTGCATTGGTTCACCTTCTAAATGAGTTTTTAAATACTCCATCTTTTCGGTTTCATACAATGTTGGCTTGTTGTGTATAATAGTTGTGGAGATATCATGGAATGAACGCCACTCCAGATAGTTGCCCTTAAATGTTGGAATTTTAAGACGTGGGAGTTTTGCTTCTGAATAGGTCTTGTTACTTGCACTTGTACATTCGCCAAACGTTGACGCCATTTTTAGGAGACAATTGTTTATGTCTTTCTTAACTCCGTTGTATGTCTTATTTCCGACATAGGGTGACTGCAAATCTTCGTCTGACGCATTGGACATGAACTCTTCGTGGAGTTCTGTAATATAACGTAGCTGTTCGAGCAAGATCTTTTGCTGGAAATCGTTTATTTCCTTGGAGTATTGAAGAAAGGTATCTTCAAACTCTTCTATGTTACTCACGATTGCCTCTATTTTTACGTTTAATTTTATCGAACACTGGCTTTGAAGAACATTGTCCGTACCTTAAGTCGATTTTGATGTACTTGCTGATGTTTCTTCTGTCTTAATACCTTCCAGCAACTTCCTTAGCTTAATGTACAGCTCTTCGACCTTTTTGTAGGTGTTCAACGCCAAATATGGGGTATCGGGTTTGGCAATAGGTTTGAGCCTTTCGTGATTTTCGTGAAATTCTTTCCAAATGGCTTCGATTCTCTCCAAACCTTCCTCTTTGTACCGCTGCGTTTTTCGGGATGCACTGTCTTTCGAAAAGTTTCTCATCGCCTGCTCCAACTCATAAGCCAACACTTTCTGCCTCGAACCGATAACAAAAACGTCCGCTTCTTCAGCCATTGTCTTAAATTATGATGATTTTTTTGTTTTTAATTAATTTTCCACTTCACTTTTCACTTCACTACCAGTGTCTAAGCCCTGGAAACGCTAATAATAATATTCAAATACTGCACTTAAATTTTACCAATGTCAGTAGCCTTGGTAACGCTAGTTAATAATAGGTCTGCTGTTCTTAATATTGTAATTTTCGAAGGACCATTAAATGTTGAATTATATGTTGTAAAAATATCTCTTAGACTCCTTACCGCTGGTGGGGGGCAGTCTAGATTTAAGTCAAACACTTTGAAGTGAATATGAATAACTTAAACTTTATTTCGATTGCACTTGCTTAAATACTAAAAAACAGCTTATTTGATAAAATAATACGAATGGGGCATGAAAGGGAAATAAAATGAAAACTGCGCGTGCAGGTGAACAGGTGAACTGCGCGTGCAGGTGAACAGGTGAACGGTAATATGATAAAAAATAGAATTAAATTGAAATAAGACAAAAAAAATTAATTTGTTTGTTGGGTAGAACCCAACAGCCGGTGTAAAGGACCTTCCACAGTTTACGAAATCTGTTGTCGAGAACCCATCAGTTTTTTGAGGAGTCATTTATGTATTATCGTGATCGACCCGACCTAATGAAGATTACTGACGGCGTGATTGTTAACAAATACCCCACCAAGAGAGTCTGTTGGCAAGGACAAAAAGGAGGATTGGAGGGACTGAGACAAAAAGGTTGGAGTGTGGATAATCTTATTGCAATCGAGCGAGAATCTGAAATTCGGAATACCTTAGTTAAGATATTGGCCCAGGGAGACAACCAAGTTGTCTGCACATTCTATACTCTGAACCCTCATATGTCGACTCAGGATATTAAAAACTTTCTGACAGTTATAGTGAACAATAATAACGCTATTATCACAGCAATTCGCGGGGCTGCCAAAAAGATAGGACTAAAAATCAACGAAGACGAGACGTTGCAATCGGCGGACCTATTTATTATTATTATTATTATTATTATTTATTATTATTTTTAGAGGAAACATCACATGTTTAGAGGAAAAGAGGTATTCTCGTATTTGCTGTACTACTAATGATCAATTGCCGTCCCTGGGAAATATTTTATCAACAGTGTCAACTAATTGTTTAACAGTGGCTCATTATTCAAAAAGTCCATTAAATGAGATGATTCAATATAACTGGATGGGGAATTTTGTTATAAATGTCTTGAATATGCATAATCCAGCGTTGAGTTCCGACCCACGGCTGTTGCTATCTGATAAAAAAAACTACCGGATAATCATTTATATCGGATCGGTCTGATATATATAGATCCTTCTCTGGGCGGGTTTTCGGGAATGTCTTTAACAAGATTACATCTCTATATGTTTCCTGATCCAATTTCAGAAAGTTTGACCTTCTGGCGAAAAATTGTGATGAATACCAACGACCATCAGATCAGACAAGTAGCCCTCTCTTTCGGAAATCCAAAAATCTTACGCTTTAACATCCAACACTTCTCAAATTTTTTGGAAGACCCCACTTCACTCAACCTTCCCAGGGGGTTGAGTTCTGTAAATTTAATCAAGGACGAAATAAAAAGTGCAATGGTATCAAATCCTTACAGGACTAAGAATGAGGTTATCCGAGATGGAGTAGTCTATATCAAATTGTCCGAGGAGAAGTTCGTACATTTTTTATCCTCCATAAATCCGTGCTTTCCGAAATTCCTAAGTGAGTTCCATTCATCCAGTTTCTTCGGACTAACAGCACAAATAGTGAGATTGTTCCAGAACTCCCGAACGATCAGAAATTTCTCTTCAAGAAAAGATTCCAAAACCAAGTTGATCATGCTATTGTCAAATGCGAGCTAGGATCCATGGAAGCTTTAGCTTGAGCGATAAAGCGGACGAATGAGAGATTATGGGACTGCTCTGCGGCCCATGCAGACTCGTTGAGGGAAAAATCCTGGAGTAGAAAAATTGTCGAAACCACAGTTCCTCACCCAGGAGAATTGACCGAAATACTCACCAAGGGAGGGCCTCATTATAGAGGATGTTCAGATCCGATTCCAGGAAGTTTGAAGATCATTGTGTTGGTTCCGGAGGGTATGCAGAGTCCAGAGAGTAAGTGAGGACCTCACACTTCGTATCTTGGGTCATCCACACCGGAAAACACGAGTTTGATTCAACTATGGGAAAAAGACACCGACTTACTTATCTTCCATAAGGAAGGCAGCCAACATGCGTAAGGCCTTGAACTGGTTTGCGGAGCCCAGATCTTTGTTGGGAAGGAGCATAAAGAACAATCTGGACAGCTTAATAAGCGAGTGTTCAGGGGATACGATTGTAGGGTTCAAGAGGACAGGATCAGCCTTTCACAGATACGGATTTTGTCGACTTTCAACTTATACGAGACAAGAATCATGATTTCATGTACCAGTCTCCGATCTTATATGCCCAGCAGACGGTGGGAGAATTTCATGAAGAATCACCAGACGTATCCACCTATCATA
Organism: Orthonevra nobilis; assembly: GCA_963555765.1. Lineage (NCBI taxonomy): Eukaryota > Metazoa > Arthropoda > Insecta > Diptera > Syrphidae > Orthonevra > Orthonevra nobilis. The sequence continues at coordinate 80,019,905 of OY743224.1, read as the reverse complement.
TCTACATTACCTGTACCAAATGTCTCAGAAAAATTGAAGAACCAGTCTTGAACTCAACACATTCATTCCAATTTCCACAAGTAAGAACTCAGTTGTCCAAATGGAAACCAGTCGAGACACCTTGGATAAAAAGTGCGATAACAGTCAGTGTCAAGGAAGGATTTTAGAATGGTCTGGATTCCCACATGCAGTCAGAGGAGATTGGGAGAATACAGGGTCTGATGTTTGGAAACTTGAGTTTAAGTTACTCGGATAGTAATGTATTGAAACAATGATTTTATATCAGTCTGCGGAGCAAATTAACTGCTGTTTCATATTTTCTGGGTCCGGGCTTTTGTTATAGAAGCAACTCGAAGAAGAATTTTATTCAAAACTTTAACTTTTGAACCAGTTATATGAGCTTGTTATTTGAGAATCGTTGGTGACTTGACAGACCATACTGATTTTCTGATCTTCATCCAGAGTCCTTCTCTACTGATTGAGTCAAACCGATTCACGCGTCGAGTTCCTCCTTCCTATCCCATGAATCTTGCGGACTTGGGACTCTCGGTAAAATCATATTTAAAAAACCAACAATATTTGTCTTGGATATCGAATTATAGTATAAAATCACCAGACGTATGGATATTTGCAGACTTCCTGAGCGTGCCCCTCTCAGCGGTTATCATTATCGCGGATACCCTACTTCGTGAGCTGCGGAAGGGGAAAACATCTTTTTTTAAAGTAAAAGCACGGCAACTAGGCGATGTTTTAGCAGTCCTAAGGAATAGAGAACAACAAGACAACATTCAGAAAATTATTGATCTCAGACAAGCTATAAAATACGGTGTGAAATCAGACTATCTACTATCTATTGCAGATCACGAGTGCTTGTTTGAACCCGGAATCATCTTGAAGGCCAATTCACACTTGGTGGAGTACGGAATTGAAACAGAGCCTCGAGTTCAACGGACGATCCCTAGGATCCATGAAGTGTGGGGTGTAAATGTTTGCGATCGGGTTTGTTTAGTTATTTAAAGGGTGATGACTGTTTTCTAGGAGGTACCCTGTGTAGACCTGTGATATTCTAATGTGTTGCTTTCATTGAAAGGCAATGGACAAAATTTGGTGATAGGACGCTTTAATTCCCCTTGTTGAGTTTTTAACTTGACTACCCGGACAATGTTGTCGGTTACAAAATAGGTGGCAATGATGCGGCCTAGGTTCCATTTGGCGGACGGAGTTCGTTCGTCCTTAACTAGTACCAAGTCTCCTACCTTGAGTTGTGGCTGAGCCTTCATCCATTTCGGCCTCCGTTGTAACCGGCCAAGATAATCTGCCTGCCATTGCTTCCAAAACATTTGCAGATGAGCTTGGATTGTCTTCCATCGATCTGGATAAATTTGCTTACCGACTGTCAAATCTGTTTTAGGAACTGTGAATAAGGTTTCTCCATTCAGAATGTTGCTAATTGTGCAACAAACCGGTCTCAATCGGGACCGTTATCAACTTCCCAAAAAGATTTGCCAGTTATTAATTTGATTAAATTTTATTAAGGATATATGGATTTACAAATTTCCTGTTGTGAAATTTAAATAAGTTAGTTAATTGAATGTTTTAATTAAATTTTTGCGTGTTACTTTTTGGTGTCGTCCAGCTCGTTCCAACTCCTGTCTCCTTGTGCCTCTTTTTGTCCTGAGCCACACCCACAAATAAAAATGGCGGGTGAGACTCGTACAATCGAATCCTTGCTCTGTTCGATTTTGTAACCATCAGTAACACTCCCCCCCGTTAGGACGATCTACTATTCGGGAGTCGGATTACCCCCTTTTATATCGAGAACGGCTAGCTTCACCACTGGTCTTTCATATATACCTGTCATCGTCTGAACTGTTGCTTTACGGACTTGCCCATCTTTCCCACAGCTGACATTTACTATGGATATTGGCTATACATTTTCGAACCATTTTGTTCGGCGCGTAAGTGTTGGAAGATAAACTTGAATCCAGCGTTTCCAAGACGCGTTAGCAAACTGCTGCGATTTCAGCCAATTTCTTCGCAAAACTGTTTTCTCGTCACAAAAAATGCTATCGGTCTTTTCACCATTAGACGAGCCCAGCAAGAAGTGGTTTGGAGTCAGCACATCATCCTCATAACTGTCCAGCGATATGTATGTCAGCGGTCGAGAGTTGACAACACGCTCAACTTAAACAAGCATGCTATGGAGCAAATCATCAGATGGATTACGCGTTGGCAGGATCCGATAAAGCGTCTTCTTAACGGATTGAACGAGCCTTTCCCAACTACCACCCATATGTGGCGCAGCTGGTGCATTGTAGATCCATTTGGTTTGAGGTCCCGGAAATGCGTCAGCCAAAGGTCCAGACTGCTGTTTCGCTAATTCTGCTTGCAATTCCTTATCAGATTCGTGGAAGTTTGTACCGTTGTCACATCTTATTTCGCAAGGTATCCTTCGGCGCCCAATAAAGCGCTTAATTGCCAATATGCAAGAATCAGATGTCAAACTACTGGCCACTTCAAGATGTATCGCTCTAGTCGTTAAACATGTTATTAAGACTCCCCAGCGTTTCTCAGTTCTTCGTCCAATTGAGATGTACTATACATCGGACCGAAATAATCAATGCCGATGAAACTGAAGGGACGACTGAATGATGAAATCCTTGCGAGTGGCAATTCACCCATCGGTGGTGGTTTTGGCGTGGCTTGTCGGTTCTTGCAAAGTTGACATCTTTTCCGTTCTTCATTCGCTGCTACCCGTAGTCGTGAAACGTAGAACTTTTGGCGAATTTCGTTGATAACAGTTTCAAAATTGCCATGATGATACTTTTCATGGAAGAATTTTATGACAAGTAGTGTTATATGGTGCGTCCTTGGTAATATTATAGGTCGCTTTAAGTCCATGGATACACCGAGTGCAGCGTCAATTCGTCCCCGAATCCTTAAGACGTCATGTTCATCCAAATATGGTGAAAGTTTAAACAATTGGCTTGATTTGTTTAGTGGTTTCATTTCGTTGAAAGGCAAATCCTTGTTATTTACCAATGTCGCAACTTCATAAGGGTAGCAATCGTTCTGGGCTTGTCGAAATAACTGATTTTCTGCCTCGACGTATTCATTCTTACTGAGGTGGGTACTTGTCATTTTCGAAACGCCTTTACTTCGGGCTTGAATATTCCAGATGAACCGAGCTGCATATGCTTGCGAACGAACCATCCTTTTCCATTTAGAGAAACGCTCAGGTTGGATAAGTGCGATTTTAAAATTTAGCAGTGGTGCAAATGGATGATTTTATCTCTTCAGTTGTCGGTTGAAGATCTTGGAGCGGTGGTGGCCAATGCGTCTCAGGTTGATACAAAAACGATGGTCCGGAAAACCATCTGCTAGATGCGCTGAAATCGGGAAGTTTTGTCCATTTCGTGGCTTCGTCGCTGACGTTCATCGTTGTTGGTATGTATCGCCAATGATGCTTCTCGGTTGTTTCGAGGATTTCACTCACTCTAAACCCGACGAACTGACGATAGTTCCTGTGGTCAGATTGAATCCACGAAAGCACTGTTTTTGAGTCTGACCAATAGAATGTGTTGTCGAAACGTATTCGGTGGGATGATTTGACAGAGTTCGCCAATCATACTCCAAGTCTTGCTACCTCAAGCTCTAGTCGGGGAATTGAAATTAGATTAAGTGGAGCTACGCGAGTTTTTGCAGAAATTAATTGGCATTCTATGTGGTTGTCGCTGCTTACCCTGATGTATGCTAGGGCTGCGAAGGCATTTATACTTGCGTCCACAAATATATGCAGCTCACACGTGTTGTTGTCTTCATATTTCATTTAACACCTTGGGATTTTTATTCTGCTTATATTGTGAAGACAATTTACCCACGTATGCCATTTATCATTCAGATTATCACTTAATGGTTCATCCCATCCAAGGCCAGACCTCCAAATCTCTTGCATGAGGATTTTGATGTACACCATGAAGTTTGCAATGAGTCCGAGAGGGTCCAATATCGTCATCATTACTCGTAGCACTTGCCGTTTTGTTGGCCGATATTCTCCAGTTAGCAGTTCACTCATCGTTGCTTTCGCCGAAAATTGGAAAGTGAAACTATCAGATGAAGTGCACCACCACATACCCAAAACCTTTTCGGTAGTGTTATCAGGACTGATGTTCAAACTGACTTTGTTGACTGAATGTTCCTCTCCCAAAGCTGCGACGACTTGTGAGGAATTTGAAATCCAATGTCTGATTTCAAAGCCGCCGCGTTTATGAACATAGCTGACATATTTGGCAAGCTTTATAGCATCCTCGTTGTTGTCCACGCTGTGCAGCAAATCATCAACATAATGGCTTTGAATGATTGCTGTGGCAGCTCTCGGATAATCCTCTGCGAAATCCCGTGCGTTTTTATTTTTCACGAGCTGTGCACAGCTGGGTGAACACGTTGCTCCAAACGTCAAAACATTCATTTGATAGACATTAGGAGTGCTTTCTAAGCCATCGCTCCATAGAAAACGTTGAGCCTGTTGGTCTACTCCCTTCATGCCAACCTGGTGGAACATCTCCCTTATGTCGGCGCAGACTGCTACATGTCGTTCTCGAAAACGATATAAAATTGAAGGAAGTGACACAAGTTGGTCGGGTCCTTTCATCAGCATAGAGTTTAGGGATATGCTTTTTACCTCGGCAGCTGCATCCCAAAAAATCCTAGTTTTTCCCGGTTTGTTTGGATTCATGACGGGAAAGATCGGAAGATACCATGTGTGTGAAGATTGGTGTTGTAATTCTTCCTTGGACAACAAACGGATGTAGCCTTTTTGGATATAGTCCCTGATTTGCTGCTTGAGAGTTTCCGCCAAATTGGTATCGAGCTTCAATCTTTTTCGAAGGCAATCGTATCTTCTAAGAGCCATGGGTAGACTATTTGGAAGTGCAAATCGGTCAAACTTCCACAACAGTCCTGTTTGAAAACGGTTTCCTTTTCTGATTGTTTGAGCTTCCAATAAGTAACATGCTCGCTCTTCTTCCGTCGATCTGAACAACTTTTCCGGCTTGTTTATGCCAAGACTGTCTAAGGAGAAATAATCTTTCATCAGATTGTGCAGCTCATTGTCTGTGTTCCGATTGCAATCCCAACAATGGAAGCTATGAAACTCTTGCTTCAAAATTGACGCATCTGAGACATTCTCGTATGATGATGGTCCATAGGCTACCCAGCCTAAGCGAGTTTTAGTAGCTACGGGATCACTGGAGCCGCCTTCTATAGTTTTGAGTGGGATTGCCAGCTTAATGTTGTCGAGCCCGATCAGCAATCGGGGCACCGCCTGTTCATATGAATCTGTTGGAATTCTGCGTAGGTAAGGATATCGCCTTTTGAGTACGTCTGCATTAAGGGACTGCTGTGGTAAACTCAAAGACTTAACTGTCCTTACAATGGGAACCAAAAATTTCTTGTTAGGGTTATGTTTTCCAGAAATTTCAACGGACACGATACGTGAGTTGCTTTCATATCGCTGCGTTTCACCTGTACACCTAAGATGCAGTGGCTGTGTCTTCCCAGTTAGCCTTAACTCATTTGCTAGTGAATCCTCTATCATTGTGAGCGAAGATCCTTCATCCAGGAACGCAAATGTGTTTACCTTGATGCGATTGCCATATATGACGACTGGAACAATTCGGTACTTCACTAACGTAGCGGATCCAGGTGAAAGTCAGCTAAATTGACCGCCGTGCGTCACCCTTGCATTCGTCGTTGGATTCCATGAATTACCTGATTGTTGGCTAGAGTCTTTATGCAGAAGACGATGATGCCTAAATGTGCAGCCATTCGTGCCACACACAGTATCGACATTGCACCTGGATTTTAAGTGTGCCCTTAAACATGATCGGCAAAGCTGGTTTTTCTTGACTGCGTCCCATCTCGAATTACGGTTCATGGTTAGAAACTGTAGACAATTTTCAATTGCGCCACAAGATTTTTTACATATGGGACACTTTACATATGGGGCACTGCTGCCCCCCTCAGCATGTGTGCTTATGAAGCCCTTATCCTTTTTGCGTCTTTCGTTTCTGTTAGCCGATGTCAAAGACGTCGTAAAGGTTACACCGCTGATTGTTTCTGCTAGTTGGAACAGCCATGAATTAAATGTGGACAAATCTACTGAAGACAGCCCTTGCTTATGGATGGCCCAGCTCAGCTTCTGTTGTTTTGGCATTTTGTCAACTAGTTCATCCATTAATACTGGGTTATTCAAATGAGTGTGTAGTGAGCATGCTTCCATTGTAGAGCAGAGGTTTTCAACGGCCAAAGCAAATAGAATAATGCTCTCTAACTTGTCTTCACGTGGAGCTGGTTCATCCCGAACCCTCTCCAGCAACGTCCGAATAATTATTTCAGGACGACCAAATAGCATGCGCAGAGTTGATACAATGCTTGGTACGTTTGAAGGAAGTAATAGTATGCTTCGTACCGCTTGCAGAGCTTGACCCTTGAGACTTCTTTGCAGCCGCAGTAAGTTTTCATGATTTGAGAAACCACACATCGCTGTTGTTCCCTCAAAGCTGCTAATAAAAAGCGGCCACTCCTCCGGATCTCCATCAAATTGCGGGAGTTCCTTTGAGACCGTATGTCGGGCTGCTAACTGATGTGCTGTCAGCGGCGGAACACTTTTTTGGTGCTCGTTTATTTCGGGAAGGAAGTTCAAATTCGTTTTTAACTCTGCTTTTGGTTCTGAAGTTTGCGGAAGGTCCTTCACGTCTTTTTGTCGGATACTCGTAACAGGATGTTCTTTGATGGCTGGTTGACTTTGATATGTAGACTGCATCTCATTTGCTTCGACATGATGCTCTCCAGCTCCGTTTGAGCGACGCTCCTGATCCTTCCGTACCCACTCACTTAACCTAGATTCCGATACATGTTCAGACATTGAGTCGGATTCACTTTCGGTTTCCAGCGTCAGGATCTTGTACGTCTCATTCAAGTAATTTTCATCCCTAATGGCCTGCAATTTTGTGGCTTCCTCCAATCTCTGGAGTTCAAGTTGCGTACGCTTAAATCGTGTTGATGACTTTGATTTTCTGGCAATGATAGCCCTGGCTGGCGTTTGATATGAGTCTGCATGACCAATCCTCATACTCAACTGACGCAGTAACATTGACGCAAATGAAATGGTACCATTGTTTACAATTATCACATTGCACCATTGCATTGTCGTCTAGCTTTTTGCATATTGAGCAGCTGCAAACATTTGGTCGAACTTCGGTTTTTTGTTTCCTCTTCTCCAGACGCTGGCTCTTGCGTGTTGGACAAACGTCTTCGGCTGGATTCATTTTTCTTTTGTTCTGTATTTGTTGAACAAAAAGAAATTTGTAGAATTGTTGCTAATTGTGCAACAAACCGGTCTCAATCGGGACCGTTATCAATTTCCCAAAAAGATTTGCCAGTTATTAATTTGATTAAATTTTATTAAGAATATATGGAACTACAAATTTCCTGTTGTGAAATTTAAATAAGTTAGTTAATTGAATGTTTTAATTAAATTTTTGCGTGTTACTTTTTGGTGTCGTCCAGCTCGTTCCAACTCCTGTCTCCTTGTGCCTCTTTTTGTCCTGAGCCACAACCAAAAATTAAAATGGCGGGTGAGACTCGTACAATCGAATCCTTGCTCTGTTCGATTTTGTAACCATCAGTAACACAGAAAGTGTGCAGGTGTCAAAGCCTTAAAGTCGTCTTGGTCTTCACTAAGGGGGCACAGCGGCCTCGAATTCAGACAAGCTTCGATTTGAGCTAAAAGTGTTGCGAGCTCTTCGAATGTTAATGTCCCGTTGCCCACAACCCTTTTAAGGCGAAATTTAATGCTTTTAACGCCTGCTTCCCACAAACTTCCAAAGTGGGGAGAAGCTGGAGGAATGAAATTTCACTTTGTTCCTTCCGTGGCTAGGATGTTTGCAATTTCCTTCCAGTCCTTAATCCCATCCTTCGTCAGTCTTCGTAGCTCCGCGTCTGCCCCTACGAAGTTGTTCCCGCAGTCGCTGTATATTGCGCAGAGACGGACGATCCCTAGGATCCAAAACCCAATGATATCCGGAATTAGAATACCTCAAATAGCAACAGGAGCATTTCTCAAATTGAAGATTATTTTGGAGGAGACAAATCCGCATGTCACCGACAGCCTTATGGGAGGAGATGGATCCAGAGGCATAACAGCTTTAGTCCTTAGGATGTATCACTCATCTAGAGCTATTTTTAACAGCCTTTTCTAATGGCTCTTATGAATATGCCAAGATCTATCAGATCCCGATGTTTTAACTATGATTCTGTTTGGGAGCTACCACAAGATTTAAGTCAAGCGGTAACACGGGGATGGAGTTGAATTATTAAAGAGAAAGCATAGAATGCATATAAATCTAGCCGTTTTCGATACGGAAGTAAAAGATGAAATTATGAGTTCCTCAATCGACTCTATGTTCTCTCGTTATCTGCCTAAATTGATGAACAAAAATTGCGTCGTCATCATTAAATCTTATCTGCATCGGTTAGTTTTCTCATAACAAAGAATGGCTTTAATTGGTGCCACAATTAGACATCTACTGTCGATATCCAAGGAGGGTGATGCAACTCAACGATTTTACAAGACAAACCATTGTCTAAAACTGAACAAAAGTCTAACTTTGGACTTTTTGAGAAGTATAACAGGAATACTTGACTTGTTTTTGGAACCAATCTCGAAGTCCCAATTCGAGTTCAGAAGGGGTGGTCTCTGCCACCATAATCTTTCGTGTAATAATGCCGAGAACAGTTCTCCTCGGGACGCGAAATCGGCTGGATTTTGCTCGAAGCTGTTTATTCTTGCAAAGACGTCGTTCACGCTTTTTAAATCTTCTTGCAGCCCCTTCTCTTGAACTTCCGAGCATCGGCCGAACATTTGCTTTGAAAGGAAAGCAACTTCACATCGTTCTTAAAATATGTTCCTCACATGCGATATCTTCTTGAGTTTTTACGTAAATATACGGAGCTTCCTCTAACACCCAGAATTTGATCATGCTTGCGTTGAGGGTACACGATTGTTGAAAGCTATTCACAGACTTAGAACAAGAGGGTACCCGACCAACGGGAATCCAACCTAATTTGGTTCTTTGCGCCAGAGGCAGATGGGCACTTTTGGGTCTTACAAATTGTGGCAGAAGTATGTCAGCTAACACTTCGCTGCCTAACAACAAATCAACCTTGGCTGGCTAAAAAGATGATGGTTCGGCTAAGCTCAAGCCATCGAGGTGTTTCCAATTGAAAACTGGAAGGTTCTGTGCTGGGATATGCCCGGACAGCGACCTATATACAAGAGGTTGTGTGGAAATTTTGAACGGTGAGTTATGTGAACCTATAGTGATATCCACAATCTTTTTACATGTGCCGCTTTTGACCAAACCTAACCCAGAAACCTCGACATAAGTTGGTTTGTGTCACTCGAATCTATTAATGCTCGAAGTGAAACAATCTTTCCTGATGAACCGCTTACCTTCACCCCGCTTACCTTACCTAGCTGTGGCCAACATAACTTGGGTAGACGTATGTGCCATTGAGTGGTATGTGTTTATGGATTTGCTACAACAAGATGTTTCTTCGTTCAAACGTTGGATATTCGAAGCATCACGCTGTTCCATACTGGGCGGAGAAAACGACTGCTGACCAATCTGAGGAGTGTAAGACGGGGAATAATGCAAGAGCGAATGATGTGACTGCTGACAGTAGTGACATTAATGAATGCTTCGACAACTTTCAGCAAGGTGAAAACTTTCAAAAACTTGCTACATTTGCGAAGAGAGTGTGCACCATTGTTGCACAACTTGCACGTACATTTGGAGGGATTGGTCTGCGAGCGAAAGTTGCTGTGTTTTCAGTGGCAGCTTTTGTGGTAGCAAATATACTAAAACTGCGTTCCAATGTTGTATTGGCACCTTTAAACACTCTAGGATATCGACTATTAAGGTTGATGTGTCCATTAAAATCTTTATTGCTTCGGATCGCGCGTTGGTTATAGACGATTGATTGAGGAAGCATTTCAATTGGGTATTAACCAGGAACCTTTGATGGTCATATCTATCCTGTAAAATAGTCCAAGCCTTTGAATAATTCCCGTTGACTAAAGGTAAATGCGGCAAAGTTCTTTTAGCCTCGCCCGACACACTTGTTTTGAGGTAATGCATCTTTTGAATTTCCGACAGGGATGCATTGTGATGGACCAAGAAAATAAACAAAATTCGAAGGCTTGTCCAGGACTCATAACTACCAGAAAAAAGGGAACAGGAATGTTTTTCAACCGAATATCTGCATTGTGAGATGCTTATGTGGTATTGGACTCGATTTCGGTGACATCGCCATTGGTTTCCTTCACCTTTACTTTGTCCATCGCATCCGAGAGATCTCCACGAAAGTCGAAATACAGTTCGTTGAACCTCTCGTACATTTCTTCTATTTCTGAGGTTTTATCCTCGTTAACATCCCCTTACGACCCTATGCACACCTCATATGCACACCTCATACACACTTTCTCACTTTCTGCTGATTCCATCGATTTTTCTAGCAAATTTAACTGACCAGACAAATAATTTGCAGTCCGAGTGCTAGACATTCTCTTCGAAAAATTCAAAACATCCTTCTCTAGTTTGGTTTATACCCTACTCAATTTATTTTGTTTCATTTCAATGTATATTCATATATTCTTTATATACATATGCGTATATCCTTTTTAACGGGTTTTTCAACAGGGACGCTACAAAAGTAGAGCGACAGGAACAGCAAACAACGCCATATTTCTTGCCGCTCTTTTGACATTTCTCTTCAGTAGGGTTTGCCATTTCATGATGGAAAGATATACGAGCCAACACCGAGTCGAAATTATTAAAATTTACTACCGAAATTCATAGTCAGTGGCCTCAACGTTTATCGAAAAATCATCTTCAGCGATGAGGCTCATTTCTGGCTTAATGGCTCCGTCAATAAACAAAATATGCGGTATTGGTCAGGCAGGCACACGTACTCCATGAGTCATCATTGCATCCCGAAAAAATTACAGTTTGGTGTGGTTTATGGGCCGGCGGCGTCATTGGGCCGTATTTCTTCCGTGATGATCAAGACCAGCACGTTACTGTGAATGGGGATCGCTATCGTCCAACGATAACCGAATATTTTTGGCCCCAAGTGGATGATGTGGACTTGGAGGACATGTGGTTTCAATAGGACGGCGCCACAAGCCACACAGCGAATGTCACAATCAATTTGTTGGAAACCAAGTTTGTAGAACGTGTTATCTCACGAAATGGTCAAGTCGCTTGGCCGCCTCAGTCGTGCAATTTGACGCCGTTAGACTATTTCCTGTGGGGCTACGTAAAGTCTTTGGCCTATGCCAACAAGCCAGCGACGATTGATGAACTTCTTACGAATATCAAACGTGAAATTGCAGCAGTATCGGCCGATTTATGCTTGAAAACCGTCGAAAATTGGGTTCAGCGTCTAGACTTCTGCAAGCGTGCCCGTGGCGGCCATGCAAAAGAAATTGAGTTCCATACATAATGGCATCAAAACGTACTTTCACAGGAATAAAGAATTTCAGTGATATATAAAACCGTTTTTGTTTTATTTAAAAAAAAACTTTTGTAGCGCTCTTATTGAAAAACCCGATACATATGTATTTACATATTCGTATATTTATTTTGTATATACTATATATACACTACATCAAAAATTGCACGTACAGGAGTTGAAATTATGGGCATATCTGCTTATTTATGAAAAAATGCCTTAGCCCGGAAGTTTATCGACTTTTTTTAATTAATTATTATTTACGCTAGCAAGCAAAGGAACTATTTAACGAAATTTTAAGGTATTATTTTGGGAATTTAAAAAAATTGAAGCAGAAAACTTTCTGTAATCGTCAAAAAAATGCACGTACATCAATAAATTGCACGCACAAGCCTGGTAACCCTAACAAAATAGGAATAACGGTACTTGTTTCATGATGAAATGTGAATTTTGTTTTTGAGAACTTCCAACTCAGTCGTTTGCTGGATTTTAATGTGTTTGAAGGTTTCATTTATACGTTTTACCACATTTTCTTTTACGAATGGCTACTTCACGTAACAAAGTTCCCGTTGAGCTGAAACAATTAGTGCTCAAACTTAAAAAAAATGGAAAAAGTTATGCTGAGATCTCGAACATCATTGGAAAAGACCACGATCGACAGTTCGAAGTATAATTGAAAATTATGCAAAAAATAAAAGCTTTGACGTGGCTCCAGGAAGAGGTCGAAAAAAACTGTTAAACGCGCATATGGAAAGGGAAATAGAACGAATGGTAAAGGCTGATCCAAAGTTAAGTGCTCCAAAGATAGCCGCTAACATCAGCTCAAATCATGGATTATCCGTTTACTCCCAAACAATCCGCAATTTTTTGCATGCAAAGGGATATAATGGTCGTGTGGCAAGAAAGAAACCTTATATTTCCAAGGTTAACGTTGAAAAGCGTATAAGCTATGCAAATATGTACGTCACAAAGACAGATGATTTTTGGAAATGTGCTATTCGTTGACGAAAGTAAATTTAACGTTTTTGGGTCGGACGGTCGACGATTTGTTTGGAGAAAAGTCAATACTCAATCGGAGTAGAAAAATATGCAGCTAACAGTGAAACATGGAGGCGGAAATCTCATGGTCTGGGGAGCTATGGGGGCAAATGGTGTAGGGAATTTAGTTTTTGTTGAGACGATGGACAAATTCAAGTATCTCCAGATTCTAAAAGATAATTTCAGGGCGAGCGCTTCCAGAATCGGTTTAGAGGACGACTTTATGCTAGTGCACGACAACAATCCTAAGCATTCTTCAAGACTGGTGAAAGAATTGCTTCTCTACAATGTTAAATCGCAGTAACCCCTTCCTCCCAAGTCCCCAGACCTCAATCCGATAGAGCATCTTTGGGATGTATTCGAAAAAAAGGTCAGAGAATCGCAGATAACCAGCAAAAACCACCTTAAGACCGTTATCTTAGACGAATGGAACAAAATTTTGCCGGATGTTACGTCGATACTAGTCCTTTCAATGAAGAATCGTTTAAAGGATGTAATAAGAGTGAAGGGATACCACACTCGGTACTAAGGATTCAATATATTCAGGTTAAAAATTAGTATACGTGAAATTTTTTGATGTTTATTTTTCTGGCTTGTTAATTTTCCTTCTTATTATTTCCTTTCATGAAGTTTATTTTATTGAATTTTATTTTGTTGTTAGAACTTGTATAATATACAATAAGAAAGAGCATAAAAAAATGTCAAAAGTCTTTTTTTTCCGAAATACTTAAATTTTTCTTCTGAAGAGTCAGCTGTACGTGCAATTTTTTGATTTTGATTGATGTAAATTCACCAGCAAACTATTGCAGCAGAATTTTTTCAACAGATTGTTGTAGCAAATTTTTCAGCTGATTCAAATAAATTTATTTCGCGATTGTTAGAAACAAACAGAAAAAAAACCGATTGCAGTTTGTGGAATTATTAATAATTTTTAAGTTGGGATTTTGAGATCCGGCTCGAAGGGCCAAAATGTTCGTGATTGAGACAAAAACGGGTATACTTATCCCGAACCGTAAATCGCATTCGTCTTGGGTGTGGGTGACTTCAATGCTTCAATTTGTTGGTGACGTCAATGTCTCCAACACGCCATGTTCAAGCACGCGACGCAGATTTATTCACGCAAGATTCCGGTTCACTCGCTACTAACCCAGACAATCTTTCATCTAAAAAGTCAATTAATTCTTGGATCGTAACTTCTTCTGAATTTATACTTTTCTTCACCCACGCCTTACGTGTTTCTGTCCGCTTTATTAAGCAACAGATATATCAATAAGGGATCTCTATTTTCAGAATGGTGTGCTTTTGACCCGCGAATAACTTTGCCGTATTATTTGTTAAATATCGTTAATGCGTACTGTTCGCGACTGTAATCGATTGTTATTTAAGAAAGCTTTCAGTATACGCTTTAGTTATGTAGAGCGGTTTATGATACCGACTTTCCAGTTTTTCCCAAGCTTGTTCATAATTGCAATCAGCACATACTATCTGATTTAGCAGTTTGGCTGCATTTTCATGCAAAAACGATTTTAGGTACTGTCACTTCTGTGCATCCGGCAGATTTTTTTACCGTCAGTTATTCAAGTGAACATGTCACGGAAACCAGGCCAATCGCGACAATTAACCGAAAAAGGCTAACGTTTTTTGACAGGATTCGGATGACGTCGGCTAATTAATAAATGATTCGAATAAAGCGAATTGCTGCTTAGCTATATTTTCTATATCTGCACTTTTTCTCTGCGAGGGAAGTCTTTTGCGAATTGATTTAATTAACACACTTTTATTCGTATCAAGTTTTGTTAAGTGGATCAATCTCTAATATAATTAACGCTACCTCAGGTGTGCCTCAAGGTAGCCACCATGGCCCTCTTTTGTTCATTCTAGCCATCAACGATGTTGTTATGCCGACGATATAAAAATATTTAAGAGTATCTACAATCTATCCGACTCCAAATCTTGACTTCTCAATTCATACTAATTTATGTCGACGATATAAAAATATTTAAGTGTATCTACATTCTGTCCGACTCCAAGTCTTGACTTCTCAAATCATATTAAGCAAAAAGTCAACATAAGCAACACCCTCCTCGGCTTCATCAAACGGCGGAGTAATTTTCATGTGCTTTAATCACAAATACTTTATACACTACATTTGTCAGGCCACAGTTTGAGTACGCATCCAATGTGTGGTCATCGTATTGCTTCACAATTATTGACCGTATCGAGTCTGTACAACGCAAATTTTTTCGTTTCGCACTTAAACATTTAGCATGGACTGATCCTCTTCGTCTTCCACCTTATAAGGACCGTCTTCTACTTATCGGCCTTGATTCTTTGCAAAAGCGTCGGGAAGTCTGTGATATTGTGTTTTAACATCAGCTTATGGCTGGTAATATTTTAGAAACTACACCATTTTTTACATAAAAAACCATCTTACGAACTACGGATGCAAGGAACCTGTTACTCGGATGTCAATAGAAGCGAATGTAAACTGTCATATGTTCGATTTTGTGTCCAGTAAACTGGAACTCAAACAAAATTTTTTTGGACGTGTTCGTTCTTAATGTGCATGCTACATCTTTTATTCAATAACAACTAACAACTAACACTACGCTAAATGATGACGGTGACAAGATGGGTATATCTCTATGAGTAACACTGTCACTTTTAATGCTTGTTTTATAAGAAGTACTGAGCGTTAGTGATTTTCGACAAGGTCTTTTTGATTTCGGCAAAAGAATTTTATTTGTTTTAATAAATATGGCAACTTTATTTTACATTACATATTGCGATAAATGATAACGCTATTTTACAATTGTCGAGAGCGCACAAATTATGCAAAACAAAATGGACAAGCACTTTGAACAATTTTAAACAAAGATATGGAACTCAATTAATTAAGCAATTTTAAGAAAAGTTGACAATTCTTATTCATGAAAAAGGTAATCATTTAATCAATAGACAATTATAATTACTTTCAGATTTATTTCAAACATTCTTAAGCCGTGATTAATGTTCAGGTTAGCATTTATGTGCATATAATTACAAGCATAAACGATTCATTTGGATCACCAAAAAACGTCAATTATCATTGATAATTTTATATTTTAAGATAGATTTAAGCTTTATATCTTAATAAAAAACGTACTTTCACTAAGTTTTTGCCAAAATTTTCTTAGTTTATAATTGTTATCTTTAAGACATATATTAAATAATAACTTTTAAGTCGAAAGACATAAAATAAGTACTAGGTTTAGCTTAGAGCGTCTGCACAGGACCAGTAAGCTAGTTAAGTTAAGTAAAATTAAGGTACATATATAAGCTAGTTTAAGCGTTTTTGTCTAGTGTCTAAGTAGTAGTTTGAAATAAATAAAAATGCATTTAAAAAAAAAAAAATAAATAAAAAAACAAGCATAAAAGATTCATTTGGATCACCAAAAAACGTCAATTATCATTGATCCACCACAAGACGTTAGCGTTTTATTTCTTCTAGCATTTTGCTTCATCGAGTGAACAAGTGCTTGGATCCCGTATTCACAATTGATAACAAATTTATTAAAGATTTCGTCAAGATTATACTCTGCTTATTCCAAACATTACTAACAACTTTTTTTTCAAAAATATGTATAATTCTGACTTTCAAACAACGCGTTCCATGATCCACTGTTTGAAATACTTGGTCATTTATGAACATTGAAGTTGTAACTCGCAATTTTGCTGTATTTTTGTATTTTACAACTTTCGGTTAGAAAATTTTTGGCGACCCCGACCAAATAGACAGAAGACCAACATAGAGCAATTGACTATAAGTGAGAATTAGTACATAAAACTAGGATTCTCCAAGTCGATAAACCACCAAAAATACTTCATCTCTCGACTGAAACGAGTAGGTGGGTTACGTCGACCCTGTCGCCTTAAACCATTCATAGCATTCCAATAGATTGGATGTCATAAATAAAGTAAGAAATGCAACTGAAGTCATAGCTCTATTACCAAATTGCATTATTAGCAAAGAAAGACAAACAAAGAAATAAAACAAGTTCAATTGAGTTCACTACTAACAAATTGCATTGTAAGCAAACAAATAAACAAAAGGTAAAATAATCTTAAGTATGAAGAAAAAATGTTAAGTTAGTTCTAAGTTAGAATTCAAACAATAAACACGGTTGTTGAACAAATATAAAAAAAATTGTTTTTTTTTTTTGTTTGCAAGCCTCCAAAACCATAAGTGGCGCAGTCGGTTAACTTATTATCTAAGGATAATAAAGTCGATCCTCATTCCTCTAAAGCAGTATTGTCCAAAGACAATAACAATATTTTTTCCTCTTAAGAAGTGAAATAAAAGTAATACTGTTCGAAGACAATCAATCACTCTACACAGTGAATTTTTCTTTTTTTTCTCCTCCAAAAGATACTTTTTTTGTGTGCCAAAGACATACATCAAGTGCATAGACAACTTATAAAATCCTTGTGAATGCCAAAGGACGATGAAAAAAGAAAGAAGAGTGAAAGATTTCAATCGTTTATTTACAACACAAGAAATGCCGACATCGAAACAATCAGGATTCCAGATGAAAACAACGGAATTCCAGTTAGCGAGCTCATAAAAGAAGCTGCGAAAATAAAGGAGTACAAGGGAGATGAAAAGTATGATTTATCATCCTTCATAAGAGAAGCGGAGCTTGTCCTGCCACTTTTAACGACAATCCACAATTAAAGGAATTTATATTCCAACGTTAAATGCACAACAAGATCCAAGGAGCAGCTCTTCACTGTATCAGGACATTAGGACCCAACCCAACGTGGGACGGAATCAAAGCTGAGCTGATCAAAAATTTAGGAGTAAGGGATACATATCATAAACTACACCACGAAGCAATAACATGCAGAAATACCTCCGTAAGTTTATATTATCGCAATTTAAGAGACATTCTAGATAAACTAAATACTACGTACGAGTTCGATAATTTAAAACCCAGTGAACTTTCTCCAAGCTCGAACGAATCAATTATTCTTAAAAATATTTTTGAATGGTATTAACCCAAATTTAGCAAGCATTGTCTATAGCAGAAATATAAAAACATAAGAGATGCGTATTACGCTCTGGGATAAACAGGAATACTTAGGCATTACGATAAACCATATAATTATAGATATGACGATAATAGGCAGTCTACTACATACAATCCCAAAAACGAATATCTAAGACAAGACAACCATAGGGAAAATCCATCAGGAAACAATAATAAGACAAACCAAAACTCAGGACAATATAGACAGAACAATTATTCAAACCACTACAATTCCAGACCAGAAACTACGAATCAGAATCTACTTCGTCAAAATAATTCCAGACAGTATAGACAAAATTGGGAAAATAATAGCTATAATAACAGGACTTCTAGACAAACGAGACATAACGAACCAATGGAAGTAGACTTAGACTCAGATTTAGTAAATTTTCGATCGCATGCCCAGTATCAGACTTACCGATAGTTGAGTTTACGATACGAAACGAAAAAATTAAATGCTTAATAGACACAGGGTCAACAATAACACTCTTGAACCCTGACAAACTACCACACAACAAAAGAAAAAAACTACAAGACATAACATCATTTACTACACTTAGTGGACGAACGATAATAGACACAGAGATTATAACGCCCCTACCCATCGAATTAAACGAAATGAGTTACATGAGTTGGAAATTGACCCGTTTCCAAAATAAACAATTTGATGCTCTTATAGGACAAAATCTTCTTAAGCCTTTGAAAGCAATTATCGATCTGGAGGAAGGGTACTTGGAAATAAATGATATAAAAACAAAATTTATTAATTCCTGTCCGCATAAGTATGATGAAATCCACTCACTAGAAGAATCCAAACTGGACGAAAACACCATAGAAAAACTAGGACGGAAATCAACCCGGAAGAAAGAAAAGCTTACTCACACCCATGAAATCCAACATACTCTAAGATATACAGGTATCCTCAAATTCATGAGGAAGAAATTACCAAGTAAATGAAAGAAATGTTGGCGCAGGGCATAATCAGAGAAAGTAACTCTCCATATTATTTACCGATTTGGATCGTTCCGAAAAAAATCGACAATTAAGGAAAAAAAAAATGGAGAATTGTTATATATTACAGGAAACGAAATGAGATTTCTGTAAGCGACAAATATCCTATTCCTAATATATTTCACTACATAAGATCTCGCCAAAGGTTTTCACAAGGTGCTAATAAAGAAAGACGACAGAAAAAAAACTGCGTTTTCAACGCCTTTAGGACGTAACGAGTTTGTCAGAATGCCGTTCGGACTAAAAAATGTCCCGGCGCCATTCCAAAGATTAATCAATTCTGTTCTAAAAGAATATATAAATAAAATATGCCTCGTATATTTAGACGACATATTAATTTTCAGCACAACCCTAGAAAAACAAATAAAGTCATTCTTGGGAATGACTGGCTACTATCTTGAGTTCGTAAAAGATTACGCAAAGGAAGCCTACGGTATGAGTAAGTATTTAAAAAAGAATACGAAAATTGACAAAAGCGATCTTCAATACATAGATTCATTTCAAAGACTTAAAAGATTGCTTATTGATACATCAATTTTAAGATAGCCCGATTTAATTAAGAGATTTAAACTTATAACGGATGCCAACGATTTCGCTTTAGGCGCAGTCCTTACACAGGACGATCATCCCTTAAGTTACGCAATTAGAACCCTTAACGACCACGAGAAGAAATATTCCACAACGGAGAAAGAACTCCTTGGCATCGTTTGGGCTGTAAACTATATTCGCCCATATATTTATGGCAGAACCTTTGATCTTCTTACAGATCATCAACCTCTTAAATGGCTTCAAAGCAAACACAAAGAGAAAGATATTAACCACAGACTACATCGTTGGTTACTAAAACTTGGAGAGTATGATATAAACATCGATTATATTAAAGGATCAGAAAATAAAGTAGCAGATTTTATGTCTAGAATTAACGCAAGTACAGGAGAAATAAATACTATAGCCTAGAACCACAAATTGATAACATGAGCACAGATGCAACAATACACTCACAGGAAGAAAAACAAAACGATCAATTTTCAATTTTAGAGACAGCTGTTAATAGGTTTTCTACACAAATAATTTTGACGTATACTAAAACAAAAGTAATAGAGGTAATTAATGACAAACGCAAGGTTTCATTAGCGAAAACGACATCGAAAATAACATCATGACTGACATAATTCGTAGACTTTAAAAACCCGGGAAAATAGGCATTTTTCCGAATTTCCTGATCATGAGTATGAGTAAGTGCAACGGAAGCTGATAGAGTTAATTAACACAAGTTTAAAATTTAATAAAAGCACTCACCATGCGAAAGATATGGCAAACGAAGATGAAACTTACAGATACATTGCAAAATACCATAAGAACGAAACAGGGCATGCAGGAATAAATGAAAACTATGAAGGATTGAAAACTTATATACTATAAAAACCTGAAAACATATATTCAAAAATACATTAATAATTGCGGCACATGCAACAGAGCAAAGTATTACAGGAAGCAAATTAAGCCAAAATTCCATATAAACGAAACTCCGAATGTATCAAATAGTTCATTTAGTCATCTATATAAATAAAAAAACATAGCTTTTTATCCTTCATTGACAAGTTCTCAAAACATGTAGTTGTTCTTTATTTAGAAGATAGGAATAGCGTCACAATCGTTGAGAAAATGCGATTGTATTTTTCCATCAAAGGAAAACCAAATTCAGTCGTTTTAGATAACGAATTTAACTCTGTTAATGTTAAAGATTTTTTAAGATAAGAAGGAGTAAAAACTCATTTCACAAAGCCTAACAGTCACACAGGCAATGCGGGCATAGAAAGGTCCCACAATACTATAGGAGAAAAGCTTAGAATGCCAATATAGGAAAGGATATTTAAATGCTCAGAATGGTATAACAAATATTTTCATTCAGTTATAGTATAAAAACAAAACCAATAGATGTAGTAGAAGGGAAAGTTAATAAAAAAACAAATAGAAAAGTTTTTGAAGGAATACAAGCAAAAGGTTATTTACAAACGAAATGAAAATCGCGAATTTTACGAACAAAACCAAGAGGAAGGTAATGTTAAGAATTATAAGGCATTACGACATAAAGATGAACCTAAATATAGAAAATTAAAATTAGAAAACATACATCCGACAAACATTAAAAGATTTACAAAATTCGCAGACCAACTGGACATTAGCAACTACAATAAAGATAATGATGTCACTTCTACACACAACGAGAGGGACTCTAATAATCGACAAAATTAACAACAACATCGGATACGCCGAAATTAACATTGGAGAAATACCAATTATCCGTAGCTACGATATAATATTACGTATAATAAAACCAAAACAAATAACAAGGAACTTTTACTACACGAAATTAACTTACTTAAAACTAAAGTACAGACCCTATTACCACATAGGCATAAGAGATGACTAATTAATGTTGTAGGGACAGGACTTAAATGGCTCTTCGGGTCAATGGACGACAACGATAGACTAGAAATTGAAGAACATTTAGGTAAAATTGACGAAAACAACCACAATATCATTTCTAATTTAAACAAGAACATTGAGATTAACAATCATTTTCAGGAAACGTTTAATAAAATTAAAGAAACCGTAGAAGCAGACAGGGACAAGATTTTAGAAAAATACAATGATATTAAGACAAATAACGAGAAAATTTACAAAGAGCTTATCTACTTAGATACTTAACTTAAAACTAAAATACTTGGAGACAACATAGAACATGTTCAGAATAATATTGCATCAGCAAGAATGAACCTAATCACCAGTAATGTTTTGACAAGCGAAGAAATTAGAAAATACGAGATAGACTTATGCAAATTACAAAATATAAGATAAGGCACTGCAGAATATAAAAGAGAACAAATTATTTTTACTATAAAAATTCCGTGAGAAATACTTAAAGTCAAACATTCAATTGCTACACTAATAACAAATAACAAATTTGAAGAATTCATATTTAAAAATCAAAAAATTGTAACCATAAATAATATTTCATATGATTTTGATGGCAATGTAAACGAAAGAGAATTAAAAGAATCTAACCTTTGTATTTACAATAATAATTGTCTTAAAATTAGAAACAGAAAATGGAAATTCACTCAAATTCTTTATTACTTAAGAATCAAAATAAAACCATATTAACAAGTTCATGTGATGAAAGAATTATAACCTTGAATGGAAATTACTTAATTAACTTTCACAATTTCAACATTAAGATAAGAAATAAAACATATTATGGCAAAGAAGAATAATTTACACTGAATTTCATAAACGAAACAAACAGAGATCCAATTAATGATACTATCAATGCACCTACATTTGACGACCTGGTAATAAAACAAGTAGCAAATATGGAGGCAATACAGGAACTCAAACTTCAAAAGAAAAAATATACCTTCTATAATTGGACATTTTTGGTTGCATTTTTTTCAATTGCTATATTTTTTTATATCATCGCTCCTTTTATTTTTCTTTAAATATAAATCAATTAAAGTAAGAATTAATAAAGAAACTCAGGAGAGTTTCAACTCAAAGGGGGGAGGGGTTACGTCGAACCTGTCGCCTAAAACCATTCATAGCATTCCAATAGATTGGATGTCATAAATAAAGTAAGAAATGCATCTGAAGTCATAGCTCTATTACCAAATTGCATTATAAGCAAAGAAAGACAAACAAAGAAATAAAGCAAGTTCAATTGAGTTCACTATTATCAAATTGCATCGTTTAAACAATTTCAATTGAGTTCACTACTAACAAATTGCATTGTAAGCAAACAAACAAAAGGTAAAATAATCTTAAATATGAAGAAAAAATGTTAAGTTAGTTCTAAGTTAGAATTCAAACAATAAACACAGTTGTGGAACATATATAAAAAAAATTGTTTTTTTTTGTTTGCAAGCCTCCAACAACCATAAGTGGTGCCGTATAGGCAGAATTCGATGCTACGGTAAATAGAATTCACTCTATCAAGGCACTAGGTGATCAGTACTTCTCATCGGAGTATTACCCCTAAATCAAGCAATTATACGACAAGTATAGGCAAATCTTGATTGGCACAAATAAAAGCCAGCGAAAACGTAAATGCGGCCAGATTAACCACAATCGCCTCCCATCATAACAGGGATATACTTCAACGAACACATAAGGCCATGATGAATTTGTTAAACCGAATTATCCACGGAACGGCCAAAGATGAAGCCCCGGCTCAGTTTCTTTATACGATAAACAAATTTTGGAGCCAAATTGACGAATTTCATTACTCAATTTAGGTTACAGATGACGACCCGGTAGCAGAGGGGTATATCATGGAGCTGTATACTAAATTGGAGACAGAGGTTCTAAGGAATGAAATTTTAATAGCAAAAGTAGAAATAAACAATCATTACGACACATCAAAAAAGGTAGTTGATCATCATGCAATTCAACTGCCCAAGATATCGATACCCAGATTTGACGGAGATTATTAGATATGGCAAACATTTTCAGGTTTGTAGGAAAATGATTCATGAGCAGCCAGAACCACCAATCCAGAAAATGTGGTACCTAATGGCAAACATGTCTGGCGATTCAGAGCGATTATTTCCACACCTTGAGCTAACCGATAAAGCAATAAAAGAGCCCTCACATCAGCCCTTATTCAACGGATTATTAGGATGCCAAACTTAAACTCGGATATGAAGTCAATCAGAGAATTTCATGACGCCATTCACGAATCCGTATCGGCACTAAAGGCGCTGGGTATTGAGACGGACTCCTGTGATCTACTACTCATCCAACTGCTAACCAAAAATTGGATCATCAAAGCCACCTTATGTGGAGCAAAACGTTCGAGAACTCCAGGTAATACACGAGTTCTTTAAATTCTTGAAAAACCGCTTCGAGTCATTGGAAGCAATTGGACGAATGGACAAGGCCAGAGTAGTGAAAAACATCGCCATATGGAACATGGAATGCTTCAAGATGTGCGGGATAAAGGGATATCCGATTTACTACTGCTACAAATTCCTTAAGTCTTCAGCATCGGAAAGACTAGAGTGGACCGAAAGAAGACATTTATGCGTGAATTGCTTTTACACGGCAAAAACATTTTCAGCACGATATTGCCTTAAATACTCAGGGAAACACAATTTCCTTCTGCATTTAACTGGGCTATCACATAGACGCAAGCAAACGAGAGGACAGCACCGACAACTGTACCCACGATTCATTAAGCTGACAAAAATTAAGTTTACATAATATTGGGTTGAAATTACCGCAAACAACAGCTAAATGTGTGAGATTCAAGCCATTCTGGATTTTGGGTCTCAAATAAATTTAATAACTGAGAACATTAGGCGCCTTTTTCTGCCATCAACCCCATCATACCTCTGCATTTAGGGCATTTGATAAAGAACGAGAACCACAACTCATCGTGTCAACATTTGTGTAAAATCAACCATCGGAAGATGTGACTAACTCTCCCCCGCGACCTAGAAGCATTCATACTACCAAGCTTGGTATCTGCCCATCCCACACAACACAGCCTGGACTATACCTGAGAATATCAACTTGGCCGATCCCCACTTCTATCATTCAAACAAGGTCGACCTTCTAATTGAAGCAGAATTCTATCTTCAGCTCTTGCGTCCCGGACAGGTATAAATGGGTATGCGGGATGCCAATCCTAAAAAAACATGGTATTTGGTTGGCTTGTAGTTGGAAAAACTGTAGACATGGCTAACCTGCGGGGTATTCCGTTAGGAAGACCATCAGCGGATCATTTTTATTCATGGATGCCTCGGAACAAGCAAATGGGGCAGCTGTGTATCAGCGGTTAACTCACAAGGATCGAACCATATAAGTTAAACCTCTTTGTGCGAAAACCTTGAAACAACTAACTCTCCCGCGACCTGGATTATGTGCTGCTGTATTAGGGGCTGAACTCACAACCAGAGTCCGGGAAGACTTAAGACTTCAAGACACGCCGATATTTTTCTGGATAGATTCACAAATCGTGCTATCATGGATCAATTCGACGTCTTCATTTTTCCACACGTGTGCGGCTAATCGAGTAACGGTTATTTAGAAATATTCTTTGGCAACCCAGTGGCGTCACGCCCCTTCGAAGGAAATTCCCACAGATCTTCTATCTCGAGGAATAGCAGCAGCAAGCTTCATGTCTTCTAATATGTGGATCTACGGACCTTTATTTTTGCACGGAAACGAGTCGGCGCGGGAGACCCTTCATAAAAGAGTGAGCCCCCTCCGACCTGGAAAAATACATAGTGGCGGTAGCGTTCACACAAATCAGGACAGAATAAATGATTTACCACATAAATCATCGGAGCTCCTTCAAATTCCTACAATACACCATGGGCCACAATTTATGATGCTAATAATTGAGAACCTTCCAGGCAACTTGGTCTCACGAAACAGACCATTTGTTATTTCCGGTGTGAACTTTGACATACCTCTATGGGTCCACTAATAAAAACAACAACAAATCCAAACAAACACAAGGTATTCTTAGCATTTTTTTCTTGTTGTTGCTCTCAAATAACACCATATATTTGGAGATTGTAACGACTGAAGCCTTTATTGGAGCTCTTAAAAGATTCATCAGCCGATGCGGATTGATTCAAACACTCCACACACCGGACTCGAAACAGGCCATCATCAAGTCTAGCAGCATCAAGGGCATATCATAAATTCATCCCATCTAGAGCTCCTCACTTGGCGGCTTATGGGAAGCAGCAGTTAAGTCAGCTTAACACCTCTTAATGAAAACAGTCCCGACAGTTTTTTAACACATGAACTAGAGACAAAAGTCATCGAAATTGAAGCCAAGCCGGTTCAAGATGAACTCAAGCCCACTAAATCCTATTTCGTCCGACCCAAATGACTTAGCCGCATTGACTTCAGGGCATTTTCTTTTTGGTGAGCCTCTGGTTTCTCAAGTCGACAAGCTTCAAAAAAAGCAAATCTTCTTATTTGATGGAAATCAATAAGCCGTTTAAATATCAATTTTGAAACGATGGTCAACCGAGTATTTTAACGAGCTACAATATAGGCATAAATGGAATCAGGTGAAGAGCAATATCAAGATCGGTGACATGATTATCATCTAAGTAGGTAACACACCAACTTATCAGTCGCCGATCGGAATAGTGGTTCAAATATTTAAAGGGCACCAAAACCAGGATTATGGCAGCGACCAATCCATGGCTCAGCCCCTTTATGGAAAAAACCTGAAGACAACGACGCGTTTACATTAGAGACCTCAAGGACAGCCTCATAAACGGATGAAACGACAGACGCACCCTCAAACCATCATGTCATCATTATTAATATCACCGTTAGTATACGTATTACCATTAAACATAACCAGGTTCAACAATAATCAGGGAGTATTCTTCCAAAATCCTCGATCTACTATTTTGGTTGCAACTGAATGGAAAATTATAGTTTACTATGACTAAACACCTAATCAAATAGAATAAAGGACATTTGATGACGGAACAATTACATTTCAACATAAAGACAGCATGCACTGCATTAGTAGCACACTTTCTCGCTACAAGCAGATTAATCGCAAAACGTATATCTCGCCGAACAGCGTTCAACTTAGTTGGCAATATTGAGCATACCTTATCCGGACTGCTTGATTCTGACTAAGCAGACGAACTATCACATGAATGGACGATGTTAAAAAACTTGACTACGATCAACATCATGAAACAGGATTAACTCCAAACAAGACATCGCATGGACATATGGCAAAATCAATCCATATATATCATTGCCCGAATCGGAGAAGCCTCTGACCAATCCAAGATCAACCAAATTTTTATATCCTTGACCATAAAAGTAATTATGGCCTCCAACTTGGGAAACATTTAAAGTGCAATCCTCAATACAGTAACGGACGTTCACCATGGAACCATCATCCCATGGTTGCTCTCTCCAGCACAACTAAGAGCAGAAATCAGGAACGTCGAAAATCAACGGCCATAGTCCAAAAAATTGCCATTCGAGCAAGAAGTGACTGTCAATGGAGATTCTGGCTATAAATCGTCACAGCGATCAATACTTCGCACTGACAGGAGCCGAATTTAAAGAGTGCGATAAGGGCAAGGACATGGAGTTCTTCTGATCCAAAAAAAAAAAAAAAATACCATGCTGGTTCACAGGCATATAACTGTAATGTCAACCTTTTTAACAACAACACAGATCCTGGATCCGGCATTCTTTCACTCTAGGCTGCGTTATGAGAAACTATCTAATCACCAACTAAGAACATCAGATGACAACAATCACACTGAAATCTTTGGAGATATTTCATTAAACATCGCCAAATTTTGTATCAAATTTTGTTGTGAGGTCGTTGTTGTTCGCTGCAATTGGTATTGCTGCGACATGAACTATGTCAACAGGTATCGAGATCATCGACTTAAATATTTTGAATAAACATTAACTAGTTGAGCGGAATGAAAATGCAATAGATAAGTGCAATGTCATTGAAAAACTTTGTTTTGGGACAATACTCGTTCCCTTACCTCTGGTTTGGGGTGATCTATCTCGGTTCAATAAAATAACAAAAGACACGTCTTCCATGTGGATCAATAATGACAATGATTCTTTATTGGATATCGTTTTTCATACAATTAATTAACAATTAAAAGAATATAAAACAAACAAACAATTGTGTTGTTAACTAAGCATTATTTTGACTACAAGAATGAACACAAAAGAACAAGTAAAAATGTATTGAACATGAAAAACACAAAATGTGCAAGGCAATATTGGAAATAAAAATAATATAGAAAGACTTCAATGAAAACATACGGTAAGCCTACAGAGTAAATGAAAAGTGAATGAAAAATAGTGAATCTGAACAAACTTAATAATAACTTATCCGTGTTCGACCTTCCTTTCAAATATTTTATTATCTTTAAAAGAAAACCAGTGCCCTTTGACTTCACTTCATTGTATCCTTAGCTTTCCTAAAGAGAGCTTGTGCCTACTTTGTAAGAGAATCGTTTATAAAAATCAGGGTTCTCTTACTGCTCCTGTGGCTACTCTTGGCGGTATAACTATCACCCACTCTATTGGTGGCAGTGACGCTTAAGTTCAAATAATTTTTATTTGCCCTCGTTCCATAATCCGCTGCTGAGTAGATAAATCAATAAATCCTTCACAAATAATTGAGCACGTAGAAGAGGCAAGTGCATCAGAAATAGTTTTGATCTGCACTCTCTTGATGTAGACTGTCGATTTTGTCATCGGGAAAATCATGGGCTAAAAGCCATGGCAAAAACTGGAGCCACATATATGGTATGCAAACTGTTAAGATAACAGTGGTCATAAAACGAATTAACTTTGACTGAAAATTGTTTCAGTGATTGTACATTACACAAACGTAAATAAGAGTTATGGCAGTCAGTCAGTTGAATGCGAGAACGGTACTGATTAATAACTTACAATTATTTTATCAAACTTGAACATTTTTAAAGGTGGTACATACAATGTTATTTGTATATTAAAATAAATAAACTGTTCCTCAGCAAAGTTGTTGCCACACGAATTTGGAGAGTTAAAAAATAAAAATCTATTTCAATAAACGTCATAATCTTTATTTGGCAAGTGATGTTGCCTCACGGTTGAAAAATTAATAATGTTAAATTTTGTCCTACAGTCCTTAAAGGAAACCTCGGTGGGTCAGTTTTTTTTACTTACAGAAGTTTTTATATTTTTCATAACTCGAGGTTGATGACTCCTTTATAATATGATAAATGTTGCATAAATACATATACATTTACACCTTACATTTTAAGAGAGTTTTTTCTCATTAAATATCAGATTCTATGTTTTTGTTGATTAATGCTTCCTATTGGGCCTGTCGACAAAAATCTGCCTTCTCTTCTTAATTCGGCCATTAAAATTTTAGCGTAGGCAGGATCGGTGAATTTGCACTTGACACATTTATTTTCAGGTTGAAAGCATTCGCGTTGGTGGTCTGATCGTCGCGGACCAAATTAAGTTTAGTGATAATGTGAGGAAAGTGTTTTTTATTAAAGATGTTTGATTGATTGATTGAAGATGATAATTACGCGTTGGAAGTGTGTGTATACATAATCAACACTCCAATGTGTAATTAAATGCATCTTGTTTACAAAGATTTGTTTGATTATTTCAAAGGAAGTTAAAAAAAAAGAAAAAAACAAAAGTTAGCTGTGATCAAAGTTGAAAGCATTAAAATGTTGTTTGGAGTAGGCAATGCATAACACCTGTAATGTATTCCATGGGTAAGTCGATATTATGAGTTCCTCCTGGAAATGGGTTCGCTGCAAGTTCCAGATGATCCGTAATAGCGCTTCTTTTTATTCATCGGCAGTGAGTGCGATTGACAAAGAGGTTACTTGTGGTCGAAAATTTGTTTAGTTTTCTCCTGAGATTTCTAATAAAGTGGAGAAGATATCCAAATATTTGAATTACCTTTGGGAGTCTTCAAAATCGTTCAAAGTTTTCTGAGAATTCAGTTGAAGGTATTTTGGCTACGAATGCAACCGAACTTTCAGGCTGCGAATCTAAAAATGGTGGACGTTGTTTTTATTAAGGCCACAATTTTTCCATCAAGTGCAAGAAGAAACCATGAAACCACAAATTATTTACCAGCTCTTTAAAATAAACCTCACGGGAAACTATGTCGGACGGATTGGCTTTTGAATGGACATGTTTTCAAGTGACAGCTTTTGAATGGACATGTTTTCAAGTGACAGATGGCAACCCGGAATGTATCCTCGATAAACGGTTTGGTACGAAAATTTCCAACGACGAAAGAAAAGTGTAGATCCAATGAAGAACAATTTCCGAATCTGACCACAGCTAGATTTCATAGACGCGTGTTTTGAAGAAGCAACTTTTTTGTTGCTTCTTTTGAATGCAAAATTAATAATCGCACACAAGCAACAAATTTTAGAAAAGTTACAAGATATATTTATTGATGATAATAAAAGAAGGAAAAATTGATTAAGTTCGCGGCGACCGGCTGTAACTACAACTGCACTACCAGATCCAAGCCACCGTCGAAGGAGCCGATCAGGGTAAAAGATCCTATATATTTATGCGATTCAGCAACTAATGCCACGACCAAGCCTTGGCAACTATAGTTGTCAAGTAGCCCATCTCACAGAGGCCAGCAACGATACCAATTATTTTCCACGAAATCATTGCTTCAAGTATGAAATGCTCTCATACATACCAGGTGTATTTATCCCACCACACGGGACCGGCAAATTGCATAGTGTATTCCACCCCAACTGGATCCGACGATATTTGATCATATCCAATTGTATTGGAATGGGCAGAAGGAATGCAGCATGCAACCCGATCGAGCGGGGTGGCAACATAAGATAAAATCGTGACGGCGACGGCGACGACGACTAGGGTGGACAGTGTATGTTGATCTTATGATGGCAAAAAATGTAATGAATTTTGTTTACATATGACATTGAATGCAAGAACGGAAAAATATAAAAAAGATAAAACAAGTAATCATTTCACGATATGTTGCTGGAACTCGTGATACTACAAACGACACTTCATTGGAGTCAGTGTTAACAATTAATCTAAGGAGCAATCGATGATGAGGTAAGGATCATATGCTGCATCTAGCTGATTTATGTATTCTAACCGAGTGCCCCTGTTGACAAACAATTGATGCTAATGCTACGTTTTTTGACCTCTTGAAAGCGATTCAATATATGCACACGGACAAATTTTCAACAGGAAACAATATCATGCGTTTCGCACTTATTTTTGTGAACAACAAGTGAAGTGATTTAATAATTTCGAAAACTTTTCCCACGATGGTAACCTTGAGTTATCCAGACACTCATCCCAGTTTGATTTAGTCTCCATATTTACTTTATCAAGCGCAATAGAAATCAAAATTGCCTCAGCAATATCTTCGTAATTGCCAATACTGAGCATAGCTGCTTTAAGAGTAATAAAACTATCTACTAAATAACTTAAATTAAGGGAATAACATTTGGTAATTTTTTGAATATCCAGAATTCCATTCACATGCTCTTGAAACATCATTGTCTTGCTATCAAATCTCTTTTTTAAAGGGTCTACAGCCTTTGAATATTTTGCGGTCTTTTAATCAAATTCCTTAAGAGCATTTAATTAAATTGATGCAATTCGATCCAATTTTGATTTTGAAATAGGTTAGTGGTACATGATTAACGTATTTAAGCTATCGCGCGCATTTGTGTTCGATTTCTTTTCTGCAAACAATAATAATATTCTTAATTTGTACGCGCATACAAATATTCAATTTCAGCTCTTTTAATTCCATTGCTTACCTCTGCCTCAGAGATATTCATTCGTTCCAACGATAGCTGAATGCTCAACACCGGTTTGAAGTAGCATTCCAGATTTCCTAAGCGATATTTTGACTCCGTAACAGAAATAACTGACACATTGTTATCATTCAATTTCTTTATCCTTTCGCTCTTTATTCTTTCAGCTCAGCTAAGTTACTTGCACGCTGGCCATCTAACCCCTTTCATCCACTTGGTTTTCCATCTCAACTCTATCAGCAATAATATCTATTTCGACATTATTTAGAAAATTTCACGCAATAAAGAAAACTTAGCTTAAAACTATTTTGCACGAATTCCGTATGAGCAAGAATAATCGCAATAAATTCAGAGGCGAAGTAAGGTATTCGGAAGCGAATTTCAAAGTTGAACGTATACTATACATTTGCTTAGCAACAGCAACACCATATTTCCTCAGCAACGAATTTGAAGCTTTAGTTTTGGTATCAACATTTTTAATTTAACCAACGAATTTTACATGAAGTAATCTTGAGAAATTCAGTGGCAAACTCTACAATTACTCCCACGATTAACTTAGTCCGGCTGCAGTGCCAATAACAACAACAATAATATCTAGAATCCGACAGAAACTAGTTTTTATGGCTGATGGCGAAACCGAAAATCAGCGTTTCGTTCTACCAACATATATGGATGCATATCGACAATTATTAAGTCCATGAGACATATATCAATTCAGCTTGATGTCTCATGATCATCTGACCACTTTGATGTTTTCTTTCAAAGTAACCAGTTTAATATGTCTCTCTTCCTCGCACAGTTCTTCATCATGATAACAGTCTTCATCTTCATATGGTTGGAAAATACCTTCAAGGTACTCGGCAAATAAATTCGCCTTTCCTTGGTTGCTGTTCGCCCAATTATCGTCTGTGTTTTATCTGGTGGAATGCAAATGGTCTTTTAATCTTTTTGTTTCCTTCCAAAGTGAATTTTCGATTCAAGTGTCATTCGTAAGATTGGAAAGGTACTTTTTAAGAGATTCATTTTTGAATTCTCTTTTCGATCTTTTAAGCTTACTGTTTAGATTATGCAGTAATGCTTTATCGGCGGGCGCCTTCACTTGTTCGCAATAATATCACGTATTTCTTTTGGATATGATTTTTGTTTGATTTTTGTGTTGGTTTAAGGGGTTGCAGCCCATGTAGCTTTTTGGATATTAACTGTAAGTGTCTTTACAGCCTCTTCTAACTGATCTTCTGTTTAAATTATTTTTATCAGAAACTTTCCTCTAGTTTCTATCTGAAGTAGATCCAATCAATCTTTTTATAGGCTAATCTTGAGTTTTTTTCTTTGACAGTGATTTCATCTCCTAAGGTCAAAAGTATTGTGTAATGATCTGAGTCAAGATCTGGCCCCTCTTCTACCTCTTTATAGTATTTGATGAGATATTCTTTGTAATTAAAAAAGTCGAGAAGATCTGGGGTTTTCTTCCTACCTATTGGCCAGTACGAAGGTTTTCCCGTCGATTGATACTTGCGGCTTATTTCTTTTATTACTTCATAAATTTCTCTTTCTCTCGTATTTGTCGATCTAGATCCCCGATATTTGATCTTAGCATTTAAATCTCCACCCGCGATAAATCTATCGCGAAATTTGCGGAAGAGGCCAAGGAAATCATGTTTCTTGAAGTTATAACTGGGAGAACATTATTAATCCAGTTTGAGTTCATCAAACCCCGTGCCGTACTGGAACCGACCGCTGAACAAAGGGTGTCTTCTAAGCGCAACCGCTCCCAAGAGGAAGTGCTCCCAGGAACGAAAAGAATAGCGATTGCCTCGATAATGACAGAATGCTTTGCTGTCTTAATCTGCAAAACTGGAAAGTCATCAAGGCAGAGGAATGAAAGTGAAAATTTTAGCTCTCCTGAGTGGTTAGGATCGAGAGTGCAGATATTGCCGACATTCTCTTCGCATCAGCAAGACACGTGTTTTGGTGAAGCTTAGAAATTAACAAACGGGGTAAGTATCTTTTTAACTTCATACTTAACAACAACCTCCTTCTATGGTACAAGGGACATACCCCGACCTCAACTTTTTCGAGCATTGATAACTTTAACGGCTGGGAGGATGTCTTACATTACTCTCTTCACTAACAATCTCACTTTATGGGTAAATCATTTGAGCGTATTCTATTTAAGATCATAAGTGGATTCTTTTTGATGTGGCTCCCAAAACCGAGGATCCAATTCAATTCAGAAACCCTACAAGAATCGACTGCGAAAAGCTTAGCCTTGTTGACAGATCTTAACTCTATAAAACTCTTAAGCCAAAAATATCCTCCGTTGCGGATCTGGACAAAAAGGTTTGAACTACTGTCAAGGCTTTAAAAACAGCTAACAAAGTCTCTTATTCAGTTTAATTTAGCAAGCTATCCTTTTTTCCTCGGTAGAACAAAAATATTTCTAGTCTCAAAAAGCTAATCAAAGAGACATTCAACATCTGTTACAAATGCAAATACTGGAACCTTATAAATCTTGCCCAAAAAACATTATGCTGCAAAAATTGCAAAATTTAGCAACTCCATAGCTTATGGTATGCCGATCTATAGACTATTTCCTAAACAAAAACGTTCCTGATTCGTGGTAACAAGTTCGAGTAGTTTTCGTCCCTTAGATGCGAAGACGTTGGCATGAAAGCGCAAAAGCTTTCAGGCCAATTAGTCCGACTTTCTTCATTGTGAATGTTGTCGAAGGAATCCTGTATAACCACATGCGAAACACTGTATTAGAAACATCTACAGAAACGGCTCTGCGTGAAGTAGTGTGTAATATTGCGAAATCGTTTGACGGTGAACATCGGTGGAATCAAGCGCAGCTAGGAAACAGTCGCATAATCCATTTTGGTAGCAAAGGTACACCAAGGAGCGGTGTCATATTTCCTCTCCTCTGGATTATTCTTATGAACAACGTGCCACTTAAACTGGACAGCGAAGAGGATATGAGGGAAGTTTTCGGCTGTGATCAGTGAGATCATAGAGGGCGCACTGGGTAAAGTATGTATCTGAGCTTCAAAATGCGACCAAGGTGGAAACCCAAGCACCGGTTTGCTTATGCGTTTCACCACTAAAACCAAGATACCCAACTTCCCGGTGTCATCTCTCCTCTCTCCTACTTATTGTCATGAACACCATACTATGAAAACTAGAAAGGGAAGGGGCTAGAGAAGTAAACTAAAACAAGGTATAGAGAATAGCATACATAGGCACTACAGGCGCAATGTGAACTTACATATTGGAAACATTCATTCTTGCTTGGCAAGCAAGCGCTCGCTTGCTGGGGACGTTTTCATCTCACTACAAGCAGTTGAGGTTAATATATCTACTATATATACTTATACTATATATACTATATACACTTCATTGAAACAGCAAACCTAGATGAACCAGATTGTAAAATTGTGTAACATCAAGGAATACTATATATGCCGTGAATATAAACAATCATGCCACACAACTTACATTATCCGGCTCTTACTAGAGTATGACAGTTGCTCTTGATAGATCCTTCTTCAATACAACAGATTAGAATTCTGGGAAGGATATTAAGGAACTTATGTCCTTCTTGAATACATCGGGTTGGATGTAGAGATATCTCAAAATGAACCTGAGGAATAAGGTAACAGGGATGTGGTATTATAACGCCACATAATGCTAATTTGGTTCTCACTGAACCACCACTTTTACCTACATACCATAGCTTCACACATTTCTTTTAGTCATGTTATAGTTCTATATCCACAATCAGAAATATACAGATGTCTCACGCTTATGGGAAGAAGTGATGTATGACAACGAATCCACTCAAACAAAAAGCTTTTAAAAAGCTTCAACATAAACTACAATAAAAAAATATATATTGGTTTTTATTTCATATCTCTTCTAAACTCATCGTGCCACAGGCAACTCAGTAAATA
Organism: Orthonevra nobilis; assembly: GCA_963555765.1. Taxonomy (NCBI): domain Eukaryota; kingdom Metazoa; phylum Arthropoda; class Insecta; order Diptera; family Syrphidae; genus Orthonevra; species Orthonevra nobilis. Next base: position 79,984,889 of record OY743224.1, on the reverse strand, counting down.
GTAAGAAAAGTTTTTTTTCCTGTTTTTCTTGCTTTACTTTAATTTGCTTGTGCGTTTGCGGTAAGTGGCACTGGTACCAGCCGATACGTAGAAATGTTGAATGGGGTGCATGGTTTATGTGGATATCCACGTCGTAGTTTATGGTATATCGTAGGTATAGTGGTTATGGTTATTTCTAGCTTGCTTGTTATTTTCTTTAAAGTTAGAATATTTAATTAATAATCGACAACAATAAGTAGTTAAGACAACCAAGCAACGTTAGTTTATTTTCAAGTTTGAAACTGCAATTTTATGTTACGAGGACAGTAAGGTCAGTTTTGTACAGACAATACATCCCTTCACGGGCGCATTTACCACCCACCTCGCAGTTTGTCATGTATTTATTTATGAAGCAGTATTTTAAGTGTTTAAGGGTGTTTACTAGTGGTGAAAAACTGCACATCTAATCGGAGAAAGATAAAGTTGCTCAGTATTTAAGAATTTAAATTTTTTGGGGATTTAGATATTTATTAATAAATGAATGTATTTTTGTACCCTTCTAATTTCTTACTTTAGTTGAGGTGACTGAAGATTGAAAGTGAAAGTGAAAAGTTAAAGAAATTATAATCTTTACCTGAATTTTTACTAACTTTTATTATTTACGTATTAAATTGTAGTCAAATCACCCTAACTGAAGTAGTTTCTAGGGGACATGAACGAAGACGTAGCAGGATTCCAACCACCCAACAAAAACAATTAATTTATGATACCATGCCGTGTTAATTAATATATTTTTAGTGCTCATTGTATTTTTTATTTTGTTTTTCGTTTTCTATTTTTGTTTATGTTTCTATATTATAAAGAATATATTTATGAATTTTTCAGAGCAGTACCACTATTAAAAATGTATTAAATCAAGTTTGTGCTTATAACATACATCAGAGACATTGAACCAATTTAGAAAATGTAAAAAAAGAAAGCCATCGAAAGTAGGAACATATGAACATGAAGACGGCGCACTTAAAAATATTTTTCGGATGACCATAAGATAAAAGGGTTTTCTTTTGAACTCTCATACTCTTTTAATTTTATTAATACTTCCGTTGAATCAATATAGTGTTAGCCTTTTGACATTTCTTCAGCAGAATTTTCACATATTTTGTTTATTGTTTTGTAAAAGCAGTATCGTGCAAAATATCTAATGGCTTAGTCATTGACCTGCGGTACCTTGACTGTTATTGCCTATTCATCTGTTGAGTTAAATACATTGTTCGTATTCATGTTTTTTAAAAAACATTCGTCCAATTTAAGAATGTCCTCGTTTTGAGTAAGCATATTTGTTCTGCTGTATCACTTTGTAAAAAAGCATTCCAATACACTTCTAGATATTCCGAATCGTCTTCTTCGCAGTAAGAGCATTTAAATTTAGATGGGAATTTCAATGACTTTTGCCAGAAGGGAGCCAAATTCGAAAATACTTGGGTTTATTTTTTTAACTTCCCGCGCTCTTTTTTCCAAATAAGTTTTATAACGGGTCTTGATTAAATTTATTTACAACCATACGAGTAAATGTTATATAAATCATGAATAATGTTTCTCTTATTCTTAGAACGCATTCAATTGTTAAGGCCAAACCTTTAAATCATAAAACAGGATTAATGATAAGTACATAATGTTTCATGTCTTACATGGTATAATATTCAAATTTGTACCATTCCGTATAAGCGCTAGTTTTCGATTTAGCAGCATTTTATAAATTCAGCATTCGCTTTCCCAAATTGAGCTACTATGCGTAAAAATTTATTTAGTCCGATTGATGCTTCAGTTCCACAAGCTTCTGATACGTTTAGAACTTGTAGAGCTAACTTCACACTAATTTTTTGGGCCTCAGTAGGGTCATTGTGCGCCTAGGTAAGTTTTGGGCATAGTTTGGTAGTCTTGCTTTTCTCTGCATTATAAAGGTATTCAATAACCTTCCAACTTACAACTCCGTGAAATGTGGACAAATCGTATTTTAGTAGGCTGTTCCGTATACGCTTGATAAGATGAGGAATATCGTACATTCCAAATATGGATTTCTCTTTGTAAATAAAGCTAAAGTTTTGTTCGCCAAGATTAAGTTTACTAAATAAACTATGATTTTTAGGTCCTTGATCACATCAAATAGCTCTTAAATCTTAATTCAGCTCTCTACTTATATCAAGCCAGTTATGTACTTCAATCTCAAGTTGTTTCATAGCTATATTACTTGGACAAACAGCATGATATCAGATTTGCTTAAAATTTTCAGGCACTGCGAGTCATAAAAATGCACGCGGATCTAGTGCAGATATTGGACTTTGACTCCTTCCGCAAGCAACAAAACCTTCAATTTCCCCTTTGTATTTATTGTAGGTAAGATTCGCCTGAACGCTTATTTCATCAAAAATAAGAAAAACTTATTTTTCTTTTCCTTAAAATATTGAAGTTTTTTTCTTTATTTCCTCTTTATAATTTCAGTTCAGCCGTGGAGGTAGACTTTTGATCTTAATCCACCTAATTATGTTAAGGAGATGCGGTAAGTGAAAGCCAAGTTGGTCTCGCAATAAAATTGTACCCGGAAGATGAACGGAAAAAAATGCAGTGCGAAGCCCACTTTTCTTCTTCGGTGTATTTTCCTTTTCTCTGTGATAGAATAAGCTTCGAAACAGTCTTTGTATTTTGATTCACACCATGCAAAAAAAAATTTCCTTGATGGTCTCCCTTTCATGCATCAAAGCGACAAATTTTATTCAATAGATTGATTTTTGGTTTTCAATTTTCTTTTTAAAATCTTTTCAACCCAATATATAACTTTTTCAGTTAATTTATTCCCTTTAGGTTCTTTATTTTAACGCATTGTTTTTTTAGCTGACACTGACAGTTTGCGCAATTAAATCCAATAAATTTCCCTGTGGAAAATCGTTTTTGTTGTACCATAATTTGAAATAACACATTTATTTCTTTGCGAAGACGTTTTTTATTAGTATATCGGTGTATGCGCCTGTAATATTCATTGATTAAATAAGCCCAAAAGTCAGGATTATATTAAGTAAATATTTAAATTTGGGTTTAAGAAAAACTCTGAAGTTTTTTCTCTAAAATGGACCGATAAACCTAGCTAAAAATAAAATTTCAATTTTGTCAAAACGTTCTTGTTATGCCTTTGAAACTGAAATTACGCCAATAAAGATCAATAAACACAATTAATCGATTCGATAAAGTACAAAATTACAAAATTAGGCACTTATTATTTTATCAAGCCATATCAACTTCCATTTTCATCACAGAATGCAAAGATAAGATCATTTAGGGCGCAGTTCCTTGTTAAAAAAAAATCCTTCCCTCGCAAAAGAGTTCAAAGAACTCCCACTCACAGATCGAAATTGCATGCAACATGCCTCACTTGAGACATGCCTTATGCCTACATCCAAATCTGCCCTTCATATGGAACGTATTTTGTATACCTGCCTGGAGCAGTATGAAAATTAAGCTCCCACATTTGTCAATATATTCCCTGTCTCATTCCAAAGAAGCATGAATGCAGAGGAAAGAAAGAAAAAAAGCTTGACTTGCTGAGCTTTCATTTTCTGGAAGCTATTTGTGCTTTATCCTTATTTGTTTAAACATTTTAATTTCCTATCTGGAAATTCTTGTTGTTATTGGAATAACAAGTAAACCGATGTCGAGCTTTTAGTTTGGCTGGATCAGTCTTGCACATTGCACAGTGGGCGATGCGAAATCTAAAATGAAAGAAACATAGTGTTGCTAAGGCACAATTCTCTTTTGGCTATTTTTGTTTTAATAATTTATTTCAAGAATATGATATTGTAAATGACATTTTCTTGCAGCCACAACAAGACGTATACATGGATGTGACATTTCGTACGGTTGGGTAGAAAACTATGCAACATTCAATTCGCACAAACAGCACTACGTTTTGACACTCATTACGTTTGCGAACTTTTCTTTTTATTTAACTTGGAATTGAGATTCGTGGTTTTACTTATTCTTCGATGGACTGAAATTTGAAATAATTTTAAAAGAATTTAATGCTCCTCAAAACGGTATCAAGTCGACCCTCGAACAGCTTGGACGTGTTCTAAATTCGCTCTCCATTTTCAGGAAATTTCAATTTCACAATTATTTCGATTTCTTTTTTATGTTTCTTACTGTCCAATTGTTTAAAACGTCACAATTCCAATTTTTGCTTAATGTCGTTGTTCCAATTAAGCTCTATTGCATTTCTTATCATTTTCAAGTGACCTAAGCGTACGCATATTGTATAATTCGCGAATATTTGCTGCATTCGCGACATTCTTCGATTTACTACGAATAATCATGAACAGTGTATAATAGTAACTATTTGGTGAGGCGCGCAAATAATATATACAAACAAAAACCCGAAATATAATCAAACAATAAAATAAAAAAACAAATAAACAAATACCCTTACGAAGCCTTTTTGTGGATCCAGCACCTGTTCAAGCACTTCATCTGACACCAACTTGTGCAAAGGCATATGTGGAAAGTCATACCAACCCATTTGCATTGGCCTGAGCAGAAATGCAAAAAGCCATCTCCATGAAATAACCAATCTGTTAACTTTCCTCTGTAATGAATGTAAATCAATAACATTCTCGCATTTCATGCTGGCTATACAATGCAATAACCAAAAACCAACGAACTTGCGTCATCCATAGTTGTGGTCAAATCAGAATTGCATCATCTTTCAAAAAAAACACCGGACTTGATTGACTCGAATCGGTTATAGTTTCGAATTGGTTAATGCTAACCTTAAAGGCTGTTCGTCAGTTAATCACTCTTCGCTAAGGAAGCTCAAGGAAAGCACTGCCATTAATACCACAAGCATCGATAACCTTATCTCACTCTGCAATCAAATAAATGCATACCTGGAAGAAAACAATGCCAAGAAAGACCGTCAAAATTCTCAAAATTGCATTCCTGCTCAGCCCGTTCTTGAAGCTTTAACAACCGGCATTTCACATATTTCCAAGACTCTAGCAAACAACTTCTCATCAATTCAACGTCTGGATTTTAAGATAGTTGAACACATGGAACGCTGTTGTGATATTTTAAATACCTCGGACTCTCTTATTAGCGAATCTGCTTCCCAAAGGCTCACCCTGGAGCAAATGACGGAAGAAACTAAACTTCTGACCAGCAATTTTGTGGATCATACACAGGCTAACAATCCCCGAAGCAACATCTCCCTCTTGAATGAACTGGAGTTATGTTCTCTCTCGCTTAATAGATCGTAGAATTTACGAATGTACGGGTTTATCTTGCTTATCTACACGATCAACTTAACTCATGTATTGACGGCACTTCTAGGACAAATATTATGGTTTATGGAAAGAAGCCCTTCCGACTCATCGTATGGAACTGAATAATATTCTTTTCCTCTACCACGCAAACTTCAATATTTCACCTGCTGAAGTTGCAAACGACCTCTCCACTTATGCCTCTCACATAACCTCCAAACGTATCTTCAAAGAACTAGGACCCATGCCAAGAACTATTTTCGTCCCTAAATCTGTTCCTGCCCAAACCTTGCCGAAATCAATCTCCTTTTATTTTCAAAACGTCCGAGGTCTACTTCCATCGTATTTTTGAACTCCGATAAGTTTCCATATAATGCTTTCGCTCTTACGGACACTAATCTTTCCCATTCTATTTCTAACCAAGAAATATTCCCATCTCCTTTCAATGTATTCCGAGCTGATGGTGACCAAGCAGTAATCGATTCTTGTGACCATAGCGTCTTACTTGCATTAAATAACTACCTCGATGCATTCCTTGTCATGAATAAATTAAATCACGCAAAACGTCACATCTACATCATTTGTTGTTACATCCGGCCTTCCCAACCCGCTAGTACCTATCAACTCGCAGTTGGTACTATCAATTCCCTTTTCAATGCCGCAGATTCCGTCGACGAGTTTATTATCCTTGGTGACCTTAATTTTCTACATCTTCGTTATTATTAAACGCTGGGCGAAAGAATTTTCTAATCCTTATGCCACAAAATCCCTCTACATAACATTTGTCAGACCGATTGTCGAATACGCTAGCCAAATTTGGTCTTCCTCCTATGAAAACCATTCCCTCAGAATCGAAGCTGTCCAACGCTGGTTTATCCGTTTTGCTTTAAGTGCTTGCGCTGGACTAATATATATAATTTACCTTAAAAGGCGTCGCGCCTTGTTGCTGATGTACTCTTTAGACATCAATTGCTCTGCAGTACAACCGACTCACCGTCTCTCCTCCAAATGAATGCTATTTATACAAACCCCCGTAATCTAAGAACAGCATCTCTCTTCCGACCGCCTCATCAACGCACTAACTACGGTCTCTTTGAACCAATGTCCCGTATGCTCCGCTCCAATAATATATATCTTGACTTCCACCTTTGCAAATCCCCCCTCAGAAACTAACTTTACACCCCAAATATCTCCCCTCCCCCAAACAACCCAAACCTCTTGCTATAATTGTAGTTTTAAGGTCTAGATTTAAGCGTTTGCTTGTATCAAGCGTTAAATAAATACATTTAAGGTGCTTAGTTAAGTTGCGTTTTTATGAATTATTTCTTTGTATGGTGGCCCCGATTTATTTTTAACTAAATATTTATTGTTATTTATACGTAAGTATTTGTTATTATAGCGGTATGCTATGATGCTATGATTATAACTCCAATATTCAAGATGAAATACGAGTTAATTCAGTTTCAGAAGAGGAACGCAAAGATTAGAATACTGGTGATTAGGATTAAAAACAAGATGATGAAGAAGAACAGAAAGGAGAGGAAGAAGAAAATATGTATTTAAATGTAATATTGTCCTTACAGATGTTACCAACTGAACATGCCCATCGTTCCCCGCCCAATCTCAGCATACTATATTTTCATCCGTTTTATTTTATTTCCTTTTTCCTGACATTGGCATTCTGCAGCTGTCACTTGTATTCAAAACGCTTTTGTCACCTTAAATTCTAAGACCCGCGTGTCAAGTTTAAATCTTAATAAATCTTAACGTAAATGTAAGTTTAATTGCTCGTTTCATTTTCTTCGGACATCCGACAACACAGAAAATAGTATATATATATTCTTTATGTTACGACCATAAAGGGCGACGACGAAAAAACTGTAAAGTAATCAGAGTACAAAATAATTCGACAAAAGAAACTTTGTTTTTGGATAGAGCAATTTATTTATGAACTGTATGCCACTACTAAAAAGAACAAGTCCCAATCTCTTTTCGATTGGGTTCCACAGTCATTCAGACAACAAAAAATGTTGAATGCGTTCAGTCAACAATTAAGATTAAACATGCCTTCAGCCTACAATTAAGGTTGAACATGCCGCCACCTCTGAAAGGATCCAGATTATTTAAGTATAATTCGCCATTGGAAGTGGCGCCACCTTGTGCACAGCTCTCGAGATCACACCATTCTTGGTTTTGATAGCGATGACACGAACCCGGTTGTCCTTACCTCGAAACACTTCAACCACACGTCCAAGCAACCATTTTTGGGGAGGTAGGTTATCGTCAGATACAAGCACCATCGTATTTGGAAGAATGTCAGCCGATGAAGTATTCCACTTATGGCGATGCTGAAGTTGAGTGAGGTACTCTCTGGACCAACGCCTCCAAAAATGCTGACGAATGGCACTTAGTTTTTGCCAGCGGTCGAGATGAGAAATTTGAGTGATGTCAGGCTCAGCAAACGAAGTTAAAGGACTTCCAATTATGAAGTGTCCCGGCGTAAGTACTTGCTCATCTGAAGGATCTGACGAAAGAGGTGTCAGAGGCCGCGAATTTAAGATGGCCTCGATTTCAGCAGCTACCGTTGAGAGTTCTTCGAATGTTAAATTATGAGATCCACACGTTCTTACAAACAAGCTCTTTGCCGACTTGACGGCCGACTCCCATAATCCGCCAAAATGTGGCGAGCGAGGTGGAATATGATGAAACTCGATATTATCCTCTGCACATACGCCCGATATTGATGTTAGCGTATGATCATTGTAGAACTGTCGTCGCAACTCCGCCAATTCGTTTCGTGCTCCGACAAAATTGGTGGCGTTGTCGCAATGAAGATGTCGACACATGCCACGACGAGCGATAAACCTCCTCAAGGCCGCGAGAAATCCATTAGTTGACAGGTCCGACACGATCTCCAAATGGACAGCTTTAGTAGTGAAACATACAAAGACTGCCATATATGATTTTTTCGTACGAGTACGCCTTGCATTTACTGTTGTATGAAATGGACCACAAAAATCCACTCCAGAAATGAGAAATGGTCTGGCGCTGCACACTCTTGATGCTGGAAAATCACCCATTATTTGTTCCCGCAACTTCGGCCTCATTCGGAAGCATCGCAAACAATTATTCACCACCTTAGCAGCCACACTTCGTACGTCAACAATCCAAAATCTCTGCCTCGAAATCGATACCAACGCTTGAGGACCTGCGTGATAGTTTTTAAAATGCAAATGTGTTAGATAGCTTACCACGAATGGATGTGATTTCGGCAACAATATTGGATGCCTAGATTCATTCGGCAACTCCGAATTATCCAATCGACCCCCTACACGTATTAAAGTCACCAGGGAATCGCTTTGAAGATATGGATTTAGCTTCTTAATGCGACTTTTTGGACTAACAAACTGATTGTTCGAGCTCAAACTCATCCATTCATCTTTGAATTTACTTTGCTGGATACAGAATACTATTTTTAACAAAGCAGCATCGAATTCATTTGCTGAAAATCCACCATGCACTAGTTGCTCTCCTTGACGTTTATTTTTTAAATTTTGAATAAATCTGTTACAGTAGAGTTTTGTTCACTGACTCTGCTCCGAGCAGAAAAAGGCAGAAAAGAGCAAGATTTAGTGTTCATTGACAAAAATTTCTGCTCGAAACTGCTCTTTTTGTGTTCATTGAGACCTGTCAGAGCAGAAAAGAGCAAGATTTCTTGCTCCTACTTTTGGGGTAGAGCAGAAGTAGAGCAGACTGTCAAATCAGCTGTGCATATATTTATTTGAATTTCAAATTTCAGTAATTCGTTGGTGATTGATAAGTGCGGTATGTATGTACATATGGGTTGCTCTTTTCTGCTCTGACGTTAATCTGACATTTTGCTCGAAAATGAGAATTTCTGCTCTAGATCTTCGTCAATGAACAAAGCTTAGGCGAAGATTCTTAAAAGTTTTCTGAAATTATTGACGTATTTATTTTGCTCGATTAAATCACTGCCATTGTCAAAAGAATTGTTTTTATTTTTGAAACTCATTAAAATCGCTGTTGCCTTTCGCCGTTCTGGAACATTTTCTGCAGCATTCAATTTGTTTACCGGCCATTGACTAGGATTCAGCATCAAGAATTCAGGACCACGAAACCAGCTGGAATCCAATAAGTCACAAACCATTGAACCTCTGGAAACAATATCCGCAGGATTTGATTTGGTATCGACGTGCCTCCATTTGGCAACTGATGTTAACCTTTGAATTATCGCTACACGATTCGCGATGAATGTGTTCCATGACGAAGGATGGTCGTCTAACTAGCTGAGAACAATTTTTGAATCCGTCCATAAAATCACCTCATCGAATTTTCTTTTAAATGATTCCAGAACGCGCTGAAGAAGCTTAGAGAGGAGAAGAGCCGCGCACAACTCAAGTCTTGGCAAACTCTGTGTTGAAACGGGTGCGACTTTCGATTTTGCGCTTAAGAGATGAACATTAATATTTCCTTGCACGTCTTCAACACGGACGTAGAGGCAGCAACCATATGCTTTCTCAGAAGCATCTGAGAATCCATGCAACTCACAACGAACAATATCTTGGGCAAATATATATCTCTGTATACGCACCTTGCTTAGTTCACCAAGTTGCGAACGATACCTTAACCATTCCACTCTCAATTTTTCCTCATCCCAATCAACACGAGCGGACCAAAGTCGCTGGAGAAATATCTTTCCCAATACGATCACGGGGCTAACTAGGCCCAACGGATCAAACAGCCGGGCTACATCAGCTAACACGGTCCTTTTAGTGACAACGTTGGGACTCTGCAGTGATTCCAATGGATTAACGAACTGAAGTTGATCTTTATTCGGATCCCATACAATACCGAGGGCTTTGATGATGTCGCTTTCATTTATTCTTAGTGGCTTTTCTCGATCTGAAAGTGGTATCGCTTCCATCAGAATAGTGTCGTTTGAATACCATTTCTTCAACTCAAGTCCAGCTGTTTTCAGAATCGATTCAACCTGGAAACGTTTCTCTTTGGCGTCCTGTACGGTTTCAGCTCCAGAAATAAAATCATCAATGTAGAAGTCCTCCTTGATTGCTTCTGACCCAAGTGGAAACTCAGTTTGATGCTTCTCGGCTAAATAGAGTAGACACCGCGTAGCTTGGTATGGAGCTGATGAAGTGCCATATGTTACCGTAACTAATCGAAAAACTTTAATTTCGCAATTTGGATTTTCTCGCCACAATATCCCTTGAAAGTTTGAGTCGGTAGGTTGAACGAAGATCTGCCTATACATCTTTGGAATATCTGCAGTCAAGGCAATCTTGTGGGAACGAAAACGAATCGAAATCGAAAACAAGTTTTGTTGAACGGTTGGGCCTACCATAAGAATGTCATTAAGCGAAACATTAGATGACGTTCTGCACGAAGCATCGAAAACCACTCGTAACTTAGTCGAAGAGCTATCGGGGCGCAAAACGAACTGATGCGGCATATAGTAACGAATATCGGCGACTTTACTTTGCGGTACAGCTTCCATATGCCCTGGGGACTCATACTCTTGCATGAATGTCACATATTGCTGCTTTATTGCTGGAAGTCTTTCGAAACGCTTTTCCAAACTAAATAATCGTTTTTCGGCACTCCTCCGAGAATCACCAAGGACGTTGGGATTATTCTTGAACGGTAACTGCACCACAAGCCTGCCATCAGATCGTTGTTGAATTGTTTTACAAAATGCATTTTCGCATGCGATCTGCTCCTCAGTCCAGTTTGGTGAATTTGTGTGGACGTCTTCGATGGACAAAAAACGTTCCAGCAGTTCGTTCAGTGATGTATCCGAAGCTGAATATGTTTTGGCCACAACTCCACGTGCATTTGCAACCAACGTGCATACCTGGCGGGGTTCATTCTTAGGATTGAATCTTCCTACCATTATCCACCCGAATAATGTATTTTGGAGTGTAGGCAAATTTTCACTCAGTTTAATTTGGCCGTCTACTAAGAGTTCAAAAAATACATCCCCACCAATGAGCATGTCAATTCGTTGTGGCTTGTTAAAACTCGGATCAGCAAGAGATATTTCATTCGGAATACCCCATTCACTAACGTCGATATGAACTTCAGGATGGTTGGAGGTAATCGATGTCAAAATCCAAAATTCAAGATTAACTTCGAAATTACTTAACCTTGATTTCACTGAAGCGAACGTTTTATGTCGAGCTGGAAAGTTGGTGTTTCCGATTCCGCTGAGTTGACCCTTTAAATTAACTCGCTCCAATCGTAGCTTTTGAGCCAAATGTTCCGACACCAAATTAAGCTGCGAGCCGGAGTCTAAAAGGACACGAGTTGGGAAGTATTCCCCATTAGCTGCTCTCACGTATACCACAGCGGTGGCCAAGAAGACGTGACTGTTTGAATGTGGACACATTTGGACCGTTTTAGAATGCAGTGAAGCTGGCACGTTAGTTATGTTATCACATGCATTTTTAGCAGGACTACACTGCATTGTCGATGTTGGTTGCGTAGGTGCTACCTGAAACCGATGCAATAGTGAATGATGTGGTTCGCTACATACCCTGCATTTTGCTGATGAACAGTTTCTCACTGTATGTCCAGTACGCAAACAGTTTATGCATAGTCCAAGACGCTTTACTGAACGAAACCGATGGTATACTTGCAGTTTCACGAATTTTTCACATTCTGCTATGATGTGTTGAGTTGAATTGCAGAATGCACAGCATACTTCAGCAACAGCTAACGAATTGTTCGAACGAAGTGTACGATGCTTAGCTTCACTATTTGAATTGAATGGCTTCGACGATGATACATTTGCAGATGTTTTTCCATATGGTTCACGTATATCAAGCTGTTGACTTCGCTTGTTGAGAAACAATGAACACTGCTTCCACGTAGGCAATGTGTTGAGCTCCAAGGTGTCTTCCCACTTTGCATATGTTTCGGTGTCCAATTTGAGCGATGTTATATGAAGCAGAAGCGCATTGACAATATCTGTATCTGTTCCTAATGATCTAAGGGCACCGAGATGGCCATCAACACCGTCAACGAACCGACGAAGTTGTGTGCCCGAGCCCTTTGGCACAGATTGAAGATGATAAAGACCACGAATATGGGACTGAAACACTATACATTTGTTGTCATAGCGCAATCTCAACATTTCCAAAGCATTGAAGTAATTGTCTTCTGTGATGTCTAACGATTTGACGGTTAATTTGGCCTCGCCTTTTAGACACTCGTCCATTAGCAGCTGGAACTTCCTTATAGTGGGAATCGATTTCGAATCTATTGACGCTTTGAATTGCTGTATGAAGGTGTTATATTCTGTATATTCGCCCGAAAAAGTTGGCGGTCGAGCTTTAGGAAGATCGTCGAAGGATGGGAGATAGGATGGAAGACGAGTGGAGGGTTCCTCTGCAACATTAACACTTGTTTTTTGGCTTAAAAGTGCAAGAATTTTAGACTTTATGTCACAATACTGGTCCTCCATATTAGCTCTATACTCATCCTTGTCAACACTTTCTGGAAGGAGAATGTCGATGTCATCCTGGATGGTCATGAACTGGGCGAAATATCCCTCCACCATTTGTAAACGAGTAGACAAATCATTAAAGGATAATTTACTTTCTTCATTGTGTATTTTGTTGGCAATCCTCGTCATGCAGCCCTTTTTGGAAGCGCGAGATGCTTGCAGCTGCTGTAATTTTTTCTGTATCTCGGCCATTTTATTGAGATGTTACGTTGAGAAGACCTGCGAATATAAATATTTTGTGTACTATTCGAATATGTTTTCGACCGAAGCGAAAGCGAGACAAATATATGTTAATGGCTTCGTGGTGGCTTGTGGAATCCAATTCGAATGTGTGAGTGTATAGTATGATGTGTGTCTATACTTGCAACTACGACGCAGTAGAAGATCGAATTTCTCGATCAATTTTATTTATCGAGCTTGATTACTTTACACGAATGTTTATTGATGATTAATCCGGCTCGAAGGACCAATGTTACGACCATAAAGGGCGACGACGAAAAAACTGTAAAGTAATCAGAGTTCAAAATAATTCGACAAAAGAAACTTTGTTTTTGGATAGAGCAATTTATTTATGAACTGTATGCCACTACTAAAAAGAACAAGTCCCAATCTCTTTTCGATTGGGTTCCACAGTCATTCAGACAACAAAAAATGTTGAATGCGTTCAGTCAACAATTAAGATTAAACATGCCTTCAGCCTACAATTAAGGTTGAACACTTTATAAAATCAAAAATCAATCCGTAATGCTTTTCCACCTCAATTTATAAATATAAACACCATGATACATTTCTTTAATTGACCGTCATAAAGCATTTAAATTTTGTTTTATAATTTAACACACTGCATGACAATAATTCAAAACAGCCTATCAAACATGATTTGATCCTTATATAGAAAACATTCATTACACATTATTTCATAGATAAAAAATTATAATAAAAATTTACTTGAACTATATGCCATTGTATTTTGCTTGAGAAAAAAACGTGGAGAAATTAATTCAAACGATGGAAACCCCTACTTGAGGCTTTTATTTTACAAGGTAAAGTGTAAGGAAAAATGAGCTTTAAATTGATACATACATAAATCATTAATTGAAAAACACGTAGGTGCAAGTTGTCAACACTAAATTTAAATATACTTATATGAAGTGTTACATACATGTTGAGAGTCAAACTCGAACGTGTCCGCTGTTTTTTCAGGGTGAACAGTCTGCCTTAAGAGAAATACTGAGAGCATGTATATGGCGCATGCGTGATTTATTCTCTGTACGGCGATTATGAGAAAACCTTGTGCAATATTATATATATTATTTTTTTCATAATTTCTCTCTATTAGTTATGCTTGAACTTTACGAGTAATAAAAAGTCTTTTTAGTTTAAATGCAGTTTAGCTATTTATTGCCGGATATTTTCTAATTTGAAAAAAATAAGAAACCGGAGAACTTGACTAAATAAACGCTACATCTAAGCTAGACAGAAACGCTCTTTAACAAGCACAAGGAGGGTCGGTCTTTTTAGATGTCTTCCCGATTAAATAGATAAATGCCTTCTAGATAAACCTTTTGCTTTTAACTTAGCCCTCTGGTTGCTCCTGTTATGTACTCACACGACGCTGTTGAATAAAAAATGTTTAGATGTGTTTTTGTTAAGAGAAATTGGATATTTGGTAAGCCACGGCGACTATAGTGATTTATTCGGAAAAGGGTTCGAAGCCTGTCCTCTATGTATCGAATCCGTAAAACGAGAGTTTGATCGATTCGCACTCCTCCAATTAGGTTTGATTGATCGCCTACGCCTTCCCTTATCAAGGACTGTTTTATAAATCGGCCTTGATTCTTTCGAAAACCGTCGGTAAGTTTGTGACATTGTCTTTTGCATTTCTGGTAATATTTACTCCTCACCGCGCCTTTATCGAGAAAAGTTCAGTGTTAAGTCATTTAATTTGAGAAAACAAGCATTTCGACAGTTGATACCACCGAACGAATTACGGTTGCAACGAACATCTAACGCCAATGTCAATAGAAGCTAACGCAAACAGGTTCACTGGCACGAAAAAATAAACTTTTTGGAGGTGTGCGTTCGTTATGTGCACGTGCCATCTTTTATCCAATATATTTTTGGTCTATGCTTATTTAATATTCTGTACATTATTTCATTAAATTTTCGAATATATTTCATATTGTGATTATTATATTAGCAAGCATTTTTAATCCTTTAAATTAAGCAAATATTTCAGGTGGTACACCGTTTCTTTCGATCAAAGCCTTGGGGCAGTAAATGCCTGAACTATTTTTCGTTAAAGATTTTAAAACTTTGATGAAAGCCTTTTTCAATTTCAATTCAATGCATTTTTATTTCTTAAATTCATTTTAGTTACATGCTAGACAAAAACGCTTAAAGCTAGCTTAATTAACTTAACTATTTATAACTAACTTACTGGCCCTATGCGGGCGCTCCAAGCTAAACCTAACAATTTAACTTTGTCTTTAGACTTAACTTTAATGAAAGCATTTTTATGGTTCCGTACACAGCTGCTACTTCTCACCTCATCATATCACAAACAACCCAGTAAAATGTGAGAAAAGTTTTCTTAGTTTTACTTTAACTTTCTTAGGCGTCTGGGAGTGCGCCGATGCTGGCGCTGGCACCGGCTAGTACGTAAAAATGTTGAATGGTGTGTATATGTGGAAAACGGCATAGTAGTAAAGATCGTTGGTAAAATAGTTGTACTGCGTGCATTAGGGCTTGTTATTTTCTTTGAAGTGACAATGAGATGTATGTTTTTAAGCTCTCATTTTAACAATCGACCATTGAATATATAGTTTGGACCCATTAAGAAGTGCTAATTTTTTTCTAATTTGATACTGCGATTTTAGTTTATGTGGACAAAGTTTGGTCCCTTCTGCATAGGCTAAACTCACTCAGTTACTCTGTTTTTTATTAAATTAATTTTTTTGAGTTTCCCGGAGGAAGTTCTTGTTTTTATTTGCAGGGATTTAGATATAAATGTATTAACACATGAATGCATTTTTCCCTTATAATTACTTAACACTGTTCTTAGCCTTCTTATTATTATTCTTAGATCGAAATTGAAAGGTTAGTTCAAATTAATTATAAACTTTAACAAACTTAAACTTACATTTATTGTGTATTAAGTTGTAGTTAAATTGCGTTAGCTGAAGAAGACACCAGATTCCAGATTGTAATTGCCTACTCATCTGTTGGGTTCAATATCATACATTGGTAGTATTCATGTTAATTTGAAAATATCTGTCCAATCCAAGAATTTCCTCATTTTGTGACTGCTTGTGGATAAGCATTATTTGTTCTTGTTTTTTTTTATAATTGGCTCGCCCTTCAACAGGATATGAATACTCTTATAATGCATACAGAGCGAGCGTAAGAATAAGGAGAAAAATAAAAGATTATGTAGTGGTTTAAGAAACTCAGAGGTATGGTTTTGACTGACGTCCGTGGGCGGAGCCCGAAACGGGACGAAGGATTTTAATATCGACCTTTAAGCTTTCGCGTAATCCTCAGGATTTAATTGGAAAATTAAGCTAAACACCTCGCTATCAGTATTATGCTTTCACAGCA
Source organism: Orthonevra nobilis (assembly GCA_963555765.1). NCBI lineage: Eukaryota > Metazoa > Arthropoda > Insecta > Diptera > Syrphidae > Orthonevra > Orthonevra nobilis. Next base: position 79,968,464 of record OY743224.1, on the reverse strand, counting down.
TATCCATTTACACACAATCTTCACAAACCACTATTTTGATAACACGAACTAGGAATTAATCCGATACAAGACCTACTACAACAACTCCACCCATTAGTCAGACTTCTATCGTTGGTCGACCAATCCAGTGATAGTGCCAATAACATTATCCCATTGACCAATGGTGACTGGACCAGATTAAAAAACTACACCAGTCTAGGAATTGAACCTGGGACCTATCAATTGAATCTGTTGAAAGGCAAGAGCCCTACCAACTCCGACATTCAACTGTTTTGGATCACTGTATCATTTTATAATAGTTAATTTTATAATTAATCAATTATAATTTTATAGCTACCCAATCCAATTCTAGATACTCCGAATCATCTTCTTCACAGTCAGAACATATAGATTACGTAGCGAGCTATAGTGTACGGTTGTGACAATCCGCGAAAAAAAAAATTAAATAAAAAAACAACATTATACAGAACAATAAACAATTAAAAATTGAACAGAGTTCAATAATTTGAACTGCAGTTTCTAGATAAACATAAGTGAATATCGAAATAAAAACAAAACTGTGAAAAGGGGTGTTGGTTTTAACACCAATGTCTCCCGCAGGAGATAGGTAACGAGGTAATTACCCATGAAATATACTTAACTGCGATCGAAACAATAAAAAAAATTAGAAACAATGGTGAGAGCTGGGGAAAAAGTCTGCGGGGAAATAAAAAAAAAAAACAGAATACAATTCTGGCAGCAATTCTTTCTCGCTGCTCGACAATGAAGAGGATAGCAGTGAACAGCCGATGGAGATTCAAGTCATAGAACCTGAGAAGTAATACAAAATAACCACATGCACTTTTTTCGCTCAATTAAAGGCGAAAAATTAGGTGCAAAGGGAGCTAAAAAAGAAAAAATAACTGAGCGTGTAAGCACGGCACATCAGCAACAATATCAGCAACAACAACAACAGCGGCACCATCAAGATATCCAAGCACAGACGCAGCAAAACAATCAGCAGACAAAACAACAGGAGTAAATTATACTGAAAGCTTAAGTTCTGCCTATTAAGACGTTCAATATGATGCTCAAGAAAACCGTAAGTCTGTGTAAGTCGGCAATAGTCAATATTAAATAATTGTAGAGCTATTAAAGGATTCTACAACAGAGTACTTCAACATCAAGCCAAAAAACCATGCAACTGTGTGGATTGGAACCTTCCTCTGATCCTGAGCAGATAATTCGAGAATTTAAAACGAAGCAAGGCGATTACCTTGAGTTTGTAGGGGTCAAGCCATACGTCACACCCAGGGCTAAGGAAACTATCGTTATTCCTGCTATCTTTAACACCGAAAAGCAAACTGGAGAACATACGGAAAATTAAATACCTAGATCACCAAGTTGTAAAATGGAAAACATTAAACAGACGCGGAGACACGCTTCTGTGCGTCCTTTGCAAGAGATTCGCTCACGTCTTGTCGAACTGTCAAATCCAGCCTCGATGTGTCAAGTGCAGTAAGATCCACAATGCAGAGGAGTGACGGCTAGGCAGAGATAAAATAAATGATAAGGATAAACTTAAGTGCTTTCTTTGCAATAACTTTGGGCAAACCGCGAACTATAGAGGATGTCCACAGTACCTATATATGAAGAAAGTAAATCTAGCCTGACAGAAGAAGGTCGAAGTCATAAGTTCACCCGTACGGTCTCAAACTCCAGCCGCCACTCCTCACTTAACCTATGCCCAAATGGTTTCAGGTCGGAGTACGATAGTACAACAACAACGTGCTTGCTATCCAGGCACAGATGAGTCATATGCAGCATCAATTACAAGAACAGGCAGCACGGGAGAATCATATTTACGCGCTTCCTCCGAGCCTAGCGCCCGTTCAGCCTTAATGAGTACAGTGGACAAGAGACCAATAAAGATCATTGCAGTTATTGTTAACTGTTGTGAGCTATGGAAGGCCACGGAGGCATCTTTGATGTGGGTCAGGAGGACGGCGGCACGGTTTTGGTTGCTCGGCTGAGCTCGTCGGACGGGGTAGTCCTTGTCCTCCTTCCTATACATCTCCTGCTCAACAGCAAAAAAGAGTCGTACCAATTTAAGAGAGGGAGAGAGTAAGAGAGAGTGAAGAGAAAGATTACAGGGTGAAAGTGGAAAAAGTGGTGGTCAATGTTACCTTCTGAACGTGGATCATAGTAAAAGAACCGGAGACCGACTTACCCTAGCTATCCTAAGGCTATCCTTATGCCATGCTATCTAAAAAGATGGATAAAACTAACCTAATCCTAATCTCCCTTAAATCTATCCTGCCTACAAAACTAACTAACCTATGTAAATAACCTTAAAAAAGATATAAACTTAAGCTATGCCTTAACTAACTTAATACTACCTAAGGAGCCCTAGCTAAGTTGATCCCATACCTTCCACTTCGGACCCGTCATCCAGGGTCGCACCGTCCCAAGGATCAGCCATCTGATGGTTTTTCTGGATAGGTCTTTATTATCGCCCTGGCCAGCGATTTCGGGAGATAACTTCTACAACGACACAGTCCAAAATAAATTACCCGTCCGTATCCGCATCCTGTCGTAGTCATTGTCCAGTAGAAATCTCCTACAATACCCTAACCTGCTTTATGGACGGCCTTTCCTTGGTTGCACACACACACCATCACCCCAACTAAACTCACTCGCAAAATCATGACGCGAATCCTCTTGGCTTTTAAATAAAATAAAAAAAAACAAGGTTCGTGGGTGAATGCAAAAAAAAAAAAAAAACAAAAAAATATGAATAAGAAGGTTTCCTTCTACACATAAAATATAAATAAAAACTACACTAAACTTATATCTTTCCTAAGAAAATGAATTTGAGAATTGTTAATTTAAGATATATAAATAAGAAAAAAATTTTGTGTGTGTCACACCTCAATATTGGGTCCCTCGTTGTCCTGCCGGCAGCACGATGCGGCATCAGTCACCGAATTTACCATAAAACTAAATTCACTTCCTTTTACAATCTTAACTTAAAAAAAATACTTTCACTCTACGAAAACTACTTTAAGGGCTTTACAAAATTTCACAAAAAAAAAAGAAAATTAAAATCAAATGCTTGGCACAAGTTAAAAGAAAATTCACAAAAAATAACTTTTTCAACACTTCCTCGGATTCCCCGACTGCTCCAAGAATCCTTGGTCTTTTGTCCGGTCTTTGTCTCTTTTGTCTCTTCTTTGTTGTAAGTAGGTCTCTTTGTTGTATCCCAAATTCCCTTTGTTGAGCTTGGTACGTGATGTTTCTTAAGTATTTTGTTCACCTTCCTTTTTTTTCTTTTGTTTTCTTTGCTACTTATACGCCAGCTCTCACTTGCAATTTTATCAAATTACCTTATTTCCTTTCGTGGTCGTTGTTCCTGTCCATAACTCTGATACTTAAGTGTAGGGGAAAGTTTCGTCTACGTCATTATTATCCGAGCATTGATAGGGGAAAATTGTCATTATCTTTCCTTTTCTCAAGCTCTTCGTCGTCTTGGTGCGATCACCATGAATAGTTCGGCTTATGATAATTGGTGTTTTTATCTTTTCTTTTTCTTATATTTTTTCTTTTGTAGTACAAATTACCACAAACGCTACAACAGATGTAATAACACTTGCCTCACATAAGTATCCTAAACTCGCGTGGATAGAGCGCTCAAACACCAAAGACGATTGTTCCTAGTTACCCAGTTACGGCGTAAATCAGAACACAGGACAACTTCAACGAAGATAAATTTCATCTAATACCTATAAGCGATGGCAGCTGGCCCACAACAAAAGTTCCTATGTAAGATAAGTAGACATATAGTAAGTGAAATAATAGCAATGCATGTTTAAATAAAAGCTACAAAAAAAATATTTTAATTATGGAATAATTACTGATGCAACAATTATAACAATTACATAGAACAGATAGATTGCAAGCAAACAAAGAAATAACACAAAAAAGAAAAATTTAAAATATAAAAGAAAATTAGACCGAATAATTATTGATGAAAAAAAATTTATGAAACAGATGGGTAGCAAGCAAACAAAAAATTCAACATAATATGAAAATTTTATAAACTTTACATAAAAATAATCGTTTCTGTCGTTATCGTTCGTATTTTATTTCCATTCAAATTCAAAAGTTAATTTACATTATATAGTTTAATACATCAAACGTTTATTACGTGGTAAAAGCTAATAAGTTAATCGTTCCAGTCGCTATCATTCGGGTTTCCTTTTCATAAATAAAGCACCCTTCTTCACACACCACTCTTCGGTATGGACATGTACGATCAATACCGTTCTTCAGCAGCTTAACGGTATAGAGGGCTGTATTACCCGAATTGAGCAGTGCAATCCCCAATAAGCTATCCAATCCCTTTCCGAAAAATTGAGAGCGGTAGAGGACAGCAGACAGGGCCGACGGTTGTAAATATTCCTGAGGCAAAAAAAGTGCCACCTCTCCGGAGGCCTGATACCGAGCAAGACCTGAAGGAAATATCGAAACTTCCTGCCTCTGTCAAAGAACTCCAGGTATTCGACGGTAACCCTGTGAATTATGTTTGGTGGGTGCATAATGTGGAAACTGTACTGAAGGACTACGAAATTGTTCGTAGCAAGCCCATCTAAAGAGCAATTCTTCAACACATATAGTACGTCGAAAAATTCGAGGTAAAGCTGACTCTGCACTTGTGTCGTACAACATTTTCAACAATGAGTGGGTTGAAATTAAGAGGGCTCTCTCCCTGCATTATGCGGACAAGAGAGACATTCGAACCCTCGAACATCAGCTGATCACGCTCACACAGGGCAGCTCTAAGGTCGACGATTTCTATGCGACTGTTAACCACCAATTTTCCTTGATCATCAATAAGATAAGGCCCTAGACATATTCCGTCGAGACGATGGACGCTCTAGTAGAAAGCTTTAGAAATCGTGCACTGGATGTTTTCATCCAGGGGCTGACAGGAAATCTTTCAAGACTACTTATAATAAAGAAACCTAAGACTCTGCCAGAGGCATACTCAGCTTGCCTCTTAATGCAGAACATCAACTTTAGAAGTAATTTGGTGCACGTTCTACTACAATTTCAGGAACGAAAGAAAGCCTTCACTTACTGGAACCAACTGGAACAAGTTACGTCGGTCAGGGGCCAAGTCCTTCTTGGAACCCAGGGTTTCAACGACAATATCCTCCACCGAGTCCAACAGGTCCTAAGCCTGCAATTAAAATGGAAGTAGATGATTCCGTTCAGACAAGGAACGTGAATTATATGAATAGACCCAATAACCCTTTTAAACGAGTAAATAATTCTGACGGCTATCCACGGAAACAACAGCGACTTTATCACATGGTAACGTCCACCTGAAGTGCCAGAGACTAATGACGCTTCAGCCGAGGGACCCGATGACGAAAATTTTATGACAAAGGCCGAGGCCTTTCCAGCGTACCATACAAGGTACGGAACAATTTTAAGCTTCCTTGTAAATACTGGTGCGAACAAAAATTTTATTAAATTAAACCTAGCACAAATCCCATCCCCGTACAGAAACCATTACACATGAACAGTCCTGCTGGTAAAATCCTAGTTAAAACCAAAATTTGCGGCAAATTCTTCTCCTCCCTAGGTTGCGATCTAGATATTACCGTTTTTATTCTTCCGAGTCGTTCGACGGCATAATTGGTGGCGACACACTCAAACAACTCAAAGCAGTAATACATAGAGAAAAAAAATGAGCTAATCATAAATTCCAGCAAAAAAATTCCCAAAAAGAATAGAACTTCCGACGTAGTTAATCACTTGTCGATTTCAAATGAAAATACCTCTGAACCCGTTAAACTCAAATTAGAGTCCCTCTGCAGTAAATTTAATAACTTATTTGGACCAGTCGGTATTGAAAAAGCTAGGACTAACGTAAGGGCAGAAATCCACACGAAAACTGATGAACCCATTTACACCAAAAGCTACCCCTACCCGGCCAGCATGAAAGAGGAAGTTGAAAGACAAGTTAATGAACTGTTGGCAGAAAATATTATCCGACCATCTAATAGCCCATACAACTCCCCTATATGGGTTGTTCCAAAAAAACCGAAGACAGACGGAGAAACACAATACAGAATGGTCATTGATTACAAGCGCTTGAATTCGGTAACCATCTCGGATACTTATCCAATCCCGTATATCAACAGTACTCTCGCAAGCCTCGGCGATGCTAGATTCTTATGAATACTTAAGATTACCCTTCGGGCTCAAAAACACCCCGGCCATCTTTCAGCGAATGATTGATGATATTCTAAAGGAACTGATCGGTAAGGTTTGTTACGTCTACATTGAGGACATAATAATCTTTAGCAAAACCGAAACCGATCACTTGAGGGACATTGAGACCGTATTTTCGAAGATCTATGAGGCCGGACTTAAGATCAATCCAGAGAAAACCCACTTCCTCGCCGCTAGTGTCGAGTTCCTTGGATACCTTGTCACCCCTGTAGGTATTCTCCCCGATCCAAATAAAGTCAAAGCCATTGAGGGGATTCTCCTTCCTAACACCCTTAAAGAGTTGAAAAGTTTTTTGGCTTAACTTCATATTACAGGGGGTTCATTAGAGACTTTGCCAAGATAGCAAAACCTCTAACAAATATGACTCGTGAAGACCTCGCACAAGTAAGGGCCAATCAGTCAAGAAAAGTGCCTAATACAATCGATGATACAGCTCTCAAGGCATTTGAGGATCTGAAGGAGCTGCTTACATGCGCAGAAGTGTTGGCATTCCCAGATTTCGAAATCGCATACATCTCTCGCTCTTTGAGCAGAGCCGAAGAGAACTATGCGACAAATGAGAAGGAGTTGCGTGCCATAGTGTGGGCACTTGATTATTTGCAAAATTATCTCTACGGTGCAAAGAAAATAAAGATATATACCGACCACCAGCCTCTGACTTTCACTCTCAGCAATAGAAATTACAACGCGAAACTCAAGCGGTGGAAGGCACGCTTTGAAGAATATAACCACGAGTTGATTTACACTCCTGGCAAATCAAACTTTGTGGCCGACTCTCTTTCACGGCTCCGAACAGAGGTTAATCACTTGTCAGGTTCTCCCGTTGTTCCCAATAGAACAAATAGCGAAGACTCTAGTACAATCTCAGCGAGCGAAACCACAAACAAGGGACGAAACATAAGTACGGACGACGGACCGACTGATACCGCCGACAAAGGATTGTGCGAACAGTCTATTGATGACGGTGAGTCCAACACCATGCACAGTGCCGAATTGGACAATTCAGACCTAATACCACATGTGGAAACTCCGCTAAATGTTTTCAGAAACCAATTAATTTTCAGGATCGGAGTCGATCGTTATTGTCATGAGCAACCTCATCCTGGTTACCATCGCCATTACCTCTCCATAAAAACCATAAATCAAGCCAGTCTTATGGAAGTTTTGAGGGAAAAATTAAATCCAAATGTGGTCAATGGGATAAAAATTCCAGAAGAATTTCTTGGGATGCTCCAAGATGTTTATTTAGAGCATCTCAACAAATATAAAATACGATTGACACAAAGAGTGTTTGAGGACGTTGCTAACGAAGAACGCAAATTTCTGATCATCGAAGGTGAACACATGAGAGCTCATAGGGCTCCAAGGGAAAATAAGGAGCAAATCCTTGAGAAGCTTTTCTTCCCACAAATGATGTCTCTCTTCAGAAGGTACGTCGCTTCATGTGAAATCTGCAACATCAACAAAAACGATCGACACCCGATATCCCCAGAGTTACAGGTGACGTCTATTCCAAGGTATCCATGCAAAATTCTTCTCATTGATATCATGGAAATACAGAATCAAAAGTTTTTGAAAGTGATGGACAAGTGTTCCAAATTTTCCAAATTTTTCCATATAAAAGAGAAATCCGCTATCTACATAAGATCAAAATAGGGGATCTTAGGCGTATTATTAGGAAGAACATAGAAGCGAGGAATGTGAGGTTAAACCTGAAAAGAACTTCGCGCAGGAAGTACGCTGAGGGTGATGTGGTGTATGCCGCTGAGAAATGCATAAAAAGTTAAAAATAAGCCTTTATATAAAAAAGAAATTGTCGCAAAAGACAATCGAGTAACGATAACGATTAACTCTGTAAGGGAAAAAGCACCATCGTCCAGGATATAAAAATAGCTTAAACAATTATGTCTAGGGGCCAACTCTCAACAGGGCTGGTTCTCTGATAATTTATAAATTTCAATCATTCGTGGAGAAGATCCTCGTACCATTAGTAGGTCGCTGCGAATACAACCGCATTAATGACTAAAAAGGACACATACGAGCCTTCCGAGCGACAGAGACTACCCTGAATGTCAATGGAGAGCGCTTAGCAGACATCTAGGGAAACAAATTGATCTTAGGCCTATGGAAAATAACATTTTATAAAAAAAAAGAATGCTATTTATGCTACTATCACTATCTATCTTGAAAATGGGGCGAAGAAACCCTAGCATTATTGCAATTGAATTTAATGAACTAGTTCAAAAAAATCTATAATTGTAATTTAATGAACTAATTCAAATGAAAATTTGTATGAATATTGTTGCCAAAACCTGTATGCAATTTTTAAATTTTTCTAATCAATTTTAAATAATGAAGTTATATTACAGTTTTGTTCTTCTGACTTAGACTTGTTTTATTTTTTTTGTTGTTGTTATTTTGTGTTCAAGGGCATGGCTTCAGCAAATTTGAGCCGCCAACGTACGACGGATTGACAGCTTTTGAGAGCTTTTTTAAAATTGCAGTTGGAGGCGTCAATGAAGTGGGACTACTTGAGCAATGAAGAGGAGACTGCAGCTCTACTGGCAGCCTTGGAGAGTGCTGCAGATGTGCTTCAAAGAGTTCCTGATACTCAGCAGGGTAATAATGAGGTGCTTATGAATTCTTTGCAGCGCAAGTATGGAAACGAACATCGAAAGCAGGTCTACAAGATGGAGCTGAGAAAATCGAAAGCAGATGAATGGCCAAACGCTTCAGGAGTATGCAGCGGACATCGAGCGTTTGGCACATCACGCGTATGCGGGTTCAATAAGAGAGTTGTTTGAGACGATGAAGATCGATGCGTTCGTCGATGGCATCTGTGATCAAGAACCAAAATGAGCCACACTGTCGACTCAAAAGACGACATTCTTGGAAATGATAGTAAACGCTCTTACCCAAAAAACAGCGTGTGTACCGTACCCAAGAGCTCGTCGACTCGAGGTGACTTCATAATCGGAGTACAGGTCAAGTAGCAAATTTATGGGCAGATGTTTTATCTTCGACAATGTGGGAAATGTGGCACGTGACTGTAGGGAACGCAGAAACCGCTGAGAGATCCAATTAACTTCAAGAGCCTATAGAGGAAGACAACCGGCATGGAAAGCAAAGGAGGGACAAGTTGAGTCAGTTTTAAGGGGCATGAACTGACTCCGATGATGGACTGCAACTTGGACGGATATTCACTCCCATCATTGGATACAAGTTTTTCACGGGGACTTTGCATACGGGAGCCTGCATTTAATATTAAGGAACAACTTGGTGGAGATGGAGCCGCTGTGGGGAGTGCGGCTTTACACGGCTACAGGAGAGGAGGTACCGAGGCGTTGATTTCATACGGAGGTTTCATTGCAGATTTACGAAGGAAAGTCTTAAAATATGAAAATATAGAGAAAGTCTGCCTGAGTCAAAAGCGCTTATATGGGCATATATGGATGGAGATTTGGAGCTAAATACGTTGTTGATGTTAGAGACTGGGAGCAAACCACCACCAAGAAAACAATAGGGCAATGTCAAGAAGTGCCAGCCATAGAAAACTGTGAGCTCTAACTAGAACAAAGTGTGGAGGTCTTACGAAGCTTCGAGCACGGCAAGAGCAAGAGCGGTTGAATAAGCATCGCTCTTTATTTGCATCTTGTGGTCGAAGCGAGGGCAGAAATGCCAAAGTCCATCATCAAATCGTCATCGAAAATGCAAGACCGATTCATCTAGCGCCTAGAGGGTTACCACTTGCCAAAATGGACTAGGTCAGTAACTTAGTCAAAGAAATGCAAGACACAAACGTTTTCAAACAATCAACGAGTCCATGGAGCTCACCAGTGGACGTGCTCCGGGTAGATTACACGCAGTTGAGCGATGTGACAAAAAAACTTACCTGTCCACTCCCAAGGATAGATGATACTCTAGACATGGTGTCCGGAGCGAAGAGGTTCTCTGACTTGTGAAGGGAGTTAGCCCCCTAAATAAATCCCTAATCCAAGACGTTATTCCGTTCTGTCATTATGTCACAGTCCCAGAACGATAGCTCGTTTCCCGCCGTACTCAGGTCCAGTAAGCTGTCTCTCCGTCCTGAGTCCAGTCTATCTTCCTGTTCCCCGTAAACGTCGCGTATGAATTGTACTGATTGTCTCGTCACCCGTCGTGTCACTTCCCTAAATTTTTCCTTTCCATCTCGGTGAATTAATTTTTTAATTTTTTTCCTTTCAGGTTTAAAATTGTTAAGTTAATAGAAAAAAGAAAACGACCGACTGCTCAAGGTAGTAAAGAAGGACTGTGCCATTTTTATTAAATAAGCGTATGCTTATCCTTACCTAAAATATATTATAAACTTCTCAGAAGGGAAGAGAGTGCTTTAATTATATTGTTATATAAAACCTTCCAATTAAAACTAATTATAACTAATAGACTATTCTAGACTATTCTAGATTATTCTAGTACTATTCTAGTACTATTCCAGTAATCTCTCACTTAGGAGAGTCTGAACCACTAGAATTAAGAAACGTTTCCTGTTTCTGTGTTTAAGCTTCAGCGAGACCACTCGTGCCGTGTTAAAATAAGAAACTATCTAAATAAAAAGAATTAAAGAAAAACGTGTTTTATTCGAAATAAATACAATAATAAACTAAACTGGCGCAGTCGGCAATTAGTCGGTAGTTAGTCGGAAGGTGAATGTTAACTTGATAAAAAAAAAGCTAACAAAAATTTAAATTTCTACGGTGCATTAAGAAGCGTGGAAAAATATTAAAATCCCTTAAAATTAATTAACATGCGGCAGTGAAAAAAAAAAAAAAAAAAAAAAAAAAAAAAAAAAACAATAAATAAATCAATAAATAAAAATTAAAGTAATAAATCAAAAGAACAAAAAAAAAAAACAAAAAAAATTTACGCATAAGAAGTGTAAAAGTGCACGCGAAAAAAAAAATAAACGACGTCATAAAATCGAATCAAAGTGCCATCATATCACTCAAAATGTGAGCGCGCGGTATGCAACTCCCGCCTCTAACATAGTTTTTTTGCACGAACCCACGCCGACCCATCCGACTTAAAAAAAAAAAGCTTCCGAAAGCAAAGCAACACGCTGCAGTGTCTCTCTCTGTATCACAACAACAAGAATAAACGCAACGGAACAGTCATCGGAATCGAGATTTCACCGGTATTCAACACGAGCAAGAGTGAGTACCTACACACATCAAAGACATAATGGATACTTTAAATGCTGCAGAACAATTTAGATTAGTATTAGAATTAATTAATAAACTTCCTTTTTTTAATGGTGAAGAAGCATGCCTTTTCGAATTCTTGGACAGGGTAGATGCATTGTCATCTGTTATAGAAAGTTTTGACGAAAGGACAAAATTATTGCTATTGCATGGTAGGTTAAGTTCGTGGAACGAAATAAAAAACGTTCTTAAAAACAGTTTTGGAGAAAAGCTTTCCGTTAACGATTTAATAGACAAAATACGAACTGCTAGGGTCATTACAACAGTTGAAGAGTACTACTCGAATATTAACAATTTCCTTAGAAGGATCAATAATAAATATTTATTAGAGCACGACCAAACAAACACCGAAATGATAAGTTCCAACAACAGGATAGCGTTAGAATCTTTTAAAGCAAACCTTCCGGAACCCACTAGGTCTGTAGTACTGGCTAGAAATCCGTGCACATTGCAAGACGCATTCAAAATTGTTGTCGAAGTAAACCAACATTCCTATCAACCCAATTCAACAAACCAATATAGGTACATAGGTAAAGATCAGCCTGGTTGGGGTTATCAGCATAATAGAAACTTTCAAATAATAGAAACAATTTTTCCGCAAACAAACAAACGAATCAGAACCTTTATTATACACCACAACAGAACAACAACTTACAGAATAACCAAACAACACAAAATAACAATAACACACAAAGTGGCCAAACTAGACAATTAAACAGAACACGTTACAATTCAAGTGCACAAACGCGCGAGACAAATCGAAGATTTAGTAATAACAACAGTAATAATTATTATAACAATAATAGACAACAAAATCACAGCTCGCAAAATATCACCCACGATCCAATGGATATTGGCAATATCGAATTCGCATCGCAGAACCCCGAAATTCAACAAAATTTTCGGATTTGCCCCGAAAACAACTTCCGTATTTAATCATAAAAAATAAAATATGCGATATGAAATTTATCATTGACAGCGGGGCTGAACACAGCATTATAAATCCATTTATTTGTAACCCTAAGTGGAAAGTTTTCCCAACAAATCGTTTTCTTAAAGTTTTAGACCGTAATATTGCAATTAAAACCCAATACAAGTTTCCTTTATTTAAAGAATTTAATGAAAAAGAAAACTATTACGTTACATTTTCGGAGTATAAATTTCACGAAAAATTTGACGGTATAATTGGTAACAATGTTCTCGTTGATCTGGATGCGATAATCGACTATAAAGCGCGGTTACTACGCACACGATCAACCGAAATACCATTTTATCTAAACGAGGAAGAAGAAATGTATGCTAGGGAAAGGTATACCGATAATTCTTTTCAGGTTTTTAGTCATGAGTTATATACGAATCATATCCCCGTCGAAAATTTTGCTAAACATTTAAATACAAACGATGCTCATAAACTAAGAATGCTCATACTATCATATAGGGACGTCTTTTTTAAAGAAGGTAATAGTCTTTCTTTTACCAGTGGTATTCAGCACAAAATTGAAACAAAGAACGAAATTCCCATATATAGTAAAATTTATCGATACCCAGAGATACATAGGCAGGAAGTAGACCGGCAAATCCAGGACATGCTCAGTCAAAATATAATTAAACATAGCAAAAGTCCCTATAATTCCCCAATTTGGATTGTTCCAAAAAGGGCTGATAACTCTGGAGAGCAAAAATGGCGGATCGTTGTGGATTATAGGAAACTCAACGACCAAACAGTCGATGATCGATTTCCAATACCGAATATAGAAGAGCTGTTCGATAAACTCGGTAAATGTACATATTTTTCGAGTATTGACTTAGCCAAAGGATTCCACCAGATTGAGGTCGCTCCCAAAGACCGTCCTAAAACGGCATTTTCGACCAAAGAAGGTCACTACGAATTCATACGAATGCCATTTGGCCTTAAAAACGCCCCAGCGACGTTTCAGCGCCTCATGAATAATGTCTTAAAAGAATTCATCAATAAAATTTGTGTCGTTTATTTAGACGACATTCTCATATTTTCAACTAGTTTTGAAGAGCATTTGCTTTCAATTAGAAAAATTTTGCAACGTCTAAGAGATGCAAATTTGAAAATTCAAATAGACAAATGTCATTTCGCCAATGAATCCACGACATATCTCGGTCATACAATAACAAAAGGGGGTATTAAACCCAATCTGGATAAAGTAGAAGCTATTCTTAAAATGAAACTTCCTACTACGGTCAAGGAAATCAAACAATTTCTGGGTATAAGCGGTTATTATCGCAAATTTGTAAGAGACTACGCTAAAGTCGCCTACCCTATAATTAAATATTTAAAAAAGGACATGAAAATTGACATATTAGATCCAGAATACATATCAGCATTCAACAAATTAAAAACATTACTCACTAGCGATCCAATACTGCAGAGCCCCAATTTTCATAAAATATTTACTCTTACAACTGATGCTTCAAATTTTGCTCTTGGTGCAGTGCTTAGCCAAAATAATCGTCCTATATGCTACGCATCCCGAACCTTAAATAACCATGAAGTAAAATACTCAACAGTAGAAAAAGAACTGCTTGCTATTGTTTGGGCAGTTAAATATTTTCGGACATATTTGTATGGCAGGAAATTTATAATCCGCACAGACCATAAACCTCTTGTTTGGCTTAGTAATCTAAAGGAGCCGAATATGAAGTTGCAGCGGTGGCGAATACAATTGAACGAATACGATTTTACAATAGAATATGTAAAGGGCAAGGAAAACTGCGTAGCCGATGGATTAAGTAGATACACTCACCAAGAAAATCGACATACCCAGCCAGAAGAAACCCTGCTGTCCACCATTTTTAATAATGAGACAAACAGCTTAAATAATCACAATGTAGAAGTTATGTCTACTGACGCTACTATCCACAGCGGAATAGAAGACGGAAATCAGTATATATACGTGACCGAAAGACCTATCAACCTCTATAAGAACCAAATATACTTATTCACAGGAAATAAGGAGAAAATATTTCGTAAAATTGTAAATAAAAAAATTCAAACCCATGTTATTATAGACAAAAACAGTAATTTGTAAGAAATTATGAGAGGATTATTAATCGACAGGGGTTTAATGTGCATTTATTGCGAAAACAACCAATTATTTATAAAGTTTCAGGACATTTATGTTAGTTATTTCGCAAGCAACAAAAATTTAAAACTTTTAAAATCGAGTATCAGGCTTGTAGAAATAACCGACACTGAACAAATGTTAACTATAATAAAAGATGAGCATCTTAAAAATAATCATAGAGGAATACAAGAAATATTTCAAGAATTGAAACAAACATATTATCACCCAAACATAATAAGAATGATTACTAAATACATCAATAACTGTGAGACATGTATACTAGCCAAACGTGACAGACAACCAGTACGAATTCCCTATAGATTAACAGAAACCGGAAATAATTTTAACGCAATTGTTCATGTGGACATTTGGTTCCCATGCCGCAACGCGATGTTCTTAACGACAATAGATAAATTTAGTAAATACGCTACCGTCCACAAACTAAGCGATAGAACTTGGATTTCTATCCTAAAGGCTTTAAAGGAAAGAATTCAATTTTTGGGTAAAATGGAAAAAATAGTTTTTGACAACGAAAGATGCATTCTCCACAACGCTGTGGAACTATTCCTAAAAGAAAATAAAATTCAATCACATGTTACTACACCAGGTAATAAAACAGGTAACTCGGACGTGGAACGATTGCACGGCACACTAAACGAACATTTACGTATTATGGCCTTGGACCAAAACGACGATGATCTTGACAACAAAATATTTAGAACGATTATCTATTATAATAACACAATCCACTCGACAACCAAATTGCGACCAATAGACCTTTTAAGAAAAAACTACGATAAGCACGAAATTATGGAACTTGCGAAAAAATTTGAAAAAAATAAAAAAAATAAAACAGACTACTTAAATAAAAAAAGAACAAACGAATACAAGCTAACTGAAAATGTAGTTTTGAATAGAAATATAGCAAAAATCAGTCCGAAATATAAAAGATTAAAAAATTATACTGTTAACGATAATCACATCATAGATACATCGACGAAAAGAAATGTTAAATACTGCAAAAATCAATTTAGAAGAAAATATCACTATCAACGTTAGCTCCGTTAATTTTGAAACAAATTTCTTTTAAGATCTCAACAGATTTTTTGGATTCGATTTAAAATATGAGATAAGTAAGTGCATCCAGATCAGCGCATTTCCGACCGGCTTTCTGTTCATTCATATCAAAATAACTTATTTTTGAAAGAATTTTAATCGTTGTCTTATAGTTAAATTCAGATGGGAACGGCATTACTCTTGTCCAAGAAATGAAAATTATACTAAGCATTCATTTGTTATACTGTGATTAACTGTTCAACATTTATTCATTAGATTGTAAGCTCTTCTGAAAATTAAAAAAAAAAATACTATTTTCACATACTGTAAATATTAAACGAGAAAAATAAAAATGTTAAATATTAAGACTATTATTATTTATTCTATTAAGGAATGGGAAAAATAAAAGAAGGACTTTGTTTGCTTATTGCTATAAGTTAAATCTTAGAATTAAGAATTTTTTTTTTTTCATTAAAAATTGATATATAAACTTGTTCAAATATCAAATAAAAAACAAAATGTAAATTGTAAAATCTCATTCCCCTTACACTTATGTTACTATCTTAACCTTATTTTTTTTGGAGACCAAAAATTTTCAGGGGGGGGAGGTGTTATATAAAACCTTCCAATTAAAACTAATTATAACTAATAGACTATTCTAGACTATTCTAGATTATTCTAGTACTATTCTAGTACTATTCCAGTAATCTCTCACTTAGGAGAGTCTGAACCACTAGAATTAAGAAACGTTTCCTGTTTCTGTGTTTAAGCTTCAGCGAGACCACTCGTGCCGTGTTAAAATAAGAAACTATCTAAATAAAAAGAATTAAAGAAAAACGTGTTTTATTCGAAATAAATACAATAATAAACTTAACTATATAAATAACAATTCATTTTTATATTATTCTAAACACTCCCACTTTTAGATAATTCAATTTACATAGTTACTAAAATTTTTTTGTTAAAATTCAGTTAACTTTACTATTCTTTATTTTCAATTCCAATTAACATTCTTAAATTCTCAAATTTTTCTTTATTTAGAGATTTTGTTCAAATGTCTGCTTTTTGTTGTTCAGAAGGAACAAAAGTTAAATAAAATTCACCTCTTTCATAACTTTCACGGATGTAGTCGTAACGAACGTCTAGATGTTTAGTTCGCTTTGGAACTCTGGATTTTTTACAAGTCGGATCTCTCCCTAGTTGTCCATATTTTACACAGTATCACTTATTCCAGTTGGAACCATCTCAGAGAGTAGTTGCTGTAGCCATACCATCCCTTTTACTGCCTATGAATCTGCCACGTACTCTGACTCGGTGGTGGAGAGGGAAATACATTTCTGTCTTTGAGATGACCATGATAATGGCCCATTACCGAGAAAGAAAATGAACCCAGTCGTAGAGCGCTTTGTTCCATGATCGCCTGCATAATCAGCGTCACTGAAACAAACCAAAGAAAAATATTTAACCCTTTTAAACAATATACCCATTTGTCTGGTCCCTCTGATATATTTCAGGATTCTCTTGACAGCATATACATGATCTTCGTTTGGCGCTTCCAGATATCGAGAGACTACTCTTACCGCAAAGGCGATAACCGGTCGAGTCGCTACCGCCAAATACATTAAAGACCCAACTGCTAACTCTCGATAGGGAAATTTGACAGCTCCTGAAGACAACGATTCCGCAAATAAGGCATTTTCCATTGGAGTTGACACTGGTTTCGAGTAACTCATGTGAAACCGTTGTTATATCCGGTCAATGTAAGGCGATTGGCTCACATGAAGTTCACCTCTGGGGTTTATTGAGATTTCCATCCCCAAAAACTAACCAGCTTCCACCATCGTAACTTCATACTGCCTTTGCAAAAAACCGACTAACTGAGTTGCATCACCTTTAGTTTTCGTAGCTATCAGTCCATCATCGATGTAAACAGCAAGTATTATTCTGAATGTATTATCCGCCGATAAAGAAATGCAAGGACCCATTTTACTTGGTCTCAGATTTAAATCTTGACCAGAGTTGGTCAGTTTCTGATTCCAGCAACGCGACGCCTGCTTCAGTCTATATAAACTTTTCCGCAGCCTACAAACCTTGTTTTTGCCATCACCGAACCCTTTTGGTTGATACATGTAAATTTCTTCCTTTAGATCACCATGTAAAAGTGCAGTTTTCACATCAAACTGGGACGAAACGAGTGCTTCGTTAGCTGCTATGGCAAAAATCTAACGAATGGAAGTAAACCTTGCCACCGGACTAAAAGTCTCTTCGTAGTCAATTCCGTATTCTTGGGTATAACCCTGAGCAGCCAACCTCGCTTTATACCTTTGCTTACCAGCCCCACATTCTTTAGCTTTTGCACCCAATAATCTTCCTTCCTTCTGGTCGAGATACTAGATCCCATATATGATTTTTGTGAAGGCTTTCAATTTCCTCCGCCATTGCCTCTTTCCACTATGCTTTTCCTCGCAGAAAATAACTTCTTCGAAACATTGTGGTTCTTTCAGCAAATAAAATGCGTTTTTTGCAAAAAATTGCATGAACGAGGTGCAGACTACTTCCCTTTGCGTAGTCGGTACTTCAGAGCGGAAGAGATACGTTAGAATCATGGTTATCTGAATCAGCAGCAGTTTGCTAATCCTCGTCGTCCGATCGTACTCTTATGCTCTGATCAATGTCATTCTGCTCTCCTGCATCTTCAGACTCACTTTGTGTTGGTAATTCTTCATTTTCGCTTCCAAGAAAAACACCTGTATTTGGTGCTTCCTCCAAGCCAGTATCCGCAGCCTATTTCCGTTGACCATGATGTTCAATAAATGTGATATCTCTGACGATCTCGACGTTTCGCTTTGCTGGTATCTACACAAGATAATCCTTGGATGTTTCAGAGTACTCCATGAATAATACCTTTTCCGCCTTTCTGTCCTATTTTTTGCGTTTTTGCCTGGGAACATGCACAAAAGCTTCAGCACCAAACGTTTTGATATCACTGTCCTTTACTTTACTTCCACCCCACATCTCGTAAGGGGGTCTTACCTCCCAAGACGATGTCCACAGTTCGGTTCAAAACGTAAACAGCCGTGTTTACGGCTTCAGCCAAATATTTTTTGTTCAAATTCGTTGCACTAAGCATTGTCCGAGCTGCTTCGACCACTGTACGGTTAACTCGTTCAGTTACCATTTTGTTCTAGGGTTTATGTAACGCTGCGCCTCACGTTCTCCCGCTGCCACGACAGTTCCGCTTTCCTTAACGAACATGCATCTCAACTTATCGGATTCAAATCTTAACTCTGTATCCAAGGCCCGACTCTGAGAAAAAAGATGAACTGAAATCTTGGGCAAATATAAGACATTGGATAGATATTTTTCAACCCAACTGGCACCATTGAAAGTCAATATATTAATGTCACCCATACCTAGGGCTAGTATTTTGTGACCACTACCAACCCTAATTTCAATCGGCACAGGACATTTTTTACCACTTTTAAAGCAATCCTTTCGATAGGTCATATGATCGCTGGCCCCTGAATCTAGATACCAGCTATCACTAGTTACACTATCAGTGACCATTAATGCTTTGCACTCACTTATTTCACTTCCTTTTGAATCACTTGCACTTCCAGTCTTCAAACGATCATCAGCTGTTAAAGACAATTTTCTTGCCGCCCGTGCCTCGTCTGTACTTTCAGTCCTCAAACGATCAAGCTCTGTCAAAGGCAATTTTCTTGCTGCCCGTGCCTCATCTGTATTTCCAGTCCTCAGATGGTCAACCTTTGCCAAAGTCACTTTCTTCGCCTTTATTCTCTTGCCTCTGCTTCCAGTCCTCGCATTAATTCCATTCCAATTACTTTCAGCATTGCACATTAGTGCATCTCTCGTGCGTGTTGGATTTCTGGCTTCAGTCGTGTTTTGGTCGATGAGCTTTTTGGGACAATCTCTCTTCCAATGTTCCACCTCATTGCACCAAAAACACTTGCCCGGTTTGCAATCTTTGCCTTTGGTCTTCTGAACTCTCCAATTTCTTCGTTTTGCCATTAAAGCTGAAGTACTGAAGCTTGGAATTGGGCTTGAAAGCATTCGTGTTTCCTCCATAACTAAGCGTGATGTCAAAATCTCCAAAGTCTGCTGATCTTTGCCCGTCGATTCCAATGCCGAAAAAAATGCTCAAAGCTTTCCGGTAGTGTCATCAAAATTTTTGTGATTACCATGCTTTCCGTAATCTCTTCCCCGATGTCCCGCATTGGCCTGGTTAAATTCTCTAATTTTGAGATAGGCATTGCGACGTCATCTTCGGGCTCCATCGCAAAAGAATAAAACCGCTGTTCATATTGTTCATACACCGACTGAATCTTAACCCACATTTCCCTAACTATGGTGCAATTCACAATATGGCGTAGTGGCGGTGGGCCTACACTCATTGCAATAATGCGTTGCGCTTTACAATCGTTTTTTTACCCGAATTGCTAAACGATCATCATAGAACACCTGCATCTCAGCTTCTGACTTGACAGGACAGGCACCATTCACGTACTGGAAAAGGTCTGATGCACTGAGTAATATTCTCACTTGGAACTTCCACACAGAATAGTGCTCAGAGTAATTAAGTTTATCTATTTTGAAAACTTCATTTTCCATTTTCACTAAATGTGTTTGTACGACCGATTATTAAATTGTATGAACAAATGCAATTATAAATAAAACGACAGGCGGGCTTAGCGAGAAAAAATCACTACTGCAAACTGTTTTTTCGGATTCTACTTTGACTTTTATTTAACCTTTAGAAAATCGCGTGATCCGGGCCCATAACCTGTTAGGTTAATAGAAAAAAGAAAACGACCGACTGCTCAAGGTAGCACTCACCATACCAGCTAATTCTTCCGCCGAACAACATATCAAGCCGAATACAGATATCCTCAAATTCGGGACACAGTGGTCACTAGCCGAATGGATAAAAAAAAACTTGAACTGGCTTACAAACTATCGACCAAACACACCGTTGGCTTCTTATCGACTTTAATCATTAAGGGAGCTCCGCGTTCTTCAAATGCTGCAAGTATCTGCGAATCTTTTCAAAAAGGATTCTTCATCAAGGAAGCACAAAACAAAGAGTAAACACTTCATTCTAATCATCCCCAATAAATACGAATGGCTCTTCACGAACCCGCGCAATAAAGTTTTCACCTTAAGAAAATTGAAGCTGACCAAATGGAACCCACCTGCAAACCACCGCATTATTAAACCATCCACACCTAAAGTAGGCCGTCCTGTGCAACACACCAGTCCCGACCCTAACTGGAGCTTTAAAGTTGGTATATTTCCTACCTTCTCCCGGCCTACTTTAAGAAATGTTCCCATTCTATCTAAAAGCTGTGTTAGCCCTGCAGTAACACCTTCTCACCCCCAAATCGACAATGGATCGTCTAACCACCACTCTCTCTTTTCCTTCAAAAAGTTATTCTGACAAACCCAAAATACCCAACAGCCGTCTAACCACCACCAACCACTCCAAATTTACTATACGCCCTCCAAATCCTTCGCGAAATAGAGTATCTTTTTGCCTTTCCCCAAATGCACCAAGTTCTCAAAAAGATTGTGAGCCCAATACTGAAACCACTTCAATCTACCCGAACTTCATTAAATCTCACTCCCTAAACCCAACCAACTCGAAAGATCACTCTGCACCGTTTATTGACCCTCTATTTCCTCCGACAGCTAAACTCACAAAGCAATCTGCTGATCTCAACGACGACGGCCGCTTTGTTCTGTCGCGCTTCAGAGATCACAGAACTTATGAAAATGTGAGGCTCTATCTGTCTTACGTGCATGATCAACCTGATCCGTGTATTGATGCTAAAACAAAAACCAACATAATGGTATCAATACAACAAGAAGGCGTCCCAACTGATCACAATGAACTAAAGAAATTTTTTTTGCGATACTACGAAAGTCTTAACATTTCGGCAAAAGACGTTGAACGCGATCTTTCCACGTTCGCATCACATATTTCATCAAAGCGAAAAAGACTACATTCGTTCCTAACGTTCATTCTTATGAAACACTTTAACCATCCACACCCAGACCAACTCCCCCCAAATTTATATCTGTGTACTACCAGAATGTCGGAGGTCTGCGCACTAAAATATCAAGCGTCTTCCTCAACTCACAAAACCTTCCGTATGACATTTTCGCGTTAACTGAAACAAATCTCACCCCTAGATTTAAGAACAATGATCTATTCACATCTGATTTCAACGTTTATCGTGATGATGGACTTATTAAAAATGATGATACATCCAGTCGTTGAGTTCTCGTAGCCATACATAATCGCTTTGATTCTACTCTTTTCAGATCCTCACATACTGCTGATTTTGAGTACATTTTTATTAAAGTTACCATCCCAAAGCGCAGTCTATTAATTCTTTGCTGCTATATCCGCCCTTCACAACCAATCCAGGGATATCAACTTGCCATTGACGCTGTCGATTCTCTTCTCGATTCGTTGGACCCGTCTGACGAAGTCATAATTATGGGAGATTTTAACCTACCGCACCTGCAGTGGGTAAAGTCCGACGGCGAGTCCCACTTCGTTGCTTTTAATCCCTCATCCGAAAAAGAATTTCTATTTACTGATTGTCTCTCTAACGCTGGCCTTTTCCAAATGAGTGGAGTAACTAATAATATAAATAGACAACTAGACCGTGTGTTATCGTCAGACACCGACAATTGTCTAGTGTCTCTCTCATGTCGACTTTAGACTGTTTTCACCCACCTTTCTCCCTCACATTTTCATATAATAATGAACCTAGGTTTCAACTTTCGCAAAGCAGATTACAACAAACTGAACTGCCTTCTCAAAAACGTTAACTTCGACGCCCTCAAGTGGGGCTCCATCGGAATAGACAGTGCACTGGTGAATCAGTCCCATACTTGCCTCAAAAAAATGTTTCTTCATCTCCACTCTGGTACAATAAGGAGTTACGCTCATTTCGGAACAAAAGGAATAGACTCTGGCAAACATATCTTAAAACACAATCTAGCTCTGACTATTTCCTTTACTAACTCGCGTACACCCAATTCTTTGAGTTTTGCAACTCTCTTTATGTTGATTATGTTAACCAAATGCAATCGAGTCTATTATATGAACCGAGACGCTTTTACCAATTCATCAACGCCAAAACTACATCTGATGGATACCCATCCGCACTAAAATACGGTAATACAACTTCAGCAAACCCAAATATTATTGTAAATTTTTTCGCAAATTTTTTCAGCCAATCTTACGCGATCCATGATCAGGAACCCGACTTAGAGTATTTCAGTTACCTAAACAATGTCACTCCTACAACCCTTCCCTCTGTAGAAATCACACCGGAACAGTTAAGAGAGAAGATCGTAAAACTTAGGGATGATTACTCCCCTGGTCCGGACGGTTTGCCGGCTATAGTACTCAAAAGATGCTGCAGTTCTCTGATTCAACCCTTAACGGCCCTTTTTAAACTATCAATATCGCAAGGAATATTTCCTAAACTCTGGAAAAATGCGTACATAATCCCGACTCATAAAAAAGGCCCAAAAAACGACGTTTTGAACAACAGACCTATCGCAAAACTTTCATGTACTCCGAAGCTTTTCGAGAGTATAATCTACGATACAGTGTTTTTTCATTGTAAGTCGATTGTTTCTCCAAATCAACATGGATTCTTAAAAGGGCGGTCGACAACTACCAACTTAACGGAATTTGTTTCCCGAACCCTTTGTGCCTTACAAGAAGGAAAAGAAGTTGATGTTATAGCCACGGACTTCAGCAAAGCATTTGATAAAATCTCCCATAAAATAATCCTTCTTAATCTTAAAGCCCTTGGTTTCCCCGCTGGCAAATAGGCAATACGTTGTGCTCTTAAGATCCTCTAAATCTGATCCGTTTACAGCAACCTAAGGCGTCGCCCAAGGTTGCCATGTTGCTCTTTTTCCTCACAATTAACGATGTTGACCTCATCGTCCATAGCTCACCTATATCTATTTACGCCGACGATATGAAAATATACATGCCAATATCATCTCCAGATGACCATTCCCTCCTGCAAGACGACCTAACAAGGTTTTCAATTTGGCGCGAAAAAAATTTCCTTGAACTAATGTATCAAAATGCCAATCCATAACATACACTCGAAAACGCCTACCGCAATCGTCCAGAATTTACTCCATCTATAATGAACCTGTCCCTTCAGTCTCTTCTTTGCGTGGAATTATGTGCGCTGTGAACTCAACTTTCGCTTGCACATTGTCTCCATTATTAACAAAGCTAACTCCGCACTTGGATATGTTAAACGATGGTCCAAGGAGTTCTCCAACCCCTATGTTACCAAATCCCTTTATACTACTTTCGTTAGACCCATCCTTGAATATGCTTCCCAAGTCTGGTCTCCTTACTACGTCATTCATATAAAACGAATTGAAGCCGTCCAGCGCCGATTTCTTCGTTTTGCATTACGTAGTCTCCCATGGTCAGACAGGTACAACCTTCCGCCCTACTCACAACGCTTGCAACTTATAAGATTGCAATCCCTCGAAGAACGCCGTGACTTAGCCGATATCCTATTCATCCACCAGATTCTAAGTGGAAACATCGACTGCCCCGCTCTGCTTCGATTGATCTCCATACACACCAATCCCCGTAACCTTAGATCTAACTCCCTGTTCCGTCCAAACACTCACCGCACCAACTATGGCTGCCACGAGCCATTGTCCAGAATAATGCGAAAAGCCAACGCCGCACAACAAAAATTTGATTTCCACCTAAGTAAATGACCCTTGTCACCCAATTATTAGATCGTAGTTTTTAGTTTTTAGGCCAGCTTGTAATAAGTTAAGTCTGACGTAATTCCCCGGGCCACAAATAAATAAATAAATCAAAAAATAAAGTGATGTGCAATGTTATTTAAATAAGCGAATGCTTATCCTTATTGAACGTTTAAATATAATTCAAAAAGAAATGTATGTATAATTCAAAACAAAACAACCTTAAAAAAAATCAAGTTTCAAAACAAAACTAATTATGATGTATATGTAAAAACGAAAAAAAATATATTGTATCCAAACACGAACACCCCAAACTTATAGCCTTGAACGGTAGCTAGCTATTCGACTCATCAATCATGTTCGGAGAGAGGGAGAGGGAAAGAGAGATTAAATAGAAGGATCATAAAGCGAAAGCGGAAAAAGCGGTGTTCTGGGTTAACTTCTAAATGGGGATCTTAGTGAAAAAAACCAGGGACCAACTTACTTCAGCTATCCTAAGGCTGTCCCTATGATAAAGTAAAAACTATTATAGCACTATCTTAATACTAATTGACCTTAAACCTATCCTAACTAACCTAGCTACCCTAAATATACTAAACAAAAAATATCATATACTTAAGCTAAGCCTTAACTAAATTAATCCTACCTTAGGTGTTCTAGCTAAGTTGTCCCAATTTTGTACTACGACCATCATTCAGGGTCGCACCGTCCCATGGATCAGCCCGGAGATGGTATTTCTGGATAGGCCTTTGCTATCTCCCTGGCCATCGATAGCCCCAAAGGCGACACAGTCCAAAACAACCGTCCGTTCTCGTAGCTTGGTCCTCGTCGTTGTCCTGTAGGAATATCCTGGTCTTGAGGATTCCCATTATTGCACACACATACACACTCACAAACAAAAAAATCAACATCTTGTGGCGAATTCTCTTAAATTAAAAAAAAACCGAATATTGTGGGTAAATGCACCGATACTATATTTTATTTAATCCACTCTAACTAACATCTAACCTAAGAAAATGAATTTATAATTTATAGACTAATATATATAAAATTATAAAAAGGAAAACTATAAAAAAAAACTTTTGATACTCACTCACTCATGGTCACCGAATTTACCATGAAACAAAGTTTACTTCCTCTTACAATCTTAACTATTTAAAAAAAAAAAAACAATTCTCTCACTCATCTGTCTCTAGACTTTGTACAGTTCGGACGTGTTTTTAAATCGCTCCAATTAATTTCTCCCAACTTTCTGTTACTACAATTACTACTGTCTGCTACTACAATTTATTTTGTTCCCCCGAACAAGAGTGTAATCAATTACGAAATTTTTCCCTGAACATTCTAAGCCCAAAAAATAATTAATAATCAACAACAAAACAAACAAAAAAAACACATACAATCAATAATTAATTATGGAAATTCAGTGCGGAAACTCCAATTATGTAATCGACATCGTAAACGCTGAATGGATCAGTTGTAAAGGGCTCTGTGGTAAGCACTTCCACACGAAAAACCCTGGTCTCGGTCGTAGAGCACTGACCTACCTCCGCGAATATGAATCCAATTTCGTCTTTTATTGCGACAAGTGCAAATTAATATCGTTTTCCCATGTGCTTCGCGCTGTTAAATGTTTGAGTGACTCAATGTGCAACTTGTTAACGAAAAATAATCTGTTCCAAAAAAAAACAATATGAACAATTGTCGAAATTCGATGACATTGCTTTAAGCGTTGATGATCTTGCTTGTTCAATTGACCAAATGTCTCAACTAAACAAGGCTATATTTAAAAAAATTTGAAAATAATCCTTTGAACTTTAAATCGCTTGACCCTCGTGATACATCTGATATCAAATCCTACTTCGAAGAACTCAAACGGGAGTTAATTTCTTCCATAAGCCCTACTTCCATAGTTCGTTCAGAGAATGAAACCTCGAAATCAATCAACTCTCTACGGTCTGACCTCGAAGTGTTTTTCAAAACTCCTCGCATCTCTCCGTTAGCCGCTCCTCCAACTCAGATCTAAATGATTTAAATTGGAAAATTGAATTTTTAAGCAAAGAGCTTGAAACTACTCGCAAATCTAGCAATAATATTATAATGGCCTTAAAGTGTAATAACGAAATTCCATCCCCAAACATTCACGCCGAACTTACTGCTGCTCTATCGCCTACAAATCTTCATTCGCATCAAAATTCTGCACCCTCGCGCCAGCCGACTATCCCACCAACCTACATCAACGCCCCGTCTTCAAAACTGTCCTCACCTGCCAATCCTATTCTTATCAATCGCTTCGACACCATATGGACCATCGAAGAATGGAATGAACGCCTCGATAGACTTAAGAAAACCAACAATCCTTGACTGTCAAAGGTCACTTTGACTGTCAAAGGCATACCTCCCATTGCTGACTCAACAAGGGTTTGGAAGTTCTTCCAACAGAACTACGCAATCCAAATATCCCAATGCAAAAATTCCAAACAAGCCAGCTCATTTAAATTTAAAGTCCCATTCAAGTACGGATGGCTTTTTATAAATGGCATGCGCTTGGGAAAACTATCGAAAAACATCAAGAATAAGAAAGTTAAGCTTACTCCTCCCAAAAAAAACATACCCCAATTGGATTTTTAAACAAGGCGTTTTTCCATCTAATACGTCAACTTTAGCCCCCTCACATAACACGCCTGTTTCACTTAATCCCGAATCCGATGCACCTCACAATAAAACCAAATCCTACCCCACTCGAAATCGGGTCTCATTTAACCTTCCGGACTCCCATCGCCCTAATCAACCAACCATCAACGCTACCAGTGATACCGCTCCATACCCGAACTTCATTCGTTCCCATACCCTTAAGCCTTGGCCCCCTCCCTCCACAATCTCTCCCACACCGATTCCTGCTACGTTGCCCTCGTCCCGAATGTTTGACCCACTACTACCCCCTTTGGCTAAAATCGTCTGACCTTGGCGATGATGGTCGTTACGCCCTGTCTCGTCTGAGATCGTAGGATCTACGAAAACGTTCGGCTTTACCTAGCATACCTACATGACCAACCCGACTCTTGTATCGATGGAACCACCAGAACGAATGTAATGGTATCTATCCAAAAAGAAAGTCTTCCTACTGATCTCAAGGAGCTCAACAAAATTTTTGTGCGCTACCACGAGAATTTCAATATTTCACCGAAAGATGCTGCGAACGATCTAGCAACTTACGCCTCCTATATCACTTCTAAACGACTTTCTCATCCCCAAGAACTTGAACTCAACTTCAGAACTATTTTCGTCCCTAATTCCTTAACTTCAGTTAATACCCATACTCCAGCGTTTCCCACACTTATTTCCCTTTACTACCATAATGTTAGAGGTCTTCGCCCAAAAACATCGAATGTTCTTCTTAATTTTCAGAAGCTGCCATATGATATATTTGCTCTCACTGAAACTAATCTTTCACCAAGTATTAACAATCAAGAGCTTTTTCCTTCAAACTTTAACGTTTTCCGCGCTGATGGAGAACTAATCCGTATCAATTCTTGTGGACGCGGAGTATTACTTGCCATTAAAGACAACTTTGACGCAAGCCTAGTTAACAGTACCACCAACTCCTTTTTCGAGTATGTTTGTGTCAAGATAAAATTTCCATCCAGATACATCTTTATAGTCTGTTGTTACATCCGCCCTTCGCAGCTCCTTCATGCCTATCAACTTGCGGTTAAAGCTTTTGACTCGTTGTCCAACACATCCGGTCCCAACGATGAACTCTTTATAATGGGGGACTTTAATCTGCCGCATCTCCAATGGTCTCCTTCTGACGATCAAACATCTCTTCATGCAACTAACGCCACCTCTGAAAACGAAACCCTCTTAACTGACCGTTTTTCTGACTCCGGTCTATTTCAAATCAATCCTGTTTTAAATAATCTTAACCGACAATTGGATCTAATATTTTCCTCTGACCCTGAAAACTCCACCATCCACCTCTCCATCATAAATTCGCGTACAATTTGGATAACACTCCCAAAATCTCTGAGACTTGTTATCACTTCAATTTCCGAAAGGCAAACTTTACCAAGCTCAATAACCTCTTAATGAAATTAGATATTAACTCTTTCTTAAAACATAATCCAAACGCAACATTGTTAAATGTCTAACCCACTCGGTCCCTCACGAACCTATTAAAAACTGTTTGTCGTCGCCACCATGGTACAACAGAGAGCTTCGTTCACTCCGCAATCGTAGAAAAAAGTTATGGCTCATTTTCCAGCGTACTCAGTTCATAATAGATTATAACAACTACCATCAGCTTTACACTCGTTTTTCCGAACTATGCGAATCACAGTACCGCAGTTATATCTCTCGAATGGAGGCCAGCTTATTTTCTGATCCCAAACGCTTCTACAAATTCATTAATACTAAAAGAAAATCTGATGGCTTTCCCCCAACACTCAAATTGTCTGATGCCTCTTCCTCAGACCCACAAATAATTGCAAACCTCTTCGCAAACTTCTTCAGCCACTCGTTTACCGACCATGTGCAGCATGCCGACATGAATTATTTCTCCTAACTTAATAAATGTCCGCAAACATCTTCCACGTCCATTCAAATTTCAATTAATGACGTCATTGTCAAAATCAATGGAATGAAGGATGGCTTCTCCCTTGGGCCAGACGGAATACCTCCAATTGTATTGAAACAATGCGTTAACGCAATATCTTAGCCCCTTACTACCCTCTTTCAAATTTCTCTCGCACAATCGGTATTTCCGAAAGTATGGAAAGACGCGTAAATTATACCCGTTCACAAAAAGGGACGAAAAGATGATATCTCAAATTATAGTCCCATTGCTAAACTCTCTTCCATTCCTAAGCTATTTGAAAGTATTGTCTACGACTCAGTATACTTTCATTAAAAATCCATATTTTCCACCAAGCAACAAGGATTTATAAAAGGGAGATCCACAACCACAAACCTAATCGAATTTACATCTAAAGCTATGCAAGATGGCAAAGAAGTTGACACTATTACCACCGACTTCAGTAAAGCAATCGATAAAATCACTCACCGAATCATCTGCCTTAAATTCAAATCCCTCGGCTTTCCTCCCTCCTTTATTGAATTGATAATATCGTATCTAACTTCTAGGCAATACAGGGTCCTCTTTCGTGCTTCACTATCCGACCCGTTTACTGCTACCTCTGGTGTCCCACAAGGCAGTCACTTAAGACCTATCATCTTCGTATTAGCGATTAATGATGTTGAACGTATTTTCAATCACTCCGATCTTTCCATCTATGCTGATGATATGAGAATCAGTAAACTTATATCTTCCCCTTCTGATCACTTATAACTGCAAAGCGGTCTAAATAGTTTTTACATTTGGTGTACTTAAAACCACTTAGAGCTAAACGTTGCCAAATGCAAAACCATCACTTACTCGCGTAAACGTCTTCCTCCACCCCCACGGTCTTCCTTTTTTCCGGCGAACTTATCCCTTCAGTTGATTTTGTGTTTGACCTTGGAGTCCTATGTGACAGAGAACTCAATTTCTGTTCCCACATTGATTCCATAATACGTAAAGCTAACTCTTGCCTTGGCTATATTAAACGATGGGCGACTAAGTTTTGTTAGTTTCTAATGAGTTGTGTCTTAGTTTTAAGTGATAGCTTGTACTAAGCTTAATAAAGAAATCCGGGGTGTACCCCGGGCAACAAAAAATCACTACAACTTAGCTGCACCCTTCAGCTTTATTTGTACTGCGAACAAAACAAAACTTTTCATTCCAACCGTTAGCACATTTTAACTGTTCAATTCATACAATGAATTGTCCCGAATTGATTTCGCTTTTGCACGGGTCGAATTCCGGGTAAGCTGTTATTACGTCGCGCACATTGGTTTGCGAACCATCTTGATAGAACATGGCACCCGGCGGTGGTGGTGGAAAATTCCTGTCCTATTCATGCTAACCGAACACGTTTGTCGCCCACATACTCGGCAAACACAAACCCGTTACTGCTGGTCCCGTCTTGGCATCGGTGGGTGTTGAAGAATGTGCACACGTCGACAATGAACCCGTTGCGTTCTCGCTTGTCTGCAAGCCTGTGGAACAGTGTGTACCGTTTTGAACCGTCGCCCGCATTGGCGATAGCAAAAGGAAATTGTGTGCGTCTGCAGTCCGCCAACGGGTGATTGCGATACCGCCACTCGCTTGTGGTATGCTATCACTATGCGAACTCGATAGATCTACGACGGATTGCAGCTACGTGCCAGCATCTCAACCGCACGTTGAAGATTTCTTACGTCACTGGCCAGCTTTTCCGTGATTGTCTCCTCGTTGACAGCACTCACATTGGCGTCTTCCATAATTTCAAGCTCAACCGACGCACCGGAGATTTCGCGCATATCGCAAATTGTTAACCGCGCTATCAATTCGATTTTCGTTCCCGACGATTTCAATTTTAATTTCTTTGAAATGTCTTTTAACTGTGCCGTCGTAAATGTGGATAGATCCATTGGTCTATCCCACTTCTGATTTTTGTCAGTTTACCGGGAATTGAAAGTTATCACCAAACTATCCAAAGAACACCAAGTTTCAATTCAACGTTTTTATTATTCCTTTTAAATTCTTTCTCAACCAGTCGGTCCAATCACTTAAACAGTGTTAATTTTCTTCACCTCAGGGTGTCTTCGCGAAGCGATAAAAAAAGGTAGGAGAAGGAAAACACAGAGATGTTAAATGTGGTGGGATAAATGGTTGGATGACAGAAGTTTGATATCATTATGCTCGCTCAAATTATTTTCTATAGTTTTTTTAATTTTTTCTCTCTCTCTTCATTATTTTCGTTTTCTTTTATCAAACTACCGTTACGTATACTTTCAATGTTCGATATTCTTAAATCTTTAGGTTCGACCTTTTTTGTTAGGTCTTCCCTAGTTTTCGCAGTTTTTGCTTTATTTTTGGTTTTATTGCGAAGTTCTGGAATTGGCATAGCTTGTTTTCTGTCACCTAGGTTTTTGACAATGTCAGAAAGTGATACATTACTTCCCGCCATTTGTTTAGTGTTAATAGCCTTTTTCAATTCATTGCACACATTTTCGTTACTTTTCTGCGATTCATTTCAAATGTTTTCACCCTCTTTTTTCAAATTTTCAGCCACATTGTATATTTTGACCATCTCCGTGATTCCTTTTTCACACATTTTTTGTCTTTCTTTCACTTCTTTAAGTCGTTCAATGTATCTTGATTCAATAGCTTCTAGCAGTGCCTTTATCTCGCTTTCAATTGTTTTTTTAGTGAAGTCTCGAATTCTTCTTTATATTCCCTTAAGTACTGTGTGTTCCTATCAACATTTTCTTTTATTTCTTTTATCACCATATCCACATTTTGTATGTACATAATGCATTCTTCAAATATATATCTCACCATGTTATTGGCTCCTATGATTCCACTGGAGTATTTATCCAGACCTGAGCATTTTATGTTACAGTGAAATGCTTTATTGCATACACCCGCACATCTTATGCCCATCTCTCCACGAATTGTCGATCTGCATTTATTGCATTTCGACATACTGTCCGTTTCTTTGTTTAGTCTTGGTGTCGACCATTAAAAAAAAAAAATGATTTTTTTTTAACACTTCTTGTGCTTAAATTATTAAATTATTGCAAAAAAAAATTAACAATTTAATTACTTCCTAACACTTCAAAAATTTCCTCAATCACTCCGCTTTAAATTCAATTAACCTTTCTCATCGTGGTACCTGACATGTACCCGGTGTGAATTTTTTTTCATGTCAGTTTGTCCTTTATATATTTATAATGAATAACCCAAACTGCATATATCAGCATATCATTTAAACGAACTGAGTTTCGACTACTTACCCATTTCTATTCATATGTGGAAAGAGCGAAATATGGACACTTTTTAAATCTAAAGATTCTACGATCAACGTAGGTTAAGGAAATTTCTTGGCATTGTCAATTTCTACAGAAGATTCCTTCGAACCGCAGCAGAAACCCAAGCACCACCACAAACACTTTTAAAAGACGCTAATAAAAATGATTAAACTGTGACCCAATGGAGCCAGCAATGCCAAAAAGTCTTTTGAAAATTGTAAAATGCAGTTGGAACAAGTAGCATTACCACGTCATCCAGTCGAAGACGCATGTCTTCTCATTACTGCCGACGCTTCTGACACAATTATTGCGGCAGTTCTCGAACAGTTTATTGAAGGTATCCCAAGGCCATTGGGGTTCTTCCCACAAAGGCTTAACGAAACGCAGCAAAGGTACATCAAGTACGATTGCGAACGTCTGGCAATCTTCAGCGCTATCAAGTTTATCCGTCATATGATTAAAGGCAGAAATTTGGTTATAAGAACGGATCTTCGACCACTCGTGTTTGCTTGTGAAAAAAAACAGAAAAAGCTGCACCAAGACAACTGCTCCAATTATATTTATAAGTCAGTTCACGACTGAAATAGTCCAAGTCTTTGGTAAGGACAACATAATTGCAGATTACCCCGAAAAGAGAGCATCAATATGCCAGTCATGGTGTAAACCAACGAACTTGCTCGGGAACAAGGTAAAGTTACAAACGAAGACTGCTCAAAGTTGATGATGTCGCCGAAGGAATATATTGCGATATTTCTGGAAAAGAAATCCGACCGTTTCTGTTTGTACCAGCAACACTCAGAAGACACACAAATGAAACAACACATGGTCCAGCACATCCAAATGGCAGTGTAGCAAGTAATATGATAAGAAACAAATTCCTTTGGCCCTGAATGGCGAAGAATACTACTGTGTCCAAAAAATAAGGTGACATTGTATTTATTTCGAAAATTCTTTATTTATTCTTCCAAATCAATTTCATCCCCTTCAAAGTAATCCCCTCCCCATGCAATGCACTTATGCCAACGGATTTTCCAATCTTTGAAACACTGGTTGTAGTCACTTTCCGGGATGGCCTTCAGTTCCGTCTTCGCTGCGGCTTGAATCTCCTCTATCGTATCAAAACGGTGTCCCCGGAGCGGTCTTTTGAGCTTGTTGAACAGCCAGAAGTCGCACGGCGCCAGATCAGGTGAATACGGTGTTTTTTTTTTTTTTTTATTATTACAGATTTAGTTACAAAAGGTATTTACATTTACATCTGCTAAGCCTTCAATGGCTTGTCGGCAGAAGGTCTGTAAGTTCGGGATCATATTTTCAATATTAACGAGAACTTCCAGAAGGGAAGTTGCTTAAAACTTGAAGTATCTTGGTACACAATGATATAGACATACATATTTTTTTCTTATATTAAAGCTTAATTGTACTATAGAATATAGAGACACACAGAAATATAGAACATTAACGTTGCTTGACTCACAGATTGTTTAAGACAAAATATTTTAGTTGTTTCTTTCTATTGCTTTGTTGGGGTATTTGCTTCATTATTAGAGGAAGTTCGTTGAAAGTTTGAGGTACTATAACTTTTAATTGTTGCCGTCCATATGAGTTATTAAATCTATCAGGTTTAAGGAAACATTGCACTCGTCCCCTTGTATTAATATTATGATCCAGTGGTTTTTTATATCGTTCATCGTCATAGTATTCCATAATTACATTCAGTTTGAAGAGTTGTTTTACATTTAACATATTTAGACTTGCATACAGATTTTGATCCTTTTCAGGTACATTTGTGCTTGGTGTTTTTTACCTTAAAAGTATTTTTAAAATCTTATCTTGTATTTTCTGAACTTCCATCAGATATCCGTTAGTCGTATTTCCCCATGCGAGAATTCCATACCTGATTGCTGATTCCACCAAGGAATAATACACTTGTTTCAATATTGCGAAGTGCGTGTAATTGCTTAGATGGTATAGTGCAAATGTTGCTCTTCTCAATTTTTCACACAGCAATGATATGTGTGCATTCCACTTAAAGTTGCAGTCGAGGGTTATTCCAAGATATTTGTACGTTTGTACCTGCTCAATAAAGCCATCGCATTCGTCGTTGTCGTCCAATGATTCGTGGTGATGCAAGCATTCATTATGATGTATTTTGATACTTATCTTGCTTTTGATAACATTTGTGGGTCTGATGTGCATAATTTTTATTTTCTGTCGATTCACGATTTGTCCAGCGTCATAACACCACTTAGTGGCTGAGTTGAGATCCTTTTGCATCATATCTAAAGCTGTTGGCAAATCACAATGGGTAACGATTATAGCTGTATCATCTGCGAAAGCAAATCCGATTCCAAATTTAAGTGCCGATAGCATATAATTTACGTATATAATAAACAATAGTGGACCTAGTATCGAGCCTTGAGGCACACCATAATCTAGAGGGTATTTTCGGCTAAAAAATTCTTTTATTTTTACTTTTAATCCTCGATCTTTCAGATAGTCCCTAAACCATTCTAAAATGTGTCCACGAATACCAATCTTTTCTAGCATTTTTACTATTTCATTATGTGTTAGTGTATCAAATGCTTTTTTAAAGTCAATAAAAATAACAAGGGAGTGTTGTTTTTTGTTAAGGTTGGTTTTGATTTGATTTGCAAATTCAGCAAGGAGTTTATTTGTGCTCTTATTTTTTGGAAGCCAAATTGATTTTTATTTATGATGTTATATTTAGAAAGATAGTCCTGTAGATATTCCGCCATAATTTTCTCCATTATTTTCTCTAAGACGGGAAGAAAAGATATAGTTCCGTAGTTGAGAACGTCAGATTTTACTCCAGATTTATATACTGGACGTACAGTGGCTACTTTCAGTTCACTTGGTACAGTTGCCTGATTGATGCTACTATTAACGAGGTGTGTGACGGTATGACTAAGTAATTGTGCATTATTTTTTAAGTCTTTTGGCCTTATACCATCAGAGCCAGGTCCTGTATCAATTTTTAATCCGGTAAGTACTTTGTAGACCCTTTCTTCTGTGATTTCTGCTAAGAACAGGGATTGTATTAGCTTTGTCTCGTGCCCAAAATATGTTTTCAGGGGTGAACGATACTACGAATTTCTTCAGTGAAATTGGATGCAAATTTTTCGGTTAGTACCTTGATGTTGCTCGGCATACCAAAATTTTTTATAATCATTTCGTCAAGGCTTTTCGAAGATTTTCCCATTATATTATTTATTAACTTCCAAGTTTTCTTAGAATCGGACCTGTATTCTGAAAATTTTTGCTTAAAGAAGTTAAGTTTTGCTTTTTTTATTTCTTTATTCAATTCATTTCTGCAGTTTTTGTATTCAGTTGCGTACCTTATGCACAATCTGTTACTTTTCCAACGCCTATATAATAAATCCTTGCGCTTGCACATATTTCGCAATTCATTGGTGATCCATTCCTTTTCATTTGCTTTTGTTTTACTGCTTTTTTGGACAGTTGAATTACTGCAGGCTTCTTTAAATATATTTTTTATTTCATTGTACACACAATTTACGTCAGACAATTGATTTATACAGTTCCAGTCAACTGACTTCAAATATTCTGTAACATTCGTATCCCTTATTATGTAGTTTGGTACGACCTTATTCAATTTGGCAATGTCTGGTTCAGTGTCTATACCGCAAAAAAGCAAATAGTGGTCTGAAATACTGTATTCAATTACGGAGGATGTTATAGAGCTATTAACAGCTCTAACGAGACAGTGGTCGATTCGGGTGCTGCTTCCAATCCGGAAGCCACCACATTCTGAAGGCCATTTGATGTGATCATTCTCAAATATTTTCGAGCACTACTACACCTTTCCTTGCTTATATCTATGTTCATGTCTCCGATGATAATGAGTTTTCCGTTTCTCCCATGAGCCTGTATATTTTTTCCATTTCGTCTATAAATTTTGAAATTTTTAAGTTTGGTGGACGATAAACTGCTATCAACGTATAGCTATCTTTGCTTATATTTAATTATATATGGATAGTTTCATAGAATTTTGTGTTGTAGTCAATTCTTTTATATTGTATTCCTTCTTTTATACAAACTGCGACACCTCCTCCTG
The DNA here is from genome assembly GCA_963555765.1 of Orthonevra nobilis. Lineage (NCBI taxonomy): Eukaryota > Metazoa > Arthropoda > Insecta > Diptera > Syrphidae > Orthonevra > Orthonevra nobilis. The sequence goes on along the minus strand of OY743224.1, from coordinate 79,932,006 downwards.
TTCTTGTCGATCTGTTGATCATTTCTGTCTCGAATCCCTTTATTTGGTAAAATTGTTCCTCTGTTTTTTTTTATACTTGTTTCAACGAGCACTATCATTTTTATCTGATCAACAATTTTTTCAATCGCTACTAAAAAATTATTCCAGTTTTTTCTTAACGATCTAATATTTAAATATATACAAGAAATTCTCATCTTTTTTACTTCACTTACATCAAATTCATCAATGGAGTTATACACCCTGTACTCAGTTTGTAGGATGTAATCTATTACATTATTGTTAATATGACATTTAGCATGTGTTTGACAGTTCCGATTTTTTGTTGTTTCATTGGTTTTGTTTGAATTCATGTTTTTTTTTTTTTATATGTACTATATGTAGCTTGTTTGCAAAAATTTATTCAATAATATTTATGTCGGCAGTTGTGGAAATCCGTATAACACTCGTATTTTCGTCTTTGCGTGCTAGAACCCTTCCGTCCTTTATCCATACGAATTTCCAACCCGCAGCTTTTGCTTGATTTTTCGCCATCCACATGAGGTTACGATTTGTTGTTGTCAATTGGTGATTTATGTAAACAAAGCGATTTCCTTCATACGTTTTTTCGGCCTGTGAAATATTTAAGATTTTCCATAATTTTGTTAGACTTTAATGGCCCGTGAGTGCGTGCTTGCTTCATAATGTTGTTTTTGCATATCTTGTTGTTGAAGGATATGATGACTTTAGTTTCCTTTTTATTGCTCGTGTTGATACGGTATACGTTGTTTATGTCCGTGTCCTTAATGTCGGCTTGAATCGCCTCCCCTAGGCATTTTACCACTTTGAGGAGATCTTCCTCCTTTTTAAATGGAATTCCCTTAACTTCGACATTATTTTCGACTATTCCTTGTTCAATTATGTTGATTTTTTGTTCCATTTTTGTGATAATTGTGTCTTTTATTTCGCATTGTTTCTTTAGTTCAATTATTTCATCTGTCAGTTTTCTAATGACTTTGTTGTTGCAGTCAAGTGACCTGTTGAAATCATCGTATTGTGCCGAAATAAATTCAATTGATTTTGATTGTTCTTTTATAAGTTTTTTTATTTCTTTCACGTCATTTTCTAGTTCGCTTGGTTTAACTTCGCTTCGAATATTATTTGACGCTTTCGCTAGTCGTGTTGACATCCCGGTTTCAGCTGCGGGCGGGTCATCTTGTAGCTCCGTGCGCGCTTTTTCCCTACAGTATTGGCATTGGTCATGTTTTTATAGGTTCGTGCGTATACCGAAGTGCATTCAAAATGCAATCTCCTTGGACAGGCACTGCATTTCGCGTAGTCCGCATCGGAAACAATTATTTCTTCGCAATTACCGCAGCGCACCATTTTTGGTAAGAGCACGAAAACCGTTTGTGACAGCTATGAATTGACTGAATAAAAGTTATTTAAAATAAATAAATACTTCACTTTGTTTTATTTGGCAATGTGATTTAAGTTAAAATTAAGCTTTTAGCTGATTTAAGAAGAAAACAAAAAAATATTTTTTGTCCGTAACTGTTGGAACAATAAAAAAAGAGATACTTTAGCGAGTAAAAAAAACACGTCCGACACTTGAGAAAAACAGTTCTGAACGATATGGGTTGAGTTTTTGGCGGAATGATCACGAATTACGAGTGCGGTATGGGATGGTGCAGTATCGTGGTGTAAAAACCAAGAATTGTCTTTCCACAATTCCGGCTTTTTTAGGTGGATAGCGTTACGCAAACGACACATAACATTCAAATAATTTTCCTTGTTGACTGTTTGGCTGGTTGGAAGGAACTCATAAAGCACAACACCACGATAATCGAAGAAAACAGTCAACATGACCTTGATTTTTGAGCGACTTTGGCGTGGTTTTTTTGGTCTCGGCTCTCCTTTGGCACGATATTCGCTCGAATGATCGGTTGTTTCGGGGTCGTAAGCATAGATCCAAGTCTCATCGCCAGTTATAATGCATTGACATCCTGGTAGTCGGAAAGCATTGTTTCACACACTTCATCGCGACGCCTTTTTTCCAAAAAATTCAATGTTTTCGGTACCAGTCGAGATTTGACGCGCTTGAGGCCCAAAGAATCCTTCAAAATGGTATGGACTGAGCCTTTCGATAAGCCAACTTCATCAGCAAGGTCTCTAATCGTTAATCGATGGTTTTTCAACACTTCCGCAAACAAAATTTAATGCAAATTCTTTGCTCAATAAATTTCGACATCGCAAAAATCGAAAAACTCACTTTTAGCAGCTCACAAAACGACGCGTATCTCAAACACTATGAATATATTTTGACATGAAATTTCACATAGATGTCACTGACAGTACTACCAACCTAAAAAGAAAGAAAAATTTCCAAATCCTTCGACGCGCGCAGTTTAAATTCATATGTCACCTTATTTTTTGCACACAGTAGTATATTTAAACAGTACAATAGACACTCATTTTCTAAGTGGCGAGTTGGCCTAGTGATTGTGTTGTCAGCCCCATTCGATCACGAACCTCCAAAGGAACAACAAGTGTTGTCTACAAAGTAGACAGATGTTTCGAATTTTTAAAATGCGCTTCTCGCATCAATTCACAAAATTACTTCCCACCAAACACAAATTTGCATAATGCGCTTGTCGCGTTAATTTACACAAATGTTTCCCACAGAATATCAGGCATTGAACAATACGCTTCTCGTATTATCACAAATTATGTTCACACGAATTCCCACACAAAAATTATAATTAAAATCCTACCCTTTGCTGAGTGCGCGTCTCGCACCTGACACAATTCTAATGTACTTAGGTTAAGCTTAAATTAATCAAAAATAAAACCGTCACTTATGTAAAACTACTCGAGCTGGTCGGTCGTATAATTTTCTTTGTGTCGCGCCGTCGTTTTCATGGTCCTTCGATTGTCGGTGAAAGTGAGAAGTGAAAGCAAGCTAAATAAAAGCTATAAACTGTGAAACTGTGTTAGTCTCTGCACACAAAAAAAAAAACAAACAAACTGTGAACTTAAATTTTATTTAACTTATTTAAAAAGAGACTGTGAATTAAAAACTGTACAGACAATAAACTGTGAATTAACTAACTCCATAAGAATCAGTATGGATGAACTGTTTGCTGAACAACAGGATTTGGGTAAGTCCATCCAAATTATGTACATTAGCTATAGAAAAGATGGCGGGGTTAAGAAAACCTTGAAATATTTGAACGCTCGGAAAGATACACTAACTACAAAATGGTAAACATTTTTAAGGAACAACGAGATTCTTCTGCAAAGAGAAGAAGAGTATCCTGAACATAATTACTTTAAAAACAATTTTAAGCAACAGGTACAGGCTGAAGTAGAAAAAATGATGGGCGACATAGAAGAAAGGATACAAGTTATCCGAAAAGCTAATCAGAACAACACTGAAGAAGATGCCAATAGAGCAAAACAAGACTCTGACATTAAACTCTGTTCGGAGCAAGAACTAAGTTCCGAAAAACAAAAAATACTAGTAAAAAAGCAATTGATACGAATGAACTTACTCAGACAAAGTATCGTTAAAGAAATGCAGAGCGATAAGAAAACTCAAACGTACTACAAATTCAAACTAAATGAGATAACAGGGATGTGGAAGAATATTACTGAATTTCACGAAGAGATCTTACTGAATGCTAGTGAAATTGACACTCTAAGTGAATACTTCGCAGAGGAAAAATACGGAACGCTTGAAGACGATTACAATAACTTTGTTATGGAGCTACATGCGTTAATACAAAGTTCAGATGATGAACACAAAAAAGAAATCCATGATGTAAAATTGCCACGAATAAATATTCCAACGTTTGACGGCAATTATAAAAATTGGATAGCATTTAGTGAAATTTATAACAAAATTATTCATAACAACAGTCGTGTGGAAAAAATAGAAAAAATGCATTACTTGAAAACAACGATAAAGGGGGATGCAGTTAAACTCATTCAACATTTAACCAGTTCTGATGTCAATTATGACGGAGCATGGGACATGTTGAATAATAGATATAATAACAAACGAATTCTTTTCTCAGCATATTTAGATACCCTCCTGAACCAACCAAGTATTTCTCACGAGTCGGCGTATCTGATTAAACAACTGGACGACACACCAAAAGAAAGTCTGCATGCAATTACAAACTTAAATGTAGATACGAGATCTTGGGGGCCATTATTGGCGCACATGATAATACAGAAGGTTGACAAGGAAACGCATAAGTTATATGAGCAATCACTAAAAGAACCACGAGAAATTCCACATGTAGAAGATGTGTTGTTATTTCTAGAAAAAAGATTTCAGTCACTTGAAGCTTTGGGTGACTCTAAGAAACGAATACAACAAAAAACAGAAAGTAAACCAGCTGATATAGGGAAGTGGTCAATGAGAAATTATCATACCGCAATCAAAAACTGTAAATTCTGTAAGGGTCAACACAGCATATGCACGTGTACTAATTTTCGAGAAAAACCAGTTCCTGAAAGAATTGCATTTATTATACAAAATAAAATATGCCAAAATTGCCTTAACCATGAGGTAAAAGATAAATGTTACAGTTCCTCGAGATGTGTTATCTGCAAACGACAACATCATTCCCTCTTACATCTACAACATTCTCCTCAAACTCAAAACCAAGCAAATAATATCCAAAATATTTCAACGCATATTGCAGTATCACAAACCAGTATTATATTAGCGACTGCGCTTGTTAGAGCAAAATCTGTTCAAAATTCATATGAATTTCTACGTGCTTTAATAGATCACAGGCTACTGTTATAACAGAAGGCGCCGTACAACGATTAGGATGCCCCAAATATATATAATCGTAGATGGGATAAATAAAACTGAGGACGGAATATTGGCACAAAACACAAAATTTGGTTGGATTCTTTCGGGAAGAGCTACGCTCAGAGCAAGATCTGAGGAACACGTAAAAGCGATGATAATAAGAACAGACATTGACATTTTGGGAAATAGAGGAACCACCGCAGGATGAAGAAATGACGAATGAATATAAAATATGTGAAGACTTTTACAAAACGACTACTCAAAGAAATACCGATGGAACTTACACTGTAAAAATTCCCTTTAATGACGCTGAACATAATTTAGGGGATTCAATGCCACAAGCTATGGCACGATGGTATCAAATGGAAAAGAAATTTTCAAGAAACAGTACGTTACAATTAAACTACAATAAATTCATACGGGAGTATCTTGAACTAGGTCATATGAGGCCAATAACAACTGCCGAAAAGAGAGAAACGGATACCAAGAAAGTATATTATATGCCGCATCAAGCGGTTATCCGGAAGGATAGCTCTACAACAAAATTGCGTGTCGTTTTTGATACATCTATGAAAACAAACAATGGGCTAAGCTTAAATGTAATAATGCTTAATGGCCCAAAATTACAACGAGATCTACAACATATTTTACTTCGCTGGAGAATCCACCAATACGTGTATACTGCCGATATAGAGAAGATGTATCGGCAGATAAGAATTGCCAAGGATCATCAAGACTTTCAGAGAATTTTATGGCGCCCTTCTGCAAAAGAAAAAATACAGAAATTTAAGCTAACGACGGTAACATATGGTACAAAATCGGCTCCATATTAAGCCATAAAAACTCTACAAACTCTAGCAGATGATAAATCATCAAATTACTCAAATGTCACTGCAATAATTAAAAGGGATTTTTATGTTGATGATCCAGAAACAGAAACAACTAATTTAAGTGCTTAGAAGAGGTGGATTCAACCTGAGAAAGTGGAGGGGAAATCACCACACATTGCTGGAAGATTTAAACCAAGAATTAAGAGACGAACAAACTATTGAAATAAATAAAGAAGGGACAATTAAAACACTTGGAGTGCATTGGTCACCGAAGGCTGATGTATTCCACTTTAATGTTTACTTACAACCAACACAATCTCCACCTACGAAACGATTAATACTGTCTGACATTGCAAAGCTCTACGATCCTCTGGGATGGTTATCCCCAATTATAATAAAAGCAAAAATATTACTACAGGAGCTTTGGATTGAAAAATACACATGGGACCAACCACTAGAAGACAAGTTAGCAGCGAAATGGACACAATTTCGTCAAGAACTACCAGCAGTTGAGAAAATAAATGTTTCCCGTTGGATACATTATTTACCCAATTGTCAAACATGACATGACATATAAAGGCGAAACTAAGATTACATTGCTGCTCTCGAAAACTAGGGTGGCACCAATAAAAAATCTAAAAAATAAAACAATGACATTGCCTAAGCTTGAATTAAATGCAGCTGTTTTGTTGGCAAAACTTTTGAAGCAAGTAAAGATGTCAATAGAATTGAATGAAGTAGAGGTACATGCTTGGACCGACTCAACAATAACGTTAGCTTGGATAAATGGAGCAGCTGACAAATGGAAATGTTATGTTTCCAACCGAGTAAAACAAATACATGACGTCACAAGACCATCTGACTGGGGTCATGTTCGATCAGAAGATAATCCTGCCGATTTAGCATCAAGAGGTGTCGACCCAAATATGTTTAAAAACATAACATTATGGTGGAAAGGGCCATCCTGGCTTGAGAGTTCAAAATCTACGTATACTTTGGTACAGTTACAAGCGGATACAACGGAAGAAGTAAAAGAATGCGACAACTTGAAAAAATTACAAACATTGAACTAACATCCATTGAGCTAGAACAATCATTGAAGACTATAATTGGATTGGTACAGGAACAAAACTTTAGGATTGAAATACTTTTGCTAAACAAATTTGAAAATTGCCAAAAAATAGTAGGTTGCTATCACTTAATCCTTTTATAGACCAAGATAAGATCCTAAGAGTGGGGGGACGACTATCAAGTCAAGTCTCCCCATATAATCAAAAGCATCCTATTATTCTTCCTAGTAAGGACTACATAACTGAACTAATTATTATTGAAGCTCATTTGGCAATTATGCATGGTGGAAACGAAGCAACCCTTGCTTACACTAGGCGTAAATTTTGGATAATTCATGGAAAAAGTATTGTGAAATTAGTAGTGAGAAACTGCATTAAATGTTGCAGATTTAAGGCACAGAGTATTAACCAATTTATGGGGAACCTTCCTGCTGCACGCGTGAGGCCTAATAAACCATTCACACATACGGGAATAGATTATGCAGGTCCAATACAGATAAGAACAACGAAGGGAATGGGTTTTAAGTCATACAAGGGATACATAGCGATATTTGTTTGCTTTTGTACGAAAGCAATACATATAGAAGTAGTATCCGACCTCACCAAAGAAGCCTTTTTAGCAGCATTTAAAAGGTTTTCATCGAGAAGGGGTCTTCCATCGGATATGTACAGTGACAACGGAACCACTCTAGTAGGTGCAAAGAGAATTTTGGACAGTGATTTACGCAAAACTGTAATCGAGATTTCAAGTGATACATTGTTTTCATCTTATGAAGGAGTTCGTTGGCATTTTATTCCTGCAGCAGCTCCACACTTTGGAGGTTTATGGGAAGCAGGTGTGAAATCGGCTAAGTACCACCTAGGCGAATCGACATTAACATTTGAAGAGATGAGTACAGTTCTAGCCCAGGTCGAGGCATGTCTTAACTCCCGACCATTGTGCCCAATAACGGATGATCCTGATGATATAGAAGTACTTACACCGGCACATTTTCTAGTTGGGCAAGCTCTAGTTACTCCATTAAAACCAAGCAAACTCCAGATAGAAACTCATAAGCTAACGCGATGGAACTTGATTCAAAAAATGACACAACAGACCGAATACTTGTCACGGCTTCAACAGCGAACGAAATGGCAAAGCGGCAGTCAACACTTTAAAGTGGGAGATATTGTATTGCTTAAAGATGAAAACTGTGCACCAACCAGGTGGCCATTAGCAAGGATAATACAAGTTCACCCAGGAGAAGATGGTACCATACGAGTTGTTACTCTAAAATCTAAAGGAAATACAATTATAAGGAGACCAATAGTAAAACTCTGTCTACTTCCTATTGATACTGACCAAATTAGCTCAGAAACAATTAAGACAAATGCTACTTCCTCACACCCATCTCCATATAACAATACAGTTACTACAGAAACTACGAAACCAAAAAGAATTTCTAGACAACAAGGTTCAACACTATGTAATATGTTTACTCTAATTGTAACGGTGCTAAGCTGTTTAACACACGCTCAAGCACAATATGTTATTAAATATCCACCACCAGGACTTTTTGTAGAAAAAGCTGGACAAGTTAAGATCAGCAGGGGAACACTTAAAATCGAAGTCGCATCTAACCTTGATATAACTGGTGAGAAAAGAAAAATAGAAGAAATTGTTAACAGAATGGAAAAGTCATGTACGGTCGCTCGGTCTTATCGGATGGAGACACACTGTGAGAGTTTGTTAAATCATATTAAAGCCAAGGAAGCTTCAATTCAACGTGAGCTTAAAATACTGGACTCAGCATACAATCCACAGATCAGCAGTCGATCCAAGAGAGGGTTTTTAGGAAAATTATTAGAGATGATATTTGGAGTTAATGATGAAGTCTACGCAAGTATTGACAATTTAGATCATAACCAAGATCTCTTGAAAAATGCAATTTAACACCAAAATCTATTAATGATATCTACTACTACATCAATCAATGAACTTCATTCCAAAACAGCTGACAGATTTGATGCTATAACCCACAAGCTCAATAGTGTTATTTAAGAAGTTAACAAAATGTACAGCTGGTTCGAGGATATTGCTGCCAACAAGGTTGGATTGCACATTTTGGCAGCATACCAAATTTCCAATGATCTTCTTAGTGAAATGGAGGGACAATATGTTAAGTTCACAACAGCGGAATCGCGAAGTTTTTTGGGATTCATAACACCAGGTCATCTATATGAAGTAATCAAAAAAGTATCAGTAAAACTTTCAAACAATTTAATAGTAATAGAGAGACCGTCTAACAGAGTCGACATAGATCTTAACGATACTCATGCAATTATTAGTGGATACTTACACATAAGGACAGCATACGACTTGATTAAAGTTACTCCAGTACCTCACCGGACAGCGAATGATACATTTTGTTGAAAAAATCATTGCGTAGTTTCTATCTTACATATAACCTCATCATACGTTCATGTAAACATTATCATACGATTCTTTATATACTATTTGTTGCACATAAATTCATCATACGATCCATACATACATTGTCACGCGATCCTTTGTATACTAGTTTCTCTTTCATTCATTTCCTTCTTATTTCATTTGCTTTGTAATGTCAGTCTTTGTACGAAAGTCTTTAAGTTCGGGCGTGTCAGCCAAATAAAGCTATTTTAACTTAGAGTTGGTTTTTTACTGTTTTCGGGAATACATTTTTTACATTTGGTGCCGAAACCCGGGAAAAGCGTGAAATGGAAGTGTCGGCTCGTGGTGCATTTAGATCACAATTAACGAAAATAGCAAAGGCTGCGTCGGAATTTTTGGAGTCAGAAGACTCACGCGTTATCGACCAAGACGTTGAATCGTTAGTGTCAATTGAAGACGAACTATGTACTCTAATCGCACGGTTAACGGCAGTGTCGGATAGTGTTAAAAGCGCTGATCAGCAAGTACACAGCAAAAAGCTGATCCAAGATGACGAGTTGGAAAAAGACTTCGAGAAAATTATAGCATACGAAGATACGTCGGTGTCGACAATGGCTCGGTTAAAAAATCGTTTGAAAAGAGTGCGCGACAAATTGAGGGCTGTCGAATGTCCCTTAGATTCCACTAATACGAATACCCCAAAGCAAATATCTAACGTCAAATTACCGAAATTAGAGCTAAAAAAATTCGGTGGTGAATTGAAGGATTGGTTGCCCTTTTGGGACCAATTCAATATGGTCATACATCGGAACGAATCCCTTGCCGCTGCAGACAAGTTTCAATATTTGGAAGGTGCATTGTATGGAGCAGCCAAACGCACGATCTCAGGATTTACACCATCGGCAACATGCTATGACGCAGCTGTCTCATTGCTCTTAGAACAATACGGAAACAACGAAAAACTTATTGACAGCTATATGTAGAAGCTGTTGAATTTGCGTCCCGTTATCGCAAAGTCCGAGAAGTTTATATAACATCATCACCACATCTATAAGATCTCTGACAGCGTTACAAATACCATCTAGTCATTACCATGTAATGCTCAAATCCATACTTCTACGGTGTTTGCCAATAGATCTGCGCGTAGACTATCATCGTGCATTGGAAGATAAAACAAAGGGAAACGACGGAAAAACAACAGAGGAAGACACACAACCGCAATCGACTCTTTCTGATGTGAGCGATTCATATATACGAAACATTTTGCGGTTTTTAAAGAAGGAAGTAGAGGCATTGGAAAAAAGCAGAACAATTCCTCTGCCTGTACATACAAAATCAGCGGCGCCGACAACTGCTGCCAGTCTCCTAGGGGTAAACAAAACCGACGAAGTGTGTATATTTTGCCAGGAAAAGAACCACGTAACGAAAGACTGTACAAAGGAGATGAGTTTGAAACAAAAACGAGACATACTTATAAAAGCAAACAGATGTTTTCGTTGCGCAAAAGCGGGCCATTCATCGAGGAAGTGTAGAAGTGCGAAGTTCTTAAAGTGCAGTAATTGTAGCGGCAAGCATATTACGCCGATGTGTGACCCATCATTTAAAAAAACTCAAAATATTAAAGAAACGGGGTGTAATCTCTGCGCGCGTACTCATAATGCAAATCCCACAAATGTCTTTCTCAAGACAGCGCGAGTTATTGCAGCTGGCGCTAAAACAAAAATTGCAATTCGGCTTATAATTGATGGCGGCAGTCAACACACGTAAAGGAGAGCTTAGTGGATAGATTGAAACTAATACACTGGTAGTGTGGAGATGGCAATTATTCCCTTTGGTGCAGCAGGTCGGAATCAAGCAACAAAAACATTCCGGAAAGTTAAAGTCCTACTCAAAAGCCAGTACAACGACAATAGGACAATGGTGGAAGCGGCCGTAGTGCCAGAAATATGTGTGGATGTCTTAAAAGTTCCGGATAGTTCCTGTCATCTGTTTCGGAAGTTGGAGTTGGCCGATCAAGTGGTTGCTGATGTGGAAGCGGTGGACGGTCTGAGCTTGCTTATTGGCTCCAATTTTTATTGGAAGGTGGTCAGTGGCAAGCAACGAAGCCTATCACCTCGCTTGAGAGCGATCTAGGGATCGGCGGATGACGTCAGCAGAGTTGACTACGCACATTCATCCATTGTAACGAATGTGATCAGTTTCCCGAGTAATGCAGATCTGTCAGCGATGTGGTCGTTAGAATCTATCGGTATCCGCGGAGAAGAAACGGAGAAGACCCACATTACTGAGGAAATGACTGCGAGGTGCTTGATAAAAGTCGGGGCTCGGTATGAAGCTAAGATGCCTTGGAAGGATCCACAATTGGTGTTTGAGAACAATAGAGAACTTGCGGTAAGTCGTTTGAATCATTTAACGAAGCGCTTATCTAGGGATCCGGGCAAGCTAAAAGAGTATGATCAGGCAGTTCGCCAAATGATCGATGATGGCATAGCCGAACCAGTGAAACACACGGAAGAAGCGGCTCCAAGAAGAGTAATTTACCTCCCCCATCGACCGGTCTACAAGGCAACAAGTACTACAACAAAGCTACGCATAGTGTTTGATGCTTCCAGCCATACTGAAAACATTCCATCATTGAACGAACAACTTCTCACGGGAACCAATCTACTGCCTGACGTTTTCAGTATCCTCCTAAATTTTCGTCTTGGTTATGTTGGGGTTGTAGCGGACATTGAAAAGGCATTTCTACAAATTATCCTGAATGAGGCTGATAGAGATGCGCACCGATTTCTGTGGTATTCGACTCTGGCAGAAGCAGGCGAACATTGCTATAAGGATTTTCGCATGACCAGGGTAACTTTTGGCGTTAATTGTAGTCCTTTTCTTCTCTCAGCAGCTATTCGTGTACATCTGGAAGAAGAACAGCACCAATATCCTGAAATTTGTCGAATATTAAAAGACGGGTTTTATGTCGAAGATCTGGTCATTAGTCTTGATTCGGAAACAGAAGCTATTCGACTATGCGAGGAGGCCGTCAACATCATGGGGAGAGCTTCCATGAATCTCAGGAAGTGGCATTCTAATAATGCTGCTGTTCGAGAAGCGGCTGGTACACAGGAGTTTCCGCTTGTCCAAAAAGTTTTGGGTTTGAATTGGTTGGTGTTCAGCGACGAATTGTCAGTGCCATTGGATTCTGTGCAGGGGTTTCTTCAGTTGAATCTTTCCAGAGGGACAAAACGGAATGTATTGCAAGCCATCGCAAGAGTCTACGACCCGTTAGGAATCGTATGTCCAACTACAATCAAGCTGAAAATTCTATTCCAATCAGCCTAGAGGAAGAAACTAACCTGGGATGAGGCGCTACCAGAGGACTTAATGTTGCAATGGAACGAATGTGTTCGAAACGTCATACAATTGAAGGATATGTCAATTCCCAGGTCAGTGCGATCATCATCAAATTCTAGCAATATTCAGTGCCATATATTCGCTGACACCAGCATTAAAGCCTATGGAGCGGTAGCTTACGTTCGAATAGTGGATGACAACGGAGTAGGTACAACATCATTTCTGTGCGCTAAAAGTCGAGTTGCACCACTAAAGGATAATCTAGATGAACTTACGTTGCCTAAGCTGGAACTAACGGCCGCTTTAGTTGCGGCCAGGTTATGCGCGTATTTCAAAGGTACTTGTCGTATTCCCATACGCAGATACTTTTTATGGACGGATTCGAAAATCACCCTTCATTGAATATATGGTCAAATGCAACGTTGGAAACCGTACATTCAAAGTCGCGTAATGGAGATACGTCGTCATACAGCCATATCGGAATGGAGTCATTGTTCTGGAAAGACCAACCCTGCTGACTTAATGACGCGTGGAATTTCTGGAGAAAAACTTATAACGTCACTTTTGTGGGAACGAGGTCCTGATTGGTTGAATAACATTTCTACGGGGGAACCACAACTGAACGAGGCGTTTGAACTTAACACAACACTGCTGGTAGAAACAGATGAACCACTACATCAAGAAGTAGAACCAATTTTATGCTGCGAAAAATTCAACAGCTGGACAAAGCTGTTGCGAGTAACATGCTGGGTTTTTCGATTCATCCACCACTGTCGATCTAAAGACAAAGTACATGAGCGATGTTTAGGTGCACCTGAACTTGAAGTTGCGGAACTTTATTGGCTCAGGTATGTACAATTAACAAATTTTGCTAATGATTTACGATATTTGCAGAAGAAGAAAGTGCTGAAGACTTCGTCAAAAATTTCCGAATTGTCCCCTTTCCTCGACGAACACGGACTATTACGAGTGGGCGGGAGACTTCAAATGTTAGATGAAACATTCGACCTCAAGCATCCCATCATACTACCGGCCGGTCATCATATCACTTCCCTTATCATTGACGACCGTCATCTGATGACCTGTCACGGAGGGGTTAGTCTCGTCATAACCAAACTGAGAGCACGTTTTTGGATTGTCAGAGGACGTCAACTTGTAAAGAAGAAAATACGGAGCTGCGTTGTCTGTAAGAAGCTTTTCGGTCAACCAGCTACGCAGCCGTTCGCACCCCTTCCGATTCAAAGAATCACCTTTACGAGACCGTTTGACAACGTTGGAATCGATTTCGCTGGACCGCTTTATTATATGCCTCAAGGGGGTGATACGCCGCTCAAGTCTTACATTTTGATATTCACATGTGCTGCTATTCGGGCTGTTCATTTGGAGCTCACCACAAGTTTGTCAACCGATTCCTGTTTGATGGCTATTAGGCGGTTTATAGCAAGGCGTGGATCTCCAACATCCATATTTTCGGATAATGCGAAAACATTCAGAAGGGCAGCTTTGGAGCTAAGTAAAACTCAACATATATTAAATAATGATGTCGTCCTAGATTTTTTGTCAAGCAAGCGAATAAAGTGGAGCTTTATTGTGGAGAGGGCGCCCTGGTGGGGAGGCTTCTGGGAAAGGCTCATACGAACCATCAAAAACACGCTCAAAGTCGTCATCGGGAAAGCAAGGCTTGATTTTGAACAGCTGCGTACTATACTTAGCGAAGCAGAGGCTGTCACCAACGATCGGCCATTAACATATGTGTCCAATGACCCCCTGGACCTGGAGTCGCTCACACCACCCAAGTTTCTCTTAGGTTGGTCAATGTCAAATCATTACTCTCCGGAACATGCTATCAACGATTCGAGTATAAAGGAGTTTTGGAAACACCGAATGAAGTACAGCGCCAAAATTGCCAAAAGGTGGCGATTAGAATACTTGCAGCTTTTACGATCATTTCATCAAAGTAAATTCAAAACATCGGAGCCCATTAATAAAGGCGACGTCGTTCTGATGTTTGATCCTGCGTTGCCCCGGATTCAGTGGAAGATGGTTGTAGTAGATCAATTTTTTCCCGGAAGAGATGGAAGAACGCGAGCCTGTGAAGTACGGTGTGCTGATGGAAGTAAACTTCGAAGACCAGTTCAGCTCCTATATCCACTGGAGCTGTCTATTTCGCCCCGGGCCGAGGATGTTGAAAAAATCATTGCGTAGTTTCTATCTTACATATAACCTCATCATACGTACATGTAAACATTATCATACGATTCTTTATATACTATTTGTTGCACATAAATTCATCATACGATCCATACATACATTGTCACGCGATCCTTTGTATACTAGTTTCTCTTTCATTCGTTTCCTTCTTATTTCATTTGCTTTGTAATGTCAGTCTTTGTACGAAAGTCTTTAAGTTCGGGCGTGTCAGCCAAATAAAGCTATTTTAACTTAGAGTTGGTTTTTTACTGTTTTCGGGAATACATTTTTTACACATATGTTGTAACCGATGTTTCGTCATCATTTCTTGCAATCGACTACAACAACCAACACTATTTTGAATTATCAGACGACGAGTTAAAGGGATGCAGCTCGTTGAAGAAGTACAACTACCTGTGCAACCAAGGCGTAGTAAGTGAGATCACTCCTGACAGTAATTGTGTGATCAATCACTTGTATAGGCGAAATACAAAAAATGCTTGTAATTTGAAAAAACTCAAGATGTCTAACCTCACTTGGAAGAAGTTATGTCTTCAAAATACATGGCTTTTTGTGGGAAGCAAATCAACCGAAGCTGCAGTAATCTGTGACGGACAAAGAGAAGATATCTTGCTAGAGGGAGTTGGCATTTTGCAACTTAGCCAATCGTGTTTAATTAAAACGCAATTTAACACTATTTATGCAGAACGAAACGCAAAGATAGATATACAACTAACATACATAAAACCAATAAACTTCACTCCTTTTGACACACTAATGATGAAATCTGAGGTCTTACATTCCAAACCCATAGAATCCATTTTATCCTCAGATGATTCCTGGCACGCCTTAAGCGAAACAGATGACGCCGAAGACAAATTTAACTACTGGCGCAAAATAGCACACCAATCAGCTGCAGTAAGCGTTTCACTTATAATCATTTTAATACTTTTTCTTCTTTTGAAATGTGTAATGATGTTACGACGTAGAAAGACGACCAAGCCGGAAGCTAAGACCAAAGAAGAATTTATGCTGGAAACAGTGGATGAGGTATCCTGTTCCTCATCGCAGGACCAACGTTAGTCATCTGACACCGGCGGCAGAATGTCTACAAAGTAGACACAAGTTTCGAATTTTTAAAATGCGCTTCTCGCATCAATTCACAAAATTACTTCCCACCAAGCACAAATTTGCATAATGCGCTTCTCGCGTAAATTTACACAAATGTTCCCCACAAAATATCAGGCATTGAACAATACGCTTCTCGTATTATCACAAATTATGTTCACACGAATTCCCACAAAAAATTGTAATTAAAATCCTACCCTTTGCTGAGTGCGCGTCTCGCACCTGACACAATTCTAATGTACTTAGGTTAAGCTTAAATTAATCAAAAATAAAACCGTCACTTATGTAAAACTACTTGAGCTGGTCGGTCGTATAATTTTCTTTGTGTCGCGCCGTCGTTTTCAAATGTTTTTGGTTATATAGTGAAAGCAAACCCCAAGGTTATTTTCAAGTGGTCTTTTTGCTACTGCACTGATAATCAACCAGCCGGTGCAGTAGTTATGTATCGGACTCTTTGATCCGCACATTCGAGTTCAATTCCCAGCCGGGTCAAATACAAAATAAAAATTCTTTTCGAATTATTAAATAATTCAACAAACCAAAACTAAACAAATGGTTAAGAGGAGATGAGTGGACGACAACAGTCCCCACTCGGGCAATGAGGTGTAACGGGGAAAGCATCGCCTGACCCAAGGCCGGTACCGCTGTCTTCGTCAGCATCGACGACTGGCAAACGAAGGAGGAGGGTTATGCCAACTCCTAATCTAGTCAAGCGTCCGTCCCTTTTGGTTTCATCAGAGAAGCTGCCGGAAAGAACCGGGGATCGGGCGCTTGCGGGAATATCGGCTACGGCAATCGCGGCAGCAGTCATGATGACAGCAGCAACAACGGGCGATCATGACTTCCCGTATATCTCCGACGGCGTGGAGGGCCACTACACGGGAGATAGCAACAATTTCGTCTCTCTGGTGTCATCAGAAACAGATGATGAAATCTCCCAATTGGAGACTTTGCTTAAGGCAGTGAAAGCAAAGCAAATAACTCGGCGGGAAAAGGAGCGCCAGGCGGCACAACAACAGCTGGCAACTATCAGCCGTAATACGGCACCAACGCAGCAACAAGCACAGCTGCCTAAGCAGCAACAACGACAACCAAAGCTGCCTAAGCAGTAGCAACTTCCAGGGTTGCCAAAGCAACAGCAACAATTAGAGCTGCCGAAGCAGCAAAATCAGCAGCAGCAAAAACAGCAGCAGCAAAAACAACAAAAGCAGCAGCAAAAACAGCAGCAAAAACAACAGCAGCAGCAAAAACAGCAGCAGCAGCAGAAACAACAGCAGCAGGCGACAGCGAGGCCAAAGGTGCCTCCAATAAATACATATAAGATGGAACTGAAGGAGACGATTAAAATATGTAAGTCGGCCATTGGCTATAATTTTATCATTAAAAGATTAAGCAACCATAAACTCATTAAAAACTTATTAGAGAAAACGACGACGGAGTTCTTCTCATTCACTCCCAAAAGTGAGCGTTTGCAGACAATTCTCCTTCGTGGTTTAGGTTAGTCCACCGATCCCAAGGAGCTCCTTCAGGAGCTTCAAGCAAAGGAATATGACGATCTTAAGTTCGTTAGTGTTAAGCCTTTCACTACAGCAAAGGCCCGAAGGGAGAATCGGAAATTACCGTTCTACCTGGTCCAGCTGACTCCCAACAGCAAAATAGAGAGCTAACTATCGGGGTTGTTCCAAGTACCAATATGCTAGGAAAGTAAACCTGTCTCGTCAACAGAAAGTGGAGGTCAAGCGCCCACCTGTTCCCAAAACACCAGCCGTAACTCCCAATGTTACGTATGCCCAAATGGCGGCCGTTCAGAGGAGTACGGTACAACAAGCACCAAAGGTTGCTCCTCAGGCCTCACGACCTGGAGTACCTAGTGGTGATGCTGATCTGCTGGGTATTTTGCTTTCTTTTCAGGGGCAAATTAGTCAGCTGCAACAGCAAATACAGGAACAGGCGACACGCGTAGATCGTATCTACACTCTGTTGCCGAGTCTAACGCGCCTCCAGTCGTAATGTGTTCGCTGGTGGAGAAACCCTTAAAGATCCTTTCAGTGAATGTGAATTCGCTAATTAATATCGAACGAAGAGCTGTATTCTTCAAGTTGTTAGAAGACCAAAGTCCCGATGTTCTTCTGGTTAGCGAAACCAAGCTCTCTCAGAGGCACAAGTTGTGGCACAGTCAGTACCATATTATAGAAAGAGACAGACCCAACTCCAATGGAGTTGGTGGTGTCGCTATCTTCGTTAGAAAAAATCTGCGTTATAAGGTTATATACAGCGGTGAATTGCGTAAATTCCAGGTGCTAGAGGCTTGCATCATATGCATCCCCCTCCGTAGTGGGAAGAGGCTGTATACGATCGCAGCCTATGCAACTGAAGCTGCTCAACAAACCTGTTTTATCTCAGAGCTCGAGACACTTTTTCAATACTTACGTCTGGGTTCGGAGGAGAATTATTACCTCATGGCCGGAGATCTAAACGCCAAACATAGTAATTGGAGAAATCAATCACCAAACACTAGAGGGAACCTACTATTCAATTGGTGGGGTCAGAATAGTGTCGAGTATCGACTCGATTTAAAAGGGAGGGATAGTCCGTCTTATCCCAGATCAGGATCCTATATAGATCTAATGCTGCTTGACGAACGGATACAGCTGACTGACATGGACCGACAGACAATAAACTGTCTTCACACATTCGTGTACGACAGTGACCATTGCGGATTCAGTGCCGTAGTAACAATTCCCAACGAAATTGCGGAACTGGAGGAGTATGTACAAACGCATTCTTACATTTACAGTAGGACGCGGTGGACACGCTTCTCCCGAACGATGACAAGAGCACTCTCTTCGAACTCGCTCAACCCACCATCCAATAGGAATTTGTTGAACGAGGAGATCGACACTTACCTTAAAAGGATGGACGACACAATAAAACCAACAATGGACAGAACAATTCCCAAATACCAACTGACTGACAATTTCAATATATACCGCAATGCTACGATTGACGCTCTACACCGACAAAAGAGTAGGCTACTGACCAGGCTCAAATTACTATACAGACGTTTTACTGATCCACAAAACTCGGAGGTTAGGACACTGAAATCACAGCTTAAAAACCTACAGCAATTAATTCAGCAAAATTACCGTGCTGTAATTAATTCGCATTGGAATACCAAAATCCGGGCTATTAAAGCTAGCAATCCTAGTATGTTCCCGGAAATTAATAAATTCTTTCGAAGAAAAAATCAGAATGAGCTTCCGTGTCTTAAGCTCCCCTGAACAACAGACATCGAACAAGTACTTGTGACAGCAGGCATAGATCCAACAGAAGCGATCGAAGATGACAACTTTTTTGTGATCGAAGATCCTCAGGAGAAAGTTGAAGTAATAGGCGCGACTTTTCAAAATGTGTATAAGGTGAATGTTAGCACTCGCCCGAACCATGTCTTGGAAGATCTCGTCCTCGTACACAACTCCAACCTTCAAAATGAATTTGAGAACTGGCAATCGGTGAACATTGGTTTTGCTACGTTCAATGATGATAATTTGGCAAATGATGTCATCGACAATGAAGAGGTTATACCTCCGTACATTTCAAAGGAAGATCTCCTGGTCATCTTCGGTTCACTAAGAAGTAAGAAATCTGTGCATTATCCAGCTCATTGGAAGACGGCGGTGGTGCAACCCATTCCTAAACGGAAAAAAGACACATCCAATCCGGCAAATCTCCGGTCGATAAGTCTCCTTCCAAACATCAGTGAGGTATTTGAAAAGGTAATCAAAAGAGCCCTGACCGAGTGGGTTGAGGACATAAATATTATCCCGGATAACCAATTCTGCCTGGTCGACCTGGACAAGGCTTTCGATACCATATGGTTAGAAGGACTCTTTTACAAGCTGAGTAGGCTGGGCATCTGCAAAGCACTGTTATACATGCTTGTTAATATGCTAGTCAATAGGCAGTTCATTGTGAAAAATGGTAATGTAACTTCTAACGGGCTATTCAAATTAATAAATGGACTGCAACAGGAGGCTGTCATTTCGCCGATCCTCCTCAACATATTCACCAGTGACCTTGTAAGATCCCTTCCCCATGCCATAGCGTACGCAGACGATTTGATTGCGTACAGATCAGGTTCGAAAATAGAAGTCATTAGAAATCTCTTGCAGCGTGACTTCGATGAGATTCAACGTTATTGCGAGGACTGGAAGTTAAAGATCAACTTCCAGAAATGCGAAAGTATTTTGTTTAGGACGCCGTTGTCTGGGGCCTCTAGGGATACTATAAAGAATTGGCGAAAGCTGTCAATTGTGGGACCGCACGAACAGCCACTGACAAGTCGAAGTGCAGTACGATACCTCGGTATTTGGCTAGACCAGTTTCTATATTTCAACAAAAATGTAGATGCTGCTCTAACCAGAGCCAAGGGTGCTTTTGCCCAAGCAAAAAACTGTTTTATAGCCAGCAACTCGATGCCAGGGTAAAAGTAATCTGCTCGCTCGTCTATGGATGCCGTGTGGTTCAACCTGGGAGCTAGCGTAATGGAAAAGATTCGGTTGTTTGAGAGGCGATGTCTCAGGGCTTGCCTAGGTTTATACAGAACTCCAGAGTCTGAATACAAAAAATTCTATCCCAACGAGGTCCTATACAATAGAGCGAACGTAATTTGAGTAGACAATTTTCTTATATAGCTGACACGAAATCAAGTTGCAAGAGCAATGAACTCTGTCAACAATCTGATCCGCGGTGCCTACTATTTCAATGACAGGTATTACGAGCAGGTGCGTCCTAACGGTTTTATCCCGCCCGAGGCTTTTCTCTATCTAGATACGGTAGGTCTCATTCAGGATAGATAGCGGTACCGCTAATCTTCCACATTGCCCGAAGAGCTGTGGATAAGCGGCTTAACTATGAGCGAGACGTTGCAATTAGTTTCGCGGAGCGTCTGAGGTTTAGTAGGGCGGTTTCTGATCGCGATATAAAAGAAGCCGAACGCCAGCACCGACATTTTTGGTGGCTAAAGAATTAATTGGAAGGAACACCATCCTCAATTCCTTCGTAGTCCTTGAGGTAAAGTTGGCCGACTTCGACGCGAACGTTTTTCGCACGGGTGGCTGACTTACGGTAGTTAAGTCGATTAGGTTAAGTTTTTATGTATATATATATATATGTGCAAACAGGGGAGGTTCACGAAGTCCGTATATGTAGGTATATGTTGCCATATGTGCCTCTACCTGCTTTGCATGTATATATGACTTAATATTAAGGTAAAAATAAGTTAGTTTAGTTAGAGTAAGTTATTTTAAGTTAGATAATAAGTTACTATTAGTCTCTGTAACTAAGTTTTTTTTGTAATGCCCGATTTTCTTAGTTTTAAGTTACCTTTGATTAAAAATAAATCAACCGCTAATACAGTCGAAAGACAAACATATGTATATAGATTTAGCAATAGGTTTAACTTAGAGAGCCCGCATAGGGTCAGAAGTTATATAAGAATATTTCTATACATTAAGCTAGTTTTAAGCAATTTTGTCTAGCACTTAAGTAATAACATAATATAGAGGTTAATAAAATTTGCAAAAAAAAAATCGTTGAACCGCTAACACAATCGAATGATTGATCGTTTTACTAGCTCGCCGTAGGCAACTCCCTTGAAAAATATAACAGCAGATGATGTCGCCGACGAATTTTACAAAACGTGGATTTCTCGTTTCGGAACTGCAGCCACTCTTTCCTCAGACCAAGGTTCACAATTCGAGGCCGTTCCCTTTATAGCCCTTACCCATCTCTAAGGATGTGGACCGTTGCCATAGTTCCCTGAAAGTATCAGTGATGTGTCATTATACCGAAAAATGGGCTGAAGTATTACCCACCGTACACCTGCGATTGAAGATAAGCATTAAAGAAGATACAGGCGCATCAGCAGCTGAAATGGTCTACGTAACTACGCTTCTGGTGAATTTTTTTTAAGCGAAAACATGACGCTCGACATTTAAATTTTTGTCGTAAGCATATGAGAGAAGTCCGCCAACACCGACAGCTCATCAGCGAAAATCGAAAGTTTTCATACATGAGGACTTGCATTCAACAATTCATGTTTTTGTTCGAGAAGACAGGGTCAAAAAGCGACTTGAACATCCGTATGAAGGACCTTTTAAGATCGTGTAGTGCCTATCCGATTATATGTTCAAAATTGACGTCAAAGCGAAAGCGACAAGCATCAACGAGACTGAAGCCGGCATTTTTCGATGCAACTTCTTGATAGTCAGATTCTTCTACATGTTTTAAACAAGATCCCTCAACATCTACAGCACAGGATAACAAACAAGCGAAACCGCTAAAAGTTTGTTTTGGGTCAAAAGCAAAAAAGATTTCTTCTAGTGCGTGATTTAAATTTTACATTTGCTAGTTTTTGTTTGATAACAAGGCACAGCTGATTGTTTTGGAGATAGCGTATATTTATTGTGTGCATTCGTGACATCATGAAGGCACAGAACTATATTTATTATGATACAATTTTATATATCTCTTTTTCTGGTCTTCTGTTACTTTGGAGGGGAGTATTGTAGAGGAGTTGTCAGAAGTCAAGAGCATGACAAGCACACGAAATGTGAAATGATATTACTGCCAATCACATTTTGGTCATCAATCACTTTTCATTGTTGGGTCTTACGAGTAGCAGTACAAAAAAACTGTCGGAAAATTTACTGATTCTTCGAAAAAATTGCCGCTTCTAATATCACATCGTGAACTGTTATATGAAGTTACACAGCTGGATAAACTTATTAAGTGTGTTAAGCATGGAAAACTTCAGAACACAAGTTCTATACTCCATAAAACCGCGTGTGCGCTACTTAGCTCTGTGAGATCGAACTACAGTATCGTGGCCAAGTTTGAGGTTTAAGGTGGTAGTAGTCATGTAACATGTCAATGTATCTGACTTGGAATGCCCTCTACATGTTTGCATGTTACTGTAAGGTTATTGATAGTGAAAGAATTTTGATCATGTCTATAAATAAGAGCTGCCTCATTACATGAGGATGCATCAATATTCATTATCAATAACTGCACAGACTTCAGGCATCACATCTTTATCAAAAAAGAATCGAATTAGAAAGTGAACTATCGCAAAAAAACTTGTTTATGAAATTCTATTTCATAAATTGGAGCAGTAATATAACGAATGAAATGGCACACCGTCATTTGACACGTTGCATGTCGTCAATTGTATGATAAAAATTGTTGTCTTTCGGTCTATGCTTTGATTTTATGTATTAATGGATAGTAGGTAGGTACGTTTTGACGTTTTTTTACCTCCTTCTCTATTTGATCGAATGTGCTCAAAAACAATATCACTTCTGTTGTCGAGCCGTTTCAGCCAACCTTTTTATTTTATTTTTCTTTTTTAAAAAACATTGAACTTTAAAGAACTAAGTTTATAATAGTGTAATCCAACCTGAACTCTCGTGCGGTGATTAGTTGCCTGAACTTATCATTATTAGCTGCTTATTGCTATCTCTCTTTTTCTTTCAACGAAATAAATTCGAAGTTGGTTTAAGTGTCATTTGTGCACGTGCCGGCTTGGTGAAAGGCCGCTGCTTCGATTTATTTCTTTGAAGGAAAAAGGTAAGTTTCACATTAAATATTTCTTTGTGCGTTTCAAAATAGTACTTCTTAATTAGGCCAGGTTGAAATCGCCGCACGAGAGTTGGGCAAGTTGGGGAAGCTGTCAGGAATGTAAGTTTCTTTATTTTTGAATTATTAGAGTTGTAAAGATGTTATTATTTTCAGCAAATAAAATCCATTTCAAACCATTTAAGTTCGGATATTTATTCCCCTGAACACAGTTGCCCTACCAACCTCAGCGATACAACATCATTTTATTTGATTCCTTGTCGGCAATCGAGAACTCCTTTTGTTTTAAACAGCGAGATCAACCATTTTGTTCGTGTTGCACTCAAGGCTGTATTTGGAGGTTAGTTCTCAACGTGCACGAGAGGAAAATTTATGACATACCGCCGTAATGGATCATAGTTGTGCTTCCAAGGCTTGTAAGAAAGCTGACGATGACGACATGGTGTCGTGTGATCGGTGCAAAAGATGGTGGCACTATGCTTGTGGCAAATTCGATCCTGATAAGTATGAAACTGCTACTCCATGGTTTTGTGAGGAGGCGAGCTGTGAATCTCAGACAGATACCGAAGGGAAAGTTCCTCCCATTGCCGAAGAAATTCAGGTCATGTCTTCAGGCGAAAACAGTGAGGGAATTTCGGTCGACATTCTCATTGAAGCGGCTTCTGTAGCACAGGCGACAGTAGCACAAAGAGACAGTGAACTTCAAGCTCTTCGAAAGGAGATGGATCAATTGAGGTTGCAGTTAGCCAAGGCCACATTAGTTCCTGAACATCCAGTCCCAGCTTTACCAAGGGAATCAGAATTGGACATTGCAAGGGAAAGGTTAAAATTAATTAAGAAGATTCAGGAAAATCATCATTCTTTGTTGGAAAACGTTCACCAGAAGCAGTCAACACCACTACGCAACGTTGGTTTCACAACGCCGTCGCAGACAGAGTCTTCCTTCCGGGAGTCAGACATGGCAAGCTTATTAACGATTTTGAATCGAAGCAATGTGCAGGAATTGCCATCGTTTACTGGTGCAGACAAACGGGAATGGCCATATTTCGAAGAAGTCTACAAATCGACCACAGTTGAAGGGCGATACAACGGGAAGGAAAACGTTTCTCGACTTCGGAAGGCGTTGCATGGCGAAGCATAGCAACTGGTAAGCGATCGTCTTAAGTACTCGTCAGATGCGGATGCCATTATGGATTCTTTGCGAGCAGTGTTTGGTCGTCACGATGTTTTGGTTCATGACCTCACCGCCGATTTACTAAATCTTCCGCGACTTTCCTCGAAATGTGATCCGAATCTGCGGTTATGGGCTGTGAAACTCAACGGCTTTGTGGCTGATGTTAAGTCGCTAAAAATGGACGAAGATCTCGACAATGGTTACGTTATTACCTGTCTTGGCTGTAAGTTGGGCGCTAGTCTTTATCAGGACTGGGTAAAAAGAAAACCCTTGAAATCCCGAGCCAATTTAGAGGATTTCGCAAAGTTTTTGACGGAGAAAGTTGTTGATCTTCCCCCTGAGCTACTTAGCCACCAACCGTTGCTAGAAAACCTGCTAAATCACCAAGGCTTTCAAATCGAGTTTTTACTCATAATTCAGTGCCAACAAGTGGTTCGTCAACTGTATGTGTGCGGTGTGGTCGAAGGCATTCTCTGAATCAATGTTCAGACTTTAAGGACTTGTCAGCTGAACAAAGGTTGGCGTTCGCTAAAGACAAAGGCATATGTTTTTCCTGTCTGGATCCAATGAAACACAATTGGAGGGCATGCCGTCAAAGGTCAACGTGTGGGATCCTAAGCTGTTCAGGACGTCATCACCCGCTTCTACACCAGTCAGGCGCGAACAACAACTCCGAGCTGAATGTTTCTTCAATCCCCTTTGCGCCCCCGCAGCATGTTCACTCTTCGCATGTTGGGGCGAACTCTTCAGTTTGGTTTAAGATAGCACCAATTCGTATTCATGGCATTAACGATACTTTCGTCGATACTTATGCGTTTTTGGACGACGGATCATCCCTATCTATGGTGGAAAAGGATCTTTTCGACGAATTTGGACTTAGTGGTGTTCCCGAGAGTTTGGTTCTTCAGTGGACCAAAGGAGTTTCCAGACACGAAGATTCTTTTCGTACTTCACTGGCAGTTTCCGGGGTCCAGAGCCGTAAACGTCACCAGCTGAAAAATGTTTACACGGTCAAGAATTTGGAACTCCCAAGTCAATCTATCGATGTGGCCGAGTTGAAACGTTCGTACCCACATCTACGGGGTCTTCCCTTGACAGATCTTGCCAACGCCAAGCCAAAGATTCTCGTTGGACTTGATCAAGCCAAATTCTTGTGGGGTCATGGTCAGAGACATGGCTCGGACGATGAGCCATTTGCTATCAAAACAATTTTGGGATGGGTAGTTTATGGGAAATCAGCTCCTGCTTTGAACGTGTCCTGCCTCAACCAAGTTGCCAAACCAACGATGCATCTTCTTTTTCACGATGCTATAAGGACTGAGGTTGATCTTCATGAACTTGTGAAGCACCATTTTTCGACGGAGGATTTTGGAGTTAAAGTTCCCCGAGGCGATTTAGTGAGTCAAGAAGATGCTCGAGCAGTTGATATCATGCAGCGAACTCTAAGGCAGGTCGGTAACCAATACGAGATTGGCTTACTCTGGAACAGTGATGGAGTTACGCTACCGGACAGCTATCCTATGGAACTGAACAGGTTGAAAGGTCTTGAGAAATCCTTAAAGAAGAGACCTCATTTACTGGAGTGGAAAAACCGACATATGCGAGATCTTATTTCGAAGGGATATGCAAGAATAGCGTCTGCTGCAGAATTGGAGAAGTCTTGGCATCGAGTGTGGTACGCGCCTACCTTCATAATAGAGAGCCCGAACAAGTTATCGCCGAAACCGAGGGATGTTGCTGACGTTGCTGCGAAAGTCAAAGGAGTCTCACTTAACACTTTCCTTTTAAAGGGACCTGATAATCGAGTCCCGCTCCACGCGGGCCTTTTTAAGTTCCGCGAGCGCGCAGTCGCAGTCAACGCTGATGTTAAAGAAATGTTCCACAGAATTCGTATTAAGGAAGATGACCAGCAATGCCAAAGAATGTTATGGAGGGACGGTGAAAGCAGTCGTGAGCCCTATGTATATATAATGGAAGTAATGATGTTTGGACCAAGGTGCTCCCCAACATGCGCTCAATTTGTCAAAAATCATCACGCAGAGAAGTTTCGATTAGAATGTCTAGAGGCCGTGGACGGTTTGACGCAGCGCACATATGTCGATGACTACTTCAACAGTCACGATACTATTGACAAAGCTATTACCGTCACTCAAGATGCAATTCGGATATGCAAATCTATGAATTTTGATCTTGTTGGCATTCAGTCAAATAGCCAAGTTTTTCTCCAGAATACTCAAGACAACAACATCAACTCGAGCCTTGTAAGCATAGATCCGAGCGCTAGCAACGTTATTATTACTAAGATTTTGTGCCTGTATTGGTTGCCCTCATCGGATCAGTTCACTTACAAGCTATCGAACATCGAAACCTTGGAAACGATGCTTCTTCCCGACTCGAAAATCACTAAGAGGGAAATTCTCAAGATGGTCATGAAAATCTTCGATCCCCTGGGGCTGATCTCTTTCTACATCATTCGAGGACGCATCACCCTTCAAGAAGTGTGGCGTGAAGGTTTCGACTGGGACGAACCAATCTCGGAAAGTCTAAGGATTCCGTGGATAGATTTCATCAGAGAACTGCGAAACATCGAGAAGTTGAACATTCCCCGCCGATATCTCTCTTGGAACCCAGACGATTCAGAGGTGAGCTTAGTAGTCTTCGTCGACGCGTCAGAATGAGCGTTCGCTGCAGTAGCGTATTTGCGGTTCGAACAAGACAGCAAAGTAGAGGTGGTTCTGGTCATGGCCAAGGCAAAGGTGGCGCCAGTGAAGAAGCTATCGGTGCCGAGATTAGAGTTGCAAGCTGCAGTTCTCGGCGTACGTTTAGCGGACACAGTCAAGAATTCTCATTCAATCCGGTTTCAAAACTGCCTTTACTTTTCCGACTCGAGTACTACATTGTCTTGGATTAACTCTACCAATTTCAAATTTCCATCCTTCGTTGCGGTAAGAGTAGGTGAAATCCTAGAGTCATCCTCGCCACGTCAATGGTATCATGTGAGGACAAAGGACAACGTCGCTGACGATGCTACGAGATGGAAGGAGTCCTCAGTAGGTGACACAGATTCGAGATGGTTTAAGGGTCCTGATTTTCTTCGTTTGCCAATGGAATCATGGCCGGTCACACCCGGCAAAAAGACCTTTAGTTCACAGGGTCCAGAAAATTCAGACTCCATCCAGATTTTGCTGCATGATAAACAGTTTCTTGCGTCCTACAGCGTTTGTGAAGTGCTCAAGCCGAGATTCCGGGCAAGATGGTCATCTACAGCTCGCGTTATTGCATTAATACTTCGCTTTAGAGACATCCTGAAGAAAAATTGTGCTGAAAAGTTTGCTTTCGTCACCCCAGAGCAGTTCACTAGAGCGGAGAATTGGCTTTTCAGAAAAATCCAGGCGGATGCATTCCCAGAAGATGTAGCTGCTTTAACGGTTCGAAATAAGATAGGCGCTTCGAGCAAGATTATTAATTTTTCACCATTTCTGGACAACGAGGGAACAATTAGAATGAGCTCCAGAGGACAAAAGGCTTTTGTTTCCTACGCCGCACGTAATCCAGCTATTTTACCAAAATCTCATCCCCTGGTGGACTTGTTTTTCACTCATTATCACGAGAAGCATTTACATGTGGGAACAGAGTCGGTCATATCAGATATTCGGGAGCGAGCATGGATCATTTGTATTCGTGTCGCGGTGGAAAGGATCAAATCGAGGTGTTATACATGCAAGCGTTTGAGGGCAAAGCCAGTGATGCCGTTAATGGGCCAGCTTCCTGAGGCCCGCTTAGCTTTTCATCAGAAACCTTTCACTCACGTTGGAGTGGATTGTTTTGGCCCGCTACTTGTGAGATTTGGAAGAGGCACCGTAAAACACTACGGAATGATCTTCACTTGCCTGACGTTTAGAGCTGTGCAAATCGAGCTGTTAAATGATTTGAGTTTGGATCAATGCACAATGGCCGTCCGTCGTTTCGTCATTAACCGCGTTGTCACTCGTTACCTCTATAGTGACAACGGGCTTAACTTTGTGGGATCGAAAAACCAATTGGATAAAGATAAAAGGGATATGGAAGCAGCCTTAGGTGATTATGCAGCGAAGTACGAGGGCATTCTCTGGAGGTTCATACCAGCGTACTCAGCCTGGATGGGTGGTGCTTGGGAGCGGTTGATACAGTCCATAAAGCGAAGCATCGAGTTTATACTAAAAGGTGTCACTCCTAGAGAAGATGTTTTACGTAACGCGCTTCTGGAAGCTCAAGCGCAGATAAATGCGCGCCCTCTTACTCATATTCCTGTAGACCCAGAAGACCCTAAGCCACTGACACCCAATTCGATGCTATTTGGCGAAGATTTACCAGATGTCACCGCACCTAGAATATTTTGTGAAAGGGACTCGTGCAGCAAGCTCTACAGCCGTCGAGCTCAACATTTAATGGCGCAAATCATCAAGCGTTGGTATTCTGAATATCTGCCAGAGATAACCAGAAGGAGCAAGTGGTTTCAGAATACCAAGCCAGTCGAAGAAGGCAACGTGGTCCTAATCATAGACCCCAACAAAATACGTTCGTCGTGGGAATTAGGCAGAATAACCAAGTTATACCCTGGTCCTGATGGGATTGTAAGAACTGCAGGTGTCCAAGTCGGGGATGGGTCCATCAAGCTGAAAAGATACGTCGGCCGGCTCGCCGTTTTGGATTTGTCTTCATCCTAGTTTCAGACGGGCCCCGGGATGTTGTCGAGCCGTTTCAGCCAACCTTTTTATTTTATTTTTCTTTTTTAAAAAACATTGAACCTTAAAGAATTTAGTTTATAATAGTGTAATCCAACCTGAACTCTCGTGCGGTGATTAGTTGCCTGAACTTATCATTATTAGCTGCTTATTGCTATCTCTCTTTTTCTTTCAACGAAATAAATTCGAAGTTGGTTTAAGTGTCATTTGTGCACGTGCCGGCTTGGTGAAAGGCCGCTGCTTCGATTTATATTTCTTTGAAGGAAAAAGGTATGTTTCACATTAAATATTTCTTTGTGCGTTTCAAAATAGTACTTCTTAATTAGGCCAGGTTGAAATCGCCGCACGAGAGTTGGGCAAGTTGGGGAAGCTATCAGGAATGTAAGTTTCTTTATTTTTGAATTATTAGAGTTGTAAAGATCTTATTATTTTCAGCAAATAAAATCCATTTCAAACCATTTAAGTTCGGATATTTATTCCCCTGAACACAGTTGCCCTACCAACCTCAGCGATACAACGACTTCCTTGTTGCTTTTCTTTTCATGCAGTCTTAAAAGCAGCTATCAAAATAACGCAAAGCTCTGGTGCATTAAGAAATCTTCGTGTAATAACGCATTTCAAAAGAAAATCACCGAAAAAAATCTATGCCATCGTCCGGTATTACACATTGACTCTTTTGAGTCTGCATCTTTTAGTCATTTTCCTTTAAAAAGTCATTCGGCTATTTCACGTTGAAAGGAGAAACAAAATGCGGCGCTCTCGTGCTCGCACTTTGACAGATTGAGTAGAAACAATGAGATCTTATGTGGTTACACTAAATATAACCTCACGCGTTTGGTTGGTCTTTAATCGTTAATATTGTAAGCCCCACCTCAACATCGAAGTAAAGCAACTCTCTACTATGGTGGCGCATTTGACCACTCACTATCAGCTGATCATATATTTGGATTGGATTTTTTCTTAGATTTGCCCGATTTTAACAGCAGGTTCAACTGTTGTGTTGGAAATGAGTTCATTTATTTAGACTTGGATGTTTGAAAAATGTTTTGTTGCTTGAAACCATTTTTAAAAAGATTCTAAAACACGTAAATTTACATATATTTTCTGTTTTGAAAAATCAGAACTTTCATAGAATCCACATTTTATTTGTGTCCTAATCTTACCACTCAACTTAATAGATAACACTTCTACTCTTATTATGATTGCGAAATCGTGCCCTGCGAATTTGAAATTGTTAGGTCATAAGCCTAAACTCTCAACGCGCGACCGTCATGAATCACATAATGTGTTACAACTTTTTAGGTCGTGCGTTGCGACAGAGTTTCTCGTAAGTTGAGAGAAAGCCTATCAAAGGCAAGAGAGCCAAATTGTGATTTGCCCTTGACTTTTATCCGTGTCCATAATTTAACAGCTATATTTTTATGGAACTTGCACTCATGAATAGAAATGAAGAAAAGAAATATGAGAAAGAGAAACGTCGAAATGAGTCGACGAAAATTCTACTAATGACTCACTGAAAGGCTTCTGCTCCATCTCACCTTATATAAACTTCTCTCATTTACTTGTGTAAGTCAAGACTCATGAGTCGATTAATACCGCACAACACATTACTTTCGCCCTAGCGACTTGCTTACTTTCGTTGCCATCGAACATAAATTTTCGTGCAGCAAACTGTTACTACATTTTGTCTGAACGCGTCTTTCATACGAAAAAAAATATAGAATTGGAATAACATATGACTGCATCCCGTATGTCATTGTCATACAAATTCACATTATTTTTTTTAGGAAGTTATGAGCTATGTCTCAAATTATTACTCAAAGTGTGCGAAAAGTTGCAGCCACAGTCTCATACCTCCCGAATTCTTACATCCATACAAGTGCGCGGTGCAATGAAATTCGTAAGCTTGCCCGATTACGTGTCGTTGACAATAGTGACATTGGTAAACGAGCTATGACTGAGGGAAAACCACCGCGATGCATCCATGTGTACAATAAACGTGGTGTAGGCTATATTGGCGACAAGGTTTTAGTTGCAATTAAGGGTCAAATGAAAAAGGGAATTCTTGTCGGTTTAAAACAAAACCAGAATCCGAAGATCCACAAGTTCGACAGCAATAACTTGGTGTTGATAGATGATAATGGAACACCCCTTGGTACGAGAATACACGTTCCCATTCCCACAATACTGCGTACGATACTAAAGGAGAAAACATTATCGAAAGGAGCAGATTACACAAAAGTCTTGGCAATAGCCAGCCGTTTCTTGTAATCAAACTGTTAAGTCAGAAATAAAAATAAATTTTATTGTTAAAATTATCTCGCATATTACATTGTCGTTTTTTTTCCAGAACCTTGCGGCGATTTCTCGTCGTCACTGAGTAACATTCGTTTACGTTTTTTACTGTGCTCGCTTACAAACTCTGAAACGCATATATTTCCCGATTTCATTTGCAGCCATTTGGTGTACTAAAATAGGAAAATTGTATTATGTGAACATTTTCCAGTAAGCTACTTAACACACAGCTGTCTTAGTTTTGACTCCCGTCTCGTACAGTTTATTTTCGATGCTGTCTAACTTGTGTTCTGGTTTGCCGTCTTCGTGTGTGTTCTGTGATAAGCAGAAAAGATGCCTTATTCGTTGCCTCATGGTCTCGAAAACAATTTTTCCGACGATATGATTCCTATCGTAAGGCGTTAGGTACCTTCCATATTCGTAAAAGAATTGATGAAGTTTGCCGAGGTCGATATGGGTTGCCTCTGCTTCACAAATAGCTTTATGGACATTCTTGTAGATCGAAGGCACATCAGCTCTGCAAAATATTTTATTGTATTTCTATCTTTACATATTGGACACTATGCGACTAACGTATAATAGGAATTGTTAACCTTCAACTCTTTAATGTACCACAGTGGGAGATTGACTGCTTTTCCAGGATTGAGGTCGGTAGTTTCAGCCCCGGGGTCAAGAAAACCTAGAATAAAAATTTTACTTTGAAAAGAACATTTTTTTTCGGTCTGTAGTTACCCATTTGTAGAAGTTTAGTGTTTATTTTGCATTCCACCTTCTGTTGTGTTACGAAAATATCCTCAACCGAAAAATAATTTGGGAAATAACTCTGGGCGTTCATAGAAAATATTTAAAAATGTACAAGTTCATATAAAAATTAAAAACAATAAATTGCGCGGTTAGGTGTTTATATGTCTTTGCCGCTTTTCTTATTCTTTTTGGTTGTGAAGTGTGGAACGTGTTTGAAAGTGTTGCCGAGTTCGTCTTTTTGGAAAGAGGTAAAAAGATGGAATAATAGTATTATCTTGTATCTATTTCTCTATTATTTCCACTTTTCATTACTGTTTTAATTGATTTGATAATTGAATGGAAAAGTGTGGAATTTATTACCTAAAGCTGATTGATTGAGTTTTAGGTAATAAATTCATTTCAACATTCAACATAAGTTTGTAATTTAATATTATAATTAAGTGCATATTTTTTAGTCATAATTCTAACTAATTCTAAGGGATTAACGCAAAACTCACAAATTTAATAGTGTTCTGAACAACACAATTTGCTGTTTATTTATAAGAACCAAGTGATGAATGAAGTGATAATATAATTGACTTCTGTTGACTAGTGCTATTTTGCTTAAACGTATTGCAATTAAAATTATTACAAGCAGTCTTTCAATGTTCTCATCGTCGACTTAACAGTGTTTCTTCTCTTACTATCATATTTGCAGCCCTTCTAAATATAACAAATCCGTTGATATTAAGAATTGCTCGTTTGAATGTTAAACCCGGAGTCGAGATGATTCTTTTGTTTGTGTGCCTTCTAGCCGCATGATATATCATTGAATCGTTACAAGACTCCGATAAATAGCCATATGCATCCAGATATAATAATGCCTTAGGCGGTGTACGACCACCTGCCAATTACAATAGTTCCTTAAATACAGAGGGTTGGAATAAAAAAAAACATATAAGTTCATTTTCAGAAAAATTCGTTGACCGAGCTCATAATGCCCGATTCACAACCTCGCTTTGACTGCGTAGCGTTGACAACTCTTACCCGACGAGCTTCAGGCGCTTTAACATATATTTCGACAGTCAGCTGTTTGCAACAATCCAAACAAATCATTCTATTTTCGTGGTTCAGGTAACGAGTGGTAAATATATTGCTTCAAAAGGTATAAAATAAAATTATTACTAATACGAAATAAATAAATATTTAAATAGTCTTTTAAAAATAAATTCCTCGACGGAATTATCCACATTACCGGCTTCTGTATAATTTCCAGTTTGTTTGAAAAGAGCAAAGATATGTTATTGCACTCGGTATAGTGAAAAATCATCTTAAAATATATCCTTTTCCGTAGTGACGGGTTCAAAAACTGTAAAGTACCGGCCACGAAGGCGCTTAAACCTTAGTTTGCAGTCCTCAACTGACATGAAGGTTATTTATATACACATATAAAAATTAATATGCAAAAACAATTCCAAATAGCTGGCTTATTCGACATTTTCTGAAAATGTTATTTGAAATAAGGAATAAATAATAATGTTTACTTTCAAATTAAATTTCTATTCGAACTTGTATGTGCAGTCGCAATGACTGTCCTCTTTAAATATCAAAGCGAAGCAAAAGTTCAATTGTTTGAACTTCCGCTTCACGTTTCGGCGCTTTGTTTTGTGGCTTTTACGAGTCATTAAGTTTGTCAACTCAAAGCGACGCAGTCAAAGTGTGTACGTGAATTGAAACACATTTCCTTTGTTTGAACAACTGCGTTTCTTCGAATTTGTCAACGCACCGCAGTCAAAGCGAGATTGTGAATCGTAATGTGTATCCGCTCGAAAGTTCTGTATTTCTCCATATAAAATGGACTAATATTCAGCCATGCTTGGCATTAGTCGAAATTCGGCGCAGAGAGATTTGCTTACAAAGACGATCAGATAAGATCCTAGTTAGTTAAAGAAGAAAAGCCTTTTAAATGACATAAACCACACCCTTCATATTTTTAACTATATATTTATGTGTTCGTTACAGTGAATAAAATTGTTAAATTGAACACTAAAATACTTTGCAACAGTCATCGACTCGACATCAAGTCCATTTGTCAGTTTTATTGTGATACGAAAGAGTGTGTTCTCGCATTTGGAACTGTGTATCTTAAGTTTTCAGGGAGAATGCTTGGAGAATTTTGAGCCAAAGGAGTTCGTTAAGTATTTCAAATCCCACAAACATGAGTATTGTTGGTGCCGATTTTGTGCCTTGAAGCAGACCGTTAACGGCATCAAAGGTTTTTTTCGTAAAATTACCATATAAGAGTTTTGTTCACTGACTCTGCTCCGAGCAGAAAAAAGCAGAAAAGAGCAAGATTTAGTGTTCATTGACAAAAATTTCTGCTCGAAACTGCTCTTTTTGTGTTCATTGAGACCTGTCAGAGCAGAAAAGAGCAAGATTTCTTGCTCCTACTTTTGGGGTAGAGCAGACTGTCAAATCAGCTGTGCATATATTTATTTGAATTTCAAATTTCACTAATTCGTTGGTGATTGATAAGTGCGGTATGTATGTACATATGGGTTGCTCTTTTCTGCTCTGACGTTAATCTGACATTTTGCTCGAATATGAGAATTTCTGCTCTAGATCTTCGTCAATGAACAAAACTAAGATGAAGTGCCAACTAATATGCGAGTTGATATTGAGCAGTTGAGAGTTAATATTGAGCACTTAAGTGCTGTAAGGGCTCACTCAATGTGGAAAATTTGGCGGTTGACTTTAAAGTTGAAAGGCCAAGACTTGAAGAAAACGATCTTTACTCTTCGAAATGACAATGACATCTTTAATTCAAGAATATGAAAAAGGAAACATTATAATGAAAAAGAAAAGAGAAAGTATAATGTAGTACAGTGCATCAAAGAATGCTTGGAGAATTTTGAGCCAAAGGAGTTCGTTAAGTATTTCAAATCCCACAAACATGAGAATTGTCGGTGCCGATATTGTTCCTTGAAGCAGACCGTTAACGGCATCAACGATTTTTTTTCGATAAATAACCA
Organism: Orthonevra nobilis; assembly: GCA_963555765.1. NCBI lineage: Eukaryota > Metazoa > Arthropoda > Insecta > Diptera > Syrphidae > Orthonevra > Orthonevra nobilis. The sequence goes on along the minus strand of OY743224.1, from coordinate 79,896,637 downwards.
TATAAGATGAAGTGCCAACTAATATGCGAGTTGATATTGAGCAGTTGAGAGTTAATATTGAGCACTTTAGTGCTGTGAGGGCTCACTCAATGTGGAAAATTTGGCAGTTGACTTTAAAATGGAAAGGCCAAGATTTGAAGAAAACGATCCTTACTCCTTGAAATACGATATGACAATGCAATCTTTAATTCAAGAATATGAAAAATGAAACATTATAATGAAAAAGAAAAGAGAAATTATAATGTTGTACAGTGCATCAAAGTTCGTTCGGACTAGGCGGTGTGGAAAACTTCGGAACTTTGTTTGGTCTACTTAGGAGACAAACATACTTAAAGTCTCCACCCTTCGGAGGTGTGTCTAGAGAAGGAGGGAAGCAAAAAGGAACTGTTTTTTATTTATTTTTTTCTTGCATCTCGAAAACGATGCGTCATAGGGAATTTTGTTATGCCTCATTTTGAAAGCTGATGAAATTCTCTACCACTTTGATCAGGTACACTTTATCCTATTCCTAAACGTTGTCCAGATATGAGTTCTGAAAAAAGGTTGATTTTCAAAAATGTGTATTATTTATCGTTTTTTGTCATAGATTGCTACATAGCTTTGCAACAGTTCGTCTGACAAACAAAAGCCCTTGTAGAGTTAAATTCTCTTAAAGAATATGTATACATAATGTTACCAACTACTTTTGGCGAAATTTCGGAATCGATTCCGGAATGTTGATCGAAATTTCGGAATGATAACAAGTTACCTATTTTACTTGGTACTTTATTTTTCAATTTGAACAGTTTTGTGGTTCTAATAACTATAAATAAAAAAACGGTAAGGACATATTAAACATTGGAAGATCTACTAGCACCAGCATTGTCTACCTTCGTTTGTTCAATTTTGAAGTTGTACTTATCTTCCGCAGCAATTTTTTCAAGTAATGTTCCAAGCATTATTCTTGCAAGTTGTACTTCACGAACCTAAATTATTTGAATTGTGAAATTAAATGATATGAAAAAATCAGCTCACAATTTATTTTTAAGCGTATTGATTTGCAAACGTGTCTTCTCGATGGTTCACATTTTTTTAATAAAGCGAACACTCTCAAAACGGTCGCAGAGGTGCCTTGCCAACAATATACGAAGCTGACCATACACATCAAATGATTGTGTAAGGGATTTTTGGTTTTTGAGAAATGCCCGAAGATTTCCACCCAACGTTGATCGACCGCAGCGCAATTCTCTTCCCAACATTGAATTTTAAGGTCCGTGGCATATTTTTTCAAGCAAGCATATTGATCAAATAAAGCATTGTCACTTGAAAGCGAGTCAAATCTGTTTTTTTCCGCCATATATTTTGCGGAGGCTTCAACATACTCCCATTCTGGGATAACGTCAAGCGCAGTCCAGGCAAACAAAATGATGTGATCGAATTGTGCTATCCAGCTGGATATGTAATTGATGGCACTTTCTGTAGATACAAATTAAACTTAAATACGGAAAAACTGAACGAATTTAAAATTGCCAACCATAAAACGGTATTGTTATCAACAGAATCGATTTCCCTCTGTACAGCTACAGACAAAAATTAATATACTTGATCTTTTAAGAAAAGTAGCCTAATTTTCGATACGGGATCGCAGAAAAAAAATATGAGCACTAATGGGCTGTTGGCGGTGCTCAGAAAATATTCCTTCAAACCTTCATATATTAGCAAAATGGACTCGATAGCAGCAACAAAGCTAAAAATCGAGTTTTGCTGTAGCCAAGCAATTTTGCATATTACTCTCCGACAGATTCGCAGAATTCTTTCAAGTAAAAGTGAGAATAAATTTTGACCACAATCAGCTCAACATCAAATGGCATTCCATCGCATGTACATTTAGATGTGCATAATGTGGGCCGCACATCCAACACCAATTATTTTTGGGTTGATAGATTTCAATCGACTAAATACATTATTTTGACCGCCGCGATCGTATCCACCGAAATTTATATAGTATTTATAAAAGTGCACATTCTCCTTGTGTAGTTACACTTTATGAATTCCATGCATATAGGTCTCACATATAATGGGCAATTTCCGCGTCTTGGCCAAATCATTTTATGAATGAGGAATCCTCCATCATTTACAATGTCAAAGCTCACAATGGTTGCAGGAAAACAGGGACTAGAGGGCTGATTTTTTGGTTTTCCTCATTCCATGTACATTGAAGAGGGGCGAAGAGAATGGGCTCAGTCCATATTCTAAATAGTTTTTTAAGTCATCCATCGTTCCATCTGTTTGCTGATAGAGATCCTTTGAAATAGTATGAGGTGGTCTACTTGGACTTTTCATCGCTCAACTTAATGGACGAATTCATTGACGTGAGAGGTTGAGCCCGATTTTGATAAGATAGCTTGATTATGTCCAGTGAGGTGCCATAATCGCATGTAACCGATTGAAACAGCATCGTAGCAATTGATGGAAGAATCCCACGACTGATGGAATACAGTCCGTATTGGATAATGACATGATGCCATCCATAACTAGGAAAAGAGGCGGATAGGAGCCGTTATCTCTCAAATTGATGAGAACAAGATGAAAGACTAATAGCTTTTACGTCGATCTTTAGCAATTTAAAAAAAAATCTAAAATAGACAAAGAGGCCTTTGCAATCGTATTTTTATTAAAGAAGTTCATCCAATATTGTTATGGCCGTAAGATAACAGATCATAAGCCGTAATGACGAATATTTCACCCGACTTAGAAATCACTTGCGAATTTTTTGTCAGGGTTCAATTAAGACATTCAAAATCGAAACACAAAGGACCACTACAACGTAGATTTTTTGTTAAGATTTCAGACCAACGAACCAAGTGATGAGTATTCAAAAGATGGAACCACCATCTCCCAGCTTAACCAAATCGAGACGATACCAATAATACGAAATGAGTTGCAGAGAGAGAATTTAAGAGATCCAGAATGCAAGAATTTTCGGTCTGCAAAAAGGTGAAAGGTTACTGAAAGGTTAGATTATGCTGAACCCTTAATGATCTCGTATCTACTCATTGATGGAAGCCATTTCAACGCAAACTACAAGCTCTTTAAAAACAACCAACATACTTCGAGCATTGCAAGATTTGGCTTACCTTAGTTTCCGACAACGGCTCAAATATTTCATCTCACGACTTTAAGGAGTTCATGAAGTCTTATAGTATCCGTCACATATTCTGTGCTCCATATCACTCGTCGTCAAACGGGCAAGCAGAGCGTTACGTTGCCACAGTCACGGATTAAGACACATGTTTAACGAAGATGGGGATTTGAATCTTAAATTATGCCGACTCTTCATGCAACACAGAAAAACACCTTACGCAATAATCGTTATTTCGCCAGCAGAATAATGAAAATTGTCGGCACCAACTACAAGCGCCGTACCATCAGACATAATTGTCAGCTCACATCAAAATGCAGCAGCAAGCCCAAGACGACCTAAACGAACCAAAAAGAAACCAAATCGTCTTGATTTATAAGGGAGAGAAAGTTGTTATATATTATTCGAAAAAAGTTCCCTTGCTCCTTTTTGTTGGTATATTTATTTCCTTTTCTCATCTCTTTCGTTTTATAATCACTTGTCAAATTCAGTCGCATTTTATATTTACTCCTTGACATCATCATATACACTCTTCAATCATTTTTAGATCTTCCTCACGAAAGATTATATTTGAAAAAGCAAAAGATGAAAAAAAGAAAAACTCTGTTTATTTTTCAATCGGCCAGTCGATAGGCCACTCGACCATGGACCAGGAAGGTATGTATTATCATATACATGACTTTCTTATCATATACATGACTCTCTTTGTCCTACCTCATGACTTCAGCAGCTTTCTTGAGTATCATCTCATCACTTCGTTCTTTATCCCCTTGCCTAAAACATAGAATCGTTCAACAATTTGTCTAGTGTAAAACCTTAGTGCCATCTAGGAACGCAGAAGATAATGATCCTTTGGGGTTGGCAGCACCAGTTGTTGAAGATTGCTGAACACAACACACGCCGATAGAAGGGGAGAAGGGAGATAAAAAAGATTGAAAAAGAGGAGATGTGAGAAAAAGACATCCAATGGCTGAATCAAGGAAATTTAAAGTGGAAGATTTGCGGAATAAGTGTCTAAGCTATCGAAAGCCGAAGTGTTAGCCCGTATTCGCCCAGCCCAGCTTAAATCGTTGGTAGAGCAATTCGTGCTCATCTCAACAAACGTCGTTGCACACATCGCAACGAATACCCCTTTGTCTTTGCAATACCGTTACGATCACCATCTCCAATCGAAAAAAATATTTATTCGAAAAATCTTGAATAAACCGCAATTTCACCACCCATATAAACCACCACATAGTTGATTTATCACAGTCCCTCGTCGGGCCAGTGTTGTAGTCGGGTCCTCTAGTGCTGGCGTTTCCTTCGGAGCATTATAAAAACAACCGATGTCAATTATTTGCCTGGTCAATCGAAGAAGTTTTAAACTCGGGCAGAATAAAAGTGTTGAGGAAAACAGAACAGTCGAACCAAGAAAATATAACACCACAAATTCAACAAAGACTTTTTCTTAATGTCATTTTGAGATAACTTTATTCGATGTGCTTCATGTCGCTAACTACATCCAAATTCGTTCTTTTGTTTAGCGCTTCCTATAATTATAACAATTTTCTGCTGTCTAATTATTAAAAAAAACATGATAACTCATTCAGGTGTGGGAAAGACTGATTAAGGGTGACATCTCGACTGCGTTTTTGTTTTGTTTTTTATTTTATTATTATATTTGCTGATCCTTGCAACCTGCATAGCAACATACAAAAGTAGCCATACATCCAAAGTATTTTACGACGCATCACAGTACTAAACCATCATCATCCATGTTATCCGCTTTCACCAACATCACCAAATTCTGATCAGTTTATCGCACGGATAAACAATTTATTAGATGCATACCATTGGCCGGAAAAAAGTTTGTTTATGGCAGTGACAGCAAAAATGATAATTGTGGATCAACGGACTGCTAGTCATTTTCACAACATGGCCACAATTTGCCTCAACGTTTGCCAAAGATTTTCCTTGCACTTTGGACGAGGCAGATATACATTTTAAAATGGCAAGAAAGACTCGCCATGAAAACCAAGCACCCGAGCACTATTATTACAAAATGTGCGCTTTTGGACGCAGAGATAAGTTATCATAAAGCCATTATAAAGTACATTGTACCCGGTTTAAATCATTCGCAGATGCAGCACTCCTGAACTCAATACGTTTCTTCGAAAGTACCATCAGCAAGCCTCTGAGCAGACCTCTAATTCCACTTACGATACAACGTCACTGTCTCAGACTTGCTGGAGAAAAGAATCATTCGAAGAAGTCAATCACCGTATGCTTCTCTCCTTGCCCTGTTTGGAAAGAAAATGGATCGGTTATACATTGACTACCGGAACTTGAATTTGATTACTGTGAAGCGATGCCAACGTTGGATGAAATGTTATCGCAACTCGCTTATAATAAGTTTTTCACGACCCTTGATCTACTATCGAGCTATCACCAAATATAAATCGTAGAAATATCCAGAAAATTTACTATTACGAGTATAACAAAATGCACCAAGCGTCTACAAGATATGATTAACAAACTGTTGTCGAATCTTACAAAAGGCAGTCGTTTGGGTATTCGGATGACAAAATCATACCTAGTACAACAGTACGCGAAGGTTTGGAATGGCTGGAACACGTTTTGGATCTTATAAGCACACACGGACTTACACTACCTGAACAAAAATGCACATTTTTGCAGCAGCAGATACGATTTCTTGGTTATATTATCAGCGAAGAAGGCATACAGCCTGTCGAAGAAAATACATTAACAATTTTTAACTTTCCAGCACCGCGAAACATCCACGAAGTTCGAAGATTCCTAGGACTTACGGGATTACGGGACTTACGGAAAAAAGAAAACTTCAAAATGGAAACTACGTAGATGCAGGAGTTCGAAGAGCTGAAGCGAATATTGACCACGGCTTTAGTACATTCGAACACCGCGAAACATGTACGAAGTTCGACTAGGACTCAAGGGATGCTTTAGAAAATATGTCACCGATTATTCCATCATTGCCCGACTTTGACGGAACTGTTACGAAAAAATTAAACCTTCAAAATGTTAATTATGAAGATGCAGGCGTTCGAATAGCTGAAGCGAATACCACAGCTCTAGCAGTTGCAGTTTACAGTCCAGACGCATCGCACGAAGTAGACACAGATGCAAGATCAGTTGGACTTGCATGAATCTTGATGCAAAGCGTAAATGGTAAGAACTTCCTTCTACAAAGTTGAAGAGAGAACTCTTGCCGCGAATTGCACGATTGTGGCTCAAATAGCAAGAAATCGATTTCACGACTGAACGCCGTACGGCCGACAGAATTCAACACGTCGATGCAATGCTCCGCAGCCAATATCAAACAGCGGTTGCACCGGACATAGTCCAGAGCAGCATCAGCATAGTTGAACTTGCTGCAGTCGACTGGTTTTCCTCAATGCAACTTCTCGATGATAAACTGATGAACATCATTTGGATCCTGGCAGGAAAAAAAAAGTCACCATTTGAGCAATATTTCAAGAAGGATTATAAACTTGACAACTCAAGACTTTATCTACGAATTGATAATGGCGAACTCCGAACAGTCATCCAATTCGAGGGTGCGTTACAAAATATTGCTGGGATGATTGTGGACATTTCTGTGTAGACAAAACAGTCGAAAGGATAGTAAAACTATTTTGGTTCCCGAATATGCGAAGATTCATAAAGCAGTTCATCTCATCATGTGTATCCTGTGCGTACAACAATCAAAAGGTGGAAAAACAGTTGGCGAGCTGAGGATTTGAAAAATTGGTGTACCCTTGTTTGGATGGTGGTGACGATGATGATGATGATGGAGATAGCGGAAAAGACGACACGATGACTTGGATCAAGCACGGCCGAATTATAACCTTAGTGTTGCGCCATCTAGGAACGAAGGGGATAAGGATCCTTTGGAGTTGGCAGCACCAGTTGTGAAAGAGTGCTGAACACACCACACACGGATAGAAGGGGAGAAGGGAGATAAATAGATAGGGGAAAGAGAAGAACGAACGAAAACGTTTGCAGAGACGAACTGGAGTTGTGATAAAGGGTGACAAACAGACAGTAAAAACAATTGAGTCAGAAGTAAAAGCTAAAATGAGCTCAAACTATGATGTCAAAATTCTAACTCTGCGAAAACCACGACTCTTGGTGGTGGGCATGAAAGAGAAGTTGAGTGATAAGGACTTTGTACACTCACTTCAGTTGCAAAATAATTTGAGTGAGTTCAATTTAAAATGTACGCATACGTATATGTCGCCAAAGTCTCAGTGTTATAATAAATACAATTGTCGAAGTTGATAGCGTTGCCAACGCCAAAGTATAAGAGCGTGAAAAGTTAAATATCGGTTGGGATAAATGTCGTGTATTCCAATACTTTAGTGTAATCAGATTTTTTAATTGTTGTGGTTATAACCAATTGGCAAAATATTGTAAAAAAGAAAAAATTTGTATGAAGTGTTCAGATAAGCATGACGTAAGGGATTGTAGTAGTAAAAGTGAAAAATGTGTAAACTGCATTTATGCTAAGGCACATTTTAATATTGATATCGACGTAAATCATGCCGCTAATGATCCCAAATGTTCGTTTTATCGAAGGAAAATTAAAATCGCTGAAGAGAGCGTTGATTTTAAGCAATTATCAGAGCTAAGGTGCATTTATCTGAACATACAAGGGCTATCAAACAATTTTAGTGAACTTCAGTGCTTAGTTGAACAGAAAAACATAGACATTGTTACTGTATCGGAAACACATGCTACACCGGAGCATGACCCAAATGACATTCAACTTGATGGCTTGATGAATCAAGTCACACCGGTGGGGTCGCGTTTTATGTTAAAAATGATATGAAGTGTTCAATTGTCCGAAAATTCGTCTTTCCTATGGGACTCTGGTGTATAATTATTGAAGTGCAATCAAATAGAGGTTCTGTAATACATATGTGTACAATATACAGGTCCCATCTATTTGCTAAAAAAGATTTTTGCGAAGAATTAGAACAAATTATCGTAAATGTACAGCAGTACAATACGAACTTTGTAATGTTTGCTGACCTTAACATTGACTGGTTTGACTACCCTGATACCTATCGCAAACGTATTGCAGAAATACTAAATGATAATATCTGATAATATCTTAAAATATCCGAAGCGACAAGAATAACACCTACCTCAAGAACATTGATAGATTACATTTTGACAAACAATAAACAATTAGTAAGTGCAAATATTGACGCATGTTTAAATATAAATGACCACGAAACTATAGAAGTCAGGGTAAAAAGTATAAAAGAGAAAATATTAAGCAAGAAACGGATAAAATTTTGCCATTACAATAAAACTACTTTCGTCTCAAAGCTAAGGCTGAGCTCGTTATTTCTGGATTTTAAAGAGGACCAACCCTATAGTCTTAACTTATTAAGTGACTGTTTTCAAGCTGAAATTAAAAAGGTTATAAACTCTTTGGTAAAAATAAAATGTGTCCCCTTCGAAAATGCCGAGTGGTTTAGTATTGACCTGCAGCATGCTAAATCAAGAAAAATAGAGCTTTATAGAAAAACTCTGATTAGTAATAGGGAAGATGATTGGAGTAGATACAGTAATTTTAGAAACATATATAAACAAAACATTAGACAATTAAAAAAAGTATGTATTAAATAAGACGAAATACAATATTGTCGAAGTGCAATTTAATAACGGGATCAATACAAATGATAGAGCAATATTATGTGAAGAATTCAATAAATTCTTTGTGCAAGGCATACAAGAGCTAAACCAATCTGTGATCTTTTCAGAATAGGTTAATATAATCGAAGAGTGCAATATAGAATTTAAGTTTCGTGTTATCAATGTCCAGGATATCGTAAGTGCAATAGTACTTCTTAATAAGAAAAACGATTTTAACTTTGTCAGTATGTTAAAAGACTCCATAGATGTGATTGGTCGTGTTCTTGTGCGTATCATCAAAGTTTCGTTGTCCGCGGGTATATTTCCAGAGTCGTGGAAAGAATCACTTATTGTCTCGGTAAAAAAAGTGTGAGATGCTAAAACATGTAAAGAATACCGTCCAATAAATATGATGCCGATTTACTAAAAAATCTTAGAAAAAATTGTTCAAATCCAATTACAAGAACATCTTGAAAGTCAAAACATTCTGACAACCCATCAACCAGGTTTCAGACCAAACCATTCTTGTGAAACGTGTATTAACTATGTTTTCAGTGACTGGAAAGAAAATATTGACAAGAAAAATGTTATTGTTGCTGTTTTTTTAGACCTTAAGCGCGCGTTTGAAACGGTAAATCACGACATTTTGTTAAATAAATTGTTTAAATATGGTGTCAGATCATCTGAATTAAAATGGTTCACTGGTTCATTCATTGGTTCATTGGTTTCTTTCCGGAAGAACACAACGGACTAAAATTAATGAAAATATGTCATCCGCGATTGATACAAAATTGGACTACCGCAAGGGACTATACTTGGTGTAATTCTATTTCTATGTGAATGATATTATAAAAATTGTACAGTACTCGAAATTAATTCTTTTTGCTGACGATGGACTTTTGTATATTTGTTGTAAAGACGTCCAAGACTGTGTTTTTAAAATTAATAGTGACCTAAAAGCAATAAGTAATTGGTTAAAAATTAATCAGCTTATATTAAACACCGAAAACACTAAATGTATGTTCCTTATTTCTTTGTCTCAAACACCCCTACCTGTCGCGGTTGATAATGTTGAAATTGAACAAGTCGAAAGTATTAAATATCTTGGCATTATGCTGGACAATAAACTAACGCTAAATGTACACATTGATTATATCTGTAAAAAGATTGCAAAACAAATTGGTGTGTTAAGTAGAATAAGAAAAAACTTGTCATTAAACTGTGCGGTTAAAGTGTATAATGTAATAATCAAACCCTATTTCGAGCATTGTGGGAGGAGTGTCCTATTCGTTGCACCTCAATACCAAAAACACAAATTTCAAGTTTTGCAAAATTAAGCAATGCGTATACTACTTAAGTGTGACAAATATACCTCGACAAGTTTTATGTTAAATACACTATGCTGGCTAAATATTTATTCATAAGATTAAAACGGAATATGCCCAAAATACCTGAGCGAGAATTTAATTATAAACGACGGTACATCGTATAACCTAAGAAGTGAAGGCGATATAAAAATCCTAAGAACGAGAACAACAAAAGGACAACGGACTACCAAATAAATGGGTTATCAAGCTTATAATGATCTACCAACATATTTAAAAACAGAGACTAATTTATGTTCCTTTAAAAGAAATATTATTGACTTTGTAAGAGAAAACATAAAGTCAATGTGAAATAGTAACGCACTGTAAATTGCCCACTTATGCTCTTGTAAAGAGTAAGATTTATAAATATTGTAAAAAATTGTATATATTATAAAAATGGCTACCAGTGCCAAATAAAAAGATTAACTAACTAACTAGCTAAAAAATATGTATCTCTGAATCCAACCTGAGGTCTTTAAGAAGGGCATTAGTTGCTTAATGTCCCTAGCAAAAATCTCTTTAATTGAATTGATGAAGGATCTACCAAGCGCTCGCTATCTAGCTCTAGCAAGGGCCGAACAGGCGCAAAAGAAGCGTGTGAGGGTCTCCCTCTCAGCTGTGTTTTTGCAGCTGCGACGGTGTGAATGATGTGGGATGCCTAGCTTAACGGCATGGGCTTCAATCGCCCAGTGTCCTATACAGACCGCCACTAGTCTAGCAAGATCATGACGGGTTCGCCGAAGGAGAATTTTTTGTTTTTGATTGTTCGTATTCAGGCAATATTTTCCTTGATGTTTCAGGAAGTCAGACTAGCCTATCAAAGGTTTCCTGCTTCAAGGAAGTGTGAGGATTTAACAGCCCGAACTACATGTAGTGAGACGAAAACCTCCCCTACAGGCGATTGCTGAAGGGCAGATCCCTGCCTAGCAAGTTCATCGGCCCTCTCATTACCTGGGATGTCACTGTGACCGGGAACACATATAAGGGAAATGAGCTCGCCTTCTAACGATGCTATTTCAGCTCGGCTTTCCTGTACTAATTTTGAATGTGAAGTAAGGGAAGCAATAGCTTTAAAAGCTGCTTGGTTATCATTGCATATGGCAAACTTCTGACTTGGCAGGATATTTGGATGTATTTTGATTTTCCGCTTGGAAAACGCTGGAATACTATAGTCTATAGGCTTTATAGTTGTTCAGAGATTTTGAGAACACACCCTCACCGACACCGCCGCCCATCTTAGAGCCGTCAGTGTAGATTGTCTAGCTTAAATCCTTGCATATTTGCACACTATTTCATTCCGCTCTTTCTGTGATTAGACTGTTAAAGTTATTTGCTGGATAAATTCTGGGGACCGTAAAGTCCGTTGGTGATGATTCCAATTCTCTGGGCATGAGATCAAGTATAGTGCCATGACCATATGGTTTTGAAGTTCAGTATCCAGACTCTCTGAACCTGATATTCCTGTGTGCTGAAGTGTTTTTAATGTGTAGGTCCAAAGATAGGAGATGCATCATTACCATCGAAGCGTCTGATGGAGTCGATCGCAGAGCGCCTGTGGTACCTATATATGCTGTTCTCTGTACCTTGTTAAGTTTAATGACGTTTTTTTTCCTTAGGGCTGGCCACCATACAAGTGATTTATATGTAAGAATCAGACGAACCACCGCCGTGTACATCCATAGGATCAACTTTGATTGGAGACCCCATATTTTGCAAAAGGATCTACTGCAGGCGAAAAAAGTTATGCACGCCTTCTTAACTCACTGATCAACGCTTAGCTTCCAGCTGAGTTTAGGGTGTAATATAACACCTTGGTACTTACGCTGGTAGACAGAGAAAGCGTTTGCTCGTTCAGGGGGGGTCTGAAGCTGAGTATCTTGGTTTTAGTAGGGAAGAACATCAGTTCCGTTTTGTTTGAGTGGATAATAAGATCGCATTTTAAAGCCCAGGTGCAAACTTTACCCAGTGTGCCCTCCATGATCTCACTGATCACAGCCGGAAACTTTCCGGATACTAAGATCAACATATCATACGCGTAGCCAACTACTTTTACCCCATCTCTGCCAAGTTTCGTAAGAATGTTGTTCATGACAACTCGACAGAGAAGAGGAGAGATTACACCGCCCTATGGTTTACCCCTGCTAGCAAATTTGATTATATTCTTATTTCCTAGCGTTACTTGAATGCACCGAGTGCTTAGCAAGGTAACAATCCATTGACATAGAAAGCTCTGTTAAGAGATTTCTCAAGAGTATGCACTACTTCATGGAGAGCCGTTTCTTCCGATCTCCCCTTGGAATTTGGATAGGGATGTTTCTACTATAGACTCCTCTATAGAATTTGTTCGAGAACCTTCAAAATAAATGATGTATGCGCTTTTATGTCCACGTCTACCCATCTTAGGGATGAAGACTACTCGAACTTGCCGCCATGAATCGGGGACGTGGTTGTTAAGGATACAGCTTCAATAGACGTGGTTGTTAAGTATACAGCTTAAATAGTTCGGCATAAGCCATGGAATTGCTAAGTCTTGCAATTTTTGCAGCATAATGGACGAAACTTTTTATGGATCATGAAGCTTTTTCAGAAGTAATGAGGGACGTGATATTTTCCCAAGAGAACAAAATGAGTCGATAGCTTCAGCTACGCGTTCGACATGCGGGGAAATGAGTATGAGATTCTGAGGCTGTAAGGCTGTGTAAGGCTACATACACTTAAAAATCTCATTCATGGCTTTATTTATGTAATCTGAAGTATCGTTTCAGTCCGTTTGGGTTTTATAAGATGGCCTGAAAAATTATTCATGGCATTCATCGTGGGCAATATCTGTCGCCGATGCAGATTTATTGTTGCTTTTCTTAGGATGAACTATGTCCAAGTTAAAGAGCAATGTGTGTTAAAACACGTTAGGTTTTTGAAAATCCACCGTTTTTTGGAGCTCATATTTGGACAACGTTTAGGAATAGGTAAAAAGTAAACAAGATCAAAGTCTTAGGGAATTTCATCAGCTTTCATAATTAACATATCTCCCGGTTTTTTAACATCTGATGCTTGTGAAAGCAATTATTTCTCAATAATTGGATATGATGTTTGCCCTAATACAAATGAAGTTGGAGTGGCAGTTTTCGCGTGAGATTCTTTGGAGTATGATCAAATTTGTCAAAACCTGTCAATGGCAGATTTCATACAAATCTCATATTTTATATGAAGCGATTCACATGGTTTTATTTGCATCTATAGACTACACTCGCATGACTTGCAATCTTTTATTATTCTTTAAAATGTAATTCTCAAGATAACTACCAAAGGGAATTGAAAGCCATAAATTGTATAATCAATTCGAATCCCGCAATGATTGCACACAAATTGAATGACTTTTATTAGAGCCACATATGATATTCCTCGAGATTGGAGATCTGCTGGATTTTACCTGGAAGAGAAATGATGCCACTGTGTCGCCAACGAAAATTCCTGAATTCTTGCCACTCGATTAGCCACATACGTGTAGAGCGATGACGACGTCGAATTGATTCATGATAGCGCGCCTTGTGACTCTGGTTGTGAGTTCAGCGCAATAATGCAGCACATAATTAAAGTCACGGGAGAGCTTGTTGTTTCACGGGAGCTATGCGTGATTTTGCACAAAGGAGTCTTACTAAAATGGTTCGATCCTTGTGAGTTGAACGCAGATACACAGCTGCTCCATATGCTTGTTCTGATGCATTCACAAATGTGTGGATTTGTACAGCTGTTGGAATTTTTTGCCTGAACATGTGTCTGGGAACCTTGGCCTGATGGAGGGTTAATAGGGTGTTTCTGAAGGTTACCCATTCTTCTCTCAGGTGTTCGGGGAACTCGTCATCCCCACGACAATTTGAGGTGCCATAGCTGTTGCTTGAAGATTTTGGCCTTGACAACCACTGGACCAAAGAGTTCCAATGGATCAAAGCTCCGTGCGATATCAGAGCTAACTGTTCGTTTCGTGTGAACAGAAATGTTGGTTAATTGGGCTCTTCCACATAATTGGCCTGATTTTGGTTGCCAAATCAGACCTAACGTTTTAATGGTGCAGTGAACTGATTCACTAAAGTCGAGCCTGATTTCTTGATCCTCTGCTGGGAGGTCCTGGAGTAAGGATAGATGGCTTGTACACGATTGCGCAGCTTAAATCCAGCGCTATGGAGTAGAGAATTTACTTGGGATTATGCCTACTTTGCTAGTGGGATACTATCCGCTCCGCTAATGCAGTCGTCTACATAAAAATTATCTTGGAGTATTCGGGCTCCGACTGGATGTATGATCTTATTTTGGACTGCTAAATGTTGTAAGCATTTAATGGCCAGATACGGTGCTGATGATGTTCCGTAGGTAACGGTTTTCAGTTGGCAGTACTTGATCTCCTCAGTTATCCGTCTTCTCCATATGATCACCTGATACATTTGGCTATCTTCATGGATCAGTATCTGCTTGTACATCTTGTCGATGTCGGCTGTAAAAACATACTTGTTCAGTCGAAACTGAAGGATAATAGACACGAGTTTACTTTGGACTGTGGGTCCGGGTGAAGAATGTCGTTGAGCGACAACCCGTATGACGTTTGTGCGGATGAGTCAAACACTACCCGAAGTTTGGTTCTGCTACTGTCTGGCTTCAAGATGCAATGGTGTGGAATGAAAAGATGTGCTCTACTGATGGCTTCGTTTTTTGGTCTCTTGCATGTACTGCAGAGCTTCATATTCATCCACAAACCTTACGTAATCTTCCCTTAGGATCGGGTTTTTATTGAGTCGTCTCTCCAGGAATAAAAATCGGTTTAGAACTGTTTGTTTGGAGTAACCTAAGGCTGTCACATTTTCTCGAAACGGTAGTCGTTAGATAAAGCGATTAGTTTCAGATTTCGACACATTTTGCGTAAAATGTGTCTCACAGTATCTTTCTGTTGAAGTCTTGGCGTGGTTTCAAAATCGTCAATCCTCCAGAAAATTTCAATAAGTTCGTTCGTGGGGTCTTCTGCTCAGAATATCCTGCAGGTCGATGTGCCATGTCTCCAAATTTTTCCAGCTACGACCCAATTCACTCATATCAAAGCAATTCACGCATAAATGTCTTCCCTGGCTCCACTTTAGTCTTTCCGATACAGACATCTTAAGGAATTTCTTGCAGTCGTAAATCGGATGTCCTTTAATGCCGCACACCTTGCAGCATTCGGTGTTCGATATGGCGACGGTTGTTACTACTCTGGCCTTGTCCCTTCGTCCCACAGCTTATAATTATTCGAAGCGGTTTTTCAAGAATTTTAAGAACTCGCCTATTGACTGAAGTTCTCGAGGGCTTTGCAGTGATTGCTCGTACAGAAGGTGGCTTTGTCGATCCAGTTTCTTGATAAGCAGGTGGATGAGTAGTGGAACGCAGGAGTCCGTCTCAATACCCAGCGCCTTTAGTGCCAATAGGGATTCGTGAATGGCGTTATGAAATTGTCTGATTGACTTCATTTATTTATTTTGACTATTTGGGTTCTATTTGACAGGGATGATGAGAACCAATTTAACTCTTTATTTTTTATACCGTATCGTTTGAGTTTCTGTAGTAGAATAATGTAGTAGAAAGTTTCGGTCAATCGTTTCAAAGGCCCTTTTAAGCTCCAAAAAAACACAGTTCACTATCTTTTTTTTTTGAAAACTCTTCCTTTCAAACCGTAAGGAGTAAATCAAAAGCACTTTCACATGAGTGATTTTTTCTAAATCCTGATTGAATGTCTGTTATTAAATTGTTTTCTTCAAAAAATTGTTAAGTTGTTTAAATATTATTTTTTCGAAGACTTTCTCATAAACGGGCAACGCGTTCACCGGTCTAAACTCTTCGCACACGTGTATTAGCTTCTTTGTCAATAGGCGTAACTACTGATTTTTTCCACGAGTTCGGAAATATACTGGATTCAAAAGAATAATTTGTTATTTTTTTTTAATGCGGCTCCTATAATTTCGAAGTAATCAAGCTATCTTTGCGTGCACATAAAGTAAGAGTCTCTTTTCTTATTTATCTCTTAAAGAGTAAGTCGAATGTCTTATTCGATTCGAATGATATATTCGATTCGTTTACGTTTGTATTGAAAGGCACATGTTGAAAAGAGTTAACAATTTCTTTGACACTTTCAACAAAAAGCTTATTAAAATTGTTAGCAATTGATTTTTTATACCCTTAAGTATTTGTTTCTTGCATTTTTGTAAGCTATCCAATCTTCCTCAGTATTCACAACCGTTGCCGTACCGTATTTTATAATCTTGTCCTTTCTCAATCTTGTGTATAAATTATTGAACCACTCTTTCCCGTTATCGAATTCGCACTTTTTTCTCAAAAACGTTGAAATAGTTTCTTCAAGCCCTTCTAAAAAAAGTTCGCCCATACGATTTATGTCGTTGTTGTCATTAATAAACGTTAGTTTACTATTTTTAAGGCATTGAGAAATGTGTTTTTATTAAAAACTATCTGAGTTGTCCATTTACTCTGCTTATATGTTATATCCCTTTTCTTATTGCTTATAGTTGCCAATAGAGACTCGTGATCGCTGATCCTTAATTTACTAATCGGAGCAGCTTCCACGCATTTACTGTTGGTTATAACGTAATCCTGTTTCATCATTTGTACACATGCATTATCTTTGATAATTTTATCTATGCGCTTTCTATACGTGTCTTGAGTTCGAAACCAATCAACATTAAAATCCCCCAAGACTATTACATCATCCTTTCATGCACAGATCTCCTTCATAAGTATTGCAAATTCATCACAGAACAAAACTTCAGATGAACTAGATGATCTATATACTCCTGCCACTATACACGAGTAGTTATTATTATTAACGCGATTTACTAACCATCAAAAGTTCATACCGTTAGCAAAGGTTTTAATATTCTTAACCTCAAGTTCTTGTTTTGTGTATATTAAGACACCACCTGTACGAGTTCACATACTGTTACCCTTCGATAAGTTATAATAATCTAATTGAAATTCATAGTCATATACACACTCTGTAATGTGTGTTTCTGTCGCGATTATGAAATCATAATTTTTATTTATTAATAATGTCTTCAGCTCATCTAAATTGTTGATTAGCCCTTGAATGTTCAAGCATAGCACAGTGATTGACTTTGGTTGGTAGTAACAAATTTTTTTAATTTTTTCTCCGAGTATCATCAGGTAAACGGGACAGATTTTATCACGAGTTGAGTGATTTTCGTTGAGTCCAAGGTTAAGCCTTTTGTTCATGTTTACACAATTTATACACTTGTTTATTGTTTCCTTCGCACGTTCGGTACTGTTATGGTTTTCTAGACACTTTATGCATGCTTCTTCATTCCTGCACTCCACCGCTTCGTCTATTTCTATTACTGCGTTATACAATTTGTAATTGTTTACCGTTGTTTCGTAATACTTTATTAATTTAATCTCCTTTTTTCCAAAAACTTTATTTTGTTTCTTTAATTTTTCGATCATTTCTTTTTCATTATTAACAAATTTAATTTTGTATATTTTGATTCTTGGTTTAATTTTATTCGGTAACTTAATTTCGTATTTTTCGCCCATCTGTTCCTCTATAGCAAATTTTATTTTATTTCTTTCTGTTTGATTTTCACTTTCAATTAAAACAACTCCACAAGGTTTGATTTCTATATTTGTAATTTTTAAATTTTTAGGATCCATTTTTTCAATTAAGTCCTCTTTGGTTTTATGACCGTGTTGTTTTTCTTTCGATTTTATTATAAGCGGCAACTCTTTTCTTATTGCAGGAACTTTTTCACCACCTATGTTGAAACTCTTTTTTTTTGACATCAGCAAATGTCAGTTTGCCTCCCGTTGCTATTTGTTTACTTGCGGTTGTTGTAATTTTTTTTATTTCATTGTATATGTTAACATTACTGTTTCTTAATTCCGCTCGAATTTTTTCACTTTCATTACCGAAACTTTCAGAGGCGTGGCTTAACATTTTGATATGGTTAACACATTTTTCACAAATTTCCTGCGCGGTCTTCATGTTATTGATTCTTTTAGTATATCTGTATTCTATCGCCTCAAGCAAATTTTTAATTTCACTTTCATTCTGTTTCGTAGCCCAATAATCCGATGAATGAGTGCTGATGTGAGGGCTCTTTTATTGCTGAATCAATCATGTAGCGTTTTCCAATCTATCTGGTAATTGTCTTCAGTCAACTTAAGGTGCCCCAATAATCGCTCCGCATCGCCAGACACGTTTGCCTTTAGGTACCACATTTTTTGAATTGGAGGCAATGGCTGCTGGTGAATTATTTTCCTAAAGATGTCTGAAAATGTTTGCCATTTCAGGTCATCTCCGTCAAATCTGGGTATCGACATCTTCGGCAGTTAAATTGCAGGGTGATCAACTTCCTTCTTTGAAGTGTCGTTGTGATTGTTTGTGTTTGCTTTTCCCAATAGAGCTTGGTTCCTGAGAGCCTCTGTGTCTAATTTGGTTATACCCCTCCGCTACTGGGTCCTCAACTGTTTCTTAAATCGAGTAATGAAGTTCAATTTGACTCCAGGTTTGAACGAAGAACTAACAGCGCTCGCGAGATTGGCCAATAAAGTAATGGAGGTTGTAGATTTCGGAAACATCATGATTCCATTCTTAAACCTCAACAGACATGTCATTGCAACAATAAATCCATCTGTTTTCCAGCCAGATACATGAGTTGCTAAAACATCCAGACTTTAGGAATAGCCGTCGCAATCGAAGTCGCAATTACAAGCAATTTTCCAACTCTGGTCGCCGCCGTTCGCGAGAAAACGAGGCTTTTTGCTGGTTCACATAGACTCTATTTTCGAAATGACGGATCCCTGCTATGAAGTTATAGTTATGGAAGACTACAATCTACCACACCTGCCAAATCTGATGATGACTCTCATTTCAATGCTACTAATGCAATATCGGAGAAGGAGATCCTCTTTGTCGAATGTTGCACATAATCATCATTCTCAAACTGAAAGCTCTTTGTTTCCCCGCCGGCTTTATTAATTGGATAAAGTCCTACTTAGAAGATCGTAACGTTGTTATTTTCAGATCCTCAAAATCTAATCCATTTATGGCCACTTCAGGAGTCGTTCAAGGAAGCCACGTTGGTTCCATGATCTTCATTCTAACTATTAACCTCATCATCCACAACTCGTATATTTCAATTTATGCCGACGACATAAAAATATATATGCATATATCATCTCCTGCTGACTACCTCCTCCTGCCAGATGATCTGAGTAGATTTTCAATTTGATGCCAAAATAACTTCCTAGATCTCAACATTAGCAAATGTCAAGCTATTACATATACCCGTTGGCGTTTACCACAGTCCTCCAGAACCTACTTCATCTACAATCAACCTATTCTATTAGTCTCTTCTCTCCGGGACTTGGGTATAAGCTGTGATAGGGATCTCAATTCTCGCACGCAAATGGATTCCATTATAAGCCGTACCAACTCCGCCCTTGGCTACGTTAAGTGATGGTTAAAAAAGGTCCTAAGCCACTGCGTCACCAAAGTACCTTACATTACTTGTGTCTTATTATGAAACACTAGTCCGTCGAATTGAAGCTGTTCAATGCCGGTTTCTAGGGAAAACAGCTTTAGTCTCCCTCCATACACCCAACGCTTGCAACTTATCAATCTACTTGCTTGCGCTTGCGCATCGCCGTGACATCGCAGATATTTCTTTTCATTCACCAACTCTTAACCGGTATCATCGACTGTCCCACGCTGCTTCAGAATGTTGTGGAAGGCCAATCCCACGCAGGATATTTTTAATTTCCACCTCAACAGATACATGCTTAAAAATGTCCCTTCCTATCAGCTGCTACATCTACCTTATCCTTAGTTATAAGTTAGTTTTAAGTGTAGTTTGTATTAAGCAAAGTTCGGTGTGTACCCCGGCTATAAAAAAATAAAAAGATAAATATCAGTCACAGAAAGTTCGGCGAAAGTGTAAAAATTGTTTTCAGCCAACGGTAGCGGAATCAAAACTTTTGGCAAGAAATGTTTAACAATCGATATGGGACTACGGCGTTCTTTTACGACGCTACCCTCAGGAGCTAGAGCAACGGCAGAAATGATCACCGAGCGTCATTTTTTGCCCGGTATGCGCAAGGACATAGCCGCCTTCGTCCGGTGTTACCTGTGCTGTCAGAAGAAGAAGATCCAGAGACACAACCGAACACCATTAGCTGTGTACACGCTGCATCGATCGCTTTTCCCCTTGGCCGGAGGCCTTCCCTTTGCCGGATATGTCAGCCGAGACGGTTGCTAAGACATTGGTTGAAGAATAGATAATATATATATATCCATCCGATATCCGATGTCTGATATAACGCATATTCGGTATTCCGCTAGGAATATCAACAGACCTGGGAAGACAATTTGAGAGCACCATATTCAGAGCATTGACAAGATTATTCAGTATTAGACACCTCAAAACCAAACCATATCACCCGCAAGCTAATGGAATGATCGGCAATACGGTGAACAAAAGTCAAAACTGGAGACTGTGGTTGTCTTTGGTCCGATTTTATTTCCTCTTAACATAAACTACCTATTCATTTATCCCTCGCAGATAAACCAACTGTTATTGCAGATAATCTCGGTATGGCATACGCTTCAGTCAGCCCTTTGAGCTTAATGGCTGAATTTAATAATTCAAATGGATATCCATTTGATGAGAAATTGATTTTCCAACATCATTTTTGCCGAGGTGAATGAGGATAGAAAAATAGAGATCAAAACAAAGAAAACAACAATATAAGTCTCCAACGTGCTTCCCCTTCATCCCGTGCCGACCGTCACCATGGAGCAGCGTACGCAGTGAGTGCGTACGGTAGAAATCATTGTTTGTGCATTGCGGTGGCAAATTAAAAGAATGGACATTGCGGCGGCTATTCAAAAGAATAGACAATTCACCACTATATCGGCTGTGTGTCACCGTTCGCTGAGGCTTCCGCAAAAGGGCAACAAGAGCGATGGCAAAGGCCTTGACCATGACCGAGGTTTCATTCGAGGGCTACGAGGACGCAGCTTTCATTCGAATTTTCACCGCCGTCTACACTAGCTGTGTTGAGTACATAAAATCGTTATATTTAAAATTCGGTTGGGTGTCTCTTGTTCACGCACTTGGGTTTTTTTGTGATCGAGTCCTTCGAGCCGGATCCTTAATTTATGCTTAAGGTGCAAAAAACAATAAATCAAGACAATAAAGACAAAGTGAAAACAGTGTTCCAGTGCGTGAAAATAAAATTCAAAGTTAAATCCAAGTACAATTCAAGTGCTAAAGTTGGTACGGTCGCGTGTGATATTGTTCCTGAGGAAGCTGAGTCTGGAGAATCTGGTGTAGTGAGGGAGCAACGCTTTCAACAGGTGTGTGGCATTTTTTTATAACTTTTATTTTTTAATTTACTGATCGTTGATCAAATTAAATATATATCGTGTGTTGTGTGGTAAATATAAAAAATGGGCAATATGAGTAAGGGCAGAATGGGAAATCTCATCGATTCGATGCGAAATATCGCGCTAGAATTGAAGTCTGATTATGAGGCGTAATTAGAATAAGGAAAAGTGAGTAAATCTGTTCACATGACTGACGCTCTTTTGAAAAATTTAGAATTGTCGTTCGAGGAAACTAGAGGTCTACATCAAAAAATTGTTGCAGCTCCAACGGAAGAATCGAGAGTTAAATAGGAATTGACTGTTAATTGAATTGTTAATGAACTGTTGAATTGAAGTTAAAGGAACTCTACTATGAATACTCGTCTAAGTTAAGGGCTCAATAACAGGCTACAGATGCACAACATCAGTCGCAAAGTTTTTTGAATGCTTCAATAGTTGGATTGAAAGCACCAACTTTTGACCTTAAGCTCCCACCTGCTCCAAGATGCGGTTCCTTAAAGATAATCAATTCAAATTGCTCTTCGACCAACCAAAATTGTCGCAAGAATCTTCAGAGGGTATCAAGTTGCTCTTAGATACCACCAACGAAGCGAAACATTCGTTCGAAAATCTGGGCGTTCCAGTGTCATCGTGTGAGATGTTCTCATATTCCACGCTGTACAAAAGTTGCCACTTCTAACTAGAAGTCTTTGGGAATCAACCATTTCTGCTTACGTCGATTATCCAACATACAGCGTCCTGGAGGATTTTTTACTCATGAGGTCTAGAACTTTAGACATCTTAGGACAGTCCTCAGCAATTTCCACTCATAGCAAAGAGAAAAAATCACCGATGGGTAAAATTCGTACACACAACTCCACCATTTCCAAATGTTCTATGTGTCAGGGCTCGCATTCAATTAGAAATTGTTTTAAATTTAAGGCATTGAACCCAAAATGGCGTGAGGAACTTGTCAAAAGGAACAAATTATGTAACAATTGCCTATCAAGTGCACATTTGACTCAAAATCGCAGTAGCACATTTAGTTGTTTAGTATGGAAGCAAAAACATCATTCATTGTTGCACGTCAACCAGCCATAGAATGCAATGAATGCTATTGAACCGATTTCGACAGTGGCTAGTCAGCTACCTGCTCATCAAACTTCCTCTTCCGTTCAAACTTCACAGTCAGAACCATCAGAGAATTCAACCTCGTCCAACAGAATAGCTTCAGCACACAATACGTACATAGCCGAAAACAGAAACCCTCTAACTGTTCTTCTGGCAACTGCACTTATAAGGTTGTCACACCCGCTGGCCAACCCTAGTTGCTGCGAGCACTACTGGATCCGGGATCAGAGGCTTCCTTCAAATCTGCATAAGGAAAGGAGCTACGTCAACATATTAGTCGTTGGAGAAACCAACACCGGTGTCTCGAAACATAGAAACGCCTACCTGGGCTCACCTCCAAAACTTTCAGCTCGCTGACCCGACGTTGAACAAGACAAGCAAAATCGATATTTTGCTCGGAAGCGACGTATATCCATCAAACGAACCAGGCACCCCCATGGCTCCGAGGACTGACTTTGGATGGGTACTCTCGGGTTGCATCTCTCTCAACAATCGAACTTCGATCACATCCCTGCATACAACAACTGAAAGCTCTGGACCTGATCTGCAAAAGATGCTTCTTAAGTTCTGGGAACTTGAACAAGTAGCAAGGAAGAAGATGCTGTCGGAAGAAGAAGAACAATGTGAATTGCACTTTTGTAGAACACATCAGCGTCAAGCCGATGGAAAATATATAGTTCAGCTTCCATTCAAGGAAGGTACACGTCCTGGATTAGATTTTTCTCATAAATCCGCTCTTGTCAGATATCTGCAACTGGAAAGAAAGTTCCAAACAAACGCGTCATTCCATGCAGAATGCAGATAGGGCTTCAACGAATACAAGGAGCTTGGACATATGACTGAAATAGACCCTACGTCAGTAAAACAGGCTCATTATTACGTGCCTCATCACGCTGTGTTGAAAGAAACGAGTTCTACAACAAAATTGCGCATTGTTTTCGAGGCGTCTTGCAAAACATCTGACGGCACCTCTCTCAATGAATATCTTTTAATTGGCCCACGGTTACAAGATGAAATTTTTACTCACATTGTGCGTTTTCGAAAGCATAAGGTCGTGTTTGTAGCAGACATCAACAAAATGTACAGGCAGATCTGGGTTCCTGCGGAAGATGCTGTCTATCAACTCATCCTGTGGAGAGATGAAGAAGGGAAGGGGTCAAGACGTGCCGACTTAACACCGTCACGTTTAGCACCACCGCGGCACCATATAAAGCCGTTCCACGGCATCCACGGCATCCACGGCGCGGATACAGAAAACAAGGCTCTGGAGATGCAACGTCAACTCATCACCACATTGAATCGCGGAGGTTTCCCATGGGCCAGTAACAGCGAGCGGTTGTTAGCAGAGGTTCCAGATGAAGAAAGAGAGGTTCAGCTTCCTCTATCATTCGACGAAGGCAATGCGATAAAAACCTTAGGGATTCAATGGCATCCTGGTAGGAATATTTTCTCTTTTAAGGTAAATCTTTCAGATTCCAGGAGAACAACGAAACGAACTATCTTATCAGACATTGCCCGTTTGTACGATCCAATGGGTTGGATTGCTCCTTGCGTTATCGTCGGCAAATTATGCAGGACCTTTGGAAACAGCATCAAACTTGGGACAGTGAACTCCCAGCTGCAATTGTTTCTAAGTGGTATGATCTGAAAATGGAGCTCAAGTCCATTAATGACGTTGAGATTCCTCGTTGGATAAATTTCACCAACGAATCGTTAATTGAAATCCACAGATTTTGCGACGCCTGTGAAAAGGCATACGCCGCAGTGGTGTATGTACGAACAATTTACGCAAACGAAACAAAACCTAGACTCCTTTTGTCAAAAACTAGAGTCGCGCCCCTAAAGTGTAAATCATTGGCACGCCTGGAATTATGCGGAGCTCTTCTTTAAGTGCAATTATTAGTGCACACCATAAAAACTATGGAATTCTATAATGCCAAAACATTTGCCTGGTGTGATTCAGAAATCGCACTCGCTTGGATCGCACCGTACATCCGCACCACCTTGGTCGCCAATCGAGTGGCAGAAATTCAGGAGCTTACAGATCCCAATTGCTGAAACCATGTAGCCTCTAAGGACAATCCAGCAGATTCAGCGTCGAGAGGACTTGCCCCGAGAGATCTCCTTACCAACCAGCAATGGTGGTATGGCCCTCAGTTCCTGCAAACTTTTGATGAAAAATTGCATCCGTCATATTCAGTTAAAAACACTGACCTGGAAATGAAAACCTCAGAGATTAAATAGATATTAAAGCCTACAGCGTTAATTGCGAACGACAGCGTATCGGCTACGTTTTATCAACAACGCTCGAAAAAATTCAGCACGTTTATCTGGACCACTTACAGTCGAAGAAATGTCATCCGCCCGAATGCGATTAATCATCATCGTCCAACGAGAGACATTCGCCGAGAATGCAACGATCCTCAACTTTTCCAACATCATTTTTGCCGACGGGAAATAAAAAAAAATCAGCATGCAAATCGCCATCTGCAAAACACTAATGAGGACAGAAAAATAAAGATCAAAACAAAGAAAACAACAATGTAAGTCTCCAACGTGCTTCGTCTTCATCCCATGCCGACCGCCACCATAGAGCAGCGTACGCAGTGAGTGCGTACGGTAGAAATCATTGTGTGTGCATTGCTGCGGCTATTCGAAAGAATAGACAATTCACCACTATATCGGGTGTGTGTCACCGGTCGCTGAGGCTTCCAAAAAAGGGCAACAAAAGCGATGGCCAAGGCCTTGACCATGACCGAGGTTTCATTCGAGGGCTACGAGGAAGCAGCTTTCATACGAATTTTCACCGCCGTCTACACTAGCTGTGTTGATTAAATAAAATCGTTATAGTTAAAATTCGGTTGGGTTTCTTTTGTTCACTCACTTGGGTTTTTTTTGTGATCGAGTTGTGGCAAATCTCTAGATCCTTTTTTTTCGAGCTGATGTCCTTGCAGCGCACTGAACATAAACGTACTGTAAGCAGCAAAACTAAATTAATGTATTTCAGCTTAAAGATTCAAGAACCATTTGATTCTGAAATTTCATGCTCAAAATTGTTTAAAATACAAAATGGTAAATTGAACTTGTACTGAACATGAGCACTGAGTGGCATACGATGAGATGGGGCAAATTGTAATCCTTATTGTTTTAAAGTAGGAATAGTAAAGGAAGTTAATTTAAGTACTTAGGTATCTTAAGAAACTTTAATTTGAACTGGTCAATGAAAATTTTGAAACCGAAGCAGTATACGCGCTCTACTGTCGCAAATTTTTACCAGCTTAAAAAAAGGTCGAACAACCTATTTTGGAATATGTCTTTCTAAACTGCAGTACGGCACTAGCTGTTGGGGAGGCGCCTTCGAAGAAAAAATTCGCCATTTGGTCATTCTGCAGGAGTGTATCATAAGAAAGTGTTATAGATTACTCAGACGCCCACACTCTTCGGAACCAAATAGAAAAATACGTAAATATTCATAATTTCCGTACCTCGCATTATAGAAACTTCTACAGCGTGGTGTCTCATAATACCTTTCCATTAACTATTCGCTGTATGGGGACAATAACTTTATTGTAAAAACTATTCAGGTGGGGCTTCTTGAGTTTTATCACAACCAAGTTCAGATTTCGATGCTGATTTTTTATTTATGAAATTGCATTTAACACTTATTTCGAAATACTTATGTCATTATCTATTCATGAAATAATTTTGAAGGATGATTTTTAGTATTTAAGAAAAAAAAATGTATTTTTTTAATAAAAGAATAATGATGAAAAAATAAAATAAAAAAAATTGCCGTCAAGGTTTTGTTAATATCAGTTACTAGCTTTGTAAATATGTGCACTGACCAATGCATTCTTTTGAATCCAAAATTAATGCCGCTGTATTAATTTGGTAAGATGAATTTCAAATTCCTTCCCAATTATATAAGAGGAAAAAATTAATATTTGCCAATAATTTGGGACGTAAAGTTGTTTAGCAAATGACTAAAAATTTTATACTTGTTATAGTTTATGTAAGGGCTTTAGTTAATTGCTTTCTTAGAAAACAGAAGCAGCGCTATGCACGAGTTATTCTTCGTGTGATCTCAGCGCTGGTATAATTCTTTTTGTTTACAGCGGAGCCTGGGTAGACAAAGTCTGACTAACGTTAAAGTTCTAACTGTCTATGGTAACATTCTGATCCAGACTTCGGATTTGGGTGTCCTTTCTTGATGACAGAAAATGCTTGCAGCCAAACCCATTTTGACTGTTTCTGTCTCAACACTCATAAAAGCACTCAACCCGATTATACAATTCCTGTGGACAGAGCTTTAAAAGATAGTGCCTGTAGTATTGATATGGAACTTTTGCATTACTGTTTCAAGTATGATGTTGAAGAAATCGCATGTTGGTGTATCACCTTGTCTTTTTTGACATTATGTCGGTCTGCCGAACTTAATGGAGCAGCTTGTGTTGTCTATCGTAATCATACACAAACGGACGGACTTGGCGCAGTTGCCAAATCTAGACATGGCCTTTGGTACTGTCAAAAACAACCTAGAAATTGATAAAAAGGTTGTAGGTGCCGATCAAGAGCTCCTTCATTATGTTGTTATTTGGTTAATGGTATACTTTTCTGGAAGAAAGATACATTGATATGGACCTATGAAGTTGTTGACAAACGGCTTCAGATGTTCACATAATATGATGTTTTGGGCAATCTTGAGGAGATTGATTTTCGTAGTGACCACAGTGCTATTAACATTGTACGGGAGTTTTGTTTGAAAAACAATTAACCCAACAGCCCGAAACAGCACCTAGAAGAATGAGACGAAGATCCTCAGGCGGCGGCCCCAGCATGTCATGATAATGACAGTGTGACAAAATTTATTTACTTGCACGCATTTTAATCGCCCTCAACACATTGTCGTATTGCCGTCTGGATATTTTGTTTTATTCTTTATTTGTTGCAATTCAATGCATGTAAATTTGTACAGTTAGCCTTATATTAGTATTTAAGACCTTAGAAAAAAAATGAATCAGTTCAGTTCATTTGGAAACAACACAAGACAACTTTTTCTTTTTATGGCTTACCCCCATCAGTGAGAAGGGGTCATCATTAATAATTATCATAATCATAACAAGCCCTAAAACCACTGTCACGTCATCTTGCGGCCCAGAAAATCAAGGCACACTCATAATACAATCTACGAAAGTGAAACCGAAATGTTTTGGGAGGATGTCCACATATAATCGACTTCATTCAGTAAAGTTAACGCAACCACAATAGAAGTATTAAATAAACAAAAACTCAAACACTACCACTTCCAGATTAAACAAGTAATATTACAGTTCCTACAAGAAAAAAACATTGCGACACAATCTTATGGAATATACACTTTTACCAATCATCTCCGTCATATCAAAGCTCATTTTACTGGCCTTCTTTACAAGGGCCTACAGGATACTCAACATGAACAATCAAGAAAACACCAGCAAAGTTATCACACCAATGATAGCTGAGTCAGCACACGCGCAACGAAGCTATCGGTTGGAATTAAAAATATATAAGCTGTGTCAGCACACTCTCCGGCTAATTGGCGGTCATGAGTGTTGTTGAGATATATTAAGTCGCAACAAATACCAACAACAGCGAACAACATCTAACCGACAATGACCTCACAACAATGTTTGATACTTTTTCTTTATTCATTCACGTAATCATTTTATTCTGTAATTTTTTTTTCTCTGTTGTTACTCACATGTCGCATTGCAATTGGATACATTTTCATTAATATGGGGTTTTTCTAATTGCAAAATAAATCCAACGCAACTAAGCTGCAAGCTGCATATGAGATGGACAATCAGTTTCTTACGACGGGCAACTGGCAAGACGAAGACGAGAACGAAGGCAACAAAATAAGAAAGACGAAGACGCGCAATAAATACTTACATGCTAAATTAAAATATTTGTTCTAAACTATCTAAAATTGTTCTACTAAATTGAATTAAATTATAAAGCTACTTTCTATAAATAAACATTGAATTCTACATGGGGGCTCAACCGGGATGGTAGCTTTCTCTCTTAAACAGTTCAATTAAAATCAAATTCGGTTAAACGACAAAAAAAAATATTTCATCGGCAGTATATCGGCTGATCTCACGCGAGTTACAATCACAACTCCCTCTTCAACAACAACAACAACTGCAACCCATTCCACAACACCTTACACAGCAACAACAGCAACCTCAGTTCACCAAAACAATGTCATCAAATTTCATCATACGCCGAAACTAAAATAGCAGAGCAAACAAAACAATTCCATGTAATTGCACAGGTGATCGAACTAAATTTAATTATTCAGCGTCTGCTGCATTTCCGTTCCCAAGATCACCTTTGCAAAACGAAGTAATAAATAGACACATGTAAATTAGAATTAAGTAGTTGGAAGTTGATTGTCAGACGATATTGTTCAATAAAATTTATTTTTTTGGTAAACGTTGGAGAGTAATCATAATTGGCGCAGTCGGGTAGGTCGATCGATGAGTTTGTAAACGCGAAAAAGTAATAATATAACGGCGGATTACCGGTATTCGAATTACTTAACGTGTGAAAAATTCAGCGAGTGTTGACTCCTAACGATCGAAGGACCACTTCAACTTATCCAAAGGAATATTGGAACCACTTCAACTTATCCAAAGGAATATTGGAACCACTTCAACTTATCCAAAGGAATATTGGAACTACTTCAACTTATCCAAAGGAATATTGGAACACCAACTCATCCAAAGGAACATTGGAAATCAAGATTTATTACAAATGAAGGCAATTCTTTTGATATTCTGGTATGTCATTTAAGTCAAATTATTTTAATTAAGAAGTGAATTTTTAATGTAAAAGAAATATAATATTTTAAAAAAAAAAGAATCACAAATTGACAAGATCAATAATTTTTCAAGAATTTTATAACTTATAAAAGTGAAATAACGGATAGTAACGTTATTATAGTTAAGTGAAGAAATAATTATTGTCACTCATAATCATTGAATGTAAACAATTAGTTAAGTGAAAAGAAAAATTATATATGTATTCCCCTTACCTTTCTCATTAATGCCTTCTGGAAGAAAATCTACTAAGAGAACATCCTCTCCTTATCCCAAATTATCAAGATTTTTTAGAAGCCTTAGCTCAATTCCCGAATCGATTCATAACGAAATTGCTTCAAGCAGTCTTCAGTCAATCCCAGTTGTTTTCAATATCGAACAACAACAAACAATTAACGATCTTAATCACTCTACATTTGAATACGTTAATATGATTCCTGCCACTAACCCCATCCCTGCCAGCACCCGTGACGTTTTCGATTCCCTTAGAATCCCGGACGCAGTAAAAGATTTACCGCGTTTCGATGGAAATCCCCGCCTTTTATACGACTTTATTAATAATGTAGAAGAAATTTTAATGCATATTAGAGGTATTGAAGGTACTCCTTACTATCAAACCATAATAAGAGCCATTAGAAACAAGATCGAAGGACAAGCTAGTGAAGTTTTAAATATGTACGGAACTTCGTTATTATGGGATGATATTAAATCCAATCTAATATTGCATTATTCCGATAAAAGGAACGAAACATCATTGATAAGAGACCTACATCTTTTAAAGCAAGATGCGAAAACAGTTGAAGAATTTCACAGCGAATTTGTAGAGATCCAAGCCACAATGAATAATAACATCCTAATTCATGAAACCGACCAAAACGTAATAAAAGCTAAAAAGGACTTATTCGCAGAAATGTGCTTGAACACTTTCCTCTCTGGTCTTAAAGAACCTCTTGGCTCCAGTATAAGATCAATGAAACCTACATCTCTAGCATTAGCTTTATCTTATTGCATTCAGGAACAGAACACGTTTTACATGAAACATAGCTACCATTCTCAAAATCAAGTCAAAAAACCATCTTATAACCGACTTCCTATCAACACGCAACGCTTTACTAGACCAAACTACAACCCTAATCCAACCTTCAGGCAACATACCTTCCTTCCTCAAACATCAAACCATCATAATACCTACAAATACCCACAGGACACACCAAACCCGAGACTTACATTTAATACAACCAACCCAAGACCCATTCCTTTTAACTCATTCAACTCAAGGAACAACTATCAATATCAACAAACACAAACTCCACAGCATAACCCAAAGCCCTTACCACCTCCAGAACCAATGGACTTAGGATCAGGACATTCGCACCTTCGACAACCAACGATACACACAAATAGACAACCCGGCCTTAGCAATCAAACTAGACGCAGTAATGCACCCCGCTACTTCATCGAAGAGGTACATAATGTCAATACACAAAACATCCCAAACCACCAACCTCACCATCTCTGAAGGCATATATAATGCTAAAGAATGGTACTGCCCTGTAGAAATCTACAACAGTTCTTCCAATGATCAAACCCTTTTAATTGAACAGCCACTAAAAGTAACACCGTATTCATCCTCAGAATATGTCGTAGTTAATAACTTCAATATAAACTACAGTCAAACTCCAACAGAATTTGGTATCACAGAACTTTTACGATTGTCTCACCTTAATCAAGAGGAAAAAAAAGGTCTTATGAAGATCTGCAAAGAGTTCGAAGAAATATTTTTTAAAGAAGGACAGAATTTGACCTTTTCTAACCAGGTAAAACACCGAATTCATACGACGGATGACATTCCCATTTTCACCAAAACCTACCGTTACCCTTATTGCCACAAAGAGGAAATAAGGCAACAAATCAACAAAATGCTGGAACAAGGCATAATTCGCAATAGTTATTCCCCCTGGAGCTCACCAGTATGGATCGTCCCGAAAAAAATGGACGCCAGCGGTAAGCAAAAGTGGCGATTAGTAATTGATTATAGAAAGTTGAACGAGAAGACAACTTCAGACAGATACCCTTTACCAAATATAACCGAAATCCTCGATAAATTAGGCAAATGCATGTATTTTTCAACCCTGGATCTTGCTAGCGGTTTTCACCAAATTGAAATGGATCCACGGGACGTAGCAAAAACAGCTTTTTCCGTTGATGGCGGACATTATGAATATTTGCGTATGCCATTCGGCCTTAAAAATGCCCCATCTACTTTCCAAAGGGTAATGGATAACATCCTTAACGACCTGATTGGAACATCCTGCCTCGTTTATCTCGATGACATTATCGTCTACTCCACATCCTTACAAGAGCATTTAGAAAATTTAAAAAAAGTCTTTACAAAATTAAAAGCATCAAATTTAAAAGTCCAATTAGATAAATCCGATTTCCTCAGAAAAGAAATTGGTTTTCTAGGTCACATAGTTTCCACAGAGGGCGTCAAACCCAACCCGGACAAAATACACGCCATTAAACAATTTCCCCTTCCTAAAACACAGAAAGAAATTAGAGGCTTCCTAGGACTCCTGGGTTACTATCGCAAGTTCATAAAGGACTTTGCCAAGTTAGTAAAACCACTGACTGAATGCCTTAAAAAAGACCGCAAGATAGAAATCAATGAGCAATACATCAAAACTTTCGAAATCTGTAAAAACATATTAACCAACGACCCTATCCTCCAGTACCCCGATTTCTCCAAACCCTTTAACTTAACAACTGATGCGAGTAATTTTGCAGTAGGAGCGATTTTATCACAAGGCCCTATCGGAAGTGATAAACCAGTTTGTTTTGCCAGCAGGACACTTACAACTTCAGAAATCAATTATTCCACAATTGAAAAAGAGTTGTTGGCAATTGTGTGGGCAACAAAATACTTCAGGCCTTATCTCTATGGTCGAAAATTTAAGATCATCACTGACCACAAACCCCTCACTTGGATAATGAACCTCAAAGACACGAATTCGAAACTGCTACGTTGGCGCTTAAAACTGGAAGAGTACGACTACGAGATAGTCTATAAAAAAGGAAAAGCTAATACGAACGCCGATGCTCTTAGCAGAGTTAAAATCGATCACCCAAAACAATTTCAAAATATCGACATCAACGTCAATGA
This sequence comes from Orthonevra nobilis, assembly GCA_963555765.1. Lineage (NCBI taxonomy): Eukaryota > Metazoa > Arthropoda > Insecta > Diptera > Syrphidae > Orthonevra > Orthonevra nobilis. Next base: position 79,863,909 of record OY743224.1, on the reverse strand, counting down.
CACCCTCTCAGTTCAAGGTACAAGTGGAACAACTATTCACTCCGCAACAGAAAACTTAAACGACGGAATACATATTTCAGAAAGACCTCTTAATGAGTTCAGCCTCCAAGTTATCCTCCAAAAATCAGACAAAGGTTCCCCCATGACCCTAGAAACCGTATTTAAAAACAAACAACGTAGAACGATACGGAACCCAAACTTTGATGAAAACACAACAATAGACATCTTCAAAAAATTTATAGCACCAAACAGACTCAATGCCATTTATACCGATGACGATACGTTTCGAACAGTCCAATCCGTTTATTCAAAATATTTTTGCAATAATAAATCCCTCCGCTTAATTCAATGTGTTGACCTATTAACAGACGTAAGACATGACGAAGAACATGAAGAACTCATTAAAAACTACCACTTAAACCGCAACCACAGAGGCATAGAAGAAACGCTTCTCCATCTCAAAAGAACCCACTACTTTCCGTACATGAAAAGCAAAATCACTAAAACAATCAACAATTGTGACAAGTGTCAATTATTAAAATACGACAGGAACCCACAAAAAGTAATATACATTAAGCCTGAAACACCGCAGCAGGCTACACATTACTCTCCCGCAACAGCATAACTATTTTAAGATCCCTTAAACACTATATAAGCCTACACGGCATACCCTCGAAAATTGTATGTGATCAAGGCACCGAGTTCACCTCAAATATCTTTAAAGACTTTTGCAAACGCTATCAAATACAGCTTCATGTTACATCGTTCCAACAAACGAGCAGCAATTCCCCCGTGGAACGCCTCCATTCCACCCTAACAGAAATTTACCGTATAATTTTAACAACAGCTAAAGAAAATAAAACGGAAATAGATCATGACGAAATCTTCTCTGAAACTATATTTACTTATAATAATGCTATTCACTCTGCTACAAAGCACACACCTTTTGAAATATTTTATGGACGAACGCTTAAGTTCACCAAAAATTTAGATTATAATGATGAACACGAATACATAACCAAATTAACTGAATTCCAAGACGAACTTTTCCCTAAAATAAAAGATATGTTAGAACAATCCACAAGTAAAAGAATAGAAAAACTTAATATAAATAGGGATGAACCCGAAGATGTAAATTCTAACGATACAGTCTATAGGAAAGAATGTAGAAGAAATAAGTTAACACCAAGATTCTCTAAACATAAAGTTAAGGCAAATCATAGAGTAACACTTTTAACAGTAGATAATAGGAAATTTCATAAGTCTAGAATTAAGAAGAAAAAGAAACAAACAATATAATCTTATCCAAATTAAAATATTTTTTTATAAACCCTACCCAACTTTAGGCTAACATGGTCGAACGCCCAAAAATTGGAGATTCGAGATCTCACGAAACTAGAAGGAGTACTTCCACTTCAATTAGGAACTGCTAAAACGATTAAAACATATTATAACATAATCCATATAGTAAACCTCGAAGAATACATGACAAACGTTGAAAACCTTGAACAAATTTTACCAAATTTTAAATATCTTGTAAACTTCAAACCTTCCTTGGAAACAACTGCACATAAACTAAAAAACCTCCGTAGTAAAATCGAATTTCTTATGCCAATAGTTAGACAAAAAAGAGGACTTATCAATGGACTAGGCACAACTATTAAGTTTATAACTGGAAATATGGACGCAGAGGACGCCACAAACATAAATAAAGAAATAGAAATTTTAAACCAAAAACAAAATTATCTTCTTAGTGAAATATCTACAAAATCAAGATTAAATACACAAATGATCGAAAGATTTAGGAACATAACTACACACATTAACCGCCAACAAAACGAAATTAAACAATATCTTGACTATTCCCAAAATCGAACAGCTAACCTTATACGTACTAATTCTGATACGCTTACATATATTCAATACCTTAACCAATTTAATTTCAACGTAGACCTTCTTACAGACCATATAAGAGACATTTCCGAAGCCATCATCCTAGCCAAAGTCAATATCGTACCAAAAATGATCCTTAATCCCGAAGAACTCATATTTATCCAAGAATCTTTTAACAATACAATCGAAATAAAATCAAACGAACATCTGTATGAGATGTTGGAATTGCAAGCATACTATAACGGCTCTAAAATAATCTTTAACATCCGCATCCCTATCCTATCACAAGAAAACTTTTCTTTTTTCCACTTAATACCACTACCGATAAATAAGACAAAAGAAATAATTGTAAAACCATTTATGCTATTTAATGAAAACAATATTCAATACTTTGACTTTAAATGTCCCAGAATAGAGAATACCTTTATTTGTAAGGAATCTTCACATCAAGAATCAACAAGAAACTCCATATGCATCGGAAATATAATGAAAAATCATCTAGCAAGCTGTCCTATCAACGATGTCGGTGTAACAGCATCAATAGCCCAACCAGAAAACAACTACATCCTCCTCATTAACACATCTCCAACTTTTATCAACTCAACGTGCAACAATTTTAAACAAACTCTGAATGGCTCATTTCTAATATATTATGAGAACTGCGAAATTAACATCAATGGAATCACTTACAGACATAAACTGAACACATATTGGGACAAAACTCACGTCTTTCCGGCTTCATATAACCTTACATCTCCAACATATACAATACAAACACTTAATATTGATAAATTAAACGATTTCCAATTTTCACAGGAAAAAGAAATGGACATCCTTATATGGGAAACAAAACTCAGAGATGGCTACATTTTGTTCATAATCATTACATTAGCATCTACCATATTCATCGTTATTCTGCATTTTCACAGAAAATTCCTAGTACGCTCGAGTCCAACCAACATTGAGTTACCTGGCCCTCGCTTTACACCAAGGGGGGAGGAGTTACAATCACAACTCCCTCTTCAACAACAACAACAACTGCAACCCATTCCACAACACCTTACACAGCAACAACAGCAACCTCAGTTCACCAAAACAATGTCATCAAATTTCATCATACGCCGAAACTAAAATAGCAGAGCAAACAAAACAATTCCATGTAATTGCACAGGTGATCGAACTAAATTTAATTATTCAGCGTCTGCTGCATTTCCGTTCCCAAGATCACCTTTGCAAAACGAAGTAATAAATAGACACATGTAAATTAGAATTAAGTAGTTGGAAGTTGATTGTCAGACGATATTGTTCAATAAAATTTATTTTTTTGGTAAACGTTGGAGAGTAATCATAATTCGCGTGATCAGTGCCCGCTATGTTTTCAGTTATCGATTGCAGTCAAGTGCTCATACGTTGAAGGAACCGGAGGCTGAAGTTTTAGACTGCGAGAAAAGATCTGAATAAAACAAGTGTCGATCGGCGAAGGTCGTTGCTAGAATTTTTTTTTGTGGAAAAAATAAACGATGGTGGGAAAAAAGAAGAGCAAACAAATGAACAGTACAGCTTTGACTTCGAGTGCCGATTTTTCTGACTGGTTCAGCGGGAAGTGGATCTAAAACGACGAGAGATAGAACTTGAGACATCAAAAAACATGTGGTGGAAATCAATTCAACGACGGAATATTGAACTGCCGAAAAACGAAGATGACAGAGTGGAGATTGTTTTACCTGGCTGTAGTAAAAAGATGAATGGGGGTGTAAGTAGTGGACAGTCGCAGACACGAGGTGGTGCAGACGAACAAGAAAAATATGGGGCAAAGGCTCGGCTCCAACAAGTGGAACAAGCGCAACTTGATGACAATAGGGCACATAGTTCGGAGTTAGAATTTTCTTTGCTACGAACAGAAATCGAATGTTTAAAAGAGCAGGCTAAACAGGCAAGTATTGGCTCTTTTGAAGACGCAGTTAATGCATTGTCGTATTTTAGTTGCGAAGGTGACGTAGGCTTATGGGTCGACGAATTTCAAACAGTATCTGCTCTTATGAAGTGGGATGCAACGAGGGAGATATTATTTGCCAAGCGGTTGTTAACGGGTACGGCAAAAATGGTAATGCGCACGAGGCCAACTATAACAAAATGCCCGGAATTGAAGGAGCTGCTGTTGCTGGATTTTAGGGGTTGTATGACTATTGCGGATGTACATAAGAGGCTTGCGGAAAGGAAGCAAAAAAGGGACGAGAGTGTAATCGAGTATTTATTTTCGATGCGTGAACTGGAGGCAAAAGGTGGAGAAGATGATGAATCTTTGTGACAGTATGTGATTGAGGGCATTGACGATTTCCCAGTAAATAAAGCGATGTTGTATGGTGCGCAGTCAATTAACGAATTCAGAAGCAAGCTGGCAAAAATCACCTGTTCACCAACCTAAATCAAAGGAGGCTAGTACAAATGCCAAAATGCGTTGTTTTAATTGTGGATCAATGGGGCATAAGAGCAAATCGTGCGAATCTAAGTCCAAGGGCCCAAAGTGTTTTGGATGTGAAAGCTTTGGCCACCTTGCAGCCAACTGTCCACTTAAGATGGATCAGGTTAAAAAGGTTAATTTGGTGGAGACAAGTCTAAGTGAGCTGGAGTTGAAGACGGTTCAGGCTCGCATTGATACAGGGAGTGATGTGACGGTGATGGGTTCGAGCGAATATTTTAGGGTTGGATCTCCTCCACTAGAATATGAAAGTCAAATTTTCCGTGGATTATCAGAGGAGCTCACGAAACCGTATGGATACTTTATTGCATGCATTCAGATCGACGATAAAAGCTACAACACCAAGATCTACGTAGTCTCTTCAAGGTTTTTGCAATATGCTCTGCTTATTGGTAAGGACATTCTTCGAGGAACACGGATCATTCTGGGAAAAGACGGTATTCATATAGAACAAATGGAGTCGGACTTGAAGAATTGCTTCCAGGTTAGTAATGAAAAAGTAGAACTTTGTGTAGGCAATCCATTGTACAGGGACGAAATTCAGCATTTGGTGACTACATACCAACCTGTGAACTCAAAGTCAACAAACGCTGAAATGAAAATCATATTAAAAACCGAAGTTCCTATTGCTCAGCGACCGAGAAGGATGGCCCCGTTGGAGAAAGATATCGTACAAAGTCAAACTGAGGAATGGCTTGAGAAGGGCATCGTGAGGCCGAGCAATTCCGAATATTCCTCGCCGATAGTGCTAGCGAATAAAAAAGACGGCAGCAAGCGGTTGTGTGTCGATTATCGCTCGCTAAATAAGGTAATTGTCCGTGATCGTTTTCCACTACCACTAATCGATGACCAGATTGACCAGCTTAGTTCAGCAAGAGTTTTCTCTACTATGGACTTAGAGAATGGATTTTTCCATGTGCCTGTAAGTGAAGAGAGCCGAAAATACACGTCCTTCGTTACACCGGGAGGGCAATTTGAGTTTAACCGAGTTCCGTTTGGGCTATGTACCTCACTACCTGTATTCCAACGTCATATTTGCCGGGTATTATACGATCTTAGGCAACAAAAGGTAATGTTGCTATACATGGACGACATTGTGGTGCTGGGTAGAGACTTCCACGATGCATTGGCGAATCTTAAGAAGGTGTTGGTGGTCGCCAGTGAGTATGAACTGATGTTCCGCTGGAGAAAATACCAGTTTTTATGTAACGCTATCGAATACTTGGGTTTTCGAATTGAAAATGGTAATATCAAACCGTCTGAATTAAAGGTAAATGCAGTTCCCAATTTTCCGCTCCCTACCAGTGTATTGAAGATACAAAGTTTTTTGGGCCTAACTGGTTATTTCAGGAAATTTGTGCCCGGTTACTCTAGTATTGCGATGCCATTAACAAATCTTTTAAAGAAGGGTGCGAAATTCCAGTTTGGACCCAATGAAATCGCAGCATTTGATGAGCTAAAAAATATTTTAACAAACCCACCCATTCTAAAGCTTTATCGTACGGATGCTGAAACGGAGCTTCATACTGATGCGTCGAAATGGGGCTTAGGAGCAGTTCTCCTTCAAAAAGAAGATAATAATTTTTTTCCTGTTTCTTATTTCACTAAGAAAACCTTGGCCGCGGAACAGAATTACAGTAGCTATGAGCTAGAGGCTCATGCCGTTGTCACCGCTTTAAAGAAATTCCGGCACTATCTCCTAGGACTTCGCTTCAAAATAGTCACCGATTGTGCGGCATTTAAAGGCACAATGGAGAAGATGGAGTTCTCTGCGCGAATCGTTGGATGGGCACTAGTAATTCAGGAGTTTGATTTCAGTTTGGAACATCGAAAAGCAACACAGATGAAACATGCGGATGCTCTTAGCAGAAGTGCGAGGTGCGAAAAGTGGGTGAACATGATGGCCCATCTGTTACAACTACCAGCGCTGACATGATGAAGTGTTCGCTGAGGACAGCTCACATGCAGGTTGGCCGATCTGTGGGGTTTTTCTAATTGCAAAATAAATCCAACGCAACTAAGCTGCAAGCTGCATATGAGATGGACAATCAGTTTCTGATACGACGGGGAACTGGCAAGACGAAGACGACAACGAAGGTAACAAAATAAGAAAGACGAAGACGCGCAATAAATACTTACATCCTAAATTAAAATATTTGTTCTAAACTATCTAAAATTGTTCTACTAAATTAAATTATAAAGCTACTTCCTATAAATAAACATTGAATTCTACATTAATAATTTTTGTTTTTCTGTTGTTGTTCTTTCGATTCATGTTTGTTTCTCATTCATACTTTTGTTGACTTCCAATTGTTGCAATAACGCTGAATCTTATTGAAATCGTATTGCAAAAGGCTTACAATGGCCTCGATTTTTGGACCTGATCTGTACGCGATCAAGTCATCTGCGTACGCTATAGCTTGGTGAAGAGAACCTACAAGATCACTCCTGAAAATAGTGAATAAAATCGGCGAATTATCGACACCCTGTTGCAGACCGTTGTTAATTTTAAAGTTTTCAGCAGAAGTTACATTGCCATTCTTCACAAAAAACATTCTACCGGTGAGCATATTAAAGAGTATGTACAGCAGTGGTTTGCTTATGCCCAGCTGATCCAACTTGAAAAAGAGCCCCTGCAACCATACAGTGTCAAAGGCCTGTTCCAAGTCTATGAATAAGGCACCCGTGCATTGTTTCTTACCTTTATTCCATGTGATATCAGATACCAGTTTAAACGCGGCATGTATGCAATCATGCCCCGCTCTGAAACCGAATTGGTTATCCGGAATAATATTTTAGTCCGCAACCCACTCGGTTAGGGCTCTATTCATTACTTTTTCAATTACCTTACTGATGTTCGGAAGGAAACTTATCGACCGGAGATTTGCCGGAATGGATGTATATTTATTCCGTTTAGGAATGGGTTGAACCACCGCTGTCTTCCAATGAGCTGGATAATGTGCATTATTCAGGAAATTGTTAAACACGGTAGTGTAGATGTCTACCACTTCTATAGGGAGGTGTCTAAGAACAATATTTGGTATTTGGTCGATTCCCACTGATTTCTTACTTCTCAGTGAACCGAAAATAACCAGGAGATCTTCCTTAGAAATAAATGGGGGATGTGCCCCTTCATCGGCGACGACATCATTTGCCAAATTATCATCATTGAACATGGTAAAACCAGTGTTCTCCGATCGCCAGTTCTCAATATCATTTTGAAGGTCGGAGTTGTGTACGAGTTGTGCGATCTTCCAAGACATGGTTCGGGCGATTAATATTTTTCTGGTGTTCTGGTTTATGTACCGGCAATGCCATTGATAGTTACGGTTCAAGAACCGTGGTCTATAATCTATACCATTTACGTATATAGCAAAACAGTTATGTGATGGTACTTGCACTTTGGCATTGAAATTTTGCTTATAAATAGTCTGTAAGAATACATTGTACTTTCAGATCGTAAGTTGGAGTAAAGAAAGAGACTGCTGTCTCCCAAAAAATATTTTTTTATTTAATCAATTATTAAAATTGGCGTCCAACATGGGGCTGTGAAGAGTTAAAGTGTAAATTTAAACACAGTAATACATAAGTTAAATCTAATAGGTGAAAAAGTGTGATAGTGAGTTGTATCACAGTAGGCAGCAGCAACGCCGCAGCCAAAAAGGAGAAATACAGGCAAGACTCAACTCAAAACTCTATCAGATCCCGAAATGAGCAGCATCTTCTATTTGTAAGCCATCTTTGATCTAAAAAAAATATATAATTTTATTTATTAGGACAAGAATTTGAACATAATATACTATATATCTAATATATAAATGTACTAAAATCAAAAATTTATAAAATCTGAAATTAAAAATCTTTAACATTGAGTACACTATTGTCAGACAAACAAATAATTTTTTATAAAAGAAAAAAAGAGATAAAATTAACGATTTGACATCAAATAAGCTACTTACGCAAACCCTTCAAACAGAAAACAAGTGAAAGGTGGAAAAATTGATGTGTTACAAAATGCAATCACCCAACTCACTGGGGCAGTGAATGCCCAAATCGAAAAGATAAAAGAACCGGAGCGACGACTGGCGTCGTTGGAAGTAACACCAGTAACCGCCTCTAGACTCACAACGCTTCGAAGCCCTCAAACTAAGGCGGATCTAAAGGAGAGGAGAGTAGACTGCCCGAGACTGCTTGATGGGAATCCTATCCAATATATCTTTTGGAATCATAAAGTGGAAGGAATCTTAAGAGACTATGATATTGTCAAGTAGAAACCAGTAAACTGAGCCATACTACAGAGTATCAGACAAAAAATACGAGGCGAAGCAGATGCAGCTCGTGTCTTCTATAATATATTTGATGATGATTGGTCGGACATCAATAAATGCTTGTCATTGCATTATGCCGACAAAAGGGATATTCGTACTCTCGAACACCAGTTAAACGTGTTCGTTATTCAAGCATAGATGAGTACTATACGAATGTCAATCACCAGTTTTCACTCATCATTAATAAGATAAAAACAAAAGATAACAGTGCTGAAGCGATTAATGCTCTAATTACAGAAATCGAGCTCTCGATGTTTTTATTCGAGGTTTGAATGGTGAGCTGAGTAAGATACTCACCATTCGTAGGCCGCTCACTCTACCTGAAGTATACGCATCTCGTTTGGAGACACAAAGTCTGAACTTCAGAAGCTTGGCGACACATCCCAAAAAACGCTCCAATTAACCAAATACCAGCACCATTTAGACAGATACTTGATAAACCACCACCGTCAACACATCCACAGAGGCAATTACCTCTACCACAGAGAAACATGGCTTATAATGCTTACCATAATTAGCATCAAAGGAATCAGTACCAGTAATCGTGGCAACAAAGAATTCATGTTCCACCATCGCGATCCATCCAACCTAACCCTCCAGTACCGAGGACGGTGGATCAATCTATACAGTCAAGGTAAGTTAATTACATCAACAGACCCTTAGCCGAAAATTAGCAATTATCAGGCTTATAAACAGGGAAGAAACCCCTCTGATAATTATCCACAGAAACGACAGAAATTGTATAATATACAAACACAAGCTGAATAAGAACAAGAAGAAACCCAGGCTCCAGAAGAAAAAAACCTAGAGTGTGAACCCGAAGAAGAATTAACAGAAGTAAATTTTATGATAGATATCCCTAGAAGATATAAAAAGAAAGAAACCTAGAAGGAAAGAAAACTGGTATATCATTGGTACTGTCATTGATCACCAATAATGTCAATTTGTCAGTTTGGAAAATTAAAATTTTATTTTTCTGTTTAATTAACTTTTAAACAAACGGTATAATAGGCACCGAACGTTGCTCATCAGGCCTCAAGGCATGGAGCACCTAGCTTTGATGCTGATCTGCTGGATATTTTGCATTATATCCAGTGGCAAATTAGCCAGTTGCAACAGCAAATACAGGAACAGGCGACACACGTAGATCGTATGTACTCTCTGCTGCCGAGTCAAACACGCCTCCAGTCGTAATGTGTTCGCTGGTAGAGAAACCCTTAAGGATCCTTTCAGTGAATGTAAATTCGCTTAATAATACCGAACGAAGAGCTGAACACTTCAAGTTATTTGAAGACCGAAGCCCCGATGTTCTTTTGGTTAGCGAAACGAAGCTTTCTCAGAGGCACAAGTTGAGGCACAGTCAGTACAATATTATAAGAAGAGATAGACCCAACTCCAACGGAGCCGGAGGTGTCGCTATCTTTGTTAGAAAAAATCTGCGTTATCTGGGTTATGTACAGTGGTGAAGTGCGTAAATTCCAGGTGCTTGAGGCTTGCAATATATGCATTCCGTAGTGGGAAGAGGCTGTATGTGATCACAGCCTATGCAACTGAAGCTACTCAATAAACCTGTTTTATATCAGAACTCGAGACACTTTTTCAATACTTAAGTCTGGGGTCGGAGGAGAATTATTATCTCATGGCCGGAGATCTAAACGCCAACCATATCGATTGGAGAAATCATTCACCCAATACAAGAGGGAACCTACTGTTCAATTGGTGGGGTCAGAATAGTGTCGAGTATCGTCTCGATTTAAAAGCGACGGATTGTCCGTCTTATCCCAGATCAGGATCCTATATAGATCTTATTCTGTTTGACCAACGGATACAGCTGACTGATATAGACCGCGAACAATAAACTGTCTTCACCCATTCGTATACGACAGTGACCATTGCGGATTTAGTACCGTAATAACGATTCCCAACGAAATTGCGGAGTTAGAGGAGTGTGTTCAAACGCACTCTTACAACTATAGTAGGACGCGGTGGACACGCTTCTCCCGATCAATGACAAGAGCACTCTCCTTGAACCTGCTCAACCCACCACCCAATAGGAATTGTCGAACGAGGAGATCGATACATACCTAACCCGGGTGGACGACACCATAAAACAATCAATGGACAGAATGATTCCAATGTACCAACTGACTGACAATGTCAATATGTATCGCAACGCTATGATCGGCAATCTACACCGACAAATGAATAGGCTACTCACAGTCACTCTCAGACTTTTGTCAAGTGAGCACGCATTGTGGTTAAAAAGTATTTTTTCAAGTGATTAAATTAAATTCAGTTTTTATTTTAACACACTCATTTGGCGTCCGATTCTCAAATCGGAGTATAGGCGAGTGGAAGAACACACGGCCTCATTCGTTCACGAACCTTCCGCGGAACAACAAGTGCTTTTGATTTTCTAGTGAAAGCAAATACCAAGTTTTTTTTCAAGTGTTCTCTTTGCTACTGCACTGATAATTAACCAGCCGGTGCAGTAGTTTTTAGTCGGACTCTTTGATCCATACATTAGGGTTCAATTCCCAGCCAGGGCCAATAAATTTTAATTTTAATTGATACCAATTAAATTAAATAAAGCAAAAAACAAAACAAAATGAGTGAGCGACAGCCGTCGCCTCACCAACCTGGGGGAGGAACGGGGAAGGCATTGCCGGACCTACAGCCACCGCCACCATTGGCTTCATCAGCGATCGGAAAGAGGAGGAGGAGGGTGCGACCGACTCCTAATCTAGTAAAGCGCCCGTCCCTATCGGCTTCAGCTGAAAAGCTGCCGACTGGAGACGGGGACCGGGCGCCATCAACAACAGTAGCAGCAGTAACAACAACTACAACAGCAGCAGCAGCAATAGCAGCAGCAGAAATAAAAGTCGCAGCAGAAAAATCGACAACAACAACTGAAGATTTTCCATATGTCTCCGACGGTGGCGAGGGTCGCTACACCGGGGACAGCAACTCGTTCATGTCTCTAGCGGCATCGGAAACTGATGACGAAGACGACGAGATATACCAACTCGAGATGTTGTTGAAAGCCTTAAAGGCCAAACAAACGGCTCGTCATGAAAGGGAGCGGCAGGCAGCAAGTACAAGCGCCCAAAAAAATGAACAGCAACTGGCAGAAATAAGCCAAATACCAGCGCCAGCCAAACAACAACAACAACCACAGCTGCCAAAGCAACAGCAGCAATATCCAGTGTTGCCAAAGCAACAGCAGCAATATCCAGTGTTGCCAAAGCAGCAACAGCAGGAGCAAAAGCAGCAGCAGCAAAAATAACAGCAGCAGAAACAACAGCAGCAGAAACAACAACAGCAATAAATACATTCAAGATGGAGGTTAGGAAAATTAACCTGGCTCGCCAACAGAAGGTGGAGGTCAAGCGCCCACCTGTTCCCAAAACACCAGCCGTAACTCCCAATGTGACCTACGCCCAAATGGCGGCCGGTCAGAGGAGTACGGTACAACAAGCACCAAAGGTTGCTCCTCAGGCCTCACGACCTGGAGCACCTAGTGGTGATGCTGATCTGCTGGCTATTTTGCTTTCTATTCAGGGGCAAATTAGTCAGCTGCAACAGCAAATACAGGAACAGGCGACACGCGTAGATCGTATCTACACTCTGTTGCCGAGTCTAACGCGCTTCCAGTCGTAATGTGTTCGCTGGTGGAGAAACCCTTAAAGATCCTTTCAGTGAATGTAAATTCGCTAATAAATATCGAACGAAGAGCTGTACACTTCAAGTTGTTAGAAGACCGAAGTCCCGATGTTCTTCCTGGTTAGCGAAACCAAGCTCTCTCAGAGGCACAAGTTGAAGCACAGTCAGTACCATATTATAAGAAGAGACAGACCCAACTCCAATGGAGCTGGTGGCGTCGCTATCTTTATTAGGAAAAATCTGCGTTTTAAGGATATGTACAGCGGTGAAGTGCGTAGATTCCAGGTGCTATAGGCTTGCACCATATGCATCCCTCTCCGTAGTGGGAAGAGGCTGTATATGATCGCAGCCTATTCAACTGAAGCTACTCAACAAACCTGTTTTATCTCAGAGCTCGCGACACTTTTTCAATACTTATGTCTGGGTTCGGAGGAGAACTATTACCTCATGGCCGGAGATCTAAACGCCAAACATAGTAATTGGAGAAATCAATCACCAAACACTAGAGGGAACCTACTATTCAATTGGTGGGGTCAGAATAGTGTCGAGTATCGACTCGATTTAAAAGCGACGGATAGTCCGTCTTATCCCAGATCAGGCTCTTACATAGATCTTATGCTGTTTGACGAACGGATACAGCTAACTGACATGGACCGACAAACAATAAACTGTTTTCACACATTCGTGTACGACAGTGACCATTGCGGATTTAGTGCCGTATTAACAATTCCCAACGAAATTGCGGAACTGGAGGAGTATGTTCAAACGCATGCTTACAATTACAGTAGGACGCGATGGACACGCTTCTCCCGAACAATGACAAGAGCACTCTCCTCGAATTCGCTCAACCCTCCATCTTATAGGAATTTGTCGAACGAGGAGATCGACACTTACCTTAAAAGGATGGACGACACAATAAAACAAACAATGGACAGAACAATTCCTAAGTACCAACAGACTGACAATGTCAATATATACCGCAATGGTACGATTGACGCTCTACACCGACAAAAGAGTAGGCTACTGACGAGACTTAAACTCCTGTGCAGACGTTTCACCGACCCACAAAACTCGGAGGTTAGGACACTGAAATCACAGCTTAAAAACCTAGAGCAATTAATTCAGCAAAATTATCGTGCTGCAATTAATTCGCATTGGAATAACAAAATCCAGGCTGTTAAAGCTAGCAATCCTAGTATGTTCCCGGAAATTAATAAAATCTTTCGAAGAAAAAATCAGAATGAACTTCCGTGTCTTAAGCTCCCCCGAACTACAGACAACAAACAAGTACTTGTGACAGCAGGCATAGATCCAATAGAAGCGATCGAAGATGACAACTTTTTTGTGATCGAAGATACTCAGGAGAAAGTTGAAGTAATAGGTGCGACGTTTCAGGATGTGTACAAGGTGAATGTTAGCACTCGCCCGAACCATATCTTGGAAAATCGAGTCCTATTGCACAACTTCTACTTGCGATATGACATTGAACACTGGCGATCGGAGAACACTGGTTTTTCCATGTTCAATGACGATAATTTGGCAAATGATGTCATCGCCAATGAAGGGACACATCCACCTTTCATATCAAAGGAAGATCTCCTGGTCATTTTCGGTTCACTGAGAAGTAAGAAATCTGTGGGAATGGACGAAATACCAAACATTGTTCTCAAGCACCTTCCTTTAGAAGCGGTAAACATTTACACTACCCTGCTTAACAATTTGCTGAATAATGCACATTATCCAGCTCATTGGAAGACAGCGGTGGTGCAACCCATTCCTAAACGGAATGAAGACACATCCAATCCGGCAAATCTCCGGTCGATAAGTCTCCTTCCCAACATCAGCAAAGTGTTTGAAAAAGTAATCAATAGAGCCCTGACCGAGTGGGTTGAGGACAAAAATATTATTCCGGATAACCAATTCGGTTTCAGAGCGGGGCATGATTGCATACATGCCGCGTCTAAACTGGTATCGGATATCCAATGGAACAAAGGTAAGAAACAATGCACGGGTGCCTTGTTGATTGACTTGGAAAAGGCCTTTGACACTGTATGGTTGCAGGGGCTCTTTGTCAAGCTTGATCAGCTTGGCATAAGCAAACCGCTGCTGTACATAATCTTAGATATGCTCACCAGCAGACAGTTTATTGTGAAAAATGGCGGTGTGGTGTCTGCTGGGACTTTTGAAATTAAAAACGGTCTACAACAGGGTGTAGTAATTTCGCCGATTTTATTTACGATCTTCACAAGTGATCTTGTTGGATCTCTCCGCCAATCCATAGCGTACGCAGATGACTTGATCGCGTACAGGTCAAGTCCGAAGATCGAGGTCATTGTAAGTCTTTTGCAGCGTGACTTCGAAAAGGTTCAGGGATATTGCGATGATTGGAAGTTGAAAATCAATTTTCAAAAGTGCAAGACCATTCTGTTTAGGACTCCGTTGTCTGGGGCCTCTAGAAATACTAGAAAGAAGTGGCGAATGTTCTCTATTGTTGGACAAAATGGACAGCCATCAGCAAATCGACGTGTTGTCAGATACCTTGGGATCTGGCTAGATCAATATCTATATTTTAACAAACATATAGATGCTGCTCTGGACAAAGCGGCCTTTGCCTTGACAAAGAGGCTGTTTCACAGCAGTCAACTCGATGCCAAGGTGAACGTGATCTGCTACACGGCCCTTATTCGGCCTGTCCTTGCTTATGGGTGTCCCGTTTGGTTTAACGTGGGAACAAGCTTAATGGAAAAGATACGGGTTTTCGAGAGACGATGTCTTAGGGCTTGTCTCCATTTATATAGAACTCCAGAGTCTGAGTACAAAAAATTCTATAGTAATGAGGTCCTGTACAACGGGGCCAACCTGATCAGAGTGGACAACTTTCTAATAAAACTTATTCAAAGTCACATTGCAAGAGCAATGACTTCGACCAACAACTTGATCTCCGGGGCTTATTACCCCAATGATATGCACCATGAGACAGTACGCCTTAACGGCCTTATTCCCCCTGAAGCTTTCCTCTATCTCGATAGAAAGGGTCTGGTTCAGGATAGATTAGCGGTACCGATAATCTTCCACGTATGCCGAAAAGCTGTGGACGGGCGAGTCACTTACGACCAAGACGTCGCAAGTAGCTCACCGGAGACCCTCAGGTTTAGTAGGGCGGTATCAGACCGCGACAGAGTGGATGTCGAAAGGCAAAACAAACATTATTGGTGGTTGAGCGGAACATAAACTTCGTCGCATGTGTGTATCTTGTGTGCCCTTAAGGCAAATCATAGCATGTCCTGTCAGCCCTGGCCGGCTTACATATATATAAGGAAGTGTAAGTAGTTAGTAATTAGTCAGTAAGTAGATTTACTTTTATTTTAAGTTAGATTAATATTTTATGATTAGGGTTAGTCTTTTAGTTTAGTTTTAGGTTTAGTAAAAAAACAACGGGCCAAACATCGGACCATTCAGCATCCGTTGCAAAATCGAGTAAACGAAGAAGGAATGTAAAGCCAACCGCAGACATGGTGAAACGCCCGTCCTTGACCGCTTCAACTGAAAAGCTTCCAGTTGAAGTAGAGGACCGGGAAAAAAAGCTACAGTTCATAAAAGGAGTCATGTCCCAGTCGACGGAGAAGATTATCCGTACGTTTCCGATGGTGGAGAAGGAAGATACACAGGGGAATGTAATTCATTCGTTTCGTTGGCAGCCTCTGAATCGGACGATGAAGACGAAGAAATCGAAACCATTAACAGCAACATTGTCCTGCTACAAGATATGTTGCGTACAATCAAGGCCAAGCAGATGGCTCGTAGAAAAAGGGAGCTCGAGGAAGCTAGCCTATGCAAGCTGCAGCAGGCGCAATGTTCGGAGCAACAGCTACAACAACAGCAACAACAACAGCAGCCCAGGCAACAGGTAGAAAAGTCGCTGCTACAAACTCAGCGGCAGCAAAAACAGCAGTTGCAAAAACCACAGCTGCCAAAGCAGCAGAAGAACAATTTAGAAGAACCCATCAAGAAGCAGCAACAACAGCAGCAGAAAACAACAAAGACGAAGGTGCCACCCATTAACACCTACAAAATGGAGTTAAAGGAAACCATATCTCTATTTAAGTCGGCTATTGGTAATAATTTTACTAATAAACGATTAGATGAAAATAAGCATTCCATAAACTGCTCCACTTTGGATAAAACTGTTAGAGATTTATTGAAGGAAACAACTACGAGAGTTCTTTTCCTTCACCCCAAAAGGGGAAAGATTACAAACCATGCTCCTGAGAGGGCTGGAACCCTCTACACACCCACAGGAGATCTTAGAAGAGCTCAAAGCGAAGGCTTGTGACGATCTCCAGTTCGTGGCAGTCAAGCCATTTACCACACCGAAGGCCAAAAGGGAGAATCGGAAATTGCCGTTCTTCCTCGTTCATTTGTCTCCCAGTAGCAAATTAGATAGTCTCAGGAGTATCAATGTCCTAGATTATCAGTGCGTTAAATGGGAAAAAGTAAAACGGTTTGACAACATTTTACAATGTGTTCGATGCCAAAGGTTTGGGCACGCAGCTTCGAACTGTGAAATGCAGCATCGGTGTGTGAAGTGCGCAAAGGACCACAAAGCGGAGGAATGTCCGCTTGGTAGGGAGAATAAAACCGATCTCAAGTGCATTTTATGTGGAAATACTGGACACACCGCAAACTATCGGGTTTGTCCTAAATTTCAATACATAATAAAAATTAACATGGCTCATCAGCAAAAGGTCGGGCTGAAACGCCCGTCCGATCGTATTCAAACACCAGCCGTTTCTCCCCATATGAGCTACGCGCAAATGGCGGCAGGCCAAGGGAATACGGTACAGCAATTGCCAAAGGCTGTTCCAAAGGCCCCAACGCCTCGGGCACCTGAGGCTGAAGTTGATCTGCTGGCTATTTTGCTCTCGATCCAGGGACAAATTAGCCAGCTACAGCAGCAGATACAAGAACAGGCGACACGGGTGGATCGTGCCTACTCGCTTTTGCCGAGCCTAACGCGCCTCCAGTCGTGATGTGTACGCTGGCGGGGAGACCTTTAAAGATCTTTTCAGTGAATGTGAATTCACTTATAAAAAATTGAGCGAAGAGGCGTACTCTTCAAGTTATTAGAAGACCGAAGCCCCGATGTTCTTTTGGTTAGCGAGACCAAGCTTTCTCAAAAGCACAAACTGAGGCACAGTAAATATAATATTATAAGAAGAGACCGACCTAACTCAAATCGAGCAGGTGGGGTAGCTATTTTTATTAATAAACATCTGCGTTATAAGGTTGTGTACAGTGGTGAAGTGCGTAGGTTCCAGGTGCTAGAGGCTTGCATCATATGCATCCCCCTCCGTAGCGGGAAGAGGATGTATATGGTCGCAGTCTATGCAACTGAAGCTACTCAACCATCTGCTTTTATTTCAGAGCTCGAGATACTCTTTCAATACTTACGGCTGGAATCGGAGGAGAATTATTTCCTCATGGCCGGAGATCTAAACGCCAAACATACCAATTGGAGAAATCATTCACCAAACACTAGAGGGAACCTACTATTCAATTGGTGGGGTCAGAACAATATTGAGTACAGGTTAGATTTGAAGGCAACTGATAGCCCGTCTTATCCAAGAACAGGCTCCTACCTACCTGGATCTTATGCTTTTCGACGAACGGTTACGACTAACTGACGTGGACCGATAAACGATAAACTGTCTTGAAACTTTTGTGTATGACAGTGACCATTGCGGATTTAGTGCCGTTGTAACGATTCCCAGCGAGATTGCGAAATTAGATGAGTATGTCCAAACGTATTCTCACAACTATAGTAGAACGCGTTGGACACACTTTTCACGAACATTAACTAGAGCAATCTCCTCGAACATGCTCAACCCACCATCCAACAGAAATCTGTCAAACGTGGAGATTGACATTTATCTTAAGCGGATGGACGACACCATAAAACAAACTATGGACAGAACAATTCCTAAGTACGAACTAACTGACAATGTTAAAATATACCGCAACGCTACGATCGACGCTCTGCACCGACAAAAGAGCAGGCTATTGACAAGGCTCAAACTACTGTACAGATGTTTACTGACCCACAAAACTCGGAGGTTAGGACACTGAAGTCTGAGCTTAAAAACTTGCAGCAATTAATTCAGCAAAACTACCGAGCTGCAATTAATTCGCATTGGAATACCAAAATTCGGGCTGTTAAAGCTAGCAACCCTAGTATGTTCCCGAAAATTAATAAATTCTTTCGAAGGAAAAATCAAAATGAGCTTCCGTGTCTTAAGCTCCCCCGAACTATCAACTACGAACAAATACTTCTTACAGCAGGCATAGATCTAGTAGAAGCAATCGAAGACGACAACTTTTTTGTGATCGAAGATCCTCAAGAGAAAGTTGAAGTAATTGGTGCGACCTTTCAAGATGTGTATAAGGTGAATGTTAGCAGTCGCCCGAACCATATCTTGGAAGATCGCGTCCTCGTACACAACTCCGACCTTCAAAACGATATTGAGAACTGGCGATCGGAGAACACTGGTTTTACCATGTTCAGTGATGATAATCTGGCAAATGATGTCGTCGCCGATGATGGGGCGCATCCCCCATTTATATCAAAGGAATATCTCTTGGTTATCTTCGGTTCGCTAAGAAGTAAGAAATTTGTAGGAATTGACGGTATATCAAACATTGTTCTTAGACACCTCCCTATAGAAGCGGTAGACATATACACTACTTTGTTTAATAATATGCTGAATAATGCACATTATCCAGCTCACTGGAAGACAGCGGTAGTACAACCAGTTCCTAAACGGAATAAGGACACATCCAATCCGGCAAATCTCCGGTCGATAAGTCTCCTTCCGAACATCAGTAAGGTATTTGAAAAGGTGATCAATAGAGCCCTGACAAAGTGGGCTGAGGACAAAAATATTATTCCGGATAACCAATTCGGTTTCAGAGCGGGGCATGATTGCTTACATGCCGCGTCTAAACTGGTAACGGATATCCAATGGAACAAAGGCAAGAAGCAATGCACGGGTGCAGTGCTGATCGACTTGGAAAAGGCCTATGACACTGTATGGTTGTAGGGACTCTTTTTCAAGTTAGACCAGCTGGGCATAAGCAAACCACTGCTGTACATACTCTTTAATATGCTTACCGGTAGAACGTTTATTGTGAAGAATGGCAATGTAACTTCTGCTGGAAACTTTGAAATTAATCACGGTCTGCAACAGGGTGTAGTTAATTCCCCGATCTTATTCACTATTTTTACGAGCGATCTTGTAGGCTCTCTTCACCACGCTATAGCCTACGCAGATGATTTGATCGCGTACAGGTCAGGTCCAAAGATTGAAGGAATTGTAAGTCTTTTGCAGTGTGACTTCGATGAGATTAAGCGATATTGCGACGATTGGAAGTTGAAGATCAATTTCCAAAAGTGCGAGTCCATTTTGTTTAGGACGCCGTTGTCTGGGGCCTATTGGGATACCAGAAAGAATTGGCGAAAGTTCTCTATCGTTGGACAAAACGGGCAGCCACTGGCTAGTCGGAGTGTAGTCAGATATCTTGGGGTCTGGCTCGATCAGCATCTCTATTTTAACAAACATATAGATGCTGCTCTAGCCAGAGCCAAAGCGGCCTATGCCATGACAAAGAGACTGTTTCACAGCAGCCAACTCGATGCCAGGGTAAAGGTAATCTGCTACACGGCCCTCATTCGGCCTGGGCTTGCATATGGATGTCCCGTGTGGTTCAACGTGGGAGCAAGCTTGATGGAAAAGATTCGAGTTTTCGAGAGACGATGTCTTAGGGCTTGTTTCCATTTATATAGAACTCCAGAATCTCAGTACAAAAAATTCTATTCTAGTGAGGCCCTGTACAACGGGGCCAACCTAATCCGAGTGGATAATTTTCTTATTAAACTTATTCGGAGACACGTTGCAAGAGCAATGAACTCAAGCAATAACCTGATCTCTAGGGCTTACTACCCCAACTTTATATACCACGAGACTTAACGGCTTAACGGCTTTACTCCACCAGAGGCTTTCCTCTATTTTGACCTTAATGGCCTGATTCAGGATAGAAATGCAATTTCGTTAATCTTCCATATTGCTCGAAAGAGTGTGGATAGGCGACTTGCCTACAATGGAGATGTCGCTCGCAGCTCTGAGGAGAATCTCCGATTCAGTAGGGCGGTATCAGACCGTGACAAGGAGGAAGTTAATAGACAGCACCAACAATTTCGGTGGTTAAAGGAGGAAGAGAACGCATAGTAGTTGTCTTCTTTGTTATTGAAAAATCATTATGGTTATGAAGAAATTGTTTTTTGGATGCCTAGCCAGCTTACATAGTTTTAAACGATAGGATTAGGTAGGTGATAGGGTAGATTTTAAGAGAAAAAACACACAAAAACACAAAAAAATAATTAATAAAAACTTGGCACAGCACAAAAACACAAAAAAAAAAATTTACATATTTGTTATGTATTTAGGTTAAGTTATTTTTAAGTTAGCTGTAGTTAGTTTTAGTCTGTTAAAAAAAAGAAATGTTCGTATATCAAGTTTTTTTTTATAAAAATTTTCTTGGTTATTAGTTCGTTATGTTATGTTAATCTTAGTATAATTAAAAAATATTAAATATTGGTTCTGATCGTCGAAAGACATAGTTTAAGCATTAGGTTTAGCTTAGAGCGCCCGCATAGGGCCAGTAAGTAAAATGTAAATAGTTATTAGAGCTAGTTTAAGCATTTTTATGTCTAGCATAGAAGTCAATAGGAATTTGAATAAAAAAAAAGCAAAAAAAAATGAATAGGCTACTGACAGGGCTTAAATTACTGTACAGACATTTTACTGACCCACATAACTCGGAGGTTAGGACACTGAAGTCACAGCTTAAAACTTACAGCAATTAATTCAGCAAAATTACCGTGCTTCAATAAATTCGCATTGCAATATTCGGCCTTTTAAAGCCTACCTAGTATGTTCCCGAAAATTAATAATTTTTTTCGTAGAAAAATCAGAATGAGCTTCCATGTCTTAAGCTCCCCCGAACTACAGACAACGAACAAGTACTTGTGACAGCAGGCATAGATCCATTAGAAGCGATCGAAGATGACAACTTTTTTGTAAGTGAATGTTAGCAATCGCAAGATGATCTAGTCATCTTCGGTTCACTAAGAATCGACGAAATAACAATCATTTTTCTTTCACACTTTCCTCTTGAAGCGGTAAACTGTTTAAAAATTTGCTGGACAATGCACATTATCCAGCTCATTGAAGACATCGGTGGTGCACATCCAACCCGGCAACCCGGATGGTGATCTGCTACACGGCCCTCATATCCCTATGAATCCAGAGTCTGAGTACAAAAAATTCTATAATAATGATGAATGATAAAACTTATTCGCAGTCAGATTACAAGAGCAATTACTTCGAAGAACAACCTGATCTCCGGGGCCTTTTACCCTAATGATATGCACCATTTGTCAGTGCCCCTTTACGGCTACATTTGCCCTGAAGCGTTCATCAATCATGATATAAAAGGTCTGGTCCAGGATAGATAAGTGGTGCCGTTAATCTTCCACGTTGGTCGAAAAACTGCGTTGGTCGAAAAACTGTGGACGGGCGAGTCAACTACGATAAAGACGTTGTAAATAGCTCAGGGGATACCCTAAGGTACAGTAGGGCGGTGCCAGATCGCGACCGAACAGATATATTGCGGTCACATCGATACTTTTTGTGGCTGAACAATGAGTAAAACTCTGTTGTTTGTGTTTATTTAATTTAAGAGCCCTAAAGGCAAATTATTTTTAAAGTGGTATAAGTAGTAATTTAAGGGATTAGTTTTTTATTCTTTTTAAGTTAGGTTAAGTTTTTTTAAGTTTTATATTAGTTTTTAGTTAAGTTTAAGTAAGCCACACAGGAAACGCGTATACAGTTCCATAAACCATAAAGCAAAGATCGCTGTAGATAACCCACACGCTAATACCATTAGACATACTGTTAACAAGACAGTTGCATTCCACAAGAGCATTGTTCATTCGATAACGAAGCAGAAGTCACTCGATATTCAGTGAAAGAAAGCAAAGAAAAAAGTGCTAAAAAAAAAATAAAACCAAAACGTAAAGCATATAAGGGAAACAGAATGGTAGGTCTTATTAAAAATGTCCAAGCAAATAGGTACAAACAAGTATCAAAATTAAGAGTGTCAAATTTTACGAAACATTCACAAATCAAATATTTAACCATCACCATTACAGATGAAATTCGAACAAATAATATTACTTCTGTTGACACTCCTACTACCTCAGCTAACACGAACACAGTCGCTGATATCGCAAGCAATGGAGACTAAAACACATGATTATATACGTTACATACCTAAACGAAATTATTAAGAAAGTGAGAGAATTGGAAGAAAATAAAACAACTATTAATACACAAAATAATATGGCTTTTTCTAGATTAGGAACAAGTAATTTGCTTACATCAAAAGAAATAGAATACTTTAATGTAGATATGTATAAACTTCCAAGTCATAAGATGAAGAACACCGAAATCATTGAACGACAAAATAATTTTAATAATAAAAAAAATTAAGACACATGTATCATTAGACGAATTGCTCATGTATCCCATACCATAAAATTGGTTTGGGTGCGAGTAGGTCTGCCCATACCATGAACTTCCCATCTCAAGATAAAAAAAAAATGTAGGTGCCATTTCATTTGCCGCCACCATCAAATTCAATTTGGGTTGTGAAAACATCAATCATTCCCTAGAAAAATGCAAAGGGCTTTACAAAATGGCTTTCAACGCTGGTGTCATTATCTCTGTTTGCAGCGAAGCCTAAGCAAAGTCCCTAACTACCACAAAGTTATAGCTGTCTATGTTAACGTTCTGACCCAGACGTCGCATTTGATGAGAACGTATGTTTCTTTTTGCCCTAGTATACAAAAGGACGAGCTTATTTGGGATGCCAAACCTAGACATGGCTTCATACATCTCGTCTCTGTGGACGAAACAGAACTTCTTCGTTGCCGTAATACAGTCTGCACAAGTGGTTCTTCTATGTCCTGAGCATGGGTTGCAATTCTACTATGATTTTTCCATTTTGAACTTTGCAGGCTTTGGTTTGGGCTCTGTAACCATGTGATAATTGTTTTATCTGTTGGTAGAATTTTCGAACCTCTTTCCTGTTTCTTAATCTCTCAACATTCTCGATCGCGCGCTTTTCATGCTTTTTCATAGATGTTGTTCCCGAGATTAAAACAGCCAATTGGAGCACCTTATAACCCGTTTGTTCCAAATAACGGCCGATTGCATTTACTCACTGAAGCGTCACTTACTTACAAATTATCATTGAAAGAAAGACCGCTTATGTCAACTCCTTGTTCAATGTATTTTAGAAAATATTTCTACTACCTACGACGATGCACTTGTTGTGCTCGGAATATTAAATCGTGATTACCTTTATGTCGATTAAGTTCAAAAGTACATAGTTTCAGTCGAGAGGTTTCTACCATCATTTCCATCTGAGCTGAGGAAATGTTCAGCATAGGATCTTATTCTTTCCGGTAAATAGATGACTTTAAGAGTAGCACATGTAGTCCAGTTTTCTTTGGAGATTTCGACAGCTGTTTCCAGGCCGATTTCGAGAGATTTTTTATCCATGTGTCATTTTCTGGAAAGACCTCTAGGATTGGGTTCATGATAAGAAACCAAAACAGTGGAAAACAAACTAAATCGGATGTTATGGTCTTCCTTGCAACATACGAGTAATGCAGTTTTATCCATGTGTTTTAACTTTGTCATTTAAGTTTCTCTCGATGCTTTTGCTTTAAATTCAATTGTCTCATGTAATTTGCGCCATGAGCTTCTTTTTGCTAATATATTATAACTATAAAAAAGCGTCAAGCTACAGCCGAGCAGGTTTTAAACAAAAAAAACTGGTGGCTCCACAACTTTTCATGTGTCAGTGTTGCAGACGTCACGCTGAGTCTTGAAAATGGGAAAGACTTACAGGATTCACATTACTGAAACAATTTTCAAAGAAGAAGAAGAAGAAGAATAGAGAAAGAGGCATATCAATGTATGAAATGGCCTCAACTAAATACTGTTTTAGTCTTTTTGGTAGTCTCTATAGTTAGTAACTTACTTAGTTTAGTCAATTGGCTATATAAACATAATATTGATAAAACTTTTGGCATTAAAATTGAACAAAAAAAACATTTTATATGAATTTGTCCGGAAACTTATGAACAGCAGGGTATACTATTATGCATATTTTTTTATCCGATAAGGTAGCTGTAAACTATAAATTTAATTAATTTTGAACTTTTTTTTATTGGAAAACTAAATTGGGTTTAATTGAAGAAGTGAAAATGTCCCTCTTTTGACAGTTTGTTCGTCACCCTGTGAAATTTAACCAAAAGCTTTTCAGGTGATTTTATGCACACACGCTTCGAATGAAACCAATTTGGCTTCGATAGCTTGATTTGTTCTCGAGTTAGGCTATACGAAAGAATCCGCACAAACAGACATCTT
Source organism: Orthonevra nobilis (assembly GCA_963555765.1). Classification (NCBI taxonomy): domain Eukaryota; kingdom Metazoa; phylum Arthropoda; class Insecta; order Diptera; family Syrphidae; genus Orthonevra; species Orthonevra nobilis. Next base: position 79,838,992 of record OY743224.1, on the reverse strand, counting down.
TCTAAAAATAATGAAATCCGACTACTGGGACCGCTGGGAAGTTAAAAATATGTAAACAGCCACCAATATACCTATCTGTCACTTCCGATCGAAAAGTTAAGACTTTACCTACTCGAAGCAATACAGCTGCGGCTGCGGCTGCGGCACGGCTGCTGCATCATTGTGCGCCACTTTTGAGATTGCATACATTTCGACTTTTTGACAGAAGCATACTCCACTACTACGGCATGTCGGCGGCCTCATTGTGTTCGGGCAGAAAGAGATCAGAAAATTGTGTACATCTAAGAACTCGCAAACTTAATAAAAATAATGTTAAAGGATTGATTAATTCCATTAATGTAATAATGCAACTAAACATTGTAAGTACAAGTGATAAAAATAAAGCAATCGTGCTACGACAGTCTATAAACAAAGCTGTGCTTTATATTCAGATAATTAATATAAAAAAAACTTGTCATATAATTTTTGAAGACAAAGCTTACAAATAAATGGACAATATGAAAAAAAAAGTAAAATATGAAAAACAAAAACATGTCATATATAATATAATCATGATAACTATAATAATTGTATATTTCATTACATTATATTTTTTATAGAAAGAAGAATAACAATTATTTAAAAATACCGGTAATCAATCATACTCCGGAGAGACATAAATTTAAGAAGCGAGAAGTTGAGTCACATTCAAAACACAAAAACATCACCGGGTGATGAATTGAACGGGTAGAAATTTTTTCACCGAAACCAAAACGCAATGAATGTGTTGGAAAATGATGATACTACCACGAAAGTATGTGATTGGACAAATAATTAAGAGCATCCAAATAGACAAACAGTGGAAACTTGATCGATCCAGTCAGTGTAAGATCTTTAATTCAATGAACAGCTAGAAGAATATATACAATGGATATAGCAATGGGCAAGATGCAACTTGTTGGCTTTGGCGGCGGTCGACACAATTTCAAATCTAAAATTGCATGCGAATTGGTAGTAGATGAGCAAAAGCTCAATGTTTAACTCCACACCGTAAAGACAGCATGCTTTACGAACCATTGACGTTGGGAACTGATATTCTATGTCGGAAGGAGAACCGAATCATCATCAAAGAAGGCGTTTGCCGCGTGGAGAAAGTCGTCGATCTTACTATTCGTCATCTAACTGAAGATGAAAGCAAAGATCTAAAGACAACACTTCAAAAATATTCAAACTGTTTTGGCAAAACGATTCATGAAATCGAAACATGCACCGTACCGAAAATGGAAATCGAGTTAATATCCAATCAACAAGTACAAATGAAATCATATCGTATACCATTCGCTAAAAGAGAACGAGTAGACGTCATTTTCTCAGACTTGCTGGAGAAAAGAATCATCTGAAGAGGTCAATCACCCTATGCTTTGGGAAAGGGTGGGGATCGGTTATGCTTGATTACCGAAACTTGAATTCGATCACTGTGAAGCAGGTATTCCCGATGCCAATGGTTGATGAAATATTATCGCAATTCGCTTACAAATAGTTGTTCAAGACCCTCGATCTACTGTCGAGCTATCACCAAATAGAAATCGAAGAACGATCCAGAATATCTACAGCATTCATCATCATCAAAATGCGATTTGGAGTCGTTTATGCACCAAGTGTTTTTCAAGACATGATTAACAAACTGTTTTCGAAACTTCCACTGCGTTTGGGTATTTGGATGACATAGTCATACCTAGTGTAACAGTATGCAAAGATTTGAAACGACGGGAAAACGTTTTGAATCTTGTATGAAAACACGGACTTACCCTACGTTTACGAAAATAAACATTTTTGCAGCAGCAGATACGATTTCTATGTCATATAGTCAGCTAAGAAGGCGATGAAAAACCAGCAGCAATTCTAAACATTCGAACACCGCGAAACATGTACGAAGTTCGACTAGGACTCAAGGGATGCTTTAGAAAATATGTCACCGATTATTCCATCATTGCCCGACTTTGACGGAACTGTTACGAAAAAATTAAACCTTCAAAATGTTAATTATGAAGATGCAGGCGTTCGAATAGCTGAAGCGAATACCACAGCTCTAGCAGTTGCAGTTTACAGTCCAGACGCATCACACGCAGTACACACAGATGAAAGTTCAGTTGGTCTTGCAGAAATCTTGAAGCAAAGCGTAAATGGTGAGAACTGTTCTTATTACAGCCGAAAGTGCACAGACACGGAAAAAGATGCCATAACTATGAGCTCGAGGTTCTTGGTATAATTAAAGTACTTGAACGCTTTAAAGTTTATCTCCTGGGAAAGTCCTAAGCAGTCTGAATTGCAAGATGGCTGCTCAAATTGCAGGTCTTCTGTTTCACAACTGAAAACCGTATGGCCGACAGAATGCAACAACTAAATGCAATAAGCAGCGCCCCATATGCAACAGCGGTTGAAGCGGACATAGTAAGGTGTAGTATCGGCAAAGTTGAACTAGCTGCAGTTGACTGGTTTTAGTCAATGCAACTTCTCGAAGATAAACTGAAAAACATCATCCGAGTCCTGGAATTTGAGCAACAATTCAAGAAGGATAATGAACTTGACAACTTTAGAATTTATCGATGAATTAATAACGGCTTACTCCGAATAGTCATCCCAAAAGGAATCCGATAGCGCGTCGCAAAATATGAACATGATGATTGTGGACATTTTGGTATAGGTCGTAAGGTTAAGAAAACTATTTTGGTTCCCGAATGTACGGAGATTCATAAAGCAGTACATCTCCGGCGTTCAACAAATAAAAAGGTGGAAAAGCAGTTGGCGAACTAAGTATTTGGAACGTGGGTCCGCTACCATTCAAAACATAACATATGAACCATTTAGGACCCTTCGTGAAGACGAATCAAGAAAACTGCTAAGTGATGCATTTACAAAATATTTGGTGCTTTAAAGACAACACGAACAGCCCCAGTGATACGGGTATTGAACGAACTTATTTCTTACTTCGGATTGCCGCTTGTTATAGTTACTGATAGAGGAATTTGCTACACGTCCTAAATGTTTTTGGACTATTGCAAAAGAAATAACATAATACACATGACCTTTATTTGCCCTTTGTATTGCCAATGACGAATTTTGAATGGATCGATATAATATAATAATTGTCAAATTTATTTAGAACAAGAATAAATTGAGAAGCAGGATAAATTGATAAGTATTGCAAATGTAAAGCCTAAATAAATAACATGAAAGTGTATTCCAAAAACAGTTATTTGACTAGAGAGGTAATTGAAAATTTTAATTTAAATTAAAACTGTTCTTCCCACGTTTTTATTCCCATTTTGTATAACAAATCAAATATTGCGACGACAGTGCGGTTTATATGAGCACGTGAACTGCCATATTTTTTCAAAATTTTCCTACATTACCATAATTTACAACACGAATTACAACGAATGCAATGAATGTTAATATGTCTTTGCACCATGTTGCAGCTTTCTTGAATGCAAGCTATCGTTTTACAGAGAAGAAAAAAACGGGACAACTGCAAGTCGGACTCGCGGAGAGAAGGTTCCGTACAAACTTGAATTGAATTTTATTGATTTTTATTGAGACTTTTTTTCTTGTTGCTTTCTTACATCTACTTATACCGCGGCTATACTGTATGGCCTGCTTACTCCAGTTATATATTTTTTCTGTCGCCACTTGGCGTTCTTGCTTACAGAAGGGAGACTGTTCTTGCTTCCGGAGCGATTTGTTTCGATTGTCTTTGACTTTATGTCTAAATAAATATATTAACCTAACTATTCATATCTTACAACTAATGGCGGACAAATAAACCATCCATACACACAGTGTGCGAGTCGGTACTTCCTCCTTTCGTGCGATTGAGCTACACATATTTTTTTGAAATAGAGTGGGATGACTAAATCACAAAAAAGAGGAAAAGATATCACACATTCATTAATGTTTACAATTTCAGTTTGTTCTTTAACATTTAATTTGAATATTTCGGAACATATAGTCTTAACTTTCAGCTAAGTAATTAACACCAGTTGTGGCGATTTAATGTGTCATGAAATGATGGGAAATATAAGAATCATAAGGAATGTTAAAATTTGTTAAATTTATTATAAAAGAAGTTTTTATTCTGAATCTAACTGCTAAGATAAGCTTTACCAGTTGAAAAGAAAGTACTCCAATAAAATTTTAATTAAGTCAAGCAAAATCAGCAAATTAAGTAAAGTGAAATGAGAAAGGATGGATGATTGTGAAGATATTATATTGTGGCGGACCGAGTATCGCATTTTTCGGAACACCCCTGAACGAAGCTATCATTAATATGTAAGATATAAGACTGCATATTTTTTCGCGATATTTTAAACAGGAGACTATCCCTTTATACACTGTCAAACGCTTCCTCAACATGTAGCGCTTAAACAACTGTGCATTTCTTGTTCCTTAGTTTGATTCCGATCAGTCGTTCATAGTTAGCCATAATGTTCGCATGTGCATGGACTTCACTTAAAACCAAAACAAAAGCCAAAATTCAAAATACTTTGCAGCTCAAGATTTCTCGCAGTGGGCTGCACCAATTGTGGTAGTACATATAGCAACAGCTGGTGTAATAATTTGTAGTGATTTTTCAAAAGGACTGTGCACTGGAGCCAAATCAATTTCCACTGCCACTACCAGATGACATATTTAGCACGCTCACAGGAGATACATTTTTTACAACAGTTGATCTTTCTGATGCGAACTTGCAAGTTGTAAGTCCAGAGTCTAAGCCAATATTGAATGTTAATACTCACCGCGGATTATATTAAGACTTACGCTTCTCGTTTGTAGAATCAGGACCCGGTATATTTCAACTAATTACGACCACCATGTTATCAGCGCTAGATGGTCTCGTGCCTTGTATTGATGACATCATTGTGGCTGCAAAACCTATAATGGAACGCAAACGAAATCTCGAGGCAGTTTTTCAACATATGCAGGAATGTGGTTTTCTCCTTATATATGAAAAATGTTGTTTTTTTTTCTAACATTGCATTTTCTGGGATTCATAATTGACCAACATGGTTTCAGATCAAACCTAAAACGGACTTCTGCTATTGCCTGATACCAAAACCGAAGATGGTAACAGAGGTTCTTGCATTTTAAGGCATGCTTAATTTTTATTCTCAATTCATATGCGAGAAATCCGACCTCCATTAGATAAATTATTGTTATAAGGCAAGGCAAAGACCAAGTGCATTTTGATCTGACAAAAATATGATAGTAGCAAGTCGAAAATGTTAACACTTCAAAATTTGGGTATGTAGATGCTCTTTCGCGTCTGATAAACCGCAAAGCAGTTGACAAAACAAAGGACTTCGTTATCGCGGGAGTACAAACTGAAGTTGAGATCAACAAAGTTTTTACTGACTCCTTGAAGCATATGGCAGTCAGATCTCCTCGCTCCGAGTTAAAACCTTAGAGGATAAGGATCCTTTGGAGTTTGAAGCACCAGTTTCGGAAGAGTGATGAACACACCTCACACCGATCGAAGGGGAGTAAAAGGATAAAAATAGATTGAGAGAGGGGAGAGCAAATGATAAAGTTGGCGGAGAAAGACGTTGTTTGAGTAAAGATTTTGTAACAGTACTTTGAATCTTTATTATTTTTATTTATTTTCAAGCTTAGACGTCGTTGCTTTAAACTGACTTCTTTAATTACAGCATGGTGTGGCAAATAGAAATTTTTATCATTAATCTAATGAACAAATTTTACTTGTGAAATGAAGTTTTAGCATTCGATTGCCATTTCGTATAACGACCTCAGTTGAATTGATAAATCAAAACATGATTTAAATGAGAAACTTACCACAGATTTTCCATTTGATTGGTGAATGGTCGTACGAAAAACTTCTCGGTCCATTCATCCTTATAGGAATACCGGTTGAAAATGTCGTTTTTTTTTTTCAAAAATCAATGCTTTGTTGAGGAAAAATAGATATAAATTCAATATTCAAAGTATTGCCCATCGCTAGCCATACATTTTTCCCATTTTTCCGGCAATTCATGGATACCCGTTCTCAAAAAATTCGACCGGTTTGGCCGCAATCCACGAATCGATCCATTTTTTCACATCATCGAAATGACGGAAGTGCTGGTCAGCTAGGTCATGTTGCATAGATCGGAAGAGATAGTTTTCGGATGGCGCAAGGTCTGGACTATACGGGGGATGGGATAGGACATCCCATTTGAGCGTTTCAAGTTAAGTTTTGACGACGTTTGCAACATGTCATGTTGCAAAATAACTTTATCGTGTCTTGCGACCGTTTCCGGCCGTTTTTCCTTCAGTGCTCGGCTCAAACGCATCAATTGTCGTCGGTAGTCCTCGCCTGTGATTGTTTCATTCGGTTTTAGCAGCTCATAATACACAACACCCTTCTGGTCCCACCAAATGCACAGCATAGTCTTCAGGCCATGATTATTCTGAACAGCCGTCGATGTTGAGGTATGTCCAGGGTATCCATACGTTGCCCGACATTTTGGATTTTCGTAATGTACCCATTTTTCATCACCAGTGACGATTCGATGCAAAAAAGACTTCTTTTTGTGGCGTTCAAGCAGCATTTCGGACATGCAAAATCGGCGTTCGATGTCTCGCGGCTTCAATTCATACGGCACCCAATGTCCTACCTTTCGGATCACTCCCATTGCTTTCAAACGACCGGAAATGGTTTGCTGAGCGACGCCAAGTGATTTTGCAAGTTCTTCTTGCGTTTGTGACGGATCTTGATCGAGCGCTGCCTCCAATTCATGGTGTTCAAACTTTTTCACCTGGCCGGGGCGTTCTTTGTCTTTGGTGTCGAAATCACCATCTTTGAGCCGCTTACACCACCGCTGGCACATTCTAACGTCTATAGTATAGCCCAGGTAAGCTTCGGTAAGCAATTGATGTGCTTCGGTTGCTTTTTTCTTTACATGAAAGAAGCATATTAAAACTTCCCGCAAATGTTGTTTTGATGGCACGAATGTAGACTTTTACAGCCTTACAAAAACTTGTGTGTTTTCACTAATGACCAATAACCTAGAATGAAATAATTAGACAATGACATAAAGTTTCTGATGTGACAGCTGTCATGGTCAGAATTCACCTCAGAGTAATAGATATGAAGTTGTCTGCAATAACGACATTTTCAACCGGTAGTCCTATTATTTGGGCAATATTTTTTCCGTTGATACTTAATCCAGTTCGTGGAATTTTGTTAAATACACACCGATTTCCATTGTCGAGAAGTGATTTCGTTGAAATAATTCTCCAAATAAGATTTATCTCAGAGTCGTGTATTGGGCGAATTCGCCCTTGCACAGACCTTCTTCAATGATTTTTCCATAAACGTCATCGGCTAATAATAGACATATCTGACCAGGAGTCGCATAATTAGGATCAGCGAGTGGCAAATTATTAAGATGCGGCCACGTTTTAACTTTAACTGACGTTAACGATGGAATAACAGCAAATTTCGAAGTAAAGTTGAACATCATATTAAATGCGGGATTGAGAATCATCCCCTTGTCGGCGATTTTGTATTGAGTCCCGCCCATCGGACGATAACCGGACAAAAACAATGGATTTTGAATCAGTGTTCACCAAGTATTTCAGATAATTTGCGGACTAATCGTCGGTGCATAATTCAATTGAGGTGAAGTTGTGGTTCCCTTCTTGGGTTTTGGAAGAGAACTGCATTCAAAGGTTAGTTAGATTAATTAAAGTGCAAAGAAGTATGGTGTCGACCGCCACAGGAATGTTTTCTAGTACAATGCATTGTTGTTGAATGACTGAGGCAATTAAAACACAAGTCTTTTTTTCATTCATTTCAAGGCATTTTTATTTAATTATTTCAGTTTCCTAACGTGCTAGACAAAAACGCTTAAAGCTAACTTAATAAACTTAACTATGTTTATACTAACTTACTGGCCCTCTGCGGGCGCTCTTAGCTAAACCTAACAGCTTAAAATATGACTTTCGACTTAATACTATTTATTTTATTTAAAATTATACTAAATAATAAGAAAACTAAGTAAACATTTTACATTTCGAGAAAAACTTAGTGTAAGGACTTTGTATTTTACTTAGACTAAATTTATAACTAAACTTAAAACTAACATAAAATCCTAATCTAACTAATTTGAAACAATGTCGTCGTCTAAGATAGCTAAATTAATTGTAGGACAAGACATAGTCTTGAGTGAAATGTGTAGTAACTTTGAAAACTACCAAAATTAAACCGCGTCGTGAAAATCGAAGGGGTACGTGAACGCGTGTATAAAAGATGCTGCTCGGCTTATTCAGCATCTGCCGATCGAAACAAAAATTACGAGTCTGCTTGGGAAATCATTAGTAGATGATTTCAAAATAAACGTAAGTTGGTCAATACTCAATTGCGAAATCTTTTAGAGCAGAGCAAAATAATCCATGAGACTGCATCAGCATTGAAGGCACTACATGACGTCAGTGTAGAATGTGTTCATGCACTTGCCAATCTAGATATAGCAGTAGATATGTGGGATTGCATATTAATATATATAGTTTTTCAAAAGCTCCCGTTCCAAACTCAAAGAGATTGGGAAAATAAGTTAGGCGCGTCGAAATCTCTTCCGGACTGCAAGACATTTCTATCATTTATCGAAGGAAGATTTAGTTCATTGAAAAACATAGTAAGCATTAGTGAGACTTCGAAGCAACAGGCGCCGGCAACTTCCTATCGTAAAAGTAGTTCTTCTTACTATGTACAGTCACAAAATGTTAATAAAAAATTTCAATGTCGGCTGTGCAACTCATCGCACGGAATTAGACACTGTAAAAGGTTTCTGAATATGGATGTTAGGGCACGCATAGAAGCAGTTAAAAAAAATGGAATCTGCGCAAACTGTTTGGGTTATGAACATCATGCTTCGACTTGCGGAAGTAGTAACCGATGCCAAGTAAATAACTGCGGGCTCAAGCATCACACTTTGTTGCACAAAGAGTCACAAAATTATCCAAACATACCGGCCTCTAACAACAACCACTTCTTTGGCCATCAAACCGCTTACACAAAAAACAGTCCACACTACACAACCCAAATCATTTTGTCCAACATTCAAATCAACCCATTCCAAATCAACATATCAGCATCAACATATGCCAGGTAGTTCTTATAATGAACAACGGTGTTCATGAAACACAATCAACACAAATATCAACGCACACTTCAATCAAACGAAATCGAAAGCACTGTTAGCTACAGCGCTAGTAAAGCTACGCACTTCCAACGCTTCCAATGGAATGCAGCACATTCTGATGGCACTTATAGATCCAGGATCGGAAGCCACTTTTATTACAGAAAATGCGGCTCAACTGCTGCAATTAAAAAGACAGAAGGTACAGGCTAATGCTACAGGGCTAGGGAAAACAACAACTGGTAATTAACATCATCAGGTCAAATTCACACACTTTTCGAACACAAACTCGAAGTTTAGCGTACAGGTAAGGGCCTTTGTATTCAACAAATTAACCTCTTGGTTGCCATCCCAAACACTACAAGAAAAGACATGGAGCCATATTTTTAGCAGACCCATCCTTTCACATCCCTGGGAAAATAGATCTATTGATAGGGGCTGATATTTATTCATCAATAATATTAGAAGGTCTCATTAAAGGGAAGAGATTAACCCCTGTAGCGCAGTTAACTGAATTAGGGTGGATTTTAACGGGAAGTATCAATTCTCAACCAACTCCAGTTACAGTGCAAAATCACCACAACCAGGTAAATTAAGAGTTCCAATTGACCAAATTCTGGGAAGTAGAAGAAAACAATGAAACAGGGACCCGGGCAAAAGAAGCGTGTCAACAGCATTTTGAACAAACCAGCAAACGAAGACCCGACGGAAGATAAGAGGATCGTTTACCGTTCAAAAATAATGTACGCCCTTCACTCGGAAATTCGAAGCGGGCTGCTTTGGCGCGATTCCTACATATTGAAAGACGATTTGCATCAAATCTCCAATTAAAGGAAATGTATACAAATTGCATAAAGGAATACATCACTTTAGGACACATGAAGGAAGTGAACATGGATGATGATCTTGCTACCTTCCACATCACGCAGTATTCAAGGAGGCTAATACTACAACAAAACTATGTGTTGTACTTGATGGGTCATGTAAGACGTCGAATGGGTTATCACTTAATGATTGTTTGATGGTGGGTCCCCGTCTGCAACAAGACATCATAGATCTGATAGCAAAATGGAGAAAATTTAAATTAGCCTTAGTCGCCGACATCAGCATGATGTATCGGCAAATTTGCATTGCGCCGGAAGACACTCATTATCAACTAATATTGTGGAGGTCATCACAAGCGGAGCCGATAAAAACGAACGCCATAAGGACAGTCACATTCGGAACTGCGTCAGCCCCATTCTCAGCAGTACGCACATTGCAGAAGCTGGCTGAAGAAGTGAGAAACAGTAAGCCCCACGTGACAACCGCCATAATGGAAGGGTTTTTTGTTGACGATTGGATTTATGGTGCAGACAATGAGAAAAAAGCTAGGGCTTTGCAAAAAGATCTACACTCGACGCTCAAATCAGCAGGTTGTCCTCTTAGAAAATGGGCGAGCAACTCTCAACAAATTCTCGAAGAGTTTCCTGAAAATGATAGCGAAATAAACCTTCCGCTGAACTTTGATACGATTGACGCAATCAAAACTTTGGGTATTCAATGGCATCCAGCAGGAGACTACTTCTCGGTTAAAATAGCTTTATCACTGCTCGCAGATATAGCACGCCTTTTTGATCCAATGGGATGGATTGCTCCATTCATAGTGAATGCAAAAAATGATTCTGCAGGAACTCTGGCTTAAGGAAGTTTCTTGGGATTCGCCTATTCCCGAAGGAATAGAAAAAAATTGGATGGAACTTTGCAACGGATTGAGCATGTTGCAAAAAATTAACGTTCCTCGTTGGATAGAATAAGAAGAATCGACCAGCTGCACGGGTCTAGTGATGCCTCAAAAAGGGCATATACAGCAGTTATATACGCCCGAATCGTAAAAAATGGAAATGAGAGCATGCACATACTTATCTCAAAAACAAGAGTAGCTCCAGTCAAACGAATTTCTTTATCACGATTAGAGCTCTCAGCAGCATTATTATTAGCAATACTGCTTCATAGAATAGTTAATACAATGCAGTTTGAAACAGAAGAGATATTTGCATGGACAGACTCGATGATCTCTTTGGCCTGGATGAAGGGAAGTCCAGCAATACGTACCACCTTTGTAGCAAATAGAGTCACGGAAATTCAAAGGTTGAATAGTACGGAGATATGGAGGTATTTGAACACGAAAAAAAAACCCGCAGGCATTGCATCACGAGGTTAAACCGCAGAAAACATAATCAAATGCGAAATGTGGTGGCATGGACCACCATTCTTAAAGAACTTTGAAGCTCAGAGATATTCAGTAAATATTTCGCTGGAAAGAGAACAAGAAACAAAAAGGGAAAATAAGGTAAGTAGAACAAAATCATTATTCTACAAGGACAACTTAATGGGAATACGCACTAACTTTGTTCAAATCGCTGTATAATGCACCACGATTGATAGTAATTTTTTTAAAAATTTCTCTACACTAAAACGTCTCATATACAACATAGCTATATGGAGAAGATATTTGAGAATATTAAAGTCAAAACAAAGGTTGCCATTGCATCAATATCCCCTCAACTGTTATGAATTAGTTTCATCAAAGGATCACATTACAAAAATGGTGCAAAGAGAACTCTTTTATGATGAAATTAAAACTCTCAGAGAAGGGGGATCGTTGCCGAAGAAAAGCGGAATTGCGAACTTAAATCCTTTTCTCGACCGCAATGAAATTCTTCTTGTAGGTGGTCGACAAGCCAATGCACATCTACCTTATCACATACGGCATCCTATCATATTAAAAGATCAACACCATTTCTCAAAACTTATAGCTCACGACACGCATCAACAAACTCTACACGGAGGGCAGCAACTGATGATGGCCGAGATGCGAAACTTATATTGGATCACCAATTTAAGGCAATTGGTTAAATCAACAATTGACCAATATGTTGGACGTCATAGACAAAATGCAAAAATGCAAACACAGTTAATGGGGAGTCTGCCCAGAGAAAGAGTTCTTATCACCAGACCGTTCACGAATACAGGAGTCGACTATGCTGAACCTGTAGACATTAAAATGTGGAAGGGTAGATGCAACCGAGTGACAAAGGGATAAATAGCGCTGTTTATATGCCTCTCGACAAAGGCTATACATTTAGAGCTGGTTAGTGACTTTAGCTCAGCAGCTTTCATTGCAGCGTATAGACGGTTTGTGTCAAGAAGAGGGATATGCACGAATATGTATAGTGACTGTGGCACAAATTTCAAAGGTGCAAACAATGAACTTCGGAATGACAGCAAATTTATCTCCGCAGAATGGTCGGCTACAGTTCACAAAACACTTGCATCCCTCAACACAACATGGCATTTCAATCTTTAAAGCTCTTAAACACCACGTAAAAAGAACCATAGGGGTATCAAAATTAACATTCAAAGAATACACAATGCTTCTCACACAGATAGAGGCATGTTTAAACTCTCGCCCTTTATGTCCAATATCATCTGATCCAAATGATCTTTCAGTATTAACACCGGCCCACTTTCTCATAGGAGATGCACTTAAAACACTACCCGATAGAAATTTAAAGGAAAGGAAAACGAACAACCTCGACAGATGGAAATTTATTTATAAATTTAGCGCATCACACAAGAATTCTGGAGGCAGTGGAGCACCAGCTACCTACACTTACTGCAACATCGGCCCAAATGGTTGCAACGACAACCAAACATCAACGTAGGAGACATCGTCCTTGTGAAAGAGGATAATATTCCACCCTCACTCTGGGTACTCGCTCGTGTGGTCGAACTGCACCCTGAGAATGATGGTCTTACGCGCGTGGTGACCATAAGGACAGAGAATTCGATATTTAATCCTCCGATCGCTAAACTCTCCCCCCTTCCGATTTCGAATCCGTCAAATTAACGAAACACCGAACTTTTTTAAAAACAAAAATCATTAAACAAATAAATAAATCAATAAGAAGATGAACTTACCGCGGGATCGACAACACAATATTCATTTCGAAAAAAAAAACAGATAAATATATTTAATTTCAATATTTTATATTCCTCATTGAAAATAACACTAATGCTTTTTATAATTTCATGTCGAGGAAAATTGAGATGAAGAATTCATGGCACAAATCCCGATGGCAATTCACTTGGCCACTTCACAACAAGCAACAACAACATCACGTTTCACCAGGTGGGCCGGGAGAATGTTGGCTTCCAACATAAAACACAAAATGAACGTTACGTAGCACACATACAAAACAAATGCTTATAAAACAATAATACACGTTACGCGGCATATATTTAAACAACTTATTATGAAACAAAATTATATATTTATAAAACAAACAAACAAGTAAACAAAACAGCCCGAGCTTTGGGATAAAATATATTAATCTGAAGACATGTGAAATAGAGCCTATCTCCTTCATAAGAAACTTAACGAAAGGGGAGACAGACTCTATAGTTATCTCATTCAAATAATTGTAAGAAACAAATGCAAAAGAAAGAAGAAAGAAATGTAAAAGGAAGAAGAAAGAAATTTAAAGGAAAGAAGAAAGAAATGTAAAAAGAAAAACTATGTAATGCACTGCTGTGGGACCGAAGCATTGTGTAGCTTCATTTTTCGATGCAATTAATTTCTTCGATACATGAAAATTTCGTATTTCTTTTCTTTTCGACCGTAACTCATTTACAAGATGAGTTATTTGAATTTTGACGCAGCGACTTAAACGCGGTATTTTTCATGGTATGTGCGGCAGCATCATTATTTGTTGAAGTTTTGCAACTTTCTTTGGATCCTTCAAGTATATTCTTTACTGATGTTTCAGAAAAGCAATCAATTTTAAATATGGAATAGTGATAATGAGACTTCTTTGTACCAAATCACGCGTGGCCCCGCTGAAGGAATAAACCTTTCCCCCTTGGATTTATGTATGTGTTGAACGCCTAATTAACAACCAGTATCAAGAAGGTGTCTTAAAGACACACCAACGTTTTTCTGGACCGACTATGAGATAATTTTAAATCGGATCAACTCCAGCATCATCGTTCCATTCATTCGTGGCTTATCACGCTGCCACAATTCAGAGTCAATCTCTAACTATGGCAATGGAAACAAGTGAGATCAAAGGACAATCCCGTTGATATATTATCACGCGGATTATCGCGTAGCCAGCTAAAAGAGTGCTTCCGAAGTCCTTACAAGATCTAATCTACGATAGGAATCCGGTAGTTGCTACGCTTAAGAGCTTTGTTAAAAAGTGTGGGATCGAGACAAATACGCAGTTTTTTGTTTCCTTGTACAAGAACTAGGTTACTTATCCAGGGAGTAGGATGTTGAACCATACTAACAACGTTTCTTTCTTCAAATCTACAAGTGTTTCTTTAAGTTGCTACCGAAATGAAACTGGAAATGTCACTAAAACTATGCATGATACTTTTCATTTCTACTTTATGCTTTTTTTAACCGTCTTTTTTTGAACTCCTTGCTGTGTGTGTGTTGCTGTTCAGCTGACTTGTGTTCGCCAAATTGTGCGTGTCGCTACCCACCGCAATAATTTTCAACTATTGGGACGCTATATTGGATATAATGCGAGCACATTTTTTGTTTACGATTTCAAACCTTAATTCGCAAAACCAAAAGGAATTATTAAATTATTCGCAAAAATCTTTAATTTTACGCTGCTTTCGAAATAGCATCCAGTTTGCAGTAACATCCCACTATGAACCCCCTACCATCGGCACTATCGAAATTTCTTTGCCGATTGTTACTCTAATATTTTGCTCTTTGCTCATCGGTGGTCGCATGCCACCAAGTTATGATCTGAATTAAGCGGTAATTAAATAATACCTTACGAATCTAGAGCAACATTGTCTGTTTATTGAATACTTCATCTGTGACAAACGTCAAATCTTATTATTTATAACGTAAAAGATTACAAATCATATATCTTGACACCACCTTAAACAATCTAAGTCAGAGCTAAATCTTGACAACAGTCTTTTAGCGGAGAGGCGTAGCAAGAGAGGAGCACAAGACATAATTGGAAATATTGCCCATTCCTTGTTTGCGGTTCTAGATGTAGAATATGCCGAACATAGAAGTCAAGACTTCTTACATGAACTACTTATAAATCAGATTTCAGTAATTGATTCCACCATAAATATAATGAAAATGAAATGAAAGTCAGATAACAACCAAAACCAAATTTGACCAACTCGATCAACAAAAAAGCAAATAATAAATGGGATACTTAGTTCTACAACAAAATTCGATCACACCATGAAAATAATAATCTACTGTACACAATAAATAGCCATAAAAGCTCATCGAGGTCAATATGTTCTTCTAAGCAGAGAAATGTATGACAACCACAAATTCAAATTGTGATTTGATGGACCTAAAAATGACTTCAGTTGGATTCAACAATATCACAAGAATCAATGGATATGCATCGCGAAACTGCCGAATATCTGCTATTGAATGTCATATTGAATGTCATATAGGAGTAGCGCAGGGCCCAAAGCTTGGTCCACCGCTATTCAATTTCCATACTCATGACCAACCCCAAATTGGGAGAAAACAACAACACAGTTAATGGCGGATGATTCAGTCACATATTCTTCTGCAAGAATTCCCTCTGTTTCACTCTGCAATGTCAAGGAACATATCCTTAAACCCTGGGAGTACTATCAAAAATGGGGAATGTAAATAAACACGACCATAACCGAACTAATTTGCTCCAAGACAGCCTCATACAATGGTTGAGCCACCAAGTGCAAGAGCCTTTCCTTGACCATGCCCGATAATTCTAATTCCTATGAATTCACTTCGAGGAAAGATTCAGGTTCAATTTCCAAGCGATAGCCACTCTTAAAAATTCCAACCATGCGCTATCCCTTATCCTCCCGTTGATGAGAATAAGGAACGGCTTAGATACAAGAACCAAGCAACTAATCTGTCCCATTGCGACATATTGCTTCCCAATATGTTTCACGATGAGTTCAAGTCTTATGAAGAAAATTCAAACCTTCGAGCGAAAAGCACTTCGGTACTGCGGAGGTCTGCACAGAAATCCAGAAACCCGTAACTTCTATACTAATGAACTTCTATACAACACAGCAAACAAGCCGCCCATAGAAAAATATCTATGCGCACTGTCCTCAAAGATGGTACGCAAAATCTCTTCCCACCCCAAAAGTATTATTAATATAATTACAAGTAGTCCATATATTGAAGACCGCTATCTCAATGCCCTTTCCATGATGAACCCGGGATATAGATTAGCTCATAAAGAAGGATTCATAGACGAATTCGAAATTCGTCAACAAATATCTGGTATGGTTGCTCGAGCTCATTATTCTTCGCCAACTTTCTTTACAGAAAGTAAAACCTTCGCAATGCGACGTTCCTTGAATCGCCACGCAAGAATACATTTCACTGTTGTTGATTTATCGCTGATAACGATACTGAGAGAACCTTGGGTTCCATCGTTGGCGGTGGTTCAGCTCCTTGATGATTTTGACTAATATTTGCTGTTGGCGCGTCTAAGTGCTCGATGGCCAATTTTTAGGCGGTTAAGGCATCGATCTTTTTCCCTAAGGAGGCTTTAACGTTGTTACGGCTTCATGTGCAGAAATCCTGTGTACTGTTGTAATGCTTGAGATGCCTTGCACACTGAGCATTCTGAGGCTAGACTGGTAACTGCTCCAAACCCTGATGTGTTTGATCGCCTTGGATCCTAGATATTTCGTCCCTTATTCCCAAGGATTCTTACGTCTGGAATTGAACTTCGAGGAAATTCATAAAGTCCTTAATTGCCGGCAAGTTTCTTGGGCTGGAGAGTGTAGGGGTATCCTTGTCCAACCTCTTTGTTAACAAGTGAAGTAATAGCGGATCCCAATTCGTTGTGTCAACGCCGTAATTCCCTGATTGGTTGGTTGACTGGTTTTTTAGGGTGAGCAATGTTAGATTTTCACTTAGGCCTCTGGTTGAGCCCGTTGTGAAGGGATCGGTTAAAGTGGGGGAGTTGTAGTGAAAAGAAGGTGGTTGATGTCAGAGGGATTACTATGGATTTTCTGGATTTCTATGATCGGGAAACTATTTTGTTCGTTTTGCTAGCTTCGTGATCTCACCGATCCAATTTTTTTGAGGTGCGCACAATCCGGTATAAGTGTTGACTCGAGTATTTTGTATCGCAGTCTCGCTGTTCTTGAGCAGTGGAAGAGGAAGTGTTCTAGATCTTCCTCATCGCAGCTCTGGTATGTTGAGGTTTCTGCTAGTGCGGGTCTATGTATGTGGAGGTAAAGATTAATGTGCCCTGGTACCAATTCAACTATTAGCCTTAGATTCCGTTTGCTGGCGTTCAGAGTTCGTGTCGCTACCTTGTTAGTCAGTTTTGCAGCACTGCACGTTGTAAGGCTGCCCCATTGATTTGTAAATTCCAGAGTCTCTCATTCGTCAATAGCTCTTTTAATAGCTGTCAGCGGGAAACCTGTTTCCTTTACAGGGATTTGGTGGCTAATCCCTGCTAATTTCCTAGCTAGTTCGTCAGTTGTTTCTTTTCCTGTTATACCTTCGTGTTCCGGCACCCAAGTAAGACTGATGTCGTTCACTGTTGCTAGTTTGTGAGTTTGTGTCTGCACATCCTTATCAGTGTCAATACTGATGAAGGGTTTGTTATAGCTTTGAAAACTGCAGTGCTATCGGAGCAGATGAGTATTTACTCCAATAAGGATTACTAAAACTTCTGCTTGTTACACCGTGAAGATTGCTTCAAGATGATTTTGAGATTTCTATCGGTGGGTTCGATATCAGAGGATATGTAAGAAGCGTCCGTCCGTCCGCCCCTAACGTCCGTATAAATTGTGTCGTGTTTTCGTTCGGCCAAGAAGTTCTGGTTAGAGAAATTGTCTTCAAATTGTTTTTGAAGGTGAGAGTTTTGCTCCTCGAGGTCGCTTTGTCGATCTAGAAGGGGTGTCATCGCCCTTACAATGCTCACAATTTTCCAATGCCCGGTGTTTTTCCTGTCGTCTAAGTGACCCAGTGCCTTGAGTCTTGTTGCCGAGAGTCCTGCTTGTCTTTTCACTTCCAGTTGTAATGGTGATATATTTAGAATTGCTTCGATGGTAACGGTTGGTGTGGAGTTTTGAGTGCCTGTTATTCCCAGGCAAGCCAAACGTTGCACTTTAGTGAGTCTGTCGACTATATATGTGAACTATTGAAGATTTATTCAGTTAAATTCTTAGTTTATCTAAATTTAATTTTTTTCCCCTTAATCCAAATGATAAATGTGTATGAAACGATGAAAATTAACAAATAAAAGTAACAAAAAATATAATTCGAAATCCCTCTTCGTAATTTTAATCTTAGTCATCTTTGGTCGTTGCGCTTAACGTCTTGATTGTTGCTCTTCTTCTTCTTGAATCCCTTTTGTGTCGTCTTCTCATTTTGTGTGTTCCTATTTTGTGGATGTGTTCAATAAGTGTATTGTTGCCTAATACCCCTTTCACAATCGGCCATCCAACTCTTCTTGAGGCCCTGAAGAATCTTCCGCTTCTTCATAATTCCAAGGTGTGATGTGGTCTGCGGCCGAATGCGTTCTGTAAGGACCTTCTCCTGAGCCGCCTTTTTCAACTGTATATCTATCGTTAAAACCAACTCCCGTGATTTTATATGGACCCATAAATATCGGTTTTAATTTAGCTTGTGTTTGAAAGTGTTTTTTTTTTATTGCTACCAAATCGCCGGTTTTGTACTTATTTGGTTCTTTTCGGCGCTTGTTGTACTGTGTCTTCTGTTGTTCTTGCGCCCTTAAATAGCAGCCTTCGGCTTCGCGCTTTGTTCTTCCCTCAAATCATCAAACAGCTCCATGTACTCTTCTTCCAACATTTTAAGTATTGCTTAGTCTTCCTTCTGGCGTATTGTTACTCCATGTAGCAATTCAATTGGTGTGCATTTTGTAGAACTTTGTTTTGTACTGTAAATGCATTTTTTTACTCGATCTATATATTTATACCATAAACCTGGCGTCTCGATGCAAAGCCTTGACAAAATCGATAATATTACCTGGTAGATTCTTTCCACTTGGCCATTGCCACGTGGGATGCCTGTTGTTGTTATAGTATGTTCAGTTCGCTCTTGTTGGCACCATTCGTTGAATTCATGAGAGGTGAATGCAGCTCCACGGTCACTAACTATTCGTCCTGGATTATCACAATTCTTCTGGTAAATCATTTGTTTAACTATAACTTCTTTAGAACTGTATCTTTTTGAAGATTCATCCATCGGGCTCAAGTGGTCGACATGTACAGTTTCGAATGGGATGTTGAATTTAAAAAACGCCTGTTTTCCCCGTTTGCGATTCGCTAAAATGCATGTCACACAACAACTAATGCAACGCTTTATTTTTTCTCGTAATTTGCGTAATTTGAAATCCTTTTCAATTATTTGTTTTGTTTTCTTTGCTGATATACGCTCCGCTTCATGCACGGATCGAATGACTTCTTTCTCCAATGGATGTGGTACACAGACTCTATCAGTGTCGTCTTTTCGAATCATTAGCACATTGTTTCCTGCGAAAAAGTCGCCATATTTTTTTTTAGCCAAAATTTTTTTGATTACCGCCAGATGCTCGTCGTCATTCTGTCTGGAAATAATAATGTCATGTAAACAATTAGTACAAATCAACACTGGATATCTGCTGAGTGCATCGGCGTGCTTCATTCTATTGGCACTGCGGTGTTCTATAATAAAGTCAAAATCTTCAAGATACAGCGCCTACCTTGCCACTCGTGGTGTTGTTTCATCCTTTTTAATCGACTGCTTGAACGCTGAACAATCTCTTAAGATTTTGCACCACAAGCCGTAAAAATAAAATCGTAAACGCTTTACACACCTTACAACTGCTAATGCCTCAAGATAAAATGAACTATAGTTTTCTTCGGCGGTACTTGTTTTTGTACTGACATAATAAACCGGATGAAACTGATCGTCATTACCTTTTTGTAGTAATAGTCTTAACCATGCGTATTTTGAGGCATCCATGTGAAGCTCAGTCTCAGCATTTTTGTTGTAGAGCTTTAAAACTGGATGTGTTGTCAAATATCGCTTTATTCATTCAACGCCTCAACATTCTCTTCACATCTTATATCAAATTTGTATTCCGCATGCTGGGAAAGTTATTTGATTAATGGCTTAGAAATCTCTGAGTAATTCGGAATAAATTTCCGAAAATAGCCCGATAATAGGAATTAAACATCTAAAAACATCCCCTATAAAGCGTGCAAAATATGCTGAGCTTATGCAAAGTCCGAATGGTGTTCTCAAGAACTCATATTGTCCTCTATGGAGCGGAAATCTCGTATGAACATATTTTATTTGTATAAATTTAATCATGATTACCATCAACTATGTATTCACATATAGCAGCTTCTTCCATGTTTACTTGTACAGCAATTTGGATATCGAATATGCATACTCTCTATAATGCCTCGTTCGGCTTCATTTTTCTTTTGCATTTGTCGAAGAACCTTTGAGCTCGTTACTTTGCAACTGAATTCGTCCATCAAACTCATGCGTAATGTACTCCAACTTGCTATACGTTTTGATGATTGTTGATCATATCAACAACAATTGAGGGTTGTGTTCGACGCCTCAGCAGCAACTACCTCTGGTGAGTCCCTGAACAGCATTATGATGACTGGTCCTGTGGTTCAAAAGGATTTGTTCTTCCTGCTTCTTCGATGGAGGTCCTTTGAAATCGTGTTCACTGCTGACATCGAGAAAATGTACCGGCAGATATTAGTTAGCAAAGATGATCGAAATTTGCAGCGGATTTTCTGGAGAGCTAGTTCTAGCGACCCCGTCAAGGAATATATACTCAGAACCGTCACTTATGGTACAGCTTCGGCACCATACTTAGCTATTAAGACTCTGTGTCAGTTAGCCGAGGACGAAAAGCAGAGATATCCATTAGCAAGCAAAACTGTGAAAGAAGGATTCTACGTGGACGACTGTCTGGGTGGTGCGAATTCAATAGGAGAGTGCCGAAGGCTACAACAAGAATTGACGCAAATGCTCCAAAGTGGTGGATTTCACTTACGTAAATGGACATCAAATCGTACGGAGATTGTAAGCGCGTTGCCCAGAGACGAGGTTGAAATGGAGCTAGACCATGGCTTTGACAACGAAACAACATTCAAGGTCTTAGGCATAAAATGGTGTCCTAGGGCAGATGACTTCCGTTTCAAGGTCAACTCGTCGTTATTCAGTACAAAGGGTACCAAACGAGCAATACTTAGTGACGCTGGAAAAATCTTCGATCCTTTTGGATGGTTATCGCCAGTAACTGTCAAGGCAAAGATCATTATTCAACGTCTTTGGCTTTTGGGCATTGGTTGGGATGAGAAAGTCCCAGAGAAACTTCAAGAGGAATGGAGTGAATTCAAGACCAGGCTATCATCGTTGGAAAGTGTCAGAATTCCGAGATGGACACAACAAAATGAAGGATCTCAAGTTGAGTTACATGGATTCGCAGATGCATCCGAATTAGCATATGCAGCCGTTGTGTATCTCAAGATTAATAATGGCGACGCTACTACAATCAGTCTAATTGCATCAAAGACAAAGGTGGCACCGGTGAAGCAGGTTTCATTGGCAAGGCTAGAGTTATGCGCAGCAGCACTTCTTACGAAGTTAATGAAGAACATCAAGGAGGGAGCAGATATGAAATACAACCGAGTTTTCGCATGGTCAGATTCTACCATAGTACTGAGCTGGTTAAAACAACATCCAGTGAAATGGAATACATTTGTTGCCAACCGAGTGTCCTATGTACAACAACATTTTGTAGGACAATGGAGGTTTGTGCCAGGAAAAGAGAATCCAGCTGACATTCCATCTAGAGGATCATTTGGAGATACTCTCGCTGAAAATTCATCTTGGTGGCATGGACCAGACTGGTTAAAGAAAGATGAAAATCATTGGCCAGCCGACAAATCAATGACGGAAATTCAAGAATTACCGGAAGTCAGAAAGATACGCGCTTGTTTGTCAGTGGATAACAGCATTCCACCATGCAAGTATGATATTTTTCTCAAATTCTCTTCGTTCTCGAAACTTCAGCGTATAACCGCATATTGCTTGCGATTTCAAAACAACTGCAAAAGGAGTACCAGACGTGAAGAGCGTACACTGGGCGGGTTAACACTAGAGGAACTTTTGGAAGCAGAAAGAATGCTGGTAAAGGGTGCTCAACAATGTTTCTCTGAGGATGTGGCAAATCTTCTGACAACCAATACTTTGAAATCAGACAGCAAAATATCTTCACTGAACCCATTTGTCGATTCAAATGGAATATTACGAGTGGGAGGCCGTTTAAAACATGCAAACTTGACAATGGATCAAAAGCATCCTATGATTCTCTCGTCGTCCCACCCACTGGCACGATTAATTGTTACTAAGGCTCACAAGGATACGCTGCACGGTGGCGTAAGACTCACTTTAAATCACATCAGGAGAAAATTCTGGATCATTAGAGGAACCAACACCGTTAAAGCGATTATAAATCAATGCGTTAAATGCTTTCGTTTCAAGGCCAAGGAATCAAGTCAACTTATGGGACAACTTCCGGAAGCACGAGTGAGGTTTTCACGGCCATTTACTCACTGTGGAGTAGATTATGCAGGTCCAGTCCACATCAGATGCTCACAGTTTCGGGGTGTTAAGTCACATAAGGCTTACATAGCACTTTTCGTTTGCATGGCAACAAAGGCAGTGCACATTGAGCTTACTTCTGACTTAACAACGGACGGGTTTATGGCAGCATTACGACGCATGATCAGCAGAAGAGGATCTGTGTATCACATTTATAGTGATAATGGAACCAACTTCATCGGAGCTAAAAACATTATCGACGCATTGCAAATCAACCTAACAAACAGTGGAATACAGTGGCATTTCATACCACCAGGAGCTCCACATTTTGGTGGACTCTGGGAAGCCGGAGTTAAATCCGCGAAGTACCATTTGAACAGAATTATTGGAGAGCAGAAATTAACTTACGAAGAGATGAACACTATTCTGGTACAAGTAGAGGGATGTTTGAACTCCAGACCACTCTGTGCGTTAACAGACAATATTGAGGATCTTGATGTATTAACACCGGGCCATTTCATTGTTGGAGAACCATTGCTAGCCTCACAACAAGATTTCATTTTGGATATGTCTGTGAGTAGCTTAAAGAGGTGGAAGCTAATTCAAAAACTAAAAAACGACCTGTGCAAACGATGGTATGAGGATTACTTATCAAGGATGCAACAACGATACAAGTGGAAGCATTTAACAAGGAATATTGAGGTCGGACAATTGGTACTGCTGAAGGGTGAACTTATTTCACCATCGAAGTGGCCTTTGGGAAAAATTGTGGAAGTGCATAGTGGAGCTGATGGGCTAACCAGAGTTGTGACGGTAAAAACGGAAAAAGGAGTATTGAAACGACCAATAACCAAGGTGTGTCCGCTACCCAATGAAGAAAACCCTATGAAGCCTCAGGAGAAAGAAGATGAATCGAAGGTGAAACAGTCTCCGATTTCAACAAGGAACCAGAGAAATAAGAAACATCCATGCAAGTTTCCTGTTGCTCTTGCAGTTCTGTCAGTTCTTGCATTAGTTACGCCAGGATCTACACGATACACAATAACCCATCCGGAGGCTGGAATATTTGTGGAACAATTTGGAACAGCCAGAATTCAACGGGGCGTACTTCGCACCAGCATTCGATACCCGATGCTAGATCTACTACGTGATCAATCAAACGTAAATAAGACAAGAGACCAATTGATTGAGCTATGTAGACGGGCAAGTGCAGCGACTAAGGAAAATCAGTGCGAAGAATTGCGAAATCACTTGGATGAAGAATGGAAAAATGTATTCTCGATTTTCAAGAGGTTTGAAATAACACCACACAAAAGACAAAAACGAGGAATACTAGGAACCATCCTTACTTCAATATTTGGAGTCAACGAAGAAGTTTACCAGGATATCGAAGCTCTTGACAAAAATCAGAGGGCTCTAATCAAGGGTAGTCAAACCAATACCAAGATAATGCTGTCGACAATTGCGAGTGTGAACGACACAGAAACCAGAATCGGCAAGAAAATAAACAGCTTCACCAAACGACTTAATGCTGGTTTAGAAGAGATCAACAAGATGGAAAACTGGTACAAATTCATTGATGAGAATAAGATAAACATATACGTGACGAACGCATATTTGATAGCGCTTAGCTACATGCGGGAGATCGAAACAAAATACAACAAGCTACTTAATGCATATCTGAAACGTAGCCACTTATTGGAATTTTTGTCGCATGAAAGCATGGAAAAGATTATCCACGAGTGTGCTGAGAAGCTTGGTCCTGACATGACAATTCTACCGGATCCAATGGACAAATTGGAAATTTCATCAAACTCATCAGAGATCCTAATAACGGGATATTTCATGATTATAGACGCCAACGAATATGAGCTGATTAAAATCAACACTGTTCCTGAAAAAATCGATGTGCAGACATTCCGAGAAGTGCAGATACAGCAACCGGTACTTGGAGTCAATTATTATCTACAACGATATTTTGAAATACCATTGAAAGATATAATTGGGACTCAAACTATCAATGAAACAACCTTTATTCTTCGGCCATCAATATTTCAAAGTATTGACCAGAGCGAGGACTGTATTGTTCAACAGCTGTACAAGAAGCTGTCCTTCAAACAATGTCCAACCAAAACATTAAAAATAAAGCACACAATATGGAAAGAATTATGGACTCACAACACATGGATGTTCATAACACCTAAAACAACAACAATATTTGTAAATTGTGGACTAGAACGTGAAGAAGTAGTTCTTAATGAAACAGGCGTAATTCATATCTCACCAGACTGCGTCATCGAATCCAATTCCATACGATTGGAAGCAAGGGTACTCAAGGAATCAAGAGTAGTGATGCATTTTAGCAAATCAATTGCCACTCTAAACACAACACTATCGACACACGTTCCAGTTTATTTTGCGAATGAAACTATCATTCCGCTCAGTAAGGATATAACGGAGATCTCAAATCTAAACCACCAAGAAACCATTGAAGCGCTCAACCGGCTACATGACGAAAATTGGAAAACCATCATAAAACATCAGTATTGGGCATTTGGGTCTTGGATTTCAATTATTGTTGCAGCAATTCTTTTAATCTTATTATTGGCTGTAATCCTCAAATACGGCAAATGCCCGACCAAAAGATCCCAGGACATCGAATTAAGAGACAACAGAAGCAGTACAACACCACGGTTTAGGATGAACTGGAGAACAGCTCCGGAGGAGGCAGAATGTTGATCACATCAACAAAAGTACTTGCAATTTATTGCAAGTTTGCAATTTTCAATTTCACGTTTTCTATTTTTCCCTTTTAATTATAATTTGTTAACGTAAGCATAATTTTGTTTATTTGTTTGCTGTTGTTTTCTGTAATTTTGCACCTTTTGATAACGCATGCACCTTTTGTATACGTTTTTGCCACCTGCACGTTTCTGTTTAAGTAAGCACTTATTTTTGTATAAATAGATCTGAAATAAATAATTTGACTCACTGTTAGTATTCAATCGAACCAAGCCTTTTCTTGTTTACCTAATGTGAGGCTGCATTAGGCGATTGAAGTTAACACAAAGTAAAAGTGTCTAAGGAGTGGAACTTTACAGTATTAAATTTCATTTTCAGTCATAACATTTATTGCAAGTTGGCAATTTCCATATTTTGCATATTTTGTTCACGTTAGCTTGTTTTTGTTTATTTGTTTTTTGATTTCTCTAATTTTTCACCTTTTTGCCAACTCCACTTTTCTGTTTAAGTAAGCACTTATTTTTGTATAAAAAGAACCTTAATAAATTATTTCCCTCAATGCTGTTAATCAATTAAACCAAGCCTTTTCTATTTTACCTAATGTGAGGCTGCACTGGGTGATTACATTTTAAGTAGGAAGTAAAGGTTTCTAAGGAGTAGCCGGAAAGTGTTAAATATAGTATATTAAATTGGTACGAGACCAGAGAATATATAATAATTTTGTAAAAGTGTTAGCATCTTAAAAAAATACAAACGATGGTATGAGGAGTACTTATCAAAGATCCAACACAGATACAAATGGAAGCATTTAACAAGAAATATTGAGGTCGGACAATTGGTACTGCTGAAAGGTGAACTTATTTCACCATCAAAATGGCTTTTGGGAAAAATTGTGGAAGTGCATTGTGGAGCTGATGGGCTAACCAGAGTAGTGACAGTGAAAACAGAAAAAGTATTATTGAAACGACCAATAACCAAGGTGTGTCCGCTACCCCACGAAGAAAACCCTATGAAGTTTCAGGAGAAAGAGGATAAATTGAAGGTGAAGCACCACCAGGCAAGTTCTCTGTTGCTCTTGCAGTCCCATCAATTCTTGCATTAGTTACGCCGGGATCTACGCGATACACAATAACCCACCCGGAGGCTGGAATATTTGTGGAAAAATTTGGAACAGTCACACTTCAACGGGGCGTACTTCGCACCAGCATTCGATACCCAATGCTGGATCTTATACGTGATCAATCAAACGTTAATACGACAAGAGATCATTTGATTGAACTCTGCAGAAGGGCAAGGTCTATGATTCAGGAAAATCGAAGAATCAAGGAATCACTTGGATGAAGAATGGAAAAACTCATCTCGATTTTCAAGAGGCTTGAAATAACACCACACAAAAGTCAAAAACGGGGAATACTAGAAACAATCCTTACTTCAATATTTGGAGTCAATGAAGAAGTTTACCAGGATATCGAAGCTCTTGACAAAAATCAGAGGGCTCTTATTAAAGGTAGTCAAACCAACACCAAGATAATGCTGTCGAAAATTGCAAGCGTGAACGACACAGAAGCGAGAATCGACAAGAAAATAAACAGCTTCACCAAACGAGTTAATGCTGGTTTAGAAGAAATCAACAAAATGGAAAACTGGTACAAATTCATTTATTTTTAGTTTTTTTTTTTAAAAGTGCTCAAGGGATTTGAAGTACCCTTAAAGTGGTTTTTTACATAGCACGAGCAGAAGTGGAAGGGGGTACCAGTGCACATTGGTTTGAAATTGTTGTAGGTTGCAGTGCAAGGGAAACATATAGCGAGGTAACGCATTCCACATGCGCATTGTGCGGTTTATAAAAGAATTTCTAAATTTCACAGTTCGCCCGAAAGTAGGTTTAGGGTAAACTGATGAGCAACAAGAATTTCTAAATTTCAAAGTTCGCCTGAAAGTAGGTTTAGGGTAAACTGATGAGCAACAAGAATTTCTAAATTTCACAGTTCGCCCAAAAGTAGGTTTTAGGGTAAACTGATGAGTATTCGATGATGAACGCGTGTTGCGAGTGAATTTCTGGAAGGGCGGAATGCAATCAGCTATTTCGACGGAGCATTGGTGGTAGAAATAGCGATAAAACAAAGTCAAGCAAGACACATTTCGACTGTGTTCCAGCGAGTGAATTGCTTTCGATATGTTGTCATCATCTATGAGTTTTATCGCTCGCTTTTGAATTCTATACAGGAGTATCTTTCGAAATGAGCGTCGGAATCGATGACGAAGTGGAGTTCTTAATATTTTTGACGAAGGACCAAAATTGTTTAATTTAAGTCCATGGGAGAACTTCGTACATCGTAGAAGAGCATTGCAGTCATTACGGACTCGTCGAAACTTTTTCCGGTTTTCCTCTGTAGGGTTGGCTTTATTAAAAGCTATTGAGGCCGCCCCAATCGGCTTTTTCTTATTGCCAAAGAAGTCTTTTAGGAGTTTTTTCCTTTACTGGGTGGTTTGAAGAAGAAGAGTTGGCTGATATGGCACAATGGTCTGAAGAACCTAGGGGCGCCAATATATCAATGGAGTATTTGTCAGGGTGAGAGGTGAGGAACAAGCCTAAAGTGTTGGCTTTGTGACGTGTAATGTCTGGGATTCTTGTTTGCTCATTTACTAGCTGGATTAAATTGTTTAACTCGGTGAAGATTTCGACATACATTCCTTCGGGTGTTGTCTGACCAGAATGTCGAAGCCAGTTAGAGTTGTGTATATTGAAATCGCCCGCAACGACAATTTCTGTATGAGGATATAGGGATACAATTCTAAAAATGAAGTTGGACAGCTCATCAAACTCGTTAAAAGTAGATGAACTGTTCAGGTTTGGACTTCTATAAACCGTGTTTCTATATGAAACAGTAATGATTTTTTTGCTTATGGACGTAGAATTTGAACCACATGAAATTGAATTCCGAATCGAAACGTTGACCGCATTGTGCTTGAAGTTGATAAGCAATATCATTACGTATATAAACGGCGATACCACGATGTGAGAAGAATAATGGCACTAAGCTATATACAGGTAAGTCAAAACCAGAGTTATCGCACACCCGTGTTTCGCAAAGTGCAAAAACAGCTGGTCTTAATGATGTGTGTGGGCATACACAGCAAAGAAATTCTTTTTGAGGCCGCGGATATTGCAAATGTCGACTCTAAAATTCCCACACATTGCAACCATCAGCAGCTCAAAACTCAATTCTCTCTAAGCAGAGTTGTAACGTAAACATCCAATTCGGAGTTTCCAAAACATCCGCCACAGGTGTTATGCCCATGAGGTGGAGTGAACCAGTTACCCGGCTGGGTGTTTACTTACAAAACCGCTTTGCGCGAGATGTTTACTATTCTCAGTCGTTGCCTGTGCTGAAGATTTGCTTGAAGTACCTTCATTTATCCTATCTTTGAAGGAGGGAATCACAAAGTTCATCTGGTGAAAACCACAATGCGCTTTACCCCCGAGTGAGTGAGTGTTGCCAGAGAAACCTCGTCCACTCCCGGAACTACCAGTTAACCCTTGCCTTCTTGAGTTTTGGTGCGGTAGAGTTTCCTCTTCTCTGTGGCCAGACCTTTGTTCTGCAGTTTCATGCGCGCTAGGAGCATTGCAGGATCTTCAACAAGTCCTGGGATCCGTACGGATACCCGGGTTCGTCTCGGAATCTCTGCCGCTGCCATGATTGTGAGGTTTGTGTCTTCCCAGTTTTGTAATCTGCAAATAATATTCTTCAGTGGATATCCGATTGAAGCTCTTTACAGCTTACATGATATCTGTCGTTTTTAAGGCCTGCTGGTGAAATGAAGAGGCGTCGTGTCTGTGCAGAGCACCTGATCCAGGGCATCATATAAGATTTTTTGAAACTGGGAGTGTTGCTCCTTCCGTATTTTTACCTCTTCATTGTTGTTGCTGTATGCCATCTTCACCAAGCTATCTAGTGCTACTATTCCATATGCCCCCAAGGGGCGAGGCACTCTTTTCAATTGCTAGTTGCAGTCGTTCTAGGTGAGATTTCTGGCTATTTTTCGTCCGAGGAAGTTCTTGTCCTCGTGCAGTACTTACTCGTTTTTCCCCTTTGTTTGTACTTGTTTGTGGGTGAGTAAGCCTTTTTAGGGTTTTTCCGGCAACCTTTTTTTTGTATTGGGTGACCGAGGGAATTGTTCTCATCCTCTTCTTACCCCCAGACTTTGTTAAGGCATCCTCCGGTGACACCTTCCTCACCCTGTGCTCTGGAATTGGGTCCGCATTGGGTTCAGATACTGATTCCGATCCCTTGTTTCTCTAACTCCAGACGCTTTTATTTTCTGGCCCTCTTTCTTTGCTCAACCTCAAAGAGATGAGTAAGCTCAAACGTTAGTGGTGAAGCACTTCTTGTCTCTTTTATAGTTGTTGCCACTGTCGACTTATCCCCATTCCAAGGCCAAGCCATCGCCGATATTCGCGGTCTTTACATACTTTTTCATCATTTGTTTTACCTTCCAGTTTTAGGTTTTTTATTGTAACTTGGATGGAGAACTCCTCAATGTTGCCAGGTACTACCCTGTTGTTTTTCGTCTTTGGTCAGTGGTCCTTTTAGGCCCTCCCACCGCGACAAGGTGGAAAATTTCGGGATTTATTCTCTTATCTCATCCAACATTACTGCGTAGTGTCATATAAGTGTCCTACGCTAATCGCAGAAGACTGTCCATAGTGTGACCTGGTCTCGATGAAAGTGAATTGAAGACTGTTGGTTTTGCTGTGTGGCATTCTGTGGGTTCAAGGTGTTTTGAGAATTATTGTGTTTGCTCGTGGCCATGGCGTGTGCCTCTCTAACAATAACACAGAGCTCTATTGATTACTGTTTCAAATACCTTCCTAATGTTGGAAAGGAGACTGATCGACCGGAGGTAGTGTTAATGTTTGCAGCTTCTAGAGGATGGTGTTTATCGTATCGTTTCCCACAGATTTCTTAAATTCTCAGTGAGCCGAAGAAAATCAGGAGATCTACTCTAGATATGAATGGGGTATGTTACCCTTTATTGGCGATGACATCATTGGACAAGTTACCATCACTGAGCTGGTAAAACCAGTGTTCTCCGATCGCCAGTCATATCGCGGGTAGAAGTTGTGCAATAGAACGCGATTTCCAAGATATAGTTCAGGCGAGTGCTAACGTTCACCTTGTACACATCTTGAAATATCGCACCTTTTACTTCAACTTTCTCCTGAGGATCTTCGATCATAAAAAAGTCATCGTCCTCGATCCCTTCTTATGGATCTATGCCTGGTGTCACAAGTGCCTGTGCAGCTCGAATTTAAGTTTTCCAATCCGAAACAATTGCAGCTCGGTAGATTTGCTGAATTAATTGCTATTGGTTTCAAAGCTGTGACTTCTCTGTATTAACATCCCGAGTTTTGTGGGTCAGTAAAACTTCTGTATAGGAGTTTAAATCTGGTGAGTAGCCAATTTTTTTTTCGGTGTAGTGCGTCGATCATTCGATTTTGGTAAATATTAACATTGTTCGGAAATTGGTACTTGAGAATTGTATAAAAATGTCCATTGTCATCCATTTCTTTAAGATAAGAGCAAATCTTTTCGTTCGACAAATTCCTATTAAATGGTGGGATGAGCGTGTTCAAGGAGACTGCTCTTGTCATTGTTCGGGAGAATCGCAGCCTTAGTTTGGTTAGATGTGATCTGCAGCGGCAGTGGCCTGAGAGGAAGCTCACGAGCTTTCTAATATTCTCCTTCCTGAGTTTAAGTATTTCTCTGCAAAAGAAAGGATTTATTTGCAGTTTTGATTGTCTGAGTCCAGGAAGATTTCTCCAGTGGGCAATGCGTAGCTTGTTTTCACACTTATCGGTCAGAATGGTTATTGACCAGTGAACGCGGTGTTAGAACTAGCCCTGGCTAGCTCGTCCGCAATTTGATTGACCTGGAAACCATCCTAACCTTATTTTGTTACGTCGGGCTAGGGATTGTAAGGCGTCGTAGAAGCTTTTGACACATTTTGATTCAATAAGATTAGAATTCTGGCCCTTTATGGCCTTTTGCAAGGTTTACTGTGGAACGGGATTCGATGGCTTATAGTTCAGCCTGGAAAACACTTGGATGTTTTCTTATGGGTATGGAGATTATAGTGATGGGTCCATAGACATCGGCACCTACTCCATTTGCCATTTTCGAGCCATCGGTATACCAGATTTAGTTTGTGGGTTCGGAGGCAGGTGAGTTGCAAGACCATTGATCACCGTTTGAAATGTCTACCGCAAAGAGCAGTATGATGCCTTCATACAATCTGGGATCGAGTAGAAAATATCTTTGTCTGGGATGAAATTGGTTATATTCAAGTTTCCCGTTTGGTCACCTGGTTTGTATTTCATTACCAGTTGCATCTTAAGGGCATTTTTGGCGCCTATTTTCCTTAGGAAAATGTTAAGAGGAGACAGCCCAATGACAGCTTCCAGTGCTGCCGTAGCACCTTAGCACCAGTGATGCCCAAATAAGCTATAACTGGACTCTTTCCAGCTTTTTAGAAGTTGTTACTTCTAAAGTCTTGGGCCATTAAATTATGGCTGCGTAGGTAATATAAGGTCTAACCATCATGATGTACAACCGGCAAAGCATCTTAGGTTTGAGACCCCAAGTGCTACCGTAGAACCGCATACAGGTCCACATGGCCTTGGTTGCGCGTTCTGTGATGGACTTGATTCGTGAAGTCCAGTTCAGTTTCTTATCCAAGATAGCACCGAGATACTTGACTTCACAGAGATGTTCCCTCAATAAAAATTGGAGACAGAGTCAGTTGTCACACTTACATCATTCTGAGACATGCATTAATACTGAATGAATAACGCTGGTTATTGTAGTGTCCTATTTGCCTCTTATGACAATAGCCAGATCATCAGCATATTCTTTTTTGCTATAGCCAATCTCACTGAGGTTCCCCAGGAGGTTTTCTATGCCTACAAGCGACAAAAAAATCCCTGGGGACAGCCTCTCGTTGCAATGACTGACATCACCTCGCTTCCAAGCGAGGAAGTTATGACTCGATTTTCTAGCATGGATCTTATCCATCTGTTAGTCGAGTTTTCAATACCTTTACTGCGAATTGCGTTAGTAATGGAAATGTAACTGGTATTGTCAAAATATCCAGTCGCAATCGCAATATCCAAGAAGTCGAAGAGAGCAATTTCCTTAGATTGAAATGCCTTTTCAACAAGGTTGACCAGATGGTGAAGTGCCCCCTCAGTTGTCTTTCCCTTCCTGAATGCATATTGGTTGGGGTGCAGGGTAGAGTGAGTTTTTAAGTGTCCCCTGGTATGCAGGTCTATAAGTCTTTCCATGATCTTTAAGATGAAGGAGGATAGACTAAAAGGCCTATAAGATTAAGGTAAGGTAAGTGGTTTAGGTTAAAATACAGCGTTAACCTGTCGCCAGATCAGGGGAATATATCGCCAATAATAGCTAGCTTTAAACAAAGCCATAAGAATATGGTCCATGACCTTATGGAGAAGGACAGGAAAGATGCCATCATCTTTTTACCTTGTCACTACGGAAAATTTTGCCTCTAGCACAGCTTTCAACGTTTGAGTCACTCGTAGTTGTAGATGCACCTAGGAAGTGAACGCTCAACAGCGTTTCGAGAGTATCCGTATGGTCCGTTGTGTAGGATCCATTAGATTTCTTAAGTAATCCTACAGTATTTACATGATCCTTGCTAATGGTTTTGTGCATTCTTGCTGCAGTTGGCATATCTGCAATGTCGTTGCAACATCCCATGGAATTTTCATCCTACCATGGAACTTTACGCCGACACGAATTGGTTCTAGGGATGCTGCTCTCGTAATATGAGGACAAAAGTATCTCGGTTAGTCGATCGGCTGTCTCGTCTAAGCTCCCAATAGATTCAATAGCTCGGAATAGCGTGACTTTGAAGAGGACTAGTCTCCAGATACAGATCCCAATTGTATTGTTGTATTTGGTGGGAATGGGAGCAAGGTTGCAAATAATGTCGAACCTGATGTATTGGTGGTCCGACAGGGAAACTTCGTCAGATACGTGCCAATTTGTAATAAGGTTTGATACAAAAGGACTTGCGATGTGAGATCAATTACCTCTTCTCGAATCGCGTTTGTGAAGGTGGATTTTGAGCCTTTATTTAATATATCTATATTATTGCTAATAACAAAGTTTAACGGGCACTCACCTTTCTTGTTTATGTCGGTACTACCGCAGACCAGATGGTGTGCATTTGCATAACATCGAATGATGTAATGCAGATTTTTCACCTGGCTGTACCGGATGAGGACCCGGACTTCAGTTGGTGGTATATTGTCGTCATCACCGAGGAAGTAGGCTGAAGCACATACCAGGTTCCGCATCCCTCTGTCCGTCGGCACCTCTAAAACTGGGGCAACGAGATCCTTCGTCAACAACTCTGGAATAATAAGAAAGTTAATATCTTTGTTGACAAGTCAGGTCTGGCTAGTGTGATTGTATATTACCTGCATTTCATGGTTGTAAAGGGCTCTAATGTGTCCGCAGTTAACCCAGGGTTCCTGGATGAACCCGATAGTTATGTTTTCTTCGGCGAATCGCTTGCGAAGAGCGGGAGATGCTCCCTAAGCATCAAGCACACTCAGGAGAGAGAGCTCGCATGAGTAATTGGGCCTTTTCCTCTTTGGCAAGCAGCCACACCTGGCTGGTCTTTCAATGAGGTATTTTTGGGTATGCTCTTTGGCTTCGCTGCCCTGGCGTTTTTCAGCGAGGGTTTCATCGCTGTTGGCTTACCGGTCGGTTGAGGGAACCGGAGACGGTAAGCTTTTTGTCATTTCACCAATATGCTTGGGGTTAGAGATGACCTCCTTGGGTGTAGTTGAGGTGCCAAGGCACCTTCGGTGTCTGTGTCGGTGTGACCTGAAGGAAGCCGTACGAGACTTTGACATGCGTGCTTTAAGGCTTAATCAGGGAGGTGCCATCAACAGCTAGTACAAGTTGAACTAGTGTGCCTTCTTTCGACGTTTGTACTGCCCTCCAGGACTTCGCCTTCAGGTCATCGTTTTTCGCCTCTAGAGTTGCCAGAACCCCAAACAACGTGTGGCTTCTTCCTTCTTCCACAGGGACAACGTCTTCGACACTCCGCGCCTTGGTGTTGCCAAGATTTGTGTGCATCCACTCAGCAGTGGATTTGTTGGAGCAGACTAGCCAACCCGTTTTGAGATGACAGCCAGTGAATTTGGGTTTTATGCCGTTATCGCTCAGCTCTATCGTCGTGTCAATGACTGCTTTCTGGAGTACTGGAATTGATGTGCATTTTATCAAGAGTCTACTTAGTGGATGAGCAATCAGATCTGATGCTGCAAGTATCCACCAGTGTGGATGCGTCAGAATTTGAGGGTGCTATATCATCCTTAGATGCTCTATTGCACCTGACGGGGGCAAGATGTACCCATGTGGTGCCATTCCTTCTATCGGGGTTTTGCATTGTCTTAATGGACTGGTGGGAGGGGGCCGAAGCGGGCACAGTTGCCACACTTAGTTCGGCTATCGATAATACAGACGTTACCGGGTTGGTAACAGCGCCAACAAGCATTGAAGTCATCTGTGTTTTTTTTTTGTCAGATTATTAATTTTGAAAGCAAAGGTCACCCAAAGCAGAGCCCGGTGCCAAGGAAAAGCTAGATTAAAACCGAAGGTCGCCTGGTATTCGGTGTCCGCATACTAGCGACTAAGCGCCCTCTTAGTGAGTCTTCTTGTAGCGTTTACTTGATAAGGATCGTCCATTAACTTAACCCTATTAGGCCGCACCTGACCACTATTCGTTAGATTGCTTTTCGTTAACAGACATTATTAAGGCGATCTCCAAGTGTGATTATCTTTATGTCCTTTTAGAAAGGCTTCAAAAGTACACAGTATCAGTCGAGAGATTTCCACCAACTCTTCCTGCCGAGCTGAGGACTTGTCAACCATATGTTCTTTTTCTTTGTGGTAAATATATGGATTCAAGAGGATCACATTCAGTCCAGTTTTCTTTGGAAATTTTTATATTTGTTTCCAGGTCAATTTCAATAGATTGTTTATCTCTATGACATTTTCTGGAAAGACCTCTAGACTTTGGTTAATGATAAGAAACCACAACAATGGAAAACAAACTACATCTTCGGATGTTATGATCTTCCTATCAACGCTTTTTAATATACAAGTAATGCAATTCTATCCTATGAAATCAAGGAAATTTATTCTATGAAATAAATTGCCTCATGTAAGTTGCGCCATTAGTTTCTTTTTGCGAATTTATTTTAACTAATAAAAGCGACAAGCAACAGCAGGTTTTGAAGAAAAAAAAACTAGTGGATACATAATGTGTCAGTGGGGTTGACATCATTCGGAATCGTGAAAAATTTAAAAGATTGAAAGGATTTACGTTTCTGAAACAATTTTCCAAAAACTGCCGTGAAAACGAGCATCAAGAAACAGAGAAAGGGGCACATCAAAATATGAAATGAACTCAACTTAATACTGTTTCAGTCCTTCAGTTTGTCTTTAAAGATGATAATTAAATTAATTTAGTCAATTGGCTACTTGATGAAACGTATGGAATCAAAATTGAACAGCAAAAAAATTTATATTATGTGGCCAAAATATGTTCAGCTGTTTTTATTTTTTACATAAAATATTGTTTGTATAGAGATTTGGTATATTTGTCTTACAACTTAAATACTTTTTTATATTTACTTTAAACTTTATCTCAGAATTAATAGAAAATGCCACTAGAAAACCTTCATCAGATTTAAATTGCCCAGGGTAAGAGAGAAGAGGATTAAGATCATTTGCTGAGAGAAGCAGTACTTGATTTCAATTACACAGTCGGTTAGATAAATATATTTTGTTCAACTAAAAAGAATCTATCTAATAAATTACCAATGTAGGAGAAACTTTGTCGGACGATAAAAAAAAAACAAAACAAAGATGCTTGCTGGCGGAATTCTCTTTATTGACTGATCAAAAAACTCTCCGGATCATAAATCGGAGTCTTTTATATAGACAATAGCAGTACAGTAAATTCGTATGATATTAGACTGGAAAATATTTGGTTAGATCATTCGATCAGTGTGGCGTTTATGTACATGTGTACTTAGATAATAAGGTGTACGTTATATTTTATGATAAGCGATACAGAGGCGCTGAAAATATTACCGACGATAATAATAATTAGACTACAGTTCGGCCAACCTGATCATGTAATCGCCCCGATTACATTTAACGAAAGATTAAATAACTTTATACGTAACGATAACAATAAAAGTGTATTATTTTTTTTTTTAAGCGGAATTTACATTCACAAAAATTCGCATGCTTGGATACATGAAGATTTTAAAATCAATTGCAATCACAAAAATGAAGAGTTTTGTTTTTAAGAAAATTGAAAGAAGTTTACATTTATATAAAGTCGCATGTATAGATACTTAAGATTTTATAAATAAATGAAGTCTTTTTTTAATTTTAAAAGAAGATTACATTCATACAAAGACAAATATATACATAATAATTTAAAGATTTTAGAAATTAATGTTAGCATTTATTATTATTATTATTATTATTATTATTTTTTTGGTCAGGGATATAACTTATTTACCTCAAAAAAGGTTTGGTTGTTCAAATTCATAAGTTGATTATCAAGCAAATTTTTTGTATAGACCAACTCCTAAGTTAGGCTATCCGACAAATCAGGACCTCCACCTTCAACGACATTATCATTATCTTCCAATTCAGGCAATTTCGTCATGAATGGTCTCATATTTGCTGGTAAGGAAATTCCCTTATATGGTAACCGCGTCAATTGTAAGCCATCGACATCTTTAATGATGTATCTATCGTTTGGCAAAACTTTGTCTACCTCGTATGGTCCGCGATATTTCGCGTTTTTTATCATGAAAAAATCCCCTTGCTTATATACCTGCGGTTCCTTGTGACGTGTGTCATAATAAATCTTTTTTAAAGTTTGGTTTATATCAATGTTTTGTAGAGCATTAAGCCTCATTTCGTCCATGTCAACGATTTTTTCTCCTATTTTAGTATTCAAAATTTCCATAATGCGATTACAAAACTCCCCTTTCTGATTGGTCCCAAATAAAAGGTTACTTGGCGAAAAACCTGTTCAAGGTGTTGTTTAGGGCAAATTCGATTTTTACTACATTTTTATCCCATGCAATCGTGGTATTTGGTATTCGTGGATATTTGGCCATTCGATTGGGAGAGTGGGTCGCAACTTTAATGTGCTTAATGTTGTTTGCGTCCAAGAAATCTGAGAATTCTGCCGACGTGAAACAAGTTCCACGATCGGAAATGATTCTGTTAGGCCTACAATAGTTTTCGAAATATGACCTCAAACAATTTATGGCTTAATTACTTTGTGTTGTCTTAACAGGGTAAAGTTTTAAAAATTTCATCAATATAGCAGAGAAAGTGCTTTTTATTCCCTGTGGACAAGGAGCCAAGGTGGTCAATGTGCAAAGTATCAAAGTACATTCCCTTTGGTATGGAATGTAATGTTCCTTCTAATTTGCCCGAATTTGGAGAGAAGTAAATACATTTAAGACATCCTTGAATATAATTCCTGATTTTATCCTTCATTTTTGCAAACCAGTAACACTTGGACAGATGATCGAAACATTTTTCAACCCCTAAATGGCACATGGCCTCATGGTATATCAAACCATCAA
Source organism: Orthonevra nobilis (assembly GCA_963555765.1). Classification (NCBI taxonomy): domain Eukaryota; kingdom Metazoa; phylum Arthropoda; class Insecta; order Diptera; family Syrphidae; genus Orthonevra; species Orthonevra nobilis. The sequence goes on along the minus strand of OY743224.1, from coordinate 79,800,711 downwards.
TCATTTCAAATAAATGATTTTCGGATTTTTCCAATCCTTTAACTATACCAAGTATCTTAGAGTCCTGCCTCTGTCCTGCTTCTAACAAAAATTCAAATGATTCGTTGTCGACGTGAAGGATATTAAACGATCGACTAAGCGCGTCGACATGTGTCATCGTATTTCCCTTGCGATGCTCTACGTTATATTCGAAGTTTTGTAGCTCTAGTGCCCAGCGGGAAATACGAGGATTAAGAAATTTCTTCTTTAGGGTTAATGTAAGCGCTTGGCAGTGAGTCACTAATTTAAATGGTATTCCTATAAGGTAAATTTTGAATCTTCGTAGAGCGTAGATTATGGACAGTGTTTCAAGTTCATAACTGGCATCACAGTGCAACTCTGTGATATTATGAGGACTGTAAATGGACAAAATAGGGGCAGCCATCAGTTTTCTTTTTAATAAATTGAAAGTTTCGACCTCTTTGACTCCAAAGATGAAAAGTGTATTTTTTCGCAACAGATCATAAAGAGGTTTAGCCAAATTTGCAAAATTCTTAATAAATTTTCGGAAATGAACATAGTCCTATAAAACTATGAAATTGCTTTGTACAGCTAGGTTTTTTTTTTTTTTTTTTTAATTATTTGCTCGCTCTTCAAGAGGATATTAGGACTCTTATAATGCGTGTAGCACAGAGCGAGCGGAAGAATTAGGAGAAGAATGTGTAGTGGTTTGAGAAACTCAGGTGTAATTGGTTTCAACTCACTTCCGTGGGTGGAGCCCGAAACGGGACGGAGGATTTTGATATCGACCTATTAACTTTAACCTAATTCACAGGAATTAGTTCGACATTCAACAACTTTGAAAGTTTGGAAGATTTAGCTTAGACACCCCCGCTGTCAGTGTTATGCCTTCACAGCAGAGCCATCTACACACAATCTACACAAACAGAGCTATTTTGAAAACACGAATTAGGAACTAAGCCGATACAACAACCACAACAACAAAGCCACCCATTAGTCAGACTTCTATCAGTGGTCGACCAATCCAGTGATAGTGCCATTAACTTGATCCCAATGACAAATGGTGACTGGACCAGATTCGAAAAACTAGACCACTACTCTAGGAATCGAACCTGGGACCTATCAATTGAATCAATTGAAAGGCAGGCGCTCTACCAACTCCGCCACCCAGCTGTACAGGGAAATCTTCAATAGCATTAATGCTAGTGTCATTTGGTCTTATGCCTTCTTCATATATTTTCTATTCTAAGATGAAGACAATTTTCAACCAACACTTCTACAACTTGTTTTAAAATTTCTAAATTTTCTTCCATCGTCTCGGTGGCGATTAGGAAATCGTCCAAAAAGTTTAATATTTTACCTTTCGAGATAAGGTCTTTAAAAACATGTTTAATGAATCTTTCAAAAACTGAAGGTCCATTCTTAAGACCGAATGGCATTTTAACATACTCGAATTGTCCTAGAGGTGTTGCAAAAGACGTATATTTAATGCATTCCTCTGCTATTTCGACATGGTGGAAACCATCTTTGAGATCTAAAATAGTAAAATATTTCTTGTCCTTGAGACGATCGATGTGATCCTCGATTTAAGGTAGGGGATAGTTATCTCTCAAAGTAATTTTATTAAGTTCTCTAAAATCGACACAAAGCCTCAGCTCCCCATTCTTCTTGCGAACAAGAACTATGGGAGATGCAAATGAGGAACTTGATTCACGAATTATTCCCTTTTCCATAAGGTCATCTAACAGCTTTTGAAGTTCTAGTTTATGTGCATAGGGTAGCCTTCTAGGCGCACAGTGAAAAGGACTATCCTTTGACAAAATTCGTTCTAAAATTGCTGTGTGCCTTGTGATCGTTTGTAATTGAAAAAGCTGGTGTAACTATCTTCTCTATATCCGTTTTTATATTTGACGGTAAATATTCGTTAATATTTAGTACTAACTCACTTTTTACACCACTAACGTCAATATTAAAGATTTGATGAATGATGTCGTCAAGGTTGTTGACCTCAGTTTCCTGACCGCCTGAACTGCCTCCATGATTATCGTCGACTGGAAAGTCGAGATCCTGATGAAATCCAACTGCACACTTGGGTTTTCTTATTTGAAGTACCAAACCAATTTTTTACAAAAAATATCTTCCTAAAATTGAAGGATAATTCATTGAATATTTTCTAACGACTAAATGTTACAAATTTATTAAAGAATTTATAAAAGAAAAAGACGTCCAGAGGGCTTCTCCGGTCCAGTGTTGAAATCATAAACGGCGGGACGTAGCGTATCTGTATAAAGCTGATTGGACTCCCAGAGTCCGAAAGTGACAACAATGTAAATGTTGTTTCCATTTGATCATTGATGAACCGTTAACTAACGCTCCTTTCACATTCGTTGTTGGTTTACTGCGTCTCGTTATTAATGCATTTGTCAGGTGAGGAATGACTCGTTTCTTGATCTCCAGGCGGGAAACTGCTGTTCCTTCGCAACGTCATCATGAATTTTTTGCCACACAGTTTGGTGATATATGGTCTTACTGTCCGCATTTAAAGCGTGTTGGTTCTTTTTTCCTCTCGTTGTGGAGCAACACTTTGCTTAAAAAATCCGATGTTGTGTGGATGTTTCGGTGGAATGTTGCGCGGTTGAAAACTGTTTGTCGCACCTCTTGGTCTATTGAATGAATAGGTATCTCAGCTATTGATTTTCAACCTTTCATATTTACGAAGAGCTATTTTTAACTCAGTCATATTGTCAGCGTTATACAGGATCGATTTATTTAACTCAGTGTCAGCAATACCCTTTATTATAAATTGAATGAGATCCTCATCCTCAACATTGCCTCGAGAATCAATTTCTTGCATAGAGAGAATAAAATGTTGCATGGTCTCGTCATGAAGCTTTGCTCTATTTTGTAAGTTTTGATAAATGTCTGCCCTTGTTACTACTTGTTGGAACTCCATCTTTAGAGCGTGTTTTAGTTCCGACCAGCTTTTCAACACAAAAGTCCTCACATACAACTTTGCAGTGCCCGTCAGCAGCCTTTTCCCATAAAGAAATTTTGCTCTTTCGTCCAGTCCCAGATTTTCTGAGCACTCTTCGAACTGTTCAAACTAGCGCTGCACAGGCAAATAATCGTCCCCGCTTAATGCCGGTATTGAGTCCTCGATATCCTTGCAGCTACAGCTTCCTGCATTTGGAGATCGGAGATTTGTTTTTTCGTGTTGTGGGGTATACATGTATCAAGAAAAGCTAAGCAAAGTTTTTAATTTAATATTAACTGAAAGCGAATTAAATACAAAAAATTATCCAAAACAAAGTTTAAAAGCATTCGTCACATTTTGTAGTTAAGTTTATTTTGATTTTCACTTTAAAAATGATTTGTGTCTGCACCAAAAAAGTCGAACGTAATGATATCAAAATTGAATGCATGGGCTGCAAAAAGCTTTTCCATGCTAAGTGTGTGGATGTGTTGGCCACCGATGTCGAGTTTATGAAAAAAAACCGCAAAACCTGGAGATGCTCTCAATGCACTACATCTCGGAGAAACTCTTTCTGTGCCGACAATGTCCCTCTCCCGGTCTCTTATAAAAGTGCAACGGACACACAAAAGAATATTCAAACAAATCAAAACATAACAATTGAAATGGTTTTTAATGTTATTCATGAACTAAAAAATGAAATTAATGAACTAAAAAATGTAAATCAAGATTGCCTATCAAAAATCACTATGTTGCAAAATGAAAACATGGAACTTAAAACAACAGTGAGTGCACTGCAGAATCAAATAAATTATTTAGAACAATCAAAACTGAGTAATACGGTTGAATTCTTCAATGTGCCAAACGTTGACAACACAACTGCACTGCAAACTGCTTTGCATATTGTTCGCGATGGTGTGGGTTATGAGTTGGATGAGAGGGACATTGATTCGTTTTACGTAAAAAAAATCAAAACAAAGAGAAATGCTAAAACCTCAACCAACGTGTTATCCGTCAACTTTACTCGCCACGAAATAAAGCAAAACATCATGCGAATGAAAGTAAAGAGGAAGCAAAAACTAACAACAAAACTGCTGGGCGACAATCAGGATGGTACACAAATCTATATCAACGATAGCTTAACATCTCACATGCGAACATTATTTAAAGCCGCGAAACAAATTAAATTAGAAAAGAATTTTAAATATATGTGGATGAGGAACAGCATAATATTTTTGCGTAAGAATGAGGGTGATGCTGTGCTTAAAGTGAGGTGTTTTGAAGACCTCAATAAATTATAAATAAATAGTCATAAGAATGAAACAAATTAACTCAACTTACGCAAAAACTTATGCTGTTCCCAACATTTCTACGCTTCTAATTCATCAAAATATACGTAGTATGAGAGCAAATTTCGATTCTTTTTTAGCTCATATAAATGCTCACAATTTCAATGCAGATTTTATTGTCCTAACTGAAATTTGGTTGTACGACTCTGAACTATCGTGCTATAAAATACCTGGTTATGAACCCTATGCAAACTGCAATAATTCGTATAACTCAGGTGGTGTCGTAGTGTACATAAAAAAAGATTACGAGTGCGAAGTAGAAAATATTAGTCTGATGAGTGCCGATATTTTAAAAATCAATTGTTATATTTGTAATGAGAAGTTTACCATCTTATGTATTTACCGCCTGCATGAAAATAACTTGAACAAGAATGTTTTTATAGAACAACTGAATTCCCTACTTAAAGATGTAAAGACAAAAAATTTATTGGTTGTAGGAGATATAAACATAAATATTTTGAAAAATAGCGCAGACACTGATAACTATATGGTTTTAATGTCATCATATGGTTTGGAACCTCTTATTTTGGAACCGACTCGTATCACAGATAAATCACGAACATGTATTGACCATATTTTTGCAAGATTGAACCCTACTTTTTTACATAAATTGTCTTCTGAAGTACTAGATTACAAAATAACTGATCACTGCATGACTAACATTAACCTAGAATATACTCAATCAATAAGTTTAGATAAATATGTACCTTTTGTGGAAAGCTCCAAAATTGATGAACATAAATTAGTAGAGTGCTTAACTTTGGAGTTATGGCAGTTCAAATGTATATTCACTAAGAGCAAATAGTATGTCAGTTGTAAATACTCCTCTATCTAAGAAAACGCACTTTTCAAACTTTTATACTGCGAAAGCACCTAGGCTTTTCAATAAATTGCCACTTGTGTTGAGGTCAATAGTGCAACCTTCTTTATTTTTTAGCGAAGTAAAAAAATTTCTCTTTAGCATGGATAGTTCAGCGGTCAAAGTATACTTAAGCTAAATGTTTCAAATTGTAATGATTTTGAGTGAAATTTAAGCATCTTTGTTTTCTCTTATTTATTTATTTTCTTATTTATTTATTTTCTTATTTATTTATTTTTGTATGTTTAAACATTTGAATTTTTCATTTATAATTTTTTGTTATTTATTTATTTATTTTTGTATTGTTAAACATGAATTTACCCCACACCTGCTTAATATGTAAAATCAAATGGAAGGATCATTCGCCTCTAGTTACTTGTATAAGTGCTACAGAATGATGCCTAATTATTTATTTTGAAAAATGTTAGATATGTGCTTGCATTTTAAATATTTAAAGCAAAAAATTGTTAAGTCACTAGCATTCTATTAATAAATAAAATAAAATCAAAAAAAAAAAAAAAAAATTTTTTAATTTCCTCCTTCTTCTTACATATGCTACGAAGTTTTTTTCAATTCTTCGTCTAGAATTTCCTCTTCTGAACGGTGGTCCTCGTTATTTTCTTCATCATCGTTAGACAGGTCATCAATGGAAGGCGTTGATCGTTTGGAGTTTTCCCGATGTATCAACTTCCTGAGTTCCGCCTGGTTGTAGTCTTTGATCCTTTCCTGTAGGTGAAGCTTTAACTCCGCTTTTGTGCCACTTGTTTGGAGTTTCGAAATTTCTCAGCATATCTTTCAGAGCAAGCGCCGTTCCTGATTCCAAAAATAAAGTCCAATCCTCAGACATGATTTCCCGCAACGCAAACTTTATTAATGTGACACGAAAACACGCGATTTAATTTAATTTAATAGGATGAACTAAAAAAACGGCAAAGAAAACTTAAAACACAATCGCAAGTATCATATCCCACTTCTGAGATTTGTAGGAGAAACTTTGTCGGACGATAAAAAAAAAAAACAACACAAAAATGCTTGCCGGCGGAATTCTCTTTATTTACTGATCAAAAAACTCTCCGGACCATAAATCGGAGTCTATTATATAGACAATAGCAGTACAGTAAAATCGTATGATATTAGATTGGAAAATATTCGGTTAGATCATTCGATCAGTGTGGCGTTAATGTACATATGTACTTAGATAATAACGTATACGTTATATTTTATGATAAGCGATACAGTGGCGCTGAAAGTATTATCGTCGGATAATAATTAGACTTCACCAAGAAGATAAATAAATAATAAATAAATTAATAGATAAATAAATAAATAAATATCTAAATAGATAAATATATATAGAAATATAATAAATATAAAAATAAATAAGTATGAAAATTTGTACAAACGAGCAAACTACAATAAAAAAAAACTATTGAACTTTTGAGTAGATACTTATAATATTGGTTTTTAAGGTTAGATTTGAAATTAAGTCATTATCAGCAAATAAACAAGAACTGGTGTATTTAGCGGCGAGTTTCGCTATTCTCTCTTCAACTGTTTCAATTTAAGCTACGAAGTGTAGTCGATTTTGGAGAGAAATGCTTTGTTTTGTTTTGTTTTGTCGCCCGGGGATCAACCCCGGACTTCTTTATTTTCCGCTTAATACAAGCAATAACTTAAATCTAGAACTTAAAAACTAGAACTATAGCTATTTAAGGGAGGGTTTGCTGAGTAGCAACGCTTAAGAACTAAAACTTAATGCTATGCTTAACTAAAGGGTGGTAATGAACGGTTTTGGATTAGACACAAACGGAGGGCATTTTTGAGGCTGTATCTATTGTAGCGGAAATTAAAAATGTTCTGCACGGCATTGGCCTTTCGGAGCATTCTGGACATAGGTTCGTTCATGGCGTAGTTGGTGCGGTGAGGGACGAGGCGGAAGAAGGAGACAGACCTTTAGTTACGGGGATTTGTGTTGAGGGATATCAATCGCAGCAGCGCGGGACAGTCGATATTACCAGTAAGAAGCTGGTGAATGAATAGAATATCTGCGATGGAACGGCGTTGCTCAAGGGACTGCAAATCGATAAGTTGTAAGCGGTGGGAATAGGGCGGAAGATTGTATCTGTCCACCCAAGAGAGACGTAGTGCGAAACGAATAAATCTACGCTGAACGGCTTCGATTCGCTGAATATGGGTTTCATAGTAAGGGGACCAGACTTGGGAAGCGTATTCAAGGAGGGGTCTGACGAAGGTGATGTAAAGGGATTTGGTGACGTAGGGGTTCGAGAATTCCTGCGACCATCGTTTGACGTAGCCAAGCGCGGAGTTGACTCTACTAATAATGTTATTGATATGGGAGCGAAAATTAAGTTCAGAATCACAGATGACACCCAAATCGCGAAGGGAGGACACTTTAGGAACGGGTTCGTTGCACATAAAGAAAGCTCTGGGAGGTTGAGGTAGACGCTTGCGTGTATATGTGATGGCCTGACATTTGCTAATATTAAGCTCCAGGAAATTTTTTATGCACCGGATTGAGAACCTGGTTAGATCGTTTTGCAGGAGGCATGAGTCTGCGGGGGATGATATGTTCATAAATATTTTCATATCATCGGCATATACGGATATATATGCGTCTTGGATGATAAGGTCGACATCATTTATTGTCAAGATGAAAATCATTGGGCCGACATGACTACCTTGAGCGACTCCTGAGCGAGCTATAAATGGATTGGATTTGGAAGATCTGAAGAGCACGACGTATTGACGGTCTTCCAAGTAGGATTTAATCCACGCGATAAAGCCCGCTGGAAAGCCAAGAGCTTTGAGTTTGAGGAGTATGATGTTGTGGGAGATTTTGTCAAAAGCCTTGCTGAAGTCGGTAGCTATAGCATCGACTTCTTTACCTTCTTCTAAGGCACAGAGGGTTTGAGATACGAATTCTGTTAAGTTGGTGGTTGTAGACCTACCTCTTAGGAATCCGTGTTGGTTTGGAGATATAATCGATTTGCAATGAAAAAGCATTGAATCGTAAATGATGCTCTCAAAGAGCTTTGGGATGCACGAGAGTTTAGCAATTCGCGTCTGTAGTTCGATACATCGTTTTTAGGACCTTTCTTGTGGATGGGGATAATGTACGAACTTTTCCAGAGTTTTGGAAAAACTCTTTGAGAAATAGAAGGTTTGAAAAGTGCCGTTACGGGTTGGACCAAGAATTTAATGCATTTTTTTAGCACTATGGCGGGCAAACCGTCGGGGCCGGGCGAGTAATCATCCTTAAGTGCGTTTTTCTTCTCTGTAACCTGTTCCGGTGTAATATCAGCTGATATTAGAGTTGTATGGGTACAGTTGTTCAAATACTGGAAGTAATCATGATCGGCAAATGAATGACTGAAAAAGTCAGCGAAAAAGCTGGCGATTACGTTGGAGTCTGCTGAGGATGAGTTTAGATATTTGAGGTTGGATGGGTAGCCGTCGGATTTACTTTTCACGTTAATGAAGTTGTAGAAGCGCTTGGGATCAGATATAAGATTTGAGTGCATTCGGTTTACGTAGTCCTGGTAAAGTGAACTGCAGAGTTCGGAGAACTGTGTGTACGCGATTTGGTAGAGCGAAAATTGGAAGTCGGATCGGGATTGCCATAGTTTATTTCTTTTGTTTCGAAGTGAACGCAACTCTTTGTTATACCAAGGAGGGGAAGAGGATGCGTTCTTCTGGGGCAAGCATGGGACAGATTGGATGATGCATTCGAGAACTTCGCAGTAGAAAGTCGAGAGTGCGTCATCGATAACGATGCGACTGTTTACGGCATTGAGAATGCTAAAATTGACGTTTCTTAGGAGGCAGTTTAATTTGCGGAAATCTGCCTTACGAAAATTAAAGCTGTGAATGTGCTCGGAGTGTATAGGTTTCAGTGCATTCTCGTATGAGAAAGTGAGGGAGAGAGGAGGGTGAAAACGATCTGGTGTAGACAAGAGGTGAGTGCAAGGTATAGGCGCACGTTATCGTAGATACGACGGTCTCGCAGGCGTGATAGAATGTATCGCCCATCTTCATTTTGGTCGTGCGTTTGCTTCGTTATTTTTGCCTGCCGAGGAAGCATCGGGTCAAGGAAAGAAGGTGATGACGGTTCGGGAGTGTTGATTGGAGAAGAAGGGTTGAGAATATGGGACCTAATAAAATTTGGGTATTGGCTACTAGGTTCCGGTTTTGCAGTTTAAGCGGGAATAAAATCTGGAGCTAAGTTGAACGATTCGCGTTTGGGGGGGGGAGGTTTTTAGATGTGGGGGTTTTGGGAGGAGGCAGTCTTGGGGCAGAAGGTTGAGGTTTGTGAGGGAGAGGGAATGAATTTATGTATAAGGGTGAAAAATTAGGAAAGATTCCCGTTTTAAAACTCCAGTTGGGATCAGTTCTCGGTGAGGGGGGAGTGGGTGAAGTGCGTGTAGGTCTGTGAGATTTTTTGTTGCGGTAAATATTTGGTAAGGTGTTAGAAGTTGGCTTATTGCTATTGTTAGGAGTTGCTTTTGGTGTCCACTTCGTTATCCTCAGGTTTCCAATTGTAACTGTGTGGTTGGATGGGTTGGTGAACAGCCACGCGTATTTGGTTGGGACAATCAATTTAAAGACTCCGTTTCTCGTTTTACGGCATAGGAGATCGTTGATGGCAAATCGCTGGCGAAAGAATGTGCTTATGTTTGCGGCATTAGTACTCCGAGGGGCTATTATGGTGAACTTCGTTGACTCGAGGTTGGGTGCTTTGTTAATTTCTCTTATCTTTTTTAGGCGGTTGGCCCATTCAGCTTGAGTCCATAGGGTGCCAAGCATTAGAATTTTTTTGGGCTCGGGTTTTGAAGGTTCCTTCTCCTGGTTAGGCTCGGGCGGCAGTGTGGGATTAGTAGACTCAGCTAGGGAAGTGAGGATTGAGTAGTCAAGAGCTTCGATGTCTTCGGGAGAAGCTCTTCCATGAGAGAGTTGTTGTTATCAGTGCGGCTGGGGTGGCAAAGTCGATTGCGATCTTTGTGACTACTGGATAGTACGTTCAATTCATCGCTGATCAGTTTAAGGCCGAGCCTCAGTGAAGTGGAATCAGTACATATGTTGTGTACCGAGTTTTGAACATCACTTACTCGCTCAGCATGGTCTAAGACCTTTAAGTCAAGCGATTTCAAAGATGAGGATAGACCAGAAAGGGCTTTTGTGATGGCGGGAAAGGTAGCTTGAATGGCATCGAGGCAAGGTTCAAGTGAAAGGCACTTCGGGTGATCAGGAACGGATTTCCGATTCTTTATATCATCGAGTAGAGCCGTTGCCTGATTAAGCAGCGCGAGTACGTCTTGGCAGTCGTTAGTGTTTTTTAGGGCAATGTCTAAGTGTTTCTTAAATGACAGGTTTTGTTCACTGAGGTTATTTTCAAGCACATTATTAGTAATCGCACAATTTCATTTAGTAGATCGAACACTTTTTTGAAATTGAAGCGAAGTTCTGATTTTAATGCGGCCATTGACTCAGCGAACCCATTGAGTTTGTCATTGTTGCACTGAACTGCCCTCAAAATGTGAGGGAGGGAGATTTTCTTACATTCGTCACAGAAAAAGAAGAAGATGCTCCTAATTTCTGCGATATGGACTTAAGCATTCCTGCTTAGGCCAATGCAAATGGGGTGGAAGCGATTGCCACAAATGCCATTGCGTGAAATCATATCCGCGGAGCTGGATGTGATGGAGCAGGTGTTGGATCCACAAGAAGACATTTTTCTTTTTTATTATTTTATTAATTGGACATCATTTTTTTTCAGTGTTAGATTTTAATTGCACAACACGGGGGTCAGTAAAATTTGGGACAAAGTATGACATAGAAAACACAAATCTGCTGACAATTCAAACTGAAAAATTACGCGAAAAGATAATTAGGTCGCGAGGGGCGGAAAACTGACATATATATATATTTTTTATTATTTGTGATTTTGTTTGTTGATTGGAGATGCACAACACAGGGGTCAGTAAAGTTTGGACAGAGTATGGCACAGAAAACACAAGTCTGCTGACAATTCAAAATGGAAAGCAATTAATATTTATCGGGTCAATGGGCGAATTGGTAAGAAGTTTGCACAGGGAAATGACACACTTGTTGCGATTGATAAGCTGTGAGTTATTGCACAAGCTTAAAAACTACAACGGTAGGCAGAAAAGTGGTTGGTTGGAACTGTGAAAATAAATTGGAGGGAGCGATTTGAAAACACGTCCGAACTGCTTGGGAGCTAGAGTTGTATGAGTGCCAGGGAAGCTTCAGTATCATTTTGAGTGTCCTATTTTACGCAACTTGAATTCAACGTAAATGTGACTGGGCGCAACTGCTCTTAACAGGGGACCCATAAAACATAATAGCCTGGAAAATTGCTTTGAAAATTAGAAAATTTTTTTTCGTTTCCGAGCTTTGATTTTCTGTTAATTATCGGATAAATGCTTTTAATCGTGGTATTAACCTTGTTAACGACTTTTTAAATGTGGAGATTAAAGGTAAAGTCTTTGTCGAAATGAACTCCAATTTATCTCGCTCTCGATGTCCACTTGACCTGGGTACGATCCACTAAAAGTCTGTTGCTTAGAAGTAAACAAGCTTTTCTTTTATAAGTTAAAAAATATAGCTTGGGTCTTAAAAGCATTGATTTTAATTTTCCAATTATTATAGTAAGTATATGTAAGAACTGTATAAAAGGCAGATCGTAGGTTGGTTTCGATATTAAAACCAACTACATCTGCCGGAAAGATACTGGTGTCATTTGCAAAAGCGCAAAATCACTGTTTCTCAAGTGAGGTGTATACGCTGTTAAGATCCGGACTCACCATCGAACCTTGAGGAGCTCCATCTGGAATGTGAATAATGCTAAGAGAAGCTTAAAAACTACGAGAACATAAAAAGTATTGAATAATTCTTACAAGATGCATCTGGAATTTAAGAATGAGTATCTTGGGTAGCAGCCCATTGTGCCAGACAGTGTAAGATGCTTTTTCAACGCCAAGCTTTACGATTCCTGTGCTATTGCCGCAATTAAGGATTTATTTGACATGTTTTGTTAAACGATGCAATTCGTGAATGGCGCTGTGAATAGCCTGAACCCGAATTGTGCACTTGGTAAATCGTTTTTAAAGTTCATATCAGAAGCAATTCGATATTTAATAACTTCCTCGAAACATTTGCACAATGAACTTAGTAAGCTTATGGGTCAAAAGTTAGAGGGTAAAGAAGCATCATTGTCTAGCTTCAAGATAAGTATGACATTAACTACCTTCCACGCTCTAAGAAAGTGCTCAATCTTAAAACATTCGTTGAATGATTTTTGGAGATAACCTATCCAGTATTCGGGAAGTTCTTTAGATACAAGTTTCTTTCCCTGTCGAGGCCTTGAGGCTTGTGAGTATTTAAGTCTGACAAAACTCTTTCCAGTTCACTTATAGTTACTGCCTTAACGCTATTATTTTGCAGAGGCGAGTTAAGTAAAACCATGGAATGCTCTACCGAATCCAGAATATGATTAGCAAGAGTAATAGTGCTAGCAATTACGTGATTTCTGTATAATTCATTGGCTAAAACTTCAGCCTTTTCAGAGTTTGATAGCAACATTCTAAGACTTATGAATAAGGAGAAAGAGTCCTTCACTATAGCATTCAAAACTTTCAATTCAGTTATGTAAATGGAGTTTTTGATGTTTATCCATCTAAGACTCACATAATTAGTATTATTATTATTATTGTCATTATTATTTTTGCTTTAATAAGTTCTAAATTAGAACGAGGGAGAATGTTTGCACTATACATCAGAACTACTGAAGAAGTGAAATTGTCCCTTTTTTGACAGTTTTTTCGTTATAAAATTTAAACCACCCTGTTAAATTTAACCAAAAGCTTTTCAGGTGTTCTTAATGATACCCGCTTGGAATGAACCAATTTGGATCCGATAGCTTTATTTGTTCTCGAGTTTACCTCGACGAAAAATTCAGCACAAACGTTAGTTTTAAAGCAATAATAGGAACAACTAAAAAAATTAACCTATCTTCGAATTCAGATTTTATGTTTAGATACAGATACAGATCTGGTATATGTTGTATTGTCATATTTCTATTCCTGCAAAGTGACAACACCTATGGAATGCAACCCTCTGAACCCACGTCACACATGCGGTAGACATTGGTTTCCAACAAAAAAACTACCCTTTTTGTATTCACAAAGCTTACCACCTTCAGTATTTCCAGAAAGCTTTTTCAGTTTTTCTTCAGAGAACAACCTACCACTTGTAGTTGCAAATCGGGAGTCAGTGCATACGGTTGGAGACCATACAATCCCACGGGCGCATATGAAAACTATAAAAAAAATCCAATAAAAAGTTGGTGTCCATTGATTGCCTACAAAAAGTAAATTAAGAAAAAGTAAGCCGGATTACCCAAAAAAATAACATAGTCAGTTCTCATGGTACATCCCACGCCAGTACTTGGTCAACGCGATTTGCGCATTTGGAAAAATCGATAATATTCTCAATGTTGATCAAAAATAAAAAAGCTCAACCAAACCGAAACCCGCAGAAAAACGAAGAATAATCGCTTCCACACGCAATCTAGTGGAAATCTGCATCCCGGCTTTAATGTATTCGAAAATCTGCTGTATAATGTAGGTCACCAAATTGTGCTTTTGCTCCAACTTCCAGTGTTGTTATTGTTTTTCTTAAAGACTATTGCAACAAATCAATAGTGATAACTTTCAAGAGTTTGAGTACGTTTTGCGGTGTTTTTGTTGTTTTATCAAAAAGCAGAATAGACAACGGTGAACAAAACATATTAAGTTGATTTTTTTCTGAAATCTCTGCATCTCTTCGGATGCTGGATTAATCCAAATCCTTTTCGTATTCCTTTTCCAAAAATGACCGGTCGAGTCGGTAATTTGTCACCCTCTGCATCTGTGATTTGCGAGGAGGTATTTTATGAGGGATATCAGCCTTCTACTGAAGGTAAGTGGGAGGGTAGTAAATATTAATAAATAGCCGGCATTATTTTCAGAAAGCTAATTTTTTTATTAATTATTAAAACCATGTATCATTAATTTATATATGCAAAGAATGTGACTGATAAACACATGTATGCATGCAAACCTTTGTTTGCCCTTTGTGTTGCCAATGACGAATTTTGAATGGATCGATATATGGTATATGGTGAAAACTAAAATTGTCAAATGTTTTAGAACAAGAATAAATTGAAAACCAGGATAAATTGATAAGTATTGCAAATATAAAGCCTTAATAAATAACATGAAAGTGTATTCCAAAAACAGTTATTTGACTAGAGAGGTAATTTAAAAATATTTAAAACTGTTCTTCCCACGTTTTTATTCCCATTGTATAACAAATCAAATATTGCGAGGACAGTGCGGTTTATATGAGCTCATGAGCACGTGAACTGCCATATTTTTTCAAAATTTTCCTACATTGCCATAATTTACAACACGAATTACAACGAATGCAATGAATGTTAATATGTCTTTGCACCATGTTCCAGCTTTCTTGAATGCAAGCTATCGTTTTGCAAAGAAGAAAAAAACGGGACAATTGCAAGTCGGACTCGCGCAAAGAAGGTTCCGTACAAACTTGAATTGAATTTTATTGATTTTTATTGAGACTTTTTTTCTTGTTGCTTTCTTACATCTACTTATACCGCGGCTATGCTGTATGGCCTGCTTACTCCAGTTATATATATATTTTTTCTGTCGCCACTTGGCGTTCTTGCTTACAGAAGGGAGACTGTTTCGATTGTGTTTGACTTTATGTCTAAATAAATATATTAACCTAACTATTCATATCTTACAACTAATGGGGAACAAGTAAACCAACCATACACACAGTGTGCGAGTCTGTACTTCCTCCTATCGTGCGATTGAGCTACACATATTTTCTACATTTTTTGAAATAGAGTGGGATGACTAAATCACAAAAAAGAGGAAAAGATATCACACATTCATTTATATTTACATTTACAGTTTGTTCTTTTACATTTAATTTGAATAATTCGGAACATATAGTTTTTACTTTCACCTAAGTAATTAACACCAGTTGTGGCGATTTAATGTGTCATGAAATGATGGGACATATAAAAGTTAAAAGGAATGTTAAAATTTGTTTAATTTATTACAAAAGAAGTTTTTATGCTGAATCTAACTGCTATGATATGCTTGACCCGTCGAAAACAAAGTACTCCCATAAAATCTTAATTTAGTTAAGCAAAATCAGCAAATTAAGTAAAGTTTAATGAGGAATGATGGATGATTGTGAAGATATTATATTATGAAAAACCGAGTATCGCCAATTTTCGGAACAGCCCTGAACGAAGCTATCGTTAATATGAAAGACGGCATATTTCTTCGCGATATTTTAAAAAGGAGACTATCCCTTTATACACTGTCAAACGCTTTCTCAACATGTAGCGCGCAAACAACTGTGCATTTCTTGTTCCTTAGTTTGATTCTGATCAATACTTCATAGTTAGCCATAATGTTCGCATGTGCATCGACTCCACTAAAAACCAAAATAAAAGCCAGAATTCAAATTACTTTGCAGCTCAAGATTTCTCGCAGTGGGCTGCACCAATTGTGGCAGTACATACAGCAACAGGTGGCATAAGAAATTGTGGTGATTTCCAACAGGATTATGTACTGGAGCCGAATCAATTTCCACTGCCACTACCAGATGACATATTGAGCACGCTCACAGGAGATACATTTTTTACAACAATTGATCTTTTTAATGCGAACTTGCAAGTTGTAAGTCCAGAGTCTCAGCCACTTTTGAATGTTAATACTCACCGCGGATTATATCAAGACTTAAGCTTCTCGTTTGTAAAATCAGGACCCGGTATATTTCAACTAATTACGACCACCATGTTATCAGCGCTAGATGGTCACGTGCCTTATATTGATGCCATCATTGTGGCTGCAAATCTATAATGGAACGCAAACGAAATCTCGAGGCAGTTTTTCAACATATGCAGGAATGTGGTTTTCTCTTTTTATATGAAAAATTTTGTTTTTTTTTCTAACCAAAGTGCATTTTCTGGGATTCATAATTGACCAACATGGTTTCAGATCAAACCTAAAACGGACTTCTGCTATTGCCATGATACCAAAACCGAAGATAAAAACAGAGGTTCTTGCATTTTAAGGCATGCTTAATTCTTATTCTCAATTCAAATGCGAGAAATTCGACCTCTATTAGATAAATTATTGTTAAAAGACACTTAAATTAATTGGTCAGACGAATGCAGAACTGCGTTTAGCAAGGCAAAGACCAAGTGCATTTTGATCCGACAAAAATATGATATTAGCAAGTCGAAAATGTTAACACTTCAAAATTTGGGTATGCAGATGCTCTTTCGTGTCTGATAAACCGTAAAGCAGTTGACAAAACAAAGGACTTCGTTATCGCGGGAGTACAAATTGAAATTGAGGTCAACAAAGTTTTTACTGACTCCTTGAAGCATATGGCAGTCACAGCACCATACCACCCGCAGTTCAGTGGCCAGGTGGAAAAATTTGTGGACAGGTTCAAGCAAAGAATGAAGAAGTAAGAACGAGAACACATAACATCTAATGCTCTGCAAACCTTAATGCAATGTATTCGCTCTATGCCAAATGCCCAATTGCCCCACAACAGTTCGCCAGCCAATACCATGCTATGAGGATCGACCAAAATACCACTGGATCTTCTTAAGCCATCGCCCTTTGAAGTTGGTCAACGAGACCAGAGAATGGAGAATCAATTCAACACTAAGCGAAAAAGATTTTACTTGGACAACCACGTATATGTACGTAATTACAACAGTACGAAAAAGCCGTGGGTATCATGCGTTGCTCTAAAGCTGATTGGGTTAGTCATGTATGCCGTTCAAGTGGGCAAATCAATTAAAGCGAAGACACAATTTCAAAGATAAAGTTAATATTAATAGTTTTCGACTTCCAGGAAGATGGTACCAGATTTCACCAGGACGAACGTCATACCGGAGTTGAAGAGGAATTCCAGGACCCGCTGGAAATTCAACAATATTCACCAAAAAGTTCCACAAAGAATTCAATGTAGCTGCACATCATCATATCAAGTTGAAGATCAACTTTCAAAATTGTGAAACTATTTTGTTCAGCACGTCGTTGCCTGAGGCCTCTAGGAATAGCAGTAAAAATTGGCGTGTTCTCTATCGATAAATCAAACGGGCAGATATCTTGGGATCTGGCTTGATCAGTATCTTTATTTTAATATACCAAGAGGTGTTGCAATGGCCAGAGCCAAAACGGGCTATGCCCTCACAAAGAGAGCAATGACGTCTCCAGGGCTCATTACCCAATTATATGTATCACGAGTCAGTGCGCCTAAGCTGCTTCATCCCACCAGAGGCCTTCCTTTATTTTGACCATAACGGAATGAGATTATGAGTTTGAATGCATTTTTTTATTTACTTATTATATCTTCTTATATACTAGACAAAACCGCTTAAGTTAGTTTACATAGATTTACTTTGCTAACCAAACTTACTGTTCCTTTGGGGACGCTCTAAGCTAAAACTAGTACTAAACTACATGTCTTTCGACTTAATCTAACTTTTTTATTTATTTTTTTTTTTTTTGAAGAAAAGCTTAGTGCTTGGTCATATTTTACCATACCGGAATGATTCAGGGTAAACAGGCTGTATCGTAAGTCTTCTACTTTGCATAGAAAAGTGGCTTAAATACAACCAGGAAATCTCACGCAGCTTTCCAGAGAATCTCCTTTTCAAAAAGGCGCTTTCAACTCGCGATAAAGAAGACGTAATTAAGTAACACCGTCAATGATGGTGGTTAGGTGAAGGAGAGGAAATGTCGTCGTCGTCTTCGCCTTATTCGTGTCATACCCATGAGGGCAAACTGCTTCATGCACATGTTGTTCTAGCACGTATAAAAACAAAAATAAAAACAAGTATAAATTATTAATTCGCAAAGAACAAATCTGCATCAGCAACGAATATTGAAAAATGAGAAACAACAAACTGCCTCCCCTTTGATAGAAGACTTTCGGCCGCCGACAAGAAAATGTTCAACTATTAAGAACTAAATAATAATAGTAAAGAATTCCGCTAAAAATAAAATATTTTTCAAGTGAATTCTGGGGAAACACTTGAATCACATAAGAAATGAGTTCCTTGAAAAAGATAAAAGTATCCAAGTAAGAGTTGACTCTCACACGAAGCCTATAAACACAGCCAACTAGATCTAGTTACCTTTGCTTAAAGCATGTTTATCATAGTATCGCCCACAAATATGGAAGATTTACCAGACAAAAAACTTCACATCGGTTTACTTCCGATTCCAATGAGAACAAGAACTTTTAGATGGGAAATTGATAAGCTTAAACAAATAAGGATTTCAAACTATCACAAGATTGAAAGACTATTTGATGCAGACTTACAGCAGAAATATGTGAATCTATTTGGATATTTCTTTGGCAAATTCGTGAAAGAAATTTACCTCAAAACGAGTGAAAATTTGTTCGGAATTCGTTGATGAACGTCAAATTTTAGTGGTATTTGTGCGAACCTCAATTTCCCACCCTAAATCAAGTCACAACCGTGTACATGTTTTGTTATCGCAACTAAAGATATTGATCGTTATGGTATTTTCTTGAAAATGAATAATGAAACACAAGTGTATCACGTGATTCTGGAGAGTGCTAAAGTAATAGTGGTCAACGTATTCAAGAATTTGCTCCATTGAAATATATTGAAACATAAAAAACAATTTTTCTAAACACTGAATATCCTTGTGTGCCTTAAATGTATAGTCAACACCCACATCGTCATTCAATGTTAACATTTTTCTTCATTTTGCAGGCCTCTGACAAAAATGTAATTGTAATTTAATTCTTCGGATTGAGAAAAATGCCGGTACGACAGCAAAACATGTTAAAACTTCATTTTTGGTAAAAATATTTTGGCCTACGTTCCACAAGTTGAATCGTTCATTTGTTCCACAAGTTACAAAATGTTCTTAAGTTTTTATTAAAATTCGATCGCCGAAATGATTTCGTACTTTAAAAATTTGTTTAGTTTTTTTTTCCAACTTGTTTATTTGCACCATAATTTTAACAACTTTCTTAACGAGAAACAAGATAAACGCTAAATCATAGATTTACATTTTCGTGAATGGCCAACTAAAAATTGGCTCTCATTACATACAATTTTATAATAATTACTTAGAATAAATTACTAGAACATATTTTGTTCTGGGATATTTTATAATTTATTATGTTCGTAGCGAGAAGAAAAGGTCGAGGTTAAAAAACTCCTCATTATAATATATTTTTTAACAAAGAACAAAAAAAACAGTACTTGCAAACTTAGATAAAACGACTTAACCTAACTTAGCCTTAGTGTTAGCTTCTTCCCAATCTAACCACCAGTATTTATTTAAATTTGACCTATTGTCATTATTAACATCTCTATCAGGTACGCTCATGCAGTATTTCCAAATATTGGTTTCATCCCTTGAGTGTGCATGCACATGGAGGATTCGTTTATCTGTTGCTCTTCTGGCAGCATAATACATGATAGGAACATTACTCGAGTCTGAAAGATAGCCATATGCATCCAGATAAAGGAATGCTTCAGGTGGTACATGTCCACTTTTCAATGAATTTCTAAAATACCCAGGGTTAGGATAAAATAAACCCGATATGAATTCATTCTCAATAACATTATTCGACCGCGCAAAATGATTCCTCGCAAGGTTTAGAATGATATTATCAATTTAGACACGCCGGAAGCATCCAATGGTCTTTTGTTGGAGAAGTGATGCCGAAAGTCGGAATGAGCGCTTCTGTACATTCCCGTGCATGCTCGTAGGCATTTCCTCTCAAAAATTCTGTACTTCTCCATATAAGAAGGGCTTATGTTTCACCCCACTGGACTCGCATAAGTCAAAATTGGACGCAAGTGCTTTCCTCTAACGGTTAAGGTGATTTGTTCTGTGACAGATGGACGGACGGACGAACAGCGGAGGTTTAGTAGTAGTGTTCGTTTTGACAACGGACGAAGTTTAAAGACAAAAAGAAGAAGGCATATGCGATATAGAAATTAATACGCAAAATAAAAACTCAGTTCAACCAGCCCCGACAACTTATCAATTTCCAATCTCTGACTTAATTACGGAAGCAGAGAAAATAAAAGATTTCACCGGTCCTCATACTGAGAGGTCGATTTGTTCCTAGTACTCTTTAAGGCAGATCAGTCTATTTTTGATTTAGTACTCCAAAGGAGTGTAAAAAATAAAATTCTAGGTGTTTCTGTACAAACCATTGTGACTAGTCCAACATGGGAACAAATAAAAACAGAGTTGACCAGAAGTTTTGGTGTTAAAGACACTTGCCATAGCCTTTACCATCAACCCGTTAGCTGTAGAAATAATAATAATGCAAGTAAATATTTTAGTAAACTAGCAGCTATACTAAATTAACTGAATTTTAAGTACGCATTTGATGTACAAAAACCAGCAGAAGGTGAAAACCTTCAGTGAATGAGTCAAAACTGTTGAAAACATTTATTAATCGTATAGACTCAATCCCGTCCCGTATAACATTTAGCAGATATATTATTAATTTCCGAGAAGCCTTCTTTCTTTTGAAAGAAAATGTAATGATAAGGCAATGTAGATCTAACAAGAATGTAACCCTTTCTGCTCAAAATAGATAAAGTAATAATTATACCAAAAATATAAACGGATCATCTTATAATCAAATTCAAAATCGTGAAAGAAACTTCGATCAGGTTAGACAAAACTATAATCAAAACTTTAACAGAACTTCAGAGCATTTAAGAAATATTAAAAATCAAAATTTTTGTGCAAATTCTAAAGAAATAGCAATTAAAGGAACTCAGGGCATTTTAGTAATTGAATTTTCTGGTACATACTTATCTATAGAACGATAAACCTGAATGCTTTATAAATACTAGCTCGACGTCACCCTTAATAGACAAAATAGACACACGAAATACAGATGACTAAAGTTAAATAAAATAATAACTTTCAATAAATAAAACAGAATTACCTTTAGAATTTAGTTAAATGAGTTGGAAGCTTACAACTT
Source organism: Orthonevra nobilis (assembly GCA_963555765.1). Lineage (NCBI taxonomy): Eukaryota > Metazoa > Arthropoda > Insecta > Diptera > Syrphidae > Orthonevra > Orthonevra nobilis. The sequence goes on along the minus strand of OY743224.1, from coordinate 79,779,389 downwards.
TTAAGAATAAAGAATTTGATGGACTCGTCGGACTCAATTTGCCTAAGCCACTCCAAGCAATAATAAATTTAGACGAAGAAATTTTGGAGGCAAATTAAAATTGATAAATTCATGTCATGCCATACCAGGAAAATTAAGTTCATGTATAAGATAAATCTCTTCAAAGTTCAGACATGAATATCGAAGAAAAAGAAAATTGAAAGGCTTTTTAAAATATAATAGTGATTTGTTAAGGTCAACATATTTCTCAAGTGCAAGAGATAAGACACGAGATAGTTACAAACTGTTATAATCCTATTTATTAAGAAATAGGTATCCACAAGCCCACGAACAAGGGATAAGTAGGATGTGGAGAATTGTCATTGACTACCGTAAACTGAACGAAGTTATTGGTGATGATAAGTTCCCTATCCCAAATATAGAGAATATCTTAGAACTATATAGAGCTCAATATTTAACAACCCTTGACTTAGCCAAGGGCTTTCATCAGGTACTAATCAAAGAAGAGAATCCATTAAGACACTATGAATACATTAGGATGCCGTACGAGCTTTAAAATGCTCCAACTACTTTCCAGCGTTTTCATTCAGTCCTAAGAGAGTTCGTCTTTAAAATCTGTGTAGTATAAATTCACGATATATTAACATTCAGTACAAACAGTGATGAACAATCTGAAAGTAAAAGGAGACTTCGGAAAGTTTTTTTTTTGCCGGAGAGACGGAATATTAAGGTAATATTCTTACTACTGAGGGAGTAAGATTAAAATATTCGAAAACTTAAACTTCCAAAAAAATCTAAACAAATGAAATCGTTAGATCACTAATCGGTAAGACGTTCGCTCTTCCCACCTGTGCGGTACGTCCAAAAGAAACTATCATAATTCCTCAAAGAATTCCGTCGCATAATGATAGAGAAAATCTGTCTTCAAGGACGAACAATTTCACATAGCTCCAGTGCTTACCCGATTCCGATAATGAAATCGAATGTGACGACGTTATACCACCACCAGCATCAAATAAAAAGTAAAAAAATCCACCAATTTGTGCTCTGAAAAAATCAATTGAAGACAACCAAGGTTCAATTCGCAGGGTTGTAATTCAACGCTATACCATCAAAAAGATGTCAATCGGCATTAAAATTATGTGTGCATCCATAGATAGCTATAATTGTGTGAATTCAGTACTCAAAGCGAACGATTGGTAATTTTTCTCAAATGACCTTTTGTCCGCATGGTCGTTAAAAGTCATGTTGTTGTTGGTTGAGATGAACTCGCTTTTGAATCAGTTGAAAAAGAACTCGGTGTACTTGGACTAAAAGTGTCTTGGCTTTCTTGTGTGCTGCTTAATTAAATTGAACGATTTAAGGAAAATTGTTCGATCGATATTTCAAACTCAAATGAAATAGGACTTTACTCGAAAAAAAACTCAATATCATAATTGTGAAATGTTTGGACATGGCATGTAAGAACAGAAACTGCTCACAACAACGACTTGAAGGATTGTAACTCAAGCATTATAAAATGTGCAAACTTCACAATTACTCACAAGACCACTGATCCCACAAATTTTAACGAAGTCAGAGCGAGAATGACTTGTAAAAACATGTGTCGGACACAACCAGTAAAGAGAGCTGTTCAAAACTCGTCTCTGACGTCATTCATGGTCAACGCCCTTACGGCAGGGATGACTACACTGCTTGGAAAATTTAACTCGAATGCTGAACAGTTTAATACTAGTGCATATTTAACTGTAAAGTATTTTTATAAATAAAATATATAAGGAGTGTTAGTTTGAAAGTTATTTGTTGGTATGCTAGAAGCATTCAATATAAATCGTTAGAGATTTTTGCGATTTTAAATACACATAATATAGATAAAGCTCTAGTAATTGATATTTGGCTTAATCAGAATATTAATCTGTCTGACAGAGATTATATGGAAACGGCCCTCAAACAAATTTTTCACAATTTATTTCTGCGGACGTCCGGTGTCAGCGGAAAAACGCCTTGATCTTCGAAGCAATTTGCGTCAGCATAAATAATATTTATTTATTGGGTGGAGATTTCAATTGCAGGCAAAGAGACTGTGAATAAAAAATACTAGCGGATCCGAGCTCCATCCATTCAAAATATTATATCTTCCACACCCCATTCATATGCAATGAACAAAACAAAAGATATAAAAAACCTAAGTGGTAAATCCACCCTCTTCGGAGGTCGGTCTCACGGAAAGAGATGGGTTCAAGCAACTAAACAAGACATTAATTCAAGAAATTAATGTCTTAAGGCAAGAGTTGCAAACATTGTTACAACAGATCCACAGCAAAAGTTATGAAATTAATAAGGTTAAGGTATTGTAGTTCAGTACTCAACTTCTGAGGAAGAGTTACTTTAAAAAGACAAATGAAAAACACAAAAACAAAGTACGAAAGCTTAAATAAACTACTAGAAAAAAAAGATTATCTAATACAATGCTTATAAGTAGTAATGACATTTAAATAAATGTAAATGAAGAAGATTCTTATAGAAAACTCACCAATATCCTTAACCAAAAAAGGTGCAATGAAAACAAACATACAAGACCAATTAAGGTAAAAGCAAAGTACTGCTTCCATTGTATAGGCTTACCTTCGAGCAAGACGAAAATATCAAATAGATATATGAAATCAAAGATATCCTTGGAATGAAAGTGGAGATTCATGCCATAAGGAGAGGAAATCAAAACTAGTCCCACAGTGCAAGAATTGCCAAAAGTATGAACATAAACACAAATACTGCATCTCTCAACCTAGATATGTGGAAGCAATACTGAATAATTAAACTAGTAAGCTTAAAATATCGATAGCTATATTTATAAGCTCCACGCTCCAACATGCAAGTTACAGAAACAAATCCTGGAATAGCAAAATTTAAAGCCTTGATAAAGCTGCAAGGCATTCTTGAATTTATCGGAAGTTTTAAGGAAGAAAAACATTAAAAAAGCCATGCAACAGCTAATGCGTTAGCCAATTGTTTTTTATACTAACCACTTTATAAATACAAATATGGTCAGTAAAGAAGAGGCTACTGTTGAGCATTCAATTAGATTAATAAATTCATTTTCAATCCGCATCGATAGCAAGAACTATACGAATTACATTGATGCATTTGAGAAATTAGCTGAGCTAGCGGAACTTAAAATAATCATGAAAGGAATAACTCAGCAACAGAAAAAGCGTTTTTGGGAATGGTATGGGCTGTTTATTTCTTTCAGCCGTTTATTTACGGAACAAAAGCTGACTTAATGATAGACCATCGACCCCCTTGAGCGGTAACAACGCAAGCATAAAGGGCAGGATATAAAGCCTCGCTTACAAAGGTGGCCTCTGAAGTTAGGAGAATATAATATCAACATCGACTATGTTAAGGGCAAAGACTATAAGGCAGCAGACTTTTTATGAACCCAGATATAGGTGAAATAAATTTGACAGAGACGTCCAAATCAAACGAAGCAGACAAATCTCGAAAATGGAAATATTTGATCAATTGAGTTTGGGTAATACAATCCACTCTCAAGAGGAGGAACAAGCTAATCACTTTCCAATTTAATAATAATATAGTCAGTAGGTTATTTACGCACATAACATTAACAAGTAATACAGAAAAGATATAGAAAATGACTTTATGGCGGATATATTTAGAAGGTTTATAAAAAGATATGAAGTAGGTATATATTATTTTATTGCAATTATTATTTTAAGCAATATAATATTTATTTATTATTATATTTATTTTTAATTTAAAGCAAATTCTTAAGTACTATAGAAGTGAAACTAACTCAAAACATAATTATTATTTGTTATAATTTTTTTTTCGCTATAGAAAGCCACGAGGTGCACACTTCGGAGTACGAAAGAAGAAGGAAGTATGTATATACAAAACCGGAAATTACAACCATAAGTATTGTTATATTACAATGAGTGTACTCGACGAAGTGTAATGTTTTTCACATGTTTTGTTTGATTTAAGCTACACAATTATTGTGTAGGATGCTCCTAGGATGACTTATTTATATAAAGGTTTTTCTATTTAGTTCCATTGAATAATTCATTCAAAAATAATAGACTTAAAAAAACAAGGTAAATTAAATTCAATTTCATTGAAAATTAATTGTAATTTCAGATACTTATTCTAAATGGATTCAAAAACATGTAATAGACACAAACTTTAAAAGAAAATTAGAAATCTCAAGAATTAAACTTTAGATTATTTAAGTTTCTTGTGTTGCCATCATGATCGATACAAATTCGAACTTCGTTGATGAAAGTGCAATTGTGAACTGCCGTTTTGAAGACCAGTCTCTTCTGCTAAAGGCTTCATTAACCGTTTCTGTATCGTCCAATTGCTCTGCTCTAAGACCATGTTCAGTTTGTTGTTTCTTTTGAGCTATACGTTCAGATCGACGAATATCATTTTCAGCTGTAGTGGGGCCTTCTGGAGCTTGCCCTTCATCTTGAAAACACTGAGCTTGACTTTCATTTTCATAACCCTGAGCTTCAATTTCAATCGGGTCCTGTTCCGATTCTTCTCTTTTTTCAATAACTTTTATATCTTTATCTACCTTGTTCCCTGCATATAGCTTCACATAGTTTTCCTTATAATTTTTTACATCAAAACTTAAATTTTCGTTTTAAAAAAAAAATACATTTCTACTAATGATGATATTTCTATTTGTATCACAAAGCCTATACTCTTTTGATTCAACAGAGTAGCCCAACAAAATACATTCACTGGACTTGTAGTCAAGTTTCTTACACTTCCCTTGAAGAATATGAACCATAGCTTTGCAGCAAAACACCCGCAAATTATTTTAATTTTGTCTCATACCTGTGAAGGATTTCTCTGTCGTTGTTGTTTCTTTATCTCTGCATGGAACTCTGTTGATGATATAGGCCGCCGTCATATTTGCTTCTGCCCAAAAACGTTGACTTAAGTGGGCGTCGTGGAGCATGCATCTCACTTGTTCAATTAGATTTCTATTAATGCGTTCAGCCACTCCCTTCTGCACGGGTGTGTAGAGTCCGGATCTCTAATGCTAAATCCCACTGGCAGCCAAATATGAAAAAAAAAAACTCTGTTGGTATACTCCTTACCATTGTCTGAGCGTAGAATTTTAATTCTTTTCGATGTTTGGTTTTCTACAGAGGACTTAGAATTAGAATTTATCGAAAACTTAATTTTTTATTTAGTTGGAAAAATGAATACTTTTTTGCTTAAATCTTCGACGAATGTCACAAAATAATTAGAGCCAGTCCATGACTTGCCAGGCAGCGGTCCGCACACATCCGAATGGACCAGATCCAAAACTCCTTTGCTCGACGTCCTTTAGATTTAATTGGAGCTTTTGTTTGCTTCCCTTTGAGATATGTGACACAATTTTGCAGAGTTCTTCCATGAGAAGAAATACCTTCCACTACAGATTTAACTTTCCTAAAAGTCTCTTCACAAATGTGTCCAAGCCTTCCGTGCCACAACTGATCATTAATTTTGACGCATAAGGCAAACTTGGGATTTTACTCTTTTAATTCACAATTCAGTTGATACGTGCCATTAAATTGATCAGCCTTGGCTACGTGCTCCTATTCTCTGTTAAAAAATTGACAGAAGTTTTTGTTGAAACAGACTGTATTACCCTTACTTGTCGATTGGCTAACCGACAGCAGATTGGTGTAAAGTTTGGGAGCAGGATGCACGTTACCGACATCAGCATTCAATTTCCCTCTATCGGTGACTAGTGACATTTCAACGAAGTTTTGAGTTTGCTTGCAATTTTTTTAAAACATCTTCAAGCATTCACGTACCTAATATTTTTAGATCAGATCATCCTGCTGCCAACGTCGTGTACAGACATTCATATCTCTTCTCCGTTTGATGTCTTTTTCCCGGGCAATTTTTGACGAAGTGCCCCGTCTCTCCACAGTCATGGCAACGAAACCTGGTTTTTTGGAAATTTTTTGTTCTGTTTGAACTTTCCGACCAATGCCTGTCCCACTGAGCCACTTGCACTTTTATAGTTCTGCTGTAGTAAAAGAGTCTTGATTGCATCTGTAGTTAGCTTTGTTGATCGGTTCTCAACCGCCATCATCAGCGGCTTGAAAGTTTCTGGGAGTCCAGCCAATATAAGAGATGCCACGATTTCGTCGTCGATCTTTAACCCCGCTTTCCTGACTTTCATAGACGTCATCACCATTTGAATGATGTAATCCTCCATATTGTCACAATCCGTGAGCTTTTGCACGAGATGTTTGAGAAGTTCCACCTTACTGCACAATCCAGTAAAAATTTTCTCTGCCTTTCAGCTTTTCTACTGTAATGACCGTTCCTGGGTCCATAACCTATTATTTGTTATAATTTTTTATACGCAAAATCCGTTTAATTTAAATTATAAAAATAGCGACGTAGTTTCTTTTCGAAGCTATTCCTGTTATTCAGTCTTTAAATATAAGAGGGGAGTGAGTTCCATTGCTTTACCGAGTACACGAAACATTGTTTTTGAGTTACATAATATTTAAACAGGTAAAATGAGAGCAATGGCGCGGGTTGAAGATGCTTTTACGAGTCTATGGAAACGGTATTAAGGCTTTTCACTTCACTTAAGACCAAACAAGAACATAATAGTCCTCAGAAGAGAGATTTGATTAATATGATTTTGATTTTAATTTGATAATAGAAGGCAAGCTTCAGCGAAGAAAAGAACCCGCAGTCCACTTCGCGAGAAATTACTATCGCTTGACTTTTCTTGGAATTTAGTTTTTAGTTTTAGGTGGTTATTCTTCGACCATTGAGCAACTAGCGATAGATCAGCATTTATGCGGACTGTCGCATCGTCAGCTAGACTGAGAAATATTTGAGCATCGTCAGCGTATTGTGCTTTAGGACATGAGGACGAAAAGCAAAGGCCCAAGAACAGATCCTTGAGGAACGTTTGCATTTGTTGTTAGAAAATCTGACCAACCCCTCCCTGGACAAACAGCCTGACTTCTCCTGACTTTTTGGAATAGATATTTAATTGGTAGGATGGTTGAAATAAAAAAGGATCAGTTTCTAGTTTAAAAACTGAACTATATTGGGTGAAATCCACAAGTAATAGGAAGGAGGAAAATAAGAAGGAAGAAAGAATTTTGAAAGATAAAAAAAATAAAGTGTCATGTAAGTTTGACAGTTTCGTTAGTAATTAATTTTAATACAAACATAAAACGGAAGATGGAGTTAGCATAAAATTGAAGAAAACTTTGGTATGTTCAACATAACTTGCAATAAGCTTACGTTGGCTCTAATTTAAAATAATCGTTTAATTTCTGTAAAAGCAGCTTATATGGGACTATGTCAAATGCCTTTGACAAGTCAAGCAAAATCAAAGATATTGTGTATCCCTCGTCTATTTCATTGCGTATATTCTCAACTAAGCTTAGCAATGCGGTCGTGCAGCTGTAGTGTGCTCTGCCTCCTGATTCTGTAAGAAATTAATTTCTATTCATGTAGTCAGAAATTTGCCAACTTATGAGTTTCAAGAGCAAAAATCGATATTTGTCGATACTCTTCGCAATATGATGTTGCAGTCTTTAAAAGTGAGACAATTTTTGATTTCTTCCAAATTTTGGGGAATGTAGATGTCATAATAATGGTGTTCAAAACATGGGTGAGATAGGGAAGTATGCTTGGGATGATCATTTTGAGAACTTTTGGATGCATTTCATCGATCCCAATTGCATCGAATTCTGTTGCAAATCTGATTTTATGATTTCCATTCCATCAACCTGTGTTTAACTCGCCATACATTTCGTCCCTGCAGTTGTCGGTAGTTTAATTCAAAGACGAGGCAGCGGCATACGCTTATACGTTTTTCTTCTGCTCTTAGCGGTTGGAAGGAATGTTATAAAAAGGTATAATCATATCGTGTTTCCAGGTACTCCTAATTGACAATAGAAATTAGTGAGATCTTTTCTATTTAAGGAGAAAACTCATTGTAAGTGACAGTGTTAGTCATAGAGTAATACCCATCTTGTCACAGTCGTCATAAAGCGTAGTGTTAGTTTTTTAGTAAACATAAACAAAAAATTGGTTTGGGTGCGAGTAGGTCTGCCCATACCATGAACTTCCCATCTCGATAAAAAATATCATTTCCCACCACCATCAAATACCATTTTCGTTATGATAACATCATTCATTCCATAGACAAATACATTGCATTAAAAAAAAAGATACATATTGTATATGTTCTTTACTGCCCCTTAGGAAAATCTTTCTTTTAGATTTTTTGAATCATTTAAACTACGATTTGTGTATTTATCATTAATAGATTGTTCGAATATATTATTTCAAGTGATCAGGAAAACACTTTGGAAATACTTTTTTTTTGATTAAGTTACATTTCTACTCGAAATTAGTTCCATTTTTAGTTTAATAATATTACTAAAAAAATTACTTAATAAAATTTAAAATTATGTTTTCTGTTTTTGTTTTATATTGATAGTTAATTGCATTTTTCGTCATAAGCTTTTTAATTAATAACTTGAGGACTGTAGCGCCAGTCCGCGTGGCATTGGAATTTTATACTTTTGGTTAAGTCGACTTCGCTGTACAACTCATACCGTACAGTTCGTTGTTGAATCTTCTCCTCCACTCACCGTCAATGCAAATCACACTTTTCTCTCGAAACAACCTAAGGCGCCTTCATCCGCTTTTGAAACTGTCCATGCTTCTGCACCATTTACCATGAAGGGACTGATGAGAGTCTTATAGAGCGACACTTTAGTTCTAGGAGAGAGGACTTTACACAATTGTTTTCTTAGCCCAGAGAAACAGCGATTAACAAGAGGTATTCTTCGTTTGATCTCAGCGCTAGTGTTATTATCTATGTTTACAGGAGAGCATAGGTAGATAAAGTCCCTAACTACCTCTAATTTATAGCTTTCTAAACCCATCTTTGTCATTTCTGTCTGAATCCTCATAAACGCACTGTTGACGTCAAGATGCGTTCTCCTTTTATTTTAATATCTTCGCCGTATGCGAGTTACTGAATAGACCTTTAAAAGATAGTGCCACGGAACTTTTGCAGCTAAGCCGTCCGCTCAAGTGGCTTTCTTAGACTTAAGCTTAAATATTGCTGTCTTTACTCCGTATAGGTCGGGTAGATAGCATTGTTGGTTCTTCCATGTCCTCAGTATTGACTGCAATTCTACTACGATGTTTCCATTTCGAATTTTGCAGGTTTCGGGTTGGGTCTCTGTAACCTTGAGATAATTGTTTTCTCTGGTGATAGAATTTTCGAACCTTATTCCTGTTTTTTAATCTCTAAACATCCTCAATCGGGCGCTTCTCATGCTCTACCAAAGACGCTGCGACCTTGGCATAGCTTGAAAATGTTGTGCACGAGATTAAAACTTTTGTGACCTCGTACTATGAGTTGCGTCTTGGCTGTAAGAAATTACTATGGCTCGCAAAAACATTTTGGAGAAAGTACGAGTTTTATCTTGTCGCGCTTCATGGTGAAGCTGGCTGCCTGTCCATGGCTTGCACCACTCGACTCAAAGACAGCATCTCTTCCTGTTTAAAACAAAAAAACAATATAGGACCAACGACCCAAAATCTTAGCCAGTCTTCTGTAGGCACATAGTAGCACACGGCCATCCCTCTAATAGTATCCAACTCGACATGAAGATATTTTTTTTTTTAATTTGCTCGTCTCAAGAGGCTATGAATACTCTTTTAATGCAAGTCGCACAGAACGAGTGGAAGAATTAGGAGATGAGCGAAAGATTTTTGTAGTGGTTTAAGAAACTCAGATGTACTAATTTGGTTTCAATTGAATTCCGTGGGTGGTGCTCGAATTGGGACGGATGATTTGATATCGACCTATCTCTCAACCCTGTCGTTTAAATATACACTATATTTTTTACTTATTTTATTATTATTGTTGCATATTGTTTTTTTTCGTCAAACTTAATATGATTTTGTGATAATAATATTTGATTGTAAATAGTAAAATTTTTTAGAAGTAAGGTACTGCGTACCACAACTCTAAATTGTGCAATATTTAAGAATTCAAAAATTTACTATGTATATATTTAGCTACCATAAAGAAAAAGCAAAAAGAAAAAGCAAAGTTTGGAAGATTTAGCTCAAATTTAGAGTTGCGAAAATCGATTTCATTTCAACAACTTAAACATTGGAAGTTGAATTTGTATTCGCTTTTGGCAGTTATTTTTCAACTTCTTCAATAAAGTGTTTTAAATCAGACAGTCAGAATAATCAAATATTATATAGCCTTGTTTCAAAATTATTACATTTTGTGAGAACTCTGTTTATAGGGATTCATATTTTAAAAGCTTGAGGACCAGTTGCATGGTGACACAAACTAAATTTCAAGCATGATCAAAGGCTCAGTCGCCTGGAACTGGTTTTTTATTAAAACTTGTGCTGAGTTATCGCTGAAACATCACTTACAAATTTTTACTGTTACTAATGCTATTATAGGGATAAGAATTTTAAAAAGTTTTTTTGAAATGAGCACAGAATTTAAATTGTTTCGGTAGAAATATTGTGAAAGGCCGTTTATCTCAACTTCGTGTATTTTCGGAATTATTTCTAATCAATCAAATTTGTAAGATTGCTTTCTTTCCTATTAACCATTGCTTGGAATATAAAGGCGTGTCCTTTTTAAAAGGGTTCAAGAGTACATAATTTCAGTCCCGAGATTTCGACCGCCTCTTTCTTCCTAGCTGGGAACTGCTCAGCGTAGGATCTTTTTCTTCTGGTTAATATATGGCTTAAAGAGGATCACATTCAGTCCAGTTTTCTTTGCAGATTTTGATAGGATTTTCCACGCCGATTCCGAGAGATTTGTTTATCTCTGTGTCATTTTCTGGAAAGACCTCTAAGATTTGGTTCATGATAAGAAACCACAACAGGGGAAAACAAACTAAATCTAATGTTATGGTCTTCCTTGCAATATACGAGTAATGCAGTTTTATCCATGTGTTTTAACTTTTTCATTTAGGTTTCTCTCGATGCTTTTGCTTTAAATTCAATTGCGTCATGTAATTTGTGCCATGAGCTTCTTTTTGCTAATATATTATAACTATAAAAAAGCGTCGACCTACAGCCGCGCAGGTTTTGAACAGAAAAAGTGGTGGCTCCATAATTTTCCAAGGATGTTTTCCTGTGTCACTGTTGCGGACGTCACTCTTAGTCTTGAAAAATGGGAAAGACTGACAGAATTCACATATCTGAAACAATATTCAAAGAACTTCCGTGCAAATTTGGATCAGGAAAAAGAGAAAGGGGCACATCAATGTATGAAATGGCCTCAAATAAATACTGTTTTAGTCTTTTCGGTAGTGTCTATAGTTAGTAACTTACTAAGTTTAGTCAATTAGCTAAATAAACATAATATTGATGAAACTTTTGGCATTAAAATTGAACAAAAAAAAAATTTTATTTGAATATGTCCGAAAACTTATGAACGGCAGTGTATATATTTATGCATATTTTTTTATCTGATAAGGTAGCTGTAAACTATAAATTTAATTAATTTTGAACTTGGTTAAATTGGTTTTAATTGAAGAAGTGAAAATGTCCCTTTTTTTGACAGTTTTTTCGTCATAAAATTCAAACCACCCTGTGAAATTTAACCAAAAGCTTTTCAGGTGATCTTTATGCACACACGCTTCGAATGAAACCAATTTGGCTTCGATAGCTTGATTTGTTCTCGAGTTAGGCTGTACGAAAGAATCCGCACAAACGTACGTACGTACGTACACACACACACACAGACATCTTTCTAAAAATGATGGAATCCGACTCCTGGGACCGCCAAACGTGGAGAAATGTAAAAATTTTGAATTTCGAAAATCGGACCGATTACAAGAACTTCCTGATGGGAAGTTAATAAAGCCTAACACCATACACAAAACAACAATTTAACAAATATTTAAAAAATGATATTATTAACAAAATTAACAAAATTTATATTATAAAATAAATATAAATGAAAACAAGAATATGGAATAAAAGACGTCGCATGTCATTAAGAACTGACATGTCCGAAAAGTCTTTGTTTGACTGCCAGTTTACCGGAAACAAAATCGAACATATGACAGTTTGCATTCGCGTTGCATCAGTTATTCGTACGATGGTATTTCGTGTCAAAAATGTTTGAATTTCTATAATTGGAAGACAACACGAAGAGGGTGAGTCTAATAAATACCGAAGTGCGAAACGGACAAAATTGCGTTGTACAAACTCGTCATGGTCAATTAGTGTTAATTAATACGGTGACCACACCTTGGATGTGTAGTCAAGCTGTGGCCTGACAAATGTAGTGTATACGGTATTCGTGATTAATGGACAATGAAAATTCTTCACTCCACCGTTTGATGACGCCGAGGAGGGTGTTGCTTTTGTTGACTTTTTGCTATTTTGAATTGAGAAGTCAAGATTCGGAGCGAATTGTATACCTAAGTCGTTTGTCAATTTTACTTTGGCCAGCGCAGAACTTTTAATGGTGTACAGGAGAGAGGATTTAGGCTTCTTGAAATGGACTTGCTAAGACATTTAGACAATTATTGAAGCACCATTTTGTAAAAGAATTAGGGTCATCCTGTTAAGCGCTGTAGTTGCATAGAATGTTGATACGAGTCTATGCACTCCACGAAAGATAAAGGAAAACCAAGGCATTGCATTTCAACAGCGATTAGCTTATGATTAGCTTGTTTTTAACTTTTTTGTCTTTAATTAGTAACAATTTTTGGTCGTTAAGAAGAGATATACACTCTTTCAATTCAATTATCATAAAGGTGACATGAAAGTAACTGAAATTCCATATGAGTGGAAAAGTAACAATCATGGCCTTTAAGGAACTGCATTTCTATCCTGAATCAGGCCGTTAAGGTCAAAATAGAGGAAAGCCTCAGGTCGAGTAAAGCCGTTAAGGCGCATTGTCTCGTGGTACATGAAGATGTAGTAGTAAGCCCCGAAGATTAGGTTATTGATTGGGTTCATTGCTCTTGCAACGTGTCTCCGAGTAAGTTTAATAATGAAATCATCCACTCGGATTATATTGGCCCCGTTATACAGAACCTCATTAGAATAGAATTTGTTGTACTGAGACTCTAGAGTTCTATATAAATGTAGACAAGCCCTAAGACATCGTCTTTCGACAACTCGAATATTTTCCATCAGGCTTGCTCCCACATTGAACCACACGGGACATCCATATGCAAGAATAGGCCGAATGAGGGCCGTGTGGCAGATCATCTTTACTCTTGCTTCGAGTTAGCAAGTCCCTTTATCATGGCATAGGCGGCTTTGGCTCTGGCTAGAGCAGCATCTATGTGTTAAAATATAGATACAGATCGAGCCAGACCCCAAGATATCTGACTGCACTTCGACTCGCCAGTGGCTGCCCGTTTTGTCCAACGATAGAGAACTTTCGCCTATTCTATCTGGTATCCCATGAGGCCCCAGACAGCGGCGTCCCAATCAAAATGGATTCGCACTTTTGGAAATTCATCTGCAACTTCCAATCGTCGCAATATCGCTTAATATTAACGGAGGCAAGCTGTAAAAGATGTACGCGATTAAGTCATCTGCGTATGCTATAGCGTGGTGAAAAGAGTCTACAAGATCGCTCGTGAAAATAGTGAAATGAAGTTCTTGATACCCAGAAATGCAATTAGTCAGCTCACGCTGGAATTTGAATGTCCGCTCAGTATTTGGGTCATTATTAATAAAATGTGTTTCTAATTTTTTTCAAAGTTGAAGACCTTCTCGAACTATTTTTGCAGTGAATGGGGAAGGATTTTTATCTTCAGGATCTTCGACTGAATCAAATAACATTTCAATAGTATCATCATCACAACTCATTGATGTCAATCTCGTTAAGGCTACCAAACTTTCGCCACCAATTTCATGTGTCAAAGCAATAGTTTCAGTAGAAACCGGCATTGCTTGATTAGTAGCATTGTCCCTTGTAACGCATTCAGCCCAGATTGCTTTCCAGCAGGCATTTAAAGTTTGTGGCCTTATTTCACTGATTGCAGAAGAAGAATGATTTATGCTGTTTCAAATGGAAAACTTTTTCCAAACGTTGGTTACTCTTACTGGCTCACTATCAATTTGCTCAAAAATAAAATTAAATGTATGTTTTACATAATATTATTTAAAAGTAGCAATTATGCTTTGATCTTGTGGATGAATGATGCTCGTTGTATTAGGTGGAATAAAAAGTATCTGAACATTTGATTGTTCTTAATGTTGGAGCATAATCAATAATTAATAAAACTTTAAGATTAAGTGATTTCTGCTGCTTATAAACCTCTAATTCTGGAACAAAGCATTGATAAAACCAGTCAGTGAAAACCGCAGATGTTACCCAAGCTTTTTTATTGGACATCCAATGCTCCGGTAATTTTTTTAATCTTTTCTTTTTAGTACCCGTGGTCTAAGAGATCTATTAATGAGCAAGGGTTTAAGTATTCGATCACCTGATGCATTGCTACAAAGTAGGAATGTTACTTTATCCTTGGCTGCTTTAAAACCACGTGCTTTTTTCGGCTTTCGAAATTTTAGTTCGCATAGGCATTTTTTCCCAAAACAATCCTGTTTCGTCTGCGTTGAAAACTTGATCGGGGCAGTATCTACCATCTTCAATAATTTTAATCAACTTTTCAGGAAAACGTTTTGCAGCTTCTTCATCTGCTGATGCAACCTCGCCGGTAATCTTCACGTTGTGAAAAGCATTGCTTTTTTAGAAAACGAGTCAGCCATCCTGTGCTCGCTGAAAATTCTGTACCAGATTGAGTGCAAGAAGTAGTAGATAGCTTCTCGTTTAAGCAAAGAGCTTTTGTTTATTAAATAACCATCCAAAGGAATCCTTATTTTTGTAAGTTCTTCATTCCAAACCGCCAGCGCTTTTTCAGTTTTTTCAATTAAAACACTTCTTGAATATGAAGAAAATTTGGAACTTAATTTAGTACCGGGTATTTCAGACTGCCTTATTGAAATTCATTCTTTTTAATGGCTCTTATTGTCGATTCAACGTAGCCAAAACGCCTCCCAACATCAGTAAATCTTTGATTTAATATTGATACTGCTGACATCCGGAATTAATGCAACTTCAATGATGGAGTAAATTGGTAGCAACTACGGATTAGCAGAAGTTAACATTGGAGATACTCAAATACTCCTTTTTAATAGAAGATAATTTAATGCTAATAAACAAAGAGAACGGTGGAAATGCTCTTATCAACGTACTAAAATCTCCTACATAATTATAAGGTACAAACATGGATGACGACTACGGACGAAATACCGAGGAACATCTTCGAATAATGGACACAAATAACCAAAACCTAATAGAACAGAGTAACCACTAAGTTTTTATCAACGAACACTTTAATAGTACTTTTATAATGCTTAAAAAGACAATTGAAAATTATAGATATGGAGTAGTAATAATAGGGAGATTAAAACGCAACTGTTGCGGTTAAAATATCTTTTCTTATCAGTTCAAAAGGAGCATTGGGTCAGGAGCGAGTTTGTGGTCCGGTGTCGTTTGGAGTGACGGCATTGGTCAAACGATATAGATGAAGGGGATTTAAAATTGTTGAATAAATTAAGTCCTTAAGAGAATGGGCACTAATGTGCATAAAGTCAACAGTATGTGATTTAAATTATGAGAAGACAGATGGATAGGCATCTGAAGGATATTCTAGAGCTGGTAATCATCATTCAAACTGTTGTTGGTCTTCAAAATCATATCATGCAATAAGGCGAACAAAGAAATTGAACAAACAAAATGCACTGTTGCAAAGTTATTTGTTATTTGTATCATTTTGAAGGTCACAAAGCATGTAGCTCTTAGGAACTGGGAAAAAAATGTAATGGAAAAATTTGTTTTGTTGATCATCTGCCTTTCATTGGATTCAATGGCAATAATAAAAGAAATATGGAGTTGAATTTGCTGTTGCCTACTAACGAAGCTTCTAAGATTGATTTATCATTCCAATTGATAAATCAATCAGGCATAATGGAACGAACACAATAACAACAAAAATTTTACAGTTGACGAGGCTATGCAACCATTTAGGCAAGATCTGATTCGAAACAAAAGAGATATGCTTGGAATAATTAAAGGTAAAAATGTTTTCACCGACACCTTAAATTGGAATATGAACAGGTGGACATAACCAATCGTTGTTCTTGTATATGAATATATGAATACATGAATATATAAATGAGAAAATTATGACCAATGGTGAAATTGACATAGAATTGTCGTTTTGTTTTTTCATGATACGTGTACATTTATACATCGTAAAGAAAATTCAAACACAGAAGGCCGCAATTGACCGAATTATAATTTTGTTTTGTTGAGTGAAATTGTAATGTATGTTTTTTCCCAAATACGTTACAATTTCTTGTTTCCAAAGCTATCAAACTACACTCTGTGGATTTATTCTATTTATATGCTATCCAATGTATCCCAGAGCCGAAAGAAGAATACAAATTAACCCTTTCATGCCCGATAGGCAGCATTATATCATTGAGCTTCTAAGTCCCGCAATTTAAATTTTTTCTCTACTGGTTTTTTTCTCAGAGTAGCTGAGTTGCGTTATGTTGTGTAAATTTGGCGAATATTTTATTATAAGTATTGCTAGTGATCACTTTGTAGCTGATTTGCGTCAAGTGCACACGTACAACTTTTTTATGCAAAAATTGAGTGTACAAAAAATGCAAAGAAATTTTAATGTACAGAACAATCAAGGGAATGATGTGTATCAGAACCATATTCGTACACCTGGTGAATTGAAAAAATATAATGAATACACATGTCGTTTCGTATGTGTTTTACTAATTCTCATTTTTTCCCCCCAATGACTATTTTTTCATACATAGATGCCGTCTACTTAATTCAGTCTTTCTTCTATCGTTTCTCTTTCAGAAATCAATGAATATGCAGTGAAACTGGGCATTGATCCGGTTAAGGAGCCCCATCTACTCTATTGGGCAAAGGAGGGTTTGATGCAAGCTTTGCCGTCAGATTGGAAGATTTGGTAATTACAATGAAAATGGCCTCACATTCAACATGAATCTCATAATTTAAATTAATTTTTTTGTTCTTATATTATTTTCTTTTATCCTCGCATCCACCCTTAAGGTAGCCGATGAATTATCATTATTCGCGGAATCAATTCGTATTCGCTTGTGTTTTTCTTATGTAGGAGCTGTTTTGCAAACGGTTCATTGTTGGTGAATAATTTAGATTTTTTCGTGTTCGCGGACTTCGATGTTCGTCATATAGGGCCATGTTCGCGAACAAATAGTACATTTTTACTGTGAGGGTCGCGTAGTTAACATCGCGTTAGAAATATGTTAAGAATTTTAGGTCTTCATAGCTCTGTCCAGAAGCACGGAATCGCAATGTTGCAGACAACTTTTAATTTGTCGTAATCACATTTCAATTCAATTTATAATTCCTAAGAAAGGAGTCAAGGTTTTATGTCACATTTCCAAGTTCAGCCAATTCTCTAAAATCGAAAAATTATTCAATATTTTTTTTTTTCGCTAGTGAAATACAATGGGAGCGAAAATATCAATTAAGAAAAAGTGAAGTGAATAAAGATAAAAAAATATGTAAGATATGGCAGGAATATATACATTTAAAGATTATCGTTTTTTACGTTTTTTTAATCTTAAAGAGTTAACTCCAGTTACGTGTCGGAGTTGACACACACAAATTTTTTTTATTTGTATTTGTTTAAGTTTGTTTACACGGCGTAATATTGTAAAGAAATTCTCCATATGTTGTGGCACCTATTCGCAATAAATTTTTAAAATCGGTCGGAAATGTCATCTATAACTCTTTAAAGAGGTTTAAGTGCCTATTGCGCTTATATAGCCAGTCCTAAACTCACTTTCCTTTTTTATTTGTTTTGCCATGTTTGCTTACCGCACATAATTAAACGCTTATAAGCGCAATAACTTGCTTTGTCGATGGAAGTGCGCAAATACGAAATGCACTCCACTGAAGCCGTTAACTGTGCCTCGTATCGAGCTTCAGGCTGTAGTATTGGGTTCAAGTCTTATGAAAACAGTGATTAAAGGTCATTCTTTCACCGCCGTCTACCGAACGGTTCTATGGAGCGACTCTTCGACAGTAATCAAATGGATCAACGATTAAAGCCGTCGGTACAAGCTGTACGGTGCTCATAGGCTCGCCGAAATTCTTGAGACCATAGAGCAGGCTATTTGGGTGCCAACAAGCGGAATCCGGGGAAAGTACGATAACTTGGGCGCCAAAAATTGATAACGATTTCTTGTAGAGGGATCAAAAACAAGCATTTTTTACCAATGGAGGGGGGGGTCTATCTCGCACCGTTTAGGAGGTAGGGGCATTTTTAAAAAAATGACTTAAAATGAAGAAAAATAAAAACAACAACAACGGCAACACCTACAATAAAGTACTATACCGGAAAGCCAGAAACATGTTCTTTAATCCTGGGTTTAAATTAAACAGTAAACTTTAATAGTTTTTGAAAAATTCACAGGCAAACTCAAATTTTTGATAAAAAAATTAAAAAAAAAAAATTGGTTTGGGTGCGAGTAGGTCTGCCCATACCATGAACTTCCCATCTCGATAAAAAATATCATTTCCCACCACCATCAAATACCATTTTCGTTATGATAACATCATTCATTCCATAGACAAATACATTGCATTAAAAAAAAGATACATATTGTATATGTTCTTTACTGCCCCTTAGGAAAATCTTTCTTTTAGATTTTTTGAATCATTTAAACTACGATTTGTGTATTTATCATTAATAGATTGTTCGAATATATTATTTCAAGTGATCAGGAAAACACTTTGGAAATACTTTTTTTTTGATTAAGTTACATTTCTACTCGAAATTAGTTCCATTTTTAGTTTAATAATATTACTAAAAAAATTACTTAATAAAATTTAAAATTATGTTTTCCGTTTTTGTTTTATATTGATAGTTAATTGCACTTTTCGTCATAAGCTTTTTAATTAATAACTTGAGGACTGTAGCGCCAGTCCGCGTGGCATTGGAATTTTATACTTTTGGTTAAGTCGACTTCGCTGTACAACTCATACCGTACAGTTCGTTGTTGAATCTTCTCCTCCACTCACCGTCAATGCAAATCACACTTTTCTCTCGAAACAACCTAAGGCGCCTTCATCCGCTTTTGAAACTGTCCATGCTTCTGCACCATTTACCATGAAGGGACTGATGAGAGTCTTATAGAGCGACACTTTAGTTCTAGGAGAGAGGACTTTACACAATTGTTTTCTTAGCCCAGAGAAACAGCGATTAACAAGAGGTATTCTTCGTTTGATCTCAGCGCTAGTGTTATTATCTATGTTTACAGGAGAGCATAGGTAGATAAAGTCCCTAACTACCTCTAATTTATAGCTTTCTAAACCCATCTTTGTCATTTCTGTCTGAATCCTCATAAACGCACTGTTGACGTCAAGATGCGTTCTCCTTTTATTTTAATATCTTCGCCGTATGCGAGTTACTGAATAGACCTTTAAAAGATAGTGCCACGGAACTTTTGCAGCTAAGCCGTCCGCTCAAGTGGCTTTCTTAGACTTAAGCTTAAATATTGCTGTTTTTACTCCGTATAGGTCGGGTAGATAGCATTGTTGGTTCTTCCATGTCCTCAGTATTGACTGCAATTCTACTACGATGTTTCCATTTCGAATTTTGCAGGTTTCGGGTTGGGTCTCTGTAACCTTGAGATAATTGTTTTCTCTGGTGATAGAATTTTCGAACCTTATTCCTGTTTTTTAATCTCTAAACATCCTCAATCGGGCGCTTCTCATGCTCTACCAAAGACGCTGCGACCTTGGCATAGCTTGAAAATGTTGTGCACGAGATTAAAACTTTTGTGACCTCGTACTATGAGTTGCGTCTTGGCTGTAAGAAATTACTATGGCTCGCAAAAACATTTTGGAGAAAGTACGAGTTTTATCTTGTCGCGCTTCATGGTGAAGCTGGCTGCCTGTCCATGGCTTGCACCACTCGACTCAAAGACAGCATCTCTTCCTGTTTAAAACAAAAAAACAATATAGGACCAACGACCCAAAATCTTAGCCAGTCTTCTGTAGGCACATAGTAGCACACGGCCATCCCTCTAATAGTATCCAACTCGACATGAAGATATTTTTTTTTTTAATTTGCTCGTCTCAAGAGGCTATGAATACTCTTTTAATGCAAGTCGCACAGAACGAGTGGAAGAATTAGGAGATGAGCGAAAGATTTTTGTAGTGGTTTAAGAAACTCAGATGTACTAATTTGGTTTCAATTGAATTCCGTGGGTGGTGCTCGAATTGGGACGGATGATTTGATATCGACCTATCTCTCAACCCTGTCGTTTAAATATACACTATATTTTTTACTTATTTTATTATTATTGTTGCATATTGTTTTTTTTCGTCAAACTTAATATGATTTTGTGATAATAATATTTGATTGTAAATAGTAAAATTTTTTAGAAGTAAGGTACTGCGTACCACAACTCTAAATTGTGCAATATTTAAGAATTCAAAAATTTACTATGTATATATTTAGCTACCATAAAGAAAAAGCAAAAAGAAAAAGCAAAGTTTGTAAGATTTAGCTCAAATTTAGAGTTGCGAAAATCGATTTCATTTCAACAACTTAAACATTGGAAGTTGAATTTGTATTCGCTTTTGGCAGTTATTTTTCAACTTCTTCAATAAAGTGTTTTAAATCAGACAGTCAGAATAATCAAATATTATATAGCCTTGTTTCAAAATTATTACATTTTGTGAGAACTCTGTTTATAGGGATTCATATTTTAAAAGCTTGAGGACCAGTTGCATGGTGACACAAACTAAATTTCAAGCATGATCAAAGGCTCAGTCGCCTGGAACTGGTTTTTTATTAAAACTTGTGCTGAGTTATCGCTGAAACATCACTTACAAATTTTTACTGTTACTAATGCTATTATAGGGATAAGAATTTTAAAAAGTTTTTTTGAAATGAGCACAGAATTTAAATTGTTTCGGTAGAAATATTGTGAAAGGCCGTTTATCTCAACTTCGTGTATTTTCGGAATTATTTCTAATCAATCAAATTTGTAAGATTGCTTTCTTTCCTATTAACCATTGCTTGGAATATAAAGGCGTGTCCTTTTTAAAAGGGTTCAAGAGTACATAATTTCAGTCCCGAGATTTCGACCGCCTCTTTCTTCCTAGCTGGGAACTGCTCAGCGTAGGATCTTTTTCTTCTGGTTAATATATGGCTTAAAGAGGATCACATTCAGTCCAGTTTTCTTTGCAGATTTTGATAGGATTTTCCACGCCGATTCCGAGAGATTTGTTTATCTCTGTGTCATTTTCTGGAAAGACCTCTAAGATTTGGTTCATGATAAGAAACCACAACAGGGGAAAACAAACTAAATCTAATGTTATGGTCTTCCTTGCAATATACGAGTAATGCAGTTTTATCCATGTGTTTTAACTTTTTCATTTAGGTTTCTCTCGATGCTTTTGCTTTAAATTCAATTGCGTCATGTAATTTGTGCCATGAGCTTCTTTTTGCTAATATATTATAACTATAAAAAAGCGTCGACCTACAGCCGCGCAGGTTTTGAACAGAAAAAGTGGTGGCTCCATAATTTTCCAAGGATGTTTTCCTGTGTCACTGTTGCGGACGTCACTCTTAGTCTTGAAAAATGGGAAAGACTGACAGAATTCACATATCTGAAACAATATTCAAAGAACTTCCGTGCAAATTTGGATCAGGAAAAAGAGAAAGGGGCACATCAATGTATGAAATGGCCTCAAATAAATACTGTTTTAGTCTTTTCGGTAGTGTCTATAGTTAGTAACTTACTAAGTTTAGTCAATTAGCTAAATAAACATAATATTGATGAAACTTTTGGCATTAAAATTGAACAAAAAAAAAATTTATTTGAATATGTCCGAAAACTTATGAACGGCAGTGTATATATTTATGCATATTTTTTTATCTGATAAGGTAGCTGTAAACTATAAATTTAATTAATTTTGAACTTTTTTTATTGGAAACCTAAATTGGTTTTAATTGAAGAAGTGAAAATATCCCTTTTTTTGACAGTTTTTTCGTCATAAAATTCAAACCACCCTGTGAAATTTAACCAAAAGCTTTTCAGGTGATCTTTATGCACACACGCTTCGAATGAAACCAATTTGGCTTCGATAGCTTGATTTGTTCTCGAGTTAGGCTGTACGAAAGAATCCGCACAAACGTACGTACGTACGTACGTACGTACACACACACACACAGACATCTTTCTAAAAATGATGGAATCCGACTCCTGGGACCGCCAAACGTGGAGAAATGTAAAAATTTTGAATTTCGAAAATCGGACCGATTACAAGAACTTCCTGATGGGAAGTTAAAAATTAGACCAATTTTTTTCAAAATTGTGAAATGAAGTGCTAAATTTGCTTTCTGTAGTCAATGCTTGTATTAATTATGAATAGAACACAGAAAACCGAATGTTTTTATGTCTTCTAGTTTTTGAGAAAATTGAGATCTACTTAAACTATTTTTTGTTTTTTGGTATTTACGGCGATACTTTTAGTATAAATGTTAATGATAGGTTCATCTTTGTTAGTTATCCAGAATGCACCACGAGGAGGTCAGAGGAGAATCAGACCAATTTCTTCTAAGAAAGCGATGCTCTTTTCGTTGGTCGATACCAAATCCCCCGAACGAACAAAATACCGAAAAGTTCTTTAGTTTAGGATGGATTAGAGAATGCTTAGTCGCCATTGTTTATTCACAAAAAATAACGCTCGATTCGCACTAAGGTTGAACACAGCTTTACCACATGTGGATGAAAAAACCAACGGTAGAAAATTCAAAGTTTGATCGGCGATATTTTTGCATCATTATTAAGTGCGTTCCATATTACATAAGTACATACAAATTAGATGAAGAGTATTCATAAAGATTGAGGAAATTGTAAGTCTGTTGCAGCATGACTTCGATAAGATTAAGAAATATTGGGACGATTGGAAGTTGCAAATCAACTTCCATAAGTGTGAATCCATTTTGTTTAGGACGCCGTTGTCTGGGGCCTCTAGGGATACCAGAAAGAACTGGCGAAAGTTCTCTATCGTTGGACAAAACGGGCAGCCACTGGCGAGTCGGAGTGTAGTCAGATATCTTGGGGTCTGGCTTGATCAGTATCTATATTTTGACAAACATATAGATGCTGCTCTAGCCCGAGCCAAAGCGTCCTATGCCATGACAAAGAGACTGTTTCACAGCAGCCAACTCGATGCCGGGGTAAAGGTAATCTGTTAAACGGCCCTCATTCGGCCTGTGCTTGCCTATGGATGTCCCGTGTGGTTCAACGTGGGAGCAAGCTTGATGGAAAAGATTCGGGTTTTCGAGAGACGATGTCTTAGGGCTTGTCTCCATTTATATAGAACTCCAGAGTCCCAGTACAAAAAATATTATTCTAATGAGGTCCTGTACAACGGGGCCAACCTTATCCGAGTGGATAACTTTCTTATCAAACTTATTCGGAGACACGTTGCAAGAGCAATGACCTCGAGCAATAACCTGATCTCTGGGGCTTATTATCCCAACTACATGTACCACGAGACAGTGCGCCTTAACGGCTTCATTCCACCAGAGGCTTTCCTCTATTTTGACCTTAACGGCCTGATTCAGGATAGAAATGCGGTTCCGTTAATCTTTCACGTTGCCAGGAAAAGTGTGGAAAGGCGACTTGGCTACAATGGTGACATTGCACGCAGCTCGGTTGAAAATCTTCGCTTCAGTAGGGCGGTATCAGTCCGCGATAAGGAGGATGTGTTAAAACAGCACCAGCAGTTCTGGTGGTTACAAGAAAGGGAAGGGACTCAACAGTAGTAGTTTTTCATTCGGGTAAGATTTGCTTATTATATAACCGTCTTTCTAGCCTGGCCGGCTTACACATTTTAATTTGCTTTTTATTTTTTAAAATTCTTGTTCTTATAAGTAAAAGTATACAAAATATATATACTATACAAAAAACAAACACGTATAGCACAGCACTTTAAAAAAAAAACAAACAGAATACATATAATTATGTATAGTTTAAGATAGAATTAAGGTTTATTTTTAAGGTAGTTTTTTAAGATTTTATTTTAGGTTGTTTTAGATATAGTTAATTTTAGGCTAGTTATAAGTTATATTGTAGATAGTAAGTATTCAAAAAGCGGTTCATATACTAAGTTTTTTTTTTTAGACAATACTTTTCTTAGTACTTTCATTTTTAATCATATTTCAAGTACACTTAGTTACGTTCCTTCGTCGAAAGACATAAAGTTAAGTATTAGGTTTAGCTTAGAGTGCCAGTATATGGCCAGTAGGTTATATTATCATAGTTTAGTAGATAAAGCTAGTTTAAGCATTTTTTGTACTAGCAGTGTTGTTGTTTTTATTTTTTTCATTTTAAGTCATTTTTTTTAAAATTGCCCCTACCTCCTAAACGGTGCGAGATAGACCCCCCCTCCCATAGTAAAAAATGCTTGTTTTTAACCCCTCTACAAAAAACCGTTATCCGTACACAAATATTGGGTGCCCCGCCTGCGTCAAGCTATGCGGAAGGTCAGCGTGAATTGCAAGGTCTGTAACTCCGCAGAGCCGTTCCAACGCCGCCAGTTATTGGAGCCTTACCGGAGACCATTCTCGTACACTGGTCCGGACTTCTTTGGGCCACTCATTGTCTCCATTGGTCGAGGTTTGGAGAAGCGTTGGATTGCGCTTTTCGCCTCTTTGACAGTGAGAGCCATTCAATAGCGGCTGATTTATCCACGGATGCGTGTATCGTGGTCATACGCAATTTTATCAACCGCAGAGGAGTGCCGCTAAGGATACGTAGCAACAATGGTGTCCATTAAGAAGCGAAAAGTTTCTCTCAAGTCATCGACTGCCATCAAATCCAAGACGAGTTGTCAGCAAAGGAAATCGACTGGCGATTCAATTGTCCAAAGAACGCATGGGAGCGCATGGTACAGTATGTGAATCGTGTTTTGAGACACACGCAGAAGAAGGTTTCGCCACGAGAGCATACCCTGCAATGCCTGGTGATTGAGGCGGAGAATGTGTTGAACTGGAATAAATATGAAGGAGCCGTTGACGCAAAATCATTTTTTGCTGAGCTCGGTTAATACGGCGCAGACACCTAGGACGCTGGAACCGGTTCAGAACATTCGCCGTTTGAGTAAGCAGAAGAGAAAAGCCCGGCAATTGAGGGACATTTTCTGGAAGCGATGGGTACTCGAGTTCCTCTCAACTTTGACGCGAAGAGTAAAGTGGTGCCGAATTACGAAACCAGTCGAAGTCGGAAACCTGATTTTTATTTGCGACCCTAACATTCCAAGACGAGAGTGGACGCGAGCCAGAGTGCAATGTGTAAACAAGGGAGTGGATGGAGTAGTCAGAAGAGCTAACAAGAAGACCAGTGAAGAACTGAAGATTTCGTTAAATTAAAAGTGGACGTTCCATATCGGGATCATGCTAAAAAAATTTTGTTCCATACTTTAATCAGTTTTAGTTAAATCAGCCCTTAATAACTAGACTTCATTATTATTGGCTTCTTTTTTGTCGAAAGCTGACATTACTTCAATTAATTCATTTTTATCCAGTCAGTCGCTTGCATATTGTTAAAAACTTCGGCACCAATTGCATGTGATAGCACCATTATTTCATTGCAAAAATAGAGTGCCAGTATATGGCCAGTAGGTTATATTATCATAGTTTAGTAGATAAAGCTAGTTTAAGCATTTTTTGTACTAGCAGTGTTGTTGTTTTTATTTTTTTCATTTTAAGTCATTTTTTTTAAAATTGCCCCTACCTCCTAAACGGTGCGAGATAGACCCCCCCCTCCCATAGTAAAAAATGCTTGTTTTTAACCCCTCTACAAAAAACCGTTATCCGTACACAAATATTGGGTGCCCCGCCTGCGTCAAGCTATGCGGAAGGTCAGCGTGAATTGCAAGGTCTGTAACTCCGCAGAGCCGTTCCAACGCCGCCAGTTATTGGAGCCTTACCGGAGACCATTCTCGTACACTGGTCCGGACTTCTTTGGGCCACTCATTGTCTCCATTGGTCGAGGTTTGGAGAAGCGTTGGATTGCGCTTTTCGCCTCTTTGACAGTGAGAGCCATTCAATAGCGGCTGATTTATCCACGGATGCGTGTATCGTGGTCATACGCAATTTTATCAACCGCAGAGGAGTGCCGCTAAGGATACGTAGCAACAATGGTGTCCATTAAGAAGCGAAAAGTTTCTCTCAAGTCATCGACTGCCATCAAATCCAAGACGAGTTGTCAGCAAAGGAAATCGACTGGCGATTCAATTGTCCAAAGAACGCATGGGAGCGCATGGTACAGTATGTGAATCGTGTTTTGAGACACACGCAGAAGAAGGTTTCGCCACGAGAGCATACCCTGCAATGCCTGGTGATTGAGGCGGAGAATGTGTTGAACTGGAATAAATATGAAGGAGCCGTTGACGCAAAATCATTTTTTGCTGAGCTCGGTTAATACGGCGCAGACACCTAGGACGCTGGAACCGGTTCAGAACATTCGCCGTTTGAGTAAGCAGAAGAGAAAAGCCCGGCAATTGAGGGACATTTTCTGGAAGCGATGGGTACTCGAGTTCCTCTCAACTTTGACGCGAAGAGTAAAGTGGTGCCGAATTACGAAACCAGTCGAAGTCGGAAACCTGATTTTTATTTGCGACCCTAACATTCCAAGACGAGAGTGGACGCGAGCCAGAGTGCAATGTGTAAACAAGGGAGTGGATGGAGTAGTCAGAAGAGCTAACAAGAAGACCAGTGAAGAACTGAAGATTTCGTTAAATTAAAAGTGGACGTTCCATATCGGGATCATGCTAAAAAAATTTTGTTCCATACTTTAATCAGTTTTAGTTAAATCAGCCCTTAATAACTAGACTTCATTATTATTGGCTTCTTTTTTGTCGAAAGCTGACATTACTTCAATTAATTCATTTTTATCCAGTCAGTCGCTTGCATATTGTTAAAAACTTCGGCACCAATTGCATGTGATAGCACCATTATTTCATTGCAAAAAGCTGTACTTTGTGCTACACAGTTTCCACTTTTGACGCATGTGGGCAAAGCCAGCAATTGAATATTTAGACGGTCCAGCACTGGGTAGCCGGGCGCTTTTTCAACGAGCAAAAGTATTTTAATTTCCTAACTTTTTTGTCAATAAACATATTTCTGGACTTCAGGAACAAAGCAGTTTTTAAACCTATATGTAAACAGATTAATCGTCTCCCATTCCTTTTTATTCGCCATAAAATTAACTGGAAGTTATTTCAAGTTGTTACCTCTTAAAGCTTGTAGCATCGTGGCATAATGGATTCGTTGAATAACAGATGTTTTATAAATTTTATCACCAGATGCGTAACTACAAAACAAGAACGTCATCCGATCCTTGGCCGCTTTAAAACCACTAGCTGATTTTTCAGATTTTGACATGCACGTTCTTCGGCATTTTCTTTCAGATAAGTCTCGTTTCGGCGGCAATAAATATTTGATGTAAAATAAAGCTACTTTATCCGGAAAACCCTTTTCGTTGATTATCATTTTAGTTTTACAATATGAAATGCGTGCCTGCTAAGAAACCTTTCAGTTGAATTGAAAACCAGATTCTTTTTTTCCTAATGCATGTTTATGGCTCCAATTCATATTTTCGGATTGTTCTTATAGTCGCTCCGCTTAAGCCCAACATTTGGCCAACATGTTGGACCTTCACCTTTCTTTATTTAAGTTTCTAGAGAGACTGTCTGTTTGTTTGAAATATTTTTTGGTCTTTTTGGTAGTATAACAATGAATTAACATTAATTGGTTATGGAAAATTATATAGGTGCTTTTCTATTTGCCGCCACCATCAAATTCAATTTGAGTTATGAAAACATCCTTCATGCCTTAGACAAATGCATTGTCAACAAAAAAATAAAATACATATTTTTTTCAGCTGCCTCGTAGGGATACATTTTTTTCGCGCTTTTGAATCATTTTAATGAATTGCAAATTTAATATAAATATATCACACTATTTACTCCAAACAACCTTGAGCGCCTTCATCCACTTTTGAAAGTGTTCCTGCTTCTGCACCATTATACTTCTTCTGCACCATCATGCTTCTTGACATCAAACTGCGTTCTCCGATTATATCAATCTCTTCGGCTTCTGCAAGTTATTGATAAGACTTTTCAAATATAATGCCTCTGGTGTTGACACGAGACTTTTACACTATTATTTCAAGTACAATGCTGAAGTAACCGCATAACAATGCATAACCTTGGAGCAGCTTGAGTTCTCCATTGTCATCTTGCACAGATGGACGAGCTCGGTATGGATGCAAAACCTAGACATCATACATACATCTCATGTCTAAGGACGCAACAGAAACCAAAACTTGATGAAAAGGTGGTGTGTGCCGATTTGGAGCTCCTGGGTTTTTTCCAATATATGCCGTTATGTTAATATTTGGTCTTTGGTGGACTTTTCTGGTCCGATATGGACAGATGAGCGGCTTTAGACGTTCACAAAATACGGCAGCAAAGATGTTATAGGCAATGTTGAGAAGATTGATACCTGTATAATTATTATATATGGTCTCCCTGCTTCAAAGTTGGGCAACCATTACTGTGATACCCTTCATATTTCATGCTTTATTGTGTCATCGCCGCCGCATTGAAAAGTTCGACAGCTTAAGTGGCATTATAAGGCGTAAGCTTAGATATTGCTATTTTTACTTCGTCTAGTTCGAGTAGACGCTTTTGTTGGCCTGTGTCGTCAACATCGAATCGTTCAGGTTGCCTGCCAGCGGAATTTTATTCAGCATTGCCGTTATACTATACAGTCTGCACAAGTGATTCTTCCATTTCCTTAGCATTGATTGCGATTGTTCTATGATGTTTCCATTTTGTAACATCGGTTTGGGGTCTGTCACCCAGAGATAATTCACTTCACTGTCGGTAGAATTTTCGAGCCTCATTCCTATTTCTTATTCTCTCAGCATCCTGATTCACGCACTTCTCATGCTCTATCGTAGACGTTGCGAGAGTTGCAAAAATCGATTCTATCACAACTTTAACATTGGAAGTTGAGTTTGTATCCGATTTTAGCAATTGTTTTTCAACTTCACTCATAAAGTGGTATAACTCGTCAAGGTCAGACAGGCAGCAGGAACTATTTTTTTGGGAATTAAAATCTGATTCGGCTGAATTCTACATTTCTTCTACATTACTTCCCCAGAAACTTTGTTATTAAAACTTTCGCCGAGCTTTCACTGAAATATCACCCACAAATTGTTGATATTACTAGTGCTCTTTTAGAATTTGAATTGTTTTTTCAATATAAACATTGTGAAAGACCGCTTTTGTCAACTGCTTGTGCAATGCATTCACTGGTCGTAATTCACGCATTTATTGTACGCATTTGAACAATACGGATTTGAATTGAGTACCTTGATCGTTTGTAATTACTTTTTGGGAATCAAATCTGGCTATCCAGTTTGCATAGAATGCATCGGCAACTTCTTCGGCTGTTTAGTTGACGATGGGCACAGCTTCAGGCCATCTAGAAAAGCGGCCCACTATCGTGAGGCAGTACTTGAATCCTCCTGAGTTCTTTAGGGACTGTTCTTAGTGTGTCGGTGAACCTTAGATGCTACACATGTGCGTGCTAATTGATGTATGTCCTTCTGCATATTAGGCCATACGAATTTCTGCGAGATAATGCATCTGCCACTTTGTTGTCCTCACCAGCAATGTGAACGATGTCAGTCGAGAATTGGGCGATGAAATGAAGTTGATTGGCGAGACAAGGTGGCATCTTTTCCGTGCGCTGTGAAACTGCAAAGATCAGCGGCTTGTGATGGTAAAGTTGTTGCCTTCGATCGTGTGTCGAAAATGCTTTACTGCACAGAAAAGTGCCAGGAGTTCACGATCGTACGGACAATACGTCTGCTCGGTTGGTCTAAGTCGTCGACGAAAGAAAGCGAGAGGTGCGAGCGTGTTATCTTGCAGCTCGTCGAATACCACACCAATGGGGAAACCCGATGCATCTGTTGTCAAGAAGAGTGGTGCATTCGGTTGATAGTGTGCTAACGCTGTTGCATTCGCACTTTTCGAAGGCTTCGATTATTTCTGCAGTCCATTGCATCTCGTTCTTCTCGCCTTATGCCCCACCGCTTATATATTTGTTGAGTGGTGCTTGGATAATTGCTATGTCTCGCAGGAAACGTCGGTAAAAATAAATCATGCATAGGAAGCGTCGCAGTTCCTTGACAGTCGATGAGAAATCTCTACTTGGATCGTAGGGAGACTTCCGTCCCAATAAGAAGTCAAAAATTCGTATCAAAGGAAGAACAACCGGGCAGCGAAACGTGACAAATAAAACAATTTAAAACCACTTTGCGTGTGCGACAAAAGCAAGAGGAGAGAGTTCCTTTATTTCGCAAGCTTTTATACATCTTGACGCGTGCTGTATAGAGAAATTTAACAAGTTAAAAATATGGAGGGTCCTATAATTTTACGCGCGGAATTCAAATATTATAAATGTAAACAGATGTGATTAATAATATTTTCATCTACTTTTAGGCGTTTCCTTTTCTTATTTTTTTTATTTATTTATTTATTTGTTAATTTACATCAATAAGAGATTTCTTAAATCAATTCGACTACCGAAAATTAGCACCTAGATTCATAGACAAGATAAGTATAACAATGTAAACATAAAAATACTATACATAAAAATATAAATTAAACTAAAAAGTATAACAACAATTGATTTTTTAATGTAAATCTACTTAAATGGCAATCGAAATCGACATAATTCGAAATAAGATTAATTTCTCTAACAAAACGAGTTATTTGTGCATTAAGCGCATAATTTGCCCTATGTTCGTTCTCTCGAAATAAACAAGGTACTCTCATTTGTCGCGATGGAGCATAAAAATCAATCAAAGACAAAAGAGAATATGATTAGTTAAGATATCACTTATGAACATAGTCGAGAACTCCAAGTAGTTGACATCTCGTAGAATACGTTGGAGTATTAATGTTCCAACCCAATCTCTGAATTGAGTACTTTGTAAACTTTCTTTGGATCATTTCAATTATATTAGAATGAATGCTGTAAAAAGGGTTCCATACTACACAGCAATATTCTAAGATAGACCTAACATAGGAACTATAAAGTGATTTAAGGGTAAATGGATCCCTGAATTCCGTTGAATTTCGTTTAATGAAACCTACCTTTAATTTGCTTTTGATACGGTTAATTCAATTTGTTTAACAAAATTAAATTTATGATCAAAAATAACACCAAGGTCTTTTTTTTCAAAAACTCTTTCAAGCACTTGGTTATCAATATTATAATCGAAGAAAGTTGGTGAATAATTGCGATAAAATGAAAAACATTGACATTTTGAGACATTTAACGTTAATTTATTAAAAGTACACCATTCGGTAAGTTTTTCTAGGTTTCCTTGTAGAAGACAACAATCTTCTAAAGAAGTAATACATCTTAAGAATTTAAAATCGTCTGACAATAATAGTCGTTCAGAGTTTAAGAAGTTATCAGGCATGTCATGTTTTTGCACATATGGACATTACTGTAATGATATTATAAAGTATTGTCAACTAAAAAGCAATTCAATCAGTTATACAATTCAAATGAACTATCGAATTCAGTATTTGAATTCATACAAATTATTTTAGATATAAGTTTAACATATGATCCAACACTTCGTATAGCTTGCACTTTCGTTTGAGGTGGTCTGATGCCGTTCTTATCTATCCAGTATCGCAAGTATTCGATTTCTTCGACGCCGACGGTGCATTTGGCAATTTTTATGACTAGGCCATGCTTTTCTAGGCGATCGAAAATGGTCTTCAGGTGTTGCATGTGTTCCTTGATGTTGTCGGATGCCACGAAGACGTCGTCTATGTAACACGAACAGCAATCTTCTAGTCCAGCTAGTACCTGGTCCATATACCGTTGAAATGTCTGCGACGCGTTTTTCATTCCAAACGTCATCACCAAAAACGCATATGAGCCGAACGGTATGATGACTGCTGTGTTCGGAATAGCTCCTTCTGCCATTGGTATTTGGTTTTATGTGCGTACAAGATCTATCTTCGAGAATCGTGGATGTGTCTCATGGGGTAACTGTCCGCTTGGGTGACAGCATTTAATCTGCGGTAGTCACCGCAAGGTCTCCATGATCCGTCCATCTTTGGTGGCAGATGATGACGGCAGTCAGTCGTTCGCGAACCTTTGTTGAGGAAACACGTGTTTCGACTTCTGCGAGATAAATTTAAATTGTTTAAAATCAATCAATTTAAGCGTCGGGGTAGCGCAACACTAGTGCTCACTACGTTTCAACCTGGAGGTCCAGGTTCGATTCCAGCCGCAGAAGTTATTAATTTTTTTTTTCTTTAATTTTTTTGGTTTGAAAGTCAATATAAATTAAAGGTAATTTAAAATACAACAAAAAGTACATCAGCCAGTGAACTGGCATGGACAAAAGCCTGATGTTGGGCAATCCAAATTCGGGTGGCGCGGAAACAAGCGAGTCACGCGATACACCAACTACGTCAGCAAAATCAGCCCACATTTCTTCGCAAAGGTTGCCGAAGCGCAAAAAAAAGAGCGACAGACTCCTAATTTAACAAAACGTCCATCACTGTCCGCTTCAGCTGAAAAGCTGCCAACTGAAGGGGGAGACCAACAAGTTACTGAAGTAACAGCAGCTAATAAGAAGGTGGCAAACAAAACAGCAACCTCAATAAATGCGATCGGTAAATTAAATACCACAACAGCGCACGTCGACTAATACCCATACATTTCCGACGGCGGTGAGGGTCTCTACACAAGAGATACAAATAGCTTCGCCTCTCTGGCGGCCACAGAATCCGAGGATGAGGACGAAGAGGTCGCAGAAATCAACAGCAGCATAAGAGCGCTGCAACAACGAGCTCTCGCCATCAAGGCCAAGCAGATTGCGAGAAGAGAAAAGGAGCGAAAGCTGGAGCTTGAAGATACGCAGAAACAACAGCAACTGCAACAGTCAGCAACAAACAACACAGCCCACGAAAGACCGGCTGCAGTTGAACCAACAGCTTCCAAAGCAGCAATGTACGCAACATCAAAAGCAACAACAGCAAAAACAACAGCAGCATCAACAAAAACAACAGCAGCAACAACAAAAACATCATACAGAGCAGCCAAAAACTACGAGAATAAAAGTGCCACCAATCAATACGTTCAAGATGGAGCTGAAGGACACCATTAATCTGTGTAAGTCGGCTATTGGTAGTAATTTTTATGTAAAACGAATAAGTAATGATAAGCATACAATTCACTGTTCCACTTTGGAGCAGTACAACATAGTTAAAGGTCTTTTAAAAGAAACTACGAGAGAGTTCTTTTCCTTTACCCCAAAGGGGGAAAGATTGCAAACCATGCTCCTTAGGGGACTGGAACCGTCCTCTGACCCACAGGAGATTTTAGAAGAGCTTACATCACACCGAAGGCCAAAAGGAAGAATCGGAAACTGCCGTTCTTCCTGGTGCAATTATCTCCCGAAAGCAAATTGGATAGTCTTAGGACTATCAATGTTCTAGATTACCAGTGCATTAAATGGGAAAAAGTAAAACTGTTTGACAACATTTTACAATGTGTTCGATGCCAAAGGTTTGGGCACGCAGCTTCGAACTGTGAAATGCAGTATCGATGTGTGAAGTGCGCTAAGAACCACAAAGCGGAGGAATGTCCGCTAGGTAGGGAAGATGTTTCAAACAAGAGCCAGCTCACGTGTGCTTTGGAAACAAGGGACACACCGCTAGTTATCGGGGTTGTCCTAAATACCAGTACGTTAAGAAAATTAACATGACTCGTCAGCAGAAGGTTGAGGTTAAACGACTGCCCGTTTGCATACAAACACCAGCCGTCACTCTCCATATGACCTACGCCCAAATGGCGGCCGGCCAAAGGAATACGGTACAGCAACCCCCGAAGATTGCTCCACAGGCCACAGCGCCCCAAGCACCTGAGGCTGAAGCTGATCTGCTGGCTATTTTACTCTCGAACCAGGGGCAAATAAGCCAGTTGCAACAGCAAATACAAGAGCAGGCGACACGGGTTGATCGTATATACTCGCTTTTGCCGAGTCAAACGCGTTTCTAGTCGTAATGTGTTGGCTGGAGAAGAGATCCTTAAAGATTTTTTCGGTGAACTAATTAATTTCACTAATTAAAGTCGAGCGAAGAAGCGTATTATACAAGTTGTTAGGTGACCGAAGCCCTGATGTTCTTTTGATTAGCGAAACCAAGTTATCTCAGAAGCACAAGTTGAGGCACAATAAATATAATATCGTACCTAGAGACCGACCCAACTCTGATCGAGCAGGGGGTGTTGCTATCTTCATAAACAAACAACTGCGTTATAAGGTTATGTATAGTGGTGAAGTGCGTAGGTTTCAGGTTCTTGAAGCATGTATCATATGTATCCCTCTTCGTAGTGGAAAGTAAATGTATGTGGTTGCGATCTATGCAGCCGAAGCCTCTCAACAAACTTCTTTTATTTTAGAGCTCGAAGCACTTTTTCAATACTTGCGGCTGGGTCGGAAGGGAATTATTACTTTATGGCCGGAGACTTAAACGCCAAGCATACATTTTGGAAAAACCAATTAGCAAACACTAGAGGGAACCTACTGTTCAATTGGTGGGGTCAGAAAAATATTGAGTATAGATTAGATTTAAAGGCGACTGATAGTCCGTCTTATCCAAGAACAGGCTCCTAAATGGATCTTATGCTTTTTGACGAACGCTTACAACTGACTGACTTAAGCCGACAAACGATTAACTGTCTAAAAACATTTGGGTATGACAGTGACCATTGCTGTTTTAGTGCCGAAATTACTATTCCTAACGATATTTCGGAGTTGAAGGAGTATGTTCAAACGCATTCTTACAACTATAGTAGGACGCGTTGGACGCATTTTTCTCGAAAATTGACCAGAGCTCTCTCCTCGAACTTGCTCAACCCACCATCTAATAGAAATATGTCGAACGAGGAGATCGACGATTACCTGAAAAAGATGGACGAGACCATTAAACGAACGATTGACAACACAATACCAAAACACGAATTAACTGATAACGTTAAAATTTACCGCAATGCAACGATCGACGCACTGCACCGACAAAAGAGTAGGCTTCTGACGAGACTCAAAGTCTTATACAGACGTTTTACTGACCCACAGGACTCGGAGGTTAGGACACTGAAGTCAATGCTTAAAAATATCCAGCAATTAATTCAGCAAAATTACAGAGCTTCCATTAATTTGCACTGGAATAATAAAATTCGGGCTATTAAAGCTAGCAACCCTAGTATGTTCCCGAAAATTAATAAATTTTTTCGAAGGAAAAATGAGAACGAACTTCCGTGTCTTAAGATCCCCCGGATTGCCAACAACGAACAAATACTTGTAACAGCAGGCATAGATCCAGTAGAAGCAATCGAAGACGACAACTTTTTCGTGATCGAAGATCCTCAAGAGAATGTTGAAGTAATAGACGCGACCTTTCAGGACCATGTCTTGGAAGATCGCGTCCTCGTACACAACTACGACCTTCAAAATGATATTGGGAACTGGCGAGCGAAGAACACTGGTTTTACCATGTTCAGTGATGATAATTTGGCAAATTATGTCATCGCCAATGAAGGGGTTCTACCTCCGTACGTTTCAAGGAAAGATCTCTTGGTTATCTTCGGTTCGCTCAGAAGTAAGAAATCTGTAGGAATCGACGGTATACCCAACATTGTTCTTAAACACCTCCCTCTAGAAGCGGTAGACATTTACACCACCCTGTTTAACAATTTGCTGAATAATGCACATTATCCAGCTCATTGGAAAACAGCGGTGGTGCAACCAATTCCTAAACGTCATAAAGACACATCCAGTCCGGCAAATCTCCGGTCGATAAGTCTCCTTCAGAACATCAGTAAAGTATTCGAAAAAGTGATCAATAGAGCCCTGACCCAGTGGGTTGAGGACAAAAACATTATCCCGGATTACCAATTCGGTTTCAGAGCGGGGCATGATTGCATACATGCCGCGTCTAAACTGGTATCGGATATCCAATGGAACAAAGGCAAGAAACAATGCACGGGTGCCGTGCTGATCGACTTGGAAAAGGCCTTTGACACTGTATGGTTGCAGGGGCTCTTTTTCAAGTTAGACCAGCTGGGCATAAGCAAACCACTGCTGTACATACTCTTTAATATGCTCAGCGGTAGAACGTTTATTGTGAAGAATGGCAATGTAACTTCTACCGGAAACTTTGAAATTAACAACGGTCTGCAACAAGGTGTAGTTAATTCGCCGATTTTATTCACTATTTTCACGAGTGATCTTGAAGACTCTCTTCACCACGCTATAGCATACGCAGATGACTTGATCGCGTACAGGTCGGGTTCAAAGATTGAGGAAATTGTAAGTCTGTTGCAGCATGACTTCGATAAGATTAAGAAATATTGGGACGATTGGAAGTTGCAAATCAACTTCCATAAGTGTGAATCCATTTTGTTTAGGACGCCGTTGTCTGGGGCCTCTAGGGATACCAGAAAGAACTGGCGAAAGTTCTCTATCGTTGGACAAAACGGGCAGCCACTGGCGAGTCGGAGTGTAGTCAGATATCTTGGGGTCTGGCTTGATCAGTATCTATATTTTGACAAACATATAGATGCTGCTCTAGCCCGAGCCAAAGCGTCCTATGCCATGACAAAGAGACTGTTTCACAGCAGCCAACTCGATGCCGGGGTAAAGGTAATCTGTTAAACGGCCCTCATTCGGCCTGTGCTTGCCTATGGATGTCCCGTGTGGTTCAACGTGGGAGCAAGCTTGATGGAAAAGATTCGGGTTTTCGAGAGACGATGTCTTAGGGCTTGTCTCCATTTATATAGAACTCCAGAGTCCCAGTACAAAAAATATTATTCTAATGAGGTCCTGTACAACGGGGCCAACCTTATCCGAGTGGATAACTTTCTTATCAAACTTATTCGGAGACACGTTGCAAGAGCAATGACCTCGAGCAATAACCTGATCTCTGGGGCTTATTATCCCAACTACATGTACCACGAGACAGTGCGCCTTAACGGCTTCATTCCACCAGAGGCTTTCCTCTATTTTGACCTTAACGGCCTGATTCAGGATAGAAATGCGGTTCCGTTAATCTTTCACGTTGCCAGGAAAAGTGTGGAAAGGCGACTTGGCTACAATGGTGACATTGCACGCAGCTCGGTTGAAAATCTTCGCTTCAGTAGGGCGGTATCAGTCCGCGATAAGGAGGATGTGTTAAAACAGCACCAGCAGTTCTGGTGGTTACAAGAAAGGGAAGGGACTCAACAGTAGTAGTTTTTCATTCGGGTAAGATTTGCTTATTATATAACCGTCTTTCTAGCCTGGCCGGCTTACACATTTTAATTTGCTTTTTATTTTTTAAAATTCTTGTTCTTATAAGTAAAAGTATACAAAATATATATACTATACAAAAAACAAACACGTATAGCACAGCACTTTAAAAAAAAAAAAAACAGAATACATATAATTATGTATAGTTTAAGATAGAATTAAGGTTTATTTTTAAGGTAGTTTTTTAAGATTTTATTTTAGGTTGTTTTAGATATAGTTAATTTTAGGCTAGTTATAAGTTATATTGTAGATAGTAAGTATTCAAAAAGCGGTTCATATACTAAGTTTTTTTAGACAATACTTTTCTTAGTACTTTCATTTTAAATTTTAAATCATATTTCAAGTACACTTAGTTACGTTCCTTCGTCGAAAGACATAAAGTTAAGTATTACGTTTAGCTTAGAGTGCCAGTATAGGGCCAGTAGGTAATATTATCATAGTTTAGTAGATAAAGCTAGTTTAAGCATTTTTTGTATCCCTGTTCGACCAAAAATTCGAATTCTTTCCGTGCTATGGATAGCTTCTCTGGTGTTAATCTAAGTGCACGTTCTGCTACTGGTGTTCCTGTGGTGACAATATAATGGCATACCTTATGGCTTGTGTTTTTCTTGGCCAGTGAGAGGTTGATCAACGCTGGGTGTTTTTGTATCAGCTGGTGGAACTGCGATTCGCTTGCGATGGTATTGCTGTCTTCGGGGGATATTTTTGCCTTTGCTTGCGTTTCCATGCGTGTTGTGCCGTCGATGAGTCGTTGGATTTTAGGATCAACGAGCTAGTTAAATAAAGCGAGGAAGTTGCTCCTATGATACGTCGCGACACGTTGGCGACTAGGAACCGCCATTTGAATTGTCGACGTAGGCCAAGGTCAAGGTGAAGCAACTTGTCACCATATGTGCATATAGGTGTAACATTTGCAGCATATAACTTGAGGTCCGAGAGTGTGTTGTATTTGGCAAAAGAACGAGGAAGAACTGAAATGTCCGCGCCCGTGTCTATGAGAAATGACGATTTTGAGACACGGTCGGTGATGGGTAGGCGGAGTTTGCGCTGAGACTCGTTACTATCTACCTGGCAATGCAACGATGATCTTAGTTATCCGACAGTTTTGGGAAATGCTTGCATGAGGCTTTGCATTTCTTGCTCCTGCACCAAATTTTGCGTGATAGAAGCCTAGCGAATCTTCTTTAGTGTTGGCAGGGGTTGTTTGCTGCTGGCGGTTGCGACTATTTGTGCGTGATCGACTGTACCGACGATTATCATTGCAGTTGTTTTCCAGGTGCATTAGGCGCTTTTGGATCTTCTTCAGGATGACGGCGGAAGTGATGCTCTCGGATGCTTGGTGCGATGCAAACGTGGAAGGGGTGGAAATGGTTATCTCCATAATAGAGTTTGCTGAGGATTCCGTTACCTCGACGATTTTGTCAGCCACCTGAGCGAGATTTGTCAAATCAGTGATCTCGTTTGTGACCAATCGAGTCGATCTCTTCTTTACTCATTTGGCACTTTTCTTGTATGGACGATTCTCGATTATGTCACTGACTTGGTCGAGCATTGAACAGTCAAATTCGCCATCCTCCAATTTTTCTTCTTCTGTGTTCATGTTTATCTTAATTTATTTACTAATGTTATGAACTTTCAAATTTTGTTTGTTTGCCAACATCGGGGTCACCAAAGTGGAATGAAAATAAAAAACTCTGAAGGTTTTCCTCTCTGTTCTTTTATTTACTCTAAATGAATGTATGACGGTTTCGTATATCGCTTGTGTGTTAGGATAAAGTAAGGGAAGTGTATTGCAGGAAAAGGATTGTGTGCTGAACGCGTATTGTGTGTACTGAAGGAATAATTTGGGTGTTGAAAGCATGATGTGTCAGATCGCGTCGCATGGATGGCTCGATTTGTTGTCCTTCCGCCACAGACTATGGTGTAAGCAAGGCGAGATATAAAACTGCGTCAACCAATAAATAAAATAAATAAACTATGATTGTTTTTAAACTCCTATTTTTATTCTAATTAAAACTTAATTAAACAAAACGCAAAGCCTTTGTCGTTCGGTAGCCTTCTTGAACCAAATTCTAAGTAAGTTTCACGGATGCCAACCTTTTAAAATACAAGACTTAAACATGCGCGCATAGAAAAAACAATCTTTCGGCGTTAGTGAGTGAGAGGGTTATTGTGTATGGTGTAGATCTCGACGATATTGCCTGGTGATTTCGTATTTCTCTGGTTCCATGTTGAAATCGTAGACTGCTTCACCCTCAATTTATCTTCTTTCTCTTGAGGCTTCATAGGATTTTCTTCGTTGGGTAGCAGACACACCTTGGTTATTGGTCGTCTCAATTATTCTTTTTCTGTTTTCACTGTCACTACTCTGGCTAGCCCATCAGCTCCACAATGCACTTTCACAATTTTTCCCAAAGGCCATTTTGATGTGAAATAAGTTCACCTTTCAGCAGTACCAATTTTCCGACCTCAATATTTCTTGTTAAATGCTTCCATTTGTATCGTTCTTGGATCTTTGATAAGTACTCCTCATACCATCGTTTGCACAAGTGGTTTTTCAGTTTTTTAATTAGCTTCAACCTCTTTAAACTACTCTCCGATATATCCAAAATGAAATTCTGTTGTGGGGCTAGCAATGGTTCTCCCACAATAAAATGGCCTGGTGTTAATGCATCGAGATCCTCAATTTTGTCTGTTACCGCATAGAGTGGTCTGGAGTTTAAATATCCCTCTACTTGAACCAGAATAGTGTTCATTTCCTCGTAAGTTAATTTCTGCTCTCCAATGACTCTGTCCAAATGGTTCTTCGCGGATTTAATTCCGGCTTCCCAGAGTCCACCAAACTGTGGAGCTCCATGTGGTATGAGATGCCACTGTATCCCACTGCTTCTTTAGTTGATTTGCAATGCGTCAATAATGTTTTTGGCTCCGATGAAGTTGGTTCCATTATCACTATACTATACATATGATATACAGATCTGCTGATCATGCGTCGCAATGCCGCCATAAGCCCGTCCGTTGTTAGGTCAGATGTAAGTTCAATATGCACTGCCTTTGTTGCCATACAGCCGCGAAAACTTCACTCGCGCTTCCGGAAGTTGTCCCATGAGTTGACTTGATTCCTTGGCCTTGAAACGAAAGCATTAAGAGCATTGATTTATAATCGCCTTGACGGTGTTGGTTCCTCTAATGATCCAAAATTTTCTCATGATGTGATTTAAAGTGAGCCTAACGCCACCTTGAAGCGTGTCTTTGTGAGGCTAAGTTACTATTAATTTTCCCAGTGGGTATGACGACGAGAGAGTCATTGGGTGCTTCTGATTCATTGTCAAGTTTGCGTGTTTTAAACGGCCCCCACTCGTTATATTCCTTAAGAGTCGATAAATGGGTTCAGCGAAGATATTTTGCTGTCTGATTTCAGAGTACTGGTTGCCATGAGGTTCGTCAAATCCTCAGAGAAACATTGTTGAGCTCTACTTATCTGTGCTTTTTCTGCTTCTAAAAGTTCTTCTCGCCAACTCAACGCTCTTCACGTCTGGAATTCCTTTTGCAGTTGTTTTGAAATCACAAGCAATATGCGCTCAATCGCTGAAGTTTTGTGAACGAAGAAAATTTGAGCAAAATATCATCCTTACATGAAGGATTGCGGTTGTCCACTGTATTTCCGTTATTGATTTGTCGGCTGGCCAATGTTTTTTATCCTTCTTTAACCA
Source organism: Orthonevra nobilis (assembly GCA_963555765.1). Taxonomy (NCBI): domain Eukaryota; kingdom Metazoa; phylum Arthropoda; class Insecta; order Diptera; family Syrphidae; genus Orthonevra; species Orthonevra nobilis. Next base: position 79,738,080 of record OY743224.1, on the reverse strand, counting down.
GTCTGGTTCATGCCACCGAGTTAAATTTTCAGCGAGAGTATCTCCGAATGTTCCTCTAGATGGAATGTAAGCTGGGTTCTCTTTTCCGGGCACAAACCTCCATTGTCCTACAAAATGTTGTTGTACATAGGACACTCGGTTGGCGACAAATGTGTTCCATTTCACTGGATGTTGTTTTAACCAGTTCAGTACGATGGTAGAATCTGACCATGCGTAAATTCGGTTGTATTCCATATCTGCTCCTTCCTCGATGTTCTTCATTAATTTTGTAAGAAGTGCTGCTGAACATAACTCTAGTCTTGTCAATGATACCTGCTTCACAGGTGCCACCTTGGTCTTTGATGCGATAAGGCTGATTGTACTAGTGTCACAATTATTAACCTTGGGATACACAACTGCAGCAAATGCTGATTCGGATGCATCTGCGAATCCCTTTAACTCAACTTGATATCCTTCATTTCGGTGTGTACAACTCGGGAATCTGACACCTTCCAGCGATGATAGCCTTGTCTTGAAGTCACTCCATTCCTCTTGAAGTTTCTCTGGGACCTTTTCATCCCAACCAATGCCTAAAATCAAAGGACCTTGAATAATTATCTTTGCCTTTATAGTAACTGGCGATAACCATCCAAAAGGATCGAAAATTTTTCCACCGTCACTAAGTATTACTCTTTTGGTACCCTGAGGTATCTTTTGATACCCTGAGTTGACCTTGAAACGGAAGTCATCTGCCCTAGGACACCAATTTATGCCTAAGACTTTGCATGTTGTTTCGTTGTCACAGCCATGGTCTAGCTCCATTTCAACCTCTTCTCTTGGCAACTTCCTTTCAATCTCCGGACGATTTGATGTCCATTTTCGTAAGTGAAATCCACTACTTTGCAGCATTTGCGTCAATTCTCGTTGAAGCCTTCGGCACTCTCCCATTGAATTCGCACCACCCAGACACTCATCCACGTAGAATACCTCCATCAAACTTTTGCTTGCTAGTGGATATCTCTGCTTCTCGTCCTGAGCTAACTGAGTATTGGCTGGACCTTTAACTACTCCTTTAGTCAAAAATTGCGGAATATCAGACCCAATTATTAATTCGATATCTTGAGGTTGTCCATACCATGGATCAGTTAATTTAAAACCTTGTATGTTCGGCCACTGGTTGGAGCTAATTGGATGCGCTGGTAGACATGATGTAATAACTGGCATAACTTATGCCTCCACCTTCAAACTGACCCTCTCATCGTGTATTGACCGAATGGTAATTCCACAAGCTGCAACGATTTCTGTTGCATGACAGTTTATGCCACTGATTTTGGATCTATACTGGACTATGGGTATCTTCATTTGACGTGATAAGTTCTCCGTAACCCTTGGTCAATCAATGCTCGTACTAGCCTTGCATCTCCTCCAACGTAAATATTTACCATGGCTGTGGCTCGATGCTCGGGGGAGATGAAGCAAGGAGTTAGGCGCCTGTGCGCATATTTTGCAACCTTTGTTCACTGGACATTCCTGTGTGACATGTCCATCTCTCAAACAGTTAAAACACAGCCTTGACCGTTGAACTACTTCCAAACGGTTTTGTGGGCCTCATGTTAAGAAATCCTTTCCAACTATATAGTTGGTGAGAATCGCTGCAAACAACACATTTTGACTAGTCAAATGGTTCCTTGTCGATGTTGATCTTATTGCATGTGCTGGGAGGTCCCGGTTGGATTCGCGGTTACTTACTAAGCCTCTGAATCTGCCCTCGATGAAATTAAAGAAATCCTCAAGCTTAGGTATTTCTTAGGTAGGTAGTTTCCTGTTTCCTGGTTTCCGGGTCAAGTTTCGGAAAAAGTAACTGGATTACTAACGGATCCCAGGAGGAAGTATCGGCTCCCAAGTTGTCGCTACCGTACAAGATTTCTCTTGACGTAACCATGATTGTTTTTAATTCAAACGCGTTTTCATTCCGAGTCGGTTTTAAGTTCAGCAATCTTTGGATGTTATTGTTGACAAGTGCGGCAGGATTTTGAAAGCGCTTGGTTAGCAACTCTATAGCTATCGCGTAGTTGTTTGATGCCGGGGGGAGATGTCGTTTCCCTTCAAATACTGGATACGCTCGATGTCGCTTAGGGTTGTATTCTGGTGTACTTAACGCTCGAACAGTTCCCAGAATGATGTCCATTCCTCGTACTTTCCGTTAAACGATGGGATATTTATTGCTGGAAGCTTGATTTCCCTGTGTGTAGATGGTTGTTGTTGTACAGGTTGTTGCAGATGACATTCAGCTTCTTTAATTTGGATGTACGCATTTTGATACATCTGCTCCAACTCAATAAACTCGTTATTGCAGACATGTTCATGATCGTAGTCAGCTTCTTCTAATGATGAGATAATGTCGTCGTTTGTTAATTCAAGCTTAGTCCAGCAATCCCTTAGTTGGTCTAATTTGAATCTGAGGTACACAGTACCTTGACTAAAATCCAAACTGTTAATGATACCGGTAAACTTGTTTTTGATGACAATCAACTTCTTGAAACTCGCTGGAACCTTCGCTGAATTTGATTGATCTTGATTGACGGCCGTCAACGTTGATGGCTGCATGTCTGCTGTGTACAATGGGTCTGCTGTGGCTGGCGGCTGAACTCGAGATGGCGGTTGCGTTGATGTTTCTGGTGTTGCCTGTCCACCAAATTGTTGCTGTTCAGTCTTCTTAAGCATCTGCTCTAATTGCCTCTTAAAAGTACTCTTGATGTCCTCATACCTCGTCTCGAACTGCTGAGAGTACTTCTGGGTAAAGTAATCGTGCTGCGGCTTGGTTTTCCGCAGATCTTCCAGATACCCATTGTTGATCTGGAAGTCGGTCCAGTACGCCTCCAACTGTTCCAGTCATTTTTTGAAGATCTATTTAGAGTATCGCGTTTCTCCATACTTTTTGAAATTGGCCCACAAACCGCACTTTTTCACTTATGCGGGTTTGTGAAAGCGCGATATCCTCGAATTCACTCATTGTAATTTTTTAAGATGCTAACATCTTATAAAACTCTTTCCGGCTAATCCGGCTCGAAGGACCAGTTGTAAAGTTCTACTCCCTAGAAACTTTTACTTTCTACTTAAAATCAGATCCCCTAACGCAGCCTCACACTAGGCAAACAAGAAAAGGCTTGGTTCGATTGATTAACAGCAGTGAGTGAAATATTTAATTAAGGTTCTTTTTATGCAAAAATAAATGCTTACTTAAACAGAAAAGTGGAGTTGGCAAAAAGGTACAAAATTACAGAAAACAAAAAACAAATAAACAAAAATAAGCTAACGTGAACAAAATATGCAAAATATGGAAATTGTCAACTTGCAATTAATGTTGTGAATGAAAATGAAATTTAATACAGTTGTTGATATGATCAACAATCTGTAAATTGAGACACTAAGGCTCATCCATTAGGAGAAAACGTATGTTTTCTTCAGAGAGCAATATCTAGACAAGCTATCTAATATTTGTATTTTCTTTCTTCTGTTTCTTTCTGACATTATCCGATCAAGAGCGATGGGAAGCGACGCCATAAGAGATCGAAAAACAAGCGCAAGACTAAAGTATAAGTTGCGGATCCGTCGCGGCAATGGGGAAACCAGCTCTATCATCATGTCACCAGCAGTTAATCCAAAATTACGGCTCACAAGATTTTCTTGCGTTGAATTTCATCGGAGGAGCTGAAAATCGCCATCGCCTACTTCGAGCAGATTTTCAAGGCATATTTCATTTGGTTTGCTAAAAACGGCTTGGGATAGCAAATTGGTCGCACTAAATATGGCGTCAACGTTCAACGGCGGGGGTGTAATGCAGATGGAGATGACACGAGCTCCAGAACCAGGAGAATTGATGATGATGGTAATCCGTTGCACTGGCCGGCGTTTGGAACAACGTCATTAAGCCGCATTTTTTGAGAAAGAAGGAAATCACAAAAGCATCTTGTGTCCGTTGGGCCATAAAAAGCTCATTCTGGCTGCCTGCAGTGCGCGCAGCTCCAAAAAGCGGCCAAGTCCTCATCGACCATATCAATAACAATTCCATCGGGGAAGTGCGTGTTCGCAGGCGACGCTGAACATGCAAACTCCAACGTTTTCGGCAGGGAACCAACCCAAGCCGGATTTCGGCACAATAATCAGTTCGGGTATAACTCGGCAGTTCTAGTTGCGAACAAAACTTCGTCACAGTCGAAAAACGCGACATCTGATCACAATCCTTCAACACTTCTCGAATTGTCACTATTAACCTCTGCGAAGTGAAAGTTGTTGACAGTTCAAGGAACATCGGAAGACGTGCGAGCGTAATCCGATTCAGGTGTCCAGGTAGATCTCATAATCAGCGTTACCGGTCGCGGCAGCAACTCACAATTAAAAACGCAAGGCGTTGTCTTCGCGGAATTGTGCACAGTGAGACAACTTTGGACATTACAATACAGATGGTTGTCGGCTGTATTGACAACTTTGGACATTACAATACAGATGGTTGTCGTCTGGGCTCTGACGAACGGACGACTTACCGGCCTTACCAAAAGACTCAGTGAACGAGCTCTTCGAACCGCTTTTCGAAGTACCGGGGCAAGTCGATGTGATTCTTGGTGCAGGAGCAATTCCTTGTATAATGGTACAAGACCTCAAACGATTAAAAAATGGTCTAATGTCACAGGAAACTCAGCTGGGATGGATTATAAACGGTAACACTATGACCTAAGGGGAAGTTCCTATATGTAACGGAATGCATATATCTGAAAGGCCAAATTTGGAAGCCGTATTACGCCGGTTATGGGAGATAGAGCATTTGAACAATCCTACCGACATGACATATACATTGTCACCATTCCCATTAGGCCAAATGGCATTGAGATGCCTTTATGCTTTAGGGAGATAGTTCGCTAAAAATTCAGGAGGAATCACATCCTGTCGATGAATCCAAGCAACATGCTTACATTCCACATCATGGCATCCGCCCACCGTAAAAAAACAAGGGATGTGTTCGACGCTTCTCCCACTACGATATCGGGATGGTCATTAAATGACATTCCCAAACTCGAGGCTTCAAGCCGACCTATACGACCTATTCATTTGATTTCATTTTCGTCGGCATGTCCACCGATGTACATAAAATGTTTCCGCAAGTAAAAATTACCGAGGTACAATGGCATTTGCAACGAATTTTTTGGAAGAGAGAGAGAGCACAAAACAACCGTTGCGCGAATATCAGCTCCTCAGGGTGACGTTTGGCTTGACCTCTTTAACATACAATGCTGTGAAGATCATAAAGCGGTGTGTCGATGAATTTCGTATGGAATTTCTAGTAGCTTACGAAGCTGTTTATAACTCATTCTATGTCGACGATTTTTTAAGAAGCGTGCTCACTATGGATAAAGCTGTCGCCACCAGAAAGCAATTCGAGGAATCTTTGGACAGAGGACGCTATACGTTGCCGAAATGGACATCCAATAAACTAGACATGCTGCTAGAGAACGAGCGGTCGCAGTGCAAAAGCCTATAAAACAAAGCGTGCTCGGTCTCCTGTGGAACCCAAAAGAAGATTAAGTGCACTTCAGAATAAGCCAAGTCGATTATACAGAAACGATCACCAAACGGACTAGCTAGCAAAGGCTCCTGTAACTATTCGTGCAAAGCTGTTCATTCAAGTATTATGGCGAATAGGTGCGAATTAGGACGAAGAATTAGAAGAAGCATCGTAAGCGTAACGTACAAGCATATCATCATTAGCGGAAACAAGATTCCCTCGTTGGATGAGCATTGCGCCAGGTTGTGGGCTCCAATTACATACTTTCTGTGATGCATCCAGCGTCGCGTACGGAGCAGTCGTATATGCGAGAATAGAGCGGCCCTATGGCACCAACAGTATATATATCGTCACATTGAAAAACAAATTGGTACTCAAACAGACGAAGACGATTCCTTAACTGGAATTGTGCACAGCAACAATGGGTGCCTAAAATGCTTGATGTGCACGATGAACCATTTCACTTTTGGTCCGATTCAGAAATCGTTCTTCATTGGATACGCAAATTTCCGAACTTTACGAAGGTGTTCGTGGGCAATAGAATTTCTACCGTTCAGGAGTACAGCGACATATAGGCATGGAAACACTTACCATCAAAAGAGAACTCAGCTGATCTGATCTCACGTGACACGCTATGAATGATCTAGTAAGTTAAAAATTTTGGTGGCACAGACCAAAAAATTTGAGGGCGTCCGAGATGGTCGAAATGGATCAAGCGGAGGGTTCCAAACGGACGACAATTCAGCGCTCCAATCATGGTTTTTAATTGGCATACCATCTCCGTACGTCGATGCGTAAGATGATACATGAATGCGTGGTCTGTACACGATATAGACAAAAAATATTTATGCAGCTGATTGCCGATCTACCAGCCGCTCGAGAACAAGTATCGCGACCGTTCAAACACTGCGGCCCATACAATATACGTGCAAACACGGGCTGGAGAATACAAGTGTCATTAAATGCATATATTTATGTTCGTTTTCATCTATTTCCCGACCGAAGCAGTTCACTTTGAGCTGGTGTGTGATCTTTGTGTAAAGGCGTTCTTGGTCGCTTTCGACCAATGTACACTGACAATGGTACATAATTTGTCGGTGCGAACACCGAGGTACGGCGAATAACCGAACAATGGGACAAATACGAGTTTCGGGGTGGGTTTGCCAAACGCAAAATCACATGATATTTCAATACGCCGTTGGCTCCACATCGCGGTGGGCTCTAGGAAGCGAGTGTGAAGCGGGCAAAATATCGCTTTAACAGAGAAATTGGCACACGGAGTTTTACACTCGAAGAGTTGTACACCGCTTTCGTTCGCGGATATCCTGCATGCTGTGCCACAGCACGTCGAAAAAGGCATTTGTGTTCCAACTTCTCAAGAATAAAGACGTAATTTTTTACACTTGTCAAATAAAGCCTTTTAACGATAATTATAAATTTTAAATAATTCATGCCGACGGAGCTTCACAACATCAACATCGAGGAAGATACAATTCACTCACCGTAAACGAAGTTGCCGTCTTATGAATCGACGAAGACAAAGGATCTAGAGATATAGTTATCCATTGTAAAAATGGAAACTCGAAAAGAATATCTGAACTACACTGTACATAAGATCCATTTCAATACCTTGAATGTTTGTAAAAGATCACGATGGCTTTTATTAAACAACTAGTGAAAAAGTCTGTCGTACGACAGGCATAGAGAAATAAGGGTCAGATACTGTTCGTTTATTATGATAACCTTTATCATTTTGGCTTGAAAAAATTCACACACTTCATTCAATGGAAATCAACTATGTTCACTTATTTTTTCCTCAATGAAGTTCGACTGTACTGCATTCCGTTGCACGATAGATCGCCCTGATACTTGTAATTCTATTGCATTTTATGCTGAAGTTTGGATAGCTCTTAAATCTTCAACTTATTCTTGAGTACTTTCCGGCCCTTGGACAATCCGTTCTTGTTCACGCTGTGCACTCAAAATCGCAGTTCTATTACGAATACTTTCAAGTTCCATAACATTTCCTGCTAGGTTTTAAGCAGCTCTAGAAGCTGCCTTCCTCTTAGCATCTTTCACCCAGAAGCTGCTCCTCGTTCAATGACTATGCAAGCCTAACGAATGAACCAACTGAGAGGAAAATGCTAACATAAGAACGTTGACATCTCAGCCCTTTTTGTGCATGTCCTACACTTTACACATTCGCCGCCTGGAGTTAGATTCCTTATTCGGTATCTCTGATAAAATTTTGTCCTACGACAGTTGTTGACAGTGACAACGAAACATTGAAAATTCTTATCAGGATATTTCTACCCAAGTGAACTTGCTTATTCTACGATTAGATTGTTTGATAAAAGCACAAACATTTGCATATTTTCGACTGCACATACGTATGTACAAGTATTAAGCAATGTATGAAAACTGGAAAATTATTTTTATCAAACTATAAACATATAATATGAGGCATTTGATTTGTGGTAATTGCATAAATGTAGACGTTTGCCAGTATAATCTAATCATTATTTTTTTCACAAACGGGACCTTTTTAATTACTCTAATTCTTTTTTTTTGACTCTGTAGTTCCGTAAAAAGTGTTATTTCTCATAGCCACATAATCCTTTGGTTTCATTCTGCTCACAATCCATTGCATTGCAAGAAAATTCCATGTGCCATCACACGATCGAATTTTATAACCCAGTTGCAAAACTCACGGGTTAATTACCCGTGTATGAATATGCTTTGGATCTTTCCTACCCCAGCAACCCATATCATACCATATCATAAATTTCATTCATTTATCATTCGCCGAAGGTCTTTAGGGTTTTGTTTTCACTCCTCCTTTTCGAATGCTTAAGCGTCATCCACTTAATGTATATTTTGTTTCTACGACAGATTTCGGTATATTCATTCCACATGAAATGTCATCAATCTCATTTTAATGTATTTTTTATTCTTAAATTCGTTTTCTTAAATGCTAGACAAAACGCTGAAACCTAGCTTTATTATTTATTATCTAATTTCCTAACCCTTTGCGGGCGCTTTAAGCTTATAATTAGCCAAAAATTTGCAACCATATCATTCGACAAAATTATCAAAACTATGAAAAATATTATGTTAAACGAAAACTATGATAAGTACCTAGACTTTTTTCTTTTTCAAAGTGTGGAGTTCTATATGGAGACAAGCCCTAAGACATCGTCTCCCGAAAACCCGAATCTTTTCCATTAAGCTTGTTCCAACTTTGAACCGCACGGGACATCCATAGGCAAGAACAGGCCGAATTTGGGCCGCGTAGCAGATTATCTTTACCTTGGCATCGAGTTGGCTGCTATGAAACAGCCTCCTCGTCAAGACAAAGGCCGCATTGGCTGGTTTGGTAAAATATAGATACTGATCTAGCCAGGTCCCAAGATATCTGCCAACACTTCGATTTGCCAGTGGTTGCCCGTTTAGTTAGAGAACACTTGCAACTTCCTCTAGTATTTCTAGAGGTCGCAGAATGGTCTCGCACTTTTGGAAATTGATCTTCAACTTCCACCGTCATAATATTCTTGAATCTTATCAAAAACTACAAAGACCTCGATCTTCGTATCTGACCAGTACGCGATTAAGTTATCTGCGTACGCTATGGAGTGGCGGAGAGCACCTACAAGCTCGCTTGTGAAGATCGTAAACAAACGAAATAACTACACCCGTTGTAGATCGTTGTTTACTTCAAAAGTTGCAACCGACGTCACACTGCCTATATTAACAAAAAACGATCTACTGGTGAGCATTTCTAAGATTATGTTCAGCAGCAATTTGCTTTTGCACAGCTGATCTAGCTTGAAAAAGAGTCCATGCAACCATAAGGTTCTAAGGCCTTCTCCAAGTCAATCAGCAATGCACCTGTGCATTATTTTTTTACCTGTGTTCCGGTTAGGAATTAGTTTTTCTACCGACTTCTGGGACCTCGTAACGTGGGGGTATGTAAAAATATCGGACCGATTACAGGAACTTCCTGAGTGTAAGTACAAAATTGAAGCAGCGAGCAAAGCAAAATTGATAAACGGGATTGTGACTATTCTCGACATAAATTGATTACTATCGTTATAACGTTCTTATAATAGCAAAACCAATTCCCACAACTTTTTACAGTTAAATGGAAACTTTTAACGAGCATATGAAGGATAACAAATAATCCAAGATAATGAAAGAATAATAGATTATCCTAATAATGAATTATATACTTATGACCTTAAACTAGTAAGCATTTGTGTTATATCTGATAGATTGTTAGAGAAAATATTAATAAGGAAATCAAAAAAATTAATAATAATTATAAACCAAATTTTACTAAATCGATTACATCTGAAAACAAACTATTAAAACATTTTGAAAACATAAAATAAATCAGTGAATTACAATATTGTATTAGTTATATTATTGGCTTAGCAACTGTGATAACATTAAAAGTTGTGTCAAGTATGCTATAAATATTGTTAAAAAGTAAGAATCCGAAACGTAAAGTCGCTGCGAAAAATATACAAGAAACTCTAAGGCCAAGCATTTCCAACAAGAAACTTGTTAATTAAAGCCGGGCGAATTTTCTTACAACCCGACGAACAAAAGAAAAACCAGCAAGATGCCACATTTGCTAGCTATCAACCTTAATCGTCATTACAGCAAGTTCAATAACATCCGCTTCTTGACTTTTGAAAGCTACCACAACAAATAACCAAAATGTTAAAAAGTCGTTTCGTTTTAGTTTTCGTTTAATTTAAAGTCATTTCGATAGAGTGCGCTATAGTCAGTAGTGAGAGTATAATATCGAAAACTAAAATAATATATATTTGTGTTTAATTTGCAATTGAAAATATAAAATTCGTATGAATCGAATCTTCTCCCTCGAGTTTTATGCGTCTCCACGAGTAATAAGTACACTGGTGAATAGACCCTTAATGATTGTTTCGGTTAACTCAGATCGAGGTGGTGTCGCTATTTTTGTTACAAAAAGTTTTGTTATAAGGTTGTGTACAGTAGTTAAGCGGAAAGATAGATCCATAGTGGAAAGAAGATGTACGTGGAGCACGTACTCAAGATCCGTCTTTTATATTGGAGCTCGAGACACTATTTCGACTCTTCCGGCTAGAGTTGGATGAGAACGAGGTGAACATATTTCACCCAAATCCTAGAAGGAACCTTCTATTTAGTTGGAGGGGTCAGAACAGTGTCGAGTATGGACTCGTTTGAAAGTTGCCTATAGCCCCTCTTTTTCCAGAGCAGGATGAAGGCAGGGTATTATGCTTTTGGACGAGTGGCTTAAACCGACAGACATGCAGTAACAAACGGTAAACTACGTGCAAACATTCATGTATGACAGCGACCAAATTGGATTTAGTACCAAAATTACGATCCCCAAAAAGATTTCGTTGTTAGAAGTGTATTTCCAAACTTTAAATTTCAATTAAAATAGGAAGCGCTGAACGCACTTCTCACAAACATTGACCAAAACGTCTTAGTGCCGTCGAAGGAGGAGATAAACAGTTATCTTAAACAGATAGACGAGACCATGTTACCAACTATGAACCGAACAATACCGAAATACAATCTGACTGAAAACGTTAGCTTATATCGCAAAGCAACATTCGAGGCACTTAACCGACAAAAGAGACTGGGGAGACTGAAAAAATTGTACAAACTTTAGAGTTTCGATCAATTTGCACTGGAATATTAAAATTCGGGCTGTTAAAGGTAACAAACCCGAGTATGTTCCCGAAAATCAATAATTTTTTTCGAAAGAAAAATCAATACTTGTAACAGGGGGTATAGATGAAGTAGAAGCAATCGAAGACGGTTACTTTTTCGAGATCGAAGATCAGCAGGAGAAAGATGAACTTTAAGGCGTGACGCTCAAAATGTGTGTATGGTTTTGAGCACTCGGCCGAATATGTCGTGGAAAATCGCGTCCTATTACACAACTCCGACCTTCAAAATGATACTGAGAACTAGCGATCGGAGCACATTGGTTTTACTACGTCAAACGACGATAATTTGACAAATGATGTCTGCTCCAATTAATGGTTAAATTCCCCATTCATATCAAAAGAAGATCTCCAGTCTATCTTCGGTTCACTGAGAAGTTAGAAATCTGCGGGAATCGACGGTATATCAAAAATTGTTTTTATACCTATATACTACTGTGTCCAAAAAATAAGGTGACATACGAATTTAAACTGCACGCGTCGAAGGATTTGGAAATTTTTCTTTCTTTTTAGGTTGGTAATACTGTCAGTGATATCTATGTGAAATTTCATGTCAAAATAAATTCATAGTGTTTGAGATACGCGTCGTTTTGTGAGCTGCTAAAAGTGAGTTTTTCGTTTTTTGCGATGTCGAAATTTATTGAGCAAAGAATTTGCATTAAATTTTGTTTGCGGAATCAATTTTCTGCTGCGGATACGTTGAGGATGGTGCAGAAAGCCTTTGATAATGAGGCTATGTCTAAAAAAAATGTTTACAAGTGGTATAGTGATTTCCAAGCCGGCCGTGAACGTGTCGAAGACGAAGAGCGTTCTGGGCGACCATCAACCTCAACCGATGAAGCTCACGTCCAACAAATCAAAGATTTGGTGTTGAAAAAACATCGATTAACGATTAGAGACCTTCCTGATGAAGTTGGCTTATCGAAAGGCTCGGTCAATACCATTTTGAAGGATGCTTTGGGCCTCAAGCGCGTCAAATCTCGACTGGTACCGAAAACATTGAATTTTTTGGAAAAAAAGGCGTCGCGTTGAAGTGTGTGAAACAACGCTTTCCGACTACAAAGATGTCACGAAACGCATTATAACTGGCGATGAGACTTGGATCTATGCTTACGACCCCGAAACAACCGATCAATCGAGCGAATATCGTGCCAAAGGAGAGCCGAGACCAAAAAAACCGCGCCAAAGTCGCTCAAAAACCAAGGTCATGTTGACTGTTTTTTTCGATTATCGTGGTGTTGTGCTTTATGAATTCCTTCCAACAGTCAACAAGGAATATTATTTGAACGTTATGCCTCGTTTGCGTAACGCTATCCGCCTGAAAAGGCCGGAATTGTGGAAAGACAATTCTTGGTTTTTACACCACGATAATGCACCATCCCATACCGCACTCGTAATTCGTGATCATTTCGCCAAAAACTCAACCCATATCGTTCCGCAACCACCGTATTCACCTGATCTGGCGCCGTGCGACTTCTAGCTGTTCAACAAGCTCAAAAGACCGCTCCGGGGACACCGTTTTGATACGATAGAGGAGATTCAAGCCGCAGCGAAGACGGAACTGAAGGCCATCCCGGAAAGTGACTACAACCAGTGTTTCAAAGATTGGAAAATCCGTTGGCATAAGTGCATTGCATCGGGAGGGGATTACTTTGAAGGGGATGAAATTGATTTGGAAGAATAAATAAAGAATTTTCAAAATAAATACAATGTCACCTTATTTTTTGGACACAGTAGTATCTCCCTTCAGAAGCGGAAAACATTTACACTTCCCTGTTTAACAATTTGCTGTATAATGCACATTGGAAAACAGCAGGAAAACAACAGGCTCAATCTATAGCTAAAAAAATATAAAGACAGCCAATCCGGCGAATCTTCGCTCGATATGTCTCCTTCCGAACATCAGTAAAGTATTTGAAAAAGTGAGCATGAAAGCCCTGACTAAGTGGGTTGAGGACAAAAATATGATCCGGGATAACCAATTTGGTTCCCGAGCGGGGCATGAAACAATGCCTGACGCGTCCAAGCTGGTATCGGATATCCAATTCAACAAAGGCAAGGCACAGTGCACAGGTGCCTGCGTGATTGGCTTGGAGAATCTTTGACACCGAACGGTTGCATGGGATCTTTAACAAGTTCTACGGGTTGAACAAAAGCACCCATAGTTTATTGGGAAGAGAGGAATGATAATATTAAGCGTCATTGCGAAGATTGGAAAATTAAGATCAACTTCCAAAAGCCCGAAACCATACTTTTAGGATGCCATTGTCAGGGGCCTCTAGGGATTCTAGAAAGAATTACTGAAGGTTCTATAGCGTTGGACAAAACAGGCAACCACAGGCGAATCGAAGTATTGTCAGACAAACAAAAGTATAGATACTTCTCTGGCCAGATCCAAATCGTCCTTTGACTTGACAAAGAGACTTTTTCACAGCAGTCAACTCGATGTCGCGGCAAAAGTGATCTCCTGTATGGCCCTTATTGCTATGTAGCCCGAGTATAGTCACGGACTCCATTTATACTTGTTCCAAGCAAGACTTAAAAACTACACTTTATGCTAGGCTAAACTAATAGGTGAGGATGAATGATTTTAGATAAGATAAAATTGAAGGGCATTTTTAAGAGTGTATCCGTTGCAGTTGTTATTAAGTTGTCGATTGAAGGCGATATGATTAAGGTGGAAGATTGTATTTATCTGTGCAAAATGATCGCGTTGTGCGAAACGAATAAATCTGCGATGGACGGCCTTCATTCGCTGGATTTAGACCTCGTATTTAAGGGTCTAGACTTGGGAAGCGTATTCAAGGAGGAGTCTAACAAAGGTGACGCAGAGGGATATTGTAACATAGGGGTGGGAGAATTTCTTGGACCATTGTTTACAGTTGGCTCTAATTTCAGGAACCGGTTTGTTGAAGATCAAGTAGGCTCTGGAAAGATGCTTACATGTTTGTGTGAAGGCCTGATATGTAATTGCTGATATTGAGCTGCAAGACATTTTCTTTACACCACATTCAAAACCTGGTTAGATGGTCAGTTCGACATCAATTATTATGAAGATAAAAATCATTGGACCAACGTGACTACCTTCAGCGACTCCTAAGGAAGCTATAAATGGATTGGATTTGGAAGATCTTAAAAGGACGACGTATTGACAGTCGTCCAAGTAGGACTTGCTCCACGCGGTAAAGCCTGTTGAGAACCCAATAGCTTTAAGGTTGTATGATACTGTGCGAGATTTTGTCAAAAGCCTTGCTGAAGTAGGTGGCTACAACATCAACTTTTTTATCTCCTTCCAAGTTGGAGAAACGAATACTATTATATTGGCGCTTTCTGACCTACACCTTAGAAATTCTCGTTGGATCAAAGATGTGATGGATTTGCAATGAAAAAACATAGTGTCGTAAATGATGCTCTTAAAGTGCGAGTAGAGAGACTTTGGCAATTGATTTGTTGTCCGATACATCGTTCTTATGACCTTTCTTGTAGATGGAGATAATATGCGAGCTTTTCCAGAGTTTTGGAAAAACTCTTTGAGAAATAGAAAGTTTGAAATGTGTGTTAAGTGGAATCTGACGCATTTTTGAGCACTATGGCGGGCAAATGGTCGGAGAGTAATCATTGCTTGGGTGTTTACGATTTGGTAGAGAGAAAAATCAGAGTCAGATCAAGATTTGATATATGCTTGCCACAATTAGTTTCTTTTCTTTCGAAGTGTTCTGTATTATACTACGGTAATGAGTAGGAATTGCGTTCTCCTGTGGCAAGTATGGGTCTGATTGATTGATACATTCGAGAATTTCGTAGTAGAAAGCTGAGAGAGCATCATCAATAGTGACGTGTCTGCTTGTGACATTAAGATTGCTAAAATTGACGTTTCTGACGGGGCAGCTTAATTTTCGGAAAATGAAAGCTCTTAATGCCCTCGGAGTGCATAGGTCTCAGCAAATTCTCGTATGAGAAGGAAGAGGTGGGTGACAACGATGCTCTGAAGACAAGAGAAGAGCGCTCTCGGAAACAACAGAGTTGTGGCCATCAGTGTAGAAAATGAGGTTAAGTGGTCCATTTAATTTGTTTGTCACACCACTGATTTGGAAAAGGACAGAATCGGTCAGACAAACAGAAAAAATGATCTTATTCTCCGATGCGATATTAATTGCGATAAAGTGAGACTCGTCATCTCATTTGGCCCATTGCAAATGTGGGACATTAAAGTCTCCCAAGATTATAACTTTGTTGAATGGTTTCTTAGTACCGAGAAGAGAGGCAATAGTATCTACGACAAGTTGGTATCGTTGGAATTCTTATGAAGAAAATACGTAAAGAAGAGAATGTAGTTGTTGCGGGAAGCTCAATCCATAAGACTCTACTGAAATCTTCTTTTTTGCATTCTAACATTTGCTGCTTCATTTCAGCTCATCGTGGCTGAATATAAAGGTCGTAGAACATGGGTTTTTGAACAGAAAGTCGTCGAAATAGTTTAACAAGTCTCATTTCGAGTTCATTTTGATCT
Source organism: Orthonevra nobilis (assembly GCA_963555765.1). NCBI lineage: Eukaryota > Metazoa > Arthropoda > Insecta > Diptera > Syrphidae > Orthonevra > Orthonevra nobilis. The sequence goes on along the minus strand of OY743224.1, from coordinate 79,722,287 downwards.
TTCGTCTACTTAACTTGCCTCAGCCAGGATACGCTTCTAATGCTCAGCATTAGATCTATACCAACCTGATCGTGATTTATAATCAAACACTTCCGAATTAAGTGTGTTTTTCAATGGCAAAGGAACGTAGTCTTTATTTTACAACCACATGGTTCTAAGAACATTAGTTTTTGCACAGCAACTCCTTCAAATAGTTTTACAAGTCTCATTTCGATTTCTGTTCGGTCCTTCGTCTACTTCACTTGTCGTAGCACGTATCGGCTTCCCGTGCTCAATCTAAAATCTATTCCATCCTGACCGTGATTTATACTCAATACTTCCGAATTGAGCAGATTGTTCAATGATAGGGAAACGTAGCCTTCCTTTCAATTGATTCAATTGATAGGTCCCAGGTTCGATTCCTAGAGTAGTAGTCTAGTTTTTCGAATCTGGTCCAGTCACCATTTGCCATTGGGATCAAGTTAATGGCACTATCACTGGGTTGGTCGACCAGTGATAGTAGTCTGACTAGTGGGTGGCGTTGTTGTATCGGCTTAGTTCCTAATTCGTGCTTTCCTATGCTGTGAAGGCATAACACTGACAGGTGTCTAAGCTAAATATTTCAAACTTTCAAAGTTGTCGAATGTCGAACAAAAATCCTGTGAATTAGGTTAAAGTCAATAGGTCAATATCAAAAATCCTCCGTCCCGTTTCGGGCTCCACCCACGGAAGTGAGTTGAAACCAATTACACTTGAGTTTCTCAAATCACTTCACAATCTTTCATTCTTCTCCTAATTCTTCCGCTCGCTCTGTGCTACACGCATTATAAGAGTCTTAATATCCTCTTGAAGAGCGAGCAAATAATTAAAAAATTAACTTCACTCTACAATGTGTGGTCGTTAAAATAGATATAACAGACAACCGTTTAGATTTGACAACTGTTTTGAAATTAGGAGTTCTAAACAAGTATTGGTACAACAAATGCATATAATAAAATATAATGAGTTTAAAAATATTAAAAGAATTATAAGAACGACCAAGAGCCGTTTTTCACACATTTTAAGACTGCAGTGCACCAAGTTTATTTATGGTATTATTATGTGTGAAAACCAGTGCTTTCATTTCCTACTTCAAAACAGATATGTATAGACTATTAGGTTTTTAAAAAATATACAAAAGTAAATGAACAACTTATTAATTTTGTATAATTATCATTTTATTTGGCTTCCTCCATTTTTAAGTCTCTAAAATGTAATCCTTTTTTGTTTAATCTTAGCTACTCGGAAGAACAGGACGCTCATTACTACCACAATACTAGAACGAAACATTCACAGTGGGATCATCCTTTGGACGCTGTATATCGTGATTTGGCAGAACAGGCTCGTCAAAAGCAAACATCGTTAGTAGTAACAACAGTTATTGACCACTCCGATGACACTTCACAATTAGACTCAGGTATACGGAGCCTCCAATGCTATGAGGATATGGATTCAAACAATATGAAAGAAATGCCTTCACCGATGAACAAAAGCTCTGGCGGAACAAGTGGTTTTAGCGGGGGTGTAAATCGTTTTCTTGAGTCCCGAACAAGGAGTTTTCCCATTGGATCGAATTTTCCCACAGTAAAGATGTCCCGCTTCGAAGTAACAAAGACAAACCCACAAATTGGACTAGCCATGAAATTGAATAGTAGCGATGGACTGTCACAGTCCCAGAACTACCCGATCACACCCAGCATCGATGGACATGAACTAAAGAGCGAATTTACAATATTAGGAATGGGAGCCATGTTTTTAAAATCAAACGCAAGAAAGAACTTTGAGTTGCATAGCTTAGTAGAAACAAAGAAAAGAGACAACGCGGTAGGACTGTTTGCGGAAATCGTTAACACCGGCGTTAAGGGCATTCTTAGGGACTCTAGTTTGACAGACATGCGTCGAAGGACAGAAAGCTTTGAAAATGACGGGACTGAAGATAAAAAAAGTGTTCGCTTTAATTTGGATGAAGTAAAAACAAGATCAAATAACTCGCCAGAGGAAGAACCAAGCAGCTTGAGAAGATTGACACAAAGTCCTGAAATTTCTCTAATGTCAGATGAAGAGTACAACTGGGACAGTAATAATGATGAAGAAAATGGTGACAACTTTGATAATGTTGAGAAACATGTTAAGGAAATCCAAGTGACCCCAGTGCCAAAACTGGCGAAATTATCAGTGTTAAATGCACCAACGTTTTCCGTTGATCTGTTCGATAAAGACAAGAGTCGACTGAGTGATACCACTCGATCTCTTAGTGTTGAAAGTCAGCCTTCGTCTGCTGTGTCCTATTTGGATAAATTGAAAGAGACATCCCATGTTAAACCGCTCTACGAGGACACTGATTCGGACTCCAAATCTAGTTCAGTCAGGAGCTTAATAAATAAATCAGAGCAAGAACTCGAAAGCATACCCTTTGATTTGGACGAACTAGACAAAAAACATGAACGTGATGTTGAAGAACTAGAGAGTAAAATAAAAGGAGGTGCCATACCAAAGGTTCCCCTATTTCCAGTTAAACTAGAATCAAATGGAAGGCTAGGCAATATATCGAAAGAGATTGATAAGGATATTGAAAATAAAATTGAGAACTATCGCCAACATAAGCAGGTCGAAAAAATGGATATGCTTCGCAAAGAAAAGAAACGCTTTGATGACAAACTCCAACATGATATCGAAGATCTAATCAAGGAGCATGAAGTAAAGCTCAAAAGCCTGCGACATGAACATGATTTGAGACTAACTTCAGCTCAACATCAACTGGAGGATGATTTCGAAAAACGTCTGGAAGAGTTCCGTACTGAAATGGAGGTGGATCTGGACATCCGAAGAAAAGCAGTTGTTGATGAGCATAAAACCCACATGAACACTCTTCAGAAAAACCACTCTGAGATCCTCCAGGATCTCGAAAGAGATTTAAAGAGTGAGGAGGAGATATTGAAGAGAGAACATGTGTTGAAGCTCTCTGTCATGCGTGACAAACTTACGCACGAAATGGAAGTTGAACGACAACGAATGCGAGACGCTGGCGAAGATCGTCTTTATGAAAAGGTTCGTTGCGAAAAGCGTTTATTGGAAGATAAATACCGCTGTTTAAAGGAAAAGTATGTTAGACTGAAGACCGACGTGAAATTGTCCTTAGAACGGCGAAATCGTCGTCGTGAACAACAAGCTGCCCTTAACCAACAAAGTTTAAACAACACCACAACCGGTTCGGAAACAGAACGATCTCTGTCAAATAAACCCTCAATTGGTAATAGTGAGAATCGAAGTCTTTCACTGTCCGCTTCTGGAGTAAAGCCGCCAGTACCTCCAAAGACTCACTTGCTCCGAGAAAAATCAGGCGATCGGCAACAATCAAGAAAGCCTGGCATAACTTCGAAGTATATCAAACATTTGCAAATTCATGATGACACTACTTCGATAAGTCAGTCCGATACAACAATCTCCAATAACTATTCAAAGGGGCGGTATTTACCGGCTCCAGTAGTAAGCGACAATGGAAACTCTGACTCTGAGGCCTTCCAAAACAATCAGGAGAATAATAACAACACTCGTGGAATCAGTACTCAGCGCAAGAAAATCTTTTCACGCATGAAGTCTGCCTCAACCTCTCGACTTAATTCGGATAACTTCAAAGCAGATCGGCCTTGCACACCCGTAGAAAATCTGCGCAATCAACTACAGAAATTGGAGGATCTTGAGGATCAATTTCCAGACAATACGCTTGATGTAACATATCATTTACGATACCCCTTCTCTGATGTTTCAAACGATCACGCCGGCACAAGTTCAGCTGAGTTAGAATTCTTTAAGCATCGTATTCATTTAGAGCGGGATTCAGTGCGTCGTGCTAAGGAATCCTTGCGAACTCAAAGGACGAATTTCAGAGAACGACAAAGAGAAATCAAACAACATCACAAAACTAATGCTACAAGACATTCATTAGATCAACTGATTCAAGAAGAAAAGGAATTAACTGAAATGGAGGTAACCTTACACCGGACTAGGGCTTTATTGGGCGAGAAAGTCATTCGGCTGAGGCATCTTGAACAATCCCTGCAAAGAATTTATGAGAAGGAAAAACCAACGGATTTGCTAGCTGTGGAGAACAAAGAAGATGCAACTTTGAGTGACTTATCATCTCATTCAAGCTCAGGATTTAGTAGCACTGATTTTGCAAGTGTTGACACGCACAATTTGAGTCGACGCAAGGAGACGTATGAAGAGTCTTCAGAATGTATTCAGAATTTAGAGATCTTAAATTTGGAAATTCGAGAGATCTTGGATATTCTTAGCAAGCAACAAGTGCATGGTAAGTAGAGGTTTTGTTCAGATCCTTTGAATTACTTATTTATGATTTTTTTTAGGTGCATCAATTTCTCTTAGCAGCCCGCAGAACGACTTAAATTGGGCTAGCCTTCTTTTAACGCCTGGCGGTGAAACTGGCATCTCGAACGGCTCATCGCTCCACGCTCCTCAATCCATTCCAACCTTGGCTGATCGGTTTGAAACGTATCGTCAATTGGCCACTGGTCGTATGGGTGGTGCAATACTTGCCGCAAACACAATCGTATCACAAAGTCCTCGAGCTGTTAATTATACAACAAGTCTCGTAGAACGTACACGTGACTTGCGCAATTGGTTACGTCAGGCTAAAAACGAGCATGAAATACTGACCGGAGGCGCGGCCTCTTCTGTTGCAACATCGACAGCCGCTGCAGCTACAGCTAGTGCTGGACAACCAGGCAGTGGCGGGCATCCGCATACGAACCTCTAATTAAAAAAGTTATTATGCTGCTTCATTAAGACGTCAGCCACTGGTTAAAACCAATACTTATTTTTCTTAATACTAGATGTTGAACTCTTCGTAAAGGCTGCCTTACTTTTGAGTGGTACCACATAATTCTCATGTAATTAATTCCAGAGTTGTTCAATTCATTTGGAACAACTTGTTCATAATAACAGAATTGCTACAGGCGTCCCACTTCCCAAATTAATTCACGCAACAATGTATGGAAATAAAAAACAACAATTATATATAAAAATGGATGAACCATCAAATTAAATAGATTAATGAGATTGAAATTAGCGCCAAACAGTAATAAATTATAGATATCTTTACGTGTTTTGTTTGAAATTAATGAAAAATTTGCTAATTGCTAGTATGATTCTATGATTATGTTCACAAGAATTGCTTAACAAATTCTTTAGAAGCATCATTTAAAAAAGTGCAGTTTTATTTCCAAAAAAAAAAAAACGTTTTAAATTTAACTGATATATTTTTACAGTGAGGGGCTTAAAATCCCCAAATTTGGTGCGATAAATTCAGAAGACTTGTGAACGTTATGTGTCACCTCTGCTTAGATTTTAATTTTTTTAGTTTTACATGTTTACATGTCTACTACTTTCAAAACCTCTTTTTTTTGTGTTCTGTTTAGAAGAGCGTGAATCTTTGGCCTTTGAAAACTTTATTTAAGCTTTCTTTTCAAATTGGAGTTAGGTGGAGATAACCCTTTAAAATGATCTCAAATCTGCACACAGCTTATGTGCTAATGGCGAATTTCCAATATCATTATATCAAAGGAAGTAGAGAGAGTCCGGCGTTTTCGTCTTCTGGCATTATTATTAAAAGTCCATAGTGAGTGTAAACGGACTAAAGTATCATTTTACTCTCCTAATGTACCATAACTTTACAGTGGTACTATATACGTTTTTGGCAAACAATTGTTTATTGTTTATTGTAAATTGTCGTAATAAGTGAAGATAAATATATGAAAACGGTTCAAAACCCTGCCAAATATAAAATAGATTTAATAAAGTGAATTATTCGTTGACTCTGTTATGCAAACCAATATTGATTCTATATAGTATTTTCAGTGAAAATGAATTGTGCAATAACAATATGAAACATAACTTTAAATTTTAATTTTAAACGACTCCTGTGAAAAATATATTGAGTTCATTTTAAATGACTTACATTCATGATTTGGATTCATTCAAACTGAAAACGTAAACCACAAATAAATTTCAGATTAACATAAATTTATCAATGTTAGGACATTTAACAAAATAATGGAAAAATAAATAGAAAACAAAATATTAAAAATGTGTTATGTTGTGATACAAACGATTAAATTGTTTTCTTAAAATATATTTCAGTAAAACAGAGAAGTAAGATTAACGACAAAGGTATAAACTCTTCTGTATAATCAGTAAATGAAGATATACATACATATATCATATAAAATTTTTAAATATGACATACCGATTTAATTGATGTGAATCAGAAAAAACTTAATATGTAGGGGGCCTGAAATGAAAAATTGGTTTGGGTGCGATAAGACCTGCCCATACCAATCATCGATGGCTTTAGTTTAATTTTTAGGTTTGCTCAAGGAATCGAAATGTCAAACACACTTTGCTATTTGACAGTTGACACTTACACGGTCGATCAGTAAAAAAAATTTTTTCATCGGATGTTTAGTTTTTGTCTGGCGTCTGTTGAAAAACGGAAAATCAAAACGAACATTTACGTCATATTTTGCTTTTTTATTTCCGGAAAGGAAAAAACGCATCGCAAACTCACAAAAAGTTATGTGCTGTTTATGGTGACGAAGCTTTAAAAGAACGGCAGTGTCAAAATTGGTTTGCCAGATTTCGTTCTGGTGATTTTTCACTCAAAGATGAAAAACGCTTTGGTGGTCCAGTTGAATTTGAAGTTGATGACGACCAAATCAAACAGGGAAGCTTCATGTATCACATGCATGCATTAAAAATCGCTCAAAACAACTTTGCTATGAACGAAAACTCGATATATGGGTTCCTTATGAACTGAAAGAAAATCATTTAACACAACGCATTAACATATGCGATTTGTAAAAGACACGTAATGAAAATGATCCATTTTTAAAACGGTTGATAACTGGTGATGAAAGATGGGTTGTTTACAACAATGTCAATCGTTTAAGATCGTGGAGCAAGCCAGGTGAACCAGCTCAAACAACATCAACAGCTGATATTCATCAAAAGAAAGTTATGTTATCAGTTTAATGGAATTACAAAGGAATTGTCTACTTTGAACTTTTACCACACAACCGAACGATCAATGATGTCAATTTGTCGAATTGACAAATCGAAAAGGTGTTGTATTCCATCATGACAATGCAAGGCCACAAACATATTTGCTGTAACGTGAAGCTCATCAAGATAGAGCTCGTTTTTTTCTCCTAAATGCAATAGATGCTGCGACCGTTGGCACGGCTTGAAAATGTTGTGTACGATATTAGACCGTTTGTGGGCAAAGAGTATAAAGTCCTGAATCCATTCATAGACGCCAATGGAATTTTACGAGTGGGAGGGAGGACACGCCATTTTATCAACTGACCAGAGACATCCAATGATTTTGTCATCATCGCATCCGCTGACAAAATTGATCATCAATAAAGCTCACATCGATACACTTCACGGTGGAGTGAAACTGACGTTAAATCATATTCGGAGGAAATTTTGGATCATCCGAGGAACCAATACTGTCAAGGCCTTAATAAATCAATGCGTTAGATGTTTCCGATTTAAGGTTAAAGAATCAAATCAACTCATGGGACAACTTCCGGAAGCACGAGTAAGGTTTTCACGTCCATTTACGCATTGTGGAATAGACTTCGCAGGCCCAGTCAATATACGATGTTCACAAATTCGAGGTATGAAGTCGCACAAGGCTTACATAGCGTTATTTGTCTGCATGGCGACAAAGGAAGTACACATTGAACTGAAAAGAACGGCAGTGTCAAAATTGGTTTGCCAGATTTCGTTCTGGTGATTTTTCACTCAAAGATGAAAAACGCTTTGGTGGTCCAGTTGAATTTGAAGTTGATGACGACCAAATCAAACAGGGAAGCTTCATGTATCACATGCATGCATTAAAAATCGCTCAAAACAACTTTGCTATGAACGAAAACTCGATATATGGGTTCCTTATGAACTGAAAGAAAATCATTTAACACAACGCATTAACATATGCGATTTGTAAAAGACACGTAATGAAAATGATCCATTTTTAAAACGGTTGATAACTGGTGATGAAAGATGGGTTGTTTACAACAATGTCAATCGTTTAAGATCGTGGAGCAAGCCAGGTGAACCAGCTCAAACAACATCAACAGCTGATATTCATCAAAAGAAAGTTATGTTATCAGTTTAATGGAATTACAAAGGAATTGTCTACTTTGAACTTTTACCACACAACCGAACGATCAATGATGTCAATTTGTCGAATTGACAAATCGAAAAGGTGTTGTATTCCATCATGACAATGCAAGGCCACAAACATATTTGCTGTAACGTGAAGCTCATCAAGATGGAGCTCGTTTTTTTCTCCTAAATGCAATAGATGCTGCGACCGTTGGCACGGCTTGAAAATGTTGTGTACGATATTAGACCGTTTGTGGGCAAAGAGTATAAAGTTCTTGAGCTTCACATTGAAGCTGATACGACCTCACAAGAAGGGGTCAGAAGAGAGCCAACCAGCTAGAGCACTTAAACAATTGTAAGACCAGGCAATTACGGCATTTCAAGGAAAAAATTAAGGACCAACGACGCAAAATCTTAGCCACCCTTTTGTAGGCACATAGTAGCACACAGGCATTCTTCCTTGAGCATCCAACTCCACGAAAAGATAAGATGCGTCAAATTAAGAGTTCCAAAAATCGATTCCATTACTTAAATACCCTAGGAATTTTGATGACTATCAGTGAGTCAGTGACGAAATCAGGGTTTTTTAGATATCATTAAAATCTTTAGTATATGAGCTATGCAATTACAACTTTATATGTTTAATAAGCTATTGACAACAATCCAAAAAAAATTTTGTTGATCTGGAATAATCCAAACCCAAGTTATAAGGGTTCAAAAAAATGACGAAGCTCGTCGAGAAAAGGTAGGTAGTGCCATTGAGCTCGTCTCAAAACTTTTGCTGAGCTATGACTGAAACGCCACTTACAAATTATTACTATTACTATTGCTATTCTAGTAAAAACAAGAACTTCCTGGTGGGAAGTTAAAAAGTCCAAAAAGTTGTTTTGTAATGAGCGAAAGGGGAATTGTTCTGCAGACTTAATTTTTTTTGCAGAAATTAATTTGTTGCTTCGATATTAACATTGTGAAAGACCGCATAGGTCAACTCCTTCTCCAATTTATTTTTGAAATTATTTCTATGACCTCGTATGATGCACTTTCAACAAATTCGTTAGATTGCTTTATTTGAAAAAAACTTGCGCAAACTTTTAATTTTTATTTTTTATTTAGTGCAACTCAGCATATTTTGTGTGTAAATAGAGCCAACCGTTTATTATTCATAAATCTTCCCCCCAGCAGCAGTAAGGGGACTAATCAAATACAAACATTTGGGGGTTCAACCAAAGCATACGATCTGATATACAGGCGTTCTTGGGGCTAACTCCAAGGCAGCGTTTTTAAGGCTGAGACACTAAAATTACTCAGATATCATAAAACAAAAAACAAACAAACAACGAAATAATTTGATTCCGTGTGAACTGCGACGATAGAGAATCTAGTGGACAGTTAACGAGAAATAGGAAGTGCTATCGAGGGACCACTCCGAAATTTCAAAAAAGCTCCCAAACTAAGTGTTGAATGAATCAACAAAAATTCTCGCAATTTATTGCAAGTTTGCATTTTAATCACAAGTTTCATATTTTTCCCTTTTTATTATAATTTGTTAACGTTAGCATAATTTTGTTTATTTGTTTGCTGTTGTTTTCTGTAATTCTGCATTTTTTGATAACGCATGCACCTTTTTGTATTTTTTTGCCATCTGCACTTTTCTGTTTAAGTAAGCACTTATTTTTGTATAAATAGAGCCGAAATAAATTATTTTGTACACAGTTAGTAACCAATCGAACCAAGCCTTTTCTTGTTTACCTAATGTGAGGCTGTATTAGGCGATTGGAAAAAAAGCTAAGTAGTAGAATTCTACATATGGTCCTTCGAACCGGATTAGGCTGAAAGTGTTGAACAAATTATATATTTTTTACGAGACCAAGGAAAGACAAAAATTAACATTTATTGTGTGAAAATATTTCAAAAACTGCAATGAGTGAATTCGAGGACGTCGCGCTTTCACAAGCCCGACTAAGTGAAGAAGTGCATCGGTTGTGGACCAATTTTAAAAAGGATGGAGAGTCACGATACTCTGTGGAGTATTTCATAACTCGATTAGAGAAGTTGGAGCAGCACTGGGTTGACTTCCAACTAAATAACGGGTATTTGGAAAACTTAAAGAAAGCAAACCCGCATCATGACTTCTTCACAAAGAAGTATTTCAGTCAGTTTGAGTCAAGGTATCCTGACATTAAGGGTACTTTGAAGGCGAAATTGGATGAGTTAAGAAGGAAGAAACATGCCGACATTCCAGCTCCCGTCAGTTCAATTACAACTGCGCCAGGACAACTACCTTCAGCTGCGATGAAGCCACAGTCATCAAGGAGCACATCATTAGAAAGAACGGAGGAGCCGTCTGAGAAGATGAAACGCCCAGCAAGGTTTACCAGGTTGAACATCGTCAAGTCCAAATTCATACGCGTAATTGACAGCTTGGATTTGAGTCAAAATGCAGTTTACCTCAGATTCAAGCTGAGTCAATTACAGGAATGCTGGACAAGGCTACAAACAGTGAATGAAGAAATTATGTTATGATTGGAAGAAGCTCACTACGATCAGGAGTACGTGTCCAGCAATGAATTTATAGATTTGGAGCAGATGTACCAAGATGCATGTATTCAAATCAAAGAGGCAGAACAGCTGCAACACCAAACGGAGGAGGTAGCTCCACAACCAGGAACACATCGGGAAATCAAACTCCCACCCATAAGCATACCAACATTTAGTGGAAGGTATGAAGAGTGGACACAGTTTTGGGAACTATTCGATCGTATTCAATATCTGAAATGCAATCTGATCGGAGAAGCAGCAAGGATTGTCAGTCATTTATCACCTACGTCAAGCAATTATGCAACAGCTATAGAATTGCTAACGAAACGGTTTCAAAATCCTGCAGCGTTGGTCAACAACTACATTCAAAAATTGCTGGGTTTGAAATCAGTTCGAAGTGAAAATGCGTTCGATTTAAAAACAATGATGGATACATCAAAAGAAATCCTGTATGGTATCAAAGACTTGGGGGTTGATGTCAATTCATGGGATCCATTAGTGATTCAGTTGTTATATCCAAAACTCGACCACGAATCAAGAAAATTGTATCAGCAATCGAAAGGAACGTCAAAAGAAATTCCAAAGTTAAGTGAATTTTTTAACTTTATCGAAGGCAGATTCCGAGGATTGGAGAACAGTCGCGAACTTAACCGAGAACACCAGCCACAAGTGTCAAAACCAGCATCCACAAGGAACCATTTGACTAGTCACACACTCGAAATGCGTTTTGTGTAGCGAGTCTCATCAATTGTATAATTGCAAAAGATTTCTAAGTATGAAGCCAAGAAACCGATTGGAGGTAACCCAGAAGTCGAAGCTGTGTTTCAACTGTTTGCGAGACGGACATGCAGCAAGAGAATGCCCATCAAAAAGGGTTGCAGGGTATGCACACAACAACATAATTCGTACCTGGTATAGAGAATCCTGCTGACTTTCCGTCTAGAGGGTCATTTGGAGATACCCTCACTGAGAATTCTACATGGTGGCATGGTCCAGAATGATTGAAGAAAGACGAACAATATTGGCCAGTTGACAAGGTTATGATTGAAGTGCATGATATGCCTGAAATCCGGAAGTCTTGCGCGTGCATAGGTACTCGTATACAACCCCACAATCCTCCAGGAAATGACATCACTTACGCCTTTTCATCATTCTTGAAACTCCAACGTGTGAGCGCAATCTGTCTTTGGTTTAAAAACAATTGCAGGAAGAGCAAGAGAGGAGAACCAAGGCTACATGGCATTTTCACGGTAGAGGAACTCGTGGAAGCTGAAAAAGCACTAGTAAGGGGTGCTCAACGAATGTTTGCCGAGGATATGCATAACCTGAGAATAAACAAATCACTGAGATGAACCAGCAAGATATCTTCACTGAATCCATTCATAGACGCCAATGGAATTTTACGAGTGGGAGGGAGGACACGCCATTTTATCAACTGACCAGAGACATCCAATGATTTTGTCATCATCGCATCCGCTGACAAAATTGATCATCAATAAAGCTCACATCGATACACTTCACGGTGGAGTGAAACTGACGTTAAATCATATTCGGAGGAAATTTTGGATCATCCGAGGAACCAATACTGTCAAGGCCTTAATAAATCAATGCGTTAGATGTTTCCGATTTAAGGTTTAAGAATCAAATCAACTCATGGGACAACTTCCGGAAGCACGAGTAAGGTTTTCACGTCCATTTACGCATTGTGGAATAGACTTCGCAGGCCCAGTCAATATACGATGTTCACAAATTCGAGGTATGAAGTCGCACAAGGCTTACATAGCGTTATTTGTCTGCATGGCGACAAAGGCAGTACACATTGAACTGACTTCCGATTTAACAACAGATGGATTCATGGCAGCATTGCGACGAATGATCAGTAGGAGAGGATCAGTACATCACCTGTATACCGACAACGGAACAAATTTTGTTGGAGCAATAAACGTGATTAATGCATTACAAGCTCCACTTACTGATAACGGAATTCAGTGGCACTTCATCCCCCGTGGAGCTCCGCACTTTGGTGGACTCTGGGAAGCTGGGGTCAAGTCAGTCAAATACCATTTGAATCGCATCATAGGTGAACAAAAATTGACATATAGTTCTGGTGCAAATGGAAGGATGTTTGAATTCGAGACCACTCTGCCCATTAACAGACAACATTGAAGATCTCGATGCACTTACACCAGGTCACTTCATTATTGGATCGCCATTGATAGCACCACGGCATGATGTCATACTAGATCTCGCAGAGAGTAGTTTAAAAAGGTGGAAGTTCATTCAAAAACTCAAACAAGATATGTGCAACCGTTGGTACGAGGATTACATTGCTAAAACTCAACAACGAAATAAGTGGAAGCAAGCGAAAACCAACTTTAAGATTGGACAAATCGTCTTGCTGAAAAATGAGCTTAAGACACCATCGAAGTGGCCTTTCGGTAAAATAGTTGAAGTACACAGCGGAGTAGATGACCTTGCCAGAGTTCTGACAATCAAAACAGAAAAAGGCACAGTCAAGCGACCAATAACCAAGGTATGTTTGCTGCCAATAGAAGACAATATCGAAAATCCCGAAGACGTCAGAGTTCAACCATGGAAAACACCCTCAAAGCAATCACTAGGAAGGCCCGGAAGGAATCTGAAAGATAAAAAGCAGAAGTCACCCACTCCGTTAGCAAATTTCTTCATCGCACTTGTGACTCTGTCGCTGCTTGCACTCGTTATGCCGGGATCGTCAAAATATACAATCACCCATCCGGACATTGGATTGTTCGTGGAACAAATTGGAACTGCCAAAATTCAACGAGGAGTGTTACGCACGAGCATTCGATTTCCTATAGAAGACATTTTACGTGATCAAGGTAACATAAACAAGACCAGAGATCAATTAATTAAATTATGCAACAAAGCGAAATCAGTGACAAAGGAGAGTCAGTGCGATGAATTATGTCATCACATGGAAGAAGAGTGGAACAATGTGTTCTCAATTTTTAACAGACTTCAAATAACACCACTACTAGGAACTGTTCTCAACTCATTATTCGGAGTCAACGATGAAGTATACCATGACATCGAAGACCTGGACAGTAATCAGAAGGAACTGATCAAAAAAACGAAAACTAACACCAAGATCATGCTGTCTACAATCGCCAGTGTAAATGAGACAGAAGCAAGAATCAGTAAAAACATCAACAATTTTATAAAGAAGCTGAATGCTGGTCTGGAAGAGATAAATAGGATGGAATCTTGGTACAAGTTGGTTGACGAAAACAAGATAAATCTACATGTGACGAACGCCTATCTGATTGCACTAAGTTACATGCGAGAGATTGAAATAAAATATAACAAACTGTTAAATGCGTATCTGAAACGCAGTCACTTGTTTGAATTCTTGTCGCACAAGAGCGTAGACGCAATCACCAGTAAATAGGCATAGTTCAAGTGACGCCAGACTGCGTAATACAATCAAAATTCGTCCGATTGGAGGCAAAATTGTTTGAGGAAACGAAAGTAGTACTGCACTTTACCAAATCAATCGCTACCATTAACACATCGGTATCAGCTCAGGATCCAGTTTATTTTACAAATGAAGCCGTCATCCCACTTAATAAGGATCTAATGAAAATGTCAATATTCAACCATCGAGAGGCATTGGAAGCGCTCAACCGGATACATGAACACAACTGGAAGACCACCAAAAAACACCAGTATTGGTCAATTGGAGGTTGCTCATTTTTTGCAGTCGTTGTGATTATAATCTGTATATTGGCTGTGGTACTCAGTCACCGAAGAATTAATCACTCGGCCAACATTGAGTTGAAAGAGCTTAGGAAGACACCGGAAAAACGTTTGACATTACTTGGCAATCATCGCCGGAGGTGGCAAAATGTTGAATGAATCAACAAAAATTCTCGCAATTTATTGCAAGTTTGCAATTTTCATCACAAGTTTCATATTTTTCCCTTTTTATTATAATTTGTTAACGTTAGCATAATTTTGTTTATTTGTTTGCTGTTGTTTTCTGTAATTCTGCATTTTTTGATAGCGCATGCACCATTTTGTATTTTTTTGCCATCTGCACTTTTCTGTTTAAGTAAGCACTTATTTTTGTATGAATAGAGCCGAAATAAATTATTTTGCACACAGTTAGTAACCAATCGAACCAAGCCTTTTCTTGTTTACCTAATGTGAGGCTGCATAAGGCGATTGGAAAAATATCTAAGTAGTAGAATTCTACACTAAGAAAAACAGCAGATTACCTTACAAAGCAACGACAAATATTAAGAGCACATTGGGAAAAATTAAATGTCAACGATGCGATAATAGCTGAATTTTATAAAAACACACCTCACCCATACCTGGAAAAAAATTATTTCGACCAGATCAACAAATTTTACGAGTCAATGTTAAAATTGTTAGAAGAGGCCCGTGAAGCGCTCGAAGAATCCAAATCGGACAATGGGGATCAACAAGGGACACCTTCATTTTGAAATAAGCTGTTTTTTTAGTATTTAAGCAAGTGCAATCGAAATATTCATATTGACTTCAAGTGTTTGAATTAAAGCTAGACTGCCCCCACCAGTGGTAAGGAGTCTAAGAAATATTAATCAGCAACATATTTATCATCATTTAATGGTCCTTCGAAAACAACAAAATTAAGAACAGCAGACCTATTATTAACTAGCGTTACCGAGGCTACTGACATTGGTAAAATTTAAGTGCAGTATTTGAGTATTGTTATCAGCGTTGCCAGGGCTAAGACACTGGTAGTGAAGTGAAAAATTAAGAAGGTGGTACTCGTTTGGCGAGATTCACCCTTCTGAATGCCTCCAGTAAACGTTCCCCATTTGAGAAACAATTTTTGCTGATTCCTTCGATGAGGTATTCCAAAAGCTTGTCTTCTTGAATTTTAGCCTTATTGGAAGAATCACTTCAGCGTGGTAATATTCGAGGAATGATCCGTTGAATGTCCACTTCCTCGTTTCAAACAGCCTTTTCATCATCAGCCGATTAGTCCTTTCTTGAATGTTGCGGTCACTTGGCACCGACATCATGTCCACCTTGCTATGGAAACATCTCAACCCCGTCAAAACGCTGTTCAGTTGTTGTTTTCAAAATTTTCTCTGGCATCAGCGAAGTCAGGTACTAGATCTTTAACTATTAAAAATTTCAGCACATTCTTTCCATTTGCATCATGTCTTACTGTGTTTCTCTTCATAAGCTCGCTTCATAACATCATTTTCCCTTCTTAGTAATTTATTTTCTAGCTTCTGTATGTTGATTTCGCGGTACGTCAATTCGATTTTTCTCTTCATTATTGCCATCTCTTTATTTTCAGCTTCATTGGTCTTACCACTCAAAGACTTTTCATTCCTTTTGTACTTCTCTCGTCGTTCCGCTCCCCGTGATCATTCTGTCGCACATTGTTCCGATCATCCACTTACACGTCATTGTCGTCTGCGTGACCCTCGTCCTTCCGCTAATGTTTCTCGCTCGTCTTGTTCCACACAATACTCATATTCATTTGATGTTTCACCATCTGCTGTCTGCTCAGTGTCACCACTTCGTTTTTCTCGCCACTGACCCCATTCCTCTTCTGGGATGGACAAAGGTCACAATAGCAACTCACTCTCGTTGCCCGTTATTTTTCGATTTAATTTTGGCGACCATCTCTTCAACTGCTACGCCGTGTACAAGTAAAAATATTCTTCACAAATATTTTCTGAAAAAAAAAAATCTTTATTGCTCAAAGTCAAAATACAGACTAACTTCAATCTAACAGCAACGTGTTCTTAAAAAGTAATGCGGTTATGGGAGCGTGGGAAGAATATGGGACGTGACGGTATGCAGGTTTCATTATCTGGGGATTGAGTGCAGGTGCACTTGTTCTGTTCACATGCACGCTGGATGTAGGGATCGGATGACCGCTCGTGTATTGGATGTGGGACGCGAGTAAACATGTTGAGAAATTTGCTAGCGTGTCGTTAACTCTTCCCTCCTTACACTCAAACGTCCTCGTTTGACCTTCCTTCAAAAATAAGGTATTTGACTGACTAGGGATGGCTTTGATGACGGCTGTTGTTCGCCTATTTAAGCATTTGGTACACGTGGGGCTGGTATGGGTGTTATTTTAACTTCTTCCGTTTTGGTCGCTGTATCGGTATGAGGTTTCTTGCAAATGTATTTCGCTATGCCAGCTATGATCATCGTGGTAAGTATGATTACAAGGCTCAAATTTAAGATGCCGGTATGCTTGTTCTTCTATACAAAGATGTAATGCTTTCGTTGTTCTTGACTTGGATTTCCTTCAACATCTGCAAACATAGCAACTCTTCGAAATTTCCCTCCATGGAGTTGAATTGTCCAATTGCAGTTAGAAGCGTATATTTGGGTGCTATGAAGGATGAGTAGGTTACATCTCCAGCGCGAATCGTAGCGTTTTCAAACTTTATTACGAATTTTCCGGTAAGATTCATAACCCTGTTATTGACTCGAATCGTCCCATTGTATTGATTCAGCATAAGGATACCAGGTGAAATTTCTTCTTTTGTTGGGATATGATGAGAATTCGTTCCATTGCAATTAGGAGTGGTACCTTAAAGGAGATTGAGTTTACAAGGTTTGCCGCTTATATCTACAATGATTTTTTTAAATTACGTATGGTTATCTTTTTATTGTTCTTACAGTCTAACACAATTCTAAAAAAATTATGTTGCCATTTTATTATTTTTTCATATGGCAATTTATTATTTTTCTTAACAGCTTTTGATAATATTTTTTCACAAACTTCGTCAAGGGTACGAGGTTAATCTAGAATATATAGTATTGTGCTTACATTAGTTGCAACTTTAACATCTACGAATTCTAAGGCATCATCTATATTATTATATTATTTCTTTATTTAATTAAATTATTTATTTCTTTCAGCAGCATATTTTTTGCAAAACTTACTTCGCTATTAGATATTGTATAAGGATTAATGATTCCACTTTTAGTACTACTACTATTTTTTAATTCAATTAAAATCTTATTAGTTATGTTGCTTAATTCGTTCAACCTTTGAGTGGAGATTTTATTGATTATTACCTGATTGTTATTGTTTTTTATAACTTTATTTATTCGTCTCTTAATTATTTGAAAGTCGTCGTGGTCAGGGTTTCCTGCTACCCATTTCCACACGCTTCCTACGAAGTAAAAAGATCTTCGGTGCTTAAAAGGTTTGAAGCGGGATAGGATGTTTTGCATTTGTGCATGTGATGATCGTATGAAATCATGGGATTGTGGCTAGTCTTTACGTTCTGCTGAAAATTGGACAGGGTGTCATCAACCAGTTTCTGGCATGTGGTTTAGTCGATTTCGTGTATCAACTTCAGATTGCCTTTCTGAATTTTCGCTGTTCTTGATTATAAGGCGACTATCGGAGAATTGCTGTAGTCAATACTTGGATGTCACCACGGCCCATGGTGATTCCGAGAATGGTTGACTAAGGGAATGAATTTGTCTTTTAATGTTGCTTTTGTAAACTATTCTATTTGATTCGGTAAGAATTGTTGTATAATTATTTTCTTTAGTTGAGATCATAGTTGTCTATTTATTCGTACGTAAATTATTTCGCCTGGAGAGTAAACTTTTAGAGGTTGACGTTTTTTATTATGGTATTTGATATCTGCCTCTTGTTTTGCTCAAAGTTTTTCGATACTTTCTTTTCTGCGTTCTTCGAAAAAGGCTGGGTTGGAGCTAAAGTGTTGGCCGAAAAATGTGTCTATTGCCCTCTTACCAGTTACAGAATGAACGGAGAATTATGCTCGTAAATACTGAGTTCTAGTAATTATTGGAAGTTTCTATGGATTCCATCTGTCCTTAAACAACGCATCAACTCTGAAAGCGTAGAGAGTAATCGTTGAACTTGACCGTTAACCGTAATCGCATAAGTGGGTGTTTTAAAAATTTGTATTCTTAATTGGTCGCGTATCGTTAATTTGATTGATTCAGAGTTTAACGATTTCTCGTTATCAATAACTAGCATTTCGGGGAACCCAAAACAGAATAGTATGTCTCTCAGGGGTTGGCGGATGTCTTCCATACCTCTCGATTTTAAAATTCTCGCCTGCGCGTACTTTAAGAATTTATCGAGCGCTGTGAGTACTAATTCCTCATAGTCGTATAGATGTCTAAATGCATTATTTGTCCTGGAAATCGCGGAATGGGTGCGGCCTGCAGATCCGGTTTGTTCGGATGCCTATCGTATTTCTGTTTTCTTCAAAACTTGCATTGTCTGACAACATTTTTTATTCTGAAACTCATTTTCGCAAAAAAACATTCGTTCTTTTAACTGCTCTTTGTTTTCGAGGGCATTCCTATGTGCGTGGTTATGGGGGTTTAATATTTGCTCTTTCTGATCGGTTTAATTAATCAGATCTTCCACTCTTGTTTGCGTGTAACATATTTTGTACCTTGTGAAGTATAAAGCGTGATTCACAATGTCACAATGAATGTCGAGTTAAAACGTCCACCCGTCCGTATTCAAACACCAGCCGTCACACTCCACGTAACCTACGCCAGTTAAGTATTGGTCATAAGCCAGGCACAATTCATGGTTTTCACCATACCTGCTTGCCTTTACATTATTTAATTACATCCCGGAAATGGCATCAGGTCTGGGAACAACGGTATTGTTAAGCTCCGCAATTAATTTTACATTTACGTACATTTAATTTTAAATACTACTGTTAAGCTCACATCTTGTAAACGAAGCATTATCGAGAAAGAAGTTCATGGCCAATACACATAATTCGATCATTCTTTAATTTGTTTTTATCGTTTTTTTTTTGTTTCTTATATTTGGTGTCTTTTTAATAATCGCCTATCGTGCAATCATTGCAAATATTTTTTGACGTATTACTTTTAAAGAATAAGCATTTTAGATGTAAGAACTAGCTGTAAATTTAGTATAAATAAAGGAATGATTATTATTCGATCAGCGATCAAAGACTGTATTTTTTCACTTCATTCCAGTGAGTCTGCTGGAATAACTTTTCAAATAAAGGTTTATCGATTAAGGTATCGACTAGACCGCAACATCAACAGAGTCTAGGTTTATGCACCTAAGACAAAAGTGCTGAATAAAAGAATTCATCCGAAACATTTGGCGACCGTGACAGGACTAGCGAAGGTCAATAGAATCCAGATGCGTGTACTGGGCTTAAACACATTACAACAGATTTTGTGCATACACTGGGCCATAACACAGTGCATCCTTAATTCGAGCGCTGTTACTAAATCAGAAGAAAGACATCATGATGGACTTGGATGCCATAACGAAGGAACAAAATGAAGTTGGGCAGAATATCTGCAAACTATGGAGGAACTATAAGAAGGATTCCCCCGACCGTAAAACATAAAGCTACTTGAAAGAGCGATTGCAGCAATTAAACTCACTTTGGGAAGAGTTTGATGAAAATGACTTCAATATAAGGGAAACAGGGGGGATCAACCTTAGTCATCCTTATTTCATCAAAGATTATTATGAAGAAATCAAAGGTATAAAGGAATCATTTCTTGGCGAGATCCAGGAGAAACTACATACGGCACTGGCGGCATCAGAAGGTGGCGCATCTTCCGGGCTAG
Source organism: Orthonevra nobilis (assembly GCA_963555765.1). Taxonomy (NCBI): domain Eukaryota; kingdom Metazoa; phylum Arthropoda; class Insecta; order Diptera; family Syrphidae; genus Orthonevra; species Orthonevra nobilis. The sequence continues at coordinate 79,701,914 of OY743224.1, read as the reverse complement.
CTAAGAGGGATGAGATGGAGACGACATCATAGGGAGCGAAACCAAGAGCCAGCCAAGAGCAACCGATGATTCTGAGGCGGAAAACGGAACGCACTCCACCTCCAGATCCCTCCCCCATCAGTTCCATAAGACAACGGTACGAATTGGTCAAGGGGATCATAAAGGGCTCAATGAATAAGATGAATTACAGCAAAATAAAAACAGAGCATTTTTCCAAATCAAAATTCGCACGTTGGAGCAAAATTGGGAGGAATTAACTGCCATGTACCGAAAAATGGAAAACCAGCTAACTCAAGATGACATACAAGAGTATTTCGAGATCCAAGAGCAGCTTGCGGAACTACTTCAAGAACTTTATGGAACAACAGAATCACCCTCAACGGTTCAAAGATTGGAGGCATCTCCAACAACGATGAAATTGCCCAAGGTAGACCTGCCGAAATTCGACGGCAATTACCTTAAATGGCAGCAATTTTCGGATCTATACAAGGAGATGATCCATCATCAGAATATATCCGAGGGACAAAAAATATGGTTCCTTAAATCATGCCTCACAGGTGAGGCTGCAAAACTTATACATCATCTTTCGGTATCGGGAGCCAACTATGCCTCAGCCTGGAAGATAGTGACCGAACGCTACGATAACACGAGGTTACTGGTCTCATCTTGGCTCTCAAACTGTTTTCTCATCCCAGCATGACTTGTTCAATATGCAAGGGAAATCATCCGCTTTATAAATGCCAACAATTCCTCAAACTCACACCAAACGAACGGTTAAATATTGTGAAGCATGGCAATCTTTGCATCAATCGCTTGAGGTCCGGTCATTTTGCAACAAATTGCAGGTCTTGCAACTGTTCCAAATGCCAGAAGGGGCACACCTGAACAGAAATCAATCAAGGCGGAACCAAGATCGGGGCATCTGCAATTATTCGACCAATAGCGAAATCCACGGATTCCGGTGCGGTGGTGAGTGCATCATTGAACAACCATAATCGAGGTTTTGTGTTGCTGGGAACAGCAAGGGTTAAAATAATGGGATCTAACCAGCGAATTCTACATTGCCGAGCGCTATTGGATTCGGGATCTCAAATCAACCTCATTAGCCAGAGGATGATACGTGAGCTGAACCTAACGCCTGAATTGGACTCCTAGGTCAAGGAAAGCGAGAGTCAACACAACGAGTAAATGTTACAATACAATCAACCACAACCAATTACTCTACGAGGATGGAAGCATTTATTCTCAAGGAAATTATCTCTTCTTAGCCTGCTCAGCTGTTACTAACTTCATCCTGTAAAATCCCCAGGCATATCAAGCTCGCTGATCTGTCTTTACTTAATCGTTTTATAAGAATATGTTCGCCAATGGCCGACTTACATATTTTTATCATGTCCTTCAGCTCGAGTCTATAAGTATTGATGGGGGGCACCTTGGGCCTCGCTGTCGTCTGTTGCTGCTGCTGTTTCTGCTGCTGTGGTTTTTGCTGCTGCTGTGTTTGTTGCTTCTTAGGCAACTGTTGTTGTTGTTGCTGTTTAAGCAGTTGTTGTTGTTGCTGCTGCTTGGAAAGCTTTGATTGTTGCTGCTTCATAGGCAGCTGTTGCTGTTTTTGTTTGCCAACAAGTGCCGGACTTTGGCTGGTCGTTGCCAATTGCTGTTCAGTCATCTTAACCTGGGCGCTTTGAGTGACTGTAAGCCGCTCCTGATCGCGCCGGGCCAATTGTTTGGCCTTCACGGCCCTAATTAGCGCCTCAAGTAGGCAGATCTTGTCATCTTCTTCGTCCGATACCGCCAAAGACAGAAACGAGTTACTGTCCCCGGTATAGCGGCCCTCCCCGCCGTCGGAGACATATGGAAACTCGTCTCGATCGCCTGATGTTATTGCTGTTGTAGCTGTTGTGATATCTGCTGTGTGAAGGGATTCTTCGAGTTGGAGGGCGCTTGGAAGCAGCTAATCTTAAATATAACGCCAAGCACCCATCGTACTGTCTTATGAGCTTAGCAAACTCTTGATGCTGGATATCCATTTGCAAAATTTGCACGCCGGCCCACAAGGACTGCTGGCAATTGTACGTCAGTAATACTGGCCCATCAAAGGGAAAACTATGGCAAGGTCAGTCGTACAAAAATGCGTTCGTTACGCAAGAGCAAGACCTAGGCTGATGACTCAAATAATGGGGAATTTACCCTCAGCACGCGTTCAACCTGCAAGACCATTCGCTAATTCAGGGGTAGATTTTTTCGGACCTATATGGATCCATTTCAAGGTCAGAGGCAAGCAGCCTCGCAAGGCGTACATTGCAGTATTTTGTTGTTTTGCCAGCAAGGCCACACACTTTAAAGACTTTCATTTCAACCCACCGAGAGCCCCACGTTTCGTTGGACTATGGGAGGCTGCGGTTAAATCGGCCAAACATTTTTTGAAACGAAACTTTCTTTCATCGAATCTGACTTACGAAGAACTGGAAACCCTTATGATGGAGATAGAGGCGATTCTCAACTCAAGACCACTGACGTCTTCCTCATCCGACCCGAATGATATGACGGCCCTGACCCCGGGACATTAACATCTACTATGGATATACGAGCCCACGATGTAACGTTAAGCCTTGGCAACTGGTGGAAGACAATCACCGCAATCAAGGTAGAATTCTGGCAACACTGGTCACAGGAGTACCTCAACGAGCTGCAACATCGATACAAATGGAAACACCGATAAAAGGACATCTTACCTGGGATGCTGGTAATAATTAAGGATGATAATTTGCCGCCGATGCAATGGCATAGGGGAGGAATAATAAACTGCATTCGAGGAAACGACAAGTTGGTACGAGTGGTGGAGGCTAAAACGGCGAACGGCATGTGTAAGAGACCCATTCACAAACTCGCACCATTACCCGTCGATGTCGACCCATTTCCAATTGAGCACAACCAACAATCAGGGATTCAAGTAAATAACGATCGAGCAACTGAAGAAGAGCTTCCGAAAAAGAACATGAGGCGTTCACTGTCTACCACAATTGCATCAATTCTTTTGGTTTTACTTACTCTTCCCATAAAAGAAGGACAGTCGAGCCCGGTCGAGCTAATGCCATTCGACTCACTATCAGGAATCTATTTCGAAAATATGGGAGCAGCAAGCCTATTATCTAGTGAATGGAGAACTATAGCATATTATGATATGGAGCTTTATGCGAAAGAATTACAGTTGTTAACGAATACGAGTGCATCATTGAAGCACTTGTGTCATCTGATGAAACCTGGCTCCCTATGCGAAAAAATAATCATTCAAATACAGAATCTGGAGGAAGAACTTGTAAGAACCAATGATCTTTTGACCCCACAGTCATCGAACAATAACCGGAGGAGGCGAGGCGCCCTAAACCTTGTAGGAAACGTAGCTAATGCATTGTTTGGAGTGCTAGATTCCGACTATGCCGACAGAATTTCAAGAACGATTGAAGCTATCCAAACCGATGCAGAGTTACAAAAGAACCACATTAGGAATCAAACATTATTCCTCGCAGCCACAATAAACATAATCAACCGTGATCAAGAAACCATTACAAACCAATTGTTCCTTAGCAAAGACGTTGCCAGGAAGATAATTGTGTACTTACAAAACTTCAGCAAAGTTGTTGCCACATGGAGTTGGATCGTTACAACAAATAAAAGTCTATTTTTAATGATATATTTATTTGGCAAATCATGTTGCCTTCACGGTTGAAAAATGAACAATGTTAAATTTTGTCTTACAGTCCTTAAAGCAAACCTCGGTGGGTCAGTTTTTACATACACAAGTTTTAATATTTACAGCTTTTTCATAACTCGAGGTTGACGACCCCTTTATAATATGATACATGTTGCATAAATACATATACATTTACACCTTACATTTTAAGAGAGTTTTTTTTCTCATTAAATATCAGATTCTATGTTTTTGTTGATTAATGCCCCCCATTGGGCCTGTAGACAAAATGGCATAGATATAGAACTTTAATCTTCCTTCTGTCTCTCTTCTTAATTCGGCCATTAAAATTTTAGCGTAAATGGGACATACATAACATTTTACAAAAGTTGAAGTAGAGCAGATTACATTGGCAGGATCGGTGAATTTGCACTTGACACATTTATCTTCAGTTTGAAAGCATTCGCGTTGGTGGTCTGATCGTCGCGGACAAAATTAATTTTAGTAATAAATTGAATGAAGTGTTTTTTATAAAAGGTGTTTGATTGCGCATTGGAAGTGTGTGTATACATAATCAACACTCCAATGGGTAATTAAATGCAACACACCTACTTCATCTTGTATACCAAGAACGTTGTGTCAAGTGCCGAATCACCTATCATTGAAGGGATATTTAAAGTGAATTGTTGATTGTTGTTGTTGTTTGAATTCCAAGTGCTTCTGTGACGTGAATGTTGGGAACCAACATGCTCCCCCCCTTTTCGCCGCGATGTCGTCGTATTGTTGTCTTGTTGTGCGATACTTGGTGCAATTTCTGTTGGGAACAACATGTTAGCTGTGATCAAAGTTGAAAGCATCAAAATGTTGTTGGAAGTAGGCAATGCCTTATATATATTTTTACGATAGGGCGTTTGAGAATAGAGTTTTGTGTTTTCAGGGTTACAGGGTGCGTAAGACAATCTTTTCCGGGGTGCAGCTCGAGAACTCGTGCAAGAAGCCATAAGGCTGGCGGGAGATTGTCTTCCTTTATCAAGACAATATCTCCTATGTTGATGTTTTGGTGCTGTTGTATCCACTTTGGACGTTGTTGTAACAGTTGTAGGTAGCTATAACTCCACTGCTTCCAGAAGTCTTACGTAATAAAAAATTTCCATCTGTTTAAGTTTGATATATTCTTATCTTGCAAGTTTCGAGTGGGAAGTGTTACGAGTGAACCTCCGAATAAAAAATGACCCGGAGCTAGAATTGACAAGTCGTCTGGGTCAGACGTCATCGGACATAAAGGCCTTGAACTAAGGCAAGCTTCGACTTGTGTCGGCACGGTCGTATATTCCTCGAAAGTGAGTTTGGAAAACCCTATGATTCTCTTGAGATGGTACTTTATTGATTTTACCCCGGCCTCCCAGAGGCCTCCAAAATGTGGGGATGCTGGGGGGTTAAAGTGCCAATTGATGCTAAGTTTGGCAAGTTTGACACTCAGCCGAAATAAATTTGCTGTCTTTTCTTAATTCAGTATTCGCCCCTTTAAAATTTGTGCCGCATCACTAAAAATGTTTGTGCACATTCCTCTTCGTGACACGAATCTTCGAAATGCTGCGATGAATGCGGCTGCGCTTAAATCGCTGACTAATTCTAAGTGTATATCCTTTGTCGCTAGGCTAACAAACACTGCTATATATCCTTTCACTGTTTTGTTACACCTACCCTTCCAGAGTTTAATTTCGACTGGACCTGCGTAGTCAACACCTGTGTTGTTAAACGCTCTTGATATTGTAACTCTCTCGGCTGGAAGACTTCCCATGAGTTGTTGTTGCATCTTTGCATTGTACCTTTGGCATCTAATGCATTTATGAATCGTTGATTTAACAAGCCTTTTTAAATTAGTGATCCAGTAATTGGTTCGAATTTCAGCCATCATTAGCTGCTGACCTCCATGAAGAGTACGGTCATGTAAATCTTTGACGATCAATCTTGTAAAACTGTGTTGTTCCTTTAAAATTATTGGGTGTTTCTGATTGAATGGAAGATATGAGTTTGTAAGTCGACCCCGTACTCGTAATATACCTTCAGAATCAAGGAAAGGATTAAGACTCAAAATTGCACTGCGTTTGGATATCGACTTCTTCTCACAGAGTGCGCTGATCTCTTCGGGAAATAGATCCTTTTGCGCCATTTTTATAAGATGATTATGCGCACTGGTTACTTCGTCGACACTTAGTTTATGGGCCTGGAGTGACTTTTTCCTTTTTGTATGTAGGATCTGTAAGTATCTGAGCCATATAGCTATACTACGCACAAGTCGATTCAGAGTTGAGAATTTTGAAAATAATTCTTGGTTACTTACGATGAAGTAAACGACAAAATGAGCAACAGTTGCAAACATGTTAGTCAATTTATGGTTGAAGAATGATGGCTCCTTATTTTTTCGGTGTTCGGGTTTAGTCTCTATGTCAGTGTCGATTAACTTCATTGCTGATTCTTTTCTTTTTGCTAAGAAGTTATTAAGAAACGCCGGACCCTTCCACCATACATCATTTTGAATGAGATCTTCTACTGAAGACCCTCATGATCCAATGTCTGCTAGATTTTCTTTTGTAGGCACATGTTGCCGGTAGACTGGTGGTACAAGTTTTTGAATTTCCGCTACTCTATTTGCCACAAACGTCCTTCTTGTTGCAGGGTTACCCTTTACCCATGCCAGAACAATCATGGAATCAGTCCATGCAAAAATATTTGCGTTTTTAAATTGCATTGATTTTGAGACACGATCCAAAAGCTTTGCTAATAGGAGTGCTCCACATAGTTCAAGCCGCGGTACAGAAACTGACTTCACTGTGGCTACTCTTGTTTTTGATGCTAGCAAGTGCGTATACTCTTGGTAATCTATGACAATCCGAGCGTATATCACCGCTGCGTAAGCCTTCTCCGAGGCGTCACTGAAGCCATGTAATTGCACCTGCGCTGCGTCTTCGTAATTAATCCATCGAGTAATATGGATGTCTTGTAATTTTGAGAACCCGATTCGCAACTGAGACCAGGAATCTTTTATATCTTCTGGAATTGGTGTATCCCAGGAAAGTTCTTTGCACCATAGTTGTTGCAAGATCAATTTGGCCTTGATAATGCATGGCGCGATCCAACCTAAGGGATCAAAAAGTCTTGCAATGTCGGCTAAAACAGAGCGCCTTGTAAAACTGTTTACCTCGGGCAGATTGATTTTGAAGGTGAATTCATCTGTTCCTGGATTCTATTGGCTTCCTAATGTTTTGACCATATCTGTGCTGTCGAAATTTAATGGAATGTTGACTTCTCTGTCACTCTCAGGTATTTGTTCCAATATTTTTGTTGAGTTACTAGCCCATTTTTTGAGTGGAAATCCTGCTGAATCCAACGTGGCAACCATGTCCTTTTGCAGGCTTATGGCATCTTCTTCATTGTTTGATCCATAGATCCAATCATCCACATAAAAGCCCTCATTTATCGCCTTTTATACATGAGGATGTTTATGTTCTTCATCTGACGCTAGCTGCTGTTAAGTTCTTACTGCTAGGTATGGTGCTGGTGCCGTTCCAAATGTGACCTTATTTAATGCAAACGTTCTTATCGGCTCTTTGCTTGTAGCTCTCCACAAAATGAGCTGATATGGTGTATCCGCTTCAGCTATCCATATCTGCCTGTACATTCTACTTATGTCGGCAACTAAGGCTATTTTAAATCTTCTCCATTTTGCAATCAGGTCAATTATGTATGGCTGTAATCGGGGCCCGACCATCAAGAAGTCATTTAATGCCATTGCACTGGAGGTTTTGCATGATGCGTCAAAAACCACCCGAAGTTTTGTTGATGTGCTGGATTCTTTCATAAATGCGTGGTGAGGCAGATAGTAGTGATGCCCCTCAATTACTTCTCTGTCTAATTGGATTTCCCTCATGTGGCCCAATGAAGCATATTCACTTATGCAGGCTGTGTACTCTTCTCGTAACTTTGTTTCTGACGCAAGTCGTTTTTCTATTTGAAGAAACCTAGCCATTGCTGCTCTTTTAGAATTTCCTAAATTCGGGCGTTTATTATTTTTGAGAGGTAACCGAACTTCGTATCTACCATCAATCCTACGTTTATACGTTTGTTGAAAGTGTAGTTGACACGTTTCCTCTTCCTGTGTTAATTTTCTCTCTTCTAAAATTTGTTCCACTTCCCAAAATTTTCTGACTTGTACCTCAACTTAGAGGAACTAGTGCTTCCCGTTAGTATCCACCCTAACTCTGTCTGTTACGCGACTGGAGAACCTCTAGCACTCTGGAGAACCTAAGCCCTTCTAATATGATTAATGCATAAACATCTGCTCCTATCAGGAGATCTATTTTGCCGGAGTTTTATACGACGGATCTGCTAGTGGAAGGCTCGAAATGTGGCTCCACTTCTCTTCTTTCAACTGGTGTGTGGGTAGAATGGATGTGAGTTTTGAAAAAACTATCGCCCTAACATCTAGACTAAAGCAATCATTGGAAAATGAAAACAAAGTGAGGTCGACATGGTGGTATGATGAACCAGTTTCTGTTCGCCCTAAACCTGTCACTTGAATTTTTCTTGCCGTCCTTTGTTTTTTAAGGTCCAGGAGGTGAGCGGCATTTTGTGTGATAAATGTCGCTATTAGTGCTCTGAGAACATGTTGAGTTCCATTTGAAGCAAAGACCTTGACCAATGCTGTGGCTAGCAAGGAGACTGAATGGGTTTGGTTATGTATAGTATTTGGTTTGTTTATTAATAATTGTTGTGGCGTATTTGTATTTTGAATGAAATGGTTTTGTGTGCTATACTGTGGACATTGTTGTCCTTGCAATACATTCGGCTGTGTGTTTTGGTAAGTGTTGTTGCATTTCGAAGCGTGATGGTCGTAACCAAGACAATTACAACAAACGGAGTTTCTTTTTGCTGTTTCTGCAGTATCGAATGCCGTGATTTGCTTTGCAGAGTTTGCAAAGAAATTGTTTGTTGTTTGTTGTTGGAAGTTTCGCATGCAAGGCTGTATAAGCCACTTTTCGATACGAATTTGATGATGAGTGCTGTGACTCTATCATTTCGTTTATGTTCTCAAGGGAACAAAAACGCCCTTCAATAAACGACAGGAATTGCTGCCAATCTGGAAGTGTTTTGGAAGTTCTTAACCTATTTTCGCAATCCCTTTGCGTTTGAGGAGGTAATTTTTGTAACATAATATAAATGAGTATGCAATCCCATGTTTCGCCTGCAATACCCAGATTATTGAGTGCATGAAGGCAAACAACACATGTGTCATGGAGAGATTTTAAGCCTTCAGCATGCTCATGTGTTAGTTTTTCTTGTTCAAGAAGACGTCTTAAATGCGTGTCGACCAATCTTCTCTTATGTTGATACCTATCGGTAAGAATTTCCCATGCCGAGGCATAACTTTTGTTGTCAATCGGAAGATGCTGTATAAGTCGAGCTGTATCCCCAGAGACTGACGTTTTAAGGAATTGCATTTTCTGAATGTCACTTAAATCCGCGTTGTGGTGTATCGCGGTTTCAAATACACTTTGAAAGTCATGCAATTTTTCAATTTGGCCAGAAAATGCTTTTATATTTAGGGCTGGGAGATGAATATCTGCGTAAGCTAATTTGGTTGTGTTCAACCGAGATGCATCCATCGCTGGGTTACATGACTCCGCAAAACTATCTAAATCGTCCCGTAACACACCACTAAAACTAAAATATATGCGTTTAATTTTCGAAAAGGTCTCATCCTTCTCATAGGTTTCTTAAAGTGGATCTGCTGCCGAACCAACGATCGCGCTGTGTTCTTTTTTTGCTTTTTTGAACACTTCTTCTAGTCACTTAAACACGCGTTCACGTACCCCCTTGACTTTCTGGATTCTACTTCTTTTTAAAGGATATATATATATATATATTGCATTTATTACGTTTACCTTGTTTCCACAAATCTTTACCAGTGGGTGAATTAGTGGGCAGTTGCCTTTCGCCGTACGATGTCCGTTTTGGATTTGCCGTCGGAATTTGCTTTGCCGTCGGGCTTTTGTTCTTCTGGCGTTTATTTGCCACTTTAAATGTCTTTTTTTTGCACTTTTTTTTTAATTTACTTAAACTTTCTCACTTTTTATGACTTTTTGGTGTAGTCGCTTTATTTTTCTAGTTTTTATTTTTTTATATTTAAAACACTCGAAGGACCATGATCCTTAGCAAAGGCGTTGCTAGGAAGATAATTGTGTACTTCAGCAAAGTTGTTGCCACATGAAGTTGGATCGTTACAACAAATAAATGTCTATTTAAAGGAAACCTCGGTGGATCAGATTTTACATACACAAGTTTTAATATTTACAGCTTTTTCATAATTAGAGGTTGACGACCCCTTATAATAAGATACATGTTGCATAAATACATATACATTTACACCTTACATTTTAAGAGAGTTTTTTTTTTCTCACCCCTTATAATATGATACATGTTGCATAAATACATATACATTTACACCTTACATTTTAAGAGAGTTTTTTTTCTCATTAAATATCAGATTCTATGTTTTTGTTGATTAATGCCCCTCATTGGGCCTGTAGACAAAAATGGCATAGATATAGAACTTTAATCTTCCTTCTGTCTCTCTTCTTAATTCGGCCATTAAAATTTTAGCGTAAATGGGACATACATTACATTTTACAAAAGTTGAAGTAGAGCAGATTACATTGGCAGGATCGGTGAATTTGCACTTGACACATTTATCTTCAGTTTGAAAGCATTCGCGTTGGTGGTCTGATCGTCGCGGACAAAATTTATTTTAGTAACAAATTGAATGAAGTGTTTTTTATAAAAGGTGTTTGATTGCGTTATAATTACGCATTGGAAGTGTATGTATACATAATCAACACTCCAATGGGTAATAAAATGCAACACACCTACTTCATCTTGTATACCAAGAACGTTGTGTCAAGTGCCGAATCACCTATCATTGAAGGGATTTTTAAGGTGAATTGTTGATTGTTGTTGTTGTTTGCTCCCCCCCTTTTCGCCGCGATGTCGTTGTATTGTTGTCTTGTTGCGCGATACTTGGTGCAATTTCTGTTGGGAACAACACCAATTAAAGACCATGTCGGCCCACATCACTGAGTTAACCTACAACATCTCACGGGAACTATACCAAGAAGCTTTAAGTCAAACCTTAATATCATTGGCAATACAAATACTTACAATTATTTCAAATTTCCAACGTATCCAAGGTTCTTTACTAGACGTTGTAACACACAGTCAACATGGAAAAATAAGCCCGCTGTTAATGGCATTCACACAATTGCGACAAGAACTACGCTATATTAGGGCGCGTTTACCATCATCGTTAAAACTACCAGTATCTAACATGGATTTAACGACTCTTCTCAACTTGATGACCATTGAAGGGAAGATCTTCCCTTCCAAATAGGAAGATCTTGCCGAAACATGCCATTTTCGAAATCACCATACCATTCATATCGTCAGAGGACTTCGAGATGTTTCACGTAATACCGGTACCAGTGTTGGTTAATGGGACCCTTACCACAATACAACCATCAACTCCATATACTATAATAAACCTACATCGAGATCAATACTATTCAATTTCTGGAAGAGATTTGAGGAGCTGTTTGTCAATCAATCACGAAATGTATTTATTTAAGCAGGGAGGACCTCTACATCATAAGGGTTCGTTAACCAGTGCCTGTGAGATCTCCTTTTTTAATCACTCACCTGCATATGACCAATGTCGGACACAAAAATCTGGGAATAGGCCTCATTGGATTCAGCTCCGCAACCCAAACGAATAGATATACGCCTTACGACAAGAAACCATATTGAACGTGGTATGCGGTCAGAACACAACATATCTAACCATCAGAGGCTCAGGTATCGCTAAACTACAAAGAGAATGTATAATGAAACAGCAATTCCTAACGATTCGAGGACAAAACATCTATCAATCAAACACTAGACTATCTTACAATCCCCTCAGTAATCTTACTGATGTGACAATCCCAGTGCCAGAAGAAGCCCTAGTTCCTCCACAAGAAGGTTATCAACGTCAACTATCCGAAGTAAGAGTATTAAAGCAGAACATAGAAAATTTTATGAACTCAAAATCAATCCATCTACCAAACCATGACGTCCACCATACCATAGGCTATGCTGGTGTGTTAATAGCCATTTTAATCGTTATCTTTCTGGCCGCAAAATTTTATCTAAAGGCCAAAAGGAAGACACAATGTCTTCAACCAACTCCCACTCCAAGGATACGTGAAGCCAAGCAAAATATTCCAAGAAGACGTCATCCATCGCAACAACCACAAGCACATGAGGATAGTTTTAACGTACATATTGAAGAGTAACATAAATGTTAAAATATAGTTTTCTTCTAATGAAAATAAATATATTGCTAACCAACCTTAAGTACATTTATAATTGTAATTTTTACTTTTCCTACTTTCTTTTATTTTTCTTTTGAACCTTCTGTTCAACGCGGGGCAGAATGTTTAACAATTAATTAATTTTACATTTACGTACATTAATTTTAAACATTATCGCGAAAGAAGTTCATGGCCAAAGATCAAATTACACATAATTCGATCATTCTTTAATATGTTTTTATCGTTTTTTTTTTGTTTCTTATAATTGGTGTCATTTAATAATCGCCTATCCTGCAATCATTGCAAATATTTTTTGACGTATTACTTTTGATGAATAAGCATTTTAGCTGTAAGAACTAACTGTAAATTTAGTATAAATAAGACATGATACATAAAGAAGGAATGATTATTATTCGATCAGCGATCAAAGACTGTTTTTTCACTTCATTCCAGTGAGTCTGCTGCACCTAAGACAAAAGGGGTGAATAAAAGAATTCATCCGAAACGCCTGATCTTCGGTGAGGTACATCCACAAACCCTGTTAACAATCATCTTGCTGACAAAGTTAATCCTTTGATTTCCCAATTCCTCCAACAAAACTTGGAAACTCCTCACCCTCCGAATAGGAACCCACAAGGAAGAACCAATAACGCCGTTGCGGATCCCCATAGTTCTTTCCAGTCAACGTCTAAATATAGAGCGGTCGGTACCACACCCGTCTTTGAGGCTTCAGTATCAGCATAGCTCTCCAGGTAATCCAACAGCAAAGGAAAACCTTTATTCAATATGTCCTGAATCTTTAGTCTAGCACTTTGCAAAGGCAGTGCTTAACAATGCACTTTGCGGATAAACGAGACGTGACGACGCTCGAGTTTCAGATGTCATCTTTAGTGCAAGGCAATAGCACTATTCAATAGTACTACCAAAAGGTCTACTCGCACCTGTCTCTTATTCTGAATAAGATATCCTGCATGGAGGTAAACGTCGAAGCTTCACGCTTATTGACCCAGACTTACAGGGATAAAGCCCTTGATACGTTTATAAGAGGGTTAAGAGGTAACTTGCTGCGTCTTTTAGAAATAAAAGAACCTACGGATTTACCGCATGGGTTACACCTCTGCCTTAAGTTGGAGAACTAACACTTCAGCTCAAACCAGAACCTCTGGACTCATCATCCTGTGCAGTCGTACTTGCCCGTAGGCCAAATAATGAAACTCATAGAGAACCAACGTTTCCCCAGACTCAGAGACCCCAATATCAAAACAACCATCAATTTTTCTATCCTCTTCCACTTAGGCCCCAATACCACAACTATTCCCAACCTATCCCTCAAAAACCACAATACCAAAACTATGTCCAACCTGCGAATCTTCTCCCGCCGAGATCGCAGTACTAAAATAATTATCCGCCACCATTTATACCAAGGCAAAAAAAATGTTTCCCCAATAGCAACTTCAAAACAGAGCCCACTGGTCAAGGCACCCAAAAAAGGGCACAAACAAATCGCTTCCAATAATGAGCTCAGACTCCTAGATCTCAACAATTTGCGCAAAGACCCCAACATTTCAATCAGAATGGAGCGCAACAAAACTTCCACATTTACTCAGATGACCCAAATCAGGCCGAATACAAACAACTTATGAAAACAGAGGACGCCACTAACCACAAAAATTTAGTCGAATACATGCAGACATTAAACCTGTCCGAGAATGATACAAACGATAATGGAGAACCAATCAACTAGCAATAGTACCGGAACCAATTCGTAACGAAAATTGTTTTTACGCTTAGTAGCAGAAGATGTGAAAATTAGCCACCACACCTTACTCAATGAATCTGATGTGGAAAAAACTGCCTTCTCCTGGAATATTAGCCACCACACCTTAATCAACCTTTTCGGTCTTAGAAACATTGATTTCAAATTCTTTCTTCTTCCTATTTTTAAAACATTCCACGGCATTCTAGGAAATGATAGCGTTAGGGCACTCTCAGCAATCATTCATACGAAAGAGAGCTACATATCGATTAAAATTAGAATAAGACATCTAAAATCTCAAGCCGTGAATTCCATCAATATTAATGTGGATCATCTGACCACATCACAAAAATCCTTTTTAGAAAATACTATATAGTAAAAGACTTTCCCCATTTGTTTTCCGACCCCAAACGAAACCCTTACATACACCACTAGAGTCATCGGAGATATCCGCACATCCACTGAGTCACCAGTCTACATAAGATGTTATGTCCCTTAAGGGCGAGGTTGAGAAACAAGTACAACAACTATATGACGATGGCATTATCCGACCTTCATGGTCCCCATATACATAATTCGCCTGTCTGGATTGTACCGAAGAAACCAGACTCAACCGGGGCTTAACAATATAGGATGGTGATAGCCTATAGAAAACTTAATATGGTGACTATAGCTGATCGATATCTTATCCCTGATATGAACGAGGTCCTAGAACAGTAAGGGAGTAATAAATTCTTCACTGTTCTCGTTTTGAAGAGCGGTTTTCACCAAATTTCCCTCAAGAGATCTGATGTGGAAAAAACTGCGGTCTCCATCAATAATGGGAAGTTCGAATTTACCCGACTTCCATTCGGCCTCAAGAATGCTTCATCAATATTTCAGAGGGCACTTGACGATATCTGGCATGGACAAATTGGAAAATCTTGCTATGCCTATATCGATGATATAGTAATTTTTAGCAAGAACGAGGTCGATCACGCTAAACATATTCGAGAAATATGAAGTTTTAACTTGACAAATGTAATTTTTTCCGACAAGAAGTTGAATTTTTCTAATTTGTTATTTCAACCGCCGGAATAAAAACCAGCCCACATAAAGTTAAAGAAATTCAAAAATTCCCTCAACCAGCAACCCTGAAAGAACTTCGGTCATTTCTTGGCCTGTCGGGTTATTACCGTCGATTTGTACAGGACTCTGCGAAACTTGCAAAACCATTAACTTCGCTTTTGGGAGGCGAGGACGGGCGTGTATCGAAAAACATGTCAGCTAAAATTCCTATTAATTTTAATGAGGAATGTCTAGACTCAATTAATAAAATCAAAAACGCTCTCATCTCCAAGGATTTAAGGCTTATGTTATCCCGACTTCAGCAAACCCTTTCAGTTGATGACAGATGCGTCTAATTTTGCTATTGGAGCGGTTCTAGAACAAAATCGTAGACTGATAACGCTCATATCTAGAACACTTAGTAAGACCGAGGAAAGCGATGGTAGCCATAGTATGGGCCCTCGGATCACTAAGGAGTTACATTTACGGTTCCGCTGAAATGATCATATTTGAAGACCGCTATCTCATGCCCTAAATAATAGCAATCACAACAGCAAAATGAAAAGTTTGAAGTAGAAATAGGCGATAGGTCACATCATGAATTCAAAATACCATTTCCTTAGTTCTATAAGCACATTTTTTTTAAACGCATTTTTATTATTTCACTTAATTTTTTCCTTACATGCTAGACAAAAACGCTTAAGGCTAGCTTAATTTATTTAACTATGTACTCACTAATTTACTGGCCCTGTTTAGGCGCTCTAAACTAATCCTAACAAATTTAAAATAATGTCTTTCGAATTTATACTATTTTTATTTTATATTTCAATTTAAGTTACTATTAAAAAATTAAGAAAAGCATAGATTTTTGAACCAAAAAACTTAATGTCATAACTTTTTTTTTGTTGTCTTTAATTATACTAAATATCTAATTACAAAAATAAAATCTAAGCTACAAACTAATCTAAAAGCTTAACCTATCTTAAACTTACATATTAAATACCTAACAATACTATCATAACTACTTAAACTACCTTACACATATATAAGCTGGCCAAGGCTGACAGGACATGCTATCAAATTGCCTTAAGGGCACTCAAAATTACTAAAAGACGACTGAGTTCTAGTCTTCGCCCAACCACCAAAACTTTTTATGTTGCATTTCGACATCCGCTCTGTCGCGGTCTGAAACCGCCCAACTAAACCTGAGGGTCTCGGGTGAGCTACTTGCAACGTCTTGTTCGTTGTTGACTCGCCCGTCCACAGCTTTTCGACCAACGTGGAAGATTAACGGTACCGCTAATCTGTCTTGGACCAGACCTTTTCTATCTAAATAGAGAAACACTTCAGGGGGAATAAGGCCGTTAGGGCGCACGGTCTCGTGGTGCATATCATTTGGGTAAAAAGCCTCGGAGATCAAGTTGTTGCTCTTGCAATATGACTTCGAATAAGTTTAATCAGGAAGTTATCCACTCTGATCAGGTTTGCCCCGTTGTACAGGACTTCATTACTATAGAAATTTTTGTACTCAGACTCTGGAGTTCTATATAAGTGAAGACAAGCCCTAAGGCATCAAATCTCGAAAACCCGAATCTTTTCCATTAAGCTTGTTCCCAAGGGGCATCTATAGGCAAGGACAGGCCGAATGAGGCCCGTGTAGCAGATCACCTTTACCTTGGGATCGAGTTGACTGCTGTGAAACACTCTCTTTGTCAAGGCAAAGGCCGCTTTGGCTCTGGCCAGATCCCAAGGTATCTGACAACACTACAATTCGCCAGTGGCTGCCCGTTTTGCCCAACGATGGAGAACATTCGCCACTTCTTTTTAGTATTTGAAGAGGCCCTAGACAACGGAGTCCAGAACAGAATGGTCTCGCACTTTTGAAAATTGATTTTCAACTTCCAATCCCCATGGCTTGCCAGTGTCCAGATTTTAGATAACACCAATTCACAAGCTTTACAATAAACATGGGAATGGCAAAAATCCAGACCGGTACATTCCGGCTAGTATATGTTGTAAATTTGGAGGAATATGAGGAAAAACTAGAAATATCCTAAATAGATTAAAACTGCAAGCAAGACAGAAACGATCCTTGGATGCAATCGGTACAGCCTGAAACTGGTTGGCTGGAAGCCCCGATCGATCGAAAAGTATCGTTAAACAGCATTGTATTTGAAAGAATAACCAATTTATCAAATATAACTAATAAAATTTTGAATATTTTTAATGGTAATTAAACAAATTAAAATATATTTTGCATTATACATAGAATTCTAACTATGATCGATATAATTAAGGAAGAACTAATTAATGTAGAGTATGCATATCATTGGGCTAAAGCTGGCCAAGTAAATTAATTTTTGTTAAATAATAGAGAAATAAGTATTTTAAAAGAACATTTTATCTAACATGAGATTCTCTGTAACAAATTTTAAAAGAAATAACAGAATTTGCTAATGTTAAAATTGCTTCAAGTAATCTATCTATAAAGTTTATAGTATACTATCAATTCCAATAACCAATGATGAAATATGTAGCATTTTAATTATTAAACCAATATAAAATCAAAAAACACTGTTAACAACTTAATATATAAGTCGAGAATGTATTAAGCCGTAGCAATAAGACATATGGAATTAAGAAAATTCGTAATAATTTTAATAATTTTTATATTTGTAGAAGAGAAAATGTAATAGAATTAAGAGATAATGATTGTATAAAAAAATATTGAAAAGCCAAGAACCTTACTGCACCGAGACATCCAACGCTCACATACCCACTGTAGAGGAGATACGAACTGGACTCTTACTTTTGGACCAGTATAACGGTTCCATATCGATCAAGAATGAGCAGAGAAACATCACCGGACATTCATCATACACTTCGCCAACGAGACTCTCACCATAGACGACAAAAGGGAAACTACGTTCTACAAACTTTTGCCTGCTATCCTACAACTGGAGTCAACTCATGGAGCTTACGAAGAGATACTAACGCTGAAGCTATTAAAAGATCTACATATCAATAACACGAAAAAATACAATATTGTGAATTCTGGCAGTCATTGCCGTCATTCTACTAAAGTGGAAAAAGAAGACAGAAGTTTCCCCAAATAGCATTTCCATCCATGTCCCTGCTACCTCCATAACACCCCAACTTTCGCAAGCTGAAAAAGATGAGTTATCCTTGAAACAACAACGAGCAGAAGAACAGCCGTATTAGCCAAATACCGTTTGTTGGCTTCCAACATTAAACACAAAATGCACGTTACGTAGCACATAGTCAAAACAAATGTTTATCAAACAAATATAGTAAAACAACTTATTACTTATTATTACAACAAATTTATACATTAATTTATATTAATTAAGAACATTCACGCACTAAAACAAACAAGTAAACAAAACCGCCCGAGCTTTGGGATAAAATATATTAATTTGAAGACATGTCAAATAGAGCCTATCTCCCTCATAAGAAACTTAACGAAAAGGGAGACAGACTCTATAGTTATCTCATTCTAATAATTGTAAGAAAGAAATGTGAAAGAAAGAAGAAAGAAATGTAAAGGAAAGAAGAAAGAAATGTAAAAGAAAGAAGAAAGAAATTTAAAGAAAAGAAGAATGAAATGTAAAAAGAAAAACTATGTAATGCACAGCTGTGGGTCAACGATCGTCAATACATAATGCAGAAACAGAAACTGCATTGTGTACCGAAGCTTCAAGTTAAGCTTTTCGATGATGACCGAACACTCACTTAAGAGCGCCCAACTGAATAAATTCAAAATTTTAAATTATAACGTAAAAAGAAAGGGAAGTATTTTTTTTGTTCAAGTCAATTTAGTAGAAGTTTCAACATCAATCGTACATATTTTATTTCGGCAAGATCTTAGCCGAAACATGGTCCTTCTGAGCCTTCAACAAAAGTGCCAGTATAGTTAATTTTGTGCAATTAAACTTTTGCAAATAGTGAAATTATCCCACCGGGAAGATTAGACAATTTACTCAGAATTGAGTTATTTTTTTTATAAGTGCGATTTGATCGAATAAAATATAGTAGACAAATCAAACCAATAAAAGTGCAGTTGGATCCAACTGGAAAGATATTGGACAAACTAGCCCAACAAGGAAAGTGCGGTTTCGATCCAAGTGGAGATTGTTTAAATCAGCCCAGCGGAATCCTTACGGTCATCAACCGAGACACGAGACCGTTCCATCTACAGTACAGTACCAGGATACAGTAGCAGTGGAATCCTTACGGTCATCAACCGGTATACGAGACGGTTCCATCAGCAGCACGGTACAAGGAGAGAGTAGCAACGGAATCCTTACGGTCTTCAGTCAAATAGATATTCTGTACAACGGACAAAGAAGCACTAGCCAAGAGTTGGATCCCCACAAACACAAGAAGCAAATAAGGTAGGAATTCAAAAATTTTTTCCACCTTTTATTAAATATTAAATAAAATTTGAAAGCTGAAAAATATCCATTTGAATTTTAATGAATATATATTACAAAAGCAATTTAACAAATAAATTAAACATTGAATAAAACACAAAATAAAAGTGCTGAATATAAAAACTAGATAATTTGAAACAATGTCGTCGTCTAAGATAGTAAAATTAATTGAAGGACAAGACATAGTCTTGAGTGAAATGTGTAGTAACTTTGAAAACTACCAAAAAGAAACCGTGTCGCGAAAATCGAAGGGGTACGTGAACGCGTGTATAAAAGATTTAGAAGATTGTTTTGCGCGTTCTAAGAAAGACCACGCGATGATAATCGCAAACGTTTCTGATCCGGTTAAAGAACAATATTGTACGGGTGAAACATTTTTGAAGATCAAACGTGTTTATTATAAATTTATCGGTCTTCTTAACGACGATAAAGATAAAATATTGTCAGAGACTCAATCTTTCGAAGCAACCAATGCTTTAAATATTACTTCGCGGTTAAACACAACCAAATCTGCCTCTGCAGACGTTCGTCTAACTCGACTACAAATAAAACCATTTTCTGGTGAATTTGAAGACTGGATTGAATTTCACAATTTGTTCGAAAATTTAATTCATCAAAATGAAGATTTATCGGATATACAAAAACTTCAATATCTGAAAACTTCTCTCACTGGTGATGCTGCTCGGCTTATTCAGCATCTGCCGATCGAAACAAAAAATTATGAGTCTGCTTGGGAAATCATTACTAGCAGATTTCAAAATAAACGTAAGTTGGTCAATACTCAATTGCGAAATCTTTTAGAGCAGACAAAATAATCCATGAGTCTGCATCAGCATTGAAGGCACTACATGACGTCAGTGTAGAATGTGTTCATGCACTTGCCAATCTAGATATAGCAGTAGATATGTGGGATTGCATATTAATATATATAGTTTTTCAAAAGCTCCCGTTCCAAACTCAAAGAGATTGGGAAAATAAGTTAGGCGCGTCGAAATCTCTTCCGGACTGCAAGACATTTCTATCATTTATCGAAGGAAGATTTAGTTCATTGGAAAACATAGTAAGCATTAGTGAGACTTCGAAGCAACAGGCGCTGGCAACTTCCTATCGGAAAAGTAATTCGTCTTACTATGCACAGTCACAAAATGTTAATAAAAAATTTCAATGTCGGCTATGCTACTCATCGCACGGAATTAGACATTGTAAAAGATTTCTGAATATGGATGTTAGGGCACGCATAGAAGCAGTTAAAAAAAATGGAATCTGCGCAAACTGTTTGGGTTATGAACATCATGCTTCGACTTGCGGAAGTAGTAACCGATGCCAAGTAAATAACTGCGGGCTCAAGCATCACACTTTGTTGCACAAGGTATCACAAAATTATCCAAACACACCCGCTTCTAACAACAACCACTCCTTTGTCCATCAAACCGCTTACACAAAAAACAGTCCACACTACACAACCCAAAACCATTTTATCCAACATTCAAATCAACCCATTCCAAATCCTCCAAATCAGCATCAACATATGCCAAGTAATTCTTATAATGAACAACCGTGTTCATCAAACACAGTCAACACAAATATCAACGCACACTTCAATCAAACGAAATCGAGAGCACTGTTAGCTACAGCGCTAGTAAAGCTACGCACTTCCAACGCTTCCAATGGAATGCAACACATTCTAAGGGCACTTTTAGATCCAGGATCGGAAGCCACTTTTATTACAGAAAATGCGGCTCAACTGCTGCAATTAAAAAGACAGAAGGTACAGGCTAATGTTACAGGGTTAGGGAAAACAACAACTGGTACTTCACATCATCAGGTCGAATTCACACTATTTTCGAACACAAACTCAAAGTTTAGCGTAGAGGTAAGGGCCTTTGTATTCAACAAATTAACCTCTCGGTTGCCATCCCAAACCCTACAAGAAAAGACATGGAACCATATTTTGAATCTCCCATTAGCAGACCCATCCTTTCACATCCCTGGGAAAATAGATCTATTGATAGGGGCTGATATTTATTCATCTATTATATTAGAAGGTGTCATTAAAGGGAAGAAAGGAACCCCTGTAGCGCAGTTAACTGAATTAGGATGGATTTTAACGGGAAGTTTCAATTCTCAACCAACTCCAGTTACAGTGCAAAATCACCACAACCAGGTAAATTTAGAGTTCCAATTGACCAAATTCTGGGAAATAGAAGAAAACAATGAAGCAAGGATACTCACCCAGGAAGAAGAAGCGTGTCAACAGCATTTTGAACAAACCAGCAAACGAAGACCTGACGGAAGATACGAGGTTCGTTTACCGTTCAAAAATAATGTACGCCCTACACTCGGAAATTCGAAACGGGCTGCCTTGGCGCGATTTCTTCAAATTGAAAGACGATTTGCATCAAATCCCCAATTAAAGGAAATGTATACAACTTGCATTAAGGAATACATCAATTTAGGACACATGAAGGAAGTGAACATGGATGATGATCTTGCTCCAGGGGGATTATATTACCTTCCACATCACGCAGTATTCAAGGAGGCTAGTACTACAACCAAACTACGTGTTGTATTTGATGGATCATGTAAGAAGTCGAACGGGCTATCACTTAATGATTGTTTGATGGTGGGTCCCCGTCTGCAACAAGACATCATAGATCTGATAGCAAGATGGAGAAAATTTAAAATAGCCTTAGTCGCCGACATCAGCATGATGTATCGGCAAATTTGGATTGCGCCGGAAGACACTCCTTATCAACTCATATTGTGGAGGGCATCACAAGCGGAGCCAATAAAAACGTACGCCTTAAGGACAGTCACATTCGGAACTGCGTCAGCCCCATTCTCAGCAGTACGCACATTGCAGAAGCTGGCTGAAGAAGTGAGAAACAGTAAGCCCCACGTGACAACCGCCATAATGGAAGGGTTTTTTGTTGACGATTGGATTTATGGTGCAGATAATGAGAAAAAAGCAAGGGCGTTGCAAAAAGATATACGCTCGACGCTCAAATCAGCAGGTTTTCCTCTTAGAAAATGGGCGAGCAACTCTCAACAAATTCTCGAAGAAATTCCTGAAAATGATCGCGAAATAAACCTTCCGCTGAACTTTGATACGACTGACGCAATCAAAACGTTGGGTATTCAATGGCATCCAGCAGGAGACTTCTTCTCGGTTAAAATATCTTTACCTGAACAAAGCAAGTTTACCAAACGATCAGTGCTCGCAGATATAGCACGCCTTTTTGATCCAATGGGATGGATTGCTCCAGTCATAGTGAAGGCAAAAATTATCCTGCAGGAACTCTGGCTTAAGGAAGTTTCTTGGGATTCGCCTATTCCCGAAGAAATAGAAAAAAATTGGAAGGAACTTTGCAACGGATTGAGCATGTTGCAAAAAATTAAGGTTCCTCGTTGGATAGAATATGAGGAATCGACCAGAATACAGCTGCACGGGTTTAGCGATGCCTCAGAAAGGGCATATGCAGCAGTCATATACGCCCGAATCGTAAAAAATGGAAATGAGAGCATGCACATACTTATATCAAAAACAAGAGTAGCTCCAGTCAAACGCATTTCTTTACCACGATTAGAGCTCTCAGCAGCATTATTATTAGCAAAACTGCTTCATAGAATCGTTAATACAATGCAGTTTGATACAGAAGAGATATTTGCATGGACACTCAATGATCACTTTGGCCTGGATAAAGGGAAATCCAGCAATACGTACCACCTTTGTAGCAAATCGAGTCACGGAAATACAAAGGTTGACTAGTACGGAGATATGGAGGTACGTGAACACGAAAGAAAACCCGGCAGACATTGCATCACGAGGTGCAACCGCAGAAAACATAATCAAATGCGAAATGTGGTGGCATGGACCACCATTCTTTAAGAACTTTGAAGATCAGAGGTATTCAGCAAATATTTCGCTGGAAACAGAACAAGAAACAAAAAGGGAAAATAAAGTAAGTAGAACAAAATCATTATTCTACAAGGACAAACTAATGGAAATACGCACTAACTTTGTTCAAATCGCTGTATACTGCACCACGATTGATAACAATTTTTTTAAAAATTTCTCTACACTAAAACGTCTCTTTTATAGGCCGCACAATGCGCATGTGGAATGCGTTACCTCGCTCTATTTTTCCTTTGCACTGCAACCTACAACAATTTAAAACCAATGTGCACTCGTACCTCCTTTCTCTCCCCTCCACTTCTGCTCGTGCTGTGTAAAAAAACACTTTAAGGGTACTTCAAATCCCTTGAGCATCTGAGCACTATTTAAAAAAAAAAAAAAAAAAAAATATACAACATAGCTATATGGAGAAGATATTTGAGAATATTAAAGTCAAAACAAAGATTGCCATTGCATCAATATCCCCTCACTTGTGATGAATTAGTTTCATCAAGGGATCATATTACAAAAATGGTACAAAGAGAACTCTTTTATGATGAAATTAAGGCCCTCAGAGAAGGGGGCGCGTTGCCGAAGAAAAGCGGAATTGCGAACTTAAATCCTTTTCTCGACCACAATGAAATACTTCGTGTAGGTGGTCGACTAGCCAATGCACATCTACCGTATCACATACGGCATCCTATCATATTAAAAGATCAACACCATTTCTCAAAACTTATAGCTCACGACACGCTTCAACAAACTCTACACGGAGGGCAGCAACTGATGATGGCCGAGATGCGAAACGTATATTGGATCACCAATTTAAGGCGATTGGTTAAATCAACAATTTACCAAAGTGTTCGATGTCATAGACAAAATGCAAAAATGCAAACACAGTTAATGGGAAGTCTGCCTAGAGAACGAGTTCTTATCACCAGACCGTTCACGAATACAGGAGTCGACTACGCTGGACCTGTAGATGTTAAAATGTGGAAGGGTAGATGCAACCGAGTGACAAAGGGATACATAACGCTGTTTATATGCCTCTCGACAAAGGCTATACATTTAGAACTGGTTAGTGACCTTAGTTCAGCAGCTTTCATTGCAGCGTATAGACGGTTTGTGTCAAGAAGAGGGATATGCACGAATATGTATAGTGACTGTGGCACAAATTTCAAAGGTGCAAACAATGAACTTCGGAAGGACAGCAAATTTATCTCCGCAGAATTGTCGGCTACAGTCCACAAAACACTTGCAACCCTCAATACAACATGGCATTTCAATCCTCCCTCAGCTCTACACTTTGGAGGACTATGGGAAGCTGGTGTTAAAGCTCTTAAACACCACTTAAAAAGAACCATAGGGGTATCAAAATTAACATTCGAAGAATACGCAACGCTTCTCACACAGATGGAGGCATGTTTAAACTCCCGCCCTTTATGTCCAATGTCATCTGATCCAAATGATCTTTCAGTATTAACACCGGCCCACTTTCTCATAGGAGATGCACTTACAACACTACCCGACAGAAATTTAAAGGAAAGGAAAACGAACAACCTCGACAGATGGAAATTTATTCAGCGCAACACACAGGAATTCTGGAGGCAGTGGAGCACCAGCTACCTACACTTACTGCAACATCGGCCCAAATGGTTACAACGACAACCAAATATCAACATGGGAGACATCGTCCTTGTGAAAGAGGATAATATTCCACCCTCACTCTGGGTACTCGCTCGTGTGCTCGAACTGCACCCCGGGAATGATGGTCTTACGCGCGTGGTGACCATAAGGACAGAGAATCCGATATTTAAACGTCCGATCGCTAAACTCTCCCCCCTTCCGATTTCGAATCCGTCAAATTAACGAAATACCGAACTCTTATAAAAAAAATTAATCATTAACCGAATAAAATCTGATCAAAATAAAATCGTAAATAAGAAATTACCTCAAATGGGATAAAACAATAAACAAATAAAGAAATCAATAAGCAGATGAACTTACCCCAGGATCAACAACACAATATCCATTTCGAAAAAAAAACAGATAAATATATTTAATTTCAATATATTACATTCTTCATTGAAAATATTACTAATGCCTTTTTTTTAATTTCATGTCGAGGAAAATTGAGATGAAGAATTCACTGCACAAATTCCGACGGCAATGCACTTGGCCACTTCACAACAAGCAACAACAACATCACTTTTCACCATGTGGGCCGGGAGCATGTTGGCTTCCAACATAAAACACAAAATGCACGTTACATAGCACATAGTCAAAACAAATGTTTATCAAACAAATATAGTAAAACAACTTATTACTTATTATTACAACAAATTTATACATTAATTTATATTAATTAAGAACATCCACGCACTAAAACAAACAAGTAAACAAAACCGCCCGAGCTTTGGGATAAAATATATTAATTTGAAGACATGTCAAATAGAGCCTATCTCCCTCATAAGAAACTTAACGAA
The DNA here is from genome assembly GCA_963555765.1 of Orthonevra nobilis. Lineage (NCBI taxonomy): Eukaryota > Metazoa > Arthropoda > Insecta > Diptera > Syrphidae > Orthonevra > Orthonevra nobilis. The sequence continues at coordinate 79,676,183 of OY743224.1, read as the reverse complement.
AAGGGAGACAGACTCTATAGTTATCTCATTCTAATAATTGTAAAGGAAAGAAGAAAGAAATGTAAATGTAAAAGAAAGAAGAAAGAAATTTAAAGAAAAGAAGAATGAAATGTAAAAAGAAAAACTATGTAATGCACAGCTGTGGGTCAACGATCGTCAATACATAATGCAGAAACAGAAACTGCATTGTATACCGAAGCTTCAAGTTAAGCTTTTCGATGATGACCGAACAATCACTTAAGAGCGCCCAACTGAATAAATTCAAAATTTTAAATTATAACGTAAAAAGAAAGGGAAGTGTTTTTTTTGTTCAAGTCAATTTAGTAGAAGTTTCAACATCAATCGTACATATTTTATTTCGGCAAGATCTTAGCCGAAACACCGTTTTTTAAGAGCAAACGAGGACGTTTGAAATTAAAGGGGGAAAAGTTAACAACATACTCATTGTGTCACTAGAACAACAAGTGCACATTCCATTCCCACGCCAACCATGCAGATCAGATGGCAGCAACATCCGACGTTTGCCGCTCGTGTCGTTCAATACGTGAATGAATGCAGGTGGTGTCCGATGCTCCAGACACAGAGTCAGCACATAAGATGAAATGCAGATATGACGTGTGCAACTATCGTGGGAGCAGTGCAGATAAGCAATTTGCAATAGGTTAGGTAGTTTTAAGAAAACATTTTGTAAGTTAGTCTTTAAGTTGCCGTGAAGGCGTAAAACAATAAATGATTTTAGAAGATTACTTTTGAGTGCCTCACGATGATAGTTTGTAGTTGAGAAGAGTCAATGGTAAACGAAAGCGTCAGTCACGAAGAAAATATACAAAATAAGGGTGGCAGTCATGTTCCACACCCGAAATATTCCGCTTCTACTCAATTTTTTCATTATATTTCGATCGTGGAGTAGTGAGGTTGGCGGATGAACATCACAATTGGTTCGGTTGTGAGGTGAGGATCGTGACTTAAAATGTGTGCTCGGACGAGAGAAGAAATAAATGCTCCGTTTCACTCATTCCAACCCTATTCTTTATCAAAGTAGTACAGCAGTGAGCACTACAGTGTGTAGACACCTCATGCCTGCTCACTACGTACTCAAAAGTAATCGTCTAAACAGGGCCTTAGACCATTGCCGATACATTCTCTCCATCTTGTAAGTACAAGGTTTTAAGCACTTTCACAAGAGTTAGCTTTTCTAAAACCGGACTGAGATTCGATTATAAGACCTTTGCTTTCAAAGTGGATTTTCAGGTGTTTATACACTTCTTTTTCGATTACTTTTGCATATGAAGTAGAGCATTAACTGGTCGAAACTCGTCGCACTTTTTTGCGTTTTGTACCTTTTCAACTGGGCTAACTATAGATTCTTTCCAGGAATTGGGAAATACACCTACTTGGAGGGATTTATTGATGATATATTGCAGAGCTGGCCCTATAGTATCGAAATTGTCTAAATAAGTTTTTGGGAACAAGAATGTGTAGTCTTTTTTGTTTTTAATCTGTTACAATGATTCACGCTTTTCTCTTTACGCAATATGTACTTTTTTAAACCGCGCCACATTACTTTTTGGTTAATTGTGTTGGATCATATGTTAAACTTATATTCAAAATAATTTGAATGAATTCAGATATTGAATTAGATAATTGATTTGAATTGTATAACAAATTGAATTGCTTGTTAGTTGACAATAATTTATAATACCATTACAATAATGTCCATTTATGCAAAAAAAGAAGCGCCTAAAAGTAGATGATACTTTTATCAATCACACCTGTTTACATTAATAACATTTGAATTTTGCGCCGCAAATTATAGGATCCTCCATATTTTTAACTTGTTAAGTTCTATCTATCTATTCACCACACGTCAGGATGTATAAAAGCCTGCAAAATAAAGGATCTTTCTCTTCTTGCTTTTGTCACACACGCAAAGTGGTTTCAAGTTGTTTTTATTTGTCACGTTTCGCTCTCCGATTGTTCTTACTTTAATCTGCATTTTTGAATTCTTATTGGAAATTCGACGGAAGTCTCCATACAATCCAAGTAGAGGTTTCTCGTCGCCGGTCGAAAGTTCTTTTTACCGAACATTTTGGCGCCCAACGTTTTTTATTCGGCAAAAACTCACAAAAACCCCCAAAGTATTTTTTTTATCAAAGTTAAAAATGTGCGCTCGTAAGTGATTTCCCCATGGACCTAAAACCTTTTTTGAAAAAAGCTTTCGCAACATTAAAAACTAAAGTGAAGTGCAGTGTGGAAAAGTGTTGAACTATTGCCGTAATAATCAGTTTGTGACTTACGAGTAGAAACGAATAAAATATCAAAAACTCCATATAGTGCATAGCTTCTCGCCCATCGGTTTTGGGTTTCGGTCATCATACGAGCAGTGCGAAGTCCACTTCAAGCACCAAGGAGTCATCATCACCATAAGAAGGCAAAAACCATCGAGGGAGCATCGTAAGTGGGAAGATAAGTATCATCTCCAACCTAGGTACGAAAGAGTATTGCTTTTCAATCGAAAGTGCCCAATCATCAGTACTTAATTTAATGGACAAAAGAGAAAATAATAAATAAAATATCATATAGATCAAAGCATAAGTGAGCAAATGATCTCTTTAAACGTACCTTCAACGGAATCGTTAATTAGTAATAGTAAATTAGTTAATATTCAAGACATAATTTATCAGATTAATATAATAAATTGACATATAGTACATATTGGTGCAATCAACTAGTTTTTTTCATTCATCGTTCTTGCGTAAGTTTCGATGCGATCAGCAGCACATCGAAGTAACAATAAAAAAAAGCGTTTTCCAAAAAACATACTTTCCACTTTTCTCTACATTCGAACTTGTCGTAGTCGAGCGCGAGGGCTCACACTCGCACTCGATGTACGCTGAATTCCACTTATCATTCCTCTATCGTTCCTTCGTTCGCTTACACTGCGTCATTGCAGTGCACACAGAGAAGCTTGCTTGTGGAATCCAATCTGCAAATCATTATTGTTGGAAAATTTAAATTTTAATTGCATTGATCTGCGTTTCGCCACCGATCATCTTGTTTATTTTTTACTATTTTCGTCGTCGCCGGAGATGGAGCTACATTGATCATATGCAGTCAAAATAAAGGTTTCGAAAAATATTCGTTTTAACTGGAATTAATCGTGAATCGTAATCCAGAATCGTAATGCTGGACTCATCTTGCTGTTGAAAAATTGTTTCAGCCTTATTAAATAAGTAAATTTATTTTCGTTGCCAAAGTCTTCTAAACGGATCCACATCATTCAACAAACCTGTTGTTGCCCGACAGTTTGTGAGTATGAATTTAACTCCCAATTATCAATTTCGTAGTTTATCGTTGCTTGTAAAGATCATTTTCGGACTTTCTTCATTTTCAATTTAAAGCTTTGCAAACTATCATGAAGAATTAAAACAGATGCGAGCATCCACCAAAGGTAGCATGACTAGAATAAAAAAATTTGTGGATACAAAGGCAGAATTACTTTCATCGACTGAATTAGAATGCCGTTTGGGAATATTGGAATCATACTTCAAACAAGTGCTTGCTTATCAGACCCAAATTGAATGATTAGTTCCATCTGATACTAGCCGAGGGGAGTTAGAAGATTTGTATATATCCGCTTTAAGGCCTTGAAGACGCCTCAATACAGTAGACACTAGCTTTGCGGTTCCACAGCAAATAAATAGTGATTTGCCCAAAAAAAAGTTGCCTATATTTGATGGAAGGTACTCGGATTATAAGAATTTTATAAAATCATTTACATTGATAATGAGCCGAATTTATCAAAAATGCAAAAAATCAATCACTTATTGTCATGTTTGCTTGATCAGGCTCTTAGTACAGTAAAGGCCTTTCAAAATTACCAAAAGGAATTAGGTAGACTTAAAGAGCGATACGATAATGATTGTCTTATCTTAGTTCAATACATTTCAGAGATATTTGAACTCCCTAAGGTTTCAAAAGCTTCAACAAGTGAATTAAGGTTGCTATTGGATAATATTTCTGCAGATTTTAATTCGCTTCAATCAATTGGAACGTACGGAAACATTTGCAATGCAATTATAATACACATTGCAATGTCCAAGGTAGATTCGGAAACATCGTCAAAATGGGACGAGTATCAGGACTTCAAGAAACTTCCGAATTGGTCGGAATGTTCAGCAGTTCTCAGCAAGCGCTGTCAATATCTGGAAACATGAGACAGTAATCACGTACGATCAGATCAAGGCCAAAAGGGGCCTAGTAAATCAAGTCCAAGAAACACACGTCCTCGTTCACAATTTTCGCTGACAGCTACAAACCGAGGTTGCATATATTGTAGGTACAGTAGTCATTCTATTACCGGCTGTTCCAATTTTAGTAAGCTTGGAGTAATGGATCGCTTTTCGAATTTCAAGAAGCTGGTAATTTGTTTGAATTGCTTGAGTGAAGGCCATAGTGTGTCGAAATGCCCTTAATTGTACAGGTGCAACATTTGTAGACAGCCCCATCATAGTTTGCTACATCGGCTTAAATCAGAAGAAAATAATGGCAGAAGCAGTGGAGGAACACCTTCAACAGTAGCAGTTTACGCCGCTTTGGAGAAGTATCAGAAACCTGCAACCCAAGTCATTTTAGCGACAGCGTTTGTTTTGGTTGTAGACTGGATGGAAATTTCTAGATAGGTAGGGCATTGCTCGATTCAGGCACCCAAGTTAACCTTAAAGGAAAGCTTTGCGAAGTATCTTCGTCTTTCAAGAAAACGAAGAAATATCGACATCGTAGGAATGGGTGCATCTGAAACAAAGATCAGTTTCCAAACGCAATATTCTAATCAGCCATCTCAAATTGATTTGTTGGTAGGTGCTGAATCGTTTTTCGATTATTTGAAAGAAGGTTAGATAAAGCTTGGACATAGCCTACCAACGCTACAAAATACTTCTATGGGATGGATCATATCAGGGAGTTACATGGTTCATCAACTAATTTGCCGAAGTTTTGCCATTTAAACCCACCGGAACTTACTGAGTTGGCGCTTGAACAGTGTGTAGAAAAGTTTTGGTAACTAGAGAAGGTACAGGATTGTAGAGAAAAATGCACCGAAGAACAGAAGTGCGAGGCTCATTGTTAAGAAAAATTTGAGGTGATACCTAGCGGTCGACATTTAGTTCAACTACCATTTAAGCGGAATCCGAGCTGTTTAGGAGTATCATTTGACACTGCTTTTCGACGATTTTTAGCTCTGGAGCGCAGGTTGGCTAAAAACGATTTGATGAAAAGACAATATGCTGATTTTTAGATGAATACAAAACCACATTACTATATGCCTCACCACTGCGTTATTAAACCAGAAAGCCCTTCAACAAAGTTAAGGGTTGCCTTTAATTCTTCCTGTTGTACGTCTTCGCTAATATCGCTCAATGATATACTGATGGTCGCCCCGATAATCCAATTTGAACTTCAATTTAGACTTCATGCATACGTCCTTACAGCTAATATAGTAAAGATGTTTAGGGAATTCTTTATGCCCCCTGGCCATCGAAGGTTTCAATACATCTTATGAAGGTGCAGTGAGCAAGTTCCGGTAGAGACGTTCGCGCTAAAAACCATCACATATGGGACTGCTTCTGCTCCATTTTTAGCCGTTCGTTGCCTTAGATATTTATCTGATAAGTACAAGTATGATTTGAAGTTAGGTTCATCTGCACTGGAGGAAGATTTCTACGTAGATGATATCATCACTGGGGACGACAAGGTTGAAGAGTTATTTGAAATCCGCTGGTCTTGAATTGGCAAAGTTACCCAGCAATCAGCCAAACCTCGTTGAAACTGTGGGTTCGTAAAGGAAAAAGATAAAGATCAATGAGTCAGGACTTACAAGTACATTGGGCATATCTTGGAACTCCTCGTACGATTTCATTAATTTCTCGTATAAACGAAGCAAGACTTTTTTAAAGTACACAAAGAGGTCTACTCTTTCGCTCTCGTCGACGCTTTTCGATCCTATTGGTTTGCTCAGTCCAATCATTATCAAGTCAAAGATAATTCTTCAAAGGCTATGGATTGAGAAAATTGACCGGGACGCACTCCTTCCACAGAGCATCGACACTGAGTAGTGGAGGTTAATGAAAGACCTAAATTCCATACAACAATTATCGGTCCCCGGATATGCATAGCTAGCAAACAGAGAAATCTACCACATTCATGGCTTCCCAGACAGGCTGGTACGCGGAGGATAAATATATAATAAATAAGTATAGGAAAGGATTGCTCAGATAGAGGAATGATTCTAAGGCAAAAATGTAAACACAACATGTAGTGTTTACATTAATGAGACATTTACATTAATTACATCTGCTGCAGCGTTAGTTGCATTGATGTTAAAATTATTTGTGTTAATTTGCACGAAAAAAAAAATATTAGAAAAAGCAATAAACACCAAATATCGATGGCCGAGTAATCTGTTGAAGCGTTGACTGACGGATGAAAACAATGCGAAGATCGCCATAGCGATCTTGCTTGCTTTCGCAGGCAAAAAGAAGAGCAGAACTTAGTTCGCGAGATGCTGAGAGTAGGTCACGGTGGTGGACAATGGAAAAGAGTTTATTAAAACTTTTTTTGTGATAGCGATCTGTGATATGGTTATAGTAAGTATACATCTGTGTATTGATTTTTTTGAATTGATTTGTGGTGATTTGTCCCCCGGGGGACAACCCCGGATATCTTTATTAGCTTAATACAAGCAATCAAACTTACAGCTAACAAAAATTGAACTTAATGCTATTCTTAACTAGAGGGAGAGGATGACTGGTTTAGGGTTAGATACAAATGAAGGGCATTTTTAAGGGTGTATCTGTTGCAGTGGAAATTAAAAATGTTCTGCACCGCGTTTGCCTTGCGCAACATTCTGGACATAGGTTCATTTGTGCCATAGTTAGTGTGGTGAGGAACGAGACGGAAGACGGAGACAGATCTAAGGTTACGGGGATTAGTATTGAGAGAGATCAATCGAAGCAGCGCGGGGCATTCAATATTTCCGGTTAGAAGCTGGTGAATGAAAAAAATATCAGCAATATCACGGCGTTGCTCGAGGGACTGCAAATTGATAAGTTGCAGGCGATGTGAGTAAGGGGGAAGATTGTATCTGTCTGCCCAGGCGAGACCACGTAGTGCGAAACGAATGAATCTGCGCTGGACTGCCTCGATTCGCTGGATATGGGATTCGTAGTAAGGGAACCAGACTTGGGAAGCGTATTCATGGAGGAGTCTAACAAAGGTGATGTAAAGGGATTTTGTGACATAGGGGTTCGAGAATTCCTTGGACCGTCGTTTGTTGTAGCCAAGCGCAGAGTTGGCTCTGCTAATAATGTTATCGATGTGAGAGTGGAAATTTAGTTCGGTATCACAGATTACACCCAGATCGCGGAGGCAAGAGACTGAAGGAACAGGTTCGTTGTAGATGAAGTAGGTTCTGGGAGGTTGTGGTAGACGCCTTCGTGTATATGTGATGGCCTAGCATTTGCTGATATTGAGCTCCAAGAAATTTTTTTTGCACCATATTGAGAATCTGGTCAGATCATCTTGCAGGAGGCATGAGTCAGCAGGGGATGAAGTGCTCGTAAATATTTTCATGTCATCAGCGTAAACAGATGCACATGCATTTTGGATGATAAGGTCGACGTCGTTTATTATCAGGATGAAAATCATTGGGCCAACGTGACTACCTTGAGCGACTCCTGAGGGAGTTATAAATGGATTGGATTTGGAAGATCTGAAAAGGACGACGTATTGACGATCTTCCATGTAGGATTTGATCCACGCGATAAAGCCCGCTGGAAAGCCAAAAGCCTTAAGTTTGAGGAGTATGATACTGTGGGAGATTTTTTCAAAAGCTTTGCTGAAGTCAGTGGCTACAACATCGACTTCTTTACCTTCTTCCAAGGCACAGAGGGTTCAAGACGAATTCGGTTAAGTTGGTGGTTGTTGACCTACCTCTTAGGAATCCGTGTTGATTTGAAGATATGATGGATTTGCAGTGAAAAAACATGGTATCATATATGATGCTCTCGAAGAGCTTCAGAATGCATGAGAGTTTAGCAATTGGTCTGTAGTTCGATACATCGTTTTTAGGACCCTTCTTATGGATGGGGATAATATATGAGCTTTTCCAGAGTTTAGGAAAAACTCCTTGAGATATGGAAAGTTCGAAAAGTGCTGTTAGGGGTTGGACCAGGAATCTGATGGATTTTTTTTAGCACTAAACCGTCGAGGCCGGGGGAATAATCATCCTTGAATTTACTTATCTTCTCTGTTACTAGTTTAGGTGTTATATCAACTGAGGTAAGAGTTGTATGGGGGCAGTTGTTCAAATATCGGAAGTAATCATGGTCGGGCTCTTCGTTGTGGTCAGCAAATGATTGGCTGAAGAAATCAGCGAAAAAATTAGCGATTATATAAGGGTCAGCTGAGGATGAGTTGAGATACTTGAGGCTGGATGGGTAGCCATCGGATTTACTTTTAACGTTGATAAACTGGTAGAAACGCTTAGGATCAGAAATCAGATTCGATTGCACTCTGTTTACGTAGTCCAGGTAGAGTGAATTGCAAAGTTCGGAGAATTGGGTATATACAATTTGGTAAATCGAAAAATCAGATTCAGATCGAGATTTTATATATGCTTGCCATAGTTTGTTTCGTTTATTTCGAAGTGAGCGCAGTTCTTTATTGTACCAAGGTGGTTCTTCTGCGGCAAGTATGGGACTGATTGAATGTTGCAGTCAAGAATTTCGCAGTAGAAAGCCAAGAGAGCATCATCAATAGTGACAGGTCTAGTTGTGGTATTAAGAATGCTAAAATTTACTTTTCTGAGGAGGCAGTTTAATTTACGAAAATCTGCCTTACGAAAATTAAAGCTGTAAATGTGCTCGTAGAGTATGGGTTTCGTTACATTCTCGTATGAGAAGGTGAGGGAAAGAGGTGGGTGAAATCGATCTAGCGTAGACAAGAGGTTGGTGCTCTCGGAAACAACACAGTTGTCGGCATCGGTGGAGAAAATGAGGTCGAGTTGTCTTTTTAAGTTGTTTGTCACGCCACTGATTTGGAAAAGGCCGGAGTTGGTTAGAAAATCAGTAAAGAGGATCTCCTTCTCCTATGTGGGATTAATTGCCATAAAGTGAGACTCATCATCTGATAAGGTCCATTTCAAATGTGGAAGATTAAAGTCTCCCATGATTTTAACTTCGTCACAAGGGTTCAAAGCATCGAGAAGAGAGTCGAAACCATCTACGGCAAGTTGGTATCCCTGGACTGGTTGTGAAGGGCGGATATAACAGCAAAGAATGTACGTGTTGCGTTTGGTAATTGTTATTTTAACGCATATGAATTCAAAATCAGCAGTGTGTGAGGATTTGAAGAGCGTTGATTTAAAGCGATTGTGGATTGCTAAGAGGACACCGCGACCAGCTGAATCGTCCCCGTTTGCAATCCCGTCATCTCGAAAGACTTTGTAGTCAAACGTAAATAACTCGTTACTTCTGTAACTGGGCGTAAGCTTGGTTTCTGATAAAGCGAAGATATCGTAAGGGAGACATTGGGAGTTAAGGAAAACATTAGAGGTTTTGGTGCGCAATCCTCTGACATTCTGGTAATATATCGATAAGAACTTTGGGGAATTTGAGATTTGATGAGTCCGGGTTAGGATCGAAAGTAATCCTTGAAATGGGAACGAGTTCTTTGGAGATGTATCATGCGCTTAGAAGAAATGTGGGATGCAAAAGTGGAAAGATCGCGTGCAACATCCCTGGGCGAAATGTTAAAATTTTCGTGATATCGTACAAAAATTTGCCTCAATTCATAAGGGTCGGTTGGGAGTCCTTTTTGCTGGATTGAGACCATTTAATTCGTTTTAGTTTTACCGTCGATGCAGGAATCCGGTTGGTCATGTAGATAAGCAAGATAGAGTCTCACGTTTTCATAAATTCTGTGATCTCTAAAGCGCGTAAAAGCGTAAATATGTTTTCAGAACTCCTGGTATTTTTAACCGCTGCTTCATTCAACTTCTTCAACGAAGATTTGTGTTCCGAGTCGAAGCTCTCTAGAGCGGTGTTGACCGATTCAAAGCTATCGCTTAACACATCCAGTGTTTTTTTGACGAAGTGGCGGAGTTCCGACTTGATTTCTGCTAAAGAGGCAGCAAGTCCGTTTATTTCATGATTGTTGCATTTGATGGCTAGCTTCAGATGCGACAACGAAATTGATTTGCATTCCACGCAAAGGAAGGTAAAAAGGTTGTTGATTTCCTGGATCGACATAAAGGCATGATTAATTTGAAGAGAGTCAGAAAAAGGTATTATTTGATGCCCGGGGTATACCCCGGACTTTACTTAATACAAGCAATACTTAAATTCTTACTTATAACTAGGGATTTGGTGGATGAGAGAGGTGAGACGAGAGGATATTCTTAAGGGTGGATCTGTTTAGGTGGAAATTAAAGATATCCTGCGTGACATTGGCCTTACGCAACATTCTGGACATAGGTTCATGAGAACCGTAATTGGTGCGGTGTGGGTCTAAGCGAAATAGATGAACTGATCTGAGGTTGCGGGGGTTTGTAAATAAAGAGATCGATTGAAGCAACGTTGGACAGTCAATGATACCGGATAAGAGCTTGTGAATGAAAAGAATGTCGGCAATGTCACGGCGTTGTTCGAGGGACTGGAGATTGATGAGTTGCAAACGATGTGTAAAAGGCGGTAGGTTAAAGCTGTCTGTCCAGTGGAGACCACGCAGTGCGAAGCGTAGAAAACGGCGCTGAACAGCCTATATTCGCCGGATGTGGGTTTCATAGTAAGGGGACCAGACTTGGGAAGCATATTCTAGTAATGGTCTAACAAAAGTGATGTAAAGGGCTTTGGTGACATAGGGGTTTGAGAATTCTTTGGACCATCGCTTGACATAACCAAGGGCGGAGTTAGCTCAAATATTGATTGAGTCTATGTGTGTGCGAAAATTGAGTTCTTTATCGCAGATAATACCCAAATCGCGGAGAGAAGAGACTAGCGGAACAGGCTGATTAAAGATGAAGTAGGTCCTGGAGGGCTGTGGAAGACGCTAATGTGTGTATGTTATGGCTTGGCATTTGCTGATGTTGAGATCTAGAAAGTTTTTTTGGCACCAAATGGAAAACTTGCTCAGATCATCTTGAAGAAGGAGGTGGTCGGCGGCAGACGAAATGGGCGAATATAATTTTATGTCGTCGGCATAAATAGATATGTACGAGTTGCGGATAATAAGGTCGACATCATTTATAGTTAGGATGAAAATAATAGGACCAACGTGGCTCCCTTGAGCGACACCTGAGGGGGCCATAAATGGATTAGATTTGGAGGATCTGAAAATAACAACGTATTGACGGCTTTCAAGGTAGGACCTAATCCATTCAATAAAAGTAACTGGGAAACCAAGAGCATTGAGCTTGAGCAGAATTATCTTGTGCGATATTTTGTCGAAGGCTTTACTGAAGTCGGTGGCGATAACATCAACTTCTTTGCCTTCCTCCAAGGCACATAGAGTTCGAGAGACAAATTCTACTAGGTTGGTGGTTGTCGTTCTTCCTCTGAGAAATCCGTGTTGGTTAGGGGATATGATGGATTTGCAGTGGAAAAGCATAGCGTCGTAGATTATGCTCTCATAAAGTTTAGGAATAGACGAAAGTTTCGCGATTGGTCTGTAGTTTGCAATATCATTTTTTGGACCTTTCTTCTGAATTGGGATTATGTAAGAGTTTTTCCAGATAATAGGGAAGATGCCTTGTGAGACGGAGAGTTGGAACAGTGAAGTAAGGGGCTGAACGAGGAGATTGGTGCATTTTTTTAGCACTATAGCGGGCAAACCGTCAGGGTCCGGGGAAAAATAATCTTTAAGCTTTGAGATCTTCTCTGCTACCAGTTCCGGTGTAATTTCGACAGACACCATGGTTGTATGGGTACTATTTTTAAGGTATTGGAAATAATTCTGGTCGGGATCTTCTTCATGCACCGCGAATGATTGCCTGAAGAAATTACCAAAGAGATTTGCAATTGTATTAGGGTCTGATGAGGACGAATCGAGATAATTGAGAGTTGAGGGATAGCCGTCTGATTTACTTTTTACTTTGATGAATTGGTAAAATCGCTTGGGGTCAGATATTAAGCTCGATTCCATATGGTGCACGTATTCCAGGTAAAGAGAGTTGCAGAGGTAGGAGAATTCGGTGTATGCGTTTTGATAGAGCATATAGATGGAGTTAGATCGAGTTTTAATATAAGACTTCTATAGTTTATTGCTTTTATTTCGAAGTGAACGAAGCTCTTTGGTGTACCAAGGAGGAGACGAGGATGCGTTTTTTTTTTGGGGCAAGTAGGGGACTGAGTGAATGAAGCATTCGATGATTTCGTTATAGAAAATAGTAACAGCTTCGTCGATAGACATATGATGGTTGGGGTTGTTAAGAAAGCTGAAGTTGACGACTCTAAGAAGGCTGTTCAGTTTGTTGAAATCTGTCTTACGGAAGTCAAAATCGTACAGATATTCGTGATCGTTAGTATTAATTCTGTTCTCGTAAGAAAAAGTGAGTGAAAGCGGCGGATGAAAATCATCGAGTGTGGACAAGAGATGAGTTGACTTAGATGTTGCGCAGTTGAAGGGATCAGAGGTGAAAATACGGTCGAGTTGTCTATTAAGATTATTAGTTACACTACTGATTTGGAAAAGACCAGCGTTCGAGAGAGAGTCAGTAAACAGGATCTCCTTCTCTGATGTTGCATTAGATGCGTTGAAGTGAGTGTCATCATCGGATTTGGTCCATTGAAGATGTGGTAGATTGAAGTCTCCCATTACTATTACTTCATCGCAGGGATCTGTGGTCTCAAAGACAGAGTCGATTGCGTCTACCGCTAGTTGGTATCCCTCGATTGGTTGAGATGGGCGAATATAGCAGCAAAGAAAGTAGATGTTGTGCTTAGGGAGTGTTATTTTGACACAAATATATTCAAAGTCGGCAGTGTCTGAGGATTTGAAGAGACTCGAGTGTAAACGATTATGTATTGCCAAAAGGAAGCCACGACCACGTAAGTTATCTTCTAGTCCGACGTGAATAGCTCGTTGTTCTTGTAGCTGGAGGTGAGATTGGTCTCGGATAATGCGAAAATATCATAGGGGAGAGTTTGAGAATTAAGGAAAACCTGGGAGGTTTTAGAACGCAGTCCTCTGACATTCTGATAATAAACGGAGATGAATTGGTGTGGGGTTGAAATCGAAGAAACAGATTGATTAGCGACGAAAGTAGTTTTTAATATGGGAACGCGTTCTTTGGAGGTGTGAAATGCGTTTAGAAGAGATATGGGATGCATATGTGGACAGATCTTTCTCGACGTCATTGGGTGAGATGTTGAAGTTCTCGTGGTAGCGCAAAAAAATTTTTCTTAGATCTATTGGGTCAGTAGGGAGGCCTTCTTGCTGAATGGAAACCATGACGTTAGTTCTGGTTTTACCACCAATACAGGATTCAGACTGATTATGAAGATAGGCAAGATAGAGACGCACATTTTCGTATATTCTGTGGTCCCGAAGGCGTGACAAAATGTAACGGTCCAATTTCTGTGTAATGTTTTTTAATTCATCGAAAACTTCGGCGGTATCTATGTGGGACAAGATAAGTTCTTCACTAATCACCCCGACTTTGTGTGAGAGTTCTATTAACAGTCGGTCAGATTCAGGCCGGTGGGGGAGGTGCACTTGTTTGGAGGAGGTTTGAAAGTAAATATCGAGGTCGGACCGCAAGGAATCCAGAGATTGTTGAATTAAATGTGGACTGTGTGATTTAAAGGAATGTTCGATGGTCGATTTAATGTCGCGTTTAAGTTCTTCGCAGTCATTTCTTATCAAATTTACAGGAGTGCTTAGTGGTTGGGTGAGAGTAAGGAGGTGTTTTTCGATATTCCGGAATCTAGAGTTGTTGAAGATATTGCTCGATTCGATAGAGGTGCTAAGATCGTCGACAGCCTTTATTAAGTCTTCGAACTTAGAAGTTTTGTCACCAAATTTTTTTAAGAGGAGTTTATTTTCAGCTAGTGCGTGATTGGTTGCTTCGCCTAGTAACTTTATCGCTTTCAGCACATCTGACAGCGAGAGTACTTTACAGGCATCACAAAAGAAAAGATAGTTGGCTGCGAATTCCCTTAGACAAGTCACGGCTCTCCTGCCTAATACAGTGCAGGGGGCGTGATAAGATTTGCCACAAAGACCGTTGCAGAGAATCCAGTCAGCATTGGAGTTTTTGGTGCAATTTGGGTTACCGCACATTTCCATGTTTTATGTTTACGTTTACGCAGAGAGAGATTTGAGAATCAACAAATTTGCGATTTTTTTTTTTTTATTGTATTCACAGAGGCTATTGCACGGAAAGAGATATAAATGTAGAACACCGAAACTGGGTCACTAAGGGCGTTGGTCGTTGATGAGTCAGCGGGAAATTGTAATATAGATTGGGGGAACGGGCGTTTATTTTAACTATGACTGAACGATTCGCGAAATTGGCAGAAATTGGGTAAAGAAAAATTCGGGGAGCGACAAAAACACACGTCCGAACTGTTTGGAAGCTATGCGATTAAAAAGGGCGAAGGCAAGGTGACACACAGAATTCGCGAGAAAAAAAAAATAAAAATTGGTTTGGGTGAGTAGGCCTGCCCATACCATGAACTTCCCATCTCAAGATACAAAAGAAATAGGTGTTTTTTTATTTGCCTACACCATGAAATTCAATTCGGATTAAGAAAACATCATTCATTCCCCAATCAAATGCATTGCAAACAAAAAGATCAGATACATATATTTTTAGCTGCCTTTGAGGAAAACCATATTTAATATTTAAAATACAAATTGCGTATTTAACATTGATAGATTAATATATTTCAATTTGGAAATACTTTTTTTCAGATTGAGTAACATTTCTACTAAAAGAAAATTAGATTTTTAGTTTTACTGCAGAAATAACTTGATATAATTTAAAATAATTTTTATCGTTGGTTGATAGTTGGTTGGACTTTTTTTGTCGTTAATCATTTAATTACTAACTTGGGGTGGCGTTACAATCCGCGTGGCATGGTATTTTATCCTTTTGGTTTAGTCGATGTCGCTGTACAACTCCTAGCAAACAGTTCGTTGTTGAATCTTCTCCTCCACTCACAGTCAATGCAGATGGGACAAAAGATTACACTTTTCTCTCGGAACAACCTAAGGGACCTTCATTTTTTCAATTCAATTCAAAATGCATTTTTATTCAATTAATTCCTTTTCCTTACATGCTAGACAAAAACGCTTAAAGCTAGCTTAACTAACTTAACTATGTCTATACTAACTTACTGGCCCTATGCGGGCGCTCTAAGCTAAAACTAACAATTTAATCTATGTCTTTCGACTTACTAATAATTATTTTATTTAAATTCAAAAAACTAATATTAAAACTAAGAAAAAAGATTAATTTTTGCAAAAAACTTAGTATATGGACTTTTATGTTTAATTAAAATAAGACTTAAATATTAACTACAAACTACAAATTACAAACTAATCTTAAAAGTAAAATATTAACCTAACTTATATTACAAAAAAATTAAAACTACTTACACTACAATAAACATAAATAAGCCGGCCACGGCTGACAGTACATGCTATATTTGCCTGAAGGGCACTCAATATTAATAAAGACGACTGAGTTTTACTCTTCGTCCAACCACCAGTAGTAAGAATATTGCCTTACGACATCAACTCTGTCGCGGTTAGATACCGCCCTACTATACCTGAGGGTCTCCGGTGAGCTACTTGCGACGTCTTGTTCGTAAGTGACTCGCCCGTCCACAGCTTTTCGACCAACGTGGAAGATTAACGGTACCGCTAATCTATCCTAGACCAGACCTTTTCTATCTAAATAGAGAAAAGCTTCAGGGGGAATAAGGCCGTTAAGGCGCACTGTCTCATGATGCATGTCATTGGGGTAAAAAGCCCCGGAGATCAAGTTGTTGGTCGAAGTCATTGCTCTTGCAATGTGACTTCGAATAAGTTTTATCTGATCAGGTTGGCCCCGTTGTACAGGACCTCATTACTATAGAATTTTTTGTATATAATATTTATATATATATATATAATATATATATATAATATATATATATAATATTTTGTATATAAATGGAGACAGGCCCTAAGACATCGTCTCTCGAAAACCCGTATCTTTTCCATTAAGCTTGTTCCCACGTTAAACCAAACGGGACAGCCATAGGCAAGGACAGGCCGAATAAGGGCCGTGTAGCAGATCACCTTTACCTTTGCATCGAGTTGACTGCTGTGAAACAGCCTCTTTGTCAAGGCAAAGGCCGCTTTGGCTCTGGCCAGAGCAGCATCTATATGTTTGTTAAAATATAGATACTGATCTAGCCAGATCCCAAGGTATCTGACAACACTTCGATTCGCTAATGGCTGTCCGTTTGTCCAACAATAGAGAACATTCGCCACTTCTTTCTAGTATTTCTAGAAGCCCCAGACAACGGAGTCCTAAACAGAATGGTCTCGCACTTTTGAAAATTGATTTTCAACTTCCAATCATCGCAGTATCCCTGAACCTTTTCGAAGTCACGCTGCAAAAGACTTACAATGACCTCGATCTTCGGACTTGACCTGTACGCGATCAAGTCATCTGCGTACGCTATGGATTGGCGGAGAGATCCTACAAGATCACTTGTGAAGATCGTAAATAAAATCGGCGAAATTACTACACCCTGTTGTAGACCGTTTTTAATTTCAAAAGTCCCAGCAGACACCACACTGCCATTTTTTACAATAAACTGTCTGCTGGTGAGCATATCTAATATTATATACAGCAGCGGTTTACTTATGCCGAGCTGGTCAAGCTTAAAAAAGAGCCCCTGCAACCATACAGTGTCAAAGGCCTTCTCCAAGTCAATCAACAAGGCACCCATGCATTGTTTCTTACCTTTGTTCCATTGGATATCCGACACCAGTTTAGACGCGGCATGTAAGCAATCATGCCCCGCTCTGAAACCGAATTGGTTATCCGGAATAATATTTTTGTCCTCAACCCACTCGGTCAGGGCTTTATTGATTTCTTTTTCAAACACTTTGCTGATATTGGGAAGGAGACTTATCGACCGGAGATTTGCCGGATTGGATGTGTCTTTGTTCCGTTTAGGAATTGGTTGCACTACCGCTGTCTTCCAATGAGCTGGATAATGTGCATTATTCAGCAAATTGTTAAACAGGGTAGTGTTAATGTTTACCGCTTCTAGAGGAAGGTGCTTAAGAACAATGTTTGGTATTTCGTCGATTCCCACAGATTTCTTACTTCTCAGTGAACCGAAAATTACCAGGAGATCTTCCTTTGATATGAATGGAGGGTGAATCCCTTCATTGGCGATGACATCATTTGCCAAATTCTCGTCATTGAATCTGGTGAAACGATCGCCAGTGCTCAATGTCATATCGCAAGTAGAAGTTGTGCAATAGGACACGATTTTCCAAGATATGGTTCGGGCGAGTGCTAACATTCACCTTATACACATCCTGAAATGCAGCACCTATTACTTCAACTTTCTCCTGGGGATCTTCGATCACAAAAAAGTAGTCATCTTCGATCGCTTCTATTGAATCTGTGCCTGCTGTTACAAGTACTTGTTCGTTGTTTGTAGTTCGGGGGAGCTTAAGACACGGAAGCTCATTTTGATTTTTTCTTCGAAAGATTTTATTAATTTCCGGGAACATACTAGGATTGCAAGCTTTAACAGCCCGAATTTTGTTATTCCAATGCGAATTAATTGCAGCACGATAATTTTGCTGAATTAATTGCTGTAGGTTTTTTAACTGTGATTTCAGTGTGCTAACCTCCGAGTTTTGTGGGTCGGTGAAACGTCTGTACAGGAGTTTAAGTCTCGTCAGTAGCCTACTCTTTTGTCGGTGAAGAGCGTCAATCGTAGCATTGCGGTACATATTGACATTGTCAGTCAGTTGGTATTTGGGAATTGTTCTGTCCATTGTTTGTTTTATTGTTTCGTCCATCCGTTTGAGGTAAGTGTCGATCTCTTCGTTCGACAAATTCCTGTTGGATGGTGGGTTGAGCGAGTCCGAAGAGAGTGCTCTTGTCATTGTTCGGGAGAAGCGTGTCCACCGCGTCCTACTGTAATTGTAAGAATGCGTTTGGACATACTCCTCCAATCCCGCAATTTCGTTGGGAATCGTTATTACGGCACTAAATCCGCAATGGCCACTGTCGTTCACGAAAGTGTGAAGACAGTTTATTGTCTGTCGGTCCATGTCAGTCAGCTGTATCCTTTCGTCAAACAGCATAAGATCTATATAGGAGCCTGATCTGGGATAAGACGGACTATCCGTCGCTTTTAAATCGAGTCGATACTCGACACTATTCTGACCCCACCAATTGAATAGTAGGTTTCCTCTAGTATTTGGTGATTGATTTCTCCAATTACTATGTTTGGCGTTTAGATCTCCGGCCATGAGATAATAATTCCCCTCCGAACCCAGACGTAAGTATTGAAAAAGTGTCTCGAGCTCTGAGATAAAACAGGATTGTTGAGTAGCTTCAATTGCATTGGCTGCGATCATATACAGCCTCTTCCCACTACGGAGGGGGATACATATGATGCAAGCCTCTAGCACCTGGAATCTATGCACCGCTGTACATAACCTTAAAACGCAGAGTTTTCCTAATAAAGATAGCGACGCCACCAGCTCCATTGGAGTTGGGTCTGTCTCTTCTTATGATATGATACTGACTGTGCCTCAATTTGTGCCTCTGAGAGAGCTTGGTTTCGCTAACCAGAAGAACATCGGGACTTTGGTCTTCTAGCAACTTGAAGAGTACAGCTCTTCGTTCGATATTTATTAGCGAATTTACATTCACTGAAAGGATCTTTAAGGGTTTCTCCACCAGCGAACACATTACGACTGGAGGCGCGTTAGACTCGGCAGCAAAGTGTAGATTCGATCTACGCGTGTCGCCTGTTCCTGAATTTGCTGTTGCAGCTAAGGGATCTTCATCCGCTTTTGAAAGTGTACATGCTTCTGCACCACTTAGTAGGGCGGGGATGATATGGGTCTTATAGAGCGATGCTTCAGTTCTTCGAGAGAGGGCTTAGCTTTCTTAATCAGAGGTATTCTTCATTTGATCTCAGCGCCGGTGTTATTATCTGTTTTTACAGTGGAGCCAAGATAGATAAAGCCCTAACTACCTTAAAGTTATAGCTGTCTATGGTAACGTTCTGACCCAGACGTCGGATTTGTTTTTTCTTGATGGCAGCATATTGTTATATCATAAAACTGCCTAACAGTTTTATTTGGTAACCAACAGTACCTTGTTTACAAGTTTTCTTGGCAAACAAGTTCACTAGTAAACAAGGTACAGCTCCGCTTCGTCAAGTCAAGTTATCTCTCAAACTTCGTCTTCTGAAGAAGACAAAGCAGAGAGAGTAACCGACACATCTTATCAGCTTGCTGACCTGTTACCAGTTCAGTCTGCAGCAAGCTCCAAGACGGTTCGCATCAATAAAGTTGTTCAATAAAATAAAGTTGTTGAAATAAAATAATTTTAAAAATAACAAAAAATCTGAGTCGTTTTCTTTTCTTAACTGGCGCAGTCGGAAAAAGGCAATTGGCCACAATATTGAAATCGCTCGGGACACAAAATAAAAAAATTAACAACATAATTTGGTTTAATAGAAATCACCACGTGTCTGTGAAAATACTCTTTACATGCAAAATAATTGTGCAACAGTGTTTTCCCCAAAGTGAAAAATATTGGACATTCGTCGGACATTTCCCACTGAACTAGCGGACAGTAACTGAATATTTTTACTCGGACACTCGATTAACCTAGCTGTTCTTCAGCGTGTTCATCTCGTACATGATCCTGAACATCATCATACTAATATTTGTCATCATCCATCATTGATCTGATCTTCAACCATAGCACCTCCACCACCAGCCCACCAACAGCCCACCACCGCAAGTTGCAGGAGCAATAGCGGCTTTGTTCTAAGTTAATTTTTTTTTCTCATACACATATAATCAGGTATGGCGATTGATTTATTTCAATTATTAAAATCTGTTGATATCTATTCGGGATTACCCGATGAGCTAAGTATTTTTATAAAAAAATGTAGATTTTCTCTATACTCACGCATCTGCATTAGATGCTGTTTCTAGGGAATTTTTCGAATTAAAAATAAGGCAAAAAATTAAAGATGACGCTAAT
Source organism: Orthonevra nobilis (assembly GCA_963555765.1). Taxonomy (NCBI): domain Eukaryota; kingdom Metazoa; phylum Arthropoda; class Insecta; order Diptera; family Syrphidae; genus Orthonevra; species Orthonevra nobilis. The sequence continues at coordinate 79,655,875 of OY743224.1, read as the reverse complement.
AGAGTTTTGATTAACAACGGAAACCCTACAGGGTGGCCGGAAATAAAATTAATTTTACAAAATAATTGTTCGATTGATGAAAGTATTGAAAGTTTAGTAAACGAAATTAAGCTATTAAGGTTTCAAGGTTCGGTAAAAACACTTTTTGAAAAAACGATTAGTTCATTAACTAAATTAAATATAAAATGCCAAATAAGCTCGACAGATATGCCTTCTTGGTATAATGGCGCAAGCAATGAGGAAATGGCATTAAAAATTTTTATGAATAAACTTCCTAACGAACCTAAAATCATTCTCCAATCCCGAAACCCCAAGACATTTAGAGAAGCACGACTCATATTAATAGAAACAGAACAATTTAATAAAATATTTAAAACGAACTTCAGCACAAACAACTATGATTCGACACGTAACCAAAATACTCGAAACGACAATTATCAAAATAGCAACAGGTACAATATACTCATCACAAACGACAACAGTTTTAACAATAATAGGAATGGAAGCAATAGTAGCATTAGCGTTAGGAAAAACAATTACAATTATAATAACAATGTAAACAATAGAAACGGTACAAAAAATATACAAAATGGACAATCTCGATCGAATAACAGTTACGGATTCAGTGAGCAATCTTGCCAAAATAGCCTCACTCCAGGCAACCAATCTCGGCAGACTAATAGAACGCGACAAAGTAACGAACCTATGGATATAACCTTAAGTGAAACAAATAATTGTGATGTTTGCAAGAACTGCCACGCAACCCAAAATTTTCAGAACGACCAAAGAAGAGACTACCCTATATAGTCATTCAAAATAAGATCAGGCCCTTGCGATTCATAATTGATTGCGGTGCGGAATTTAGCATCATCAATCAGAATGTCTGCAGTCCAAAGAGGAAAATTCCATCGCATAATTATGTGTTACGGCTTCTTGGTCGTAATGTCGAAACTAGCATTAAGTACAAGATTCCTCTATTCGAGGAATTCAATGCAAAAGATCTTTTTGTTGAATTCTTAGAGTACGATTTCCATAGTTGTTTCGACGGCTTAATAGGTAACAACATTCTTTTAGCACTTAATCCTATAATTAACTATAAAAGTCGATCCCTGATTACCGAATACTCTATTGTACCATTCTTTTTTGATGTGGAAGAAGAAATTTACGCAAAAAATTGTCGCGATTCAGGTTTTTTACACGTTTTTCAGAACGATTTTTTTGAACATGATATCACAAACAAAGTGTTTGCAACACATCTCAATAAGTCAGATGTTTCCAAGCTGAAAGCTCTTCTGTTCTCATATAAGTCGGTGTTTTACAAGGAAAGTGATAAACTTTCATTCACCGATGAAGTTAAGCACCAAATTAAAACAAAAAACGAAATCCCAGTCTACACCAAGCTTTATCGATATCCGGAGATTCACTCGGAGGAAGTCGATAGACAAATCGAAGACATGTTGAGGCAGAAAATAATTGCATCCAGTAGTAGCCCGTATAACTCGCCTATTTGGGTAGTTCCCAAAAAAGCTGGCATAGATGGCCAAAAGCAGTGGCGTATCGTGGTGGACTACAGGAAGCTCAACGAACAGACCATTGAGGACAGGTTCCCAATGCCGAATATGGATGAGCTTTTCGACAAATTAGGGAAATGCAATTACTTCTCAACTATCGATTTAGCCAAAGGCTTCCACCAGATAGAAGTTGATCCTCGCGATCGAGCAAAGACTGCATTTTCGACCAAAAACGGTCATTTTGAATTTTTGAGAATGCCGTTTGGTCTAAAAAACGCGCCAGCGACATTCCAGCGACTGATGAACACCGTTTTAAAGGATTTTATTAACAAAATCTGTGTCGTGTACCTAGATGACATTTTGGTATTTTCAACAAGCTTTACTGAACACATAGATTCACTTCGAAAAATTTTTGAAACACTCAAAAAAAGCAACTTGAAAGTTCAGATAAATAAATGTAGCTTTGCCGAACCTTCGACAAGTTACCTAGGGCATATTATTACTAATAAAGGAATAAAACCAGACGAAAATAAAATTAAATCAATTGTTTCAATAAAAATACCAAGTGATAAGAAAGGCATAAAACAATTCCTTGGTATAACGGGGTATTATAGGAAATTTGTCAAAGACTACGCGAGAGTAGCATACCCTCTAGTGCGATATTTAAAAAAAGCTGAAAAAGTTAACACCTCTGATCCCGAATATGTCCGGGCTTTTCGAGATTTAAAAACCCTTCCACTTCCGATCCCATACTTAAAAGTCCTGATTTTAGTAAAATGTTCGTTCTAACAACAGATGCATCGAATAATGCTCTAGGTGCCGTTTTAAGTCAGAATAGTCACACAATTTGTTACGCCTCCCGTACCCTCGATGATCACGAGAAGAAATACTCTACGATAGAAAAGGAGCTTCTCGCAGTTGTCTGGTCAGTGAAATATTTCAGAACTTACCTGTACGGAAGGAAATTTACATTGCGCACTAACCACAAACCGCTTGTGTGTCTGAATGGCATAAAAGAGCCCAACATGAAACTCCAGCGGTGGAAAATTTTCCTCAATGAGTACGACTTCGATGTCGAGTACTTGAAAGGAAAGGAAAATTTGGTAACCAACAGTACCTTGTTTACAAGTTTTCTTGGCAAACAAGTTCACTAGTAAACAAGGTACAGCTCCGCTTCGTCAAGTCGAGTTATCTCTCAAACTTCGTCTTCTGAAGAAGACAAAGCAGAGAGAGTAACCGACACATCTTATCAGCTTGCTGACCTGTTACCAGTTCAGTCTGCAGCAAGCTCCAAGACGGTTCGCATCAATAAAGTTGTTCAATAAAATAAAGTTGTTGAAATAAAATAATTTTAAAAATAACAAAAAATCTGAGTCGTTTTCTTTTCTTAACTATATGAATCTTTTTGCCCTCTTTTGTTGACAAGGTTCTTTTGCACTATTGTCCAAAGTATGATGTTGAAGAAATCGCAAGACAGTGCATCACCTTGTCTAAGACGTTGTTTGACATCAGGTGGGTCGGTGACGTCTTTGCCGACATCAATTTGTGCAGGATGGCGGTGACCTAAATCGCCATCGTCTCGTCTCTGTGGATGAAACAGACACCAAAACTAACCTTGAAATTGATGAAAAGTTGGTGCGTACTGACTTGGCGCTCCTGGGTTTTTTTTCCAAGATCTGCCGTTATGTTAATATTTGGTTTATGGTGGACTTTTCTGGTCGAAAACCACATTAATACGTTGATTAATATGTTGACGAACTGCTTCAGACGTTCACATCATACGGCTGAAAAGATGTTAAAGGCAATTTTGAGGAGATTGATACTGAGAATTCATTCATCTCGCGTCATTTCTTCTGACCATGTATTGCAAATACAACTAAGTCATCGCCGCCGCTTTTAGAAGTTCTATCTTGCTATCTGTACTTCGTCTAGGTCAGGTAGATGGCATTGTTGGTTCTTGCATGTCCTCAGCATTGACTGTAATTCTACTATGATATTTCCATTTCGAATTTTGCAGGCTTCGGTTTGGGGTGTGTAACCTTGAGATAATTGTTTTTGCTGGCTGGCTGTCCATGGCTTGCATTAAACGACTCAATGAAAGCATTTTCGACCGTAATATAGGACCAACGACCCAAAATCTTAGCCAGTCATCCCTCAAAGAGTATCCAACTCAACGTGAAGATAAGATATTTTAAATTTAGAGTTGCGAAATTCGATTTCATAACAACTTTAACATTGGAAGTTGATTTGTATTTGCTTTTGGCAGTTGTTTTTCAACTTCTTCAATAAAGTGTTATAAATCAGACAGCCAGAATTATCAAATATTATATAGCTTAGTTTCAAAAGTATTATATTACATTTTGTAAGAACTCTGTTTATAGGGATTCATATTTTAAAAGTTTGAGGACCAACAGCTTATCTCTACTTCATTTATTTTTGGAATTATTTTTAATCAATAAAATTTGTTTGATTGCTTTTCTTTGAGAGATATGAACCACTGCTCGGAATATTAAGGCGTGATTAACTTTATGTCCTTTTTGAAAGGGTTCAAAAGTGCATAGTTTCAATCCAGAGATTTCCACCACCTCTTCTTTCCTGCTCAGCATAGGATCTTTTTCTGTCTGGTAAATATATGGCTTAAAGAGGATCACATTCAGTCCAGTTTTCTTTGCAGATTTTGATAGGATTTTCCACGCCGATTCCGAGAGATTTTTTTATCTCTGTGTCATATTCTGGAAAGACCTCTAGGATTGGGTTCATGATAAGAAACCACAACAGGGGAAAGCAAACTAAATCAGATGTTATGGACTTCCTTGCAATATACGAGTAATGCAGTTTTATCCATGTGTTTTAACTGTGTCAATTAGTTTTCTCTCGATGCTTTTGCTTTAGATTCAATTGCCTCATGACATTTGCGCCATGGGCTTCTTTTGAAAAAGGGCGATGAAAAAGCATCAAGCTACAGCCGAGCAGGTTTTGACAAAAAAGAACTGGTGGCTCCAGAATTTTCTAAGGATGTTTTCATGTGTCAGTATTGCAGACGTCACTCTGAGTCTTGAAAAATGGGAAAGACTTACAGGATTCACATTTCAAAGACAATTTTCAAAGAACTTCCGTGGAAATTTGTTAAGGAAACAGAGAAAGGGGCACATCAATGTATGAAATGGCCTCAACTATATACTGTTTTAGTCTTTTTGGTAGTCTCTATTAATAGTAACTTACTTAGTTTAGTCAATTGACTAAACAAACATAATATTGATGAAACTTTTGGCATTTAAATTGAAACTTATGAACGGCAGTGTATATATTTATGCATATTTTTTTATCTGATAAGGTAGCTGTAAACTATAAATCTAATCAATTTTGACCTTTTTTTATTGGAAAACTATATTGGTTTTAATTGAAGAAGTGAAAATGTCCCTTTTTTCAAATTCAAACCACCCTGTGAAATTTAACCAAAAGCTTAATGTAAAAATTTTGATTTTCGAAAATCGGACCGATTACAAGAACTTCCTGATGGGAAGTTAATAAATAAAAGAAAGAAAGAAAAAAAACACAAATTTGCGGTTTTTATTATGCAAACAAGTGATTGTGAGATTAGTATTTAAGCTAGTTGAGGTAGAACATTTTTTTAGTAATTAAATAGGCATGAAAGTAAATAAAACGGAGTTTTAAGACTGACCGAACGATAAGACAAAATGGTTTTGGATGCCGCTAAGTATCGTAAGCCGAACTACTCATGGTGATCGCACTAAGACTTGACGAAGAGCTCAAGAAAGGGAAATTTAATGAGCAGTTTAACTCGCTGGTGGTGAGAAGTCGAACCTCAAACATCGATCGTTTCATGTTGCTCAAAACCAAGCGGGTTGGGAAAGCTTTGGACGCAATAAGTGATCTTGATCTGACTGGAGATAACTACCATACAGCCTGGTCACTTTTGAATCGAACGTCCGATAACCCAAGGCACCTTGCAAAAGTAGAATTAGAGGCTTTATTTGCTCTACCTAAACGCCCAACGGTCCCTGGAGATGCAGAGTCCATCATTGCATACTTACACCATGCTAAAGGACGGCTTTCCAACCTGAGAAAAAAGCGGTATCTGAAGAACAGATCATGGCCTACCTCATTCATCGTGGTTAACACCCAATTACCCGAGGAAGATTTGAAGATTCTGTCAACTCTAAAACTAGACTTCTCACCTTCGTAGAAATCGAAGAGTTTTTGTACAGGGAATATTAGCACCATCAAACTAAGAAGATAACCGAAAACTTATGCAACCAAATCAAAAGGTGGCCAAGAAGGATTCCTGTATTCCGCACTCTAAAGTACTTGCCACCGTGCAATCACGGTAAACTTGCAAGTGTTTCATCTGCACTGAGCAACATCAAGTTACGGATTGTCCAAAGTTCTTAAGTTACGCATTGTTGCGTGATCATAAAATATGCATATATTGTGCAAGGCATCGATTTTACTACAAGTCTCCATGCAAATCAAGGCAGTTTCTAAGATGTGAAATCTGCAAGGAATCTCATATTACGGCCATGCATCCTCAACTAATTTCTAATCGGGCTGAAAAGCCAATAGCAAGCGGCACTTACTTATGTCAAAATGAGTATGAAGCATCCTCTAACGTGATCTTGCCAACGGCAACTGCAACACTCCTTGTGAACAATGAAAATATCCCTATTCGCTACTTACTAGATCAGAGCAGCCAAGCTTATTACATATCCGAGGATTTGGTGCAAAAATTACGTCTACCGAAAAAACGCACACTCGTCAAAGTGATTGTAGTTTTTTTTTTTTTTTTTTATTATTACAGATTTAGTTACAAAAAGTATTTACATTTACATCTGCTAAGCCTTCAATGGCTTGTCTGCAGAAGGTTATTCGTACTTAATTAGGTTAGTTCATACTGCAATTCTGTAAGTTCGGGATCATATTTTCAATATTAACGAGAACTTCCAGAAGGGAAGTTGCTTAAAACTTGAAGTATCTTAGTACACAATGATATAGACATACATATTTTGTTCTTATATTAAAGCTTAATTGTACTATAGAATATAGAGACACACAGAAATATAGAACATTAACGTTGCTTGACTCACAGATTGTTTAAGACAAAATATTTTAGTTGTTTCTTTCTTTTGCTTTGTTGGGGTATTTGCTTCATTATTAGAGGAAGTTCGTTGAAAGTTTGAGGTACTATAACTTTTAATTGTTGCCGTCCATATGAGTTATTGAATCTATCAGGTTTAAGGAAACATTGCACTCGTCCCCTTGTATTAATATTATAATCCAGTGGTTTTTTATATCGTTCATCGTCATAGTATTCCATAATTACATTCAGTTTGAAGAGTTGTTTTACATTTAACATATTTAGACTTGCATACAGATTTTGATCCTTTTCAGGTACATTTGTGCTTGGTGTTTTTTTCCTTAAAAGTATTTTTAAAATCTTATCTTGTATTTTCTGTACTTCCATCAGATATCCGTTAGTCGTATTTCCCCATGCGAGAATTCCATACCTGATTGCTGATTCCACCAAGGAATAATACACTTGTTTCAGTATTGCGAAGTGCGTGTAGTTGCTTAGATGGTATATTGCAAATGTTGCTCTTCTCAATTTTTCACACAGCAATGACATGTGTGCATTCCACTTAAAGTTGCAGTCGAGGGTTATTCCAACATATTTGTACGTTTGTACCTGCTCAATAAAGCCATCGCATTCGTCGTTGTCGTCCAATGATTCGCGGTGATGCAAGCATTCATTATGATGTATTTTGATACTTATCTTGTTTTTGATAACATTTGTGAGTCTGATGTGCATAATTTTTGTTTTCTGTCGATTCACGATTAGTCCAGCGTCATGACACCACTTAGTGACTGAGTTGAGATCCTTTTGCATCATATCTAAAGCTGTTGGCAAATCACAATGGGTAACGATTATAGCTGTATCATCTGCGAAAGCAAATCCGATTCCAAATTTAAGTGCCGATAGCATATAATTTACGTATATAATAAACAATAGTGGACCTAGTATCGAGCCTTGAGGCACACCATAATCAAGAGGGTATTTTCGGCTAAAAAATTCTTTTATTTTTACTTTAAATCCTCGATCTTTCAGATAGTTCCTAAACCATTCTAAAATGTGTCCACGAATACCAATCTTTTCTAGCATTTTAACTATTTCATTATGTGTTAGTGTATCAAATGCTTTTTTAAAGTCAATAAAAATAACAAGGGAGTGTTGTTTTTTGTTAAGGTTGGTATTGATTTGATTTGCAAATTCAGCAAGGAGTTTATTTGTGCTCTTATTTTTTTGGAAGCCAAATTGATTTTTATTTATGATGTTATATTTAGTAAGATAGTCCTGTAGATTTTCCGCCATAATTTTCTCCATTATTTTCTCTAAGACGGGAAGAATAGATATAGTTCTGTAGTTGAGAACGTCAGATTTTACTCCAGATTTATATACTGGCCGTACGGTGGCTACTTTCAGTTAACTTGGTACAGTTGCCTGATTGATGCTTCTATTAACGAGGTGTGTGACGGTATGACTAAGTAATTGTGCATTATTTTTTAAGTCTTTTGGCCTTATACCATCAGAGCCAGGTCCTGTATCAATTTTTAATCCGGTAAGTACTTTGTAGACCCTTTCTTCTGTGATTTCTGCGAAGAACATAGATTGTATTAGCTTTGTCTCGTGCCCAAAATATGTTTTCGTGTTGCAGGGGTGAACGATACTACGAATTTCTTCAGTGAAATTGGATGCAAATTTTTCGGTTAGTACCTTGATGTTGCTCGGCATACCAAAATTTTTTAAAATCATTTCGTCAAGGCTTTTCGAAGATTTTCCCATTATATTATTTATTAACTTCCAAGTTTTCTTAGAATCGGACCTGTATTCTGAAAATTTTTGCTTAAAGAAGTTAATTTTTGCTTTTTTTATTTCTTTATTCAATTCATTTCTGTAGTTTTTGTATTCAGTTGCGTACCTTATGCACAATCTGTTACTTTTCCAATGCCTATATAATAAATCCTTGCGCTTGCACATATTTCGCAATTCATTGGTGATCAATTCCTTTTCATTTGCTCTTGTTTTACTGCTTTTTTGGACAGTTGAATTACTGTAGGCTTCTTTAAATATATTTTTTATTTCATTGTACACACAATTTACATCAGACAATAGATTTATACAGTTCCAGTCAACTGATTTCAAATATTCTGTAACATTCGTATCCCTTATTATGTAGTTTGGTACGGCCTTATTCAATTTGGCAATTTCTGGTTCAGTGTCTATACCGCAAAAAAGCAAATAGTGGTCTGAAATACTGTATTCAATTACGGAGGATGTTATAGAGCTATTTACAGCTCTAACGAGACAGTGGTCGATTCGGGTGCTGCTTCCAATCCGGAGGTCTACTCTTGTGTTAGTGTTTACCACATTCTGAAGGCCATTTGATGCGATCATTCTCAAATATTTTCGAGCACTACTACACCTTTCCTTGCTTATATCTATGTTCATGTCTCCGATGATAATGAGTTTTCCGTTTCTCCCATGAGCCTGTATATTTTTTTCCGTTTCGTCTATAAATTTTGAAATTTTTAAGTTTGGTGGACGATAAACTGCTATCAACGTATAGCTATCTTTGGTTATATTTAATTGTATATGGATAGTTTCATAGAATTTTGTGTTGTAGTCAATTCTTTTATATTGTATTCCTTCTTTTATATAAACTGCGACACCTCCTCCTGTTCTTGTCGATCTGTTGATCATTTCTGTCTCAAATCCCTTTATTTGGTAAAATTGTTCCTCTGTTTTTTTATATTTGTTTCAACGAGCACTATCATTTTTAACTGATCAACAATTTTTTCAATCGCTACTAAAAAATGATTCCAGTTTTTTCTTAACGATCTAATATTTAAATATATACAAGAAATTCTCATCTTTTTTACTTCACTTACATCAAATTCATCAATGGAGTTATACACCCTGTACTCAGTTTGTAGGATGTAATCTATTACATTATTGTTAATATGACATTTAGCATGTGTTTGACAATTCCGATTTTTTGTTGTTTCATTGGTTTTGTTTGAATTCATGTTTTTTTTTTATATGTATGTAGCTTGTTTGCAAAAATTTATTCAATAATATTTATGTCGGCAGTTGTGGAAATCCGTATAACACTCGTATTTTCGTCTTTGCGTGCTAGAACCCTTCCGTCCTTTATCCATACGAATTTCCAACCCGCAGCTTTTGCTTGATTTTTCGCCATCCACATGAGGTTACGATTTGTTGTTGTCAATTGGTGATTTATGTAAACAAAGCGATTTCCTTCATACGTTTTTTCGGCCTCAGTGAAATATTTAAGATTTTCCATAAGTTTGTTAGACTTTAATGGCCCGTGAGTGCGCGCTTGCTTCATAATTTATGTCCGTATCCTTAATGTCGGCTTGAATCGCCTCCCCTTTGAGGAGATCTTCCTCCTTTTTAAATGGAATTCCCTTAACTTCGACATTATTTTCGACTATTCCTTGTTCAAGTATGTTGATTTTTTGTTCCATTTTTGTGATAATTGTGTCTTTTATTTCGCATTTTTTCTTTAGTTCAATTATTTCATCTGTCAGTTTTTTAATGACTTTGTTGTTGCAGTCAAGTGACCTGTTGAAATCATCGTATTGTGCCGAAATAAATTCAATTGATTTTGATTGTTCTTTTATAAGTTTTTTTATTTCTTTCACGTCATTTTCTAGTTCGCTTGGTTTTACTTCGCTTCGAATATTATTTGCGGGCGGGTCATCTTGTAGTTCCGTGCGCGCTTGTTTCCTACAGTATTGGCATTTCCAAGCTTCTTTCTGTTTTACGGTCATGTTTTTGTAGGTTCGTGCGGATACCGAAGTGCATTCAAAATGCAATCTCCTTGGACAGGCACTGCATTTCGCTTAGTCCGCATCGGAAACAATCTTTTCTTCGCAATTACCGCAGCGCACCATTTTTGGAAAGAGCACGAAAACCGTTTGTGACAGCTATGAATTGACCGAATAAAAGTTATTTAAAATAAATAAATACTTCACTTTGTTTTATTTGGCGATGTGATTTAAGTTAAAACTAAGCTTTTAGCTGATTTAAGAAGAAAACAAAAAAATATTTTTTGTCCGTAACTGTTCGAACAATAAAAAATAAGATACTTTTGTTGGGGAAGATATTGGAACAGTCCGTTCCATTGCTATCCTCAAACTCAAGCTTGATCATCCAGAAATGCCATACGTGAACATAAAAGTACTTGTAGCCAAACATGTTACTGGATCACTTCTCAGCATGCCCAGTCACATCAATTGGAAGTCCTCATAGACAAACCACTCGCAGATCCACATTTTAACTGACCAGCACATGTTCCCCTATTGTTAAGTGGACCTGTATACTCAACAGTGTTGCGACCTGGACTGGAGAAAAAGGGTGGACTGTTATTGCAAAATACTTATCTTGGTGCGTGGATTGTACCTGCATTTGGTAACTCGTATAGAACGGCTGTTCTATATTCTATATTTTTGAAGAAAGACGTTGTGAGAAAGATGAAAACTACAGAAAAATGTCAATCGACTTTATGGAAGACTATCTTGCATCTCCACATATGTCCCCACTTCCTGTTATGCGCCAACGAGACGCAAGTGGAAACGCATTCTACATTCCATACATGAGTGTTGTCCGGAAAGAAGCTATTACAACCAAGTTGAGGAATGTGTTCAACGCCAGCGCACCCTCAAGTAACGGTTTCTCTCTGAATCAGCTCATCCACCCAGGGTCAAAATTTGATATCAGAATCGACAATACGAATTCATCTTCACCAGTGATATCAAACAGATGTTTCGCCAATCGAGCTTATTGGATGGATTTTGTGATGCCTCCGGAGTTGAATACGGTGCTGTGACTTACAGCCGGGTAAGAATGGGAGGAAACGGCTCAAATTACACTATCCGCACAATTACTGAGCTATTCAGGCAGGTCAGTAGTAAGCTTCACTCTATGGATATTACTATGATCGCATATCCCACAGTGAAGTTGCCCTAGCCACGGTGCGAAATAGTAAGACCAATAACAACGATTTTGTGAAAACAAGAGTCAACGAAATTCGAAAGGTCATCAGTCCGATCGAGCTCCACTTCGTCAAATCTGGCAGATCCAGCCTCACGCGGACTTACGCCACGTCAATTGACAAACAGCAAGCTCTGGTTCGCTGGGCCGTTCTGGCTAATGAACGATCAGTTGCCTTTCGCTCCGTGTAAAGAAATAGAGGTCACCTTTAGTCATGCTTCAGACATTTACTGCGAGTAATTGCATTGTCTTCGCTGTCTTCAAATCGTCCAATTGGAGAGTATATTAAAAAAAGCTAATTGAAGTGTCCCGCCTCATAACAGACATCAATGAGCTTAAATCAAAAGCTATCGCCGTGTGACTGCATATCAACGCTATCAACTGTACCGGATGCATCCAAACTATTCACCTTTAACAAAATAACAAAGATCGTCCACAGTGATAAGGTTATTGTGACGTTCTACATTCCTTTGGTCCAAACAAGAATTTTCTCTTAGTCTGCCTTCATCAGCGTTCCAACCAGTTAGTCTCATGCTATCCATCTAGACCACGGAGACTTCGTGCAGCAAATCGTACTCAGACATGACAACCAAACTTCCTTCGACCCAACCCAAGCTATCGATCTGGGCAACGGAATCTATGATGAAGTTTAGGAAACACAAGCAAATGACTGCTGGAAAGAATTAGTCAAGAGTCCACTTTCCCCTCGCTTTTGGACATACGCGCCTCAATTCCAGTTAACACGGAAATTGAAAAGGAATACCGGTTGCAGAGTGATCTCGTAGTCATATTTAAAACAAATGCCAACATGGTTTCTATCGTGTGTTACACCACACAGACAGCGTTCGTAACAAAAGTTAACCTAGTGAGGTTTCCAGGTTGCAGAATCTCCAGCACCCAGTTTGATAATATGTCTCCTATCGAAGAAGTCAATAAAATCGAAACTGAAATCAAATGTTTCTCAAACGAAGACTATATTTCCCCTCCCAAAATCGACCTTAGTGGAGAAACTCCAGAGGATCCTCGCCTTGCCAAACTCAAGGCAACTCTCGGCTGAACTAGATAACTACGACTGGGACTCCTGGAAACATTGGCATTGGTACTTAGGAACTGCTTTTACCGTCTTTTGCATCACTTTAGTTCAATCATCTGCATCTACAAACACCACCGACGACAAAAGTCAGAGATTCCCAACGTTGGGCATGTATGCCTGTACATGATTCAACGCAACACTTTACAGCACATTAACACGCACAAGGTTTAGATTTACTAAGAGTAAGCACTTTTCCCGCCGGGAGTTTGTTTATGATAATTACGCTTCCGAAACAAACAACCAAAAAAGTGCATACACATCTTAAACCATTTTTCATTGACGCCACTTCAGCTAAAACTGTCGATTGACCTGCAGCGCGAATGTTGACCCATTTCGGGAATCAATGTAGCGCAATTACCTTTCGCATAAGCAATTTTTTTGTATTGCTAAATTGTTTGTATTGCAGCTATAAATAGCATGGCATTTAACTTAATAAATGCTTTATTTAAAAAACAACAACGTGTTTCATTTTCAAAAAGCAATTGTAAAGTTTAATTGCGAACAGACGCAGACGAAACTTTCCGCTGCGGAATGGGCCTCCAAATTGGATATCACAGTTAAGCCCACGAACAATGACCAGGAAAGGAAATAAGGTTATTTGATAAAATTGCACAAGTGAGAGCTGGCTTCCATAGCTCACAACAAATGGCGCCCAACGTTAGTTTTTTGGTCATTTATTTTGGTCAAATGGCAAAAGACTTTAATTTAATTCGAAAATTTAATAGATCACTTTTATTTTTTGGTCAATTAAAACTACAAGGGGATGATTTTTTATATTTGAAGTTCATCGCCTTGAAGTTTTAATATCCATTCATTTCATTTTCAAAATTTAACCTTTCATTTTTCGAATTTTAACCTTTCTGTCTCTTCTTCTGGTGCGTAAATGCTCTATGCTCTTTGTTCCAGAATGCTTCAAAAACAGCTGTCCAAGCCTCAGGTCAATTACCAGAGGATCCTGTGAGGTAGTTCGACGGGGGTATTCTGCCACAGGGAGCGTAACATGGTGGATGAGTCGAATAGCTAGCTGCCGTCCGATTTTTCAAAGGTATATGCCTAGGTTATCGTGAGGCGTAAGCCTCGACTTTGACATCATGTTCGTGTTGAGATACATCTCAGAAACTTGGCCAACCTTGGTGCACAGGTTTATTTACCAGGCATCAAAGTTGTGGTAAAGTTGAAAAGATGAATCGCAACACTCGCTAAGTTCCTTGGATCTCGGAAAACTTACTCGTTCTGCACACACACCACCTCACGTTTCTTAAACAAAATTTTTTGGTTTTTGTTTTCTATCTACTTTATTAATTTTTTTTTATTTCTTTTTTTTTACATACGTATACAATTTTTTTGTTTTCAATCCTGAATTTTGATTTTTTTTAATTACATATATATAAAAAATTTTTTGGTTTGGTAAATATTAAACGTTCTTCCTTTTTTTAACTTAAAAAAAAATTATTGAATTCATTGAAATGGAAAGAAAGAAAATTTTAGGCGCATTCCCCAAGGGTTCCTCGCCAGCCTTAGTAGTGACAAGACGGGTAACAAGACAATCAGTACAATTTCTACGCGACTGTTACGGGGAACAGGACGATAGACTCGACACAGGACGGAGAGACGGACTACTGGACCTAATTAAGACGGGAAACGAACTATCATACAGGAACACTGACATTATGACAGAACATAGCAACGAGACAAGAATGTACGCAGACGGCGTCGACACAGAGAATACGAAACAAATTCGTCCTCATCTGTTGACCCCTATAAGACATTCACTCCGACAATTAACACAAACCGAGTACAAGACGAGTGGACGGAACAACCATCAACAAGTATGCGACAAAGTGGAACAAATGAAATAAGACGAAACAGTGGAGGTACATGTGACCTGAATTTACAGATAAACGACAACAATAGGTTAGCTGATAGATTCAGTACGAAGGACAATTGCCTTGAAAGGCAAGGACGATAAGGAGACGCGACTGATGATGATACTGATCGAGAGCTTCGCTTCCTTAAGGAAGCAATTGCAGACGATGCGAGACGATCTACGTGATCATAAGAAGACGGTCAATACACAACAAGAACTAGAATGACAAGAACAAACAGACATACACCGGGCCCCCACACATACAACCAGACCAAAACTACGTAACGTACGATACCCACTAAGGTTTTCAAACGAGTACGTACGACAACCACGGGGACTTGACTTATCGGACATGGCCAACTAGTCGACGCCACAATTATATCGACCGACGCCCAACCCGAGACCTGTAACAGCCCTCGAACAACCAAATCAGATCAAATTTGATGGATCACCCAAATCGATGTCGGAAGAAAGTTCTCTATTTAGGGTCGACTTTCTACAAAGAGCAACTGGCTTACCGACAAGCAAATGTTAGCCGATTTCCACCACCACGAAACATTTATGAAGTGGTAAGAGAACCAGACGACTCATACAGGATAAGAAATGGAACGAACGACTATGATAACGACAACGAAGTTGACATAGAGGTGGCAATACTCAGGGCAAAACCACAGGGGAAAAGACCACCATACACGAACAGAGACCAAGGGACGTCAACGCAAACCGACTTTCGACATTACCATAGCACCGACGAACGACAACATACAGGCCCTTCCACTTTCCACCACATGACTTGTTTCAACTGTGGAAAGGGTACTGTAGCCTCGACTAAAAGAGACGAGGAAATCTTCAAAGTCGACGGGGAGACCGTGTACCCCCACCGGCGCACAGCAGAGCAAACCCGACGACTAGATGGAGTCAAACAGATGTTTCCATCATTCGCAATGGGAGGGTTGGGAAAAGCGTATCTTGAAGAACACATACTAGAGGTGGAAAACGACAAATTACCTTCAAACAACGGCACTACGCGATCTCGCCGACCGTACAGAAACAACTGTTTGACGAACTAGACCGTATGCTCGAACTGGGAGTGATCGAGGAAAGTAACAGCCCATGGAGCTCTCCGGTGGTCCTGGTTAGAAAACCTGGCAAGAACAGGCTGAGCCTCGACTCGCGAAAGGTAAACACTGTCACAAAGAAGGTTGTTTACCCCCTTCCCCATTGAAGGTCTTCTGAGCAGACTCCAGGAGAAAAGGTTCTTCTCAGGAATCGACCTCAAGGATGCGTTTTGGCAGATTCCATTGGAGGTCAAATCAAGAGAGAATACCGCCTTCACAGTCCCTGGAAGGCCGTTATGCCAATTCACGGTGATGCCGTTCGGGTTGTGTAGCGCTGCTCAGAGAATGTGTCGGCTGATGGATAAAGCGATCCCGGCAAAACTTAAAGATAACGTTTTCATCTATCTAGATGAACTGCTAAAAGAGGTGGCTAGATGTCTCACAGCAGCCGGGATGACAATCAATGTGGAGAAGAGTAAGTTCTGCTACAAAGAAATAAAGTTCCTAGGATATATAGTCGGTGTTAGGTGCCTAAGAATGGACAAAGACAAAGTTTATGCGGTCGAAAACTTTCCAGTACTCAAGACTCCCAAACAACTTCGCCGATTCCTAGGGATGATAGGTTGGTACAGGCGCTTCATCGCCTCCAAAACAGCCCCAATGACTGACTGCCTTAAGAAGGGGAAAGCATTCAACATAACGGACAACTGAAGACATCACTCTAATCATACATCATCACATCACTAATAACGGCTCCTATACTAATGAACCGTAACTTCAACAGACGATTTTACTTACAATGCGACGCTTCGACTTCCGGCGTAGGAAGTGTGCTCTTCCAATTGGACGACGAGAAATACGAGCTACCGATAGCATTCATGTCTCAGAAACTGAATGCCGCACAGCGGAACTTCAGTGTCACCGAGCTTGAATGCTATTCGGCCGTTCTGTCAGTGAAAAAGTTCAAGGCCTACGTGGAAGGAATGCCCTTCACTATAAACCGATCACACTAGTCTGAAGTGACTGATGACGCAAAAAGATTTATCCGGCCGGTTAGCGCGGTAGAGCCTGAAGCTTCAAGCAACCGACTTCGTGATCGAACATAGGAAAGGCATCCAAAACGTCGTCCCTGATACTCTCTCGCGAGTCCAAATGGAAGAGCTCGAAGTCCAACAACACCAGCTGGAAGTCGATCTTAGTTCTCCATACTTTTCGTCAGAGGAGTATGAAGAGCTAAGAAAGACTATAAACGAGAACAAAGACAGACGTCCAGACGTTTGCATATCGGACGGATATGTCTACAAACGCATAGACATACGGACCGGGGACGATTGTTCGAATCGAATTGTTCTCCAGCTTCCTAAACAGGTACGGAATCAAAGACGTGCGCACATCGTATTACTCACCTCAGGCAAATGCTTCTCATAGGGTTAACCATTCCTTACTGGCCAAATTAAGGTCGTACTTACAAGAGGACCAAAAGAATTGGGACCTTCACGTGAGCAATGCGGCGTTTACTTTGAGGAGTGTAATACACGATACAACATCCTTCGAACCGTACTACGCGGTATTCGGATCACCGATTTTCCAACATGCGAGTGCATTCCAAGTGTTAAGGCGCTTGAATATGCTTTGGCGTTTAACAAGAGACTGATAGGTTAGAATTAGTTAGGAAAAAAATATTTGACAACTTGCGGTTAGCACACTGCAAGGCCACTAAAGTTAACAATACTAGAAGTAGGGAGATTATATATAAAGTAGGGAAAATAGTAAATAGACGCAATTTTAAGCAGAGTAGCCAACCGGATGGCTTTAATGCGAAACAAGGACGTAAGTTCATAAAGTTTATCGTGATTTAGACGATTGGCAACTCTCTCTACGAGGTTGGCAATTGCCGAGGTGAAAAAGTCGGAGTATTCCACGCGAAAGACCTCCATCCGTGAGCACTTTATGAACTTAAATATCACCTCGCGTGTCGCTGCTTTAGGACTCCTAGTATGTAGAGATATAGAGTTTATTAATACAGCGTATTTATTTATTAATTTACTTATTGGAGAATTTCAGAGTTTATTTATTTATAGAGTTTGTTTATTTACACATAGATTTTAGTTATTTACATTTTTTTTATTAGCCTTAGTTTTTAAATTGATAGTTATTTATTTATGTAGTCGTGTGAAGTAAGACTCTCTAGGGAAAACTAGTTAAAAAAGAATAATTATATAAGGGCGCAGGCTCTTACCACACGGTTCCGAGGAGCATGAAGGTCATGGAGCAGAAGAATGGACTTCCACGTTGTGACGATGTCAGTGACGACCACTTGGCCACTGCCATCGATAGTGTTATGTGGAGGTATCACCTTCCTGAAAAAAAGAAATAAAATAATTAAATAGAGGATAGGATTGCTCAGATTAAGGAATGATTCTAAGGCAAAAATGTAATCACATCATGAAATGTTTACATTATTGCCACCGGAATCATCCCGCTATCCACGAGAAATAAGGATACTCATCTGAGGCAAGTGTTATTACATCTGCTGCAGTGTAAGTTGCACTGATGTTAAAATTTTTTGTGTTAATTTACACTACAAAAAAAAAATTTAAAAAAAAAAACACCAAATATCGATGGCCGAGTAATCTGTTGAAGCGTTGACTGACAAATGAAAACAATGCGAAGTTCGCAATAGCGATCTCGCTTGATCTCGCAGGTAAAAAGAAGAGCAGAACTTAGTTCGCGAGTTGCAGAGTGTAGGTCACGGTGGTGGACAATAGAAAAGAGTTTATTAAAACTTTTTTCGTGATAGCGATCAGCGATATAGTTATAGTAAGTATTAATCTGTGAGATTAGTATATAAGTTAGTTGAGGTAGAACATTTTTTTAGTTATTAAATACGCATGAAAGTAAATAAAACGGAGTTTAAGAACTGACTGATGGGACAAAAATGGTTCTGGATACCGCTAAGTATCATAAACCGAACTACTCATGGTGATCGCACCAAGACTTGACGAAGAGCTTGAGAAAGGGAAAGATAACGACTACTTTCCCCTATCAATGCTCGGATAATAATGACGTATACGAAACTTTCCGCTATGGAATGGGCCCCCAAAGTGGATATCACAGTTAAGCTCAGGAACAACGACTAGGAAAAGAAATGAGGTTATTTGATAAAATTTCACAAGTGAGAGCTGGCCTTGCTTACAACAAGGCATATGGTTGTTGCATATGTTCGAGCAGTAGATAGGGTAGGAAATGCACAAGGACGACTTTTCGTCACAAAATCTAGAGTAGCACTGATCAATAGAAAACAACTTCCGCGTTTGAAGCTGTGTGTAGCTCATTTGCTATCGAAGCTCTGGGTAAAAATCAAAAATATCTTCAACAAAGTTCTCCATTAGACAAAAACTCATTCGTCAAAACACGTTCGTTGGCAATCGTGTGGCGGATATTCAGGAAAAATCGCGTGGTGTGATCTAGAGGCATGTGCCTACCCACGATAATCCGGCTGATATTGTCTCGCGAGGATGCACAACATCTGAACTTGAGTCATCCATATGGTTCGACGGTCCACGATTTTTGATGGAGAACGAGGAACACTGGCCATCTTCTATGGAAATTCCACTTTCTAGCAAGGAACTCTTACAATAAAAAAGGAAATCTGTGCTGGTTTGCAGAAAATCAGAACCAAACCGTTTGCTCGAAAACGTAGAGCGCACCAGTTCTTATCATAAATGCTTAAGAATATCTTCATACGTTATCCGATTTAGTCGTCGAATGTTGAAGCGATCAACATACTTAGACATAACGCTACAATTGATGAGCTTGATCACGCTCTTTTCTTAATCTTACATTCGATGCAACTGGATTCTTGTGCCGAGGCAATTAACGCATTACAGAACAACCAAAAACTGAAAGGACCAATGAAGTGGTTGAATCCGTTCTTGGAAAAGACAAACGGTCTCTTATTGCTCAAGGTTGGAGGTTGTCTTAAGCACGCAAGCATTCCCGAGGAGTGTAAACACCCGTCACTACTTCCGAAGAATCATACTTTTCAAAAACATCCCAAGATTCTGGTCTCTTTATTTAGGCAACGATTCTGGATAGTCAAAGCTCGAGAGCTCGCAAGGAAAACTGTGAGACAATGCGTAGACTGTGTTAGATATCGCCCAAAATTTTTCGGACAAATAATGGAAGATTTACTTATGTGTCGTGGGGTGCGCGCTTTTAAATTAAATCGGTTTCTATCCAAGTGTTCTTCGATATTCAAAATTAGTAAATATGAATTGTGTAGCCTGTAGCAAAAAAATTTAGCGTAGTTGTGACTCTAATATATGCTGTGTAGACTGTAAATCGATTTTCCACTGCCAATGAGTGAATATTAATCCAGCTTACTTCGAGTACATTAGCACTCCCGACGTGCCATACCGATTCGACAAGTACACTGCTCTTCGTCGAAAATCTCTGCACCAACAAAGTGCATCAACACCTTCGGTACCGACAGCAACAATATCTAAAACACTATCTGAGCAGCAGCCAGTACAAGTGGTAGGAAAGAAAACGGTAGCAGCAGCGATGAAACAGCGACCAAAGCGTAATCTGCAAAAGCCTTGTACGCCACGGACTGACTGTGAACCGGCAGACGAACAGTAAGCGGAATCGAGTTCAATCACATTGCAATTGCTTAACCAAGAGATAATCTGGCTTAAAAAAATAATTGCGAATTTCTTGGAACACTACAAAACTAAAAGATGAAAACTTTGAGCTGAAATGAAAGACAACACTTGAAAGCAAACTAAACTGGAGAGAACAGAAAAATGTTGAAAACATATTAGAAATTACTGGTGTTCCAAATATGAGCAATGAAAACGCAGAAGAGTGTGCGCGAAAAATATTTCATGTTGCATTGGGAATTACTGTCTCTGGAGCTGATATACAACAATGCTTCATCAAACGCGTTTATAAGAAGCATTCTGCAACCGAATTAACTCGTGACAGCGGCAACAGCAAGAAAGGCAGCAATGTTATTTGTGTTCATTTAGCAACCCAAGATGTGAAACTTTGGATGATGAAAAGCAAATCGACTGCATCGAAGAAGTTTAAACCTTCATTATTCGATCCTGCCAGCGAGGGTAGTCTTAACAAAAATAGTTGTTCTACAAGCTACACTCGCGCTTTGTATATGGAAGCTAAAATATGTAAAAGTAGAAAAAATTATAAATATTTATGGTTCCAAATCTCACAAATTCTAATGAGGAAAATTGATAAGGGTAAGGTTTTTGCTACTAGATCATTTGATGACTTGGCGGTATTGGAAGACTAATTGTCTTTCAGACTAGATTTATTTTCTTGTATTAATTATGATTGATTCACACCTCTTCGATGATCATACTAGCAACAACTTAACCCCCACTTTCATACGTAGCACCAGTGATAACATTTTTTATTGTAGTTCTGATGTTAGTAACTCATTTTTTGTTGTTCACCAAAGTATGCGCAGAATGCGGAAAAACTTTGATTTGCTTCTGTGCAATTTAGAAGCCCTTCTGTTCTTCCCAGATTAAATATTTGTCTCCGAAATTTGGATTTTTGATTGTGAATGTGACGATTTCTCAATTCCGTGTTATATCTTTTGTCCACAACAACACAACACAAATGACGCTTGCACAACAGGCGGAGTAGGATTTTGATACTGCGGACGTTATTCAGATTACATGTAAAATACGTTATGACGTTTTTTACTTTATCTGTATCTACAGACTACATTCTTATGATCCACTACTGTTTCTGAATAAGCTATCCCCTTTTTTAATGAAATTTGAAGCTACAAATCTCGTCCTAATGGGAGATTTCAATATTGACACTTTAAAAACGAGTAGCGTGTCAGATTCTTATCTTACTCTTATAGCTGAACATGGTCTTATATCCTTCATTATCCTACCAATCGCAAGTTCATGCCTTGATCATGTATTTGGTCGATTTGTGAAAATTTCCCCAGACCAATGTACAGGTATCAACTTTGATTTACACATTTCTGATCACTGCATGCCTGGTATTTTAATCAGCAATTAAAAACATGAGCATCGCGCATGACATATTTTGTCTAAACCGTTGACTAAGATAAGGTTTGATTGGCTGAATAAACATCTCCGATCTGAAAACTGGAAAATGGTTTACGCTGAAAGCCATGCTTCTAAGGCTTATGACTTATTTCAAGGCATCTTACAATCGCATTTAGAAACTTCTAGTCACACCGTAGTGCAGAGAAAATCAGAAGTAGGTTTGAAACCCTGGATAAATCGTGATATTCTTAAAATCATAAGACTTAAAAATAAGCTGCGTAAAAAGTGCATAAGACACCCGCTTAACACAAGACTAATAAATCACTTCAAAAAAATGTCGGAATGTTGATAGAGAAATAAGAATGACTCGCCATAGATACTAATTGACTAAAGTATCCAAATCGCGAGGTAACCTTAGCAGACAATGGAGAGTCATAAATAGTATAATTAACAATTCTCCTGCCAACATTCCTAAAGCTATTGAATTGAACAGCAGTGGTGCTGTTGTTAAAGAGCCTCTTAAAGTAGCTAACGTTTTTAATTTTTTTTGCATCAGTTGGACAGTCCCCAGATAAGAACACCGCGCGTTGCGTTTTAGGAAGTCTCGCGGAAGACAATTCGCATAATGAAAGCTTCTTCTTTGAACCAATAAATGGTTCTGAACTATTAAGAATAATCTATTCCCTTAATAATTCAAATGCACATGGGGATGACAATCTTTCTAATGTAACCCTTAAAATCATTGCCCTTAATATAGTCGACATTCTGGAGCAACTTTAAAAAAAAAAACATTTTCAGTGGAGTTTTCCCTGATAAATTAAAAATGGCTAACGTTAAACCTGTGTTTTTGTTATCTTTAATTTCCAAAATCTTTGAAAAAGCTTTGAAGAGAAGAATACTGACTTACCTAAAGAGAAACAACTTTTTTAGTAATAAGCAATTTGGATTCAGAGAAGGACTTTCCACAGAAGATGCTCTCCTAGAGTTTTGTTCAACAATAAACAAAGGCTTAGATATGAAAATATATTGCGCCGCCTGTTTGTGGATATTACCAAAGCATTTGACACTGTTGATCATAATATACTACTTAAGAAATTGCATCGTGTAGGCTTTCGTGGTTTTGTGCTATGTTGGTTTGAATCCTATCTTAAAAATAGAAAACAAAGAGTCAAAGTTGGGGACAGTTTAAACGTTTGTGAAGTGCTACATTTGGGTGTACCAAGGGGTCTGTCCTTGATCCAATATTGTTCCTGGTTTTTGTAAAGTTTTTAATTAACCAACACTTTGCAGGTAAAGTAACAGCTTTTGCGGATGATCTCAGCATTGCATATGATTCATATAGCCCGCTGGACCTTATGGCTAATATAAATCATGATGTACATTAATTGAGGATCTGGTTTGGCAACCACAATTTAACGATTAGCAGCAAGACCAAGTTAATGTACTTCAGCTTGAAAACGCAGGAAGCTCTGGACATCAACGTATTTTCCCACTCTCCAAATTGTCTTTGTCACAAAACGTCACATTGTAGGTGCAATTTATAGAACTCTTCATCTTCTTTTCCATCGGCATACGATGAAGATGTACCCTGCGCAACGAACTGATTCAAGGTCGAGTTAGTAAGGAATTTTAAATAATATACCTAGGCGTCTTAATCGACAAAAATCTTAATTGGTCTGATCACATTTCGCCCATGCAACAGTATCTGCGCTAATCAATTCGGTATCTCTTTTGTAGGGCGTAAAAAAAAAGTTTGATCTTCCTCCTTCGAAAGTTATGAACAGACTCACCTTATTGTTTCTTAGGGTTATTATATAAGTACATCGTTTGCCAATGCTTATTGGAGAGTTTTCGGTATGATCAGCCGATCAGGTGGTCCGAGACATAAGCTCACTTATGTGCTTTTGAATTATATACGAGCCGCTATAACCTCGTTAATTCTACAGTCGCATGCAAAAAATAAACGACGGGCAAATTTAAATGGACTACAACTCGGCCATCCTGATTGGGTAATCGACCAGATTACAATTTTTTCCTCCAATCCAGTAAATTTTAAAATATTTCAACAAATTTATATATTTTAACAAATTTATATTTAAGAATTTATACATCTACAATTCAAAAAATTACATAAATTCAGACTATTTTCATAAAGTCAAGTTGGCATATTATAAGAAATTTATAAGCAAAGAATGTTAACTAAATAAATTACACATCCGAAGAATCAGATTCCTGTTGACATACTCCGGCCAGATCTCCAGTTTCTACCAGTTTTGAAACTGATATACCCCGATATGGTATCCGAGTTAGTTCCAAGCTTTCAATATCTGCAATCACATACCTGCCATGGGGCAAGACCTTTTTGACTTCGTAAGGGCCGCGAAATTTTGCAAGTAGCATTTTATTGACTCCAGGAGTGGTGACGATGTTCTTGATCATAACGTCATCGCCCCGTTGGTACGTATTGGGTTTTTTATGACGATTATCATAATCGATCTCGTTCTGTTCCTGACTTCTCTCAATGTTTTTGCTTGCCTGAGCTCTTACATCTTGAATACTAGTTTTTTGCCCTTCTAATGCGTTACAGAGAAATTCTTTTTCACAATCTGTTAGCTCACCCTTCTGATTTCGACCAAACAGAAGAACACTGGGTGTTATCCCGGTACTCCTATTAATTGTATTATTAATTGCGAATTCAACTTTGGCCAAATGCTTGTCCCAGCAACCAGTTGTAGTTGCATCGCATTCCTTGGCAAGCATTGGTATGAGCACTCGGTTTACTCGTTCAACTTGTCCGTTTGACTGCGGCGAATGTGTGGCTACCTTTACGTGCTTAACATTGTTTTCCTGTAAAAAATCTGAAAAATCCTTGGACGTAAAACACGTACCACGATCAGAAATAACCCTATTCGGCCTTGAGTAGTTCTCAAAAAATGATTTCATGCACGCAATTACCTCTTTGCACTGGGTTGTTTTGACAGGATACAATTTAGTAAATTTCGTAAAACTATCCATTATCAGAAAAATATATTTTTTCTTTGCTTGGGAATTCGGCATCGGACCGAGATGATCTCTTCCATATCACTTGGAACGTAAAAGCGTACTCTGACTTTTAATTTGCGATATATTAAACCGTCAATCATTTCGAATTGGGAACTTTCAGCATTTTCCAACCTTGACGAAATGGACATGATTTTCGGGTCACGTTTTTGTGCTGCAGCCAACACAAATTCAAAGGACTCGTCATCGACATGTAATATATTAAACGAGCGGCTTAGAGCATCCACACGAGTCATTCGATCCGCTCTTCTGTGCTCCATGACGTAGTCAAAACTTTGCAGTTCTAACGCCCACCGCGATATACGAGCGTTCAACGATTTCTTCCTTAAGGTAAGGGTCAGAGCTTGGAAGTCAGTGACGATTTTAAATGGAATGCCAATTAAATAAATCTGAAAAATACTTGATTGCAGTAAGATTATTATCATTAGGCCTGATTCCATTTTGAGTTATCTTATACCCCAAATAAACAATTTCTTCCTGTAGAAATTTGCATTTATCAAATCGCAAACAAAGACCATTCTGAAAAACTATGTCCATAACATCTTTTAAGATTTTCGTCAATACTTTGTGTCGCGATAAGAATATCGTCCAAATATGTTCTAATCTTTCCCTAAGACACTAAGTTTCTGAAGATATGTTTCATGTATCTTTCGAAAACGGAAGGGGCATTCTTCAGCCCAAATGGCATCCTGGTGAACTCATATTGGCCCAAAGGTGTTATAAACGACGTATATTTCATAGAGTCATCCAACATCGGAACATGATAAAATCCATTTTTCAAATCTAAGGTAGTAAAGAATCGTTTATCTTTGAGACGATCGATATGGTCCTCGATTAATGGCAATGGATAATTGTCACGTACAGTAACCTTTTTGAGTTCCCTGAAGTTTACACATAATCTTACTTCCTTGTTCTTTTTCTGCACTAGCACAATCGGCGACACATATGGTGAACTAAATTCTCGAATTATTCTATTTTTAATTAGATCATTAAGAATCTTTTGAAGCTCTAGCTTATGGGTGTATGGAAGTGTTCTCGGACTACAGTGAAAAGTGGTGTCTTTCGACAAAACTATTTGCATTTTAAAGTCTGATATTGGCTTAAATTCCTTTGCATTTGAAAAAAAAACTGGTCGAACTATTTCATGCACTTTTGTATTGATTTTTCATTAAATTTTGTATTAATAAGGAGTTCGGGCTCGCCTTTAACATCACCTTGATCTTGATCTTGATTCTTCTTGGCCTTGAAATTATTTTCCAAATGAAGTGCCAATCCTGACTTTCGGAAAAAGTCTCTACCGAAAATAGCCGGGTAATTCATGGAAAAGTTTTTAACAATTAACAACTATCTATACTTCCCAAAGTTTTGAGGGCAACTACCGTTCACTCCAGAATATAAGCGCATTATTTTTCTCAAGTTTGATAAGAAAACTGCTGGCAGAAACCTTTCCTGGACAAAACTGATCGGGCTTCCTGAGTCCAGAAGTGTTAGCAGCGATATTGAACTCCTCATAGAGCCTGTTGTCCATTAAAACTCCAGTATGGTTTCGAAATCGTTACCCTCCTCTTGATTTTCCTTTGCGACGCCTCCAACTACTCTTGATTCTTGCTGTCTCGAACTACTTCCACAGATTGTTTTTTCGAAGAGCTCATCCACGTTATTTAACGTCATCACTGGATCTTTATTTGCACAATTTTTTGATAAATGACCTGGTTTTCCACATTTGAAGCAAGTAATGTTTCTCTTTGAATACGTTACTTGTGGTACACTCTGATGGTTACTGGCATTTGCTTCTGTTGTTTTAGAGTTTTTTTTGCGACACTAGACCGAGTTTGCCAACTTAACGGAGCACTTTTCACAGTTTTGTCTGTAGTACTTTGACGCGAATTTATGCGTTGCTTCTCATATCTCCGCAAAGCTTTTTTCAATTCGGAAAGACTATCCGCACTGTACAAAATAGCCAATGCTTATTGGAGAGTTTTCGGTATGATCAGCCGATCAGGTGGTCCGAGACATAAGCTCACTTATGTGCTTTTGAATTATATACTAGCCGCTTTAACCTGATTAATTCTACAGTCGCATACAAAAAATAAACGACGGGTAAATTTAAATGGACTACACTTTCATCTTCGAAAATTTTGTGATAAGAAAACTTTGAGAATGGTTTACTTTGGAGCATTTCACTCTTAATATCAGTACGGTATAAGCTGTTGGGGTGGCGCTTTCCAAACTAAAGTCCACCACTGGTTATACTTTAAGAAGATCTGTGCTCTACTAGAAGAATGAGTGGCGCCAAGCGCCTAACCCACTCTGTGCTACTCTTAAGGCATTGAAAATATTACCAGTAAGACATTTGTACTATTACAAAGTATGAAACATATTCTTTTTAAGAGTTGACTACATGCAAAGTCCGAATTCTTATGCACCCAGGTTGAGAAGCAATTCAGACTGTGTCATTAATATTATTACCTTCCGCGGCACTCACTACAGAAACTTTTTTACAGTTATCGCCTCCAAATTATACAATAGACTCCCTATAGAAATACGCGCCATAAGAACTTCCACTGAATTCTTAAATAAAGTTAAAGCGTAGCTCCTTAATTTCGATCACAAGGAAATTGAAGTTTTGCTGCAGTACATTGTCTAATCCCGTTACCTGGTTGTTTTGTCTAAACAAGAAATGTTAATTTATGTTATATTATTTATTTCGTTTTCCTCAAATTCTATTTTATCTATTCTTTTTATGAATCATTTCTTGAAATTGTTCACCCCACATAATTTTAATATATAGTATAAACGCATATGTACATACAGAGTTAAATAAATTATAACGTAATTTCTTATTGTTAGTAGGTACATGCAATACGAAGTTTTGTATTTGCTTCTGAAGTAACATTAACCACTATCTTTTTATTTTTAAATATATACTTATGTCACATACTATTCTAATCCCAACTTATTTCCTATGAGCAATGTAATTCGTATGTACGTAAATGTGAAGATTTGAATAATGAATTTAATAAATAAATAAAAATAAATACTTATCTCAAGATAAGAGGAAATATCCCTTACAAAAAACTGCTACGTGCCTTCGTCTGTTTTTCATCTAAGGCTGTTTATCTGGAGGTTCAGCTGAAGGTTTTATAGCAGCGTATAGTTTAATGCCACCAACTTTGTTGGAGTGCACTCGAAATTAGTTGAATTGCGCAATATGTTTTTTCAAAAGTCTTTACAGGATATTATCCAAAAACTTTGCACTAATTTCTCCATAAATTTCATTTTATACCCCCCAGTGGACAGTAGTTTAACTGGTGCTAAACTAACCTTTGAAGAGCTTTCCACTGCCCTTGTAGAAATCAAGGCGGTTATGAATTCTCGACCCATAACTCCGATGTCAACAGACCGCAACAATCTAGAAGCACTTACGCCGGCAAACCTTTTTATCGGGTCATCTCTGAAGGCTTTTCCAGAACCAGCGGTTGATGTACCTGAGATCAGCTTCATTCAAAGATGGCGGCGGATTCAAGCAGTCAAGACGCACTTCTGGCAGAGATGGATGAAGTATATGTACATGAGCTGCAAGGTAGAGGCAAGTGGGCATTCAAGTCTCCCAACATCAACGTTGGTGACCTTGTCATATTACACGAAGACAATGTCCCTCCTCAAAAATGGTTACTGCGGAGAATACAAGGCATCACCAAAGGACCAGACAATCAATTTAGAGTGGTGGATATAATGACGGCAAATGGAATTCTTTGACGTCCGATTCGCAAACTAGCAGCAATCCCATTCTAATATCTTGAAAGACGGTGCTTCCAAAGGGGCTGGAACTTGGATCATATGTTAAACTTATGTTTAAAATAATTTCAATGAATTGAATTGCTTGTTAGTTGACAATAATTTTTAATATCATTACACTAATATCCATGTGCAAAAAAAAAGAAGCGCCTAAAAGTAGATGATACTATTATAAATCAAATTTGTTTACATTAATAATATTTTAATTCCGCTCGGAAAATTAAAGGATTCTCAACATTTTTAACTTGTTAAATCTCTCTATTCACCACAAGTCAAGATGTATAAAAGCTTGCAAAATAAAGGATCTTTCTCTTCTTGCTTTTGTCGCACACGCAAATTGGTTTGAAGTTGTTTTTATTCATCACGTTTCGCAATCCGATTGTTCTTCCTTTGATCCGCATTTTTGAATTCTTATTGGAAATTCGACGGAAGACTCCCTACGATCCAGGTAGAGGTTTCTCGTCGACGGTCGTAAGTTCTTATTACCGAACAAATTGCGTTATCTATTTTACTTTTCATTTTACTATTTCTTGTTTGTTGCTTTTGCACGGTTATGAGATTTTTGCTTCTTAAAATCACGTACCAGAAATTCTAGTTGTATATTTTGTTATGGATCACTGTTTTTTTTTAAATTATTTATTTTATTCGTTCAATTTCATAATTGATGATACAAGGAATAATAGCATAATTTAAATTACAAAGAGTGAATAAATATCAGTTCCTTTACAAATTTATCACCCGCAAAGTTAAGATTACCTAAATAAGGCACTGATGTTATTTGGCTATTCTGCAATTCACGTTTTTCCTATATTTAAGCCTCTTAATAGAACTTTTAACACTCTTTAGCTTTTCTTTAATACCGATGCCAATTGTAATAGTTTCATTATCACTTAACTTTTCATATCGATCGATTTGAGCCTTGATGCGATTGTTGTTTGTAGCTACAAAGTCTAATAATGTTCTCGTGTTTTTGTTATATAGTACATGTAGGTTCATTTACTAACTGATAGCATTAACTTTGACATCTCCTTTCTATATGTGTTGGTTAAGTCTAGCCGATTTGTATTAATGTCACCCACAAGAATGAAGTCATTTCTAAAATCACATAATTCTTCAGGCATTGACGAAAAATTTTAACAAAATAATCGAGCGAGGGTATCTGTATATACTAGCAACAGTTAACACATAGTCACCATAACCGATAGTACAATTTGTATTCCATAAATATTTGCCTTTAGCTACCATTTTCACATTTAATTTAATAAAAAATAATTTTACGTACATTGTGACACCACCTGTATGACTAGATTCGCTATTGCATCTTATGAGTTTAAAGCTATTAATAAACAACTCAGTGTCTTCTATATGTTTAATTACATGAGTTTCGGACAGAATGATAATCTCGAAATCCTTATCAATGGCTAAAATTTGTAACTCGTCAAAATTGTTAATTAAACCACAAACGTTTAAACAGACAAAGTTTGGTTTTGGGGGTATTAATCGCTAGAAGGGTATTCTTTTCTCTTCCAATTCAAATTTTTTCTTAAATACTTCACATGCGTGACTTCTACAATCATGATTTATAGTACATCGAGCTCTAAACCTAGGTTCTTATTAGGTTTAACACAATTATTGCACTTATTAGTTAATCACAGATCTTCGTTTCATGGTTTTCACATTTTGCGCAAACAATTTTGATTCCGCCTCGTGTTTGAAACCCCAGCAATTATAGCAATTTTCAACTGACACATAATCAAAGAGGATACATCGATCCCACCCAATATTCACTTTCTCTCTCTGTAAATGGGCCTTGTGATCGCAACTTTTTGCTTCAACAATTGCCTTTAAGCTTTTATAGTAATTCTTTACAGCGCTAAAAATCTTAACACATTTAACAAACTCGATTTTGTTCTGATAAGATATGGCCTTTTCTAACGATTCGTTTTCCCACTCCACATTAATTCCACATACTCCCTACTACATACAGCTGAGGGTTTCGCAATTCAGGGGCTTTTACTTCATAGTTTGAACCAAACTTTTCTTTTAATTATTTTTCCACAACAATTCGTGACTCACTGTCAACTGTATGTTAGTCACACAAATATCACAAATGAATTTGAGCATTTAATTTGTATTTAAAGCATCACTACTATAACGATCCAAACCACTACATGACACTGCGAGAGGAATCGTTTTACCGCATATACCCGCGCATTGAATTCCCGATTCTCCGCGTATGGGTCTTTTGCATTAACACAATCCATCACGAAATCAAATTCTTCTCACAGAAAGTGTAAAAAGCCAGACACTTGCACTTACGTGTGTGCTGATGTAAGAACTTGAAAGTTTCCACAAATTTAAACAAATTTTCAAAATATTAACTTGGATCTACTAAAAAACACGTCCACATTCCTATGATAACCTCACATACCCAACCAACATCCCTTAGTCCTTGCCCCTCTGCTTCTCTTATTGAACTCCCTATTAACGCACTAGGACTCGAAACCTGTCTTCATTCAGCAAAAGGTAAAACCCCAGGCTTCGACAGAATCAGAATCAGAATCAGAATCAACTACCGGATTAAAATCAACACATTGATGACTACAGCAGTGGAGCTGAAATGGGTTGGCCATCTATTTATTAAACCGACAACAACGTACTCGACTGGAAGAGTACATCTCAGAATCTTTGGCAGTAGAGCTAGGAGTACCCCAGAGAGCAGTTCTTGGAACGCTGCTATTCATCATATATATCAATGACATGGAGAAGGTTCTTCAGTTTTCCGAAATCAGGCTTTCGCCGATGATGCACTAATTTTTGTATCTGGAACTTCAGTGGATGAATGTATTAATCATATTAATGTGGATTTAGAAAATGTTTCGAATTACTTAAATATGAATAAACTAGAACTTAATACTAGTAAAACTAAAGCTGTGGTCATTAATGCAAAAACAAACAAAGATATTTTTACCGATAGTAAATGAAATTTAATATTTGGGTGTTATAATCGATAAAGAATTGATATTTGATAAACATTTAAGTAAAATTGTTTTTTTCAAACGTATCGGCAAAATTTATCAATAAATAGTGAAATAAAAATGTATAATGTCATGATAAAACCCCATTTTGAATACTGCTCAACAAACGTATTTCTAAGCCAAAATCAGTTTAAAGAAAGACTGCAAAAACTACAAAATAGGGGAATGAGAATTATATAAATGCGCAATTTATTAACTCCTGTTAGATTTATGATAGACGCTCTAAAATGGCTAATAGTAAACCAAAGAACAACAATTTATTTAATTTTATTTGTATTTAAAATGAAAAATAAACTTACACCAAAGTATTTAACAAACCAATTAGTTTATGTGACGGATATTCAACCATATAATTTAAGAAATGGTGAAAAATTTTGGCTTGGATTTTTTTCTAATAATAGATCTGAAAATATAATTTTGTACAATGGTTTAAAATTATTTAATAGTTTGCCTAATGAATTAAAAACTGATCATAATATTAATACATTTATAAGAATGTTAGTTCCGTATATTATATTACACTACAATTAAGTTATTTTATTTAATTTTTTAGAATAAATATACCTTTTTTTAAAATAGCTTAAAGCAACATAAATAAATCTATCTAAAAAAATCTGTACTGCTCTCTCCATTAAAAATCATGTCTCAATACTTCTTTTTCTCAAAATCAATGGAGTCCTTAAAAAATTAATTAAATGGAAAGTCGGTCATAGCATATTCAATTATATTAAATCCTTTTTGATCAATAGGAAATTCCGAATAAGAGTTAATGATTCAGTTTCCAATGTCAAAGATCTTAGAAATGAAATCCCGGAAGGTTCTCCGCTCTGTTAAATTATTCATGATAGCCCTTAATGTTATCAAAATTATTTTGATTCCATTAGACATTGTCTTTATGCCGGTGATTTAAGGTATCCACAACATTCTCTTACATAATTGCAGCCGAATGAAGTAACATTCTTCATATTTGTAGAAAAACTCGCTGCACTAAGCATATTAATCTTAGCCTTAACTCCATGAATATCTGCAATGTAAACTATATTTATTTACATGGAATAGCGTTTGATTGTAAATATAGGTTTTAAGAACATTGTCTTGACCTTAAGAAAAGCCTAGCTACCAGTCTAATACACTGATCAATGTCACCAAATCAATTATACTTTCCAAGATCGACTACGCTTAAGTTATATACGGAAGATGTTCGAAATCATCTCTACAAACTAAACTATACCTATCAGAAATATCCTAACCGAAAGTGGTTTCCCTTCGATTGAGCACAGATTCGATTACCTGACTTCGCTTCTAATTGCTGAAACCGCAGTATCCCGGAAAACCCCCATATAAAATGATATTAACAAGATTTAAACAAGGAAGAACATTGTGAAAAACCCGTCAGCCCCTACCAAAGCCATTAAATTCTCGAAGGATTATGATGTCCCAATTGACTTAAACAACCGCTTCCCAACTCAACCACCCTGGTTATTATCAAAAGAGTCCATCAACATAGACCTAGCCAAGAGCTCGAATGCTTTAAACAAAGGTATAAAATATGTTTTCAGGCATAAGTTTGAAGAAATGCGGCGAAAACATAACAATTGGCCTTTCGTGGCCATAAGTGGTATATCATTTGCAGTGGTCGATGCGAATGGTGAAACATTAAGTAAAGGGCTCTTACCAGATCACTGCTCTATACTATCCGCAGAATCTTTGGCGATTCTACGTGCTCTAGAATTTGCCTCCTGCAGAAAATCTGTTATCTGCACAGATAGTCTCTCTGCATTGAAAAGTACATTAAATATCAACAACAGCAGTAAAATCATAACAAATATATGAGACAAACTTACTCGAGCTAAAGGAAAAATTTAATTATTGTGTATACCAGGCCACATAGGTATTAGAGGGAACGAAAATGCAGACCAACCAGCGAAACTGGCAGTTAAGGAGCCCCGTTTCGGCTTCCCCAACAGATAAAAAGTAGGTATCGAAATAAAAATAAAAGGCATTTGGTCCGTACGAATTAAAAATGAATGGAGAAATTATAACCACATCTTAAACATATCTACGAAGTGTAAGCCCCCATATGGCAAGATGTAACATTCGATTAAGCCTCGGAAGCACAAACCTCACCCAATCTCATCTCATCAACCAAACCTCTTAGCTGAACTGTTACATCTGTGAAAGCGAGATTCCCACTTGCAACCAAACATTTTTTTTCGATTGTCAAAAATTAAAATATATCCAACAGAAAAGAACATTAAGAAAGTTGTTGAATTTCTTACTGCTATAAATTTAATAAACTATATATAGATTTTTATTTCTATAAATAAGACAAAAGCCGTGGTAGCTGGAGCTATTAATGAGTTCGAATCGCCAAAGAAAAGAGGTGCTAAAAGGTCTACCCTCTTGTATACCCGCAAATGGGCAACTAATCTGAAGACAAATTTAAATCAATCTTAAGGAAAACAATATAAAATGTTATCTTGATAGAGCTTTTATAACTGGTGACGGTGTTTTTAATTACCTTGGTAATTTTAGTAAATAAATGAAAATAAAATAGGCCCCACAAGCAACTTGGTGGAAAGAATATAAAGAGGGAAACACGTGGGGTTCTGCGCTTATGACTGTTTACCCCTGGCCAATTTATCAAACCATCTGAAAACCGTTTTAAACATCAAACAGACGTCGCGATATGAATAAGCTGTCAGGAATACAAAACTGGACCCCTTACTCAGACATGGCTACACTGCAATATAAAAGGCATTTATACCTTATTGTGTTGGTCTGAAAATTCGCGTAGAAAGTAAAGAAGACTACATTGCCAAACGTGATCCCACTTTAATACATAAAACGACTTTCTATGAGTTTTCCGCTCACTCAGGACATATATGCATATGCGTAAAACGGACACATTAGGGGCTTCCAACCAACTTACATCGAGCCAAGCAAAATTTTGCTGCTACTGAAATCGGCTCCAAATATTATTTTCAAAAACGATGACGTCTAAATCAGAAGTAAAAATGTTCACAGCTATTTTATCGGTTCTTAATGGGGCTTCAGCATTCGATCTAAAACCGCAGAAAACACAGGCAAGAAACCCGTCGAAGTTCATTACACCATAAAACCACGGTTTTCTGTTACGTTTTGTTTTTTTATTGAAAACTATCTTCAATCGCCAACGTTTTACAGCACTTAAGACTTCGAAATGATAATTGGACCAGTTTCCTTGCGGGCATCCCTTTGTTTGGCCAAGATTTGGTTGGCAATACGATCCAAATCACGTTGTCCGGTGAAGGTCAGTTTACGACCACCGTCTGGATGCTTTTCAATCCAACGGGCATGTTCCAAAGCCTGGAGAGCTTTACGTGCACAACCATCAGCGGACCGGCAGAAATGAGACGGGTGGACTCCATTGCGTTTACGTCCACCGTAGATTTTGGTGATTGAGCCGACACCAGCGGGACTGCGGTGATACAAATGACGCAGGATTGACGCACAACGAATATAGAACCAATCGGGATCGTACGGCGACAGTTCCTTAAATTTTGCCGTCTTAATGATATCCATCTGCTCTGGAACCTTTAGTTTGCCAGTTCTTCAAGAATAAAACACAGTTAACCTAATTCACTTAGCTTTGAAAAAACTTACTTCTTTAAAAAGACGGCAAAGTGCTTAACAACTGCGTGCTGATCAATATCCTTGACTGTTACACCAGGCATCTGTAGGTATAGAATTCGATTAGTTTTCGGGAAAAATCTTGACAAAAGGTGCGGCAGTTTCTCGGTAAACACATGCCAAACATGTATTCTGATATTTTTTGAAGCTTTCCAAATAAATTGGTTTCAGTGCGTCGTTAAACATTTCGTTAGCAGTTTTCGTTTTAAATAAAATTTATAATTTTTGTAAGTTTTTTTTTAAAAAATCAGATATTTGTGACAAAAAACATACCTCGCTTGATCAATTAAACCGGAAGAAAGACATTTTGCATGAAGTTGGCAGCGATTGACATAAATTTGAGCACACGGGGAAAAGTTCATCAACTATACACTTCAACAACATAAGGGCGTGTAGGTTTGTTAAAACTAGATATGCAATATATGTAACATATATTTTACAACTCCACGACTAGATAAGTTATAATGGATTGTGAAATAACATATTAATTGTGTTTTTTTTTGTAATTTTCGACTGGAGGGTATCAGTTAGTTTTTGAAATGTTATTTTTAAACAGAAGAAAGATTGACATAAATTTGAGCACACTGGGATAAGTTCATCAAGTATACACTTCAATAACATAAGGGCGTGTAGGTTTGTTAAAATTAGAAATGCAATATAAGTATCATATATTTTACAACTCCACGACTAGATAAGTTATAATGGATTGTGAAATAACATATTAATTGTGTTTTTTTTTGTAATTTTCGACTGGAGGGTATCAGTTAGTTTTTGAAATGTTATTTTTAAACAGAAGAAAGATTGACATAAATTTGAGCACACTGGGATAAGTTCATCAAGTATACACTTCAATAACATAAGGGCGTGTAGGTTTGTTAAAATTAGAAATGCAATATAAGTATCATATATTTTACAACTCCACGACTAGATAAGTTATAATGGATTGTGAAATACCATATTAATTGTGTTTTTTGCGATTTTCGACTGGAGGATATTAGTAAGTTTTTGCGATGTTATTTTTAGACAGGAGAGAGAAATTTCAATAAGAAAATTACAAATTGTATTGGGTTTAAATTTGTAACGGTGTTTAAATTAAGATTTTTGAATTGAAAACATCTCAAAGCGCGTTGGGAAATTTTGAGATGAAAAAAATATATCCAACTCCCGACACTGTCAAGTCAACTAAACGAATCCCTTTCAAATAATTTATACTGACACAGTCTTCACAAGATATATAAACAGACTCGAATCAAAATTATTTGGTTCCCGTTTTAGTTTTGAAAGATTTGTTGAAATTGTGGATAAAAATTCATGTTTCATTGGATTTAAGTTAATGAATACAATTCACGTTGTTGTGAGCTAAGGAAGGCCACGGAGGCATCTTTGCTATCTCCCTGGCCAGAGATTTCGGGAGATAGCCCCTAAAGGCGACATATCCCTCAAATGTAATCGTCCGTTATCGTAGCTCGGTCCTTGTCGTTGTCCTGTGGGAATATCCTAGTCTAAAGGATGGATGGCCTTCCCAATCTTCTCACACACACACACACACCCACAAACAAAAAAATCACTCGCACATCTTGTTGTGATTCCTCATCGACTGTAAATTAATCTTTAAGTGACCGAAAAAAGGAGCTATTTTCTGTGGATAAATTCCCTGTAACATCTATATATATTTATTCCACTTGAATTCTTGCAATAAAAACTTAAAATTTAAATTTCAACAAAAAAAGGAAAACTGATTTTGAAACTTAACTAAACTATCCTAAGAAAATGAATTCAAAAATAAAACTCATGTGAAAAAAAAGGAAATTATAAAAAAAAGGTGTACCGTGGTGGCCGGCAGTACGATTCGGGAACAGTCATTGAATTTACCATTACCAAAAATTATTCACTTTCTTTTACAAATTTACATTTAAAACTAATTCTAATCAAAAAAAAATTCAAAAATTCAGCACTAATGATTTAATTTAGTTGATAATTTTTAGAAACAAAATTCAAAAAAAAGAAGGAACTAAAATTAAAAAAAAAAAATTCTCACGCGGCACATCCAATTCTCTCCCGGTCCAGGGACTTGGCTTTGTCCACCGTTCCCTTTACCTTTGTGTCCCGGTTTCTTATTTGGATAAGACAAATCCCATTATTAATGTTACTTTCTTTTTGTTGTTTTGTCTAAACGTACCTTATTTTTATTTTCTTGATCCCTCTAAGTCCCCTTTACGTTGGCACTTTCCTTCCGCGATTTCTTGGTTCTTTTTTTTTTCTTTGTTTCTTGCTGTTATTGCTTTGTATGGTTTGTGCGCCCGCTCTATCTTATCCTCTGCGATCAAATGACCTACTTTTCATTCTTGGTCATTGTCCCCGGGCTAAACTGTTTAGTCCACTTTTGGGGCCCGTTCCATAGGGGAAAGTCTCGTCTACGTCATCAATTATCCGAGCATTGATAGGGGAAAGTAGTCATTATCTTTCCCTTTCTCAAGCTCTTCGTCAAGTCTTGGTGCGATCACCATGAGTTGTTCGGCTTATGATACTTAGTGGCCTCCAGAACCATCTTTGTCTTGTCGTTCTGTCGTACTTTAATCTCCGTTTTATTTACTTTCCTTCCTATTTAAAAATTCGTATAATAATTCTACCTCTACTAACTTATATCCTAATATCACAGTCTTATACTTACTCTATATCACAGATTAATATCACTAAAATTTTCACAGAAAACCTTACAAATGTTTCGTCGTGTTTCTCCACCACCGTGACGTGATGACGGCCTTTTAGCGAACTAGGTTACGCTCTTCTCGTTTTTTCATTGGTGTGAGCGAAATCGCTATTTTGATTTTCAATATTGTTTATCTGTCAAACAACCTTACCCCAAATTGCATGTCTTCATACGTTTCCTGATTTTTTTTGTTTGATTATTTTCTTAATACTACTAATCTGGAAGGACTACGGATCTTTAAAGCAACCTCCTGCTGCTGCCTCTGGCATCCTACTCGCCTAAGTTAAGTATTCCAATTTCGCCTGGATAGAGGGATGATTCCGGTGGCAATAATGTAAATACGACATGTCGTGTTAACATTTTTGCCCTAGAATCATTCCTCTATCCGATCAATTATATCCTTTATTTTAATTATTTATAGCTTTTCCTATTCCTTTTGTTTTCACAGGTAGCACTTTCCCACGTAACAACGTTTTAAGCAAGAGATTGAAATTTTTGTTTGTAAAATAATATGCGTTATTTTTCATGTACAAGAGCGTATTTTATGAAATTATATTAATGATTGAAAAAACACTTCATTTAAAAATATTTCGTTGTGCTTTAAAACAATCAGAAGTGTGTTAAAGACATCCAAAATTGCCGAATTAAGGAAATTCAAAGTGAAAGATTTGCGGGCAAAGTGTGCTAAGCTGGGTTTACCAGACACAGTCTGCCTCGGGTCGGCCTTAATAAAGAAAAGGAAAGACAAGGTGTAAGTAACAATGTATTTATTGATGCAATTAAATTAAGTAGATTATATAAAGAATGGTTACGACGTGTTGCTGTCGGCGGCCAAGAAAAGAAGTTTTAAAAATGTTCACCTGAATTCAAAAAATACAAAACACGAGCCGATTAACTAAGTATGATAACTTTATTTAATTTTCTTAATTTTAAATTTACAAAAGTTGACCGAGTCCGCCAGTTGTAAAAAAGGAACTGACTCAATAGTAGGCTTGTTGGAAAAATATCGATATATCGATATTAATTTTTCAATGTACCGATATTTTGAAGCGATATTTAATATTTTGATATATCGATGTATCGATATAAAATTCGAAGTATCGTAAAGGTTTAAAAATTCGATATTTTTTCAGACCAACAAACATTTAAAAGTTTTAAGATTAAATAGTCCTAAAGAGGAATACTTTTTGTTGAGACCTCAAGTTATAATGAATTAATACCTTAAAAGTAAATGTCATGTTCGCAACTTCATGAATTGTCACTCTTCTTTTGTCTCTTTCTTTTAACGTCAAATTTGACTTGTAATCTTTCCTTTTGTTTCCTGCGTTCCTGATGAAAGGAAGTCCAAATAAATAATCTACAAAAGTTTTTGTAATCGCTCATTTA
Organism: Orthonevra nobilis; assembly: GCA_963555765.1. Taxonomy (NCBI): domain Eukaryota; kingdom Metazoa; phylum Arthropoda; class Insecta; order Diptera; family Syrphidae; genus Orthonevra; species Orthonevra nobilis. The sequence continues at coordinate 79,616,536 of OY743224.1, read as the reverse complement.
TTTCAACAGGTTATGGGCCCAGTTAACTGAAGAAATATCAAGGATTTAATATTGGCTAAAATTTTCTTTAAATAATGAACGCGAATGTCGTAGGCCGTATTCAATTATTTAATGGAGAGAACTTTGATTCTTGGAAACCACAGATGGAAGCAATCCTTCACAAATTGAGGTTAACTGGCTACGTCAAAGGAACAGTACCTAGACCACTGAATGCAGAGGAGCAGCCAAATTGGGATGACAAGGACATGGATGCAAGGGCGGAGTTGCTTTTGGCAATAGAACCCAATATTGTGTCTTTAGTTAAAGATAAACGGCTGTCCAAAGATATATGGGACTTTCTAGGTGAAACGTACAATCGCAGAGGACTCAGGCAGAAGGCGGAAGAATTTAGGCGTCTCATCAACATGACAATGGCAGTGAATCAAAGCATGGATGGATTTATTCGTGAGTTCCAGACGACGGTCAGCAAACTGCAAGAAATGGATGCGATACTGGATAAGGACTTACTGGTGGTTGTACTTCTTGACGGACTCTCTGAAGAATTTAGCGACGTACAAGCTGCATTCGACGCTCAAAGCAACTACCCAGAAGTTGATGTAGTGTGCACGAGACTTCTGGAGGTGAGTGATCGCAAGAGAGATGTCAATGGACAACAAAGTACAGCTTTGTATACAAAGTGGAAGCAAAAACCTAAGAAAACGTCAAACTACAACAATAAACGTACCCCCTTTCCATTTAACTCTCGCACATGTGGAAAAATGGTCATATGGCTAAGGACTACTACCACAATAAAGAAAAGGCAAAAACAGCACAATCGACAATCACAGAAGGGACCGAATATGGCTTCACAATAACTGAAGGGTCTTCATTTAGAGTTGGCAATGAGGATTCAACCTGGTGTCTGGATTCTGGCGCTACTTCACATATGTGTTCGACGAAATCTCTGTTTGAAAGTCTGGAGATATGCAGAAAGGATGATTTTGTCACTCTTGCAAATGGAAAGAAAGTGAAAATAGCTGGAATCGGAACAGCAGTACTGCCATCGCACCTTAACAATGTTGGAAAAGACATCAAATTGTATTGTACACTTTATATGCCAGATCTAAATGAAAACCTCATCTCGGTAAGCAAAGCTACTAAAAGCGGAGCTTAAGTCATGTTCGGAAGCGATCAGGCTAAAATCTACAGTAAGACTGGTACATTGTTGTTCACAGCTGAGCAAAGGTGAGGCTAATACATCTTAACGAGAAGTGACAGAGCTTTAGCAGCACAAATAACGTTTGACGTTTAGCGGCGCGACAGTGCAGTGAAAATCAGAGCGAATAATCGAACCGATTTAAGTGGAAATAGCAAATCTTGTGATAGTGAATTCTGCTATTTGTACTACAAAGAGCATAAATTGAACTGTGAGCAAAAAACTGTAAAGTAAACTTTTTTATTTAGTGTGTAAAAAGTTAAACAAAAAAAAAGACTTCGGTTTTTTTGACAGTTCTCTTAATTTGATAAAAGGCATAATCGAGTATTGCATGGGCCGATTTCTTAAGCGGGCTATAGATGAGCTTACTTAGGAAGCGAACTGAGTGGAAAATATGGCGGATCAATGCAATCATTGTAAAGCTGCGATTAGAGGTGAATCAGGCTTGAAATGCCAAGGAGTTTGTGGGAAGCAATATCATATTACAACGAAATGTAGTGGATTGGATCAGTACAGCGTAAATGTGCTGGATTCAAAGAAAATGGTAAGACTCGTCTGCGATGATTGCATACAATACATTCATAACGTAGACGAGGTTTTGAAGGATATGCAGGAATGCATGAAAACTAATAAGGGTTATTTGAAGGAGTATAAGACAGGATTTGAAGAATCTTTGCGATAAAACGAGGAAGAGATAAAAAAGTTGTTAGAAGCAATCGAAACAAAGTATATGGAGAGATTAAACAATATGAAAGTAGCACAGGAAAAGCAGATAAGGAAAATGTTCGATTTTATGGAAAATTTCAAAACAGAAAACGTTAAAATGTGCATGGAATTTAAAGATAACTATAGTAAAATGGAAAAGAAATGGGAAGATATTCGGAATCAAAAAGATGCCGCTGTAAAAGATAGCAGTGTAAAAGATGAAATGGTGAAACAAAATGAAAATATAGAAAAAATTTTAAATGGAGTACAACAACTGGGTGAAGGAAGGAAAGAAGTCATCAATGAATTAAAGAAAGTTGGAATTAAAAGCAATAAAGTCTCATACGCCGAAGTTATTAAAAATGAACCTCCAGTAATTGTTAAACCAAAGGAAGGGCAAAGCAATACAAAGACAAAAAATGACATTAAAAACAAAATAAATCCTGCATCGCTAGCAGCAAAAGTAAGTGGTGTAGTGAACAAAAGGGATGGAATTGTGGTGATAAACTGTGAGGATAAGGAATCGAGACAGGTCATTGAACGCGAAGCTAAGGAAAAACTCGGAGGTGAATATGTAGTTTCCGTTCCTGAGCTTAAAAAACCTTGTGTCATAGTGTGTGGAATAAGAGACCGTTGGGAAAATGAAGATTTAGAAGTATCAATTAAAAAACAAAATAATATAGATAGCGAAGTAAAATGTTTGAGGTTGTTTACCGTGACCAAAAACAATATAGTAAGTTATAAAGCAATAGTGGAATTACATAAGGACGAATATAGAAAAATACTTGAGAGAGGAAGAATGAATGTTGGTTGGGATAGATGCCTTATTTAAATTTAACTTTAAATGTTGGGGATATAGCCATAAAGCTGCGGAATGCAAAAATAGTACCGTCTGTTCTAAATGTAGTGAAAATCATGATACAAGGAACTGTGATAAAATATACTTCAAGTGCAATAATTGTGTGATAGCCAATAAAAAACTAGGATTAAATCTTGACACAGACCATGATTGTCGAAGCTATAAATGTGAAGTGTTTGTTAAAAAACTAGAGATCCAAAGAAATCGTATAGCGTACTAGCAACCAAAAAATATCCGTATAGTTTATTTGAATGTTGAAGGATTAAAAAATAACTTTGAGGAGGTGGAATCTCTGCTTGTGAAGGAGGAATATGATATAATCGTACTATCGGAAACACATGTAACAGAGGATGTCTTAGACAACGAAATAGTGATGACAAATTATGAAATCGAAAGGTGTGACAGTATATCTAGTCACACAGGTGGTGTTATAATGTATATAAGAAAAGAACTGAATCCAGTTAATTTAAAGAAGTACGCTAAACATAAAGACACTTGGTGGCTGGTTAACTATATATGTATCGAAAATCTTTCTTTTGTTATTGTTGGTGTGTACAGATCACCGAAATCGTCTCGGAAAGCTTTCTGCGAAGAGTTTGCCGCCCTAATGGAGGATTTAAGTGATTTAAATAAGGATTTTGTCATAACGGGAGACTTCAATATTGACTGGTTTAAAAGAACGGACACATATAGGAAGAAAATGTATCAAATAATTAAAGACAACCAATGTAAACAGTTGATTAATGAGCCAACTAGGATTACAGAAGAGTCTCGAACGGTAATTGACTATGTAATAACAAACATAAAAAACGTTGAAGTATGTGTGGATAGTGAGTTAGCAATAAGCGACCATCAAACAATAACTATAAATCTAACCAACAATAAGACAAGAGAAAAAATAGAAAACGGGAAATGGGTGAATGAAATAAAAACAAGAAGCAGTCAATTTAAGTATGCTCTAAGAAATAGTCAAATAAAAAACATTGACAATAACTTAGACGCCAATACGATGGGAGAACTATTTAGAGAAGGAGTCACTGAGACAGTTAAAAAGTTTACAATAAGAAGATTCAAAAGACATGTAACCAATGAATGGTTCGATCAAACCCTAAAGAAATCGAAAAGGGACAAAAATATTAGTTATAAAAAAGCAACATTGAGTAACTTAGAGAGCGACTGGACTGAGTATAGGATGAGAAGAAATAAGTACAAAGCCGAAATAAAACGGAAAAAAAGCAAATTTATTAAACGAAAAATAGAAAATTCAAGAAACCAAAAAAACATGTGGCAAAACTTAAAACAATATGTGTTAAGGTCTAATAAACAGAATACAATAACAAGCATTATCATCAATGGTGAAAATTGCAAGGAGAGTAAGGAAATAGCAGATGGATTTAATGATTTTTTTATTGACAGTATCGTCCAAATAAATAATTCTATTCAGTGTGTCCCATTTGTGAACTACGTTAGTGAATCTAATTCTACCTTTAAATTTAAACATGTAACAATAAAAGACGTTGAAGGTGTACTCAAAACCATGAAAAACAAAACAGACTTTGAGTTTATGTGTCCCAAGATATGTTTGGAAAATTTTGATTGTATTGGTTCTGCTTTGTTGAAAATAATAAACAAGTCTTTCGAAACGACCATATTTCCAAAAACATGGAAAGAAACCGTCGTTACACCAATTGAAAAAGTTACAAATTCAAAAAAATGTGAAGAGTTTCGTCCTGTTAATTCGTTACCTTTGTGTGAAAAAGTGTTAGAAAAAATAGTTTTCAGTCAATTAAATGATTATTTTGAAAGTGAAAACTTATTTACACATATTCAGTCGGGATTCAGGAAGAAACACTCCTGTGAAAGCGCGATTAACCTTGTTTTAAGTGGCTGGAAAGAAGAAATTGCTAAAAAGAAACGTGTGTATTGTGTTTTTCTGGACCTAAAACGAGCATTTGAGACTATAGACCGATCATTACTTTTAAAAAAATTAGAAAAATATGGTGTAAGAGGCAACGAATTGAAATGGTTTAGGTCATATTTAGAAAAAAGATCGCAGACAGTCAAAGTAAACGGAATATTTTCTAAGCCTAAGGAAGTTTCATTTGGCGTGCCGCAAGGATCAATTCTGGGAACATTATTGTTCCTTATTTTCATCAACGATATGCAAAGTGTTCTGAAATATTGCCAACTTGCATTGTTTGCGGACGATGCGGTGTTATACATTGCTGAGGAGAAAATAGAAGAATGCCACACCAAAATGCAAAAGGATTTGTTAAGTGTTGATAATTGGCTTAAACAAAATAGACTAAAACTAAATGTAACAAAAACCAAACGTATGATAATGAACGAAAGAGAAGGAGAGGACATAAGGCTGATGGTAGATGATGAAGCTGTAGAGAAAGTGGACGTTATTAAATACTTAGGGATTATTATTGACAATAAACTTAATTTTGGTAAACATATTGACTACATTTGTAAAAAAATAGCTAAGCAAGTAGGATTTTTAAGACGAATAAGAAACGATGTTTCAACTTTAAGTGCAATAAATATTTATAACGTAATTATTAAGCCACATTTTGAATACTGTTCGACAATTCTGTTTCTATGTAGTGATAGTATAATACAAAGACTTCAATTATTACAAAATAAGGCTATGCGTTGTATATTAAAGTGCAATAGATATGTTTCAATAAACTTTATGTTGAATTCGCTAAAGTGGTTGTCTGTAAAGCAAAGAATTGTAATGAATGTACTTGTGTTTATATTTAAAATCAAGAACAATCTCCTACCAAACTATTTAAGAAACTATGTGCAATATATAAGTGATGTTCAACCGAATTTACTAAGAAATAATAATAACCTCAGATTACCAAATTTGTTAACTGCTAGTTCACAGAATTCACTAATATATAAAGGATTTAAATTATATAATGAACTCCCAGTTACTACCAGGAACGAATTAATATTTAAGAGTTTCAAAAACAAATGTATAGAATTCGCTAGATCTAAATTTTAAGAATGTAAAAGAATTGTAAAAGGAAAGTGATTGGCTTCGATGAAGCTATATATAATAATAAATCAAAAAAAAAAAAAAAAAACATGAAAATAACTCGTTGGGCTTGTGGCACCGAAGAATGGGCCACTTGAATATAACCTCATTAAAGCGACTGCAAACAACAGGAATGGTGACCGGTCTACCAGAGAAATTTAGACTCGATGAAAGAAGTTGTGTTCCATGCATTTGTGCCAAACAATAAGTAAAACCATTTAGTGTCTGTGAAAACAAAAGAACGACCAGAAGACTTGAACTAGTCCATTCCGATTTGTGTGGTCCCATGCGAACTCAATCGTTGAGCAACGCAGTGTATCTCATCACTTTCATCGATGGTTATTCCCGACGAATTTTTGTGTATTTCATGCAGAAGAAAAGCGAAGCTTTAGATAAGTTCAAAATTTTTAAGGCATACGCAGAAAAACAAACAGGGGAAGCCATAAAATCGCTAAAAACAGACAACGGGACAGAGTACACACATTTAAGATTCAAAGAATTCCTGGAAGAAAATGGAATCGACCATGAGCTTGCTGCCCCATACACGCCACAACAAAATGGTGTAGCCGAGAGAGCCAATCGGACTCTTCTAGAAATGGCGAGGTGTTTGAAACTCGAAGGAAAATTACCTGACATTTTGTGGGCGGAATTAATCTGTACTGCAGCCGACATACGTAATCGGTGTCCAACGCAAATGAATGGCAAGAAAACTCCCGAGGAATTATGGACGGGTAACAAACCAAACGTGTCATCAGCCAGCCAGCCAGCCAGCCAGCCTATGTGCTGGACAAGGGAAGCAACCTGGGGAAATTTGAGTCGAAAAGTAATGTACACATTGTTATCGGATATAGTAACGACAATGGCACGTATCGACTTTGGAAGCCTGGAACCCGCATAGTCATTAGGAGCAGAGATGTTCGATTCTTAGAAAAAGACGAAAATAACATCAGAAACGCAGAACCATCAAATTATTATGCTTTCAGCTTTAAAGAGTCTGTGAGTCAAATCTCCGATATTAAGGACCAAACCAATCAAGATCAAGGAGAGCACCTGGAGGAATCACCCAAAGAAGCCAAAGATACTATAGCAGATACTCTCGAACAGGAGCCAAATAAAACGGAAGAAGTATATACCGTTGAAGCAGATCCTGTGACCGTGAAACAGCTGGAAAGCAACGAACATAAGGAAGAATGGTATAATGCCATGCAGGAAGAGTACGAGTCGCTTCTTCGAAATGGAACTTGGGTGTTGGTGGATAGGCCAATTGATCGGTAGGTAATTAAGTCAAAATGGGTTTTCAAAACTAAATATCTTACAGACGGTGCAGTAGAACGTAGGAAAGCCAGACTGGTGGCCAAAGGATTTGACCAGATCCAAGGTGTCGACTATACTGATACGTATTCTCCAGTAGCCAACATCCACTCCATTCGCCTTACACTAGCTTTAGCAGCAGAGCACAATTTAAAACTACGGTCTCAAACAATCCGGCCGTCAATGGAACTCTAAATTAGATAAAACTTTAACGAATCTCGCACTCAATCAGTCGTCATATGATAAGTGCATTTATTATAAAATTAAAATGAACACAATAACAATTATCACCGTTTACGTCGATGACCTGCTCTTGGCAACAAATAATACGGAAGAGTATTCATTGATTTTTGCCAAACTATCAAAGGAGTTTGACATCCGTGATTTGGCTGAGCCAAAGTTATGTGTTGCTCTGGAAATCATGCGGATCAATGAAGAGATAAGCATAAGGCAAATGGGATACATAAACAGTCTCATAGGATTCTACAATTTAACTGAAGCAAAGCCGTCACGCCTGCCTTCACAAGTCAAACTCAATATTCAGAAGGAGCCGACGATCAAGGGTGAGAGCGAAAAGGTGGACATTACAACATATCGTCAATTAGTGGGGCGTTTGCTTTATCTGTCCAACTTTATCAGACCGGACATTTCTTATGTAGTCAATGTCCTTTCTCAACATGTTGAAGATCCTATAAGTTATAAGGTATCTGATCGCGACTAAAGCAGCAGCAATTGTATACAGAAAAAAAGATCAACAACTTCAGGCGTTCTCGGACTCTAACTGGGCTGCAGATACCAATGATAGAAAATCACAATCCGGGTTCGTATTTCTCTAGGAAGGCGGAGCGATCCATTGGGGTTCCCGAAAACAAAAAATATAGGCCACATCTAGCATAGAGGCTGAATACATCGCTCTATCATCGGCGGCAAAGGATGCAGCATATTTTCGCAACATTCTACTCGAGCTTCAACTGCACGTCGGCCATGTCGATATGTTCTGCGACAACCAAAGTGCAAAGCATATTGCAACTGACCACTCAAACCAAGGAAGAACCAAACATATCGATGTCCGCTACCACTACATTCGTGATGCAGTCGCAGAAGGGATCATAAAGATTTGCTTTCTGAGTTCTGGAGAAATGATAGCTGATGCTTTTACAAAGCAATTACCGATCAAATCACATCTTAAGCATTTCACTGAGATGGGTATGAGTCTTGAGTATTAATTTTTATCTGTTTATTTAATGAATTAAAAGATTATTTTTTTAAGAGCTTAAGATTAATGTTTAACTATTGATATTTAATTTTGAATTATAAATATTTGTGAAGACATAAGCAGTGAATTGACAATTATGAATTTGAGTCGGGGTGTTGAGACCTCAAGTTATAATGACTTATTACCTTAAAAGTAAATGTCATGTTCGCCACTTCATGAATTGTCACTCTTCTTTTGTCTCTTTCTTTTAACGTCAAATTTGACTTGTAATCTTTCCTTTTGTTTCCTGCGTTCCTGATGAAACGAAGTCCAAATAAATAATCTACAAAAGTTTTTGTTATCGCTCTTTTATTTCAACACTTTTTTATACTACTAATACGAAAAATATAATTTGTAAAAAAGAAGGTGTTGAATCACATTTTGATATATGCATGCATTGAATTAATTTTACGTCCCATTCACATTTGGTTATTTAAGACTCAAATCAAATTTTCAATTAGCGCCAAACACAAATGTTCGCCATTTTTTTTTAATTCTTTTGAATACTAAAAATCATAAACATCCGATAAGAAATAAAAACGATTCTATACTAGCACGCGAAGAAGTAAAGAGCTTTTTTATTTTACTTTTGCTTTCTTCGATTCGTTTTTGCTTCCCGACAAATCGTTTCTCGCTAAACAGTGCAGCTAAATAGTAAAAGACACTTGGTTGTTAATAGTAAACACTTGTGTAAGGAAAAATCATCCGAGGGATTTTTATTGCAACAAATCTGAAGCAAAATATTCCCAATTCTTTTTAACACAGCACATTGGCGACCCAACGGAACCCACCATCGGTGCACATGCGAAGTACCGTGTACCAATGGTATTTAAGCTGAAAGAAATCAACCCTTTTATTATTATCAATTGAGATTTTATCCAGTGCGGATCAACTTTTATTGTGCGAGAACACTTTCTTTAATTAAATAAATTTACAGCCCACTCAAATAAATTAAATTCCTTTTTATTTTATCGATTGGAACAATCAATCAATTCGTGGAAACAAAATAATTTGAGCATTACAGTGGATGTTTGTCTTATTATATATTGTATAATGTCTAGTGTTGTATGGAACTTTTTCAAAAAAATTAATAAACAGAACGTTTCATGTAATCTGTGTGGAAAAACATATAAAACCAGTGGCAATACGACGAATTTAGCTGCACATCTAAAAAATAAGCATCAACATGCGTTTTTACGACTAAAAAAAACAAAAGCAAGCACAAGTGAAGTGAATATTAAACCAAGGGCTTCAGAACCTCAACGAACGACAAGAAGAACCAGTTCACCTGTTTCGTCGGCTAATTCAACTATTACCATGACTGATGATCCTGCTCAGATAGAAATGGACTTGTCTGAATCTGCGATTTACGATGATACTGGTGTACTTAAGTATTTTATTTGTTCAAGACTAAACATAGCTGTAGAATCTAACTATCGCTCGTTCATAACTAAAAACCGGTCAACTAATGATGTGTAATTACTTAATGTATCGATATCAATTAATTTATATTTTGGTGTTTTCAATTAAGATTAAGGCTATTTATGACGACAAGTGTAATAAAATATGTACTTGTTGAAACAGACTACGCTCATAGATATATTTGAAAGAAGTTCAAGTTATGAAGGTATTTTTTAATTGATATCAGTTTGCTGTATTGCTTATATTTTAATTCTAGCAGTATGTTCTATTTTTATTATTTTTCTCAATTGAGCAGGGGGTCAAAAAACTAGCCAAATAAATCAAGCTTTGATCTACATGATTTGCAAAGACAACATGCCTCTATCGTGTGTAGAAAAATCTGGATTAAAAAGATTTATTAGTGTAATTTGTCCACGCTATAAGGTTCCATCACGAACTACTGTAAGCAAATTATAATATTAAATTATTATCTTAGCACTTAGCCTCTTTATCTTTTAATATTATTTCATTATTCATTCCTCCTTACAGGTAACTGGCTTAATGAAACAACGATATGCCATTACCAAAGCCATTTTAAAACAAAAATTAAGTGAGATAAAAATATTGCTTTAACAAGTGATATATTAACACTTACCAACTCTACACGAAGTTTCATTGTAATGACAGCGCATTTTCTTAACAATGCAGATAACTGTTGTCCTGAACATGAAATGGTGACATTGACGGCACGGAGAATGTATCAGGTAAGTGAAGTATAAAATAAATGCATTAAATTATAAGAAATAAAATAAAAGCAAGTTATAATAAATAAAGCAAAGTGGTCTAATATTGGTAATTTTCCATGCAGGCACACACAGCTGATGTTATTCAAGAATACTTTGAAAATATTACCGAAGAATTTGCAATGGAAAGGGATTGCATTGTATCAATTGTCACTGATGGTGGTGCTAACATGGTTGCTGCAGCGAAGCAATTTTTAGGAGATGGAAAAAGAATTCCTTGCATGGCGCATTTGATCAACTTAATAGTGGATGGCGCAACAAGAGATAATACTCAGGTTCTACAAATTGCCAATCGTGTCGAAGCCATCGTTACGTATTGCAAACAATCTGTCAACGCAATTGACGATTTGCGAGCAGAGCAAGAAGGACAAAAGAAAGAGGGACAAGTGTTAACTCTTATACAATCTGTAAGCACAAGGTGGAATTCATGTCTTGATATGTTGGAAAGATTCGAAACATTAACAGCTATTGTGGCTAAGATATTGGCAACTAAGCAAAACGCACCTGACATAATTACTTCATCAGAGTTAAGTGTGATACGAGATCTGATAATATTGCTTTCCCCATTTAAAGAAGCTACTGAAGAAATCAGCGGCGATCAGTACGTGACTGCTAGTTTAGCGATTCCCATTGCAAACTTTCTTCAGAAAGGATTTGAACAAGCAAAACCTTTCACCGATCTTGGTGTTGCCGTTCAGAAGAGTTTGCTAAATTTGCTTATGGCCAAACTAGAACCACTAGAGCGACATTGGCATCTTGCTTAATCAACAATTTTAGACCATCGGTTGAAGCGTATTCATTTTAATTCCGCACTGGCTGTTTCGACAGCAATAAGCTCATTGTCAAAGGAATACGTTTAGAACATAGTCGTCGAGGACAACTTTCACCTGAACTCAGACCTACTTCTTCAAAGCTGTCAAACTCAAAAAATTCTCCGCCAAATTTTTGCTGCAGCATCAGCAAACTCTAGTTTACTTTCAACCAATGATGGTATGCCTAGCGAACTCAAGCAATATCTAGACCAGCCTATAATACAGAGAAAAGAGAATCCAACAAAATTCTGGTTTGATTGTCGCCATTTTAATTCAATCCTTTCCGATATAGCTCTTAAATATTTGATATCGCCTGCATCGTCTGTTTCCTCGAAGAGAGTGGCATCTGCTGTAAATCTTGCAATACCGAATAACAGAAGTCGGCTGACAGCCGAGCATATAAATCAAAGAGTTTTTTAATGTTTGTATCTGATAAATATTGGTTTAATTAATAAATAAATAATTTATTTTTAAATGTTTGTTCTTGATTTATTGAAAATGATTAGTATTTATCTAGCAATTTAAGATGGTTGGAATTAATAAGGCCAAATAAATAAATTTTTAGAGCACGAATATTCTCTTCTAAATCATACCGATATATCGATATTTTTGAATAAAAATATTAATGTCGATATTGATATTTTCAAAAAGTATCGATACGATATATATCGATACTTTATAGCATTTCCGACATCCCTACTCAATAGACAGAGAAGTTATAGACTTATGTACATGTATTGGTTTAAGTAAATGACGCATGTATTAGAAATTTTGGACATCCTCCCGCCAGCAAAGATTTTCGATTATTCAGCTATCTCCAAAGGATACAGGAGTTGTATTGGTCTTCTTAGTATGGATCCGCTTGCCAAACGTACTTCGCAAGCTCGGGTCTTTCCGTCTCTACCAGTAAAGCACTTAACGATGACTGCTAGTTGCCAAAGTGTTTTTGGCAGCGATGAATCTTCCAAAAGCACCACATCTCCGACTCGTATATTGGAACTCAATGGATTTTGTGTATGGTGTAAGGATCTCAATTGTAGTAAATATTCCTTATATACTTGCCAAAAAAACGTAAGCGCTCCTTCCACTGCTATCGTAGTTCTTTTCCTGATGGTTGCTCGCACGTTGACTCGATTGAATTTCCCTTTGCACCAGTTAAGAAATGTGCCGGGGTAAGCGCCGCAAGGTCGAGCGGGTCATCTCCAGTGTAGGTAAGTGGTCTCAAGTTGACGACACTCTCGACTTCTGTCAACAAAGTTTGAAACTGATCAGCATTTAAAGTTGTCTTACCAATAGCTGCTCTAAGGGCTGACTTAACTACCCCAATCAATCGTTCCCAGAAACCACCCCACCATGGGGCACGCTCGACTATAAACTTCCACTTTATGCGGGCGTTACTTAAGAATCCAAGAAATCGTTCGTTTGTCCACATATCGTTTATTTTCCGCAACTCCGAAGACGCTTTTTTGAAGGTAGTGGCGTTATCAGAGTAGATTATGCGAGGAACTCCTCGCCTGGCTATAAACCGTCTGATAGCAAGAAGACAGGATTCGGTCGTCAGGTCCGTGGTGCTCTCCATATGAACAGCACGGACAGCAGCGCAGGTGAACAGCAATATGTAAATCTTCTTGTGTTGTCTGGCTTGGTCTGCGACATACAAAGGGCCTGCAAAATCCGTTCCAATTACCTCAAATGGCCGAGATAAGAGGATTCGATCTCTAGGAAGCGGTGCAAATACCTACGTAGCTGGAATACCTCGGAGAACTTTGCAGATATAGCACTTCTTGATGACGTTTTTAATTAATTGACGCCCCTTTACGATCCAGTATGAAGAGCGCAATCGTGAAAGAGTCGATGATGTGCCACAATGAAATGCTCTTTCGTGAGCATCCGTTACAATTAGCTCGGTGACGTGGAATGACTTTGGTAGGGTTATTGGGTCAGCCTCGTTAAAGTTAGCAGCCACAAAATTTAGTCGACCTCCTACCCGTAGAAATTCATCACCAGCGTCTATAAATGGAGAGAGCATTATTAACTTTGGTTTCGAAGGTATACCTGTTTTCTTTCGAAGAGCCGTTATTTCCTCAGGATAATACTGGCAACACCATACGAATCCAGTATCTTTCCGCACGATTAATCTCTTCAGCTGACAGATACTTTGAACAATAAGATTTGCGCATAATTTCAACAGCCTTAAGGCAGTAAGCTGTCACACGCAAAAGGCGCCTCCAGTCACTGAAGTTCTTAGTGTTAACAATAGCTGAAGTATCGTCCTCAAGAAAGCTTATTTCATCCTCTTCGGTACAAGATGCACACAGCGAAGTAGCCATCTCTTCGTTCGTCGTAGCCAAGTTAATCTCCTCCTGTAGCAGCCATGCAGGTCCATTAAACCAATTCGATGAATTCACAAACGAGGCTGCACTGATCCCAAGGGTAAGAAGGTCTGCCGGATTATCTGCACCAGGACAGCGTCGCCATGATGAAATATCTGTCAACGCCCTGATCTCTCTGACTCGACTCTCGATGTACGGCTTCCAACGCTTCTGGAGTCCCTGGATCCAAAAAAGAGCAATCCGAGAGTCAGACCAATGGTACGCTGCACTAAATTGTGCGTGGAGATTATTTCGAAGATAAGCCAGTAGACGTGCAGCCACTAAAGCTGCGGTTAGTTCCAACTTAGGTACGGTCAACTCACTCTGATTGTCACTTTTAAGAGGTGCTTCTCTGTTTTTGGCACATATAAGTTGCACCGAAACCTGCTCATTGTTTTCGACGTTCCTAGCATAGGCAACAGCTCCAAAGGCGAACTGACTTGCATCCGCAAAAATATGTACCTCAGCCGAGTATTTCGCTGTTAGAAAATGACGAGGTATGGCAATTTCATCGAGTTATTCGATCTCACTGCAACAGGCATTCCAAACGCTCTGTAGATCTTCGGGCAATTTCGCGTCCCAACCCAAATTTTGTCGCCAGATATTTTGAAAGAGTATCTTTAAACGTACAGTCCAAGGGGTGAGAATACCAAAGGGATCGAACACCTTAGCCATCACCTTTAATATGCCTCGTTTTGTAGCCTGCAGAGATCCATTCTTAAATAATGCTACGACGGGGTCCAGATCAACTTCCAACTCGTCTGTTGATACTACCCAACGCAAACCCAAAACCTTTTGAGTATTCGCAACTCGATCCTCCATTGGAAAATGTGTCGGACACTATCGCTGTTGCAGTTCCATTATCGTAGCGTCATTGACGCACTCTTCAAGATAAGGTTAGCTTCCCGATATATTTCCTTCGCAGTTTCCACGTTGTCGACACTTATCACGAAATCGTCCATATAAAACGCCTTACGCAGCTTTCCACATGTTCGCGGGTATTTAGCCTCTGCCTCTTCGATAACTTTCAGCAACGTCGCTGCAAGAAGAAAGGGACTGCTAGTGACGCAAAAAGTTAAACGCGTCATTCGAAAGATCTGCACAGAAGGTAGGTTCTTTTCATCTTTGATTTTGTTAGATATCCAAAAGAATCGATGACTGTCTCTGTCCGACTTATCTGATAATATTTGCAGAAATGCTTTCTCTATGTCAGCAATAAGTCTAATTTTACGAATGCGAAAATTCAACAAAATAATCAGAAGTTCAGGCAATAGATTCGGCCCCACTTCCAGGCAATCATTCAATGACAATTGGTTAGGTGCATGTGCCGAAGCGTCAAACACAATGCGAAGCTTGGTAGTCTCCTTGTCCTCTCGGTAGACTGGGCGGTGAGGTAAATAATATGTACGGTTCTCGCTCCCGGTCATATCCGGAACAATTTTAGCTACGCCAGAGGACAGCATTTCGTTCATAGCTGCACCATATTCATTGATTCTTCCAGCTGAGCACAGTTTTCGAACAAGTGACTGCATTCGAATCAAAGGACTAGATCGGTTGTCATTCAAAACAGTTGACGTATTTCTCCAAGGAAGTGAAACTTCATATCGACTGCCATTTCTGCGGATGCGTAATGACAAATCGTAACTCACCTTTTTATTGTCCTCCGGCGATATACCCATGATGTCAAGACTCCAAAATCGCCGTACATCTTCACAAGCGCAGACGTGAAGGGAAGTTGTGTAACTCGAACAAGCAGGTGTTGATTGCACTATTAAGGGACCTTGAATAGTCCATCCCAGTATAGTCTCCACTGCAACTAATCGGTCCGTAAGACGTCTATGCTTACCCGTAGCGAACTGCCAGTATGTATCAGATCTAATCAGAATACTTATTCCTTCTTCGAGTCGTAGTCCATGAACTCTGGCATCGGCCAGTTTCAATTCACGGAACGAATGTGTCGCATCGTTGGTTGGAACCGAAAGCACATCAAAGCATATTTCTAGGACTTCTATTGCGTCAATAACCACTGCTTGATCATCATGCTGGCTACGTAGCAATAGACGCACTTTGTTGCTCATTTTACTCGGTTTAGGTTGGTCACTTCCAAAGGGAATCACACTGATGTTGTTAACGCCGATTACTGGCAAGTTTAGACGTCGTGCCAATGATGACTTCACGAAGGAAAGTTGACTTCCCCCATCCATGACAACTCGAACATACAACGGCACAGAAGATAATTCACTGCATGCGAAGGCACAGGCGGTTTGTAAATACACATTAGTTCGCTGCATCGAATCTGCTGCATACAAATTTAAAGAAGACTGTGTTGCTAATGATTGTTCGGTCCGGTTGCCTAAAGACGAAGAAGAATCAATTTTACTTTTCATAAATAGAGGGTCACACATACTTGTTGCATGCCTTCCACTACATGTTTTACATTTGATTCCTTTTACTCTGCATGTTCTAGAATTGTGTCCAACCTTCCAGCAGCGATAACATCTTCCTTCGGTTTTTAAAAGTAATTTTTTTTCCAGGAGACTTTTGGTACAACAACAATCCATGGTATCGTGGGTTTTTTCCTTGCAGAACAGACAACTTACTTTCGTCTCCGAAGTAAACAATCCAACGGCTGTTTTGACAGTTCTTTGATTCTGCACATTCGCACGTGTTCGTGTTTGATTTCGCCTCATTCGCCTTTTCGAGCGATTCGACTTCTCTCTTCAAAAATTTAAGTAAACATTTTACTTGCCTGTCACCGATCATGTTTGCTGATGAACATTCCGAGACTGACGATATACTAGCGTTATCATCTGCATAATCCGTGCGAGAATCAATGTTTTCAGTTGAATCTCCGTAATAGCGATGAAAGTCAATGCGCAGTTCGTTTGGACGACATCTCAACAAAACTCCCTTCAGCATAACAAAATAGTTTGATGACGGGACTCCTAATGCAGCGAGAGAGCGAGTGGAAGATAGAACAGAAGTATATAGCCGTCTCAAGCCGAAGACATCTACTTTAGAGGATGCTGGCTGAATTGATAGTAAGCGTTGCATGCTGTAGTCAATAATTTTTTCGTTGTTACCGTACTCCTCTTTTAACATTGCGATAGCGGCATTATAGTTTTCTTCTGTGGGAGTGAGACCAACTAATGTCTCCGTTGCTTTACCCGTTAGAACCGTCTCTAAGTAGTTGAATTTGTCGATCGTGCTCAAAGACGAATTCTCATGTATTAGTGCCCTATATTGTTCCCAAAACGGGACCCACTCTTTGAAATCACCAGAGAATTTTTTCGGTCGCAATTTTTGCAATTTCACTGCGCCTTGAGTGGGACGGCGATTTGATGGGAGTTCAACCGTGATATTATGCGAAGTATTTTCGGCCTCGTTAACATTTTCTGGAACTGCAGTTAACTTGCATTTATGTTGGCGAACTTTAGCCAACCGATGTTTTATGGGCGTAATTACTGCGATAGCCTTGTCGTCGTACTCCGCCACGAGCTCAGCTTCCCTTGCCATGTCGGCCTCTTTTATCATGCGCAGCCGTTGAACGATCCAAAGCAACCTCAAGTTCCTCTTCGATAGCTTCGAGGCTATCCAGATTTTCGCCAATTTTCGCGTCATCCCACTTTAAATATTCGGTCGCACTATTGACTAATTTAGTCACTTGACCTCGATATGAAGCACGACTCGCGGACTCCATTTAAACACGTGTTTTATATTTACGCTCGATATAGATCCCGGGTTTCGGCACCAAATTTTAAAAATGTTCACCTGAATTCAAAAAATACAAAACACGAGCCGTTAAACTAAGTATGATAACTTTATTTAATTTTCTTAATTTTAAATTTACAAAAGTTGACCGAGTCCGCCGGTGGCAAAAAAGGAACTGACTCAATCGACAGAGAAGTTATAGACTTATGTACATGTATTGATGTAAGTAAATGACGCATGTATTAGAAATTTTCGACAAGAAGGAAGTTCTTTTTCGTAAGTATGACAATTAGTAGCTTTGACTGCCAATAAGTATTGGCAATTAGCACGACCGATTCTGAAGTTGCCGGATTGCCAACACACAGGCCCGAAAGTTTAACTGGAAGTTTAAATTCTTAATGACGGCAAAAACGAAGTTCCATGCTAGTCGAGCATTGACGCATTAAACAAAAGCAAGTCATATTCAAGTCAACAAACATCGATAGAACACATCGCAACGAATAACCATTTGTCTCTGCAACACCGCTAATATCGTCATCTTCAATCAAAAAAATAAATATTTTTCCGATACCCCTGAATAACACCCCAACTTCACCACCGGAATACATAACTATATTGCTCGAGCGTAGCTATGCTGAACATTATCCTTCCACTTCGCCAGGACAATATTTAGTTTTATTATCTTTTATCTTTAATACAAAATTTTTAACTTCATAGTACACAAAAATACTTAATTTAAAAAAGCGTTTGATTAAAATAAATTTCAACTGAGGTTTGGAAGGGCGGATTCTGATCGCGATATTAAAGAAGCCGAAAGCCAGCACCGACATTTTTGGTGGCTTAAAAATTAAATGAAAGGAACTCCATCCTCAATTCCTTCGTATGTCTATTAGCTCTTTACCTCAATTCAAGTAAAAAAATTGAATTGAGGTAAAGTTGGGAGACTTTGACGCGAACGGGTGGCTGACTTACGGCAGTTAAGGTCGATTAGGTTAAGTTTTTATGTAAATATATACATGTGCAAACAGGGGATGTTCACACATCCGTATATGTGGGTATATGTTGACATATGTGCCTCTACCTGGTATGCATATGTATATGGCGTAATATTAAGGTAAAAATAAGTTAGTTTAGTTAGAGTTAAGTTATTTTAAGTTAGATAATAAGTTACTATAAGTCTCTGTAATTAAGTTTATTTTTGTTAAGCTCGATTTTCTTAGTTTTAAGTTTTCTTTGATTAGAAATAAATCAACCGCTTATACAGTCGAAAGACAAATATATATAGATTAAGCAAAAGGTTTAACTAAGAGAGCCCGCACAGGGTCTGTTGGTCCCCAACAAACAACACAATACAAAAAACATTGTCAGTCCAACCACCAAGAAAAATAAACCATTTTATAAAGTTAAAAGTGAAGTGTATTATTTGCTGCAAAGGCCTTATAACAAAAAAAAAAGTAAATTTTTCATCATCCGAGCGCACCATACTCGGAATACAAAAAAACGATTTCCTGGCTCACCCAGCCCGGAACATGGTCCTTCGAAGCCTTCTACCAGAAGATACAGTCCAAGGAAGAGGAGACTAAAGCATTACATCTAGCTGCCAAAGCAGCCAATACAACATTTTGGCGAATTATTAGGAACGTTCATCAGGCGGTACTTAAAGCAAAAAGGCATCACGGCATCAGCAGCGCACAGCGGTATAAAACCCGGTCACAACGGACATCAAACGGCATCAGCAGCATATAGCGGTTCAAGACCCGGTAATAACAGGACATCAAAACGGACACAACGGCAACATAGTGGTCCTCAGCAAAGCTTAACGGTGCTTGCAGAAAACTAAGGTAGGATTTTCGCTTCTTTTTCCACCTTATCTTTTGAATAAAAAATTAAATTTAAACAAAAAAAACAGAATAAAATATAATTGAATTACACTAAGCATTTAAATACATATGACATTAAGCAAATTAGATAAATAAATTCCAATATTAAATAAAAATAAAAAATAAAAGTGAACGTGTTTGTGAGATTTACAAAATATAAAAATGTCTAAACTCGCGAAATATATTGAAGGGCAAGACCATATTTTAAAAGAGTTCAAAGATTTTATTGAGTTCAAAGATGAAATAGAAGCGCGTAAATCAAGGGGTTATTTAAAGGCGTGTTTGTCGGACGTAGAAAATTTGTTTAAGCGTGCGAAAAAAGACCATAATTTAATTGTAGAAAGCTCAGCTGATTCTGCAAAAGAAAAAATATTTTGAAGATGAGACATTTTCCAAAATAAAAAGAATTTATTTCACCTTCTGCGGGCAACTAAACGACGAAATCGAAAAATTAGAAGAAAACTCCGCTCCGTTAGATGTGTCGCGACTCAACGTTTCCAAATCTGCGTCTTCCGAAAACCGTCTCAATCGCATCCAAATTAATCCGTTTTCTGGCGAATCTGAAAATTGGTGTGAATTCTACAATCTTTTTGAAAGCCTTAAAAATCGAAATCCAGATTTATCAGAGATACAAAAGTTGCAGTAGCTCAGAACGTCTGTAACTGGACCAGCAGCGGGTTTAATCCAACATCTGCCAATTAATGGCAGAAACTATGAGACTGCCTGGAAAATTCTCACAGAAAGATTCCAGAATAAAAGAAAACTGGTAAATACACAGTTACGGCTATTCATAGAGCAAAAGAAGCTCACTTTCGAATCTGCCTCAAGTCTCAAATCGCTGCATGACATTAGCATGCAATGTGTTCATGCCCTGTCAAAATTAGGGATTGCGGTAGAAACATGGGACAGCATTCTCGTGTACATTGTTTTTCATAAACTTCCATCGCAAACACAAAGAGATTGGGAGAACAGCTTAGGAAACACCAAGTCCACTCCAAACTGGAAAACATTTTTATCGTTCATCGAGGCCAGGTTTAGTTCTTTAGAAAGTATTTCTGAATTCTCCTTGGTAAGGTCCTCGCCGCCGTCAACCTCCTTTCGGAGAACAAACTCCACAGCACTGCTCCATCCGCAAGTTCAAACAAACAATTTCTCTGTAGGCTCTGTAAATCCACTCATGGAGTGCGCCATTGCAAAAGATTCTTGGCTTTGGATTCCAAGTCGCGCTCAGACATTGCAAGAAAGAACTCAATTTGTTGCAACTGCCTGGGGTACGATCATCACGCCGAAGCATGTAATAGCAGCAACCGCTGCTTAAAATGCGGTCTCAAAAATCATACTCTCCTACACGTAGAGAGTTACAACTCGCAAAATATGCATCAGCCATCCCAAAATAATACACAATTCCAGGCCCAAGGTTACGATAATGTAAGTAGAAATCACCTACTTTAATACCAACATCAACATTCTCCTCTAAGCGACCCCACTTCTCAAGTCAATGCCCACTTCAGCAAAATCAAGGGCACTCTTAGCTACCGCACTGGTAACGGTTCCCGCATCAAACGGCATGCTCCACATACTGCGTGCCCTGATTGACCCAGGCTCTGAGGCCACCTTCATAACGGAAGACGCCACCCAACTTTTCAAGCTAAAAAAGCAAGGCACTTCAGCAAACGTTACAGGGCTGGGAACGACCTCTACTGGGACATCAACGAGCCTGGTCGAATTTTCATTGAGATCCTTAACCAATAAGGCTTTCCGTCTAGACGTTAGGGCCTTTGTCTTTCCCAAACTTACGTCAATGTTGCCAGCACACCGCCTTCAAGGCAACATCTGGGAACACCTATCCGCGCTACCATTGGCAGACCCCTCTTTCAATATACCAGGGAAGATAGATCTCCTTTTAGGTGCTGACGTGTATGCATCGATCATACGGAAGGGGCTTATAAAGAGTCAAGGAGGCTCACCGGTTGCACAGTCAACCGAATTAGGCTGGATTTTGACCGGCCCAATAACAACAACCCCAAGTTCTCCATCAGTCGATGTAACCAACCACTTCAATTCGTTAGACACACAGCTAAGACAATTCTGGGAGATTGAAGAAAACGTAGATGTTAGAAAGTTAACACCCGAAGAAGAACAATGTCAGCTTCAATTCGAACAGACTGTTCAACGAAGGGATGATGGTAGGTACGAAGTCCGACTTCTCTTTAAGGGCGGAAAACGGCCGCAACTTGATAACTCAAAGGGGGCAGCTATGGCAAGATTTTTTCAACTTGAAAAACGATTTGCCACCAACGAAGAATTGCGGAAGGCATATTCCGCTTGCATGCAAGAATATATTGCACTAGGCCACATGATAGAAGTCTCAGCTCATTTACTACCCCTGAATGGGGAGCAATATTTCAAACCGCATCACGCAGTAGTCAAAGAAGCAAGTACCACCACCAAGCTTCGAGTGGTTTTCGACGCTTCCTGCAAAACCTCGACTGGAATGTCGTTGAACGACACATTAATGGTAGGTCCTCGACTGCAGCCAGACATCATCGACCTTGTTGCTCAGTGGAGGAGATTCAAAATAGCATTTGTTGCGGACATCAGTATGATGTAGCGCCAAATATGGGTTTCACCAGATGACGTTGGATACCAACGCATCCTGTGAAGAACCTCGCAGAATGAACCCATCAAAACCTTCGAAGTGACCGTCGTCACTTTTGGCACATCGTCGGCACCATATTCCGCTGTGGCATGCTTAAACAGGCTCGCCGAAGAAAACAAGAATATGCTGCCACGAGTGCACAAGGCCATACGCGAAGGATTTTATGTGGATGATCTCATTTATGGGGATGACGATGAAGAGAGTGCGCTTCAATTACAAAGAGACGTCATATAAACATTAAAATCAGCAGGATTTCCTTTACGGAAATGGGCAAGCAACTCAACCAAGGTATTGGAAGGGGTCCCTGAAGGTGAAAGAGAGATAAATCTTCCTCTCAATTTTGACACACCAGACACCATAAAAACCTTAGGGATTCAATGGCATCCAGCAATAGATACTTTCAAATTTAATGTCCGCTTACCTGACGTAGCAAGGTTTACCAAGCGCACCATCCTCGCTGACATTGGTCGACTGTTCGATCCGCTTGGCTGAATCGCCCCATGCATAGTAAAGGCCAAGTTGATACTTCAACAACTTTGGTTAAAGGAACTTGCATGGGACACTTCCTTCTCTCCCGACACAGAACACCAATGGATAGAACTACGCAGCCAACTACCTAAATTAAACGACATAGAAATTCCTCGGTGGATTAATTATGAAAAATCAACTGAGGTTCAACTTCACGGTTTCTGCGACGCTTCAGAACGAGGATATGCAGCCGTGGTCTACGCAAGGATATTTACAAATGGAGTAGAACATACTCACCTCCTAGCGGCAAAAACCAGAGTCGCTCCGCTCAAAAATATTTCATTGCCTAGACTGGAACTATGTGCAGCATTGCTCTTAGCAAAACTTTTGCATCGAACAGAGAGGGCCATGCGCCTTGACTCTTTTAAAATCTTCGCATGGTCCGACTCAATGATAACACTTGCATGGATCAAAAGAAATCCAGCAACCCGCACCACCTTCGTCGCCAATCGTGTGGCTGAAATTCAGTGCCTCACCAACCCAAGCAACTGGAGCCATGTGAGCTCAAAGGAAAACCCGGCCGATATTGGATTACGGGGAGCTTCACCCGAAGACCTCATAAAAAATGAATTGTGGTGGCAAGGCCCACCGTTCCTTAAAAATTTTGTTGCAAGGGATTACCCAACAAGATTATTGGAAACTGACGCCGAAACTAAACGTGAAGAAAAGGTAGAAGCCAGGTTGGAAAAAATCATCACACACACCAACATAACGCAGCTTGTTGCCCAATACGTCATCTTTAACGACAAGTTGCTCAAGCGATACTCAACACTTACACGTCTCTTTCGAACAACAGCATTATGGCGACGATACATCCACAATATAAAACATCGCGAAAACCGAAAACCAATAACAACACATTCAATCACAGCTGATGAGATATTGTCTGCATACAAAACTCTGGTTAAAATAGTGCAGGTAGAAACATATGCTGAAGAAGTTAGGGCGCTTAGAGAGAAAAGACCGATTTCTAAGCGGAGTCACATTATTAACTTTAACGCGATTCTCGACTCTGAAGGTGTATTGCGCGTAGGGGGTCGTCTAGGCAATGCACCAATTCCATACAATCAGCGGAACCCTATAATATTATCAGACCATCACCCTTTCTCTAAATTAATTGTCCATGATGTCCATCTATGCACGCTCCACGTGGCCAGCAGATAATGATGGCCGAAATTCGCAGCACTTACTGGATCACCAACCTTAAAAGAATGGCAAAAACTTGCGTTCATCAATGCGTTCGCTGTCATCGGTACAATGCCAAGATGAAGGAGCAACTAATAGGTAATCTCTCAGTGGAACGCACAAGTATTTGCAGACCATTCACAAACACCGGCATTGACTACGCCGGACCAATTGAGATCAAGCTATGGAAGGGCAGATGCAATAAATCGACTAAGGGATACATTGCTGTATTTGTGTGCTTCGCCACAAAGGTCATACTATACATATAGAGCTGGTCAGTGATCTCAGTGCGGCAGCTTTCATAGCCGCATTTAAAAGATTTGTGTCTCGAAGAGGCATGTGCACAAACATCTTTAGCGATTGTGGCACAAATTTCAAGGGGGCAAACACCGAACTGAAAAGAGATA
This sequence comes from Orthonevra nobilis, assembly GCA_963555765.1. NCBI lineage: Eukaryota > Metazoa > Arthropoda > Insecta > Diptera > Syrphidae > Orthonevra > Orthonevra nobilis. Next base: position 79,592,404 of record OY743224.1, on the reverse strand, counting down.
GTAAGTTCATTACAGCTGAATGGTCAGCGGAACCTCAGATCACCTGGCTTCTCTAGGGATCTCATTGGGAAGCTGGAGTCAAGTCCATTAAGCACCACCTTAGAAGAACAGTGGGTACTGCACGACTGACGTTCGAAGAGTACGCTACGATTCTTGCACAGATCGAGGCATGCTTAAACTCCAGGCCATTGTGTCCCATGACAACCGACCCAAACGATCCCTCAGTCCTAACTCCAGGACACTTCCTTATTGGAACACCTTTACGATTGGCACCCGATAGAAATACACTGGAAAAGAAAGTTAATAATCTGGATAGATGGAAATACCTTCAACGCTTGACGGAGGAATTTTGGAAACAATGGAGTACATCTTATCTTCATCTTCTACAACAACGTCCAAAATGGCTGCAGAAACAAACCAACATAGCAGTCGGGGACGTGGTCCTTGTCAAGGAGGATAATCTCCCACCGTCATTATGGTTGCTCGCACGGGTACTCGGTGCAGATGGTCTTACGCGCGTGGTGACCATCAAGACAGAAAAGTCGACGCTTAAACGCCCAATCGCAAAACTATCCCCTTTGCCAATCAACTATGATACGATCAAACAATAATTTCATTCAAGCAATAAATTAAATGGAAACATAATTAATTAAATAACAAAACGACAGGAATTCCAAATAAAATAAATAAGCATAATGTATATATTAATTATCAATCCATGAACTCTCAAAATATAGCAAATAAAATGGTAAAATAAACGAACAAATAAAACAACATAAGTCTAAGACGTCATTCAATTCTAAGGTCTAACTAATTAAGGTCTAATTAGTTCTAAACGTAAATTAAATTCAATCCAGGTTAGCTGCGTTCCAAGAAGAAGAACTTCAGCACGCTTGCAGCTAAATATATGTTTTCATATTATTCATATAGAATTTACCTCTCATGAAAACAATTTCTAATTCATGTTTTCTTTTGCATATTTTGCCGAGAAATCACCTTCCAAGATAGTTGAGGATCGATCGCAAGTGAATCCAAAGGGTAAACAAATCCGAAACACAACATGATTGAAGACACCACTGAACTTTGGTCACACCCGCACAATCAGCACGTGACCCATCCACAACTCCACCGAAGACCCAGTCCGAGGCCCGGGAGCATGTTGGTCCCCAACAAACAACACAACACAAAAAACATTGTCAGTCCAACCACCAAGAAAAATAAACCATTTTATAAAGATAAAAGTGAAGTGTATTATTTGCTGGCAAAGGCCTTATAAGAAATAAAAAAAAATACATTTTTCATCATCCGAGCACACCATACTCGGAATACAAAAAAACGATTTCCTGGCTCACCCAGCCCGGAACAGGGTCAGTAAGTTATATAAGAATACTATACATTAGACTGGTCTTAAGCAATTTTGTCTAGCACTTAAGTTATAACATACTAAAGAGTTAAATAAAATTTGCAAAAAAAAAAATAAATTTCAACTGTCATTTATTTTTTATACCCGTTGTTGCGTCGCGTGGTCTTATAACTTAACGACACGTGAATTCAATAATTTGAAAATGAAACTTTTGTCTTTGTGGATGGACCTCGTCGTTTATTTTAAACATGTAATTTTACAAAGCAAAATGACTTGTCAACTGGTCAGTGTGGGGGTTAAAACGCGTCTCCACGAAAAAAATACAAAATACAATTAATGAAATGTCAACTAGAGCATAATGGTAAATTATGGAGGGTAAAATGTAAGGAAATTTTTCATTAGTTGGCAGCAATGAATCTCGAAGACGGCCTCCTAAACGAATGGTAAAGGAAGTTTTATCAAGAAACGGATTCAACGGCGTTAACGTACTTCCTTTAGGTATTGATTTGCTGGATAGTAGTGACTTCCATTCGCTTGGGAATGCATCCTGTTGCACAACGCTAATTAGGTTTGCCAAGCTAGAATTGATCTCATCTGTGAACAAGGTACCATATCTTTCTTTACCTTGGTGAGGTCGAATGTTAAAGATAAAGCGTTTGCAGTACGCGATCACGCGTATGAGATGGGAGAAGGAAGAAAAGCCTTCCATGACAGAGACAATATACCTTTCCACGTTTATAGCATTCACTGTGATGTGCTTCATTTCGGTCTGCACGGGAAAAAATGTCCTCTCCGATTCAACCTTAAATAGTGGCCATTTATCATATGGCAATTGCAACCAGGATGGACCGCGCCACCAAAGTTGACAACGCGATAGTTTGGTTGGACTCATGCCACGACTGGAGCACTCGGCTGGGTTTTCCTCCAATGAGATATGACGCCATTGTTCAATACTGGTGTATTCCAAAATTTTATTGATGCGATTGGCAATAAAAGCCTTCCAGCGACTTGGATCCCCACGAATCCATCCCAATACTATCATTGAATCCGTCCACAGATAAGTGTGTGACTGGGATTGAAGGAATTGTAAGCCTTTTGCAGCGTGACTTCGATGAGATTAAGCGATATTGCGACGATTGGAAGTTGAAGATCAATTTCCAAAAGTGCGAATCCATTTTGTTTAGGACGCCGTTGTCTGGGGCCTCTTGGGATACCAGAAAGAATTGGCGAAAGTTCTCTATCGTTGGACAAAACGGGCAGCCACTGGCGAGTCGGAGTGTAGTCAGATATCTTGGGGTCTGGCTCGATCAGCATCTCTATTTTAACAAACATATAGATGCTGCTCTAGCCAGAGCCAAAGCGGCCTATGCCATGACAAAGAGACTGTTTCACAGCAGCCAACTCGATGCCAGGGTAAAGGTAATCTGCTACACGGCCCTCATTCGGCCTGTGCTTGCATATGGATGTCCCGTGTGGTTCAATGTGGGAGCAAGCTTGATGGAAAAGATTCGAGTTTTCGAGAGACGATGTCTTAGGGCTTGTCTCCATTTATATAGAACTCCAGAATCTCAGTACAAAAAAATTCTATTCTAATGAGGTCCTGTACAACGGGTCCAACCTAATCCGAGTGGATAATTTTCTTATTAAACTTATTCGGAGACACGTTGCAAGAGCAATGAACTCAAGCAATAACCTGATCTCTGGGGCTTACTACCCCAACTTTATGTACCACGAGACAGTTCGCCTTAACGGCTTTACTCCACCAGAGGCTTTCCTCTATTTTGACCTTAACGGCCTGATTCAGGATAGAAATGCAATTCCGTTAATCTTCCATGTTGCTCGAAAGAGTGTGGATAGGCGACTTGCCTACAATGGAGATGTCGCTCGCAGCTCTGAGGACAATCTCCGGTTCAGTAGGGCGGTATCAGACCGTGACAAGGAGGAAGTTAATAGACAGCACCAACAATTTTGGTGGTTAAAGGAGGAAGAGAATGCATAGTAGTTGTCTTCTTTGTCATTGAAAAATCATTATGGTTATAAAGAAATTGTTTTTTGGATGCCTAGCCGGCTTACATAGTTTTAAACGATAGGATTAGGTAGATGATAGGGTAGATTTTAAGAAAAAAAAAACACAAAAACACAAAAAAAAATAATAAAAACTTGGCACAGCACAAAAACATAAAAAAAAATTTACATATCTGATATGTATTTAGGTTAAGTTATTTTTAAGTTAGCTGTAATTAGTTTTAGTCTGTTAAAAAAAAAATGTTCGTATACCAAGTTTTTTTTTTTTTTTTTTTATAAACATTTTCTTGGTTATTAGTTCGTTATGTTTTGTTAATCTTAGTATATTTAAAAAATATTAAATATTGGTTCTGATCGTCGAAAGACATAGGTTAAGCATTAGGTTTAGCTTAGAGCGCCCGCATAGGGCCAGTAAGTAAAATGTAAATAGTTATTAGAGCTAGTTTAAGCATTTTTATGTCTAGCATGTAAGTTTATATGAATTCGATTAAAAATAAAAAAAAAATGCATTAAAAAAAAAAAAAAAAAAAAGTGTGTGACTGGTCAATGGAAAATCGAATATGCTGTTTAAAATATTTTAAAAGATTAACGGCTAAAACGGCACCACATAATTCGGCACGGGGAATTGTTAGTTTTGCCTTGATGGGAGTGACGTTACATTTTGCAATTATCAAAGCAGTGTGATAATTACCTTCCTTTTTTCGTACCCGAACATATAGTGCTGCAGAGTATGCGTGAATTGAAGCATCACAAAATACGTGCACCTCCCGGAGAACATCCTCATTGTTTGTTGTCAGCCAACGCGGAACTCGGATATCTGATATTGTCGGCAAATCCCTTATGTATTGTTTCCACTCCCTTTTGATAGATTCCAGAACTGGACTATCCCAATCAAGATTATGACTCCACACCAACTGAAGGATTATTTTAGCTGAGATGATCAGTGGGTTCAACCAACCAAGTGGGTCAAATAACCTAGCGATGGTGGATAAAATATTTCGCTTATTCGGAGTAGTTTGCGAAAGTTCAAAATTAAGTTTGTTTCAGGATAGTGCGTATGGCTTGAAATGGGGCGGAGGCCGTGCCGAACATCACAGTTGGACAAAAATATTCCTTAATTTCTTCTGATGGGCTAGACAGCCACAATATTCGTTGATACTGTGCATCGTCCTCATGCAGGTCAATGCAACGGTACATTTTTTCTATAGCCGCCACGAACACATATTCCAAAAGGTGCCAATTGATAAGCACAGCTGATAAGTCGGTTTGAAGTGGGAGACCTGTTGCTAAAATGTTGTTGAGCGACTTCCCATTAATTGTGATAGCAGAAGCGTCGAAGACAATTCGGACCTTCGTAGTTGATGAGGCTTATTTGATGATAGGATGGTGGGGAAGATAACAGCAGGTAAAATAACGAATGTAGTTGTCGGTGATGACTTGATGAAGTTGTTCAGCTGTAGTGACTTCTTTCATCTGTTCAAGACTTAGATATTCGTCGATTGGGTCGTTATAAATTTTGCCACTTGCCAATCCCTGATACGTTTTTCGGTCAAATTCTTCTCACCAATGATCTTCATGCGAGGGAGATCGGAAGTCCGGAACATGTTCGAGTTTCCAAAATTTGCGTAGCAAATGGTCGGTGTCGAGATGAGTGCACGTGGATGAAATGATTATAGTGGGTGTCGTTGATGACTGGTATACCTTTCCTGACACAATATAACCGAAAGATATTCTTTGAGCGATAGGTGTTCCAGATTCGCCACGAAGAATGCAGTTCAAAATAATCTCACCATAAACATCATTTCCGAGTAGAATGTCTACTGGCCGCGGTTCAAAATACGTTGGATCGTCTAAGCACAAACCATTTAAATACGACCAGTTCACATATGGTAAAGGTTTGTCGGGCATTATTCGACTAACCTAAGGCAGAACATATGTCGTTACAGAATGATTGACCTTTGGATAACATTGCGAACTGATGCTGATTTTTTTTTTTATTATTTTTATTATTGCTTTAAAATAATTTCCACTTTAATGTTTTGCATCCGCAAAGCCCTAAGGGCTTATCTACAGAAGATTATGTTTAAACTATATCAATTTTATAGTGAGTTCAAGATTTTGATATATTATCTATGTATTACGTTATTTCATTATCAGGGCAAATTGAGAATAAAGATATAAATAAGCTTAAAATGCAAATAAAATTATAAGGACTTAATCATGTAATATTTTCATTTGACATTTAAATATTTTCATTTGACAAAAGGAAAAAATCCTTTGCTTTTTTCAAAAAAGAAGACCTAGGTAAGTATTGCAATTCCGTGGGTAATTCGTTAAATACTGTAGGAACAGCAACAGCAAATTTCCTTCGTCCGCACTCGTTCCAGTATCGTGGGTACGCAAATCGGCCCTGATCCCTGCGTCTTGTGTTCACTGTTTGCTGTGTTCTTGTCTTGTATGTGTCATCTGAATGGAACTCAGTTATCACCGCTAGCTTGAAAAGCTGTTTGATGTTCAACATTTTTAAACCATTTTCATTTTGATTCGCCCGCCTCGATATTATTTTTAGGATTCTTTTTTGTATGTTTTGTAGTGCCTCCATATGTGGAGCATTATACCACGCTAATATACCATATCGAAGATGTGATTCTACTAGCCCGAAGTAGCAGTGCCGTAGAACCTCATATGTGCAGCAATTGCTTAAATGAAAGATAGCATATGTTGCTTTTCGCAGCTTTTTCGTCAACTCTTGTATATGATATCTCCATTTTAGCTGATAGTCTACGATTATTCCGAGGTACTTATAGGTAGAAACATTTTTTATGACTGATGTGCACTTATCGTCTTCTTGTATATTTGAGTATGTACCTGCATTGTGCAAGCACTCAAAGTCGTGCATTTTTATTTTAAGCATTGCTCTTGGCATGTGTGGTGGGCGTATGTGCATAACCTTCATTTTGTCTGCATTTATAATGAGACCATTATCGTGGCACCAAGCTGTGATCGCGTTGAATTCGTTTTGCATCATTCCTTCGGCTTCGTTAACATCTCTGTGGCTGACAACGATGGCTGTATCGCCTGCATACGCGTATCCTGTACTTTTTTTGAGGACAGACAATAGGTCATTTATATAGATTATAAATAGAAGAGGTCCCAATATCGATCCCTGTGGGACCCCGAAGATAACATCTTCTTCTTCGCTAAGATGCTCCGAAATCTTGACCGCGTATTTTCTCTTGCTGAGATAGCTTTCGAACCATTTAAGTATGGCACCTCTTATTCCTATTTTCTCCAGTTGTCTTACAATTAGTATATTTGTATGGCACAATGTATCAAAAGCTTTTTTGAAGTCAATAAACAATACTATACAGTTATGGTTTTGTTCGAGGTTAGAGTTTAGTCTGTCAACAAAATTTCCCAACAGCCGAGTGATGTTTTTGTCCTTTCTAAAACCAAATTGGTTTTTATTTATAATTTTGTATTTTTCTATATATTCATTCAGTCTTTTTGCCATGACTTTTTCGAGCACTTTATCCACCGCCGAAAGAATGGAAATAGGTCTGTAGTTGAGTATTTCATTCTTTTTTCCACCTTTATGAATGGGTCGCACAATTGATTTTTTTAAAAGAGTTGGAACATCGGATTGCTCAAAACTCATATTAAGCCATTTTGTAACTACTGGTACTAGAACTTCACAATTGCGTTTAAGATCAAGAGCTCTTATACCGTCTAGCCCCGCGGACTTATTTTCTTTCAACTGCTTTAAAATGTTGCGCACCTCCGTGACGGTTGCTTCTTCAACAAATATAGAGTTTTGGATGCTATTATCTACAATGTGTGATCTATATATTTTTTTATTACATTCATGAACCGTGTTTGAAATTTCATGTGCAAGTTGTTTTGCGAATTTATTTGATAAATCGCGGTAGTTTATTTCGTTCGTAAAAGTTTTAGTAATTGTCAAGATTTAATTTAATTTAATTAATGGTTTTTTTCCACGGAAAGTGTTGACCATTTTCCATGTTTCTTTAGGGTTGTGTTTGGCAGCTTGAAACTTTTGTTTGTAGTACATCTCCTTTGCGGCCTTAATTCTTTTGTTCAGTTCGTTGCGATATTTTTTGAATTCCTTTTCGTAATCCTGGTTTCTCCTATTGTTTTTATATTTCCTGTACAGTTTATCTCTTTCCTTGCATGCCTGTTTGATGTCATCATTTATCCAGTCCATCTCCGTGCTTCTTCTCTTCTCTTTTTTCTCGACTACCGAGGTTTGCAGAATTTCATTCAGTGTGCATCTGAAATTTTCGTAGAGGCTATTAGCCTCTCTTATTTCATTTAGCGAGTTCCAATTAAATGCTTCAATTAAATTGAAATATATTTTTTCTTTGCTTAGGCTTATATTAGACACTTTAGTAGCAAACCGACAAAACAAAGCATTATGATCGGATATACATATATTTACTACACCTGATTCAATTACCTTATCTTTAGCTCGAACTAGACAGTGGTCAATCAATGTGTTCGTATTTCTATTCACGTCAATTCTGGTATTTGACAATATGGTATTAATAAGACCTTTTGAAGAAATCATCGATAGATAATTGTTAAGTGTAGAGTTGTCAGTGAGATTTAGTGAGAGTGAGAGATGGTGATACAGGAACGACTTTCAGCAATTTTCGCTTCTGTGAGCCCGTGAATCTTAATTCAGGTTCTTTTCCGTGGAAGACGTAATAACTGAGCAACGCGCTCAGTCATAAAGGATGCTTGTGAACCTTGGTCTAAGAAGGCACGGAAATTTAATTGCAGACCATCCGCTGTATGGATGATCATGATGGCTGTTGATAATAATACGTCGTAATTTGGAGCCCTTAGTAGTTTCTGTTCTACATTAATTCCTTTATGATCATACGAAGTGCCCGGCACCGCTACATGCGACGAGGTTGTTGTCGGCTGTTTGCTCATTGTTTCCATGTGAATGAGAGTGTGATGCTTGCCTCTGCAAATAAAACAAGTTCTTCGGCTGCTGCATTTATCTAGCACATGATTGCGACTCAGACAATTTACACAAAGTTTGAATTTTTTAACGGCATTTTTTCGGTCAGCAATACTCAGGTCTAAAAATTTAGGGCAGTACGCACTGGGTGCTCTTCCCTGCTGCGGATTGGTCAAACAGAGGACCTTTTTTGGATGTATAATTTGCGTTGGTCAAGTTTGCTCTTGCTTTTTTAAAACATCTTTTACATCCGACTCATATTCCTCAAATGTCATTCGGTTCGATTCGAAATCTTTTAAGCCCATCATCCGATACTTTCCTTCGGATTTTGGAAGAAAGAATTTTTTTCTTGCAAATATATAACTCTATTGAAACTATATAATATTGTGGAAGAACGCCTGGTAGTTAACGAAATTATATAAAGAACAGATCTTTTTTACAACGCCATCTAGCTGACAGCACAATATAGTTATTTCGCCTGCCGCAGTTGGCAGCCCTCGCGTTCGTCCGCGTCAAACTTTGTCGTAGCCAAAGACGACATTCATTTGAAGCGAGCCAATGCGAGAGGTGCCAACTGCGGTGAGTTATATATACTATATATACGTCGATTAAATATATGTTAGTACGTGTTGGTTTCTAGAAATAAAATATTCATATCCATATTCATATTACACATCGCGTTTGCTTACAACGGCTGGATATTATATTATATATATTATATATATATTATATATCTTTTACTTATGAGATCTGCTTCAAATTGAGATTCAGAATTTATGTTTACAACCAAATCTTCACGATCCTCTAAGGATTTATTCGGGAAGTGATAGCATAAGTGTACAATGTAGCTTAAAAATAATCGTCCACAACGTCATCCTTAATTTAATTCACAAGCCGCTTAAATTGGCGTTTTACAAACTCGGCAGTGGCAGAAATCGTTTTTACGTCGAATCTAATTCACGTTAGAACGGCCGCGTTCAGAATTCCAGGGACAAACATTTCAGTCAAAACCAAGAATATTGAACGAGAAAACTGACTGCAAATGCAGTTGACAGTTTCATATGTCAAACATATTATTTCTTAGAATTCACTTTCAATTTGAACTTGGAATAAGTTTGTTTTGTGAATTGTGTTTACTTTCAATTTGTACTAGTAATTAATTGTGGCGGCCAAAATTAAAAACAATTCAGATTTTTTAATATTTTTTAAACTTTACCAGTTAATGGTACAAATGAAAATGAAAAAAATGTTTATTTCAAAAAATATAAATTAAAAAATTCTTTTAGTTTTTTTCTTTTAAAACTACCCTAATATGGGTTCTGGCTCGCGCACGTTGTATTTCCTTCTTCTATTTCCTTCTTGTCGCCATTGAAAAAATCGTCCAGTCGAGATGGGTGCATTCAGATGTTAGAGCTAACACTCCCCCCCGGTATAACCATCCTTGGTTCTACCTCCTTCTTCTGCAGCTCTAACATCTAGCACGGCCAATTTAACTGTAGGTCGCTCGTAGATTTCTTGTGACGTTCGTACAGTAGCCCAACGGACCTGTCCGTCAGGGGCGATACAAGTTGCTATCACCTTTCCTTTTGGCCAGCAGTTGCGGGGATTAGCCGGATCCACAATAACGACGACATCTCCTACCTTGATCGGCTTCCTTGGTTCGAACCACTTAGTACGTTTGGTTAAGGTAGGAAGGTACTCCTGGACCCATCGCTTCCAAAAGATATCGGCATTTCATTTTTTTCATTTCATTTATTGTTCATTATTCTCATACAGTTTACATCTTTCTTAAACATTAAATATTTAATCTAATCTAGCTATAATTATAGAACTATTTTATGAGAATAGTTAGTGACATTTTATATTTAATAGAAAATAGAAATAAATGCCACTTCAATTTATTGTAATTCAGTGTGGGGTGTACAAAGCAAATGTTAGTTAAATATATATTGTTAACATCTATGTTCAATAACAATTAAAAAAAAAACAAAAAAATATACAATTTAAGCGTGCGGAAGCAAATAATGATCTTGTTAATACTATATAATAATTCCGATATTTAATAATTCAGATATTTAAATATGGAAGCGCAACAGAATTTCGATTTGATTATGGTCAAAGTTTAGAAGCCACAACTTTAATTTCTTCAAAAACGCGGTAAGATTCCTAGTTATTTTTATTTCTATAGGAAGCTTGTTAAACAATCTGCATGAAATGATTGAGTAGAAGTTTCTGTAGCTAGTGGTTCGAAACGCGGGAACACAAACAACGTAGTTTGTACTACTACGTAAGTTCTGCCGGTCGAAGATTGGGCTTTGCATGTAACCACCTCTCGCAAAGAAAACTTTCATTACTTTATAATAAAACAAATGTTTCACAAGCAAAATATTCAAGGCCTTAAATAGATGCATACTGCGAGAAAAACGATTAGTTTTACAAACTTTCCTTATGGCACATTTTTGAAGGACAGTTAACTGTTGGAGTTTATTGCGATACGCACCACCCCAACAGCTAATACCATATTGCATTTTTGAATGGAATATGCCATTATAAAAAATTTTTAAGGTACGTATGGAACAGTACTTCATGAGCCGGTAAAAACAAGGAATGGATGATAGTAGATATTGCTTTAAACACAAGATGTGTTTGGACCAACTCATATTTTGGTCGATGATGACACCAAGGTATTTAAAATCCTCCACAATTTCAATTTTAAAGCAATCTCCACTACAATTTACTTCATTACTATTGTTATTATTGTCATTAATTTTCCTACACTTACAGTCAGATAAACTTTGCTTAATACAATCTGATGCATGCAATATAATGTCTAAGTCCGGGGGTTCTTGCAAACTTAGGCTAAAAAACATTAGCTTGGTTTTGTTACTAACGATCAATTTGTGTTTCGCAAACCAACGTCTTAAGATGTGCACATCATGATTTATATCGGCAATCAAATTCAAGGGGCTTAACGAGCTAAAGGCAATACCAAGATCATCTGCAAAAGCGCTAATTTTGCCTATGAATGATTGCTCGAATAAAGAGTTTATATAAACAAGGAACAAAATTGGGCCAAGCACACCAAGATTGGTCACTTTCAAGTTACTGGTATTTTCTCCAATTTTAACTCTTTGCGTTCTATCTTTTAGATACGACTCAAACCATTTGAGGATAAACCCACGAAAGCCTACTTTTTCCAATTTATCCAAAAGAATGGTATGGTTTACCATGTCGAAGGCCTTTGTTATATCAACAAAGAGACCAGCACAAGAATTTTTGCCATCCAAACCCTTATGAATATATGAACAAAAATCTAGTAGAGCATCTTCAGTAGAAAGGCCTGCCCTAAACCCAAACTGCAAAGGACTAAAAAAGCGTATTCTATTAAGAAAGGATAGAATTCTAGTTTTAACTGCTTTCTCGAACACCTTTGAGATTGAAGACAGTAAGGAAATTGGTCTGTAGTTTGTTTTATCCTTCTTGTTACCCTTTTTGAACAAAGGAATGACAAGTGCAGATTTTAACTCCTCAGGAAAGTTGCCGGATTCAATGCTCAAATTGAACAGATGTGATAAAATATCTACAATATTAAGCGCAGTTTTCTTAAGAATAAAATTAGTGATCCCATCTATGCCACATGAACCCGAATTCTTTAGAGAATTTATTATTTTTAGAAGTTCAAACCCTCTTATTGGCTCGAAAAAGAAACTGTTCGTGGTGTTAGTGTTTTCATAAAGCCCATTCCCAGTTTCAGTGCGGCAATTACAAGATGAGGCAACGGTACCCGAAAAGGATGATTGTCCTATTGAAGAAAAGTATTCACAAAAAATATTGGCTATAGCTATAGAATCCGAAATATTTATATTTCCGTTTTTCAACATGATCGGCTCGGCAGAATTGCTAACATTACGATTGACAATATTATTGACTACTTTCCATTCCTTTTTGAGATTCCCTCTCGCCTCCTGCAACTTGCTTGTATAAAAACCATCTCGTGAGCTACGAATTAACTTGTTGATTTTTTTACTAATAAGGACAAAACGACTTTTCAAGTTTGTATTTAAGGGATGTTTGAAGCATTTTTTTTGCAACTTGTGTTTCAAGTTTCTGATTTTCTCATAGTAAGGATGCAGGTTGATGAGCATATATGGTTCTTCATGATTTTAATAAAGATTTCATAAGCTTTAGAAGCATCTAATTCAGCATGAACTTTCTCCCAATTTTCGAAGCGCAATTTAAAGTTTAGTTCGTCAAAATTGATTCTGGACAACTTGGGAGGAGACATTTTCCTCGTATACTTAATTTTTAGGTTTTTTAACAAAAGTCCAGTCATACAATGATCTGTTATTTGAAGATCAAAATTAACAGCGGCTACGGAATTCGGCGGTATGTACGAGAAACGACCATGCACATGGTCAAGACAAGTACTAGAAACGAGTCTAGTTGGTTCGTTTATAAAAGAAGTAAGACCATGCTCGGATAAGAGAGCGCTATAAGAATCAACCGTTGCGTTTAAAACTAGAGTATCTATGTTGAAATTACCTAAAATTACTAGGTTTTCCATTCTCTCATTTCTCAGAAAAACGGAAAATTCATTGAAAAACAAATTTGCGGGCTGTGAGTGTAGCCTATATACACAAATAAAAGAGAATCTTTTATTGCAAATGTTGCATGAAAGTTTCAAGATATCAGCACTCATAAGACTTAAACGTATTACATCGCACTCAATCGAATCTCTTACAAAAACTCCCACTCCACCAGCAGAATATCAATCATTTGTATTAGCAAAAAAGTTATAATTAGGAATCTTGTAATCCTCAATTTCGCAAGTGTAATTCCATATTTCAGATACAAATATAATTTCGGGTAACTCTACAAAAGCTTCCAGATTTCCAACTAATAAATCGAAATTCCGTCGCAAACTACGTATGTTTTGGTGCACAACAAAAAATGATTTTTCACTTAAATTACTTTCAAAAACTCTATCACAATTGGTTCTTATGGTTTTAATAGTGAGGTTGTTGTTTAAAGGATCAATGTTGTTGTTCATTATGTTTCTTGAAGTGCTGCTAGATCTTCAAAGGATCTGATAGTAACAACCTCACCATTATCCACCTTCTTTAAAAGTATCTGAGAATTTCGGAACCATAAATACTTAAATTTTCTCTCATTTTTACATTTTTTTGCTGCAATAAATAACGCCCTAGTATATTTAGTAAAAGAGTCATTAATAAATATATTATTCTTACTACCTTCAACAAAAATCGAAGAATTAAGCTTTCTCTTTGAATTTCTTTTGCTTATCATAATCTTTCTCTTCGCCTCATGCGAAGTGAGATGCATACACACGATGTCTCGATATGTTCCATTTGAAGTTGATGTTAAGTGCCTTTTCTGCATACGCTTTACGTAGCATTTTTGAATATCCTCGGCAAGTAATGAAACGTTCAATGCGTCAGCGAAGACTTTTTGCACTCTCTCCATTGCATTGTTATTATTAATTGCGGGTATTCCAACGATTTCTACGACATTCTCCAACTGCTTCTGCTCCCTCCAATTAAGTTTGCTCTCTAGATTAATTATCTTCGATCGCAGTGTTTTGTTTTCATCTTTCAACTGCTGGACCGTGCTCAGAAAGTCACTGTTAATTTTTTTCAGATTAAGAATTTCCTCATAGAGAAGTTGAAGGGTTATTGAACTGCTGGACAGTTGTGAGTGCGGGTGTCTTGTTCTTGTACTCGTTTCCCTCGATGATTCATGTTCGCTTTCAGCATCGCTTCGCAGAGTAGAAGTCGCTCGCTGTGACTTGCTCGTTGACGGCTTTGATCGTTGATTTGTTTGTGTAATTGCAGTTTGATGTATTTCTTCTGGCCGAAGGTGTTGTTGTTCTGACACTGTAGGTGGTGGTTGTAGCGCTGCTTCAGGTTGTTGTTGTAGAGATTTGCGGCGCAGAGCACTGCACTTTATACATCGGTGCTTTATATTATTCGCAACCATGTACTCAATATCCGCTTTATGCACATTCACACAAGGCCCGTGAAAGAAACCTTTGCAGTCATCACAATTGACTTTTAACAAATCACTGCGATCAATTTTACCTTTACAAACTAGACAATTCATTTTGGTTTGATTTTACTGAATGTAATTTTTTACTGAATGTAATTCGGCATATCTTTGCGATACAAGCCAATTTCGGCGGATCATAACTGCATCGTCGTTAAATGGTGCAGGCGGCTTTGACCCGTTTGAAGATCCAAGGAGTAGATGATTCGGCGTAATAGCTTCACAGGCGTCATCAGTAATAGGAACGTAGGTGAGCGATCGACAATTTAGCACGTTTTCAGCCTCCATTAGCATGTTTCGAAGAACTTCATCGGTGCGGTTCCTGTGCAATGATATATTAGAAAGAACCTTCTTTACGGACTGAATCAATCGCTCCCAGCTGCCGCCCATGTGTGGAGACAACGGTGGTATAAACGTCCATTTAGTGTCGACATTTGTAAACTCCTTCGCAATTCTATTCTGGTCCGTGTTCTGAAGCATGTCGCTGAGCTCTTTACTTGCTCCCTTGAAATTAGTTCCTTGGTCGCTGAATATTTCGATCGGGACGCATCGCCGGGCTATAAAGTTGCGAATCGCCATGATGCACAAGTCAGCGGAGAGTGTGTGGGCCACTTCGATGTGAACTGCGCGAATTGTCAGGCAGGTAAGTAAAACACCCCACCTTTTTTCATTTCGTCGTCCAACTGCAACAATGATCGGCCCAAAGTAATCGATTCCCACGTAGGAGAAGGGTCGAGAATACGCAGCAAGTCGAGCGGCTGGAAGTGCTCCCATCATTGGAGGTTGTGGTTGAGCCCGTTGGTTTTTGCATTGCTGACACTTCTTAAGCTCTTCTCTAAGAGCTGCCCGCGGTCGCGAAATGTGGTACGTCTGTCGCAGCTCGTTGACAACAATTTCATGATGACAATGATGATACTTGGTATGTACCTCTCGGATTACAAGTGATGTTATATGATGGTTTCTTGGCAGGATGACTGGTCGTTTCAAATCGATTTCGCAAAGAGCATTGCAAGCGTCAATTCTTCCTTTGACCCGTAGAACCCGGTTTCCATCCATATACGGTGAAAATTTGTAAAGAGGACTGCTCATTTTTAAGCGTTGTTGGTTCGCTTCAATAGTAGCTATCTCCTTGGAGTATACGTCCTTCTGTGCTTGACGATACAAGTAGTTTTCCGCTTGTTTAATGTCCTGCCTATCCATGGATCCCGTCTGAACCGGTGCGCCTACGACTTTAGCTTTAAGATTGTTGACGTATCTTAGAACCCATGCTGTTGTCCGAACTAATCGCTTCCATTCCGAATATTGCTCTGGATGAAGTATATGTTCTCGATGCGTATCTTCTTTACGCATTTCTGCGTGATGATATGAATGGTTCGCTTTTATCTCCTCCGAAGTAGTCGCGTCTAGATATGGGTCTTCGAATTGTGGCCAATGTCGTTGTTCATCTCGGAGAAATGTTGGTCCGTTCAACCATCGGCTGTTGGCGGAAAAATCCGGGCGTGTATGGCACTCGTGCCCTCGTCTGCTACATTTGATTTAGACGGGATCCATTTCCAGTCTGCAATCTCTGTTGTTTCCAGAACCTCGCTGATGCGAAATGCGACGAATTGGCTGTACTTCCGATGGTCGGACCGAATCCAACAAAGTACATTTTTTGAGTCCGTCCAGAAGTAGCGCTTGTTCACCTTCACCGAGTGTTCTCTCAGGATACAGCTTGCCAACCTTGTCCCAAGAACAGCTGCTTGTAGCTCCATACGCGGTATAGAAAGCTGCTTCAGCGGTGCTACACGGGTTTTAGCGGCTACCAGAGCGCAGTCAATTTTGCCTTCGTTGACCACTCGGAAGTATGCAACAGAAGCGTAGCTACTCTCGCTCGCGTCAACAAACAAATGCAGCTCGACCTTACTTGAATCTCCGAACGTTGTGGTTTGCAGGTAACATCTTGGTATCCGGACAGATTCTATACTTGGCAGCACTGTCAACCAAGTAAGCCATTTGTGGAATTCCGCATCGCCAATATTATCATCCCAGCCTATACCTGAACGCCAAACGTCTTGTAATATAATTTTCACGTAAATGAAAAAGTTCGCAAGTAGTCCCAAAGGGTCAAAGATAGTCATCAGCGTGCGGAGAAGTTCTCGCTTCGTGGGACGTCTATCTCCAGAGAGCAGATCCTTGTTCTGAGCGTTCGTCTTTATTTTGTACGTAAAGACGTCTTCGGCTGTACACCACCACATGCCCAGTACTTTCTCGACCTCAGATTCCGTACCAATGTTCAGATTAACCTCATCCTTGCCCCTTTCTTCCATAGCGCTGATAACGGCTTTTGAGTTAGACATCCAGTTCCTTATTTCGAATCCAGCCGCTGAGTGAACTTGTTTGACATCCTTTGCCAGTTCGATAGCTTCGTTTTCGGTTTCTACGCTGTCCAAAAAATCATCAACGAAGTGGCTCTGGGTAATAGCTGCTGCTGCTCTAGGAAACTTCGCAGCGAACTGTTCAGCGTTTAAATTTTTGATTTATTGTGCACTACTGGGAGAACATGTGGCACCGAACGTCATTACAGCCATCACATGTTCATCTGGATCCCGTGTCGATTCGTTGCGCCAGAGAAAGCGTTGAGAGTCCTGATCCGCCTCACGGATCAAGACTTGATGGAACATCTCACAGATGTCCCCGCAGATGGCAACTTTTCTTTCACGAAATCTCGCAAGCACCGAAGTAAGTAACGTCAGTTGGTCGGGTCCTTTAAGGAGAAAAGAGTTTAATGAAACTCCGAGCGATTGTGCTGCAGCATCCCATACCAGTCTCACCTTCCCTGGTTTGTTTGCGTTGATGACGGGAAACACTGGGAGATACCAAGTACGTGGGTTGCGTCGTTTTGCCTCATCAGCTGACAATCTTCGGATGTAGCCTTTGGCCAAGTAGTAACGAATCTTGGCATCCAGTATAGTCCTCAGTCCAGGATCACGCATCATTCTCTTCTCCATACACACTAGTCGCCGCATAGCCATCTCTCGACTGTCAGGTAGTTTGATGTCGTCGAACCGCCAAAGAAGGCCTGTTTCGAAGCGATTTTGTTTACGCTCAGTTGTAAGACGAAGAAGATCCTGTGCACGTTGCTCATCGCAGAAAACTAGCACGTTCTGCGGTCGTACAGTGCCGATGCTTTCTAAGGCAAAAAATCCTTCACCATTTGCTGTAAGTCGTTATCGGCTTCACGATTGCACTCGCACATATGAAAACTGTGATGAGCTACATGATTAACGGCAGCAACTGGCGAGCTTCCACCCTGCGGGCCGTATATTACCCATCCTAGACGAGTCTTTGATGGGAACGGTTGATGGTCAGGTCCCTCGATAGATTTCGTGGCGAGTCCAAGCCGCATGTTGTCAAGGCCGATAAGGATCCGCGGTCGAATTGCTTCGTAAGACGTGGCTGGAATATTCTTCAAATATGGATATAACTTTATCATTTCGGTCATCACCAATGACTGCGTGGGAAGTTCAAGAGATTCCACTGTTCGAACGTTGCGGAGACAATACTTTCGTGCTTGACGACCAATCCCTGATATGTTTACGTCGAACTGCTTGGAGTTATCTTCATAGCGGCGGGTGTTTGCTGTCCACTTCAGGCACAAGGGGCTGGGTACACTATCCAGATTAAGCTCATCGGCAACTTCTTGATCAATCAGCGTCAGCGACGATCCGTCATCAAGGAAGGCGTACGTGTGGACCGCTGCGTTACCATGAAGAACAACTGGCACATAGCGATATAAAACTGTTGGATTACTAACCTGGTTGTGGTAGTGTACGACTTCCGATATCTGCGGCTCTGCTTTCGTGGAAGATGAAGGTTTCGATGTGTTATGTAGCAGCTTATGATGTTTCAGACCACAGCCGTTAACGCCACAATATGTCTTTGATCGACAACCTCGATTAAAATGTGGCTTGAGACATTTGTGACAAAGACGAAATTCCTTAACGGCCGCCCATCTGGAACTTGCTTAACTCCGAAAATGCGTGGCAGTTTGCAACTGACTGACAACTGCGGGAGCATACGCAGCATTAAGTGCCGTTCGTTCGTAGGGCACCGTGACTCGGTGTATTTTTGCGTATTCCATTACAGCTGCTTGTTTGTTTTCGAATTTCGCTGTCTTCTGGACGTGATGTTTGTTGTTGAGATCCCTCTTTGTGTGTATGAAGATAACCCCGGTCCCTCGACTGCCGTGTACTTGGGTTTATTGATGACAAAGTTGGAATCGTCACACAGTTAGCTGCACCAGCGATTTGATACAACCACTCATTGAAATCAGAGAGTGTACAGTAATCCAGTGATTGTCGATGAATTCCCCAGTTGATTCGAATGGTAGGTGGCAACTTCTCGACTAGTTCCTGGAGCAGCGTGGGATTGCATAAATGTGACATACGTCCCGAAGCCTCGATTGTGGCGCAAAGGTTTTGCACTGCTAGTGAAAATTTGACAATGGTTTCTAACCTTCCTTCCTTCCGCGACGGTGTAGAATGAATTTTATATAAGATGGAATGGATAACGAGCTCCGGTCGGCCGTACAGCATCTTTAACGTTGAAATTATTTGCTTAACACATGACGGTTGCAGTAACATGCTACGTACAGCTTCGAGTGCTTCTCCCTTCAAAGCCCTCTGTAGTCTTGAAACATTCTCCTCGTCAGAAAAACCACATAGCTCATTGGTGCGTTCGTATTCGCAGATAAAACTCGGCCACTCTCCTGGGTTGCCACTGAAAGGATGAAGATCTCGTGAGATTGTATGGCGAGCAGCTAACTGGCTTTTGCTGAGAAAAGTAGGCATGTGGAACTGGGGTGAGACATTGAAGGCTTGGTCTTGACCTGCTTGTAGAGCTCCATTCGGTGTTGATGTTGTGTGAATGTGCTTTTGTGCTCGATCGGTTGCATGAAGAATTGTTGCTGTACTGGATACGAACATCTCGGTGGTCTAGATTGTGTTTGCGGCAGTGGTGGTCGTGTTTGAAGATGTTGATGTTGTGAATGCGTTTGTCCCGTTGGATGTGATGCTGGCAGGGTCCGCGTTGTACACTTTGTCGGTTGCAAACGCTGTCTGGCACAATCATCTGGACGTTTATGTAACTCTATTGGTTGCTGATGCTGTGTGTGCAGCTGCTGTTCCAGCGCCATTTGTTGCATCTGTTTTGATAGAGTCTTTGCAACAATATCCATCGGCTTCGATTTATCGACGTTTGGCATTTGATTCCGTTTGGACTGCTGGGGATGCTGTCGTTCAATATGTGTCAAACCTGCACTCATTGATTGAACAAGTGCAGTCGAATGTTTTTGTGTCGAGCTGCATGCATCCTCCAACCAAGTTCGTATTACCACGTTATTTTGGACATCTTCGCCATCTGTTGCATCGCCATCGACGGTGGAGATTTCATCTTCTGCTTGTTGTTGTAGCAGGGAATACTTTCGATTGAGGTACTGCTGGTCAAACTGCCGCCGTTTGCAAAACTCGTTCCTCTTCTTGGCGTCTCTCGTACTGCAGCTGTTCTTCTTTTTTGCGCTGTTCTTGCAAAGCACGTTCTTCCTCTAGTCGTTCAAGTTCGATTTGAAGCCGGCGGGCGGATGATGCTTTGGACGATGAAGACCTCGGATGAGAAGAAATTTCCGGAGTTACTGATTGAAGGGCAGGCACTTTGTTGGCAAGTGTACTTACACTCGCACTTGTTGTGGCTGCATTCGTTGCAGTGTCCTCGACTTG
This sequence comes from Orthonevra nobilis, assembly GCA_963555765.1. Lineage (NCBI taxonomy): Eukaryota > Metazoa > Arthropoda > Insecta > Diptera > Syrphidae > Orthonevra > Orthonevra nobilis. Next base: position 79,572,207 of record OY743224.1, on the reverse strand, counting down.
AATGAGGCTCCTAGCGCGACAGTTTTCGCAGCTCCAGTCGTGTTTGGCAACGTCATCGGTCATACCGACACAGGCAAAATGAAACCATTTGTCGCAGTCGTCGCACATTACCATGTTTTGTTATCGGCTGCTGTGCACAACTGGCAACTTGACTTGGCAGGCTTCCTGGACGACCTAGTACTCTTTGGAGATCTAGTCATCTTAGAAGACGTAGCAAATGGATTGGGATCCCTCGTGCTCTTAGAAGGTAAAAGAATTTTTTAAGATGTGGCGGCCAAAATTAAAAACACTTCAGTTATTAATATTTTTTAAACTTTACCAGTTAATGGTACAAATGAAAATGAAATATGTTTATTTCAAAAAATTTAAATTAAAATATTCTTTTAGTTTTTTTCTTTTAAAACTACCCTAATATGGGTTCTGGCTCGCGCACGTTGTATTTCCTCTTGTATTTCCTTCTTCTTTTTCCTCCTTGTCGCCATTGAAAAAATCGTCCAGTCGAGATGGGTGCATTCAGATGTTAGCGCTAACATTAATGTTTTGTGAATTGTGTTTACTTTCAATTTGTACTAGTAATTAATGAGTTTTAATTGTGTTTTGAATTAAACGATTAAAATGAGCGACACCGAAGAAGAACTTTTATGTGAGTTAAATTGTGTGAACATGTGCCGAGAAAGTGAACTTATTTTAACATCAGTAGTGTTCAGGAGCGTTTTCCTGAAGTAGAACACCAAGTACATGATGATGTGAACCAAGCACTTTAACTTGTTCACGTTTAGGTTGCTGAAAAGGAGAAGTGAATTAAAACCAATGTTGTATGTATATTGACTCACATAAATATTTATAATCGTCTTATTTTTATACTTAAAATTAGCTTATTCTACAATTTACATTAATAGCTTAAAAACAAAACTGCCGGCAGTGCACTGTCAGCAGAAGCTCATTGGCTTGAACGAAATCCCCACTATGCATACGCATTATTTAATATTTAATTGAACTACGTGCAGCGTCAGTGTGAGGGCTGGTGTTGACTGGTTTGGTGTCGTAATAACTGCCGATCTTGCTGTTTTGTGCTGCCAAGTTATGTACACGCTTAACATAATGGATTAAATTAAAGCTGAGTATCCTGTAGCGCCAAGATGCAAAGCGAAACGCGCTACAAATTAACGCAAAGCTGAACACAACCACCTATAACAGATGACCAGCTGTCATTAGACGAAATGATGCCATGACATCCGGCGCCGGAAGCTGTCGAGCATTCTTTTGGAGTTGTGGCGACGGCAGCAGTGGGTGTTCGCGAAATATATATAAGAAAATTAATTGTAGTATTACGGATTTATTAAAGTTTATTTTAAAGTGAAGAGTAGATGTTATTGATCCTTACAATCCAGTTTCAAAGTGGTGATGGCTGCGAACTTGAAGGTTATGTGGTAGGTCAAGGATTTCCCTTTCTTTAATTATTCTTTGTAGGTCCGTTAGATTTTGAAGTTGAGTATCGAAATTTGTTGTATTGCATTCGTGGAATAATGATTAATGTTGCTGGATTTTAACATTTCTGATATGTTTCCAAAGCTGGTGTACGAAGTTTGTAAGTAGGTGGAGAATGTATTATGACCATGAATCGTAATGGAGTTGTGTCTTAAGATGCATCCTAGTTGCAAAGTTACTCCCTGTAAGGACAACTGTACGGTATTGTTTCTGCAGGGTTTAATTGTAGAATACAGCCATTTGTTTTTGTGTTCCAGTTGAATTTCTTCCTGACTTCATCAATTTACATGCCGCCTTTGTTTCATTGTTGAAAAGACCCATTTCGCAGGAACAGATCTCTGCTCCCTCGCTATATCTGGATTGTACGATGAGACATAAATATTGTGCATCCCTTAACTAAATGCATCCTTCTAAAGTAGCTGAGTCTATCGGAAAATATTGCTCACGATGTGCGTTTAAAGCCAATATTGGGGCGCAGGGTTTGATGGTTAACATGGTGTTGTTTATGAAATTTGGTATGGGTGTGATTCTAAATAGATCGTTTTGTTCATGATCTACTAAGGGAAGTGTGACCCAAAACACGACTCGATTATTTGTGATGTACTATTGACCGCGCCATTATCTCCCCTTTTATTGGCCAAAATCGTTGGCGAAGATGGGCTTGTAATGTCCTGCCTCCGCAGTGGCTATATTTTTCGTCAAAATCCTGCATCAACAGTTTCACCAAAGGATTGTTATAGGGTAAAAACATTGGATGCTTGGTGTCATATGTATTTAAACGCACACGTTGGTTTTTCAGCACAGACTGACATTTATTTATGGCTGACAGAGCAGACGATAATTGACAATGGTTAATTCATGTCTTGTCATATAGATGGCAGTAGGGTATTTTGATATAATTTCAACACCCCCACTATATCAAAATATTACAATTCAATTTAAAATATTACAATTCAACTATACCTAATTGTTTTACAAAATTATAATGTTTCGTAGAACTTAAACATTTTGTTAACAGATCAGCAGGCATATCAGCTGATGGCAAATATTCCATTTTGACAACTTTGTTTGCAACGGCTTCACGAGCGAAATGGTGTCGAAAGTCTATATGCTTAGATCTATTATGAAACATAGGATTTGCCGACAGCTTCTGTGCATTCTGATTGTCGTTATTCAATGTTACAATATGTTCACTTTGTGTGATTTCATATGCTAAATTTTTTAAATATAAAGCTTCCTTACATGCCTCAGCAATAGCCATATATTCAGCCTCAGTACTCGATAAGGCAACAGTTTTTTGTTTTCTACTCTCCCTCGAAATTGCAGAACCGCACATTTTGAAACAATAACCTGTTATAATAATAATAATAATAATAATAATAATAATAATAATAATAATAATAATAATAATAATAATAATAATAATAATATAATAATAACGATTTTCTATCGACTGTATAACTGGCCCAGTCCGCATCTACGAAACCTTTCAGTTCTGCATTTCCGTTTACAAACTTTAATCCAAAATGTTTTGTCTTTTGTAAATACCTCAATATTCCAATGTTCTTCAGTAAAACAATTATTAAATTGACTTAAAAAACTTACAGAGAATGCAATATCTGGCCTAGTTAAAAAGGCTAAATACATGAGACTGCCTATGAGTTGCTGATATGGAAGTTGAAGGTCACATTTCTCTCCTTTAGTAATATTCAATTTAGATTCCATAGAAGTAAGAGCAGTTTTACAATTCAACATTTTGAACTTCTTCAGCAACTCAATGACATACTGTTCCTGGTCTAGTTTGACAATACCTCGTTTTCTGTCAATATTCTCTCTCATATCAAGGCATTGTTTTACTTTAATTTTAAATTCTTAATTGAAGTGGTTCTTTAAAATTTTAGTTTCGATTTCACAATTTGAAAAAATAAAAAAATCATCCACATACAAAGCTACAATTGTCTTCAGATTGTTTTCAATTTTAGTAAATAAACATGGTTCTAATTTAGATTTCTTATATCGTAAGTCTTCAAGACTTTTTCTACTCTTTTATACCATGCTGTTGAAGATTGCTTTAGGCCATATATTTCCTTTTTTAATTTTAAGATCTTTTTGCAACTATTTGGAGCTTCGAGCCCCTCTGGCTTACGCATGAAAACATCTTCCTCAAGAACACCATTTAAAAAAGCAGTTTTAACATCCAAATGTGTAATATCTAAATTCAATTTAGTAGATAAAGCAAATAATAATCTTAAAGTTGAATGTCTAACTACTGGCGAAAAAGTTACGTCAAAATCGATACCTGGCTTTTGAGTAAATCCTCTTGCAACTAAACGGGCTCTGTATCGAATTTGGCCTTGACTATCAATTTTCATCTTGAAAACCCATTTGGACTGCAAGATGGTTGCATTTTTGGGCGGCTCCACAAACTCCCAAGCATCGTTTTCATCAAAAGACTTAAGTTCCTCTTTCATCGCTTGTGTCCAATTTTGTCTATCTGGTCCCTTCATGGCTTCACTCAATGTTATAGAGCCTCCTGTCGCTGTAGCATTTTCCACATTGTGAAACCAAATCGTTCCGGCGCTCGTCTTGTTCTTTCTGGTCGTTTTCCTTCAGCCGTCCCTTCAGATTCAGATACATCAAAGTTATTTTTTTGATGAGAATTATTTGAAATTTCAGAATTTTAAGCTTTACCAAATTCTACTAAGTCAGATTGTAATTCATCCTTTTCTGCATCCAAGATATTAACTTCTTTTTCCCCCACTTCATCCTGATTTTTCTGCCTTTCTATTTTGTCGTCAGCAATAGCTTTACTGGTTTCTTCATAAGTCTTTTCTATTATAATTACATCTCTGCTTGTTGTCACTGTGTTGTTTTTCGGATTGTATATTCTATAGCCTTTTGTGTTTTCTGAGAAACCCACAAGGATATGTTTCTGAGACTTCCTGTCCCATTTAAGCCTTTTTTCCTTAGGAACGTGTGCCATTACTAAGCTTCCAAATATTTTTAAATTGCTTACATCTGGCTTACTTCCTGTCCACAACTCAAATGGTGTCTTGTCTTCTAAGACCGTGGAAATAGACCTGATCCTCAAATACACCGATGTGTTAACTGCCTCCGCCCAGAACCTCTTCTCTAGTTTCGCATAAAATAAAAGACACCTTGCCTTTTCAACAATTGTCCGGTTAAGCCTTTCACAGATCCCATTTTGCTCCGGCGTATATGGGTTGGTTTTCTGATGAATACTTCCTGCATTCCTTAAGAAACCATCGAACTCCTTATTACAGAATTCACCACCATTATCCGTTCTAAAGACTTATCTTTTGATTTTTCTGGTTTTGTACCATCAGCTTGAACTCTTTAAAATGAGCAAACACATCGCTTTTCGATTTCATGAAATAAACAAAAGTCATTCGGCTATAATCATCGACAAGAATCAGGAAATATACAGACCCATTGATAGATTTAGTTTTCATTGGACCACATACATCTCCATGTACCACTTGTAGTATGTCTTTACTTCTGGTACCAACATGTGAAAATGGCAACCTGGATTGCTTTCCTTCACAACACACTGTACACGTCATCTTGGTTATGTAAGCATCGTCAGAATACGACATGCCTCGAACAGCACAGATTTTCATTTTGTTCATGTCGTTACTATTTATGTGACCAAACCTTCTGTGCCACACTTCAGCTGAGGCCACTGGTGCTACTAACAAGCAGTTATTATATTTGCTAGTATTCAATTTATAGACACCATTTGTCAAAACTGCTTTCGCAACAACTTTATTTTGCAGATTGTAAACATAACAGGCGTCTTTCTGGAAGGAAACTCTATTGCCGTTCTTTATCATTTGACTAACTGATAACAGATTCGTTGTTAACGATGGAACACACAACACATCTTTCACTTTGATATCAAATTGACATTCCTCCATTACAGTGGTTATGTTTACATCGCCCGAACATAGTACTGGAATTGTTGTTCTATTCGCGACAATAATCTCCCGCATGGTATTTTGATACGAAGCATTTTCAATCCAATTTTCGTTGGCGGTCGTATGTACACTGGCACCAGAATAAATATACCACTCATGTTTGCTAAATTTTCCATTCAAAAATACAGCACTAAAGACATTCGATTGTTTTCGCTTGTTGTCGGAGAGTGAAAATTGTTGGCATTGGTTCTTGTAGTGACCAGTTTGCTTGCACTTGTAGCATTTAATATTTTATGCATATGACTTTGGGATTATATCGTGATCTTTTATGTTTCCCGCCTTTCTGCTTCACTGCCAGCCTTTACCGATGAACGCACTATCTTGAACCCCAATGCCTTCTGGTTCCATGTCTATCAATTTTGTCTTAATTGAATCTGCTGTGACTGCTGAGCCCGAATGTTCAATTGCCATTATCATAGGTGAAAAATGTTCAGGCAAGCCGGCTAGCATCAGTGCACCTATCCATTCATCATTAATGTTGAACCCCGTACCGCGTAGTTTCTGACTAGTTTCTATGATCTGTGTGACGTAGCTGGTAATTGAACTGCAATTTTCCAGACGAACAGAGATCAGACATCGCAGCAAACAAATCCTTCTGGAGAAGCCAGTCAGCGAACATCGTTTGGAGTTTGGTCCATAATTCCATGGTTGTACCTGCATCTTTAATGTGAACAAATAGGGATGGATCAATACTCAAAATTAATTTCGCCTTAGCTTTTGCATCCTCGATAGCGGGAACTTCTTTTGCTGGTGTGATGCAATCAAGCATTCCTTCCAAAATCAAAAAATTCTGGGCTGCGAAAGCCCACTCGCTGTAGTTTTCGCGACCCTTTAGTTTTGGAACGTTAAGTATGTAACTCGCAGCCATTCTTGTGCAACTCAACGATAAAAATTTAATTTAATAAGGAAAGAACTGGGTCTGGGCCAGACAGACTGACATTTATTTATGGCTGACAGAGCAGACGATAATTGACAATGATTAATTCATGTTTTGTCATATAGATGGCAGTAAGGTATTTTGATATAATTTCAACAATATGGAAGCGTTCCAGATTCTAATCGACCTCCGAGGCGAATAATTCCCTCATCATTCAGGAATGGTGCGAGACTGGCGAAGTGACTATTATGTTTTTGATCTTTGTATCTCTGCGGATCACTGATTTCCTGCTTGAAATCAAATGCCTGCATTGCCCGAACTATTGTGATAAGTGCATCATCCAGTTTCTTAGTGGTCAATAGTTTTCCTTCTTGTCGTTGATCCTTACTGCATCTGGCATGTTTGCAGAACCGTAACATATATCCAGTTATTCTCTGAAGGGTTTTGAAAGAATTGTGATGGTTGATTTTATATATTATCTCTTGTTATATTTTGCGGGCCACATGTCTTGATGGCCCGATAGAAAAAGAGGACCATAAAACCAAAGTGTGCATGTTGGCAATTTTGCTGGTTGAAGGCCCGGGAATTGTTAGTTCCTGTAAAGTGGAAACTCGATTGGCAACAAATGTTTGAAATGATGTAGAAGTGGAGTTTATCCATGCGAGAACAATTTCTGAGTCCGTCCATAGGTATGTGGATGTGTCCATGAGGTTTAAGTAACTCGAGCTGTAAGTTGAGCGCTAAGAACTGCAGCGCATAACTCCAGCCGGGGCAAAGTTTGCTTCTTCAGCGGAGCCACTCGCGATTTGGAACACAGGAGTCTTACGATTATTCTTCCATCCTTCATAATTGTTCTCAAGTACACTACGGCACCATATGCCTTTTCAGATGCATCAGAATAGGTGTGAATTTGGATGTTTGAGGGTACATCGTTGTTGAACATGTGGCGTTGAAATTCAAAATTATTAATCTCGTTTAGGTTATTTCGAAATGTTAACCATCTTATGTGTAACTCAGCCGGCAATGCTTCGTCCCAAGAGAGTCGTAATAACAAGAGTTCCTGAACGAAGATTTTCGCTGTGACCACTACTAGAACCATCACACCCAATGGATCGAATAATTTGGCAAGATCTGAAGTTACACTCCGTTTTGTAACTCTACTCGTCGATGTCATATTTGTCTTAACACAAAATGTATCATTCTTAGGTTGCCAAGTTAGTCCTAATATCTTGATTTCTTTATCCTCCCTTGCAATGCCTTGCAGCAGACGAGGATGATTAGCGCTCCATTTTCGTAGCTGCACTCTGTAGTATCTGTATAAGTTGATTTTGCATTTCTAGAGCAGTAGATAGATTATTATCTCCAGTCAGGCAGTCATTAACGTAGAAATCGCTACAAAGAGTGTTTGTTCTCCTTTGCTAGTTGCTGCAAACATTTTGTGGATAAATATGGTTCTGATCTTGTCCCATATGTTACCGTGTTCAATTGATAGTAGTATAACGGCTCGCTGACATTGTTCCTCCATACAATGATTTGATAGCGTCTGTCCTCGGGATGCATGACTATTTTTCGATATATTTTCTGAATATCCGTCCAGAAAACATATCTTGGTAAGCGGAATCGAAGCAATAATGAGAATAATTCACTCTGTACGACTGGTCCTGTGTACATGATGTCGTTTAACGATACTCCCGATAATGTTTTTGACGATGCCAGAAATCTGTTGATAGCTATCTCCTTGGAACTTCCCAGAGCGCTTGGACCCTCACAAAATGGTAATTTGACAATGAATTGACCATCGCTAGTTTTATGTGAGTTCAGTGCAAAATGAGCTTCGCACATTTCTTCGGCCTTTGATAGCTTGCTACGCGCCGGTTCAACGCCTTCAAGGCTCCATAATCTTTCGATCATCTGATGAAGATCATCGTCATCATACGTGGAGATGCGGCACATTACTGCATCAGATCTGGTTTCTCCTATTGTGGAAGAACGCCTGGTAGTTAACGAAATTATATAAAGAACAGATCTTTTTTACAACGCCATCTAGCTGACAGCACAATATAGTTATTTCGCCTGCCGCAGTTGACAGCCCTCGCGTTCGTCCGCGTCAAACTTTGTCGTAGCCAAAGACGACATTCATTTGAAGCGAGCCAATGCGAGAGGTGCTAACTGCGGTGAGTTATATAAAAAATATATTAATACGTGTTGGTTTCTAGAAATAAAATATTCATATCCATATTCATATTACACATCGCGTTTGCTTACAACGGCTGGATATTAGTTTCGAGCCTCCGAGCTTCAAAGGACAGCTTTTATTTCGTAGTTTAATTTCTGCCACGGATTAAATTGCGTTGCTTGCAATTCGTGTGTTTGTGCCGACAATAGGATTGCATTGGACTGCCGCCATTTTGGAACAAACGATCACGTTATATTTAATACCTTGCAGTAGATTAATCGCAGTATATTTGTTTTACAATCCTGTGCCTCTGCCGTGCACAGAATTTAATTGTATTGCCATCAACAAATTGCGAATTGAATTGAGTTTTTTCATTCCGTGCAATTTCTGCGCTTGCGCCCGCACACAATTGCATTCTATACTGCCGCCATTTTTACAACATCGCTACACTTGTCGCCGTGGTAATGAAACGGACGCCGACCAGAAAGAGTTCTCGACTTCATCCTGAAGAACCACCAATGGCCAGCTTTATAATCACAGACGTGCATGCCGCCGCATCGTCAGCTGCCCATTCAGAAATGTTCCCAGAAGCCGGTGCCAATGCCGCCGCACAAACAGTAGTTGATCCTTCATCAGAAACTTTTTCGACAGCCAGTGTAAATGCCGCCGCCCCAACCATCGCCACGGAGAATCGCGAGCCTTGAAGATGTCCAAAGAAAACTCCCAGACATCGAAAACGAACTGAGGACAACCAAAATCAAATTCAGCGAACGAGATCTACAGTGCCAGTCCCTGAAAGTGGCACTGCAAAACAGACCAGTACAAACCGGTTCATCAACAGTTGCCCAGTGCACACCGCCGTTACACAGTGCCGTAACATACAGTGCACTTCCAGCGGTATCAATACAGCCAACGGTATCGTTCGCAAAGCCGTTACTGCAGCCACATAATATTAGCTATTCACTGTCAAGTTCATCTAATCATGTCACATTTGCAGATGTACCAGTCAATTTGAGCACATCATCATCAACATTCACATGGTCATCTCCACATCATCACATCATCACACACCATATGCCACCTTCAATGGAATTTTCAATGGTTCATCACAACAATTTAGTGCGCCGCGTAAGCTCAAGGATTTGCCAGAATTCAGCGAACAACCAAAAGACTGGCCCATGTTTTCGACTTCGTACGCTGTATCAACTGCGGCTTATTATTACACTTATTTAGAAAATAGTAAGCGCCTACAAAATGCTTTGAAGGGCGAAGCAAGAAGTGTGGTGCAGTATACGATGATCCACGCCGACAATGTTAATCTTGTGATGGAACAACTTTGCTCTAGTTTTGTCGTCCTGAACAATTGATAGAAAGCCAACTTCGATTAGTTCATCAAATAGCTCCAATTTCCGAACTGTCGGTGGAAAAGTTGATCCCGCTTGCTGTGAAGGTATACCTTGCCGTATTTCTATCATCCATCAATGGTCAACTTCATCTGGCCAACCCCACTCTACTGAAGGAGCTCGTCTTTAAGCTGCCGATGAGCCAACGGATTGAGTGGGCGAGAAATGCAGCACAAATACAACCGTACCCAACTACAGTCGACTTCAGCAAGTGGCTTAACCAAATAGCCAACTTGATATCTGTGGTGCAAGACACAAAAGGTGCCGGTAGTCGTACAACGGTAGAACCAAAGCGCCGCCCAGTTCTGCGTGCAACCGAAGGTCATTCAGTGTTTGCATTTAAGTGCCCAATTTGTCAATGCCGTCACAGAGTGGTTGAATACAAACTTTTTTCGGAATACAGCATGAAGGAAAGGTGGACACAAGGGAAACGTTGCCGTCTATGTTTCGCTTGTCTTGGAACGGGACATGCGCTCCGGAACTGCAGTCGTCAAAGAATTTGTGGCATGGATGGGTGCCAAAGGGGTCACCACCGGGTGTGAGGTGAGACAGCCGGACACAAAAGGTGCCGGTAGTCGTACAACGGTAGAACCAAAGCGCCGCCCAGTTCTATATGCAACCGAAGGTCATTCAGTATTTGCATTTAAGTGCCCAATTTGTCAATGCCGTCTCAGAGTGGTTGAATACAAACTTTTTTCGGAATACAGCGTGAAGGAAAGGTGGACACAAGGGAAATGTTGCCGTCTATGTTTCGCTTGTCTTGGAACGGGACATGCGCTCCGGAACTGCAGTCGTCAAAGAATTTGTGGCATGGATGGGTGCCAAAGGGTTCACCACCGGTTGTTACATGAAGTGAGACAGACAGTTTCCAAGGGTGCGCCAATGTCATACGCACAACAACAACATGATGTCAACGAATCGAGGGAAGCCGTTTTTGATTGTAAAGCCAGTCCAACCAAGGGCAGCAAACTACTCTTCCGTGTGTTACCAGTTACCTTATACGGTTCAATGAAACGAGTCGACACGTATGCTCTCATGGACGAGGGTTCTTCGATAATGGATAGCAGCCTTATGAGAAAACTTGGTCTGGATGGTCATCAACGCAAGTTGGATCTCCAATGCTTTGGAGGAAGAGCCGCCCAAGAACCTGCAACTGTGGTCAACGTGTACATCAGTGGTGCACATGTCAAGCAGAAGCATATGCTTCGTAATGTCTATGCCGTTTCCAATTTTAGCCTGCCAGTACAAAGTCTGAACAGGAGTGACGTATGAGGAGATGCAAGATGTTTTGAGAAGCTGTCAGTTTTGCCTTACGATGACGTCAAACCTCAGATTCTCATTGGTTTAGACCACTGCCGCCTGGGTCAGCCAACTGAGACGATTCGACTTCGAGACGGAGGTCCCTATGCCGCCCACACGGAACTGGGCTGGCTAGTGTTTGGTCCAACCAAAGGATCCACGCCAACGAAAATGCCATGCCTGCTCATCAAGCCGAGTAAAGATGCCCTGCACGAACTTGTGGCAGATTGTTTCGAAACGAAAAGCTTTGGGGTGCGGCCAGCACCAATAGTGGAAACCGAAGTAGACCTGCGTGCTCGAAATATTTTGCAGTCGAGTACAGTCAAGGTCGATGGAAGATACCAAACTGGACTACTTTGGAAGCGTGATGACATTGAGCTTTCAGACTCCTACGCCTTGGCGAAAAAGGCTCATTGGTATTGAGCGTAAAATGAAAAGAGAGGAAACGTTTGCCGCCGCCTACAACGAGCTGATCAATACTTACGTAACCAAAGGGTACGCCCCAAAAACTACAGCCAGCAGAAGCCGCCATAACTAGGCACAGGACGTGGTACCTTCCACACTTCGCCGTCGTAAATCCCAACAAGCCAGGCAAGCTTCGCCTGGTCTTTGATGCCTCCGCCGTTGTTGATGGGATTTCACTTAATTCTTGCTTGCTGAAAGGACCACAGGAGTACCAGCCGATGCCAACAGTGCTGTTTAACTTTCGAGTCGGAGCCGTTGCAAGGTGTGGAGACATCCATAGTTAACCTTCGACGACAAAAGACGTGTACGGCAAATACTGTGATTAAACAAATATATCGTGTGTATCTTATACCGTTTTTCATTTAATGAATTATAAATTAGTTAGTTAATTATTGGATAGTAATTTGCATCAGTAATTTTATTACCTTAAAATAAAATGAAAAATTGCACTAAATGCAAAAAAAAAATTAGTGGAGAGACGGGAATAAAGTTACCATCTCACTCTTACGTGTAGTGGTATCGATCGTTACGGTAGTGATATGCTTGACACTTCCCCGATGATTCGGTTTATGTGTGATGACTGCATGCTCTATATTTCGAATGTTGACTTGGTGTTAAAAGACATGCAAGAAATAGTTCAAAAAAATAATAAATATTTGGAGGAGTATAAGAATGAATTTGGTGAGGCGCTGAAAAAGAATGAAGAAGAGATTAAAAACTTGTTACAGGCGATCGAAACAACGTATACAGCTAGACTTAAGGTTATGAGAAATGCACAAATAATATGTGAGAAGAGTGTAACAGAAATTGAAAAAATGAGTACCTTTGGTGAGAGTTTTAAAGAGCAGAGCGAAAAGTTATGTAATGACGTGGGAAAGATAACCAAAGATAACTAAACTGTATTAGAGAGTGTGCGTGAAATGAAAAATGATATAGTGCGAGAAATAAAAATTAATGGAAATAAATCAATCTTGTTGTAGATATGGGAACAGTGACGGAACATAAACATAAACAGAACTTAATATAAGAAAATGGAACAGAACGACATTGGTTTTCTGTCAGTTGGTTGTGAGACGTCATAAAGTAGGGAAGTAAAAACTGAATAAACTGAATATACTGAATAGACATTTTTGATGGTTTTATTTTAAATACATAACATATTGTGGCGACGAGGAAAAGTTTATTTTAAACTAAAAAAGAAAGAAGTTTAAAAGAAAAAGAGTTCGCGCGAGAAAAAAAAGACCATTAATAAAAAGGATGGACGCAGATCAATTTGCAGCATTTATCCAGTCCCAACAGCAGCTCCTCGTGCAGCAACAGGATTTAATGAAAGCGCTGTGTGATGGTTCCTTCAACATCAGCGGCGTGGCAACAGCTACAACATTAAAGTCTTCAGCTGAGAAAATTATGGAAACATTGGCAAATAGCTTAAGCACGTTTATGTACGATCCCGAGAACGGATTAACCTTTTCAGAATGGTATGGTCGTCACGAAGATGTTTTCAAAGTGGAGGGTAAGGAGCTAGATGACGCTTCAAAAGTAAGGCTTTTATTGAGAAAACTTGATGAAAGTTCTTACCACCGCTACGCTAATCTGATTCTTCCTAAAAAAAACGCGAGAATTAACCTTCCACGAGACAGTAAAAAAATTAACGGATATATTTTCCCGTAAAGCATCATTGTTCGCAGACCGGTACAATTGCCTCAAACTAGAAAAAAAAATTACCGATGATTTCCAAACGTTTGCGGGAATTGTTAATAAAAACGTGGAAAGTTTCAAAATTTCTGCAATAACTCCCGACGTATTCAAATGCCTTCTTTTTGTATGTGGCCTGACAAATTCAAGTGACTTAGAGATAAGGACGCGGTTACTAGCTAAGCTAGAAGCAGATAAGGGCACCAACAAATTAACACTCACCGATCTAGCAAATGAATGTGAGCGCATAATGATGAAGAATGATGTGGCACTGGTGGAAGGTCGAGCCATTGAAAATGAAGTGAAAATTGTCCGCCAAACCAACAAAACGAAAGTTTCACACATTCCACAAAGCGCTTGTTGGTATTGTGGCGGAATGCACTATTCCGATAAGTGCTGGTATAAAAATCACAAATGCACTGACTGTGGACGAGACGAGCACAAGGAAGGATTTTGCGGCAGTGCGCAAAAAAGCAAAAAGAACAAAAATAAGCAAATAAAATTTAAACCTAAAGAAAAAACAAATCAAAAATTTTATTCAAAAGGTATATTTTCAGTTGCCAAGGTCGACCAGGCAGATAGGCGTAAATATGTATGCATTTACATAGAGGGATATCCAGTCCAGCTACAGATAGACACAGTGTCTGACATCACGATCATTTCTGAAACAACATGGAAAAATTTGGGACAGCCAACATTAAGTACTACAACTCACTCTGCTAGAAATGCAAGTGGACAGCCTTTAACACTGACGGGTGAGTTACGATGTCATGTGTCATTCCATGGCAAACAATTCAATGGAGTTTGCTACGTGACGAACATCCCTCAACTGGACATATTAGGAATTGACTGGATTGAGTCAATGCAACTGTTCGATGTTCCTATCAACTCAATTTGCATCCAGGTTAAATCTACCTCGAAGGAAGGCAATACTTCAGCAGCCATAATTCAGCAAGTTGTTGCAGAGCTCAGGTCGCGGTTCGCCAATCTATTCGATGGATCAATGGGCTTGTGCTCAAAGGCAGAAGCGGTCCTGCATCTTAAACCAGGAGCTTCTCCGTGTTTTCGTGCCAGACGACCAGTACCGTTTGCATCACTACAGCTTTTAGACGCGGAAATTGATCGTTTAGAAAAACAAGGAGTTATTAAGAGCGTAGATTTCTCGCAGTGGGCCGCACCAATTGTAGCCGTACATAAAGCAACCGGCGGTATAAGAATTTTTGGCGATTTTTCAACAGGACTCAACGATGCACTGGAGCCAAATCAATTTCCACTGCCACTACCAGATGACATATTTAGCACGCTCACAGGAGGTACATTTTTCACAACAATTGATCTTTCTGATGCATACTTGCAGGTTAAAGTGAGCCCGAATCTCAGCCACTATTTACAGTGAACACCCACCGCGGATTATATCAATACTTACGCTTGCCGTTTGGTGTGAAATCAGGACCCGGCATATTTCAACAAATTTCGAGCACCATGTTATCAGGGCTAGATGGTGTGGTACCTTATATTGATGACATCATTGTGTCTGCAAGATCTATAGCGGAACACAAACGAAATCTCGAGGCTGTACTTCAACGTATACAGGAATGGGGGTTTCGCCTTAAATATGAAAAATGTTGTTTTTTTCAAACCAAAGTACATTTTCTGGGATTCATAATTGACCAACATGGTCGCAGACCAGACCCAAAACGGATTTCAGCTATTGCCACGATGCCAGAACCAAAGGATGTAACAGAGGTACGTGCATTTTTAGGCATGCTAAACTTTTATTCTCAATTCATTGCTAATATGCGAGAGATCCGAGCCCCATTAGATAAATTATTATTGAAAGACGCTAAGTTTATTTGGTCAGAGGAATGCAAAACTGCGTTTAGTAAGGCAAAGACCGCTCTTCAATCGGAGCTTCTCCTAGTTCATTTTGATCCGAAGAAAGAAATTATAGTAGCAGGGGATGCTTCTAAAGATGGCATAGGTGGCGTTTTGTTAAATAAGTTTCCAGACGGGACAAGAAAACCATTTGCGCATGCAGCAAGGGCTTTAACCAAGACGGAGCAAAACTATAGCCAGTCGGAAAAGGAAGCATTAGCATTAGTGTTCTGCGTAAAAAAATTTCACAGGTGGATTTACGGAAGGAAATTTTCCTTGCAAACCGATCATCAACCACTTTTAGCCATTTTTGGGTCAAGGAATGGAATACCAGTATACACTGCACATAGGCTTCAACGCTGGGCTTTGACGCTGCTGACGTATGATTTCAAAGTCGAATATATTAACACTTCAAAACTTGGGTATGCAGATGCTCTATCCCGTCTGATAAACCGTCAAGCAGTTGACAAAACAGAGGACTTTGTTATCGCGGGAGTACAAATTGAAGCTGAGGTAAACAAAGTTTTTACCGACTCCTTGAAGAATCTGCCAGTCACGTTCATTTCGGTGAAAAGGGAAAGTGCCAACGACCCTATATTGAAGCAGGTACATCAGTTTCTTCGAACTTCTTGGCCACATGAGGTAAAGGACAGTTATCTTAAAATGTTCTACCATCGTCGGGAAGCTTTAAGCGATACCCAAGGTTGTATTATGTTGCAGAACAAAATTGTAATACCATTTTCGTTGCAGAAGAAAGTCCTCAACCAGTTGCATGAAGGCCACCCAGGTATTGTGCGTATGAAGGCATTGACTCGACGATATGTCTATTGGCCTTATATAGACAGAGACATTACTCAACTTGTTAACGAGTGTCCGGCCTGTGCAACAACCGCACCGTCAACGGTAAAGGCACCATTATCTTCTTGGCCAGCATCACTTAAACCATGGTCACGAATTCATGTCGACTATGCTGGACCGTTTAAAGGGAGGATGTTTCTCATAATTGTCGACGCGTACTCAAAATGGCCCGAAATTTATGAAATGCGACCTACGACATCGTCCGCAACAAATGGAGTGCTACGAGAACTGTTCGCGAGGTTTGGGCTACCGGACGTGATCGTGTCTGATAATGGCACATAGTTCACTTCAGGAGAATTTGCTGAATTTTGCAGGAGGCGAAGTATTCACCATATCCGTACAGCACCTTTTCACCCGCAGTCCAACGGCCAGGCGGAAAAGTTCGTGGACACATTCAAGCGAGGAATGAAGAAATTAGAACGAGAACACGTTACATCTAATGCTCTGCAAACCTTATTGCTATGTTTTCGTTCTACGCCAAATGCCCAATTGCCAAACAACATTTCGCCAGCCGAAGCCATGCTAGGACGATCGATCAAAATACCACTGGATCTTCTTACGCCATCGGCCTATGAAGTGGGTCAACGAGACCAGAGAATGGAGAATCAATTCAACATTAAACATGGCACTAAGAAAAAGGGATTTTACGTGGACGAACAAGTATATGTGCGCAATTACAACAGTACGGAAAATCCGTGGGTACCAGGTGTTATTCTAAAGTAGATTGGGTCAGTCATGTATGCCGTTCAAGTGGGCGATAGAACGTGGCGAAGCGAAGCGAAGACATAATTTCAAAGACAAAGTTCATATTAATAGTTTTTTCGACTTCCAGGAAGATGATACCAGATTACACCAAGCCGAACATCATACCGGAGTTGAAGAGGAGTTCCAGGAACCCTTGGAAATTCATCATGTTCACCAAAAAGTTCACCAAACAATACAAATGTGACTGAACATCATCCTTCCAGTCCAGAAAAGTCATGTACAAAACAGCAGCGTCCAATACGTAACCGAAGGCCAACAAAACGTCTTAACCCATCTTGTGAGGTTAATGGGAAATACGCCGAGATGTAAAAAAAAAAAAAAAAAAATGAGCAGGGGAGATGTTGTAAATATGGGAACAGTGACGGAACATAAACATAAACAGAACTTAATATAAGAAAATGGAACAGAACGACATTGGTTTTCTGTCAGTTGGTTGTGAGACGTCATAAAGTAGGGAAGTAAAAACTGAATTAACTGAATATACTGAATAGACATTTTTGATGGTTTTATTTTAAATACACAACAAATCTCATATGCATCAATACTTAAACAACCAACAGAGAAAGTAAATAAAAGTGAACCAGCTGTTATTGTTTATCCTAAGAAAAAACAACAATCAGAAGAAACACGAAAAGAATTAAAAAATAACATTGATCCAACCAATATCAACATTAATCGAGTAGTCAACAAAAGTAATGGTGGTATAGTTATTAAATGTGATGACAAAGAATCTTCTGAGAAACTAAAGAACGAAATCGAAAACAAATTAAATGAAGGTTATAAAGTTGAAATGCCTAGAATGATCAAACCAAAAATATGTGTGATGAGTTTAGAAAATGATGAAAACTTAGAAGGAATAATAGCAAAAATACAAAAACAAAACCCTGAACTGAGTAATTCTGAACTAAAAGTAATTAAATCATTTAGAAACAAAAAAAAATGGAGAAATCTTAATATAGTGATGGAAGTAGACAGTGAGAGTTTTAAAACAATTAATGAAATGAATGTAATTAAAGTAGGATGGGTGAAATGCTATGTAAGAGAGTATTTTAACGTAAGAAGGTGTTTTAATTGTCAAGGGTATAACCATAAAGCAAGTGAATGTAAAAATAAATTGGCTTGTATTAAATGTGGAGGTGAACACGACGTTAAGAATTGTAATAACAGTGAGAATAAATGTATCAATTGTACCAAGTTAAACGCTTCATTAGGTATAGACAATGATTGCAACCATTGTGCAAATGACAAGGAGTGTCCAGTTTTTAACAGGCAAATAAAAGTGCGGAAAGAAAAAACAGAATACTAGCAATTAAAAAATATTTCGTGTCTGTACCTATATGCTCGAGGAATTACGACCAATTTTAACGAAATTGAATCGCTGATATTTAATGTCGTGGCTTTGTCTGAAACTCATTTAACTAAAGATATTCAAAATAAAGAAATCAATATAATAAATTATCGGACTTTAAGGTGTGACAGTACTAGTAGGCATACGGGTGGGGTTTTTTATATATAAAAAAAGATATTCAATTTAGAGAGGTAAAAGTTACAAGAGTCCATAGGAAAATATGGCTATTTAGTGTTGAAATATATTCAAATGATTTCGCTGAAACCATAGCTATATTATATAGGTCACCTGAAGGTTAGGAACGCGAGTTTTGTGATTTTTTTTCTAATTGGCTAGATCAAAAGCTTCTTAACTGTGATAACTTAATAATGATGGTTGATTTTAATATTAATTTACTAGAAAATACAACATATTCCAGGACTTTAAAGGAACTGTTCATGATGAATAACATTAATCAAATAATAAATGAAGCTACAAGGATAACTGCAACAACTTAACCCCTAATCGATTATGTCCTAGTACCGATAGGAAAAAATGTTTCAGCGAAAATTGAAACCGATCTTAAAGTTAGTGATCATGAATCTTTCGTTATCAATAAACCGGTGGAAAAAAATGTTCAAAAACGTGAATGTAAGTTGGTTAGTGTTTTTAAATACAGAAAGTCTGAATTTAAGTCCGTATTAAGCCAAAAATGTGCGGAAATGGTAACAAATAATTGTCATGTCCTTTCAGAAAAACTACAAAGTGTCCTTGTTGAATGTGTTCAAATGCAATCTGTTAAAAAATGTATCAGTGACAACAATAATAAATGGTTCACATCGGATCGGCACGAGTACGATAACTTGGGCGCCAAAAATTGATAACGGTTTTTTGTAGAGGGGTCAAAAATAAGCATTTTTTACCATGGGAGGGGGGGGGGGGGTCTATCTCGCACCGTTTAGGAGGTAGGGGCAATTTAAAAAAAAAATACTTAAAATTAAAAAAAAGGAAAAAACAACAACGACAACACTTACGATAAAGTAGTATACCGGCTTTGAAAGCCAGAAATATGTTCTTTAATCCTGCGTTTAAATTATATATTTAACTTTAATAGTTTTTGAAAAATTTGCAGGCAAACTCAAAATTTTGATAAAAAAAATTAAAAAAACAAGTTTAGACCAATTTTTTTCAAAATTGTGAAACGAAGTAGTAGTCAATGCTTGTATCAATTCTGAATAGAACGCAAAAAACCGAATGGTTTTATGTCTTCTAGTTTTTGAGAAAAATGAAAATTACTATTTTTGTTTAATGACATTTAAGTGGTCTTCCTTTAAGGTAACCGAATGAACTTTCGATTAAATGTCCGGCATGCGTCTATCTCAATAGTTTTTTTTAAATCAACAGGACATGGGTGGCCCGCTTCGCGGGTTGAAGGAATTCAACTTTCTTTCCGTAGTCAGTCCACGCTCACGCGACTTCGTCGCTCCGCTCAGGGTACTAGCTTTTTGCCTGGCATGCGCCTATGTCTTGAATACTTTTCATCTAATTTGTATGTACTTATGTAATATGGAATGCACTTAATAATGATGCATTGCAAATATAACCGATCAAACTTTTAATTTTGTACCGTTGGTTTTTTATGCACATGTGGTAAAGCTCATTCTGTGTTCAATCTTAGTTCGAATCGAGTGTTATTTTTTGTGGTGAATAAGCAATGGCGACTTAGTATCCTCTTATCCATCCTAAACTAAATAACTTTTCGGTATTTTGTTCGTTCCGGGATTAGGTATCGACCAACGAAGAGTGCATCGCTTTTTTAAAAGAAATTGGTCTGATTCTCCTTTGACCTCCTCGTAGTGCATTCTGGATAACGCTAAATGATTTGCTTAACTTTACTAACAAAGATGAACCTATCATTAACATTTATACTAAAAGGATCACCGTAAATACCAAAAAAACAAAAAATAGTTTTAGTAAATCTCAATTTTCTCAAAAACTATAAGCCATAAAACCACTCGGTTTTTTGTGTTCTATTCAGAATTGATACAAGCATTGACTACAAAAAGCAAACTTAGCCCTTTATTTCACAATTTTGAAAAAAATTGATATAAACTTGTTTTTTTGATTTTTTTTATCAAAAATTTGAGTTTGCATGCGAATTTTTCAAAAACCAGTAAAGTTAACTATATAAATTAAACGCAGGATTAAAGAACATGTTTCTGGCTTTCAAAGCCGGTATAGTACTTTATTGTAAGTATTGCCGTTGTTGTAGTTTTTACTTTTTTTCATTTTAAGTCATTTTTTTTAAATTGCCCCTACCTCCTAAACGGTGCCAGATAGACCCCCCCCCTCCCATAGTAAGAAATGCTTGTTTTTAGCCCCTCTACAAGAAATCGTTATCAATTTTTGGTGCCCAAGTTATCGTACTCTCCCCGTCGGATCTAAACCAAATTAAGAGCAAAAAAAAATCTGTCATATCGGCGAGCAAAAATTTTCAACCACTCAGAAGATTTGTATGAATATCATAGACTTAGAAATTTATATAAAAATAAACTCCACTTAGCTAAACGGAAATATATTTGTAATAAAATTGAAAATAGTTCTGGTCAGAAGGAAATGTGGTCAGCCATTAAGAGCTTAGTGCTAAAAGTAGATAGGCATGACATAAATGAAATTCACTTTATTGATAACAAGGAAAAAAATAAAACGATTATTGCAAATAAGTTTAATTCCTACTTTATTCAGAGCATAAATAATATAAGTAATTCGATTCCGCCAGTAAATATGGACTATAATGCTTTTCAAGAAACCTACCCAAATCTTAAGTTTCATGAAATTACCACGCGTGATCTTTTTAATGTTTGTGAAAAACTCAAAAATAAAAAGGATCCCACAAATCTAAATACTAAAATTATACTAGACTGTTTTGATCTTATTGGTCCAATTATGGTTAAAATTATCAATGCATCTTTTAGTAGTGTTGAATTTCCGCGTTATTTAAAAGAAACTACGGTAATTCCAATACCCAAAGAAAATGACACAAGCTTTTCGACCTGGACACTCATGTGAAACTTCACTGAACTGGCTTATTATGAACTTTAAAGAGCAAAGACATGAAGGCAATAAAATAATAGCTGTATTTCTTGACTTCCAAAGAGCATTCGAAACCATTGACCGTGAAATTCTCTTAGAAAAGCTATATAAATATGGTGTAAAAGACAGTTAACATCAGTGGTTTAAATCCTATCTTAATAACAGAACACAACGAACCAGGATAGGAAGCATACTTTCCAAAATAGCACAGACGACTTTTGGAGTACCACAGGGTACCGTACTTGGTCCATTGTTGTTCCTGCTTTATATCAATGAAATTATAAAAATACTAAGATATTGTAAGATCTCACTTTATGCCGATGATGCCTTACTGTTTGTTTGTGGTAAAGATATAAATGTGCTTAAAGAAAATCTTAAACTGGATTTAAATAATTTGTGTAAATGGCTCCAAATGAACAAGCTAAAACTTAATGTCAATAAAACTAAATGTATGGTGTTTAATAGTGAATGTATAGTATAGTGAATTTAAATGTTGATGGAGAATTAATTGAACAAGTAAATGAAATTAAGTACCTGGGTACAATATATATATTTTTTTTTTTTTGATTTTTATTTTATTTATTAGTAGAATGCTAGTGACTTAACAATTTTTTGCTTTAAATATTTAAAATGCAAGCACATATCTAACATTTTTCAAAATAAATAATTAGGCATCATTCTGTAGCACTTATACAAGTAACTAGAGGAAAATGATCCTTCCATTTGATTTTACATATTAAGCAGTTAACAATACAAAAATAAATAAATAAATAACAAAAAATCATAAATGAAAAATTCAAATGTTTAAACATACAAAAATAAATAAATAATAAAATAAATAAATAAGAGAAAACAAAGATGCTTAAATTTCACTCAAAATCATAACAATTTGAAACATTTAGCTTAAGTATACTTTGACCGCTGAACTATCCATGCTAAAGACAATTTTTTTTACTTCGCTTAAAAATAAAGAAGGTTGCACTATTGACCTCAACACAGGTGGCAATTTATTGAAAAGCCTAGGTGCTTTCGCAGTATAAAAGTTTGAAAAGTGCGTTTTCTTAGATAGAGGAGTATTTACAACTGACGTACTATTTGCTCTTAGTGAATATATATATGAACTTCTGAGAGTAGCGCTGTAACCGCTCCGCATGAAGAAAACTTTAAGAACTTTAAAGATGTAAAGATGTTTTATTGGCAGAACTCGAAGACTAAAAAACAAAGGCCAACTACTGGTTAATCTATTAGCGTTACAAATAATTCGCATAATGTGTTTTTGGGCAATGTTCAGTGTTTCAATTGTAGTATTATAAGTTCCACCCCAACTAGCAATACCGTATTGTAACTTAGAGTCAACAAGTCCATAATAGAACAATAATAAAAATTTTTTTGAGCAATGTGGTTTAAGGAGATACATTTGGCGGGTCACAGATAATATATATTTTTTCAACTCATCAACATGTGCTTTCCAATTAAGGTTTTTGTCTATTAAAACGCCTAAATATTTATAACTTTCAACACCTTTTATTTTGAAACAATTTGAACTACACACTGAATCCTCATTAAAGTTTTTCTTGTCACACTTATGAGCAGATAAGGACAATTTTTTACAAGAACTGGCATGAAAGGAAACATCACAATCAACTGGACAAACACATTTTAAACTGCAAATCATCATTTTTGTTTTTTCGCTGATGAGCGACTCATTAGATAATGATCTCCAATTTAAAAGACATTTTACTTACGTAACTAAAAAGATCTCCAAAAAATCGGTTTCCTAAGACGAATACGTAAAAACATCCCTACAATGTGTGCAATTAATATCTATAACACAATAATAAAACCACATTTTGAATTTTGATCGACAATTCTTTTTATGGGAAAAACCGAGACCATAGGTCGACTCCAATTACTACAAAATAAGGCCATGCGAGTGATTCTTAAATGCAGCATACGAACAATGGATGAACATTAACCAACGAATACAATTTAATGCAATAATATTCATATTCAAGATGAGATACAATTTATTGCCTAGCTACCTATCAGCGAACCTGCAGTTTATACAAGATGTCCAGCCTTATAATTTGAGATCCAATTCAAATTTACGCTTACACCTTTATAGAGACGAAAGAACAAAAAATATGATGTACAAAGGATTAAAACTATTTAATGAAAAATGAAAAAGTTTTTTAGAATCTTTAAAAAATTATTGATAATTCATTTAAGATCTAATATTTAGTAATTTAAAATTGTTTTAGTGAAAACTAATATTTATACATAATACACTAAATAAATTAAATGAATGAGTAAATAATTTATTGATAAATTTAAATGTGTTATTGTTAAATGGATAACAAATATTTAATGAACTTCCCAATGAAATAAAATTTGTAAATATTTCTTTTGTCTATATAAATTAATCAGATTAAATCGCATGCTTCGAATTTATAATTTATTAAATGTAATCAAATAGTTATATATATACTAAATAAATATACACATATACATACATACACAAATGTTCCACCAAGTTTTGATTCGACCAGAGGACAGGAGCTCACGAAGGTTCCTCTGGCGTGACGGATATGAGGATGTCGGCGTCAAATTATTGATGCGTGAGGTTTGGAGATATGATCTTCATTGGGATGAGCCATTGCCCAGTAACATAAGTGCCGCCTGGACCAAGTGGTGTCAGAGCTTGGACCAAGTTTCAGGGATTCAAATCCCGCGATACTACTTTATCGACGCTTCCAAGAAACATCTACAGCTTCATATCTTTGTCGACGCAAGCGAGGAAGCATTTGCCGCCGTACCGTAATGGAGGTATAAGAGCCTGAATGAAGAAGCCGCCGCCGCATTTGTCTGTGCCAAGACCAAGTGCGCACCGTTAAAGCCGATGACCATCCAACGACTCGAGCTTCAAGCTGCCGTTCTTGGAACTCGTCTGATGCAAACAATCATCGAGGAACACACCACCCTAAATGTTAGCCGATGTTTTTTGTGGACCGACTCCAAGACAGTCATCAAGCGGATTGACTCGCACAACCGCCGCTACAAGCCCTTTGTAGCCCACAGGGTAGCTGAAATTCTCGCCGCTACCAAAGTGTCCAATTGGAGATGGATACCTTGTGAGGACAACGTCGCTGATGAAGCCACTCGATCGAATTGCCAGATCAATTTTAGTCCTTCATCAAGATGGTTGACCGGACCAAGTTTTCTGAGACTAAAAGAAGGCTCGAGGCCTGCTGACTTCGCCAACGTCAGCAACCGTGAAGATAATGAGGACGAGGAACTTCCCTCAAAGTTAGCCTTACTTGCCGTGAGAAACGTTTTCGTTAATTTTTCCAAATTTTCGTCTTTCTTAAAGATTAAAAGAACGATCGCATAAGTCATACGATTCGTTCGCCGACTACGTCACATAATGCCAGCCAATAGTTTGACAGTAGAAGAGCTCCATGCCGCTGAGCTCGTGCTATGTCGCCAAGCACAAGAGATCAACCGAGCCAAGGACGGTCAATGCCTGACTACCGTACGTTGATGGGGAAGGCGTCTTACGTGTCAATGGTCGAATCGATGCAGCCAGCTGGCTTCCACACGACACAAAACGGCCTATAATCTTGCCGCCCGAACATCTACTCACAGAACTTGTAGTGGCACATTACCATTCTGAGATGAAGCACCAGAATATCGAGGCCACTATCTGCGAAATCCGTCGTCTTTATTGGATTCCACGTCTTCGACAAGTCTTTCGCAAGGTTATTGCCAGATGTTACCTGTGCAAGCCCGTCGCAACGTTGATGGGGCCTCTGCCAGAGGACCGTTTAACGCCATTTGTGAGCTATACCGGCCTGGACTATTTTGGCCCTCTTACAGGAACCATTGGACGTCGTACTGAAAAAAGATGGGTTGCATTGTTTTCGTGCCTAGGAGTCCGAGCCATACACCTAGAAGTTGCCTGTGACTTGTCAACGGACTCATGTATCTTGGCCATCCGCAACTTCATAAACCGTCGAGGAGTACCCGTGCGAATCCGTAGCGATAACGGCAAGAATTTCGTGGGAGCAGACCAGCAGGCGAAACGCTTTAGTGAGGTGTTCGATTGTGGCCGTGTCCAAGATGAGCTGTCAGCCAAGGGTGTCGAATGGATATTCAACTGTCCCAACAACCCGTCTGAAAAAGGTATCTGGGAACGCATGGTCAAGTGCGTAAAAAGGGTATTACGACACACACTGAAGGAAGTCTCACCTCGAGAGTATACGCTGCAATGCCTGATGATCGTAATGTCGTAAACTCGCGATCATTGACGCATTTGCCAATTTCCGTAGACCAAGAGGAGCCGCTTACGCCGAATCATTTCCTGCACCGCCAACACTGCACAGACGCCATGTGCAAGTGAGCCATTCAAGAAGTTGTGTGTGCTGGATCTCGGAATACTTGCCGACTTTGACACGCAGAGCCAAGTGGTGCCGAGGAAGAGTAGAGCGAGTTCATCAGGGTGCAGATGGAGTTGTACGACGAGCCGATGTTCGCACGAAATCCGGGGTTCATCGCCGTCCAGTTTCTAAATTAGCCGTTCTCACTATAGATAGTGAATCGGGCTGATTCACGGGGGTGTGGATGTGGAAGAACGCCTGGTAGTTAACGAAATTATATAAAGAACAGATCTTTTTTACAACGCCATCTAGCTGACAGCACAAAATAGTTATTTCGCCTGCCGCAGTTGGCAGCCCTCGCGTTCGTCCGCGTCAAACTTTGTATTAGCCAAAGATGACATTCATTTGAAGCGAGCCAATGCGAGAGGTGCTATCCGCGGTGAGTTATATATATATACGTCGATAAAATATATATTGTGTTGGTTTCTAGAAATAAAATATTCAAATCCAGTTTCGAGCCTCCGAGCTTCATAGGACACCTATTTTGCCAGATAGTATCCAACCGAAAACTGTGTTTTGTAGAGTTGGTAAATCGTCACCCAAGCGGATCTGCCCGATTGAAAGAAGTTGGTGGTTTGGTATTGGCCATGATAATATGTTATGTGTTGAGTACTTTTCGAGGTAAAACAAATGCTTCAAGGTGGGTATTGAAGCCAGTTGTTATTACCTGAAGTTTTACATTCACTCGTTGATGGACTACCCTTTTACACTCGCCAAAGCCTTCAATGCTCAGTAATGAGTTTCTTGTACTGAGTCGTAGTCTCTTCACTGGGCGTGTTATGATCAAATTAAATTGAGAGCTTGAATCAAGTATGGCTCTGCATTTCAAATTTTGTCCATTGGATGCTACCAATTCTACTATGGCAGTACTGAGGAGGACGTAATGCTGCCTTTCTGAGCTCTTGGATGCTGCTAATGTGTTGTAGTTATCTGATATTTCGTGTTGGTTGGATGTTTGTTGGTGTGCGGAATCTTGGTGTTGCTTTCAATATGTAGCATCATGTTGTGCTTTTGACCACTCTTTAAACAATTTCTTGAAACACAATTGTGTGTGCCATGACCAGTTCTCAGGCAATTTAGGCAGAGTTTATATTTTTGCACTAAATGTAAACTGGCTGCAATTGTTTGTGTTATCGAAGTGAAGCAAGGTGTACCGCAAGGATCAATATTTGGGGCACTTCTGTTTATAATTTATATCAATGACATGCCCGCAGTGATAAAACAATGCAATATTATGCTATATGCAGATGACACACTAATATATGCCCAAGGAAAGGATGCACAGGAATGTCATGAAAAATTAATGAGCGATATTGATCGACTTGTTGTATGGCTAAATATGAACAAGTTGAAGCTAAATGAACAAAAAACAAAGTTAATGGAGGTAAACCTAAATAGCACAGTGAGAGTAGAAATAAATGGTAAGAACATTGAAAAAGTAAACAAAATCAAATATCTAGGAATGATTATTGATCATGATTTGAAAATGCATGACCATGTGGACTATATTTGCAAAAAAATTGGAAAAAAGATAGGCTTTTTTAAAAGGATACGGAAAAAAATTGACGACATGACGGCAATCACAGTATACAATACGATTGTGAAACCGCATTTTGAGTTCTGCTCCACAATAATTTTTTCATGCTGCAATCAAAGTCATATGGAGAGGCTGCAGAAACTTCAGAATAAAGCGATGAGATGTATCCTGAGGTGCAACCGATTTACGCCAGTGAGATATATGTTGGATGCCCTGATGTGGCTTAGTATAAAACAAAGATTAGCACTGAATACTCTTACAACAGTTTTCAAAATAAAGCACGGAATTGCACCAGGATACTTAACAAAAGGAGTCAAACAAGTGGGGGAAACGCAACCATACATGCTACGAAATGACAATAATCTAAGACTACGTAAACAAAATTCCACAAGATCACAGAATACGATTATATATAAAGGTTTTCAGTTATTTAATACGCTGTCAAATGATGTTAAGAAAGAAAAGAATTTTAAATTATATAAAAGAGAATGTATAAAATTTGTAAAAAGAAATATTTAAATAGCAATAATAAAAATATGTGAATTTAATATTATTAATGTTATAATGTAAAGTATTAAAAATACTAATAAAGAATTTACTTACTTACTTACTAACTTACTTTGTATAAATTGGTTGCAGGCAAATATCGGGTGCATTCCCTTTCCACAAGCCCTGCAATTTTCCTTGCTATTGTCACTTGAGGGTATCGAAGCACAAGCTCGAGGCGATATATCCTTTTTCTTTCGTCCGATTGCTTCTAATGATTGGAATTAGTTCTCAAGAAATGATAGAAACTCTTTAATGGACTGCAATTCCTTCGGCTTCTTGAGCGATTGTTCATATTAAACCCTTGTGTTTTGATCAAGTTTATAAACTAGTAAATGTAGAAGAAGGGGATCCCACGTCACAGTATCAACGCCAATGTTGTTAAATGCCAACATGTTTCTTGAGTGGTGTCATGGAGACCTTTAATAGCCAATGCTGATGGTTGAAACTGCGTTTGGTTTGGTTGTCCAGTTATTTTTTGCAGAAGGGTTGACGTGAGGACCCTTATGTTGCTGTAGCGATCTTTGAGGACATTCCATGCCGTTTGATAGTTGTCCTCCGTAAATGATAGATGGCGGATGAGGTGGTTTGCTTCTCCGCTAAGATGTGTTTTTAGATACCACATCTTTTGTATACTTGGTATTGGCTGCTTGTCCACCATTTGGGAAAAGAGATCCAAAAATTGTCTCCATTGTAGGTTATCGCCATCAAATTTTGGGATAGTGACCTTTCGTAAGTTGAGACGATTCTGGGTGATGATGCCATTTGATGAGGCATCATCGATTATCCTATTGCTCTGTGGTTTTAATCTTATTGATAATGCAATGAGGTTTTCCTGTGCCATTTCCTCTATTGCAATGAACTCTTCTTGATTGTACCCAACTGTTGTTGGGTTGTCGCTCAATTCCCAAATTGTATAGTTTAGGGCTTCTATTTGTTGCCACAATTGTTCGATAGTTTGGTATTTTATTTCGTAGTACTGTAGAGGTTCATCTTCCCTCAGAAACAAGCTTTCCATCAATCTGCGCAGCGAACCCATGATTGCCCTTTGTCTTCTTATAGCACCAACGATTCTTGATGGATTTTCTTCAATGCTCGCATTGCTGATTTAATTGGGTTGGATGCGGTTGAATTTGCCCCCGTTGTTCTGATTGAATTTATTCCATCCGTGAAACGACGTCGGTACTCATCGACTAATGCTGATATTTGGTCGTAGTATTTCTTAACGAAGTAATCGTGGGCGACCGGAGCATTGGACAATGATTGTATTTTTGCATCCGTTTCTTCAAATGCACACCAATGCTCTTGTAGACATTGTAGTCGCTCTTCGAAATAAGTCTTTGATCCTTTTCTGTCTGCGGAATCCTTCTTGAAATTGGTTAAGATTCAATTAGATCATCGAATGAGGTCATCATTGTCTTGTTCCCTTGATTCGACGAGAATCTAGATGCTTATACGATCCTTGTTCTGGATCACGTCGGGGTCACCAAAATGTTCAGGAGCGTTTTCCTGAAGTAGAACACCAAGCACATAAACTTGGTGGATTAGAGTTGATGATTTGAACCAAGTTTTTTAACTTGTTCACGTATAGGTTGCTGAAAAGGAGAAGTGAATTAAAACCAATTGTAGTGTGATTCAATGCAAGATCACTGAATAAAGACATCGCATAACATTGTATCGCCCCACATATTTGAAAGTGTCAAATGGCATTCGATCAGTATGGGCAGTGATTCATGCTATGTTTTCGTCACTGGAGTTCAAGTGGTCATCATTGTTTACATTTGCATTCATTGAACTTGGGACAAAGCGAAAAGAAATATTGTACTCAGAATAAAGCAAACGGGTCAGGTTGCTTATACATACTGACCTAATTTTGGATTAGAATAAAGGGGATCATAGGGTTAAAATTTGTATAAATAGAAATGTTTTGGAAGAATAAAGACAGTCTTGAAACTCAACTTGACTCAATTATTATTGTGGCAGTAATTTGCCTTACGTACAGCGAGCTGGGCTTTGTACAGCACGGAAGAGCGTGCTACGCTTTATATAGCTTAGGGGGTAGGCTACGGAGAAGACATTAGTTCTTCTAGTGAGAATAAATCACTCGGCGATCCTAAAACATTACACAATGTAGTATGGATATTGACTCACATTAATATTTATTATCGTCTTCCTTTTATACTTAAAAATAGCTTATTCTACAATTTACATTAATGGCTTAAAAACAAAACTGCCGGCAGTGCACCGTCAGCAGAAGGTCATTGGCTTGAACGAAACCGCCACAATGCATACGCATTATTAACTTCCCATCAGGAAGTTCTTGTAATCGGTCCGATTTTCGAAATTCAAAATTTTTACATTTCTCCACGTTTGGCGGTCCCAGTAGTCGGATTCCATCATTTTTAGAAAGATGTCCGTGTGTGTGTGTGTACGTACGTACGTACGTACGTACGTACGTTTGTGCGGATTCTTTCGTACAGCCTAACTCGAGAACAAATCAAGCTATCGAAGCCAAATTGGTTTCATTCGAAGCGTGTGTGCACAAAGATCACCTGAAAAGCTTTTGGTTAAGTTCCACAAAGTGGTTTGAATTTTATGACGAAAAAACTGTCAAAAAAGGGACAATTTCATTTCTGCAATTAAAATCAATATAGTTTTCCAATAAAAACAGTTCAAAATTAATTAAATTTATAGTTTACATCTATCTTATCAGATAAAAAAATATGCATAAAAATATACACTGCCGTTCATAAGTTTCCGGACAAATTCATATAATTTTTTTTTTGTTCAATTTTAATGCCAAAAGTTTCATCAATATTAGGTTTTTTTTAGTCAATTGACTAAGCTTAGTAAGTTACTACCAAAAAGACTAAAACAGTATTTAGTTGAGGCCATTTCTTACATTGATGTAACCCTTTCTCTATTTCCTGATCCAAATTTCCACGGAAGTAAAAAAAAAGGAAAAATAGTTTCAGAAATGTGAATCCTGTAAGTCTTTCCTATTTTACATGACTGAGAATGACGTCTTCAACACTAACACATGAAAATATCCTTAGAAAATTATGGAGCCACCAGATTTTTCAAAAACTGCTCGGCTGTAGCTTGATGCTTTTTATCGCAATAATATATTAGCAAAAAGAAGCTTATGTTGCAACTTACATGAGGCAATTGAATTGAGCTAAATGATAAGGTTAAAACACATGGCTAAAACTGCATGACTCATATATTGCAAGGAAGATCATAACAACCGATTTAGTTTGTTTTCGCCTGTTGTGGTTTCTTATCATGAACCCAATCCTTGAGGTCTCTCCAGAAAATGGCACATGGATAAAAAATCTGTCGAAATCGGCGTGGAAAATCCTATCAAAATCTGCAAAGAAAACTGGACTGAATGTGATCCTTTTAAAGCCATATATTAATCAGAAGAAAAATATCCTATGCTGAGCAGTTCCCAACTCGGATGGAAGAGGCGGTCGAAATCTCGGGACTGAAACTATGCACTTTTGAACTTAATCGACATAAAGATAATCACGCTTTGATAGTCCGAGCACAACAAGTGCATCGTACAAGGTCGTGGAAATATTTTCAAAAATGCATTGAACAAGGAGTTGACATAAGCGATCTTTCACAATGTTTATATCGAAACAACGAATTAAATTCCGCAATCAAAATCCAAATTCTGGTCACAAATTTAACTTTTTCTCATTTCAAAACAACTTTATTAACTTTTTTTTACTAAAATAGTAATAATTTGTAAGTGACGTTTCAGTGTTAGCTCAGATCAATTTTAACTTACTTATGGATGTCTATCCCTAACAAGTTTAAACACTTTATTGGTGAAGTTGAAAAACAACTTCAACAACAAATTCAAATTCCAATGTAAAAGTTGTCGTAATATAACTACAAATTTGACACATCTTATCTTAACGTAGAGTTCTTTGCTCTTAAAGCAATGCCTGTATGACACTATGTGGCTACAGGAGACTTGCTAAGAATCTGTGTCGTTGGTCTTATATTTTTTCTAACTTGATTCGTTATAAGTTGGTTATTTTGGTCACACACAAAACAATTTCAGTAACAATCTGATTTTACAATTTGCATTCTTTTGGCAAACAAAACTCCCGCACAAAGCAAAAGCACTTTGGTCACTAGGAAAATAAGCATTGAATGGAACTCAGAAACTATCCTCTCTTGTTTTCTATTGACCAGAACAATAAATGCAATCGGCCGTAAGTTGGAACAAACGGATTGTAAAACAGCTAAATGCGAGAAATATGCTGTAATTGCCATGCGTGACAAATTTTCAAGTGTTCTCATTGGTAGTTTTAATTTCGTGCACAATATTCTCAAGTATGAGAAAAGCGCGATCGACGATGTTGACATATAAAGAAACAGGAAAGAGGTTCGAAAAAACAATTATCTCAGGGTTACAGACCCCAAACCAAAGCCTACAAAGTTCAAAGTGGAAAAATCATAGTCGAATTGCAGTCGATGCTGAGGACTGTATTAGACGACGCAGACCAATAGCGTCTACCCGACCTAGACGAAATAGATAGCAATAACATATAAGCTAAAATCTAATAAAGCAACTTTAGCTGTCGAACTTTTCAATGCGACAGCAATAAAGCACGAAAGACGAAAATGGAATCTCAGTATTGTTTGTCCGCTCTTAAAGAAAGGAGACTATCTTAACTGTGCCAATTGTAGAGTCCACCATAGTCTAAATATAAATATATCGGCAGATGGTTTCTGTTTCGTCCACAGAGACGAGATGTATGAAGCCATGTCTAGGTTTGGCATCCCATCCAAGCTCGTCCTTTTGTACAATAGGGCAAAAAGAAATATATGCTGTCATCAAGAAAGGACACTTAAATGCGACGTCTGGTTCAGAACGTTAACATAGACAGCTATAACTTTGTGGTAGTTAGGGACTTTGCTTAGGCTTCGCTGCAAACACAGATAAGAACACCAGCGTTGAGGTCAAACCGAGAATACCCGTGGCTAAGAAAGCAATTATGCAAAGCAGATGAAGGCGACTTATGTAGTTTCGAGAGAAAAGTGTGAAAAATTAATATCAAAATCGTAAGTTTTTTTAAATGATTCAAAGCTGAATAAAATATTTATTTTATTTAATTTTTTCTATTGCAATGCATTTTTTTGTTATAATGTTTTCATAACCCAAATGGAATTTGATGGTGGCGGCAAATAAAACAGCACCTATATTTTTTTTATCTTGAGATGGGAAGTTCATGGTATGGGCAGACCTACTCGCACCCAAACCAATTTTTTAAGATTTAATTGTACTACATGCAGCGTCAGCGTGAAGGCTGGTGTTGACCTCATGCAGTGTAGTTCACTTGCAATTTGTGTATGCGCTGCGTCATAAGTGATTCAACTGAACAAGTAGGTCAAGTTCCGTTATTCGTTGTAAACAAGTTGCAGAGCCTATTGTTTATTTTGCGAAATTCTGCAATGCTTGGATTGATTCAAAGACCAACTAGAAATCCCAGTTGCTTTGAGGAAGTAACTCCTTCGTACTCGCTGGAAGAATTTCGTGTCCACTTCAGGATAAGTCGGGCTTGCTTTTCGGTTAGTACGAAAGTACTGTCTCGTTCCTAGTTCAAGATTTTTAATTAATTTTTGAATAATACATTACCACTTTCATATTTCATAAACTTCAATCGATTAATAAACGATTTCAAATTTAACAGCTGACTTTCGACGTTTTATCAATCAACTGCAAAAAATATTTTTAACTGCAAATCCAGTCCACTTTCTCACTATATGCCAATTAGCTTTGCCATCAAATTCACGGGCTCTCGACCAATTAAGGCCGATTGACTAGCTATTACCTAGAATTCTGAACGCGGCCAAAGGAGCAGTTTGTGTGAGGTTTACTTAACACTTTTTATAGCCTTTACTTTACTTTACTTACTTTAAGGGATTTGTTCGTTATTTTGACAGTTATCTTTTATTTTTTTAATCGCTGTTTGCAGTTGAAGAACTTGTTGCTGAAATTGCTTTTGATGGTCAGTCGTTCACAGACCTTTGTGGGATAAAGACGTGTTGGACTTTTAATAGTGAAAACCAGTGCCAGTTTAGTTCAAATAGTTTATTCGCCACTGACTTTTTAATTAACCAGCCGGTGCAGTGGTTGCGTTGCGGGCTTCTAGAACGAGAGTCCGTGGTTCGAGTCACAGCGGGGAAACATACAAAAAAAAATTGGTTTGGGTGCGAGTAGGCCTGCCCATACCATGAACTTCCCATCTCAAGTTACAAAAGAAATATGTGCTATTTTATTCGCCGCCACCATGAAGTTCAATTCGGGTTATGAAAACATTGCGAAAAGATCAGATACATACATTTTTAGCTGCCTTTGAGGAATACCATATACTCGTATATGTTTTCGTATTTTTTGATCATTTAAAATACAAATTGCGTATTTAACATTGATAGATTAACATATTTCAATTTGGAAATACTTTTTTTCTGACTGAGTTTCATTTCTACTAAAAGAAAATTAGA
This sequence comes from Orthonevra nobilis, assembly GCA_963555765.1. Taxonomy (NCBI): domain Eukaryota; kingdom Metazoa; phylum Arthropoda; class Insecta; order Diptera; family Syrphidae; genus Orthonevra; species Orthonevra nobilis. The sequence continues at coordinate 79,537,844 of OY743224.1, read as the reverse complement.
TTTTTAGTTTTACTGCAGAAATAACTTAATATAATTTGAAATAACTTTTACCGTTTTTTTTTTGTTTTTTTATATGATAGCTGGTTGGACTTTTTTTATCATTAATCGTTTAATTACTTACTTGAGGTGGCGTTACAGTCCGCGTGGCATTGAAATTTTATCCTTCTGGCTAAGTCGATGTCGCTGTACAACTCCTAGCATACAGTTCGCTGTTGAATCTTCTCCTCCTCACAGTCAATGCAGATGGGACAAAAGATCACACTTTTCTCTCGTAACAACCTAAGGGGCCTTCATCCGCTTTTGAAATATGTACATGTACCATATAGTAGGGCGGGGATGAGATGGGTCTTATAGAGCGATGCTTTAGTTCTTCGAAAGTAGGCTCAAAGTTATAGCTGTCTATGGTAACGTTCTGACCCAGACGTCGGATTTAGTTTTTCTTGATGGCAGCATATGCATCTTTTTGCCCGCTTTTGTTGAAGAACCTTTTGCACTATTGTCCAAAGTGTGATGTTGAAGAAATCGCAAGACAGTGCATCACCTTGTCTAAAACGTTGTTTGACATCAAGTGGGTCGGTGACGTCTTTGCCGACATTAATTTGTGCAGGATGGCGGTGACCTAAATCGCCATCCTGCACAAAAGTACGAGCTTGGCAGGGATGCCAAATCTAGACATGACTTCATAAATCTCGTCTCTGTGGACGAAACAGACACCAAAACCAACCTTGAAATTGATGAAAACGTGGTGCGTACTGACTTGGCGCTCCTGGGTTTTTTTCCAAGATCTGCCATTATGTTAATATTTGGTTTATGGTGAACTTTTCATTTCGAAAACCGCATTAATACGGACCTATCAGGATGTTGACGAACTGCTTCAGACGTTCACATCATACGGCGGAAAAGATGTTAAAGCTAATTTTGAGGAGATTGATACCTCTATAATTGGCTTCCTTCCTTCAGGATTGGGCAATCAATACTGAGATTCCATTCATCTCGCATGCTTTCTTCTGACCATGTATTGCAGATGAGTTGGTGCATACTCCCAACTAAGTCATCGCCATCGCTTTTAGAAGTTCTATTTTGCTATCTGTACTTCGTCTAGGTCAGGTAGATGGCATTGTTGGTTCTACCATGTCCTCAGTATTGACTGCAATTCTACTATGATATTTCCATTTCGAATTTTGCAGGCTTCGGTTTGGGGTGTGTAACCTTGAGATAATTGTTTTTGCTGGCTGGCTGTCCAAGGCTTGCATTAAACGACTCAATAGAAGCATTTTCGAATGTTATATAGGACCAACGACCCAAAATCTTAGCCAGTCATCCCTCTAAGAGTATCCAACGCAACGTGAAGATAAGATATTTTAAATTTAGAGTTGCGAAAATCGATTTCATAACAACAATTTTAACATTGGAAGTTGAATTTGTATTTGCTTTTGGCAGTTGTTTATCAACTTCTTCAATAAAGTGTTATAAATCAGACAGTCAGAATTATCAAATATTATATAGCTTAGTTTCAAAAGTATTACATTTTGTAAGAACTCTGTTTATAGGGATTCATATTTTAAAAGTTTGAGGACCAACTGCTTATATCAACTTCATGTATTTTTGGAACTATTTTTAATCAATCAAATTTGTTTGATTGCTTTTCTTTGGAAGATATTAACTACTGCTCGGAATATTAAGGATTAACTTTATGTCCTTTTTGAAAGGGTTCAAAAGTACATAGTTTCAATCCAGAGATTTCCACCACCTCTTCCTTCCGAGCTGGTAACTACTCAGCAAATGATCTTCTTCTGTCTGGTAAATATATGGCTTTAAGAGGATCACATTCAGATCAGTTTTCTTTGCACATTTTTATAGGATTTTCCACGCCGATTCCGAGAGATTTTTTTATCTCTGTGTCATTTTCTGGAAAGACCTCTAGGATTGGGTTCATGATTTAAAACCACAACTGTGGAAAACAAACTAAATCGGATATTATGGTCTTCCTTGCAATATACGAGTAATGCAGTTATATCCATGTAATTTAACTTTCTCATTTAGGTTTCTCTCGATGCATTTGCTTTAAATTCAATTGCCTCATGTAATTTGCGCCATGAGCTTCTTTTTGCTAATATATTATAACGATAAAAAAGCGTCAAGCTACAGCCGAGCAGGTTTTGAACAAAAAAACTGGTGGCTCCATAATTTTCTAAGGATGTTTTCATGTGTCAGTGTTGCAGACGTCACTCTGAGTCTTGAAAAATGGGAAACACTTACAGGATTCACATTTCTGAAACAATTTTCAAAGAACTTCCGTGGAAATTTGGATCAGGAAATAGAGAAAGGGGCATATCAATGTATGAAATGGCCTCAACTAAAACTGTTTTAGTCTTTTTGATAGTCTCTACAGTTAGTAACTTACTTAGTTTAGTCAATTGGCCAAATAAACATAATATTGATGAAACTTTTGGCATTAAAATTGAACAAAAAAAAATTTTTATATGAATTTGTCCGGAAACTTATAAACGGCAGTGTATATATTTATGCGTATTTTTTTATCTGATAAGGTTGCTATAAACTATAAATTTAATTAATTTTGAACTTTTTTTATTGGAAAACTAAATTGATTTTAATTGAAGAAGTCAAATTGTCCCTTTTTTTGACAGTTTTTTCGTCATAAAATTCAAACCACCCTGTGAAATTCAACCAAAAGCTTTTCAGATGATCTCTATGCACACACGCTTCGAATGAAATCAATTTGGCTTCGATAGCTTGATTTGTTCTCGAGTTAGGCTGTACGAAATAATCCGCACAAACGTACGTACGTACACACACACACACACAGACATCTTTCTAAAAATCATGGAATCCGACTACTGGGACCGCCAAACGTAAAAATTTTGAATTTCGAAAATCGGACCGATTACAAGAACTTCCTGATGGGAAGTTAAAAATATTTTTTCTTTAAAATAAAAAAATATATATATAAATAAACGCAATTTGCAGAAGAATGAGTGGGCGACAACAGTCCCCACTCGAACCACGAGGAGTAACGGGGAGGGCATCGCCTGACCCAAAAACAAGTGCGTCGACCTTAAAGAAGGAGAGCGGTAAGAGGAGGAGGAGGTTTCCAAAACCGACTCCAAACCTCGTGAAGTGCCCGTCCCTATCGGCTTCGGTAGAAAAGCTGCCGACTGAAGCAGGGGAACGGGCGCCAACAGCAACGATAACGGCAGCAACAAACGCAGCAGCAGCTATCACAGCAGCTACAACAGCAACAACATCAGGCGATCGTGACGATTACCCATATGTCTCCGACGGCGGGAGGGCCGCTACACCGGAGACAGTAATTCGTTTCTGTCTTTGGCGGCATCCGAAACGGACGACGAAGACGATGAAATTTGCCAGCTGGAGGCAATGGTGAAGGCCTTGAAGGCAAAGCAAGTGGCTCGGCTCCAAAAAGAGCGACAGGCTGCCACCGAAAGCGCGAATAAAAATGTACTGGAACAACAGTTGGCAAGCAACAGCCAAAATCTGATACAAGAAAAACAGCAAAAACATCCACAGCTGCCCAAGCAACTACAAGCAGCAAAGCTGCCAACCCAACAGCAAAAATCGGAGTTGCTAATCGGAGTTGCTAAAACAACACCAGCCGCAAACGAAATCGAGACCTAAGGTGCCACCTATCAACACCTACAAGATGGAGCTTTAGGACACCATCAAACTGTGTACGTCGGCCATTGGCAACTTTAATATTAAACGTTTTTTTTTTTTTTTTTTTTTTTTTAAATAGTGCACGTGCTCAAGGGATTGGTTGAACCCTTATAGTGCGTTTGCACAGCACGAGCAGAAGGAAAGTTAGAAGGGAGAGAAAGAAGGTAGCGGTGCACATTGGTCTTAAATTGCTGTAGGTTGCAGTGCCGAGGAAAAGTAGAGCGAGGTAACGCATTCCACATTCGCGATGTTCGACCTATAAAAGACTCTCTAAATTTCACAGTACGCCCGAAAATAGGCTTAAGGGTAAACTGATGAGCATTCAATGATGTGCGAGTGAATTGGTGGAGGGGCGGAATGCAATTAGCTATTTCTTCGGAGCATTGGTGGTAAAAGTAGCGGTAAAAGAGCGACAAGCAGGAAACATTTCTTCGATGTTCCAGCGAGTTTATTGATTTTGTTATAGTGCTGTCGTTTATAAGTTTTACCGCACGCTATCTAGCAGGTGCAAAGTGGTTTTAGGTGCACCTGCCCAGATGTGAGCGTTGTACTCCATTTTTGGCCGAATAAAAGCCTTATAAATTGTAGCTAAGTCAGAAGGGGTGAAGTATTTCTTGCACCGGCTTAGGAAACCTAAACATTTCGCTGCATTCTTGACGACATCGAATATGTGGTCATTCCAGCGTAAGTTAGAATTCACGCGCATACCGAGCATTGAAAGTTTTTCGGTTTCGTCGACGCAAGTGCCATTCATGGACAATGGCTGGGTATAAGGGTTTCGCTTTGATGACATAAGACAGCATTGTGTTTTGGAAGCATTAAATTCTGCTCGGTTGGCTAGACCCCATTTGATTATGCTGTCAATATCAGAATTTAATGTGTTAAACATACGTTGTCGTTCGATGTCCACGTCCGAAGAGCAGGGGCGTGAATCATTAAACGCATATGAGAAACTGAGGGTACTGTCATCTGCGAAGGAATATATTGGATTAGATGTGATAGACAAGAGATCGTTTATGAAAATTAAAAAGAGAGTCGGAGACAAAACTGAGCCTTGGGGAACACCAGCATTTATATGGTGAATTTCAGATTTGAAACCGTCCAATACAACTTGTATTGTACGATTCGAAAGGTAGTTTCTAATCCATCGAAGAAGAGACTCACCGATCCCATATGCACGCACTTTCGACAAAAGAGCCGGATGCCAGACTCTGTCAAATGCCTTTGAAATATCGAGTGCAACTATCTTTGTTTCACCGAAGTTATGTATAGATCGGTTCCACTTTTCAGTGAGACAAGTCATCAAATCACCAGTGGACCTGTTGCTACGAAAACCGTACTGCCGGTCATTAAGAAGTTTTCGTGATTCAAGATATTTCATAAGCTGACGATTAATCAGCGTTTCCATGACCTTAGAAAGAAGGGATGTAAGTGCTATGGGTCTGTAATTGGAGGGAGAATAAGAATCGCCTTTTTTAGGGACAGGCTGGACAAATGCAGTTTTCCATCTGCTCGGAAAGAGACCTGAGGAGTAGGAAAGATGAAAAAGCTTACGCAGTGGTTTTGCCAGCGTGGAAGAACACCTCTTCAGAACTATAGGGGAAATACCATCTGGATCAGCGGATTTGTGTATGTCTAAATCTTTCAGTACACTTGAGTTATAAGTAATTGAAAGAAACAATCGCGATTAAATTTTCTTTAATTTATTTATTTTATTAATATACTTAAAAAGAACAAAAAGGTGTTGTAGCGTTGAAGTTTACTTTAGAACTGTTTTTAAATTCTATTATATTGACGGAAGGGAGGCCAAGTTGTATTGCTGCATTGACACTTGTTGGAGTTCGGGTATTGACCAACGGATGTGAAGTAATAATAATTGACCCACTTCCAACAAGTAACAATATTGCAATAAAGCATTAATGCCTAATTGACACTTCACCGAAATCCGGGCATTGAACATCGACGTGAGTCGATCGTAAATGACCCAATTTCAAAAAAGCGACACAAGCAGATTATTGCTTAGCATATTGTAACTCCTCCCCTCCTTCTCTCAAGATTCTCCTGAATCGTTTCAAATGGCAATTCTACTGATTAATTTATGTTGACAATTTGTGTTCCCCTTTCGTCTGATGATAACTAAAATTATTATAACAAGGGTGATAATAATAAGAGATAAAGTTCCTGTAGATATTAGAACATGCTTTTTTATAAGGTACATTTCTTGGATTTCATTTATGTTACTTATTGCTTTTAGGGTAAAATTGCCAGATCGCAAATGTTGCGTTACATTAACTTCGGTTTTTTCTTCCAGCTTTATATCAAATTTAAATTCCGTTTCCTTATTAGTAATTATTTCATTTCCAATTTTGATACTACAATTATATATTTGTATAAGACAGTTAACACATCGTTCAAACTTTTTATTGTTACATTCGTTTTTAATTTCATATACATTATTTTTGACAACAACAAGATTATCTGTGATATAAACTAATTCAAAATTATAATTTTTTCTTAACATACAGGTTTTTCTTTGAATGCAATCATTTCTCAATATTAAATCTTTGAAATACACAACTTCATTTTTTAAAGTATAATTCTTGTTATTCAGTGTAACATATCTTATTAATTCTGTGTCCAATTCCAAAAGCTGCATATTTGGTAGTGGTATATCTATTTTTAAGTCTACTTTATCAAAAGTTTTTGGGATTTTGATAGCTAATACTAAGATTTCTTCTTCAACTCTAATGATACCTGTCTTCAAATTTTGTAGTTTGTCTATGTTCAAATTTTCTGATTGTAATTCTTCATAAGTTAACAGTCCTGGGTGTACTAGTCCTAACTTCATCATAGATACTTGGTCCAATATTAAGTCTATTTGGTCTTCTATCAATTTAATTCTTAGTCTGACTTCTATTTCTTCTAATTTGTTTATCAGTTGTTTTTCGGTTTTTCCAGCCCTTTGGAAAGGTCTGCAAATATTCTTCGGTCGTCGTCAAGTGTTTTCTTTATCCTGAGTATATTGTCCGTTATGTCTCTGTTTACAGTTAATGGTTTCGATTAGACTATGGTCATTCTTTTTTATAATTTCCAGATTTTGATCTATGAGTTCTCTGTCGTCGTTATCCATAGTCCCGAACAACCATTTATGGGCTGTTCCTATAACATTCATGAGTCCTCTTTTTGACCTGTTTTTTGTTAATGTTCTAATTTTCTCTGTCAATTTTAAAAAATGTAGATTGAGTGTATTTGATGAGTTATTTGGAATGTCTATTGCCAATTGGTTCACTAATTTCTGTATCTGATCTAAATTTATTATATGCAAAATAATGTCGAAATCCTTAACTATTTTTACTTCATTGATGGTTACCGTTGTCATTCCGGTCTGTGATTTCAGAGGTGATATCATCAGTTCTGCTCTCCCTATTGGAATTATTGTTGTCAGCAAAAGCATTCCCATCACCTGCAAATAATTTTTCTTTTTAATATTTGATGAGTGCACGTTTTCTAATTTCTTTTTTCTATAATATGGCTGCGCTTTGTTTCTGACATATCTGTAGTTCTTTACGTATCCTTCTTCTCGTCTTTCCATAAAATCTATTCTATTTCTATTTAATTTTTCGGTCCTCCTTTGTTTTTCCTGAATTATTCTATTTCTAACTTCTAATAAATTCCTATCGTTACCTTCATTCGGCTTCAGTTTTAGGACGCTATGGGTTCTCATGTTGTATATATTAAATGCTCTCAAAACGGTTTCCCATGTAGTATCACCTGGTCTTTTATTAAGCTGGAATCCTTCTAGAATTGTACTATGAAGGCGTTCTATATCTGCGTTCCCGGTGTGAGAGTTAGGTTTTGTGTAATGCAACTCTATTGCTAGCTCTCTGAGAAAATCCTGTAGCTCTACGGAGTTGAATTCATTGTCTAAAATTATAGTCTTGGGTTTTCCCACTTTTGTAAAATGTTCCGTAAAGCATTCTCTTTTATGTACATGGTTCTTGGATTGAAGTTTATATACAAAACCTTTTTTAGAAAGTTTATCTATTACTGTAAAGAAATATTGTTTCTCTATATGGTATATGTCTACGTGAATCGTTTCGTTTATTCTTTCGGGGGTTGGTATTATTTTAAATTTTTCCTTTATAGGTTTCCTATCATATTTACCCGTATTACATTTATCACAGTTGTTAATAATTTGAGTAATTGCAGTAACCAATTTCGGATAATATATTTTATTTTTTAAAGTATTATAAGTTTCTATTATTCCGGAATGTCCTGACTCCCTTATGTGGTAGAGTGATATTTGCCTTTGAACCTCTCTGAGTGTTTGGAATTCTTGTGCCCTTTTTGTAAATTTAACAAACTGTAATTTGGTGTTGGTTGCGAAGAGTTGGATGACTATATTTTGAATTCGAACGTAGTCCTCTTCTGTATCTGAAAATATTCCTACTCTTCCTGAATTGATATAAGCTTTTAAGTTATCTTTAGAGATATTTTCATGATGATTCATATCTAAATACAGAATACGTCTACCATGGAGCACTTCAAATTGTTTCTGTGGTTGTCTTGTTAAGATAATTTGGGTTTTGCATAGATTAACTATTCCATCTTTGATAGGTATGTGTGTTAATATGTTCTCGTTTTCTGGGTGAGCGGTTTCTGATAAAGCATTATTTTCATACATACGACTTAAAAAGTCGGCTACAATATTTTCTTTCCCTTTTAGGTATTCTATCTCAAAGTCAAACTCTTGCAGTTTAAGCAACCACCGCTGATTCCGTTGGCTAAATTCTTTACCTGAATATTTATTTTTCATATATTTAATTGGCATGTGGTCCGTTTTGAGTTTAAACTTCTTACCCCACAAGTATGGCCTAAAGTACCCCGTGGCCCAAACAATTGCTAAAAGCTCTTTATCAGTGGTGGAATAGTTTTGCTCGTGGTCATTCAATGTCCTAGAGGCATATGAAATAGGTTGCCCTTCTTGGGTCAATACTGCTCCTATAGCATGATTGCTTGCATCCGTGAACAGTGTAAACGATTTAGAGAAGTCTGGATATTTTAGGATTGGGTGTCGTATTATTTGTAATTTTAGTTTCTCGAATGAATCTATATATTCAGGATCGTTTGTGTTTATTCTTGTGTTTTGTTTCTTAAGGTATTCAATCATAGGATACGCGATTTCAGCGTATCCTTGAATGAACTTTCTATAATATCCTGTGACTCCTAAAAAGCCTTTCAGCTGTTTTTCAGTGCTGGGTATTTTATAATTTTGAATCACTTCGATTTTGTTTGGATTTGGTTTCATACCCTCTGACGTTAATATGTGTCCCAAAAATTCTGTGTTTTTCCGAAAGAATGAACATTTACTGGCTTGTATTTTTAAATTGTGCTCTTGAAGTCTTTTTAAATTTTTTTCCAGAGCTATCAAATGTTCTTCGATGGTAGTTGAAAAAATTAAAATATCGTCTAAATAGACAATACAAATTTAATTAATATATTCCATTAGGATTTCATTCATCAAACGCTGGAACGTAGCCGGGGCATTTTTAAGCCCAAACGGCATCCTAACATATTCATAAAGACCCATTGGCGTTACAAATGCTGTCTTATGTATGTCTTGAGGCCTCATCAATATTTGATGGTATCCCTTCGCAAGATCCAGCGTTGAAAAATACTGGGATCGTCCTAATTTTGTCAGAATTCCCTCAATGTTGGGTAGTGGAAATTTATCATCAACAGTGATCTCATTTAAGTTTTCTATAATCGACGCACATTCTGTATTAAACTTCACCATTGGCATTAGGCTTTTTGGCTACTATAACCACTGGTGAGGCATACCGACTTTTAGATTTCCTAATAATTCCCTGGGCCTCTAACTCGGAAACCTGTCTAACCATTTCATCCTCATGTTTATGTGGTAACCGATATAGCCTACAATGAAATCCTGTATTTCCCGGGATTAAATCTATTTGATGCATAATACTTCTAGTGTTGGTCAAGACATTTTCTTCTCGGTATTGCAATTTTGCATATTTTTCAAGAAGATTTGTTAACTTAAATTTTTCATCCGAGTTTAACTCTTCTGTAGCTACTATACCTTCATCTTCTAATTCGAAACACTCTCCTGCACCTATGCTGTTCTGAGACATAGGTAATATTGTGTCATTTTTTAAATGAATCTGTTTTTTCTCCAAATTTATGTTCTTCACTATATTTTGTAGAACATCCATTCCTAATAATAAACTATAGTCTTTGTCTGCTAAGCTCATACCATATGCTTTTATAAAAAAATTAGAATTGTAACCAAATTCCTGAGGTACTGGAACTTGGTAAATTGTATACTGTGTCTGGGTTCTGCCGTTGATGGTATTAAGTTGGATAATCACTTTGTCAAGTTCTTTATATGCTTCTTTTAAGTTATTAGTATTTAAAATTGTAATGGTACTACCTGTATCCCACAGTCAGTTATGTTTTTGGTTATTTGTGATAAAGGTTGTCAATAATTTTCTACCGAGGCACCGTTGAGAAAAACCGGAGTTTCAACGGAATGAATTTCTCCAACCGGATAACTGGGTTCCATCACGTTAACGTCCCTAGATTTCATGTTTGTTCTTAAATTTCTAAACTGTCCTGAAAGGTTAGATGTCGACTGATAATTTGGTCCGTACCTATACTGTCTACTATCGGGCCTGGAATTCGGGCGATTATTTTGTTGTCTATTATTTCTAACGTCTAATGTGTTATTTTGGTGTCGATAATTTTGGTGTGTATTCTGTGGCGTTAAATATGAATGTTGGAAAAAATTTGTCTTTGGGCTAGAGTTAGTTTGCGGAACTTTTCCAAAATTGTGTGATCTTTGGTCTGTAAATCTATATTCGTTTGGTCGAAAGTTGCCTTGTTCATAACTAACATAATCGTACAATATCTTTTTAACCTCCTGCAAACTGTTTTTATTTCTTAATTCTTTAGCTAAATTACCAGTGCAAAAACTTTTGATTTTGACTATTATTGTATTATATTGTAATATTTTAAAAGATTCACTATCAGTTTCATATAAAGCAGCTGTGTTTATTTCCGTAATTAAATTTTCTACTTTATTAATTAGCATATCAATTGAACTTACTTTGAGGTAAAAAATCTTATTACTTAAGTCCACAATGTTTATATTGGGTCGAAAATGTAGTTTGAAAGCCTTCTTGATGTCTTTCCATGTTTCCAGTCCATTAGCAAGTACAAATTCCTGAGCTCTTCCTGTCAGTTTAGTGCGTCTTATAGCTGTCCATATCTCTTTCTTTTTCGCCTCGCTAGTTCCATTTAAATGGTTGTCCACTAAGTGTAGGAATCGAGTTAGTTTCGACTGATCTCCATCGAATTCACAAATGTAGTTGATCTCTCTCAATATGTTGGCTGTTCCACTAAACGATGCATGTTGGATTATGGATATAGCGTTGACTCTATCAACTAAGCCGTCTAGGGCAGCTGCCATTGATTGGATTTCACTCATTTCACCGAATGTCTTTTATTAGTTTTTGTTTTCTTTGACTATATTTTTTTTTTCTTTTCTTTTTTTTTCACAGATTGCACTTTAAATTCGACCGTTCGACTGCTCCAGTTATAAATAATTGAAAGAAACAATCGCGGTTAAATTTTCTTTAATTTATTTATTTTATTAATATACTTAAAAAGAACAAAAAGGTGTTGTAGCGTTGAAGTTTACTTTAGAACTGTTTTTAAATTCTATTATATTGACGGAAGGGAGGCCAAGTTGTATTGCTGCATTGACACTTGTTGGAATTCGGGTATTGACCAACGGATGTGAAGTAATAATAATTGACCCACTTCCAACAAGTAACAATATTGCAATAAAGCAATAATGCCTAATTGACACTTCACCGAAATCCGGGCATTGACCATCGACGTGAGTCGATCGTAAATGACCCAATTTCAAAAAAGCGACACAAGCAGATTATTGCTTAGCATATTGTAACTGTGTAACTGTAACTTTCGACTGTGTGAGTGCGAAAGTATATGTGTCCCATAGAATGTTCAACGCTCTCGAGCACAGGTGGTGGTAAAGTGCAATCTGGAAGTGTGGAACTGGCCGCGAATTGTGCGGCAAGCAGATTGGCTTTATCAAGATTGTTTACGACAGGAGTATCATTCGAAATGAGCGTCGGAATCGATGACGAAGTAGAGTTCTTAATATTTTTGACGAAGGACCAAAATTGTTTACTACCACTGGGACAACGTAGTATTTTTTGCCTTAATTTTTGTCCATGGGAGAACTTCGTACGTCGTAGAAGAGCATTACAGTCATTACGGACTCGTCGAAACTTTTTCCCGTTTTTCTCTGTAGGCTTTATAAGACCGAAAACTCAGCTCTCTCAACCTGACAGCCTCTTTGCAGCTCAAGTCGAACCATGAATTCTCTTTTGGCCTAATTGTCTTCACCTTGTTCGGGATGAAGTCATTCATGCCTTGGAGAATAATATTTGTGACCATATCAGCGGCGGCGTCCACGTCACTATCGAGGAAAAATAGTGACCAGTTAAAACTCCTAAAAAAGTTATTGAGGCCGCCCCAATCGGCTTTTTCATATTGCCAAAGAAGTCTTTTAGGAGTTTTTTCCTTAACTGGGTGGTTTGAAAAAGTGAAGTTGGCTGAAATGACACAATGGTCTGACGAACCTAGGGGCGCCAATACATCAAGGGAGTATTTGTCAGGGTGAGAGGTGAGGAACAAGTCCAAAGTGTTGGCTTTGTGACATGCAATGTCTGGGATTCTTGTTTGCTCATATCCTAGCTGGGTTAAATTGTTTAACTCAGCGAAGATTTCAACATACCTTCCTTCGGGTGTTGTCTGACCAGAATGTCGAAGCCAGTTAGAATTGTGTATATTGAAATCGCCCGCAACGACAATTTCAGTATGAGGATACAGGGATACAATTCTTAAAATGGAATTGGACAGTTCATCAAACTCGTTGAAAGTAGAGGAACTGTTCAGGTTTGAACTTCTATAAATGAAACAGTAATGAATTCTATAAATGAAACAATGAATTGGGGGGGGGGGGTGAGGAAGATATGGGATGAGGAGGGCTCGCGTGATGCTGTATTCGGTGTTTTTTTTTTTATGGCACTTTTTGATTGCTGCACTGCACTGCACTTTTCATTTTCTTTTTATTTTTGATTTTTTGTACGATTTATTTATTTTTTTTTTTTGATTTTTTTCTGGCACAATAAGAAAAACGAAGACGAAGAGAATGCGGCAGGGGAACTTAGACAATCACAAGCACTACACGAACACAATTTAACGCGACAGGGTTATTTCGCGTGCGCGAATTATGGTACCGATTGCCCGTTTGATTAAAAAAAAAAATTTTTTATTTGGGCAGAGTGCCGAACTCTGTGCTTTATTGAAAATAAACTCAGCTTTTGATTTTTATAACAAAGTATTTATACATTTCTGATTCTTTGTTCTTAACGGAAAGAGTATTACATTTCAAGAAAAGTATTTCTATTTTATTTTTGGCGGAAAGCGTATTACATTTCTTATGGTAAGCAAAATACAAAGGTGGAAATTTATTGTGAGAACATGATAAGGAATTTATTAAGAAAACAAAATGTGCAAGTCTATTTAATTTGAATTTGATATCAAGGTGCAATGACTTATGGAGCTGTGGGAATGTACTGCAATGACTTATGGAACTTTGGGAATGTACTGCAATGACTTATGGGAATTGTGGGAATGTAACTCCTCCCCCCTTGGAATGGAGTGACGGCCAAAGAAGCTGTATCGGAGAAGATTCTTTTGCAGGCGAACATTACATCGGATGTTAGTGCATTGTTTCGCTGGCTGCTGATGTTTTCTTCGTTGTCCATGTTGAATTTGCGCTTCTTGTAGGCCCTCGTTAAGTAGGCCAAAAGGATGATTGCTGATGTGACGGAGATGATTGGTATGAGTGTATATTCCAAAAGATTATTTTGTAGTGTTTTTTCTTGTAGGAACTGTATTGCCTGTTTATTCTCGAAGTGGTAGGTTTTGAGTTTTTGTATGTTTAATAGTTCTAGTGTGGTTGCGTTAATTTTACTGAATGAAGTTGGATATATATGAACATCTTCCCAAAACATTTCGGTTTTACTTTCGTAGATAATTTTGTTGATCTCTATGTTGCATTTTTGGAAGTGTATTATGAGTGTGCCTCTTACAACTTGATTTTCTGGTCCGCATGTTGATGTGACTGTAGTTTCTGGACTATTGATGAAAAGTATGTAGCTTGGTTCGGGTTCAATAATTTGATGGATTTCTTCTGCTTCTTTGAACTGACAATGTGCTGGTATGTTGCGTATCAAGTTAGCGATGCAGCTTGTCTGAAGATTATGTTCTTGGCTGGTTGGCTTTTTACAGAAGAATACACCTTCTATTTTTTGGCATTTTTTATCGAAATATTGAATCTCATGGTTGTTAAGGATACAAAAAGGTGGTGTAGTGAGTAATTTATTTTTAATTGGGAGAGGTAGGAGGTGGAATAGTGAATATGTTTCATTAGTTGTTACAGGTATTTGTATGTTGAAAATTATATTTGTGTGGTTGTAATATGCTTGCAGCTCTAATAACTCATATATATGTTCATCCGATTTGATTTCAACTGACTGTTGTTCAAAAACTTCGTAAATACCAGTTAATTCATCTGAACTTAAAATGTGTTTGGATATTATGTTTAATTTTGCTAATATTATTGCTTCCGCAATGTTGGCCAAATGATTGTTGAGAAGTTCTATATTGAAATTGATTTGGTTCAAGTACTGAATGTATCTGATTGAATTTTCTTCTGATCTAATCTTTTTACCTATTTGATTTTGGGATCGAATTAGGTATGTTTCTATTAACTTCTGTTGTGTATTTATGTGATTTGTAATATTTTGAAATCTTCCTATCATTTGATTATTAAGTCTATCTTGATTATACTCTTCCTGTTCAATGTTTTCTTGTTTCTTCAATACTCGTTCTATTATCTTGTTTATTTCTAGTGCATCGTCGGCGTCCATATTACCCGTTATACTTTTAACGATTGTACCTAGCCCATTTATGAGTCCTCTTTTATTTCTGGTATTCGGCATTAAAGTCTGTAGTTTTGTCTTTAGTTCCTTGTGTTTCATTTTAATTACGTTAAATGTATCGTTAAAACCGTCAATGCTCTCAAATATTGCAAGTGAATTGTCTATTTTGTCTATGTTTTCTGCATATTTTTCCAGTTGAATAATATGTATTAGGTTCCTATATGTTCGTATCGTTCTTGCTGTCCCTAGTTTTATTGTCAAAAGTCCGTTACTGTTGGTCAGATCCTGTATTTCCATTTTCTGTCCGTACGTTGTCATTATCAGAGATATTATAAGCCTGAAATTTACGTTTCCTTTTAATTTTTGATTTGTGTAATTTTTGGTTGTTAGTTGTAAGGACAGTAACTCTTCTGTTATTTTTTATTCTATGTTTACTGAATCGAGGGGTAAGTTTATTTCTTCGATTTTCCTTTCTAAAGATAAAGCTTCCAGTTCTTATACTTTTAGGTTTTTCCCTGTTTTGGTTTAATTTGTTAATGTTGTTTTCTACCTGTTTACCTACTTGTTCTTGGATGGATGAATATAACTGTGATTGGAACTCTTTCAGTTTATTGAGATACTCATGGACATTACTAGATTCCACATCTTTGAATTTGTATGTTCGTCCATAGAAGAGTTCATATGGTGTTAGCTTTGTGGCGGAATGTATTGAGTTATTGTACGTAATCAGTGCTTCGTTTAGTATGTCTTCGTGATCTCTATCTCTTCGTTTTTGGTAAATGATCCTGTATGTTTCCGTTAATGTCGAGTGCAATCTTTCTATAGGAGAATTGCTACTGGATTGTTGAAGTGAAGTAATATGTTGGGTAATATTGTATTGTTTAGTGAAGTCTTTAAAGATAGTTGCAGTAAACTCTGCGCCTTGATCTGTAATGAGTTTTGCTGGGATGCCGTGAAGGCTCGTAAAGTGCATTAGTGACTTAATTATAGTTAAACTATTTCTGGCTACGACCGTGTAGGCTGCAGCAAATCGGGAAAATTTGTCGATAATAGTTAATATTTGTTTATTATTTATACAATAAATGTCTATATGAACTACGTCTAATGGTTTTTTGGGATTTTCTGGTATCTGAAATTCTATTTTTTGGGGGTTTCTGTCGTATTTTAAGGTTTGGCATGTGTCACAATTGTTGATAACGCTTGTTATTTTATTTTTCATATAGGGGAAAAAGTATTTACGTTTTAAATGTAGTAAGGTTTCATTAATACCTCTGTGGTTATTTTTCGAATGATAGTCGTTAATTATTTTGTCTTGGTTATCGTTCTCTAGTACGTCTTCTAAGATTTCTGTGCATCGTAGGATTTTGAATGTTTTGCATCTCGAGAAAAATTTTGAGTAAACCGTTTGTACTATTCTAAATAAATTGTCGTCGTTCGTAAAGATGGCTGTGACTCTGTTGGGTGGTAGGTACTGTTTGAATATGCTGGTTACATTTTCTTCTGAAAATTCCGGTAGTCGAATAGTACGGCGTTGTTTGTTCTTGAAAAGGTTTATTAGTGAGATAGGTGGTCGAACATTGGATTTTTCCAGAATTAATTGCGGGTTGAACTCGTTTAGAGGTCGTTCCGAAATCGGAATTCCATCATCCATGTTCTCTTCTGCAGAGTGAATTGTCGTTCCACCTGTACCTTGTACTGATTGATTACCTATTTCATTCAAGTTTATTTCCTGTTTTCGAATCCTGCTCAGCGCATCGGCATTGGTGTTTAACTTGCCTTTTTTATAAACTACCTCGTAATCGAACTCCTCCAATTTCAAACGCCATCTAACGAGTTTGGTATTGGGGTCCTTCAGATTCATGAGCCATGTAAGCGGCTTATGATCCGTGATTATTTTGAATTTATTCCCGTAGAGGTACGGACGGAAATATTTCGTAGCCCAGACTATTGCTAACAGTTCCTTTTCGATCGTTGAGTAATTTACTTCGGAATCTGTAAGAGTGCGACTCGCGTAGCAGACTGGTTTGTCGCTCCCAATTGTGCCTTGGGAAAGAATGGCGCCTATGGCAAAATTACTTGCGTCTGTCGTTAAATTAAAAGGTTTACTAAAATTTGGGTATTGCAAAATCGGATCATTAATCAGGAGGAGGAGTTTTTATATAGAGATCGTTAAGAACTATTTTCTTGCCCTTTTTTAAACATTCAGTCAGAGGTTTTGTCAACTTTGCGAAATCCTTTATGAATTTCCTATAATATCCTAGTAAACCTAGGAATGATTTTATTTCTTTAGGCGTTTTAGGAATGGGAAATTCGCGAATAGCTCTGATTTTGTCAGGGTTCGGTTTGACTCCCTCGGTGGTGACAATATGTCCCAGAAAAGCAATTTCCTTGTGCAGAAATTCCGATTTGTCAAGTTGTACTTTCAAATTAGCTTCCCTTAGTTTTTGGAAGACTTTCTGAATGTTTTCTATATGTTCTTGCAACGATGTCGAAAAAATGATGATGTCATCAAGATACTAAACAGATTTTACCTAGCAGCTCCTTAAGAACGTTATCCATCACTCTTTGGAACGTGGATGGAGCATTCTTAAGCCCGAAAGGCATGCGGACATATTCAAAATGACCACCTTCTACCGTGAAGGCAGTTTTCTTGATATCGTTGGGATTCATTTCTATTTGGTGATATCCGCTAGCCAAGTCTAATGTCGTGAAATACATGCATTTTCCAAGTTTATCTAAAATTTCGTTTATGTTGGGGAGTGGGTACCGATCTGAAACTGTTTTTTCGTTAAGTTTCCTATAATCTATTACGAGACGCCACTTTTTCTTCCCACTTGCATCTGCTTTCTTTGACACTATCCAAACAGGCGAACTCCAAGGCGAGTAACTCGGCCTGATTATTCCTTGTCTAAGCATGTCTTGTATTTGTCTCTGCACTTCTTCCCTGTGTACATAGGGGTATCGATAAGACTTGGTGTAAATCGGAATATCATTATTTGTTGGAATACTATGCTTAACATCGTTGGTAAAACTAAGCTTCTGACCTTCTTTAAGGAAAATATCATCGAATTGTCTGCATATTTTAACAACATATTTCTTTTCTTCATCGTTGAGGTGGGAGGTCCGAATAAGTTTCGCGATATCATTGGGCAAAACATTACGATTGGAACTATCGTAATGGGTATTGAAATTATGAAGTTCCGTATATGTGTTTCGAGAAAATGGGGCTACTTTTAATGGCTGTTCAAGAACAAAATTTTGATCGTAATCTGCTTGATTTGTTACTTCAAGAAGACTATACCAATCTTCTGATCTGTAAATGCCTTCAGATATTGTTAGCCTGTTTTTTATCTCTGTTGGCTTCACATAAATATCTCTATTTTCTACATCTGTAAGTAATCTAGCTATTATTTTTGATTTTGCCGGAACTATGTATTCTTTGGACAGAAAGTTGGGTTTGAAATGTAGTGGTATTACAGTATTTCCTATTATTAAGGATTGATCTGCAAGATTTATTTTTGCACCCATTTGAGTCAGTGTATCCAATCCTAGGAGGCCATCGAAATAGGTATGGAAGCGGAATACTAAGAAAGTTATTTTTCCTGCTTGGTTAAATTCTATAAATTTGGGTAAGGTTACTTTTTTGTCTATTTGGTGTTTATTAAGTATAGTTGAAATTGTTATGGGTTGGATTTGTAGAATATCGTCTGGGTGTACAAATGCGGGGTCAAGAAAAGAAGAAGATGCACCGGTATCAACTAGAAATTTTAAAGTTCTGCCAAACGGGGAAGAAATCTGTACGTAAGGTAAATTGGATCCGTGTTTATTTATGTCTAAATATCCGATTGCGGTATCGAGGCTGGTATACGAAAATTTGTGTCGTCTAGTTCGTTCATTGTCTCCAGTAAAGCTTGTTGGTCTTGTTCGTCAAAGTTCTCAAAGTATTCGTCTAAGTCTTGGTAGTAAGGGTTGTCAGGGTCTGGTTCGTATGTCAAATTTTGTACGCTATTGGTGTGAGGCGGAATGTCTTTACTTTCCGTCGATATGTTGTGGACTTCTCTTATTGAATAATTTGGGGGTCCTACCTGTCGAAACATGTTACTAGCTGGTCTGAAATTCTGTCCTTGGTTTGGTCTGTGTAAGGTTGTTTTTTGACGCGAATTCCCGGAGTATGTATCCATTGGTTCAGGTGGAGGTTGCCTTTGATCTTGGTAAGCGTTTCTTCTTATTGAAACACTGGTTGATGGAATTACTCTTTGTTGGGGATTGAATGAATTCTGAATATTTGTTGTTTGGTAGGAGGGCTTACTGAATGTCTGTTGTCCGTTTTGGTTTACAGACCGGACGGGGTGATTCATGGAGTATGTCGCAGATGGAGATGAAAATCTCTGTACGACATTTCTCGTGGGTTGGAATGCATTTGCAGTATTTCGTGAGAAGTTTTGTTCGTGGATTGTTCTATAATTTATTGGTCTTTTGGAGTTGAAGTCAGATTTTGTATAAAAGATGTTTTGTTCTTTTATGCAGTATGAGAATGCTTCCGTTAAAGTTCCAGGTTTCATAGCACGAATAGTGGATCCAAAAGGTTCCCTAAGTCCTGCTAAGAATGTGTTGAGACACATTTCTGTATACAAATTATGTTTTGCTTCAATAACGTTAGCGTTGGTTTCATGAATTTGAACGTGGTTAGACATTGCTGCCTGAATTTCTATAATCTCACTATAGAACTTTTCTAGAGTCTTATTGTTTTGACGTATGTTGTGAAGATCTCTTATCAGTGAAGTTTCATTCCTCTTGTCGGAATAGTGGTTAATTAAATTTTCTTTTATTAGTTTCCAAGATAATGGTGTTCCATATACGTTTAAAATTTCATTGGCGGGACCTACTATTTTGTTTCGGATACTTCGAAGTATGATTCGACCTACGTTGGTTCCGTCAATGTCTGTAAGTAATGATAATATTTCCTCAACGTTTTTTATGAATTCGAATAACAATCTGGGATTGCCGTCGAACGTTGGGATGTCCTTGATAATATCTGGCACTCTAAGTGAATTGAGTATTTGAATTGCTGCAACTACGGCTGCTTCATCGTTATTTGGGTTTGCCATTTCTAAACTTCCTAGATTATTATTGCTACTTTTTTCTGTTTCTAATTTAGTATTATTGTTTCCTAGACTTGTGCCTATATAATTAATACTTTCAGTACTTGATTTTAATAACAACTGTGTGTCTGTATTTAAATTAAAATTTGTATTTATAAAATGGTTTACTGTGTTTGAATTTATTAAACTTAAATTTATATTTGAGTTACTAGGGCTTATATTTATGTTGGGATTAGTGGAATTTATTATGGGATAAGGATTCTTTCTGTTTCTTTTAATATTCTTCACCATGGATTCAAAATTTACTTACAGTGGTGTTTTCTGCATTGTCTTGAGCCAATTCCACAATTTCAGTTTAGCTGGTGTCACTTGATATTAAATGTCAGATTGATTCTTTTGTCGATATGCCGTCGACGTGATCAAGGGTCTGCACTGTATGAATTTTGTCGGTATGCCGCCGATATATTCACTGTTTTAATACACTCGTAACACTTTATTAACTGTCGATCTGTTCTCGAAGAGAGTTGGGAAATCCGCACAATCAATTTAATTTTATTCGCAACGCACCACTGATTTATTTTTTTATTTGCCGATATTCTTTCGACGAATCCACGATTGAATAGAAAGACAAAAATCCAATTAAACAACAAGCAAAAGTTCACTTTTATTCGATATTCCTTCGAATGATCACTCTTGGTACTAAGAGATTTAAGGTTCCTTGGCATTACAGAAATTATTCCAAGTCCACGACTGCGCCAATTATGGTACCGATTGCCCGTTTGATTAAAAAAAACAATTTTTTATTTGGGCAGAGTGACGAACTCTGTGCTTTATTGAAAATAAACTCAGCTTTTGATTTTTATAACAAAGTATTTATACATTTCTGATTCTTTGTTCTTAACGGAAAGAGTATTACATTTCAAGAAAAGTATTTCTATTTTATTTTTGGCGGAAAGCGTATTACATTTCTTATGGTAAGCAAAATACAAAGGTGGAAATTTATTGTGAGAACATGATAAGGAATTTATTAAGAAAACAAAATGTGCAAGTCTATTTAATTTGAATTTGATATCAAGGTGCAATGACTTATGGAACTGTGGGAATGTACTGCAATGACTTATGGAACTGTGGGAATGTACTGCAATGACTTATGGGAATTGTGGGAATGTAACTCGCGCGCGTCAAGAGTTAAAACTGCGACTGTAAGTAAGGACAGGCATGCTATCCACTGCTTCATAGTGGAAGGCCATAAAACAATTAAAAACTTATTAGAAAAGACCACGACCGAGTTCTACTCGTTTACCCCCAAAAGCGAGAGGTTGCAGACAATGCTTCTCCGAGGTCTAGATACGTCCACCGATCCTGAGGAGCTCCTTCAGGAGCTTAAAGCGAAGGAATGCGACGAGCTTAAATTCGTAGGGGTCAAGCCATTCACCACAGCAAAGGCCAAAAGGGAGAATCGGAAATTACCGTACTTCCTTGTCCAGCTGAGTCCCGATAGCAAATTAGATAGTCTAAGGAAAATTAAAGTCCTAGATTACCAATGCATTACTTGGGAAAAATTAAACCGCAGCGATAACATTTTACAATGTGTTCGCTGTCAGAGGTTCGGGCACGCCGCTTCAAACTGTCAAATGCAGTTTCGATGCGTCAAGTGCGCAATGGACCACAAAGCAGAGGAATGTCCGTTAGGTAGGGAAAGGGAAAGGGTCTCGTGGTAACTCGGGACACACCGCAAATTATCGGGTTTGTCCTAAGTACCAATACGCTAGGAAAATAAACCTGGCTTGTCAACAGAAGGTGGAGGTGAAACGCCCGGCTATTCCCAAAACACCAGCCATAACTCCCAATGTGACCTACGCCCAAATGGCGGCCGGTCAAAGGAGTACGGTACAACAAGCACCAAAAGTTGCTCCTCATGCCACACGACCTGGAGCACCTAGTGGTGATGCTGATCTGCTGGCTATTTTGCTTTCTATTCAGGGGCAAATTAGTCAGCTGCAACAGCAAATACAGGAACAGGCGACACGCGTAGATCGTATCTACACTCTGCTGCCGAGCCTAACGCGCCTCCAGTCGCAATGTGTTCGCTGGTGGAGAAGCCCTTAAAGATCCTTTCAGTGAATGTAAACTCGCTAATAAATATCGAACAAAGAGCTGTACACTTCAAGTTGTTAGAAGACCGAAGTCCCGATGCTCTTCTAGTTAGCGAAACTAAGCTCTCTCAGAGGCACAAGTTGAGGCACATTCAGTATCATATTATAAGAAGAGACAGACCCAACTCCAACGGAGCTGGTGGCGTCACTATCTTTGTTAGAAAAAATCTGCGTTATAAGGTTATGTACAGTGGTGAAGTGCGTAGATTCTGAAGTGCTAGAGGCTTGCATCATATGCATCCCTCTCCGTAGTGGGAAGAGGTTGTGCGTGATCGCAGCCTATGCAACTGAAGCTACTCAACAAACCTGTTTTATCTCAGAGCTCGAGACACTTTTTCAATACTTACGTCTGGGTTCGGAGGAGAATTATTACCTCATGGCCGGAGATCTAAACGCCAAACATAGTAATTGGAGAAATCAATCACCAAATACTAGAGGGAACCTACTATTCAATTGGTGGGG
Organism: Orthonevra nobilis; assembly: GCA_963555765.1. Classification (NCBI taxonomy): domain Eukaryota; kingdom Metazoa; phylum Arthropoda; class Insecta; order Diptera; family Syrphidae; genus Orthonevra; species Orthonevra nobilis. The sequence goes on along the minus strand of OY743224.1, from coordinate 79,515,368 downwards.
TCAGAATAGTGTCGAGTATCGACTCGATTTAAAAGCGACGGATTGTCCGTCTTATCCCAGATCAGGCTCCTATATAGATCCATTGCTATTCGACGAACGAATACAACCGACTGACATGGACCGACAGACAACAAACTGTCTTCACACATTCGTGTACGACAGTGACCATTGCGGATTTAGTGCCATAATAACGATTCCCAACGAAATTGCGGAGTTGGAGGAGTATGTTCAAACGCATTCTTACAATTACAGTAGGACGCGGTGGACACGCTTCTCCCGAACAATGACAAGAGCACTCTCTTCGAACTCGCTCAACCCACCATCCAATAGGAATTTGTCGAACGAGGAGATCGACACTTACCTTTAAAGGATGAACGACACAATAAAACAAACAATGGACAGAACAATTCCTAAGTACGAACAAACTGACAATGTTAACATTGACCGCAATGCTACGATTGACGCTCTACACTGACAAAAGAGTAGGCTAGGAGTAGGAGACTTAAACACCTGTACAGACGTTTCACCGACCCACATAACTCGGAAGTTAGGACACTGAAATCACAACTCAAAAACCTACAGCAATTAATTCAGTAAAATTACCGTGCTGCAATTAATTCGCATTGGAATACTAAAATTCGGGCTGTTAAAGCTAGCAATCCTAGTATGTTTCCGGAAATTAATAAAATCTTTCGAAGAAAAAATCAGAATGAGCTTCCGTGTCTTAAGCTCCCCCGAACTACAGACAACGAACAAGTACTTGTGACAGCAGGCATAGATCCAATAAAAGCGTTTGAAGATGACAACTTTTTTGTGATCGAAGATCCTAAGGAGAAAGTTGAAGTAATAGGTGCGACGTTTTATTTACGATCTTCACAAGCGATCTTGTAAGATCTCTCCGCCACTCCTTAGCGTACGCAGATGACTTGATCGATCATCGTAAGTCTTTTGCAACGTGACTTCGAAAAGATTCAGGAATATTGCGATAATTGGAAGTTGAAAATCAATTTCCAAAAGTGCGAGACCATTCTGTTCAGGACTCCGTTGTCTAGGGTCTCGACAAATACTAAAAAGAAGTGGCGAATGTTCTCCATCGTTGGGCAAAACGGGCAGCCACTGGCGAATCGAAGTGTTGTCAGATACCTTGGGATCTGGCTAGATCAGTATCTATATTTTAACAAACATATAGATGCTGCTCTGGCCAGAGCCAAAGCGGCCTTAGCCTTGACAAAGAGACTGTTTCACAGCAGTCAACTCGATGCCAAGGTAAAGGTAATCTGCTACACGGCCCTCATTCGGCCTGTCCTTGCCTATGGATGCCCCGTTTGGTTCAGCGTGGGAACAAGCTTAATGGAAAAGATTCGGGTTTTCGAGAGACGATGCCTTAGGGCTTGTCTTCACTTATATAGAACTCCAGAGTCTGAGTACAAAAAATTCTATAGTAATAAAGTCCTGTACAGCGGGGCAAACCTGATCAGAGTGGATAACTTCCTGATTAAACTTATTCGTAGTCATATTGTAAGAGCAATGACTTCGAACAACAACTTGATCTCCGGGGCTTTTTACCCCAATGATATACACCACGAGACTGTGCGCCTTAACGGACTTATTTCCCCTGAAGCGTTTCTCTATTTAGATAGAAAAGGTCTGGTCCAGGACAGATTAGCGGTACCGTTAATCTTCCATGTTGGTCGAAAAGCGTCGCAAGTAGCTCACCGGAGGCCCTCAAGTTTAGTAGGGTGGTTTCAGGCCGCGATAAAGCGGATGTCGAAAGGCAACATAAAAAGTTTTGGTGGTTAGGCGAAGACTAGAACTCGGTCGTCTTTTAGTAATTTTGAGTGCCCTTAAGGCAATTTGATAGCATGTCCTGTAAGCCTTGGCCGGCTATGTTTAGGGTAGTTTAAGTAGTTATTATAGTATTGTTAGGTATTTAAAATGTTAGTTTAAGATAGGTTAAGATTTTAGATTAGTTTGTAGCTTAGATTTAATTTTAGTTATTAGATATTAAGTATAATTTAAGGAAACATAAAAAAAAGTCATGACATTAAGTTTTTTTTTGCTTTTGATGGTGCTTTTGAGACAGCGAATTCAATTTCATTACACTGCACAAGATAGTTCACTATCTTTAAGAAATTCTCAGTGTTTACTTTAACCATTAACTTTATTTATTTATTAAGTTTTACGCCAAATTCAAAATAAGTGTCTATTATTTGGCGCGTTGTCAGAGCAAATCTGCTGTACATCATAAGAGTGAGAAGTATAAATAAAACACATTCGAAATATAAAAAAGAAGGAGATAAGAAGATAAGCATGCAAGGAAAATCCTTCCCGCGCCTTTTCTTTTACACTCATATGAATCTAGCAAAATATGCTGTGTGTAATAGCGGTCTAACTTTTGAGTACACCATGACGATGGTTTGATGGTGAGAAGAGAGAGTGGTAAGGGAAAGCAGTGGTCACGAAGAAAATATAAAAATCGGGGCTTCTATTCCATTTTTACATTATGTATTATTCGATCGTGGATAAATGAGGTTGGCGGGTAAACATCACCATTGGTTCGGTTGTGAGAAGAGGCTCATATGTTAAAATGTGTACTTGAACGAGAGAAGAAACTCGAGTCCGAATTTTATGAAGATTATCCTGCTTTGTGTAATGCGAAGCATGAGGAGTATGTTGATAAAAAAAAGAGACATTTAAGTGAAGTGTAAAGACGAGTTAGTCAATTATAACCAAATGTGACTGTAAAACTGATATGGCTAAAATTACGAACACATTGTAAGGTAAAAATTTGAGTGTTCAAATCGAAATAGAGTGGTTCTGCGGCAGCTGATGTATATATTCCGAAGCTGTGGTGTTTCGAGAGACTGCACTATTTGCACGACGCAGGCGGTACGACAATGGGGAGTCGAATAAAAGAGTGTTTTCGGTAAGAAGGTACATTAAAAGTTAAACATTACATAATACACATGAAAAAAGAGAACTGTGAGAAAAAAAATAAAGTGTTCAAAAGAAAAATAGTAGTACGGGGGCAGCTGATGTACTACTGTGTCCAAAAAATAAGGTGACATATGAATTTAAACTGCGCGCGTCGAAGGATTTGGAAATTTTTCTTTCTTTTTAGGTTGGTAGTACTGTCAGTGACATCTATGTGAAATTTCATGTCAAAATATATTCATAGTGTTTGAGATACGCTTACGACCCCGAAACAACCGATCAATCGAGCGAATATCGTGCCAAAGGAGAGCCGAGACCAAAAAAACCGCGCAAAAGTCGCGGTGTTGTGCTTTATGAATTCCTTCCAACCAACGAATATAGTAACATTTTCGGTAAGTACATACATTAAAAATAAATCATAACATAATATCCATGAACAAAAAAAATGTTTTACATTTTAAGTTTATATTTTAAAAACAAATGCTGCAAATGGGAGCGTATCGGAATCCTGCTTTTTGAAATCCCGCTTTTCAAAAATCCCGAAAAAAATGTTTTAAAATCCCGTTTATTATAATCCCGCTTTTTAAAATCCCGCCAAATCCCGCTAATTCCGTTATTTTTTACAAAGCATTGTTATCAAAAAAATAGATGTTGGTTATTGTGAGCTTTTTCATTATATTATTATATATTTAAAAATATTCAAAATACTCGACCAAAAAGCAAATGCATCCGAATGTTTTTAGTTTTTATTGTAAGCACACATATTTGTTTTTGCTTACATATTCTACATTGTTTTTACGCAGTGCGAAAATAGTACATAATGCACATAAAAATCTACCTCTTGATAACGGTATTACCCTTATCATTTACTGCTGTAACAATAATTGGAGCTTGCGCCAATTCATATTGTGTAGTATTGGATTGAGTGCGCACGCAAAACTATTAACCGCGATGACTAAGAAATTATTTTGATATTATTTATTTCTTATTTTGTTACTTCCTCTAAAAATAATAAATGTAAAAATAAACTGCATTTCAAAAAAACACTCATTGCTTATTTATTTTAATTTTCTTATTATCCCGCTTTTACAATCAAAAGTAGTTGCTTTATTTTAAAAAATCGCCGCGATTTTGATTTACAACTACTTTTGATTGTAAAAGCGGGATGATAAGAAACGGGATTATAAGAGGCGGGATTTTAAAAAGCGGGATTTTAAAAATCGGCATTATAAAAAGCGGGATATGGAACCCAACCCGCTGCAAATGGAAACGAAATGGAAGATTTTGGACATTTTAAGGGAAGCGTAACGAAAAAACTTTGTCAACACCATTACCAAGAATATTGAAATGAAAGCACGTTTTGACATTTCTGGGATATGAATTCCATTTTCTTTAGGAAAAACCATGCACATCCAGCGCTTCGCTTTACATCGAAACACCAGAACAATAAACTTCGCCTTTGCAATCGAAAAACATGTTAGAGATAGCAATGGAGGCCATCTTCGACGATGACGTCGAGAACTACGACGACAATTTTAATTTAACTTAAATAAAATACATTTATATATGTACATACTATATATGTGTACCTTTATATAAATATTCTTGAAATCCATAAATTACTTAAATAATATGAAATACGTATATATGTTAATTGAATCTATTGGCTAGAATTCCAAAAGAATGTTCAATAGTCTGCCCAGCATGACGGAGGCGAAAATTAAAAATTCTTTCTCCGTAGTATTGTAGGGGGTATGGCTTAGGAAAAAGGTTTTCTAGACCGAATTCGTCATCTCTTTTAATAGAGTACGGCAACTTTCTGTTATTTCTTATTATTTTGTCACTCTGGAAATAATGATCTGCAGGAGTTAAAACACTTCTTAGGTCGCACAGTGGGACGAGTGTATGGGGAAAACGGCAAAAATAATATCTCATGTCTTAATGATTGAAACTTAATTATTTTGCATGTTATCACTTATTAACTTCCCATCAGGAAGTTCTTGTAATCGGTCCGATTTTCGAAATTCAAAATTTTTACATTTCTCCACGATTGGCGGTCCCAGTAGTCGGATTCCATGATTTTTAGAAAGATGTCTGTGTGTGTGTGTGTACGTACGTACGTACGTACGTTTGTGCGGATTCTTTCGTACAGCCTAACTCGAGAACAAATCAAGCTGTCGAAGCCAAATTGGTTTCATTCGAAGCGTGTGTGCATAAAGATCACCTGAAAAGCTTTTGGTTAAATTTCACAGGGTGGTTTGAATTTTATGACGAAAAAACTGTCAAAAAAAGGGACAATTTGACTTCTTCAATTAAAATCAATTTAGTTTTCCAATAAAAAAAGTTCAAAATTAATTAAATTTATAGTTTATAGCTACCTTATCAGATAAAAAAATATGCAAATATATATACACTGCCGTTCATAAGTTTCGGGACAAATTCATATAAAATTTTTTTTTGTGTTCAATTTTAATGCCAAAAGTTTCATCAATATTATGTTTATTTAGCCAATTGACTAAACTAAGTAAGTTACTAACTATAGAGACTACCAAAAAGACTAAAACAGATTTTAGTTGAGGCCATTTCATACATCGATATGCCCCTTTCTCTATTTCCTGATCCAAATTTCCACGGAAGTTCTTTGAAAATTGTTTCAGAAATGTGAATCCTGTAGGTCTTTCCCATTTTTCAAGACTCAGAGTGACGTCTGTAACACTGACACATGAAAACATCCTTAGAAAATTATGTGGCCACCAGTTTTTTTGTTGAAAACCTGCTCGGCTGTAGCTTGACGCTTTTTTATCATTATAATATATTTGCAAAAAGAAGCTCATGGCTCAAATTACATGAGGCAATTGAATTTAAAGCAAAAGCATCGAGAGAAACCTAAATGACAAAGTTAAAATACATGGATAAAACTGCATTACTCGTATATTGCAAGGAAGACCATAACATCCGATTTAGTTTGTGGTTTTAAATCATGAACCCAATCCTAGAGGTCTTTCCAGAAAATGACACAGAGATAAAAAAAATATCTCGGAATCGGCGTGGAAAATCCTATCGAAATCTGCAAAGAAAACTGGACCGAATGTGATCCTCTTTATGTCATATATTGACCAGATAGAAAAAGATCCTTTGCTGAGCAGTTACCAGCTCGGAAGGAGAGGTGGTGGAAATCTCTGGATTGAAACTATGTACTTTTGAACCCTTTCAAAAAGGACATAAAGTTAATCCCTAACATCCCTAATATCTTCACGTTGAGTTGGATACTCTTAGAAGGATGACTGGCTAAGATTTAGGGTCCTTGGTCCTATATTACAGTCGAAAATGCTTTCATTGAGTCGTTTAATGCAAGCCGTGGACAGCCAGCCAGCAAAAACAATTATCTCAAGGTTACACACCCCAAACTGAAGCCTGCAAAATTCGAAATGGAAATATCATTGTAGAATTGCAGTCAATGCTGAGGACATGGACGAACCAACAATGCCATCTACCTGACCTAGACGAAGTACAGATAGCAAGATAGAACTTCTAAAAGCGGCGGCGATGACTTAGTTGGGAGTATGCACCAACTCTGCAATACATGGTCAGAAGAAAGCATGCGAGCATGTCAGTACGCACCTTTTCATCAATTTCAAGGTTGGTTTTGGTGTCTGTTTCGTCCACAGAGACGAGATTTATGAAGTCATGTCTAGGTTTGGCATCCCTGCCAAGCTCGTATTTAGGCGGTGACCTAAATCGCCATCCTGCACAAATTGATGTCGGCAAAGACGTCAACGGCCCACTTGATGTCAAACAACGTTTAAGACAAGGTGATGCACTGTCATGTGATTTCTTCAACATCATACTTGGGACAATAGTGCAAAAGAACCTTGTCAACAAAAGAGGGCAAAAAGAAGCATATGCTGCCATCAAGAAAAACCAAATCCGACGTCTGGGTCAGAACGTTACCATAGACAGCTATAATTTTGAGGTAGTTAGGGCTTTGTCTATCTTGGCTCCGCTGGAAAAACAGATAATAACACCAGCGCTGAGATCAAATGAAGAATACCTCTGCTAAAGAAAGCTAAGCCTTCTTTCGAAGAACTGAAGCATCGCTCTTTAAGACCCATATCATCCCCGTCCTACTATATGGTGTAGAAGCATGGATACTTTCAAAAACGGATGAAGGCCCCGTTGTTTCGAGGGAAAAGTGTAATCTTTTGTCCCATCTGCATTGACGGTGAGTGGAGGAGAAGATTCAACAACCAATTGACTTACCCAAAAGGATACAATGCCAATCCTACGTGGACTGTAACGCCACCTCAAGTTAATAATTAAATGATTAATGACAAAAAAAGTCCAACCAGCTAACATGCTTAAAAAAACGGTAAAAATTAAATTATTTCTGCAGTCAAACTAAAAATCTAATTTTCTATTATTATCATAGAAAGTATTTCCAAATTGAAATATGTTTATCTATCAAACTTTTCAATCTTGTGCACAACATTAGGTAAATGTTACTAAATCAAAAACGAATATTTCCAAATTGTTGTCCTGATCACTTAAAATAATACTTTCGTAAGTAAGTAATTACCGAAATATTGAATTAAAATTAATGTTGAATACTCAACTTTACCTTCATAGCAACTTACCATTCCCCTACTTATCCCCATTTCAAGTAATAAATGTGATTTTAATTTTACAGAATTTAACTGAACTAGATAAATTTGCTAATGATTCAACTCAATTATTATTATCTCATACCTTATATTTCCACATGAATTTGTTTTAATTTAGATTTAATCTTTATATTTATATTTTTAATTTATTAGTCTAATATGTTTGAATTCAATTTAACCAACGTATTCTTTACAACGCTTATCTTTCACAGATCTATAAGTATTTCTTACGGTGTTAGCATGTACATAATAAGTATACCCTTTAGTCTATAATTTAGAGGCAAATCGTATTTTATAAAATTCTAAAAAGTGAGTATCTTAAAGTTGAATTTGGGAGCAAATTATATAGCACCTTAATGATTTTTTTTATCATGAGATGGGAAGTTCATGGTATGGGCAGGTCTACTCGCACCCAAACCAATTTTTACATTAAGTATCTATGCTATGAACTAAAAAACACATACATTCACCAGCAGTAAATGCCCCGCTGAGCTTAATTCGGAATTTAAGAGTTGAGCAGCGATTTTATTTTGGAACTCAAACTTTATTTTCCTGATGGTGTACATATTTTTCAAGCTTTATTTTTATTTTCAGTAAACAATTTTATGATTCAATAAACTTCAAACATTATGTGATTAATAAGTAAAACAAATAAATAATAATAATGAATTAATCGCTCTCTGATGTCCCATCAATATCGTTCAAGTCTATAGTAACCGGTAATGTCAAGACTTAGTAGATATTGAGCAATATCTGTATCGATTTTAGGCATATGTGAGCTATTTGAACGTGTATTTGAAATGAGTGGGTCTGAAGTAATTAACAAATGATTCATTTAATCAGTCATCGAACTTGTTCTAGAGCACTTTCGAGTATGATCTAGCCTGGCCTTTTGGATTTCCTTATGCCTAGCTTCCAATGCTTCTTCAGAAAGAACACCAATAGGCAAATGGAAAAAATAAATTATGTCTTTTGCATGAACCAGAAGCTTATGGACACTGCTAGGCATATAATACCAGCTGTATTGTGAAAGGTACATGGTTTTCGTATCTTCCAAGAGTTTCACGAATCTTTCCACATTAATTTGACGACCAGTTGCAATTGTCCTTAATATTATGCCGAAATTGCATATGAGTTCCTTCTCTATCCCTGTTATTTCGGAACTCAGTTCAGGATTCGCGAAGAAGCGTCGAGCCGTATTTCCATCGTTACTTGTACCATATCCAGGTTTGGGAATGTCGACAAGTAACTCCATTTTTAACCTAAAATTGTCTTGAATCATTTTCTTTCTTTCTCCAAATGCTGTTTTATTTTCTGGGCCTCGTATTTGCCATGTTTTAAAAGGCAATCTATAGGAGATGTGCAGTAAACACTCGAAGCATCTGATCCAGGAAGGTAAAGATGAAAGACCAAATCTATAATTTTCGGTGTTTGGTGTCCGATTTTCTACAGAAGGTAGGTTCATTTGCGAAGGTTTAGCTCCACATATGAAACAATTTTGAGCTGCATTTGTCCCGCTCCATGAATTTATTGCACTACCATCAAGCATCGTCATTAGCATTGTGTATTTAATATTAATGCTTCTGCCATCAATATTGATCTCGAAATGTTCCAGATTTTCAATAATCTCCTCCATGTGGCTTTGCTCGGACGCACTATTTTCTTTCTGGAAAATTAATTTCATAGGCCTACAGAAATGAGTTGAACCTGGTCGGGAATTTATCCAAACTTCTGTACTGTTTATAGTATCTACTAATTTTAATGGCACAAAAGCAGTAACAAATAAGAAGCTATCCGTTTCATCACTATTAATAAATGTTTGTTTATAATTACTGTGCCCGGAGCTGCCATCAAAGCCCCATTTGCATATGAGATCGAATGAAGTGCTTGTATTTCGTGAAGATGACAGATTTTCTTTTATAATCTCAACAATGCTGTTAGAGGTTTTGTTTAATGGGGATTGAAGATTGACTTTAGCAACTGTTTCCGACACAACAGCAATTTCGGGTAACATTTCAGCTTAATGTATTTGTAATTTATAAAAACTTGGAAAACAGTCTTTGTGGATACCGTTGATAACAGAACGCAGAAGAGCGTACTTCCTCTTAGACAAATCAAAGTCTATGTTCAATGCTAGGCTTTGCTGCAAAGTTAAAGCCTTTTCTGATTTTGGAGGAGAATTTGAAAAACGACGTGAAATTTTAGCAGCATAGCTAAGCTCCTCTGTGCTCTTCTGCGAAGTTAGTTCATGAACCCGACGTTTTTTCGTACGCTCGCCGCATTCTTCGAAACTTTTTGAAGGTCTGCCTTTGCTCGTTCCTGGTAGACTTGGATTATCTATCTCACTAAGCATTTTAACTTGTAACGGCAAATTAAGGCTAAGCCAGCGTTCATTAACTTGCATGAACTTATCCCGTTTTCTTAGGCAACTTTCCCATTTGTGCCTCAATTTTAGGCAATAATACTTCGAAGCTTTTTGAATTTGAAGTTCCATATCTTCATTCGACTCTTCAAGACCTAGTAATTCATTTATTTTTGCAGAAACGTTAATCACTTTCATTGACCTCTCACTTTCAATCCAAGTTTGGAACAGGTCTCAATTTTTGATTGCTGGAGTTAAGCCTAAAAAAATGTCAATAATTAAAAACCGCAAATTTGCGCAAAATTTCTTTCGTGATTTAGCTTATAGATATACAGATCAATATAAAACAAGAAAAATCTCAAGGGGGTTTCTTGGGGTATTTTAGAAAACCTTACTTAAACCCGAAATTCACAAATTAAAAATTCGAAGTAGACATAAACTTCAGACTTCATATTAAAAAAACCACGAAATAAACACAATTTTTTATAGCAAAATATGATTTCCCATACCTTGAACACTATTATTATCCATGGTACAAAAATTATGTATGCGCACAATTTAATTAGAAACAAATTTAGACTATATTAAAAAAACACTTGTTATCACTGCCTGCGAAAAAAATTCCACTAGTCAATGTTTATGGCTCTGTAACTGGTGCACAGTTCACAATTCCAAATAATTTTGATGCAGTTAGAACATAGATATATATGAGATATCTTACCAATCACTCAATTGTACCGCTAAAATATTTGATTTTTTTATTTATTGCTATGGGTCGTCCCTCCGTTCCACCCTCTATCAAAAAATATAATTTTATCTTCCGCACAAACATCGCTTGAAAAACGCTGCTATTGAAACCGATGATATAAAAATTGGTTTGGGTGCGAGTAGACCTGCCCATACCATGAACTTCCCATCTCATGATAAAAAAAATCATTAAGGTGCTATATAATTTGCTCCCAAATTCAACTTTAAGATACTCACTTTTTAGAATTTTATAAAATACGATTTGCCTCTAAATTATAGACTAAAGGGTATACTTATTATGTACATGCTAACACCGTAAGAAATACTTATAGATCTGTGAAAGATAAGCGTTGTAAAGAATACGTTGGTTAAATTGAATTCAAACATATTAGACTAATAAATTAAAAATATAAATATAAAGATTAAATCTAAATTAAAACAAATTCATGTGGAAATATAAGGTATGAGATAATAATAATTGAGTTGAATCATTAGCAAATTTATCTAGTTTAGTTAAATTCTGTAAAATTAAAATCACATTTATTACTTGAAATGGGGATAAGTAGGGGAATGGTAAGTTGCTATGAAGGTAAAGTTGAATATTCAACATTAATTTTAATTCAACATTTCGGTAATTACTTACTTACGAAAGTATTATTTTAAGTGATCAGGACAACAATTTGGAAATATTCGTTTTTGATTTAGTAACATTTACCTAATGTTGTGCACAAGATTGAAAAGTTTGATAGATAAACATATTTCAATTTGGAAATACTTTCTATGATTATAATAGAAAATTAGATTTTTAGTTTGACTGCAGAAATAATTTAATTTTTACCGTTTTTTTTAAGCATGTTAGCTGGTTGGACTTTTTTTGTCATTAATCATTTAATTATTAACTTGAGGTGGCGTTACAGTCCACGTAGGATTGGCATTGTATCCTTTTGGGTAAGTCAATTGGTTGTTGAATCTCCTCCTCACCGTCAATGCAGATGGGACAAAAGATTACACTTTTCCCTCGAAACAACGGGGCCTTCATCCGTTTTTGAAAGTATCCATGCTTCTACACCATATAGTAGGACGGGGATGATATGGGTCTTAAAGAGCGATGCTTCAGTTCTTCGAAAGAAGGCTTAGCTTTCTTAAGCAGAGGTATTCTTCATTTGATCTCAGCGCTGGTGTTATTATCTGTTTTTCCAGCGGAGCCAAGATAGACAAAGCCCTAACTACCTCAAAATTATAGCTTGGCAGGGATGCCAAACCTAGACATGACTTCATAAATCTCGTCTCTGTGGACGAAACAGACACCAAAACCAACCTTGAAATTGATGAAAAGGTGCGTACTGACATGCTCGCATGCTTTCTTCTGACCATGTATTGCAGAGTTGGTGCATACTCCCAACTAAGTCATCGCCGCCGCTTTTAGAAGTTCTATCTTGCTATCTGTACTTCGTCTAGGTCAGGTAGATGGCATTGTTGGTTCTTCCATGTCCTCAGCATTGACTGCAATTCTACAATGATATTTCCATTTCGAATTTTGCAGGCTTCAGTTTGGGGTGTGTAACCTTGAGATAATTGTTTTTGCTGGCTGGCTGTCCACGGCTTGCATTAAACGACTCAATGAAAGCATTTTCGACTGTAATATAGGACCAAGGACCCTAAATCTTAGCCAGTCATCCTTCTAAGAGTATCCAACTCAACGTGAAGATATTAGGGATGTTAGGGATTAACTTTATGTCCTTTTTGAAAGGGTTCAAAAGTACATAGTTTCAATCCAGAGATTTCCACCACCTCTCCTTCCGAGCTGGTAACTGCTCAGCAAAGGATCTTTTTCTATCTGGTCAATATATGGCATAAAGAGGATCACATTCGGTCCAGTTTTCTTTGCAGATTTCGATAGGATTTTCCACGCCGATTCCGAGATATTTTTTTTATCTCTGTGTCATTTTCTGGAAAGACCTCTAGGATTGGGTTCATGATTTAAAACCACAAACTAAATCGGATGTTATGGTCTTCCTTGCAATATACGAGTAATGCAGTTTTATCCATGTATTTTAACTTTGTCATTTAGGTTTCTCTCGATGCTTTTGCTTTAAATTCAATTGCCTCATGTAATTTGAGCCATGAGCTTCTTTTTGCAAATATATTATAACGATAAAAAAGCGTCAAGCTACAGCCGAGCAGGTTTTCAACAAAAAAACTGGTGGCCACATAATTTTCTAAGGATGTTTTCATGTGTCAGTGTTACAGACGTCACTCTGAGTCTTGAAAAATGGAAAAGACCTACAGGATTCACATTTCTGAAACAATTTTCAAAGAACTTCCGTGGAAATTTGGATCAGGAAATAGAGAAAGGGGCATATCGATGTATGAAATGGCCTCAACTAAAAACTGTTTTAGTCTTTTTGGTAGTCTCTATAGTTAGTAACTTACTTAGTTTAGTCAATTGGCTAAATAAACATAATATTGATGAAACTTTTGGCATTAAAATTGAACACAAAAAAAAATTTTATATGAATTTGTCCCGAAACTTATGAACGGCAGTGTATATATATTTGCATATTTTTTTATCTGATAAGGTAGCTATAAACTATAAATTTAATCAATTTTGAACTTTTTTCATTGGAAAACTAAATTGATTTTAATTGAAGAAGTCAAATTGTCCCTTTTTTTGACAGTTTTTTCGTCATAAAATTCAAACCACCCTGTGAAATTTAACCAAAAGCTTTGCAGATGATCTTTATGCACACACGCTTCGAATGAAACCAATTTGGCTTCGACAGCTTGATTTGTTCTCGAGTTAGGCTGTACGAAAGAATCCGCACAAACGTACGTACGTACGTACGTACACACACACACACAGACATCTTTCTAAAAATCATGGAATCCGACTACTGGGACCGCCAATCGTGGAGAAATGTAAAAATTTTGAATTTCGAAAATCGGACCGATTACAAGAACTTCCTGATGGGAAGTTAATAAATATAACAAAAACCGCTGCCCGCTTTCGATGCTCGAAAAGCGATATGCTTCCCAACTAACGCTCCCAGACAGAGAGGAAATTATCATTTCTTTGAGAATTCCGCAATGTTTTCCTTATCTTTAACATTTGTGGGAAACAAATAGTTTAAAAATATTTACTATCATATATTTTATGTTAAATATGTAACATATGTATAATACTATATATATATTTACTTTCAAAAAGTGGTTCCCAAACACATATACTATATATTTCTGTGCAGCACGTCATCTTAATATTGGATATAAATGACAGTGACAGTCTACTCTGACTTATTAAAGTGCAAGATCACTGAACAAAGACATTACATAACATTTTGTCGCCCAACATATTTGAACGTGTCACATGGCATTCGACGATTGGAATTGGAAGCATTGCCCTACACCGTAGCGCTCCACATATCAGAAGGCGTCGTTTGACATTCGATCAGTATGGGCAGTGATTCATGCTATGTTTTGGTCACTGGGCTTGTAAAGAAAGGAAGAGCGTGCTACGCTTTGTTTAGCTTATTGGGTAGGCTACGGAGTAGATATTAATTCTGCATGAGGAAAGTCTGTAAACATTTATTGGCGATTCTTAACATTGCATTATGATAGATTCGCCCTCCGCCAGAAATCGTAGGCACATTGACAATGATTCCTCTGCAGGAATCGCAGCTCTCATTTGGAGATAACGCCGATATACACCTTTATCTTCCAATAGTAGTTCATTGCGAAAAGTTTACCTTTTTTTCTTCTCTTCGGAATCTCCACGATTTAACCCCCTCCCGAGTTCGCTTTGTCTTTTTGGTTCTATTTGTAGCGAGTACCTCTGCTGGGGAACATAAAACTTCTATGCATGCTTATTCTTCTATATTAAACATTTTCTGTACAAGTGCGGATTTAGCTATATAAATTCTCTACGATAAACAACTGATCCATTTTACTCATTCCACCCTTTGTCTATGAGATGAGGATCGTGAGCCTATTCAATTTCACTCATTCCAAGAGGTGTTGCAGTGAGTACTATGTCGGTATGTCGGCTGTTTTAGTGAGTTGGAACGAGAAAGGTTGATTGCAACGAATATCCACCAAAAATGATCTTCAGTAGTTGCCGCGATGAAGGGAATACCTCATCGGGTGAACACAACATATTCCTTGAATTTTTCCAGGTACTCATGATCTATACCAACCAAAATTACCATAATTCTCAGAATTTAGTCCACTACTTTCATTGCAAGGAATTTTTATTGTGTGCAGCCACTTTGCTCATGGGCATATATTTCAATCCCATGCTCGTTTGGCCAGGCACAAAGTCATCTTCAGAAGAAGGCTTTCTTTCTGTGCATGCATGTTTCGTTTCCAAACCATTCCGATTTGACGTAAATTCTCATGTAGTAATTGCAGGAATGGGAGAAGAGCCTCCGGTGAACGGAATATGTTACGAGAATTTGTGCTGGTACTCAAGAACTATATGTGCCAAAATTATGGTGCCGTCAGGATTTAATCCATTCTCTTGTTTTTTTCCCATTATAACATATAAATATTTAGTCAAACAAGAAATATAAACACAGTAAATTTAATCTATATTCAATATAAACATTGCAATTAATGCATGGATATCCTAAAAATTGACTTTAGTTTAAATTTAATTTTAAGGCTCCAGTTACATGGCAAACAAAAATTCTCCGCGACACCAATCTATCATCCTAGACAACTCGCATGGTATATTCGTATTAACCCGCACATATCATCATCTGCAATAAAATTTGTTTACAACACACGCATTCAATGTAAAGGAACCAACGCGAATCGAAAAACACACATGTTATGTCGTCACCACAAAATAACAAAAGTGCTTTTTACATTTTAATAATTATAAACTTCCCATCAGGAAGTTCTTGTAATCGGTCCGATTTTCGAAATTAAAAATTTTTACATTTCTCCACGTTTGGCGGTCCCAGGAGTCGGATTCCATCATTTTTAGAAAGATGTCTGTGTGTGTGTGTGTACGTACGTACGTACGTACGTTTGTGCGGATTCTTTCGTACAGCCTAACTCGAGAACCAATCAAGCTATCGAAGCCAAATTGGTTTCCTTCGAAGCGTGTGTGCATAAAGATCACCTGAAAAGCTTTTGGTTAAATTCAACAGGGTGGTTTGAATTTTATGACGAAAAAACTGTCAAAAAATGGGACATTTTCATTTTTTCAATTAAAATCAATTCAGTTTTCCAATAAAAAAAGTTCAAAATTAATTAAATTTATAGATTACAGCTTCCTTATCAGATAAAAAAATATGCATAAATATATACACTGCCGTTCATAAGTTTCCGGACAAAGTAATATAAAAATTTTTTTTTGTTCAATTTTAATGCCAAAAGTTTCATCAATATTATGTTTATTTAGCCAATTGACTAAACTAAGTAAGTTACTAACTATAGAGACTACCAAAAAGACTAAAACAGTTTTTAGTTGAAGCCATTTCATACATTGATGTGCCCTTTTCTTTTTTCCTGATTCAAATTTCCACGGAAGTTCTTTGAAAATTGATTCAGAAATGTGAATCCTGTGAGTCTTTCCCATTTTTCAAGACTCAGAGTGACGTCTGCAACACTGACACATGAAAACATCCTTAAAAAATTATGGAGCCACCAGTTTTTTTGTTCAAAAACTGCTCGGCTGTAGCTTGACGCTTTTTTATCGTTATTATATATTAGCAAAAAAAAACTCATGGCTCAAATTACATGAGGCAATTGAATTTAAAGCAAAAGCATCGAGAGAAACCTAATTGACAAAGTTAAAACACCTAGATAAAATTGCATTACTCGTATATTGCTAGGAAGACCTTAAATTCCGATTTAGTTTGTTTTCACTGTTGTGGTTTCTTATCATGAACCGAATCCTAGAGGTCTTTACAGAAAATGACACATGAATAAAAAACCTCTCCAAATTGGCCTGGAAACAACTATCAAAATCTGCAGAGAAAACTGTTCTGAATGTGATCCTCTTTAAGCCATATATTTACCAGACAGAAAAAGATCATTTGCTGAGCAGTTACCAGCTCGGAAGGAAGAAGGGGTGGAAATCTCTGGATTGAAACTATGTAAATGAACTTTCAAAAAGGACATAAAGTTAATCACGCCACAATATTCCGAGCAGTGGTTAGTATCTTCCAAAGAAAAGCAATCAAACAAATTTGATTGATTAAAAATAATTCCAAAAATACATGAAGTTGAGATAAGCAGTTGGTCCTCAAACTTTTAAAATATGAATCCCTTTAAACAGAGTTCTTACAAAATGTAATACTTTCGAAACTAAGCTGGCTGTCTGATTTATAACACTTTATTGAAGAAGTTGAAAAACAATTGCCAAAAGCAAATACCAATTCAACTTCCAATGTTAAAGTTGTTGTTATGAAATCGATTTTCGCAACTCTAAATTTAAAATATCTTATCTTCACGTTGGGTTGGATTCTCTTAGAGGGATGACTGGCTAAGATTTTGGGTTGTTGGTCCTATATTACAGTCGAAAATGCTTTCATTGAGTCGTTTAATGCAAGCCATGGACAGCCAGCCAGCAAAAACAATTATCTCAAGGTTACACACCCCAAACCGAAGCCTGCAAAATTCGAAATGGAAATATCATAGTAGAATTACAGGCAATGCTGAGGACATGGAAGAACCAACAATGTCATCTACCTGAGCTAGACGAAGTACAGATAGCAAGATAGAACTTCTAAAAGCGGCGGCGATGATTTAGTTGAGAGTATGCACCAACTCATCTGCAATACGCGGTCAGTTGTCCAAGCCTGAAGGAAGAAAGCCAATTATAGAGGTATCAATCTCCGCAAAATTGCCTTTAACATCTTTTCCGCCGCACGATGTGAACGTCTGAAGCTGTTCGTCAACATTCTGATAGGTCCGTATTAATGTGGTTTTCGACCAGAGAAGTCCACCATAAAGCAAATATTAACATAACGGCAGATCTTGGAAAAAAACCCAGGAGCGCCAAGTCAGTACGCACCACCTTTTCATCAATTTCAAGGTTGGTTTTGGTGTCCGTTTCGTCCACAGAGACGAGTTTTATGAAGACATCTCTAGGTTTGGCATCCTTGCCAAGCTCGTCCTTTTGTGCAGGATGGCGATGGAGGAATCAAGCTGCTCTATTAAGGTCGGCAAAGACGTCATCGACCCACTTAATGTCAAACAACATTTTAGACAAGGTGATGCACTGTCATGCGATTTCTTCAACATCATACTTGGGACAATAGTGCAAAAGAACCTTGTCAACGCCAGAAAGCAAAAAGAGGCATATGCTGTCATAAAGAAAGACCAAACCCTGATCGGAACGTTACAATAAACAGCTATTACTTTGAGGTAGTTGGGGCTTTGTCTATCTTGGCTCCGCTATAAATACAGATAATAACATCAGCGCTGAGATCAAACGAAAAATATCTCTGGCTATTAAAGCTAAGCCCTCTTTCGAAGAACTGAAGTATCGCTCTATGAGACCAATATCATGCCTGTCCTACTATATGGTGTAGAAGCATGGATACTTTCAAAAGCGGATGAAGGCCCGGTTGTTTCGAGAGAAAAGTGTGATCTTTTGTCCCATATGCATTGACGGTGAGTGGAGGAGAAGATTCAACAACGAACTGTATGCTAGGAGTTGTACAGCGACATCGACTTAGCCAAAAGGATAAAATACCAATGGTACGTGGACTGTAACGCCACCTCAAGTTAATTATTAAATTATTAATGACAAAAAAAGTCCAACCAGCTAGTTAAAAAAAACGGTAAAAATTATTTTAAATTATATTAAGTTATTTCTGCAGTCAAACTAAAAATCGAATTTTCTTTTAGTATCATAGAAAGGTAACTCAATCAGAAAAATAGTATTTCCAAATTGAAATATGTTAATCTATCATTGTTAAATACGCAATTCGTATTTTAAGTGATCCAAAAACGAAAATACATACGAGCATATGGTAGTCCTCAAGGGCAGCTAAAAATATAAATATTTTCGAAATTCAAAATTTTTACATATCTCGACCTTTCGAGGTCCCAGAAGTCGGAATCCATTGTTTTTAGAAAGATGACTGTGTGTGTGTGTGTACGTATGTACGTTTGTGTGGATTCCTTCGAGCAACCTAACTCGAGAACAAATTAAGTTGTTGTAATTTGTAAATAATTTGTTGAATTTTAATTCCAAAAGTTTCATCAGCATCATATTTATTTAGCCAATTGACTAAAATAAGTTAGTTATTACCTTTACAGATATACGTTCAGAGTAAAACAGTATTAAGTTGAGGCCATTTTATATTTTAAGGTGCCCCTTTCTCTATTTCTTGACCCACCTTTCCACGACCGTGCTTGGAAAATTGTTTCAGAAATGTGAATCCAATTAATGTTTTTTATTTCTCATGATTTCGAATTACGGTACAACACTGACACTTGAAAACACCCTTAGAAAATGATGGTTGTTCACGAACAGAAACACCACAATCAGCAAAATAATGCATTCCAACGAGTTCAAGACTCAATTCGCAATCGCTCACCTTTCGTATTGCTTCTTTTTCTTGTTTGTTTTGTTCTGTATTTTGTACTTTCAGTTTATGTAAGCATATTTTTTTTATTGTTAGAATTTATGTACCAACTAAGCAATTATTGATTGTAAATTAAGTATAAATAGGGTAAGTTAAGGAAAATAAATTGTCATTATTGATCGAAAGTCAAGACGTGTTTCGTTGCTCTTAACCAAGATAGATCACCCCCCACCAGAGGTAAGGGATCCATCTCTAACATAACCACTATAGTAGTCCAAGTTCAAGTACTTGTGTCTACACTCTACAATAGGTCTAGGTTTATGTACCTACGGCCAACAGCGATCGTTTGGATAAAGGAATCCAATCGATAACATTTGGTGACCCCGACGTGATCCCAGTACTTGCTTTCCCCACCAGTGGTAAGAAGTAAGTAGTGAGTGATCAATCTATAGAAGCGTTACCAGGGCTTTAACATTGGTAAACCTGCATCGCGTAGTACTTTTAAACATCGTCAACAATAGCGTGTACTAGGGCTTACACTAGTACCAACGTCGTAAAGAGCTGCTTATCAATCTGGTTTCGATAGCCCAAGTGTCATGGATATCGACGAGTTGACGAAGCAGCAAGAGCTTCACGCCGAAGAAGTGTCAAGAGTTATAACTAATTATAAGAAGGACTCTAGCACTAGGAAGACGACTAAAGATTACTATGAGGTTAGATTGCGGTGCTTAGAAGATGCATGGAGCATATTCGAAGAAACGGATTCCAACATTAGGACATCACCAAAGATGTCAATTCAACATGAATATTTTATTAAGGGTCTGTACGACACCACCCTAGCAAACTACACAACATTTAAGGAGCACTTCGAGCAGAAAATAGCTTCTTTCTCCAAGCTGGAAAATGCCGAGCAAATTAGCGACAAGGCACCACAGCAAAACGACAATGGAACATCAAGTTCCGACCAGTCAAATTCCATGGGCGCTCCAGCAAAACCACTTGAGGGCGTAATGAAGTTGATGACACGACAAAAGGGAATAGCAGATTTCCTACGTCGCACGTTGGCCACCATCAACCTTAATACAAATCTGCAACATACAAAGGAGTATGTCGAACGCAAACTGAGGACACTTGAACAGTATCGGTCTCAGCTGGAAGATTTGCACCATTCCATTTGGGAACTCAGCGATAATCCGGTTATTGACGGATATGATCCCGACGAGTATTTGAAATTGGAAGAACTGGTGGAAAAACACACGATAACCCTAACCGTAGGCCAACCTACGGAATAACACTGGAAGTGATTCTAGTATCACCACCGCCGCCGTGCCATCAAATAACAATTCACTGTTGCAACTTCCAAAAATCACAATGCCGAAATTCGACGGCGATTATTTAAAATGGCGACAATTCCATGATTTATTCGTCCAGATGGTCCATATTCACCCTATGGCCAACTGTCAGAAAATGTGGTATTTAAAAACAAACCTGTCAGGAGAGGCAGAAAGGTTAATTCGGCATTTCTCAACGTCTGATAAAAATTATGATGCCGCCTGGAAAACATTGACGGATCGTTATGACAACACTAGACTCCTGGTGTCAGCACTAATAAACAAGCTAATGAATCAACCAAGCATTATGTCAGATAAAGGATCAGCCAATGCCATAAAGAATCTCCATGACACCACACAAGAGAGTCTAATGGGGCTCAACAATATTGGCATAGATACTGATCAATGGGATCCAATAGTCACGCACATTGTAATAAAGAAGTTAGATAAGGATACGCATACCCTGTACGAACAGTCGCTTGAAAATCCGAGAACCGTGCAGACTGTCAAGCAACTGTTGGAGTTCTTGGAAAGGCGGTTCCAATCCCTAGAGGCTCTGGGTTATAAGGGGAGGTCACTGGAGGAACAGCGACGATTACATCCAGTCCGGTCAGTGGCAGCTCCCTCAGCACCAACAACGCTATCATGTATAGTTTGTAAGCGGAGCCATGAGTTGTACGCATGCCAGGAATTCCTGAAAATGACACCCAACCATCGACTGAACCTGCTGAAGAAACATCATGCTTGCGTTAATTGCTTCCGACCAGGCCATCATGCAGAGAAGTGCACCAGACGAGGATGTACAAAATGCTCCAAGAAGCATAACACATTAGTACACTTAGAAGTGGCGGTACCAAACCAACACTGCAATTCAGCTTCAATCAATAGCGATCATCGAACCGCGGAACAGGGGTGCGACCAAATGCCCATATCAAGCAGGCGTCAGACATATATTCTATTGGGGACTGCCCGAATCAAATTGGAATCTGGGAATGGCGACTTTGTTGAATGCAGAGCACTTCTAGATTCAGGATCTCAAGTGAACTTCATAACGGAGAAATTAGTCACAAGACTAGGGCTCTCAACAAGACACGATTCCATGCGCATCCAGGGCATCGGTCGCACTACTCAAAAAACACATAACAGAGTAAACATTCATTTACAATCTAGATTGAATGGGTTTTCAACAAGAATCGAGGCAACGGTCCTTCCGAAAATACTCTCACCTCAACCGACACAATTACTTGACATCTCACGATGGAACATCCCAAAGAACATCAAGATGGCCGATCCAACCTTCCACTGTCCAGGGCAAATCGATGTGCTGATCGGTGCAGAGCTTTATCACGAACTCCTCTCCGTAGGGCAAATAAAATCCGACGAGGAGATGCCCACCTTGCAAAATACAGTTTTCGGGTGGATCGCAGCAGGAAGGATTGGACAGTGTCCAGCCGCTCCAATAACTTGCGGCATGTGCCTCGAAGACGCAAATCTCAACACACTCATCGAAAAATTTTGGATTAGAAGATCCTGAGGAATCATCAGAAGCAATGACGACAGCGGAAAGACGGTGTGAGACACATTTTCATCAGACAACAAAGCGAGACACAAATGGCAGTTTCGTCGTGAGGTTACCGTTCTCTGACGAACCATCAAGGCTAGGAGAATCGAAGACCATAGCTCTACGTAGGCTATACGCATTAGAAAAACGTTTGGCAAATAATATGGAGCTCAAACAGCAATATCATCAATTCATGGACGAATATATTACACTAGGACACATGATGGAGGTAGCTGCCCCCTCAAGCAATTCACCACACTACTTTCTACCTCACCATTGTGTACAGAAACCTGATAGTAGCATTACCAAGTTGAGAGTAGTATTCGACGCTTCGTGCAAGACATCATCCAATCTGTCCCTCAACGATATTTTACATACCGGTCCAAAAATCCAAGACGACCTATTCACGATTTTGTTGAGGTTCCGACTACCACGGTTTGTGTTTACAGCTGATATTCAAAAAATGTACAGGCAAGTGCTCGTGCACGAAGAAGACCGAAAATATCAGTTGATTCTATGGAGAAAAGACGTATTAACACCAGTTAAGTGCTACCAGCTAAATACAGTGACCTACGGCACCTCAGCCGCTCCATACTTAGCCATCAAAAGCTTACGACAACTATCCCAATCATCTCGAAAAACTCATCCAGCAGGTAGTAAGGCGCTTCAACACGACTTTTACGTAGACGACGTCATGACTGGTGCAGATAGCCTCCCCGCTGTAATAGAGACACAAAGGCAATTGATAGATATACTCCAGCAAGCAGGATTTAAGCTACGTAAATGGTGCGCTAATCATCCGCGGCTGCTACAAGATTTCCCGACTGAAGACCAAGAAGTGGAACTAGACTTTAAACTCGACTCCAAGGATACCATAAAAACTTTGGGTTTAACTTGGCTTCCAAAGGTGGACGACTTTTGCATCAAAACCTTTTGTCATCATGGCACTAAAATAACGAAAAGAATAGTGTCATCAGAAATAGCCCGACTATTCGACCCACTTGGGCTAGTAGCGCCAGTGACAATCACCGCAAAAATCCTCCTCCAACAACTGTGGCAACTAAAATTGGACTGGGATGCAGCTCTTCCACAGGAACTCCATTCGAAATGGGCAAGATTCCGGGACGACCTTAAAACAATAAATCAGATCCGAATGCCAAGACACGTATTTGCGCACAAAACCCCAGAAAAAATACAAATACATGTCTTTGCCGATGCTTCCGAAAGAGCGTATGGAGCTTGCGCCTACCTTCGATCAGTCATTAAACCTGGTATAGTGGTCGTGCGCTTATTGTGTGCCAAGTCTCGTGTAGCACCACTTGAAAAGAACAAAATTAAGAAACCAACAATACCACGACTAGAGTTGTGCGCAGCAAAGTTAGCAGCAGATCTCGCTAAGCGGATAAAAAAGGACATCGAGTACGAAGAAACTGCAACGTATTTTTGGAGTGATTCGGAAATTGTACTAGCCTGGATCAATTCGACCGCAAAGTCGCTACCCATCTTCATAGCCAACAGAGTGGCCTCCATCCAATCGAATACTATACCACACCAATGGCGTCACGTAAGATCCAAGGAGAACCCAGCTGATTTATTAACAAGGAGACTATCTCCCGAAAAATTGAAGGAATGTAATCTTTGGTTCTTTGGGCCCGTATTTCTTCATGGCCAGGAATCGTCTTGGCCACACCCATACGAAAAGACGGCACCATGTGAGCAAGAAATTAATCAAGGCACATCAGCGGTAACGACCAAGAGCATCGATTCATCACACTTCATTTACAAGATCCCTCATGGAAATTCATTCAAAAGGATCCAGCGGATTACTGCATACGTACTTAGATTCATCCGACATGTTAAAAGAAGAGATGAGAAGATGACCCAAAGTATAATTCTCTCCAGCCAAGAATTAGAAGACGCTCTTTATAGCATAATCCAACTAATGCAAAAAGACGAATTCAGCCTCGATATCGCCCATCTAAGAAAATATAATGAATGCAACAAGGCCAGCCCCATAAGCAGTCTCACCCCATTTTTGGACAAAACTGGTCTCATGCGCGTGGGAGGAAGATTAGAAGCATCAGCTTTACCATACAACGCAAAACATCCTATCTTACTACCCTATGATCATCCATTCGTAAAAATGATAATGAGGGACATCCACTACGACAATAAACATG
Organism: Orthonevra nobilis; assembly: GCA_963555765.1. NCBI lineage: Eukaryota > Metazoa > Arthropoda > Insecta > Diptera > Syrphidae > Orthonevra > Orthonevra nobilis. The sequence continues at coordinate 79,491,046 of OY743224.1, read as the reverse complement.
TTGGACCACAAACACTTCTGGCCATAACCAGACAACGTTTCTGGCCGATCAAAGGTAAAACCATCGCAGGATCTATAGTGCAAAACTGCGTGCGATGCACAAAGGCCAAGCCCAAACTGCTCTCTCAAATGATGGGAAATTTGCCACCCAACCAAGTGCAACCGGCCCGTCCATTCGTAAACTCAGGTGTGGATTTCTGCGGCCCAATAAAGATCCACTATCGTGGTAGGGGAAGTCGACCACAAAAGGGATACATTGCAGTTTTTTGCTGCTTTGCTACGAAGGCAGTCCACTTAGAGGTGGTAAGCGACTTAACAACGGAGGCATTCATTGGAGCTCTAAAACGCTTTACGGGAAGGCGAGGCTACGTAAGAAACTTATATTGTGACAACGCAACAAATTTTGTGGGAGCCAGAAACCAACTTCAGGACTTGAATCAAACTATACATTCCAGTCAAGGAATGGACTCTATTGTCTCCTCCTGCAGCACAAAGGGCATCGATTTCCATTTCATACCACCCCGATCTCCTCACTTCGGCGGGCTCTGGGAAGCTGCAGTGAAGTCGGCGAAACACCTGTTGTACCGAAGTATGACATCAGCATCCCTGACGTACGAGGAACTTGAGACTCTCGTTATTGGAATTGAAGCAATCCTTAACTCTCGTCCCCTTACACCTCTATCTACCGATCCAAACGACCTCACAGCCCTGACACCCGGCCACTTTTTAATCGGCGAACCATTGACCGCAACGATTGATCCAAATGCTGAGACAACTAAGATCAGCTTACTCACACGATGGAAACTGGTTACGCACTTAAAGAACGAATTCTGGAGGAGATGGTCGAGAGAATATTTAAATGAATTACAACAGCGCTTCAAATGGAAACAGCACGATCGGAACCTGCAACCTGGGGCTATAGTCATACTCAAGGAAGATAATACTCCACCACTGAGGTGGCCACTAGGCCGAGTCATCAGAACCCATAAAGGAGAAGATGGTCAAATCCGAGTCGTAGACGTGAAGACAGCAACAGGCATTCTACGAAGAGCAATCCACAAACTTGCGCCCCTTCCAATCAACGATGAAAACCCTAAGGAAGAAGTCGCGCTATTGACAAAAGATAGTCAAACCAAACGAAAGGCGACAGACTCAGCAAAACGAGTCACGAGGGATGCTTTGAATAACGACGAACCCCCACTAAGAAAAAGTCGAAAAACATACGGCTCAGCAACAGTGTCATTCCTGCTAGTTTGCTTGGCTCTACCAGTCACGAGCACCCAGCCTATTGAAATCACCCAGTTCCCAACTCAACTGGGACTTCATTTCGAAGCTCTGGGAAGAGTAAAGTTGGCATCGAACGATTGGAACTTAATGGTATATTACGATTTAGAACCATACTGGATTGAGTACGCAGAAATTATTAAGGCAATCCAGCCCCTGCGGCAGCTCTGCAAGTTGATGACGCATAACAGTACTTGTCAATCAATAATCAACCAATTTATTCATGTCCAGGACGAACTAAGGGATGGTAATGAGCTCTTCGCGAATAATATCCAAACGGCAAGAAGGAAGCGGGGTGCTTTAAATATAGTGGGGACCGTAGCCAACTCGTTATTTGGAGTTCTTGATGCCGAGTATGCACAAGAGTTCTCGGAATCAATAAGCGACATTAAGGCAAATGAAGATTACGTTCTACGACTCCTGAAGAATCATACGTCCATAATAGACTCAACTTTAAACCTTATTAAAGGAAACCAGTTAACAATTCGAGAGAAATTTAGGACATTGAACGAGCAGGTTAATCGAATAATCAATCACGCCAATCAGGAGAAATTTGACAATTTATTTCTGTCACTATCTCTCGAACTAACGCTAATCATCTCCAATACGCAACGAATACAGGCGTCCTTAATCAACGTTCTTATCGATACCAATCACGGAAAGATCAGCCCATTACTGCTATCCCCTCAACAATTAAACAAGGAAATGATCGTAATAAGAGGACACATCCCCTCTTCACTTCGCCTACCGGTTGAGTCAAGGGAATTGTTGCAATTATACAAACTAATGTCCGTAAAAAGCAAGGTCACGAACAAACACGTTATATTTCAAATTAAATTTCCTCTTGTCAACATAGAGGCATTTGACATATTCAGAATACTACCCATCCCAGTATATAACAACGGCTCATTCACGGCAATAAGTCCGGATTCATCGTATTTGATTATTAGTCAACACCGAGACCAATATTATCCGTTAATGGAACAGGAACTAGCAACATGCTTAACCACAGGACCATCCTCTTATCTGTGCGAGCAGACAAGACCATTGTACCGTAAGGGAGCCAGTGTATGTGAATGTGAAGTTTCTCTTCTAAACAACTTGCCATTATCAACACAATGCAAGACATCTCAAATTGCCAAAAGTCAAATATGGATCCGGCTTACCCATCCAAATGAGTGGATTTACGCACTCAAGAGCAAATCGATCATTAATACTGTATGCGGCAACGATATTTCATCAATCACCTTGGAGGGATCAGGAATCCTAAAAATCCAGCCAAACTGCGTTATCAAGCAAGAGGACTTAACGTTTCAAGGGCATAAGGTCTACAGAAGTGACACAAAAATATCGTATACCAAATTGGGCAACCTGACAGACATTGTAATACCAGCCAACTCGATTCCAGCCAACAAATCTTCACCACTGGATCAATTTGGACTAGAGCAAATCGAAGAATTGAGACAGCAAAACAAAAACCAAATCCTAGCCGAGATGCCACACAAGTTCAGTAAACATGACCTTCACCAGTATTCCGTGGGATATATAGGACTTCTATTAGCAGCATCGATCATCATCTTCTGGATCTGGAAGTCGAGGACCTCATCAAACTGCGTGAACCTTACGGAAACCGAATCCCGTTCCACGAATACGCAAACGATTCAGCCTACCTAACGAAGAAGATGTTGAATGTTCCATTCAACGAGGGGGAGTATGTTCACGAACAGAAACACCACAATCAGCAAAATAATGCATTCCAACGAGTTCAAGACTCAATTCGCAATCGCTCACCTTTCGTATTGCTTCTTTTTCTTGTTTGTTTTGTTCTGTATTTTGTACTCTCAGTTTATGTAAGCATATTTTTTTTATTGTTAGAATTTATGTACCAACTAAGCAATTATTGATTGTAAATTAAGTATAAATAGGGTAAGTTAAGGAAAATAAATTGTCATTATTGATCGAAAGTCAAGACGTGTTTCGTTGCTCTTAACCAAGATAGATCACCCCCCACCAGAGGTAAGGGATCCATCTCTAACATAACCACTATAGTAGTCCAAGTTCAAGTACTTGTGTCTACACTCTACAATAGGTCTAGGTTTATGTACCTACGGCCAACAGCGATCGTTTGGATAAAGGAATCCAATCGTTAACAATGGTGCCATCAGTATTTTTGTTCAAGACCTGCTGTAGCTCGACGCTTTTCTATCTTTAAACCATATCATCGAGAGAAACCTAAATGACATAACTAAAACACAGATAAAATTGCATTACTCGCATATGGACTATATGTGCTAATCTTAAAGTCATCAATTTACCGGAACATTCTATGTCATCCGATGCTGAACATTTCCCCAGCTCGGATGGAAGAAATGCTGGAAATCTCTCGACTGAAACTATGTACTTTTGAACTTAATCGACATAAAGGTAATCACGATTTAATATTCCGAGCACAACAAGTGCATCGTCGTAGGTAGTAGAAATATTTTCTAAAATACATTGAACAAGGAGTTGACATAAGCGGTCTTTCACAATGATAATTTGTAAGTGACGCTTCAGTGATAGCTCAGCTCAAGTTTTACTTGTCTACATATTATTGCTTAATTCTGGCTGTCTAACGGGTTAAAATTGGTGAAGTTGAAAAATTAATTCAACTTCCAATGTAAAAGTTGTCTTAATATAACTCCAAATTTGACACATCTTATCTTAACGTATGCTCTTTGAGCGATGCCTGTGTGCCACTGTGTGCCTACAGAAGACTGGCTAAGAATTTGGGTCGTTGGTCCTATATTTTTTCTAACTCGATTGGTTATATGTTGGACATTTTGGTCACAGACAAAACAATTTCAGTAACAATCTGATTTTACAATTTCCATTCTTTTGGCAAACAAAACTCCTACACAAAGTGGTGACTAGGAAAATAAGCATTAAATGAAAGTTCAAAGAAAATCATAGTCGAATTGCAGTCAATGCTGAGGACTGTATTAGACGACAAAGGCCAATAACGTCTACCCGAGCTAGACGAAATAGTTAGCAATAACATATAAGCTAAAATCTAATAAAGCCACTTTAGCTGTCGAACTTTTCAATGCGACGGCATTGAAACAATAGAGTATCAAAGATGAAAATGGAATCTCAGTATTGTTTGCCCGCTCTTTAAGAAAGGAGACCATCTTAACTGTGCCAATTGTAGAGTCCACCATAAATATATCGGCAGATGGTTTCTGTTTCGTCCACAGAGACGAGATGTATGAAGCCATGTCTAGGTTTGGCATCCCATCCAAGCTCGTCCTTTTGTATAATAAGGCAAAAAGAAACATATGCTGTCATCAAGAAAGGACACTCAAATGCGACGTCTGGTTCAGAATGTTAACATAGACAGCTATAACTTTGTGGTAGTTAGGGACTTTGCTTAGGCTTGGCTGCAAACAGAGATAATGACACCAGCGTTGAGGTCAAACGAAGAATACCCGTGGCAAAGAAAGCAATTTTGTAAAGCTCTTTGCATTTTTCTAGGGAATGATTGATGTTTTCACAACCCAAATGGAATTTGATGGTGGCGGTAAATAAAATTGCACCTACATTTTTTTTATCTTGAGATGGGAAGTTCATGGTATGGGCAGACCTACTCGCACCCAAACCAATTTTTTTTTATTATATTTTCAATTGCATACTTAAATACGCTTAGGACACTCGTTTCCTCTTTGACCCCTGGCTGAGAAGTGACACAAGGAAAGAATTGTCATCCAGCCGTCAATTTGTGGAATACAGTCAATGAGAGAAGTAAGGAGTTGCCAAATGCATGTGTGATATACGCCCACTTTACATAAATAGCACGAAATAAACTAGTATATACAGATTCCGAATCTTCTATGTCTTTTTAATTTTAATATATTTCTAAATATCTTATGCGATTTAAGCGCATTATCCGTAATCGCAGATTCGGTTACATTTTTGGTCCCATCTGGTGGTTTATGATTATACAAATACATGGATCTTTTTACTATTTTTCGTTTTTCCACCATACTATTTTTGATGATATTTGATGAAATTTCACAATTACATTTTCTGATTTGGTCTATATGCCTTTTAATGTGGCGACCCGATTTCATTTTACATAGATAGACCGAAGACTTTGATTATACTGGCATTTGCCCATTGTTGACTATTCTGTACCGAATTGAAATCGCGTATCATAACTAATTATCCACTTTCAAATTTTCTATCGCCCGAGCTATTCATAAGTTCCTTTCTACACGGTTTTTGATTTAAATTAGCAGGTGTTAAAAGGGCAAATTTGTTTCTTGGCGAATATGTGAATATACGAGAGGCAGGAGTAAATTTCGTAGAACAATGCCTAGTGTTTCCTAGTCGATTACCCTTGCCTTAGGCGGGTTGGGTAAAAGCGACAAACAAACTTCGCAGCCTTTGATCATCTCATCCAATCATGTCATCTACCTCAAGATCTAAATTTGGCCACCACATGTAGGATCGAGAGAGAGATTTCGTTTTTAAGATCCCCATGTGAGTTACATGAGCCTGTTTCGAAATTAATTTTCGTAATGAACGTGGCATTAGCGTTTCCACTACGAGCTCGTTGATTCGTTTTAATAAAGGAGAAAATCCTTCTTTCCCTTGAATTTTTGCATGATTCCCTGTCTTTACCGCCTCTACCACCGAATGAGTAATTTCACCGCCTAGCGTTCTCTACGTATAAATTCAGCGTCCACTTAAATATTCGAATTAGCTTCTATTCGGTTTAAATAAATCAGTGTTTTTTCGTTATATTTTGAATTTTCATCGTCAATCGTACATTGAGGGTAACGTGAGATAGTGTCGGCAACATTTTCTGCTTATTTGGAATCGGTTTTGATATTGGAAAGCTGACAGATGAAAACCATACCTTTGCAACCTACTGGTGGACATCTGTGGAATCCCTTTCTTTTCACCAAAAATCGCGATAAGAGGTTTGTGGTCCGTTACCAGAACAAATGACCTTCCGATTAAATTCTGATAAAATTTTCGTGTGGCATATACGATGGCTAGAGCTTCTTTCTCTATAACCGCGTGATTTTGCCACAAAAGGATCTAAGATCCGAAATGTTTTTAGGAACTGGAAAATTCATTACAGTTTCATCTCGATTTATTTTGACCAAACTTTACTTAAAATTACATACCCTGAATATTTGATCTCGTCTTTTGCAAAAACGCACTTAGCTTTATTTAGTTTTAGTCCCGCATTATATAATCTTTCAAGGATGACGTTAAGTCTTTCGTTATGCTTCTTTAGGTTCGGTGCCGCAATAATTATATCATCTAAAAAATTTACTACACCTTCTATACCACGTAAAACCTTTTCTGTTTCTCGTTGGAAGATACCGGTGGCTGGCTTTATGCCAAAAGGTAATCTATTCATTAAAAATTTATCAAGATGTGTACTCCCCGTGACCAACCGTCTGGACGACTCGTCCAATTCTATCGGGTTATAAGCATTAGCCAAGTCTGTTCTGGAAAAAAACTCGTCCATCTTTGATATCGTTCATTTTATCCGTTATTCGCGGCAAAGGATGATTCGTGTCTTTCAAAAACTTGTTTACCGTAATTTTGTAATCTGAATGAATGTGTATTTTCCCGTTTTCTTTTAAAATCGGCACAAGGGGTGTACCCCACTGCGTGCTTTTCGGTTTCGTATTAACTCCGCGGCTTACTTAATCGCGAATTTGACTTTCCTTTTCTTCCCTGAATGCAATTGGGCGGGCTTTCACAAAGATTGATTGGACATTACTGTCCACTTCGAGGCTAGCTTAACAATTTTTCAATTTACCGTATTCATTAATAAAAATCGGTAATATGCAATGCTTTTAAATTATCTTCATCTAAGAAGACTAATTCATTTATTTGAATTTGTTTTATTTAAAACACTTCAAAAGAGTTTCTTCTGACTATTGGGTTTTCACCCCTATCAATAACTAAAAACTTAAAATGCCTTACTATATTATTGTAGTTGATATTACAAAACAACGAGCCTTTTACCGTTAACCTATTTTTACCGTAACCAGAAATCATTGTATTACCTTTTTGTAGTTCAATATTTCTAAAAAAAAACCTAAATACGTTTCGCAAGGAATAGCTGAAACGGCTGCACCTGTATCAACTTGCAAATTCAACTTCTTATCAAATAAATTTAACTCAATCTCAATCAGTAAAGGGATCGTTATTTTAATAGATGAAATATTGTTGCAGTAAAGAGAGTGTGCAGCGAGAGCTGGAGCGATGCATTGTCGCGTCTATTACTATAATGACATTCATCAAATAAAGTTCCATAACTTCTTTGCGATCTACAGGTTATGGGCCCAGTCCAATGTAATGCAATTAGTTTTGAAGTTTTCAAATGAAGCCATTCGATGGTTGAAATTTTGATTCGTGGAAATATCGCGTAGAGCATTTCGCAGTGGAATGAAAAAAAACGCCAAAGCAACAGCAAGTGAGACGTGGAATGCTCTGGTAACTTCCTTTTCTGGGACTAACATGGCAAAACAAAATATGTTGCGAACAAGATTGGATCAGCTTAAATATGAATTAGGAAGTGATATGAAACAACATTTCACTAGGTTTGACGAATGTGTGCGAGAATTAACAGCTGCAGGGGCAAGATTAGAGTCAAATGAAATCATTTATTGCTTATTCAAGTTTTCCAGAAGAATTTCAACCTCTTATAACAGCACTTGAAAATTTGCCTGATGATAGCCTGACTATGGAATATGCGAAATCCCCTTTGCTTAATGAGGAAATGGGACAGCAAGTGAACAAAGAGCGTACCGTTGACGTTAGTAATGAAGCAGCTTTTTCGGTGGGTTTTATGGGAGAATGGTATAAGTGCAAGAGGAAGGGGCATAAAAGTATCAGTTGTCCACAAAAGAAAGGCAGATTTTAATACCGAAAGAAAAGCAGGAATTTTAAAAATTCAAACGAGAGCAGCGCTGTTGCTTTTTTTATGGGAACAAAGAATGTTGAAGAAAATGTTTGGTTATTGGACTCCGGTAGCACACGCCATGCTCCAAATAATTTGGAAGCGTTGGTCGAGGTCGAAATATTGGATAAGCCAGTAATTATAAATACGGCCGAAGAAGAAGGTGCAATGATTGCAACCCATAAAGGTAATTTTAAAGGGTACACTTTGGTTAATGGAAAAAGGGTTGGAATTGATGTGCAAGAAGTGTTGTATGCTAAAGAACTAAGAGTAAATTTGCTTTCAATAAAAGCACTGCAAGAGAAATGCCTTGACATATTTTTTGTTCGGGGAAATAAAGATTAATAAGGGTGAAAGGGACTACCGCAGCTGTTGGTGAGCTTTCAAATGCATTGTATGAAGTGAAGATATATCTTGTAAAGCTGGAAATGAATTATTGCAAGATGAACGACTTGTGGCATCGTCGACTGGGCCATGTGAATTATTCGTATTTGGAAAAGCTGAAAAATATGGTAACTGGACTTGAAGGTCAAGAGGAAAAACTGCCATGTGATTCCGGTGCGAAAGGTAAACAAACAGAAGTCCCTTACTCAAGCCATAGACCACCAACTACAAGAATTCTGGAGAGAATTCATTCTGACGTATGTTGCCCCATTACACCGATCACTCATGAAGGACACAGATATAAATCAGAAGTCTTCCACTATTTTAAGCTATTTGAAAGTTACGTGACAGTAAAATTTTGCTGAAATATAGTTTCCTTAAGATTTGACAGAGGAACCGAATATTTGTGTAATGAGCAAAAGACATTTTATGCTCAGAGAGGAATACAATTAGAGACAACAGTTGGTTACGCGCCTAAGCAAAATGAAGTAGCGGAACGGTTCAATCGAAGCGTTGTCGAGAGAGCAAGAACTATGATGATTGAGTCCGGTATTGGTAAGGAAATGTTTAGGTGAGGCAGTGTTTACTGCAACGTTCTCACTGAATCACAGTCCTACCAAGTGTCTTGTAAACAAAACGCCAGCAGAGTTATGGTATGGAATTCAGCCAGATGTGAAAAGGCTGAGAGTTTTCGGTTGCCAGGCATTCGCACTCTTACCAAAAGTAAAGCGAAATAAACTTGATGCTAAAATTAAAGAAATGATTATGGTCGGTTATGCAATCAATGGATATAAACTTTGGGATCCACGGTGTCGAAAAATAGTAATTGCGCGAAATGTTGAATTCAACGAGTCGAAGTTTCCAGTAAAAGATGAGGCGGAAGGCAATAACGAGCTTAAAGTTGTACGTGTAGCTGAGAGATGGAGACCAATGTTAGAGGGGGAAAAGGTGAATGCGGTAAATGAAACAGAAAAAGAAAAAAAAAAAACAAGAAAAACTAGATTCAAGTTCAGATGGGGAAACAGGAACAGCTGTTGAGAAGATCACATCACCAGTGGCGCTCCGGCAGGATCCATATTTTGTAAATCAAAGTCTAAGCTGTCGAGAGCGCAAATTTCCAGGCAAGTTATCTTATAACCATAAATTTGAACAAATAAATTTGTCGGAGTTAATTTTCTTAGCTGAACCTAGGACATTCCCAGAGATTGAATCGAGACCTGATCGAAAACAATGGCGTGCTGCAATCGAAGATGAACTGGCCTCCTTGAAGAAAAATGGAACCAGTCAAGAAAACAGCTGATATGAAAGTCATAAGCTGTCGATGGGTTTTCAAATTGAAGACAGATAAAAATGGTAGTCCCTGTGTGTACAAAGCCCTGCTTATTGCGAGCCCTGCTTATGCTCCTGTGACAAGGCTGGCTGCAATCCGTACAGCGATGTCAATTGCAATCCACAAACGTTATATTATCAGTCAGATGGATGTGAAAATTGCATTCCTTAATGGTGATTTGAAAGAGACGTTTTACATGGAGATTCCTGAGGGATTACAGCTAAGACTGGCATGATTTGCAAGTTGAATATATCGTTATATGGGCTAAAGCAGTTACCCCTTTGTTGTTATCGAAAGTTTCATGATGCTGCAGATAAAATTGGTTTCGTAAGATCTCAACATGACTACCATGTATACGTCAGGCAGCACGATGGGTATGTTATGTATTTAATTTTGTACGTTGATGACCTGTAGCTAGTCAGCAAAAATGAGTGGCAACACAACGAAGTCAAGTGTTGCTCACAAAAGAGTTAGACAATTTTTTACAATTCCTGGGTATAGGAATAGCATACTATTTATAAAAAAGGAATCATGGTTGAGTATGTCACAAAAAAGGCAATAAAAGATTTATTGACATATTTGAATATGGATGATTGCAATCGTTTCTCTACTCCAATGGACAACTCAACAAAATTGAAGAAAATTGATGAAAATATGAAGATAAATGTAACATATAGAGAACTTATTGGTAAAGTTATTTTCTTAATGTTATGCAGCAGACCAGATGTAAGTTTTGCGATATCTCAGCTCAGTCGATATCAGGATGCTCCACGTATTGAGCATTGGCAACATGGAAAGCGATAGGTACGCTATCTAAAGGCAACAATAGATTACGAATTGAAACCTTTAGTCGGATTTGTTGATGCCGACTATGCGTTTGACGAGAGCGATAGAAAATTCTTGGGTGGTTTCCTTTACAAAGGGTTTGAAAATGTCGTTAGCTGGACATCAAAGAAGCAGCAAGTAGTGGCTTGCTCTACGACCGAAGCAGAATACGTTGCATTAGCCTTAGCAGTACAAGAAGGGCTATGGTTACGTGGACTACTTACAGATTTATTGATCCCTGTTGAAAACATTCCTATTCATGAAGATAACCAGAGTTGCATTAAGATGAGACATAACGTGGATAATAAAAGGGCACATAGATGTTATGCATAATTTTATCAGAAAAAAAGATCGAGGAAAGTGAGATTGAATTACACCATGTGTGTAGTACAAATCAAGAAGCTTACATTCTCACGAAGGCTCTACCAAAGTTGCAGTAAAGAGAGTGTGCAGCGAGAGCGGGAGAGATGCATTGTCGGGTCTACTATGTTAATGAATTGTACTTAGCTTTAGTCTAGTTTCAACATTCATCAAATAAAGTTCCATCATTTCTTAAGTGCGCGGTTTTATTTGCTAACTCTGCGATCTACAAATATTCTTTGATAAATTTCTCTTACGTTGACATTTGCACATGGGCACCATGTGCCCTACTCGTTCACAGTTGAAGCATGTTATTTCCTTGTACTTGCACTGCTGTGGATCGATGGTTACTTTTAAAGCTGTATCGCCATTGGAACCCTGCTTGTATTGTTGTTGCCTTCCTCTTCCTGGCTGACCCGTTCTCTGCTGCTGTTGCCCTGTCCTCTGCTGCTGCTGTCTTTTCTGGTAACTCGTTTTAATTAAGCCGATACTTTCCCCATGTTCGTTGCCTTTTGATTCACCCTCGTTTTTTTGCCGTCTCCAAAGTTTTGATTAGTGTTAGGTTTTCGTCGTCACATAATTTGTCAAAGACGACTCCAAGAGCATTGATTTTGAGCAACACAATTCACTCCTTCCCTTTTAAATAAAATGGACTGCACTTTTCTTTTCCTTACAAAAAAAAACCACTAAGAAATAAAAAACTTTATCGTTCGTTTTCAAGGTTATAAAATCGAATGATCCTTTATTTCTATTTCTATTTACATACATTGACATATTTATGTACATGAAAATGCCCTTAAAATGACATTTAACTATATTCTTTATTTACATAAGGATTGTACAAATGTGCAAGAACATGTACATACATATAATCATGGTTCCCACAGTAATCTACGGAAACCTACACCTTCATTGAACATTGACCAGACATTGCGTCAGCATATTTTGCCTGCTCAGGTATAATGCTATGCCTGACAAATTATGCTGACAAATGTCTAATTTTGTATAAAAGTTGGCTGAAAAATAAATATAGGGCGAGTTGATACGAAGACTTAAGCGAAACAGTTTGTTTTATTTTACGTTTATTTGTTAAACTAGCTATCCCCCCACCAGTGGTAAGGTTGCTGGAGTGATAAGTAAACATTTGGTCCTTCGAAAAGTAAAAGAACAATAAAAAAGAAAAAAGCTATCGAAGAATTGAAGAAAAATGACCAGCATTGACGAATTGGCACAGCTGCAGAAAGATAGGGCAGAATGGATAAAGAAAGTATCCGAAAAGTTTACGAAAGAGCCCAAAGTAAGACGTACGAGGGAGTTTGTAGATGAACGTTTAGACGATCTAAACTGACACTGGAAAGAATTTGAGAGAAGAGATAGAGAAATACGGCAGCACGGAGGTTTCAGCGAAAAACACCCATACGCTGAATCGAAATTTTATGAACAAGTGGAAACAACTGTGAAATCCATACGCACTAAGTTTGCAGAGAGACTGAACGAGATTAATAACGAAGAGAAGGAAGTCCAAAAAATTGTTCCATTACCACGCAATGGGAAAGGAAAAACGAATTTACCAACACAAGTAGACGATGAGCAACAGAGACGGATGAGGCGCAAAAAAGCCCAAAAACAAGCTCTATTCCGGTCAATAGATAGAATGGAGCAAACTGAACAGACGTCAAAATCGTACTTTGTTCACAAGCAACAAACAGTTCAAGGCCAATGGGCGATTCTTATGAGAACACACGACGACATTATGGAACTTGGAGATACGAGCGTTGACGAGGACTTCATGAACGAACAAGAAGAATTGGAGCAAACGTACGAAAACATTATGGTGAGTTTGCAAGAAAAGATCGACTAATTTGCTGTTCAGCAGAAAAGGGAAGAACACACGAAAGAGGGAGCGCAACACGAGCCGAAACTACCCGTGTTAAAATTACCAACATTTGATGGCGATTACAAGCAATGGAAATCGTTCATTGATTTATTTGAGCAAGTAATCCATAAAAACGATAAACTTGGAAAAGCTCAAAAGATGCATTATTTGAAGACGAATGTGACGGGCGAAGCGGCAACTACTATACAGCACTTGCAGATAATGGATTCCAACTATGACATGGCACGGCAAATTTTAATAAATCAATACGAAAATACACGATTGCTCGTTAATGCACAAATTCAGGCATTATTAAATCAAAAAGAATGCCAGGTTGAATCTGAATCAAATCTAAGAAGAATTCATGATACTACAGTGGAGTGTGTGAATTCCTTAAAATGTCTTAATATTGAAATAAGAAGTTGGGACCCGATCATTTTGTATATCATCTCGCAAAAACTGGATAACGAAACAAGAAAGACGTACGAGCAGTCACTGAAGAACCCTAAAGATCTACAACCTCTTGATGAATTCCTTAAGTTTCTAGAGAATAAATTCCATGATCTAGATAATTTAGAAGGAAAAAGAAATGGCACAACCACAAGAGATCAAAAACCGGCAAATAACAAGAAAGGCTTCTTCAAAAACTACCACACAACTATAACTCCATCGTGCAAAGTATACAATGGTGCACATTGGATTCACACATGTGGTAAATTTATACAAATGGCAGTGACTCAGCGGATTGAATTTGTGCAAAGACATAAACTTTGCAAAAATTGCTTCAAACCAACCCATGAAGCATCAAGATGTCCATCAATGAAGACCTGTTTAACATGCCATCAACGACACCAAACGCTTCTTCACACCGCCTACGCAAATAGACAGTATGAACAACCACAAACGAATTTCGCAGCCAACAAACAGTGTAATACAGTGTTATTAGCTACAGCGGTTATCAAAACAAATTGGAAAGGATGTGACCATTATATCAGAGCATTGGTTGACCAAGGCTCACAATCTTCCTTTATCACGGAAGATGTTGTGCAACGACTGCAGCTGAGACGTGAACGAGCAAATGCTTCTATTACTGGCTTGGGAACAACGAATGCAGGAACGGCTAACAGTAAGGTCCGACTAAAGATTCAGTCCATATACCCATCTGAATTTTTCACATGGGGAACATTCTTGGTACTAGACAAACTCACAAAAGTGCTACCAAAAGAATCATTCACAACAAACAAATGCGACCATATTAGGCATTTACCACTGGCCGATCCATCATCACAAACAAGGAGTTGTAGACATGCTAATAGGAGAGGACATTTTCCAAGACATAATTTTGGAAGGTGTAATCAAAGGGAATCGAGGAACTCCGATTGTTCAGAAAACACAACTGGGTTGGATATTGTCAGGAAGTTGCCAATTCAACTCCAAAACGGACGAGTCAACAGTTTGCTTGATATCAAATATTGAGCTAAATAATCAGCTTAAATCATTCTGGAAAATAGAAGAACTACCCCAAGAAGAAGGGCGCACAGAAGAAGAGATACATTGCGAAGAATACTATAGAGCAACTCACAAGAGGAACGAAGAAGGTAGATATATTGTCAAACTACCATTCAAAGAAGATGCTGGCAAGTTGGGTGAATCAAGAAATAGAGCATTAGCACGATTTCTTCAAACTGAGAGAAAATTAATGCGTAACAAGCAGCTACAAGACGGCTATGTTCAATTCATGAGGGAGTACATTAACCTCGGGCATATGGAATTAGTAAAACCAATTGATTTTGTGGAATGCATTCTTCTGTTATATTTATTGTTGAGTTGCGCAAATAAAAAGACTTGATTTTATCGGATTTATATTTATTACGATGATGAACGTGCTACGTCTAATAAGGAAGTGAAAAAGTAGAACAGGAAAAGGAATGAAAAAAGGATGGAATGAAAATGACATTTAATCTAGGGAGTAGATTTACTGTAGAAGAATGAACTGTAGTAGATTGTGGAAATGTTGTTTACACAGTGACTTTTCCAACACGCCTCCTCAATTTCACAATCTGCTGTTGCGGTCCCATCAGAAAAAAATTATTCCTAATTGCCTAAAGCATTTTACATGAGCTGGTCCTGCCATGGGTTTTGTTAACGCGTCCGCTGGCATCTCTGCTGTCCCCATAAATTCTATTTTGATTTTGCCATCTGCAACCGCCTCCTTGATGAAATGTTATCTAATATCCAGGTGTTTCGTTCGCCCAAGATTACCCATCTCACTTGCGATTGCCTGTGCGCTTATCGTACGGTTATCGTTCCAAATTGTTATTGGTCCTTGGTGAAGTCCGAGTTCCAACATCAGATTTCGCCAAAATGTTGCTTTCTTCGCCACAGAGCTGAGGTTCACGTATTCAGTCTTTGTGCTTGATGTGGTCACTATTCTTTGTTTTCTTGAACTCCATAAAATTGTCCCCCCTGCATACATGAAAGCATATCCGCTTTGTGATTCTCGGTCGTTGAAATTGCTTGCCCAGCTGGCATCTGCAAACACGTGAAGATCCGCTGCTGTCTTTTTATATGTAATTCCAGCTGTCATTGAACCTTGAAGGTATCTGAGAACATGCATTGCTGCATTCCAGTTTTGCTGTCTAGGATCACTCGAGAATTGTGATAAGACGTTGACAGTGTAAGCAATATCTGGTCTACTGAAAGTGGAAAGGTGTAATAAACTTCCTATTAAGCAACGATACCTTGTTTTATCCACTTATTTCCGTTCTCCAGGGATTTTCGGTTCTTGTTCCAGCTTCAAGTTAGTTGCCATTGGTAAACGGCCCGGTTTACAATCCGTAAGTCCATATTTATTCAATAAATTTTTAATAATACCGCTTTGACTGATGTGAAGTCCATCGGAATAGCGTTTGACTTCAAGTCCCACTCACATTTGAGGATATCCAAGATCTCTTATTTCGAAATTGTCCGCTAAGTGCCCTTTTAGTAAGTTGAACTCTTTTATATCAATTGTGGCTACCAGTAAATCGTCCACATAAACCGTGATCAGAGTCATGTTCCCATTTTGGATCTTGTAGTATATGGACTTATCAAATTTGGATGGAATAAAACCTAGTAGCTTGAGCGTTGCATCCAGTTTCAAATTCCATTGCCGTCCGCTCTGTTTGAGTCCATGAATTGCTTTGTTTAGTTTGCGTACCTGAACTCCATCGGCAAAACCCTCGGGCTGTTCCATGAAAACTATTGCGTCAATTTCCCCATTTAAATAGGCTGAAGATACATCGATATGGTGTATGTCTAACGACTTTTCGATAGCGATTGTCATGGTTAATCGAATCGAACTGATGTTGGCAACTGGTGAATATGTGTCCTGGTAGTCGATACCATGAATTTGCCGAGCCCCCTTGCAACGAGACGAGCCTTCCTCCTTTCGATCGTTCCATCCGGTCTCTATTTGGTTTTGAAGACCCGTTTTGATTTTATCACCTTTCGATCCTGTGGTCTATCAACCAAGGTCCAAGTGTTGTTCTCAAGCAGTGAGTTGTATTCGATTTTCATCGCCGCCCGCCATTCATCCGCTTCTTCCGAGCAATTGACTTCTTTTATTGACCCAGGATCGACTCGTGTTTGATTATAATTTCGTTTAAAAATGTTAACATCCAAACCTTCTAATGGGTCATCATTGGGTTCTAAGTCCTCTATTGACGTGTGTAGATCCCTACTATTTTGCTCATCACAATTTTCAAGAAGTGCATTAGAGGTTCCAGCACTATCCTGAAACGAAAAAGAGTAATAAAAATTGTCTTCAGATTCATTACCTTCGGCTAGGGTCTTGTTTTTGTCATAAAAAAACGTTTATCTCTGCTCTTAATGACGGTTCGTCTGCTTGGTATCCAGATCTTGTATGCCTTTGTTTCTTCTGCATAACCGACTAGAATGCCCTCTTCGGCTTTCAAGTCAAATTTACCCAGGTTCGCGCCCTTATATAAGGCGAAAGCCCTTGTTCCTATTTCCCTAAGAAACGCTACATTTGGTTTGCTTCCGCTCCATAGCTCTTCTGGTGTTACATCTCCCTTGCATTTGGTTGGACATCGGTTTCGTAAAAATGCCGCTGTTTTGATCAGTTCTCCCCACATAAACTCGGGTAATTCACTTTCCTTCATGATACATCTCGCCATCTCAGTTAAGGTCCGATTTGCCCTCTCAGCAAGACCATTCTGCTCCGGTGTATATGGTACAGACTTCTGATGTAAAATTACGTTGTGCTCCACGTAATCTTGGAATTCTCTGCTTCCGTATTCAAGACCGTTGTCCGTCCTCAGTGTTTTGACTTTTTCGCCAGTTTGTGTTTCAACAAAAGCTTTAAATAATTTGAATGCACTTTATTTTTATGCTTCAAAAAATATATGAAAATCTTCCGCGAGAAATCGTCGATGAACGTGATGAAGTACTTAGCTTAGGCCACAGATGTCCGAATGGATTAGCTGTAGTCGCTGCGATGTCTCTTGTAATTGTTATTCGGGAAAGGAGATTGCGCTTGTTTTGCTCGAATACACGTTGAGCAAGTTGTGACGTCATCCGTGAATTTGTCTGGCAGTCCGCTTAGCATATTCTTTGACGACAATTGTTTTAGTGAATTGAAATTTACGTGTCCCAGCCTTTTATGCCAAGATATGAGAGATCCATAGTGAATACGATTTGTTCCAGTTTTCCAACTGCTGATCTGCGCCTTTTCCTCAATGACCAAGTAATATAGCCCATTCCTTTTTTCAGCTTTCATCACTAAACGATTCACTTTATCGAAAATTTTAGCTCCAACACCTTCGAAAACTACCTTGTACCCATAATCGGTTGCCTTGCTGATTGAGATGAGATTATCCGTTAACTTGGGAACAAATAAGGTGTTGTATAGATAAAATGGCTGCTTTCCGTTTTGAATATGGATATCAGACTTGACGGTTCCTGTACCCTTGACGTTGACTAAGTGATTGTCGGCTAGTTTGACATGATTTAGCTCGTCCGATATATTAAGGTTTGATTCCTCAGCACACATATGTGTCGCTCCGCTATCTTGACGAAGATCACTCAACTCGTGATAAAATCTGTCCAGTATATCAAAGAAAACTAGGAGAGAAGATGAAAAAAATTGGCTATTAGCAACTAAAGTCAATAACTATACTATGCTTGAATATCCAAGGACTAATCCACAATTTAGAAGAATTGGAAACTTCAATAGTAAATCATAACTATGATATAATAATCGTGACAGAAACACATATTACCGAGGACATATACAACCACGTTATTCAATTAAACAATTATAATATATCTAGGTGCAACAGTATATCAACACGTACTGGTGGTGTTGTAATATACACTAAACAATAATTAATGTTAAGAATATTAAAACTTGCTCTAACGGTATGAACTATTGGTGGCTAGTCAATCGCGTTAACATTAATAATTACTCATGCATAGTGGCAGGAGTATATAGATCGCCTAATTCGCCTGAAAATTTATTTTGTGATGAATTCGAAATACTAATGGAAGAGATCTGTGCATCAAGGGACGATGTTATAGTCTTGGGAGATTTTAATGTTGATTGGTTTCGGACTAAGGATACATATAGTATAGAAACCGCATAGACAAAATTAGCAAGGACAATGCGTGTGCGCAAATAATAAATCAAGCTACAAGAATAACACAAAAATCAGGTACTCTCATAGATTATGTTATTACTAACAATAAATTCGTGGAAGCTACTACGTTGAATGAACTAGCCATCAGTGATCACCAATCTATATTGGCAACTATAAGCAACAAGGGAAGGGTTGTAAGAGCCAAGCAACGTACATTAATATCCCAGATGGTTTATAATAAAAACACATTCTTTAACACCTTGAAAAATAGTAAGATTAGGTTTATTAGGAATGACACGAACATCAATCGAAAGGGAGAACTTTTTTCAGAAGGCCTAAAGGAAACTCTAACACCGTTTTTAAGAAAAAAGTTCAAAAACGATAACCGAAAAGGGTGGTTCAATAACTTTCACATAAGATTAAGAAGGGAAAAAATTATAAAATTCGGTACGGCAAAGGTTACGAATAATGATGAAGATTGGATAGCTTACAGAAATACAAGAAACAAATATATATCTGAACTTAAGAAAGCGAAGCGTACATTTTTAAAAAACAAAATCGAAAGTTCTACAAACCAGAAAACTATGTGGAGAAACTTAAAAAAATACATCCTCAAAAATCAGACATCAAGTGATATTATCGACATTCAATTCGGAAATAATACTTATGATAATAAAAAAACAATTGCTAACGAATTTAATAAGTTTTTTGTGGAAAGTGTCAAAGAAATTGCAAACTCTATTCAACATATACCTTTTACTAGTTGTGTTAACGTACCAAATGTAACTTTTCAATTTCAGTCTGTTTCACTTGAGGATATCCGACAAACTCTCAAAGACATGAATAATAAAAGTGACTTTTTTTTATGTGTACACGAAGATATCTTGATAACTTTGAAATTATTGGGCCTGCGCTACAAAATATAATTAATAACTCTATCGAACCAGGCATTTTCCCTGACTCTTGGAAAAAAGCCATAGTTACGCCGATTGAGAAGGTATCTAACACACGCTTATGCGAAGAATTTAGACCTGTCAATGCGATGCCCCTATATGAAAAGGTGTTTGAGAAAATTATTTTTAAACAGCTAAACAACTTTTTTGAAAAAAAAACAATTTACTAAGTGATGTTCAATCGGGATTTAGAAAAAATCATTCCTGCGAAAGTGCGATAAATTTAGTGATCACGAGGTGGAAGGAAGAAGTATCTAAAAAAAATAGTGAACTGTGTTTTTTTAGAGTTTAAAAGAGCCTTTGAAACCATCGGCAGAAATATATAGCTGCAGAAACTCAAACCATACGGTGTAAAAAATAAAGAGTTAAATTGGTTTTCCTCATATTTATCAAATAGAACACAAATAGTGAAAATAAATTAAATAGAATCAGATTCGATTGAAGTGAAGCTTGGTGTACCGCAAGGAACTGTTTTAGGAACACTACTGTTTTTAATATATATAAATGACATTGAAATGACTCTACAAAATGCAAAATTAGCTCTTTTTGCCGACGATGCAGTGATATATGTGACTGAAAATAGCATAGAAGAATGTCATAAATTACTTCAAGAAGACTTGGAACGAGTTAGTACGTGGCTGAAACAAAACAAATTGAAACTCAACATAAACAAAACGAAGCAAATGCTGGTCAACAACAGGCAAGATTACTATTTACGAATGTCGATCGAGGGTGAGCTCATTGATCAAGTTGAGGAGAGTAAGTATTTAGGCGTTATATTTGATAATAGGCTTAACTTTTCTAAGCATGTAGATTACATCTGTAAAAAAATTGGTAAAAAAATTGGCTTCCTTAGAAGAATACGAAGCGATATATCTACTATAAGTGCAATAAATATTTATAATGTAATTATAAAGCCTCACTTTGAGTATTGTTCAACGATTTTGTTTTTGTGTAATGATAGTTTAATTCGCAGAATGCAATTGTTGCAAAATAAGGCAATGAGAAGTATATTAAAGTGCAATAAATATGTGTCAATAAATTTTTTGTTGAATGCGTTGAATTGGCTCTCTGTAACACAAAGGCTAGCAATGAATGTTGTTATTTTTGTTTATAAATACTATAAATACTTAGGTTATTGCCACAGAGTGTTCAAGTCTGGGCTTCGATGTCGGTCCTTTAAGGTGGTTTTGTGTAGCAAGTCATCCTCGATGATACGAGGATCCTATTTCTTCGAAGAATGCTGGTTCTTCATCTGCATCTGGGGGAAAGAGTTCCTCTTGCAGCAATGCCATTGAGTTGAGGTATCGGTGTTCGGGTATGTGTCCTTGGTTGGCCATGGTGTTGATGAGTTGATTGGGATGATCCTTGGCGGTGGCTACGAATTTTTGAAATAAACCAACCATGTACCGGGTTATGGGTTTGATTCCTGATTCGCTGTAGAGTCGCCTGTTGCTGACGTGTTTCTTCGTGATCCTGTTGTAGTGGAGACCAGTGCATACGCGCAAGATCTTCCTCTGATGTAAGTCTTCGAGGCTGTGAGCCATATGGGGAATCCATATGTTATCACCGGCCTGATGAGCTGTTTATATAAAGCAGCTTTGTCTTCTGGCTGAGGCCATTCTGCTTGCGCATTAAAGGGTAAACCCGATGGAAGGCGAAGCAAGCCTTGCGAAGAATTGCATCCACATGAGGGTTGAACTTCAACTTCTCCGTGAAGTTAACTCCAAGGTACTAAATCTTTGTCGAGGCCTTGACTATTGTACCGTCCTGGAATCCAATCGTGGTGTTGCGGCAGTTCTTAGCGGACCTTGTTCTCCGGGAGTTGGCCGGCCTACGGAAGCACATCAGCTCTGTTTTCCTTGGATTGATGCGGATTCCCCAATCCTTGTAGTATTCCTGTAACTTTGTGATATGGGCTTCAACTCTTCGAGCCGCTATCAGTGGTGAAATTGAACTTGCGTACGTGAGTGAGTCGTCCGCGTACAAGCAGCATTTTGTTGAATTTTCCAGTCCGGGTTGGTCCGATGTCAGAATGTTGAAGAGGAGAGGACCAACCTTTGATTCCTGTGCGACACTGGCTCTCATTGCACGAGTTGAAGATTTCTTATTGCCTACCTGCACGAAGAAAGTCCTGGAAGTAAGGAAAGAATGAAGGATTTTTATGAGTGACGTTGGAAAACCTAATTGTACCAATTTAAAAATTAATCCTTGCACCCAGACAGTGTCAAAGGCTTTTTAAATATCCAGGAAACATGCAACTGTAACCTGATGATTGTTAAAAGCCTTTGTCACGTCGTTTAAAAGTATCATCATAGGATGAAGGGTCGAGTGTTTTTCCCGGAATCCAAATTGAATGTCCGGGATAGTTCCACGAAGATCGCAAAATTTTTTTAATTTTTCGCAAAATCAACTCCTCTAAAATTTTGCTCAGGTTGGATAGAAGCGATACAGGCCTGTATCCATCCACGCTGGCTCTGTTTTCCTTTTTTGGAATTGCAACAACCTTAGCTAATTTCCATTTAGTGGGGAAATAGCTATTGTTGATGCAATTGTTGAATATAATAGTGAGGGCTGTCATCACAACGAAAGGAAACTTCTTCATTATGAAGTTTGAAATGTTGTCCGCTCCGGAAGATTTCTTGGAGTTGTTGCTGAAGATTATTTCCTCAACATCTCCAGAGGTGCAAAAACTATCACAGTCACTCGGGTCGTCGGCAGGGTTGTCTACGTCGAATTCTGTGGCGTTTGTCTCTTCCTCAATTGTAGAGATGGTTCTAGCGACTTCCTCAATAAACTCTGGTTTATTGGATGGCTGGGGCTTGAAGTTGTCCTCGAAGTAGTCAGCGAATGCTTCAGCTTTATCGGCTTCTGTTGAGACCTCTGCGTTCGGTGTTATTAATTTGTCCGGCATTTTCGTTTTCTGCTCTATGATTCTGTTGATTGACTTGAAGGTGTCAGGTCCAGGCTAATTGATTGAAGATTCTTCTGCAACTGTAGGTTGTTGTGCTGTTGGACTGCATTGTGCATTGCATGATGTTGATACATCGCAGCTCACTTTGCAGGGTCTGGTATTCGACATTGACCGAGTTCCATTCTCGATGAAATATCCTTTGGATTCTCTGTCTGTGATGATACAGGTTCTGGATTGCTAAGGGAAGATTAGCATATTTGTCCTTTGATGTAGATGGCCTTTTTTGGTTGTTTATGCCGATTTCAACGGCCCGCTGAAGTTCCTCGATAGCAGTGTCAATTTCCGAGTTGGATAAATTCATGGTATTAGGTGGTAGTGATAGGTTTTCCTCGATGTCCGTTTTAAACAATTCCTCGTTTATATGGTTATAGTTGAGGTATCTTCCTTCTGGTCGCCTGTTGATGATAATTGGTTGATGGAGCTTAATTTCTAGCTGCACTGCATCGTGGTCCGAGTCGCTCGTTAGTACTTTGCAGTCATAGTTCCTAATTTCAGGAAGAGTGTAAACTAAATTGGATATTGCCAAGTAGAAGTCCAAGTACGATGAGGCTGCTGGACATGTTGGTTTGGGTTGAGAAACGATGACCAATGATTGGTGTTCAAAGTTATCTTCCAACCATTCCATTACCGCATTCCCAGCAGGGTTGGTGGTATTGTCTCCCCAATGCGGGTGCCGAGTGTTGAAGTCCCCACCAATGAGCCCGTAAGTGTGCTGACTGAGGACGCTGTTGATGATGCCAAGGTCGTGTTTAATGTCCGTTGGTTTTCCTCTGCAACTGTTGTAGATGCTGATGACGATGATTGTTTCCGTTGGGTTGACTTTGATGATGGCTGCCGTTGCTTCGAAGGACTTCAAACCGGAGGTGGTTTTTTCTTGAGGTTCGATGTTTTCCCTTACTAATAGGGCTGTGCATCTTTTACCGACAATCTTGTCAGTTTTGCAGGCGTTGAAGTCTTGAAAATCTACATAATTGGAAGACAAAAGTGGCAAGAGCCACGGCCTTATTCTCCTCGCTAAGTTGAGCGTAATTGGGTGGAACGGCACTTCTTGCTTTGTCCATGACCGTCTGGATATCGTTCTTGAATACCCTCTTGATCTCTCCAGCGAGATCAATTCCTGTGGCATTATTTTTGTGCGGTTTTAATGGTTGTGGTCTTGCGATTGATGTTATCCTTTTAGTTGGCTGTTGTGATTGTTGTGGTTTAGGAGTGCCATTTGGCGGAGCTGCTCCCATCTTTGCCATTGTTGCAAAGCTAACGGCTGGCTGTGTGAGGATGCATGCTGATTTGGCAGCAAATTCTTGTTCAGCTTTTCTTTGGTTGGAGACTGTTTCCTTCTCGGCCAATTTTTTTTTTGTAAAATGGAGGGTGTCCGATAAGCTTGCAATTTGCGCAGTTGACTTCCGGCCCAGAGGTTTCCTTGCGCGTGCACTCGCCGGGTTGGTGCTTCTTGTCGCATTTAACGCAGACATAGCCCATACCGCAGTTTGTAGCAACGTGGCCAAAACGTTGGCAGTTCTTGCATTGCGAAATGCTTTTCGGCTTGAGTCTCTCCCAATGGACTCGCTGGTTCAGCAGTAATGTCTGCTTATAAATGCTGGGCAGATCTGATGATTTAGTCACCTCGACAATGAATGCATTGAAGGATTTTCCCGATGCTCTAGAAGACTTGAAAGCCTTAACTTCAAGCACCGCAATACCTTCAGCCTTCAATTCCTCGGCGACTTCTTCGGTAGTGTAACTCCCGTGGATGCCCTTCAGAAAAAGGAGCGTTTTCCTATCCTCCTTTGGTGTGAAGGTGTGGTTGTCCATCTTTCTAGATTTTAAAAATTGTTTGAGGGTTTCGAAACCCTCTCTGGTGCTGGTCCTGATGCTGGTCTTTTGAGTGTTAAAATTTTTGAGGGTGAGCACAATTCCCTTGTTCATAGCGAAACGGCTGATTTCAGCAACGTTTGCTGAGAAACAAATTATTGGCGGCATGGCTGAGGTCCTTATTGATGTTACAGGTGGCGTCCTTTTGTTGGCTTTAGGCGATGGTTGGCTGGGTGAAGGTTTTGGTTGGTCTTCCTCTTCAGTGTGCTTCTTCTTCGTTCTGGAAGAGAAGGATTTCTTTTGCCTTTTCTGTCCGGGCTGAGGGGAAGAACAGCTGGTTTCGGCATCTGACGGGCTTGATGGTGTTGGCGTGGCCGACGGATTTTCGACGTGGCTGCTGGAGTCCTCGTTCGAAGTGGTGTACCTCGAGTTGTCCTCATCAATGGCTGAAGGGTCTTCTTCCATCTCTGACTCTACTGAGTCCTCACTGGTGACCTTGTTGACGATGTCGATAAGGGTGCTGTTGAACGCCGGTCCAACATCTTCCTTAATCCGACGGATCAGTGACACGAGCGTGTCTATTACCGTTTCTACGGTATAGCGCTCTGCCATCTTGGGTCCGCTTTTGTACCTGTTTTGGGTTTTTTTTGTTTCCGTAAAAAACGGAGGCAGGTAATATTTTAAAAAAAACTTTACAAGGCAATGTTTCTGTGGGTTATAAAAAATTGCTGGAAAAAAAGGTTAAAATATGTCTGATACCTGGGTATCGGAATAATATAGCGCTGTCTAAGTAATTAATACACTGAGTACCGAACAATGACCGTACTTCGTGAATGACTGACTGAGACTGAGTGCAGTTCAAACTAATTGTGCATGCATATATATATATATATACATACGAACGGAATTGTGTCGCGTCGGTTTTAATTCAATTATATTTTCTTATAAGATTTTGGTGTTGCTGTCGATCAAACATTTTGTTGACAGTCATGTTAATGCGGTCGAAACATGTTGCAATGGAAATGGAAAGCGTTGGTAGGCAAGGTCATGGCAATTATTAAAATGGTTTTAGTGTTTGTTGTTGCAAAGCTTCAATGTTTATATTCCGAAAAACGTGGGGGCGTGCCATCGGGCAACGATTATTGAAATGAATAGAAAAATTCTAAGCTGATGGCCGCCTAAGTATGCATGTGTGGGTGATTGATGTGTTGCCGTCGGTATGGTTAAATAATATAAGATCATATTTCGAAAAGCCGGCGGCAACTAATTTATGTTGTGAAGAATAATTGATGTTTGATATTAAGTACTTGCTATTTGATTTATACTGAATTGTTTGGTGTTTTAGTTTAAATTTGATGTTGTGTAGACCTTCCATATATAATTTCTGTAGTGTTGTGTAGAGTTGATATTTGATTGTATAAAAATTTTGTTGGATTTATTTTGTGTAGTGTGGGGTTGGTATTTGTAATATTGAATATTTCATTTCCGTGTTTTGTTGAAGCTAAGATTTTCATAGGATTATGTTACAGAATAGCTTCTTCTGCATTTGACCTATTACTAGGAAGTAAACAAATCTTTGTGATGGGTCTTTTAAGCTCTCCGTTTTGGGTTCTCAGAGTGAGAACTCTAGTTAAGCTGTCTTTCCGGGTGCAGGTATTGAATTCGCGCCAATAACCACTTTGATGGTGGAAGTCTTTCGTCCTTGACCAATACAAGGTCTCCAACTTGTGGTTGTTTCTCCGTATTTAACCATTTTGGACGCTGTTGTAAGCGTGCTAAATATTCCGAGCTCCCCTGTTTCCAAAAAGTATGGGATATCTTTTTTATCCTCTGCCATAGATCGCCGTAACTTACTTTTTCCAACGTAAGATCTTGCTGTGGTATTGCGCGCGTTGCTTCACCAATGAGGAAATGTGCCGGAGTCAGTGTTGACAGATCTTCTGGGTTTTCGGAGAGCGGTGTTAAAGGCCGACAGTTTAAGCAACCTTCTATTAGGGCAAGCAAGGTGTTAAGTTCCTCGAAGGTAAGTAACTCGTTTCCTATCAACCTTTTCAAGTGAAATTTCACCGATTTCACCCCAGCCTCCCATAAGCCGCCGAAGTGAGGAGATGCTGGAGGGATGAAATTCCATTTCGTCCCATCATTTGCTAATGAATCAGCTATTTTCTTCACATTGCAGTTTGCAGCCTTGAGCAACTTTTGTAGTTCTGAGTTGGCGCCTACAAAATTGGTACCGCAGTCGCTGAAAACTTCCTTGCAGATACCTCTCCTGGCAGTGAACCGCAGCAACAAGGAACGCCTGAGTTGTCACGTCGCTGACTACTTCCACGTGTATCGCCTTCGTTGCTAGACAGACAAAGATTGCGAAGTATCCCTTGAATGTCTTCGAACCCCAACCTTTCCAAGCCTTGACGTCAACTAGCCCGGCATAGTCCACTCCTGTGTAAGAAAAGGGCCTTGAAATTTGCACTCGTGGAGCAGGTAAATTTCCCGTCAGCTGCTTGGATGTTTTAGCTCGAAACCTGAAACAAATTTTGCATTTGTGAATACACTTCTTCATAGAATTCTTGCAATTGAGGATCCAGTATCTAGTGCGTATGTGAGCAATCCACAAATTGATGCCTCCATGAAAGGTCTTGTTGTGTGCGTCTTCAAAAATTAGTTTACTTAAATAATGATTCGGTTTCAGGATAATCGGATGTCGTTGGCCATAACTAAGATTTGAGTTTTGCAACCGGCCACCTACTCGAAGAATTTTCTCATTGTCGAAAAACGGATTCAAAGATTTTAAGCCTCTTGTCGGTGATGAATCATGGAACATGGTTGCTTGGATACCCTTAATCACGATCTTACTGACTGCATAGATTTCAGCTGGGGACAGGGTGGTGAGAGTCCGTTCATGAGGTGCTTTACGACAGTTGTCAATAAAGCATTTGCAGTATGCTACTACTCTATAGACCTTCAGTAAAGTTGAACATCTTGATAACAGAGTGTCGAGAACGTTCTCCGCACCCACTGCACAATGAACCTAGATCTTGCGTTCTTCCTCATTCGTTGCCATAAGTGCGGGCTGTTCCGGTGTTATGAAATTCCACCTTGCCCGTAGGAATTCGGGACCTTTCCACCAAAAAACGTTTCCTATTGAGAAGGACGGAAGAATTCCACGTGAAAACAGATCAGCCGGGTTGTGTTTTGTGGGAATATATCTCCAAATGCTGGCACTAGCCCGCCGTCGTATTTCTGCTACCCGGTTGCTGACGAATGTTTTCCATTTGGATGGACGTGCAGCTATCCACGCCAGCCAAATCATCGAGTCCGACCAAGCATATAAGTGGGCGTTCTCTAACTTCAAAACTTTGACTACGTACTGCAGAAGCGTTGCAAGGATAACTGCAGCACATAGTTCCAGCCTCGGAAGCGTAATCGTCTTCAAGGGAGCCACTCTAGTTTCTTCATCTAAAACGCGTAAGTATATAGCCACTCCGTAAGCTTTCTCGGACGCGTCAATAAATCCGTGTACCTCTATTTGCTTATAGTGCTTACGAGTGTGGATCCAACATGGAACCTTAATCCGTTCAATTGCTGGCAACTCCTGCCGAAATTTCTCCCATTCATCATCGAGCGTTGCTGGAAGGGGTTGGTCCCATGTCAGTCCTTCGCACCATAGTTGTTGCATTACGATTTTTGCCTTCACTACGCATGGTGATATCCAACCAAGTGGGTCAAAGAGCCTTGCTATGTTGGACAGCAGTGCACGTTTCGTTGAATTCGAAGACGTTTCAATGTGCATGCCTTGAAAAGCAAATACATCATCAGCCGGAAACCATCGGATCCATAACCCCTTTATGTTTTCCGATGACGCTAATGGCAAGGAAAAACCTACCTCCCTTTGGTCCTGTGGAATGCCGCTCAAGATTTCATCAGAGTTGCTGGTCCATTTACGCAGCGTAAAGCTTCCGCACTCCAATACTTGTCTGACTTCATTCAGTTTGTGTATGGCTTCTTCCACAGAATCGGCTCCGGAGATCAAGTCATCAACATACATTTCAGCACGAATTGTTTGCGCACCGATTGGGAAACGATTCTCTTCATCAGATGCCACCTGGTTGAGTGTTCGAATAGCTAAATACGGTGCACTGGCAGTACCAAAAGTCACTGTGTCCAAGCGAAAGAATCGAACGGACTCCTTTTCGTTGTCACGCCAACAGATGAGTTGATAATAAGCATCCCTTTGACTTACCCGGATTTGTCGGTACATCTTCTCGATGTCCGCGGTGAACGTATACTTATGCAATCTCCATTTCAGCACGATATCAATAATATTTTTTTGTATTTTATGTCCAACCATTCGATGCTGATTCAATGACGTTCCATCAAGACATCTCGCTGCTGCGTCAAACACAACTCGCAGTTTCGTTGTGGAGCTGGATTCTTTAATGACTGCATGGTAAAGGACAAAATAGTGATATGCTGACTTAAGGACATCATCATTGCGTTCATCGATTTCAGTCATGTGGTTTAACTACAGGTACTCATTTATACATCTTGAATACTCTTTGTGTAATGTAGGGTTCATTTTAAATTTCCTTTCCAATTGATGAAATCTACGCAAGGCTCCTTGCTTCGAGGGTTCAAGCGCAGGTTTGCATCCATCTTTGAACGGAAGGCATACTTCATAACGCCCGTCGGGCATTCGTTTTGTCGAGCTTGTATAGAACTGCTCACAGGCCTTGTCTTCTGCATCTTCATGCGCACTATGTGGCGTTCCTTCGATTTCACAAAACTGTTTTAATTGGGTGTCAATATCACATACTTCACAAAAGCTTTGGATGTTGGTTTGTGACTCTGCGGCTACTTTGCCTAGTAAGATCCAACCAAGCTGAGTGTTTTGGGCTATAGGGGACATCGTCTCTTGGCCTCTGACTATCTCTGGGAGAACAATCTCGGAGAATACGTCACTTCCCAGTTGAATATCTACTGAAGCTGGCTTGTCGAAAGATGGATCTGCTTAATTCAGCCCGTGTAGATGACTCCAATTTCTGTGTGCCAATCTTTTGGCTGGGATAAGGCCAGTCAGGGTTCTGAACACATAAGCTCGTGTGCCAGTCTCGAAAGATGTGTGTAATGACCCAAACACGATATTCACGGACTTATGACAAGCTCCACTGCTGACCCTACCTAGCCCTGATACTTGCACGTTGGTGTTGTGCATCTTTAGATTTAGTCGGTGTGCTGCCGATTCCGTGACAAACGTCGCCTCTGAACGAGGGTTTATTAATGCCCTCATCTGATACGACCTTCCATTTGAAGAGCTAACCTTGATTATGGCGGTCGCTAATAATACATGGTGATTTGTGTCGTGTTGTGCGAGGTGGTTTCTTACTTCTCGTGTGGTTGGATGCTCTTGACGAGCAGGTTGAAAGAAAGGAGCGTTAGGGTTTATAGCTGGGAGTGGGGTGTGAGCGTGGTGCTGGGTTCTGATGTGCGATGCAACAGCGAGTGGTGTTTTTGCTGACAGTAATAGAAACGTACTTGACTGGGACAATTCTCCGTTAAGTGGCTGTATGCCAAACAATTGCTACATAGTCCGAGTTCACTCACCATGTTGTTGCGTTCTGTCGTGTTCATCCTAACGAAACGGTTGCATGTCCGAATCGGATGCTGGCCCTTGCGACAACTCCCTAGACGCCCCTAAACGCTCTTCCCATAATTGTTGTGTGGAGGTAGACAATTTTTGGAACAATATATAAATTAAAATAAGATCCCAATGGGACAAACCCAAACCATCCAAACTGTGGATGCACTCTTGTGAGGTGTCCAGGATGGATTTGATACCTCTAACTGACTCCTGAGTCAGTTTCGATTGGCTGAACAGTAGCTTCAAATGTACATTCACTAAGATACGTTTATGATCATACCTCCCCTTAAGCAATTCCCTAGCCTTTTCGTAATTTTCTTCTTCCAGACCGAAATGCTGAATAAGCCGTTCTGCCTCACCGTTCAGGCTTGACTTCTGATGGTGTAATTTGTGGACGTTACTTAGCGAATCATTGGAATGGACGAGTGAGACAAGCATGTCATGAAATGCTCGCCAATGTGTATAGGAACCTGTAAATGATGGAATATTTATGGTTGGCAGACGTAACTCTCTTCCACTAGAAATTTCTCGTGACTTCGGTGTCTCAGATCTGTTTTCTTGGTTTGCTGGTGTATACTTTTGCAATGCGTTCAATAACTCACACCTGTAATCAAGGTAAGTGTCCAAAATCTTGTCATAGAGCTCAACTAATTCTGTTTTCTGCGCCTTCTCCATCTCGCCCCCTGCCGAAGACAGAATTTCTTCCTGATAACGTCTCGCTGATGCAACATCCTGTTCTGGCATGGAAAGCCTAGTTGCCAAATAGCTTTCCTTGCGCCTTGATTCACCTGTCTTTTAAAAATTAGAGAAGTTTTTCTCTATATGAGGCAAGAGATCTCGTTGCATCTGCTCATACGACATGATTTTGCTTTTTTTTTGTCTTTATTGTTTTTATTGTTGCTTAATTAATTTTAAATGTTTCCAAAAAAAAGTTCGCAGAGTAACAAAGACAATTTAATAAAATTAGAAGGACTTACGGTTTTAAGGCTTTGAACTGTGGAAATGGTATATTTATTCTCTGGCTTATCTGTCCGCTCCGTATCTCTATCCGCTTCATTGAAATGCGAATTATATTTCACGACGCGGGACACCCGATTTGCACAATTATTTTTTAGGTTAATTTTGCACACTTAAAATAAAGCACCTTTAGTTCAACCCGTGAAATGCACTTTGCTTTTGACTTTGCACTTTGCAATTAAATAATTTAATTGAGTTTACCATTGTTCTTAATTTGCTTGAGTTTATATGTGGCTCGAAGTGACCAAATGTTTTTGAGCAACACAATTCACTCCTTCCCTGTTTTTTAATAAAAATTAATGGACTGTACTTTTCTTTTCTTTACAAAAACCACTGAGAAATAAAAAACTTTTATCGTTCGTTTTCAACGTTATAAAATCGAATGTTCCTTTATTTCCATTTCTATATATATATTGTTACGGATGCACCTCCAATTTCACATTCATGCCAGACGTCGGGTCAGCGAATTCCCATAGGAGCGTGAGAAATCATGCACTCGACTAAAACTGCAAATTAAGCAGAATTGCTGCGCATGCAGTGTAGGGTTAAGCTAGAGTTAAGGAATTATTTTTAAGTCACTTGTTCATCGTCCGTCTAATAAACAACATTAATTTTACTACTGTCTGTTGGTTTTTTCCTTTTTGTTTCTGATTTTCTTGGCGCGAATCTGCGAACGGTAATACTGGCGACAAATCCCCGTCCTAAAAGCCAGCCTGACGTTCCGCGACCGGGAAGCATTTTTTTTATTTTTTTTGTGAACGCTCGAGGCGTAACATTAAATTTTTGGTGGCAGCGGTGGGATACCGAGATATCCCCTAGAACAAGAAAAAAAGTGAAACCCAAACTAAAAGAAAGAAAATAAAAATAATAAAGAAAAAGTGAAACGTAAAACGTAAAACGTTAGACATAATAAATAAAGTGTGACGCGACGTGAATTAAGTCAAACAGAATAATAACAAAAGAAATACTGAGAAGAACTGTGCGAA
Organism: Orthonevra nobilis; assembly: GCA_963555765.1. NCBI lineage: Eukaryota > Metazoa > Arthropoda > Insecta > Diptera > Syrphidae > Orthonevra > Orthonevra nobilis. The sequence continues at coordinate 79,459,002 of OY743224.1, read as the reverse complement.
TTGTGAAGTTTCCAATAACTGTGGACCAAGTTCCCCATTGATTCAAAGAAGGATGATCGCAGCAGTTTTATTCTTACAGTAAGTTAATTTAAGTTAACATATTTTCTTTTGTAATACGGTTATAAAATAAGAGAATCTCCTAGTAGATTATTAATTAATACGGTTATAAAATAAGAGAATCTCCTAGTAGATTATTTGAATTCCCGTATTGAATGTACAAGGTGCAATTTCCCTCAGGAGAAGTTGAATTAAAAAGTTTAGAGTGGGTAGAAAATAACGAAGGCAATTATAGGATTTTTCTATCCAGGTGGATAACAAGAAGAGCTTATATGTCAGTTAGTGGAAGTGATAGTGAAAGCGCAGAAAGCAGTGACCAAATCATTTTTGAAGATTTAGTAATGGCTGAAGTACCAATAGGAGTTTTGACATCTTTCATTCCTGTTTTTAACAGCAGTAGTGAAGAGGTGTTCAGTTTCATTGACGCATGTAACGACGCGGTAGAATTAGCTAGTCAAAGCCAGAAGGAAATTCTTTTCAAGTTCATTAAAACAAAAATTAAAGGAAATGCGACTACAATCCTAATGAATAAAGACATCAAGGATTGGGAGACGCTTAAATTAGAATTGAGCAACGTCTTCAGGGAACCGCATAGTAGCCTTCAGTTACATAGGGAGCTTATAAGCATTCGCCAGGGCAGAAGCGAAACAGTTTCGCTTTACACACAGAGAGTAGAGACGTTAGAAAGACGTCTTATGCAGGCTAAACTACAGGATGTAAAAATAGAACACCAACAAGGGCAAATCGAATATATTAAAAATGAAGCCCTGACCGTTTTTATTAACGGTTTAATAGAAAGATTAGCATCCTACGTCGTTACTCAAAAACCGAAAGATTTAGCCGACAGAGATTAAACCTCTTTAAAACAAATACCAATAAGAACTATACGAATAGAAATTTAGCAAAAATAAATATCGCAGGGACGAAATGCTTCAACTGTGGAAAAATCGGCCATATAGCCAGGAATTGCCGATTACCTAAACGACAGGAATGTTATACGCAAAGATCCCAAGAACAAAATCCAAATTCCAGGTCAAGTACAAAACCAGGTAGAAGGGATTTTAAGCCGGAACAGGATGTAAGACATGTCAAGGAAAGTAAAGTGCTTAGTGATTTATGTAACTCTGAAAGCCCTCATGTCAATGTGATTATAAATGAGGATGTTAGGAAGTTCATTGTCGATACAGGAGCCGAGGTCTCCATGATTTCTGCGAAGTGCATCTTCCATCGGGAAGTGGACTCAGGAAACACTATTAAATTTAAAGGGTTAGGTGGAAAACCGCATGAAACTTTAGGAAAAGTAATCAAGGAAATAGAGTTATTCCCGAACAATAGGGGACAAGTAAAGATAAACACAGTAGAATTTCAGGTTATAGAAAATGACCTCTTAGGTGATTATGACGGAATATTAGGCAGTCGATTTCTAAAAGAAGGAGGCTATTCTATTGATTATAAAGAAGGAGTGATGAGAAATAAAGCTGAGGAAATTACGTTAAAATATTTAAGTCAAGAGCAAATGTTAAAAGGTAGAACCGAAGTAATTCGATTGCTTTCTGTAGAAAATTCGAGTAGCCTAGACGAAGACATCGTCATTCCGAAACAGGAATTAGCGAAAGGCATAATTATTCCAGAGTGCTTGACTAAAAACAGGGATGGTTGTTGTGTGGCCACCGTGGTCAACACGACAGAGAATAATTTCGACTTGAGTCAGGTTAGAATTGTCGGACAAAACTTAAGAGAATTCGAGATAAAAGATAAAAGAGAAGTTAAGGTCTGTGGCAATGTCAGGACTGACCACATGAATAAGGAGGAAAAAGAAAGTATATTAGCCATAATTTAAGAATACTGTGATGTATTCAGTATCGAAGATGAAAAACTGACCTGCACTAATGCGATGAAACATGAGATTCGAACAGTTGAAGGGGCGCAGCTGGTGTTCACAAAAACATACCGGTACCCTAAAATACATGATGATGAAGTTAGGAGGCAGGTAGAGAAACTGAATAAAGACGGTATTATTAAAAACAGCAGTTCTCCATGGAGCTCTCCTCTTTGGATCGTTCCAAAGAAGGCAGATGCTAGTGGCAAGAAAAAGTGGAGGATGGTAATAGACTATCGCAAACTCAAGGAGTTGACTATAGCTGATAACTATCCTCTACCAAACATCAATGAGATACTTGATCAGTTAGGTAAGGCAAGGTATTTTACAACCCTTGACCTAACTTCGGGTTTTCATCAGATTCCCGTGCATGAAAAAGACATGGAGAAAACGGCGCTCAGCACGCCATACGGGCACTTCGAATATACGAGGATGCCATTTGGACTTAGGAACGCTCCGGCGTGTTTCCAAAGGCTCATGAACAATGTTCTGTCTGGATTGCAAGGCATCAAGTGCTTTGTGTATCTTGACGACATTGTAGTCTATGGACAGGATTTACAGGAGCACAATCAGAAACTATTCGAGGTCCTAGAGTAAATAAGGGCTGCAAACCTTAAATTGCAGCCTGACAAATGCGAATTTCTGCGAAAAGAAGTTCAATATTTAGGGCATATTATTACAGAGAAAGGCGTTAAGCCAGACCCGAATAAGATTAAGTGTATTGTCGAAATGCAGGCACCGATTAACGCGAAAGGAATCAAATCTTTCCTAGGAATGATAGGGTATTATAGGAAATTTGTTCAAAATTTCAGGAAGATAGCAAACCCGTTAAATAAACTTTTAAAGAAAGACGTAGAGTTTCAATGGGGTACTGAGCAGCAAACAGCTTTCGAGAAGCTAAAGAATGCAATTATCAGCTATCCTATTTTACAATACCCAGATTACACTAAGACATTTCTTATAACAAATGACGCATCAAACACCGGAATAGGAGCAGTTCTTAGCCAGGAAATCAATGGAAGAGATCTTCCGATTTTTTGTAAGTAGGACGCTAAACAAAGCTGAAAGGAATTATAGTACCACTGAGAAAGAATGTTTGGCGATAGTTTGGGCAACCAAACAGTTTAGGCCATACATATATGGTAGGAAGTTTATTGTACAAACCGATCACCGACCATTGACTTGGTTGTTTAATGTTAAGGACCCTGGTTCAAGGCTAGTTAGGTGGAGATTAAAGCTTGAGGAGTTTGAATATGAGATTAGGTACAAGAAAGGATGCGAAAATGTTGTCGCGGACGAACTGTCAAGAAACGTAAGAATGATGGAAGCAGAGAAAAACAAAGAAGCAGAATCACTTGAGGAAGTCGACCAAATAATTGACGACATGGTCAGGAGCATGGCTGAGGAGGATGGTTTAACAGTACCAGCCGCAGGTAATAATGATACTTCAGAGAATACTAGTAATAAGGAGATAAATGTGCCAGAATACGAATATGAAGAGCAAGAATTTAAGAAAACACGTAAAAATGCTGGGTGGCGGAGTTGGTAGAGCGCCTGCCTTTCAATTGATTCAATTGATAGGTCCCAGGTTCGATTCCTAGAGTAGTGGTCTAGTTTTCGAATCTGGTCCAGTCACCATTTGCCATTGGGATCAAGTTAATGGCACTATCACTGGATTGGTCGACCAGTGATAGAAGTCTAAATAATGGGTGGCTTTGTTGTTGTGGTTGTTGTATCGGCTTAGTTCCTAATTCGTGTTTTCAAAATAGCTCTGTTTGTGTAGATTGTGTGTAGATGGCTCTGCTGTGAAGGCATAACACTGACAGCGGGGGTGTCTAAGCTAAATCTTCCAAACTTTCAAAGTTGTTGAATGTCGAACAAATTCCTGTGAATTAGGTGAAAGTTAATAGGTCGATATCAAAATCCTCCGTCCCGTTTCGGGCTCCACCCACGGAAGTGAGTTGAAACCAATTACACCTGAGTTTCTCAAACCACTACACATTCTTCTCCTAATTCTTCCGCTCGCTCTGTGCTACACGCATTATAAGAGTCTTAATATCCTCTTGAAGAGCGAGCAAATAATTAAAAAAAAAAAAAAAAAGAGATTTTTGACCCAGAAGAAAGGAAACGAGTTATGTCCGAATATCATAATGGGCTGTTAGGGGGGCATAGAGGTCAAAAAGCGACATATGCAAACATAAAAGATAAGTTCTTTTGGAAAGGTATGCAAAAAGATGTTGAAAATTATGTGAAGAACTGCGAACACTGTCAGCACGAAAAAGTACTTCGAAAACCAACCCGAAATCCCATGAAATTGGTTTCGACCTCTGATAGGGCATTTGAAAAAATTTCTATGGACCTAATAGGACCATTAACAGAAACAGAAGAAGGATACAAATTCGGGCTCACTGTTCAGGACGATCTTTCGAAATTCACTAAATTCATACCCCTAAAATCAAAGGAAATGCAGGTCGTTGTCAAAGCACTTACGAACGAATGGATTTTAAATTTTGGACTTCCCCAAATAATTTTAACAGACAACGGTAAAGAATTTTGTAACGAACTATTCAATGATATATATATATGTAAAATTTATGTAAAATTTTTAACATGAAACATATAACTACGAGCCTAGCATATCCGCAAGCGAATGGAGCAGTAGAAAGAGTTCACTGTAGGCTAGTTGAATATCTCAAAACCACAGGTAGGGAAATAGGTGATGAGGCAAACTGGAACGAAAAAATGCCTTTTGCAAGTTTTAGTTACAACACGACAATACATGGCACAACTGGATATACACCATATGAATAAGTTTACGGAAAACCAGCAAATCAACCGAGTGAAATTGAAAATTCAAACGAAAAAACAATGTTTGACCATTTTGATCAGCTTAGTACTACTCTGGCAGAAATAAGTACAAAAGCAAAAGAGAAGATCTTAAGATCTAAAGAAAAATCTAAAGTTAGATACGATCAAAATGTAGGGAAACAAGTAACTTATCAGGTAGGACAACAAATTCTCGTAAGGAACGTTGTAAAGGGAAAATTAGAAACTAGATTTAAAGGACCATATAAGATTTTAGAAGTTAATAAGGACTACGTTATAATTAAAGTTGGAAATAAGAAACTAAAACATAATAAGGCTAATATTAGACCTTACTTTTCAAAATCACGAGCTGGAACACGGTAAGATGTGGAAACGTCGAAGTAACAATGCTCGGTGAAAATAATGGATTATACTTTAATTTTAAAGGGCAAGTAAAAGAGATAAGTAGTACACTAACCTTAGTTAACAAAATAAATATAGGAGAATTAGAAGAAAGCTTAGGAATACTTAAAAACACAATAAACACCTTAAATGAAGAATGTTTAAACCATTTAGCTGACTGCAGACGATACCAAGAAACATCGAGACACAATCTGTTAAAATTGCAGCACAAAATAGACATAATCTATAACATAATGGGTAGAAAAATAAGGATTCGTAGAGGTTTAGTGAACATAATAGGTTCAGGTTTAAAAACGCTTTTTGGTACAATGGACGACCAGGACGCAAAGTATTATGACGAAGCCGTTAGCACAATAAAGTCCAATGAAGTTAGAATCAAAAATGGAATGGAAGAAAATGTTAGAATAATGACTAGACTAAGTACACAGGTAATTGATGTGGCAAACATTCAGAATAGCACAGCAAATAAGATCAATGAGATAGTAAATGCAATAAACCAAATAAAAGAGGAAGGAAAGTCAATTGAAGAAAATAGTTTAATACACTCATATTTTAATGAAGTAACAAATAAAGTAAATCACAAAATCTTATTATTGGAAATTGAAATAGAACAGGTGCTAGATAGTTTATTGTTTATTCAAAATGGTGTACTTCACTCCAGGGTAATTGAACCTTTGCAATTACTGGAGGAATTAAAAAACTTAAATATTGTTGATTCTCTCATTTTTGAATCCGTAATAGAAAATTATTCTAAGATTATAAAAGAAATTGAAATAAAGGCTTACATTAAAAATAAAGACATTATTGTACTTCTTTTAATCCCTTTAATAAGAGAAGAAAATTTTGATTTATACGAAATTATATCCATACCAAAATTAATTAAAAATGAAATTGTTTTAATCGATGTAACAAATAAATTTTTAATAATCAGTAAAGACAAAGAACATTATACCTTAAGAAACAAATAAGAAGATTGTAAAGAGATAGATGAAATATTCATATGTAAAACTCAATTGTTCAAGAGTACACTCGATTTTAAAAATTGTGAAATTAACATATTCTTAAGAAATAAAGCAACCAATTGTATTTTAAAAACTGTAAGCTCGGAAATTGAAATGTTTCATAAAATTAAGGAAAATGTGTTTATATTTTTGGTAACTGAAGAAACAAAATACCATTGTAACTGTAGTAAAAATAAGAAAGATGGGATTTTAATGAATGTTGGAATTTTAATTCTAGAACAGAATTGTATTTTTCAAACTCTAGAAACTACTATTAGAAGACTAAGTCAAGGTAAAAATGTTAATGTAAGGGATAAAATTATTACGGATAACCTAGAAGATTGTTGTACAAATGTCAAATTAACAGAAGCTAAGTTAGATAAAAACAATAAAATAAACAAAATAAAAGTAAGAAACGCTGAAGAATTAAACGAATTAGCCGTAGTCATCCAGAATCAAAAATATTTTTGGGAACACGCTTTAGACCCAATACCTGAAAAAGCAAGAGGAATTTTAACTGGAGTTACTGGTACAATCCTACTAGCATTAATATTATTCATCGGTTGGAAATGTAGATGCAGCACAGGAGGGAGAGCACCATTTACAATTTTTAATAAATGCTTTAACCTAAATAAAAAACGACAAAGTAGTAAAGCAGCTAGCATAAGAAGCGCATCCCCGACCACATCTGAAATCATCTTGATGCAACGGACCGAACCGAGTTTAAGGGTTAGATACCCATAAACTCTCTTAAGGAGGGAGATGTTACGGATGCACCTCCAATTTCACATTCATGCCAGACGTCGGGTCAGCGAATTCCCATAGGAGCGTGAGAAATCATGCTCTCGACTAAAACTGCAAATTAAGCAGAATTGCTGCGCATGCAGTGTAGGGTTAAGCTAGAGTTAAGGAATTATTTTTAAGTCACTTGTTCATCGTCCGTCTAATAAACAACATTAATTTTACTACTAAAAAAATAGTTTCGGTGAATTATTTTTATTCTGTCTGTTGGTTTTTTCCTTTTTTTCTGATTTTCTTGGCGCGAATCTGCGAACGGTAATACTGGCGACAAATCCCCGTCCTAAAAGCCAGCCTGACATTCCGCGACCGGGAAGCATTTTTTTTATTTTTTTTTGTGAACGCTCGAGGCGTAACAATATACATATATATATATATATATTGTAACGGCGCAAATCGGTAGAGCTGGGTTTTGGTAGTGGGCCACTCCGAATTTTCGTCCCAATTCGTCTTTGCACTCGAGCAGTGCAGTAAAACGCAGTTTTAAGTTTGTTTTTCTTTTATTTTAAAAAAAATATTAATGAAACTCTTGAAGCGTAAACAAATGGAATGAAAAAAATTAAAATTCAAGCTAGGCTTCTTCCTTTTAATACTGGTTGCCCACGAGTATGCGGTTCGGAAACTGCAGTACTCGTTGAAGAAATCAGTTTTAAAAGAGTATTATTAATGCAAAAATAAATGGCGATGAACGGTCAAATTGAAGCAAATAAAAATTATCCGCGCAGAGAGTGTGAGATTGAAACCTCAATAGGAAAATCACCCGTATTGTATGGTCACCGTCTCAAACTCCCGATTGATCAAGAGCGACCGTCTTTTGATCGGTGCAAGCCTTTTATACCTTCGCGGCACAATAACAGATGTGAATTTTATCAACAGCTTTTCCAGATCATATGTTTAGTACATTATGTTAAAAAGCAAGTTACAATGAAATTGCAATAATATAAAAATAATGAAAACATAACAAGAAAGAATAAAGAATAAAGAATTCAATTTTATATAAGCAAAATATAATATAATAAATGAAAAGTTTTTTTCTTTTAATGGTGTCGAGTTGTCGTGTTACATTCTTCCCCTCTGGCGCAGAGATCGTCCCGATGATGCGACAGGAAGAAGTTTGTTTGTGGGTCGCCCTCGTCTTCGAAGTGCTCGAACCGGCTCTGCATCTTTGTCTTCTTGTGTGTACTTTGTTAAGGATGACACATGATAAGTCCCCAGTGGAAAGGTGAGGTCATCTTTTGAAGCAACCTGGTACGTAGATGTTCCAAGTTGTTGCGTTATGACGTAAGGTCCATCCCGCTTAGGTACAAATTTGGAAGTGGTTTGTTTGGATGCTTTGCTGAGTACATGTGTAGTACCTAGTGCTAAATCACCAATTTGTAGTCTCGGTTGAGTCCGTCGCTTCTTATCTGAGTAGATTTTGTTGTGATCCTGGGCGCGTTCCATCGTTTCTCTTACATCTTGGATTACATCAGCCAGTCGCACAAGTTCCGGCGTTATTTGCGGAAGGAAGTTTTCAGCTTGTGTTATGCTTTTTAAATCATGTTTGACATCGTCAATTGTTCTTGGTTCTCGTCCAAAGGTTAGATATGAAGCAGAATATCCCGTACTTTGACATTTCGCGGTGTTCATTGCGAATCTAATCGAGGGCAAATCATTGGCCCATGTCGTATGACTATTTCCTACGAGAATGCTGAGTTGAGTCTTCAGATCATTGCTTGTTGCATTAGTGCGGATATAAATTGTGACCCATTGTCAGTTAACAATCGTCGAGGAGTGCCATACCGAAGGAACACTTCATTTAACAGTGTAACTGCACATTTCTCTGCTGTGGCTTCGGTTAAAGCGAAAAGTTCCACCCATCTGCTGGCAAGGTCTTCTTCGCTTATGAGAATCCATTTATATCCTTCTGGGGTAACAGGTAGTGGTCCAAACAGATCTACAGCTAATATTTCAAACCTTTGGTTGCTGGAGACAGTTTGTAAGAGACCAGCGGGCTTCAAATTGCTAGGTTTGTATCGCAAACATTGAATACAATTGCCTATATGCTTCGTAATATCTCTTCGCATTCCAGGCCAATAGTATCTAGAGGCAATCCTGTAGATAGTTCGGTCGATACCGTAATGACCAGCGGTTGCATCGTCGTGGTAAGTCTTGAGTATGACTTCTCGTTCCTGAGATGGTATTACGAGTTGGGCATCTTCGGCGTCAGATTCTGGTACAATATTCCATCGTTAAGCAAGTAGCCACGGGTGGTCCATCGAGCAATATCTTCTGTATTGTTTTCAAAAGAATCGATGATACTCTTAAGTTGATCATCCTGCAGTTGAGCCTCCCTGATTTCGCTTGCTTTTCTTGAAGGGATGTCTACTTGGAATGTGCACAGTTTACATTGCAATTCATCGTGCTCTGGATGATCACATGGGGAGCGAGATAACATATCATCGATGATATTGGTTCTTCCGGGCATGTATTCGATGCGAAAATTATAAGGTTGCAACTGCAATGCCCATCTTGCTAGTCTACCAGTTGGTGATTTCAGGCTCATTAGCCACTTTAATGGTTGATGATCAGTAATGAGGGTGACTTCCCCTCCTTCGATATATCCCCGAAATTTATTGACTGCCCAGACTAAAGCCAACGCTTCACGCTCGATTGTTGAGTAGTTTCTTTCGGCGGCGGTAAGAAGTCTTGAAGCATATTCGATGGGATGTTCATCGGCTTTCTCCCCCTGGACTAAAACTGCGCCAATAGCATAACCGCTTGCATCGGTTTTTAGACGAAAGGGTTTCTCATCACTGGCTTGCTTCAGTATTGGTGCACTAGTGAGTAACGATTTCAGCGTGTCAAATGATGTTTGCTCTTCGTTTCCCCATTTCCATAAAGTATCTTTCTTCGTTAGGTTACTTAAGGCTTTGGACACACCGGCATAATTTGGGATGAACCGTCTGTACCAAGAACAAGTTTGCAAAAATGACAGTACTTGTTTAGTATTTCTTGGCTCTTTTCGATTTGAAATGGCCGCCGTTTTTTCTGGATCCACTTGTATGCCCTGTTTTGTGATGAGGTGACCAAGATATTTTACCGTTGCGCAACAAAAGCTGTTTTTTTCTCTATTCACCTTTAACCTGAAAGTTTTTAGGCGTCCTATTATACGTGTTAAGTCTTTATGGTGCTCTTCAAAAGTGGCGGAGCAAATGATTATATCGTCAAGGTATGTCAGAAGAACCATTTCGGAAAGTCCATTTCGAAAACGATCCATGAGCCTTTGGAAAGTGGCCGGGGCGTTTCGTAACCCGAAAGGCATGCGTCTAAATCAGAACATACCAAATGGCGTTATAAATGCAGTTTCATCCATATCCTTCTCTGATATCCGTATTTGATAATACCCAGACTGTAGATCGAGAGTGCTTTTAAATGCCGTTCTCTTCGTAGCATGAAGGAGATCATCGATTCTCGGTAGAGGGTATCTATCGGGGACGGTTATACTATTTAACTGTCTGTAGTCTATACAGACTCGTATGCCTCCATCCTTTTTAGGTACGAGCACAACAGGTGCTGCCCAAGGAGATTCGCATTCTTCAATGATTCCGGTTATTAACAGCTTTGTTAGTTCCGTTTTCAACTGAGCTTTTCTATTAGGCGAAAGTCGGTAAGGAGTTGTTGCTATTGGGCTATGATCTTCGGTGTTAATAGAATGGACTGCGAATGGCGTTGGTTCAGACAATGGACCGAATACCTCTTTTTCCTTTATCAATAGTGAATTGAGGGAATCCCTTTCACTGGAGCTTAGGTCAACTGCTTCATCTTCACGTAGTTTAACATCGATTGTAAGGATTTCCGTAAAGTATGGTTCAAGCTCAATTTCGTCTTCGTCTTCTACTCGGATCAAGGCTGGGAAAAGATCCGGTTTGTCCTTTTTCCGGTCGGGGGTGACTTCATCGTTTCTCAGGGTATTGGAGAAAATATGCTGGATTGAGTGTGGCGAGTATTCATTGTCACTTGTCTTGCGCCTTTTTACCGGTGTTCTTGGTCCGAGATATTCTTCTGGTCGTGGTGTTGTAGCAAGTGGTGAAATTTTATTTTTGCTCTGAACCCAAGTCAAGAAAACAGACGTATGTTTCAGAAACTTTTGCGTAGGTGAGTCTGGAATGGTTTCTCGAATTTCATTTGACGTCATATGCTGGATGTTGTTCGGCGTATTTCCAATGGGTGAAATAGGGTTGAAAGATTCCATGTCTGGCAAGAAGGAGTTAAAATCGGAAGAGTTTTTCAAAACCTTGGTCTTAGAAGTGTCGTAAAAGTCAAAGACTTTATTCTTCTGGTCTGCAAAATACCACATTCGTTGGCCTAAATCTAGGACTATGCCGTTTTCTTCCAAAAAGTCAATTCCAATCAGTGTCCGATTGTCAGTTGCTTTGGGTAGCACCAGAAATTTGATTGGCCTCAAACGATTTCCAATAATAATATTGGTGTCTCCCATATAAATTTCTTGAAGCTTTGCATCACCATCAGCCAATGTGACGTCAGCATTTGCCTTTCGAAAGCGAGTTCCGTTTTTAAGAAGGTGTAGAAATAATTGTCTTCCAGCCACACTTATGCGAGCCGCCGTATCCAAATATGCTATTCCCGTTTCACCATGGGAAGCGATGGGTATTGTTGGCAGATCTGCGCTCAACGTGGTCTTCATACAGTTAAAGGAAACCGTCGTTGGTCCCTTTGGTAACTCTTGCATGTTGGACAATTAGAGCGAATAAATCCAGGCGCTTTGCACTTGTAACAGTGAATTTTCGGCATTGTAGGATCAGGAAGGGGCTGTGATTTCATTCGGTCATGTCTTTCCTTTTTTCGGCATTCTTTTATACTGTGGCCTGGGTGCTTGCAGACATTACATTTTTTCTTCTTTTCAACGAAGTCATCCGGGACGGAAGTAGCGTGCTGAGAAGATCTTTCAGCAATGGAAAGTTCAAATGCTCTTGCCTTAGAGATCAATTCTTTAAATGTGTGAACGGCGTCTCTGGGGACTCCATCACGTATATGGATACCCATTAATCCATAGATCATGTCTATCATCATTGATTCCGAATGGACTGGTTCAGAAAGCTGGGAAAACAATGCACGTTTATTGGCGATGAACTCATCTGTTGGATCATTTGGCTTTTGCTTCGTCTCAAATATTTCGAGGAAAATTCTGTACGCTGGCTTTGCGGGAGCATAGTTATTGCGCAATAAGCTTATAACACTTTGCCATGTTGTCACTTCTGCTTTTACGCCTTGCCACCATGTCGCAGCACTGTCTTGCAAAAGAAGCGGAAAGCTTTTTATCGCGTCTTCTTCAGAGATTCTCTCGATGTCTTTAAAGATATTGATGGTCGCAATGAAATTTTCGACGACTGCTGGATCTTTTTCACCTCGAAAGCGTTCCGTACAATGGCTAAAGCTGCCTTTGTTCGATGGCAATGTTGACATTGCTTCGATCAACTCCTTGAGCTGTTCAGCTGAAAGCTGTGCCATTTTAACTACTTCGTATGGTTCCGCAGAATTATTCGAAAGCTCAGATTCCTCGTCTATTTCCTCAGATTCTTCTGCTTTTTGCTTTTTCGATTGAAATGCCGCTATGCGCGCACTCCTTCGAGAGTTATTTAACTTGCGTTCCGCCGTAAAGTCGGACGTAGCGAATGTCTTGTTTTGGCGTAAATTCGGGCCACTAGTTGGGTGCCAATGTAACGGCGCAAATCGGTAGAGCTGGGTTTTGGTAGTGGGCCACTCCGAATTTTCGTCCCAATTCGTCTTTGCACTCGAGCAGTGCAGTAAAACGCAGTTTTAAGTTTGTTTTTCTTTTATTTTAAAAAAATATTAATGAAACTCTTGAAGCGTAAACAAATGGAATGAAAAAAATTAAAATTCAAGCTAGGCTTCTTCCTTTTAATACTGGTTGCCCACGAGTATGCGGTTCGGAAACTGCAGTACTCGTTGAAGAAATCAGTTTTAAAAGGGTATTATTAATGCAAAAATAAATGGCAATGAACGGTCAAATTGAAGCAAATAAAAATTATCCGCGCAGAGAGTGTGAGATTGAAACCTCAATAGGAAAATCACCCGTATTGTATGGTCACCGTCTCAAACTCCCGATTGATCAAGAACGACCGTCTTCTGATCGGTGCAAGCCTTTTATACCTTCGCGGCACAATAACAGATGTGAATTTTATCAACAGCTTTTCCAGATCATATGTTTAGTACATTATGTTAAAAAGCTTTTTTGTAAATGACAGAGCAAAGGTTTGTGCATATGATAAAATTATTGATTTGATTTGACCAATGTTTTGCTGTACACTAATGGACAAATGTTTGAAAACGAAAATAAATGAATACAATGAAATTGCAATAATATAAAAATAATGAAAACATTACAAGAAAGAATAAAGAATAAAGAATTCAATTTTATATAAGCAAAATATAATATAATAAATGAAAAGTTTTTTTCTTTTAATGGTGTCGAGTTGTCGTGTTACAATATATATATATATATATATATATATATATATATATATATATATATATATATATATATACAGATTTATATACCTGAAAATGCCCTTAAAATGACATTAAACTATATTCTTTATTTACATAAGGATTGACAACTGATTTTGTGGAATGCATTCTTCTGTTATAATTATGTTATCCTATGTTTACACTAATGACGTAAACAGTAAGTCATGTATCAAATTTTGAAAGTTCAGGTTTTTAAAATCTCGGAACTGATACCTGATCTCCTTTGTTTTATTTTTAAAATCTATGGTTAAAAAGATCATATCATGCCTGGAGAAGCCAGGGGCTAAGATTTGGTCGTAAAGCTTGACCTTACTTATGTCGCTGACAAAAAAATGATCAATAAGTGCGCTTGCGTCTCACTGGAAGTAAGAAGGAATACTTTTATTTACTGAAAACAGGCTTTATGCTTTAAAACCGTTGATTAAATTATAGGAAGCGTTCGCGTCAATCAAGTTAACATTAAGATCACCACAAATAACAACATGTTAGGCGCTACAAGATAATTGTTCCAATACATTAATTATCGGCAGATAGTCCACATATTAATTTGCTCTGTACACCGTACCCAATAAAATTGTTCCGTCTCGCACACGATGTTGATGAAGCAATAGTCAAGTCCAGTGTCATGCGTTGATTTAAAAACTGGTGTGACCTGTAAGCCTTCCCGCAAATAGATAGCAGCACCTCCTCCAACACGACCTACTCTATCACCACGGAAAACGGTATAGCCACATCATGCGCATTATCCTCAAAATGGGAATGAAACAAAGTCTCTAACTCACAGGCAATATCAACGTGAGATTCTGCAAATAGATACCTGAATTCCTCTAATTTCAAAAAGCTTGTGCATTAAGATGACACATTTTAAACCTTCTTTTTACGTACAAAGAATACGAATCATGGAGTGCATATTCTCGTAAACATCACTGTTTAGATTCGTTTATCTAAATCTAGTTGTTTTTCATCCAACTTAGCACATAAACTAATTGGATTCGATGTATTGGGTTTGTGTGTTTTAATCAAGCACTTGAACTTGCTTAGAACTCGTTGCTGAGGATCAATTTCAATGAAACACCTTTGTGGCTTATCAATTAATGATCGATAGTCTTTATTAATGGTTTTCTTTTATACCTTAAATTCTAAAACAAAATTTACAAATTAATAAAGCAATTAACACTAATTATGCTTCCAAATGCCGAACCTACATAAATGTGCTGAATGCACAGAATAACAAGCAAAGTGTAATAAGCGATATGACAATATATTTAGCTGCATGCCCTCGGTTGACTTCTATGCTGCGTCGGCCCCTGGGAGCGTTCTCAATTATGTAATTATTATTTATTATGTCCGTGTAGCGTTGTCAGCAGTGCAGTGTCGTGTGTCTGAACAATCACCTGTGAGTCTCTCTCCAATGTTAATTATATTGTTCATTTTTAATTTTTAAAGAAAGAGAGAGAAGAAAGAAATCATAACAAACATTCGAAAAATTCATTAGCCAGTTAGTATTTTCAAGAGAAAGCTGAAAACACGTCAGAGATATTAAATTAATTTGCAAATAGAACCTAACAAAAACTGAGAATACGAAAAAATAAAAATTACATACAATAATATAAGCATTCTTAAGGCGTTTCAGCATCAGCAGCGGGTGCAGCAGCAGCAACAGCAAGAAGATCTTCGGAGCTTTTTTCCAAGTCGCCGATTTCTAAACATAGAGAAACCCATGTTTTGTGTGTGCAGCGAATAGTTTTATTTTTCTCCTGAGTGCGAGTGCACTGTAAGAGAATGTGCGTTTGCGTGGTTAAGCATTCGTTGAGGTAACAACTAGCCTCAGATTCTGTGCCAAGATCGTGGAGACACAAGTGGGATGCATTTTGATTGCGAAAGTTTGCAGCAGAGGTGAGCACAAAGTTTCTCCTGTGGGTTTCTGAATCTTAATGTATGTGGTTTAAATCATTTAATTTTCTCAGTTTATTTTGGTTGCTTGAAAACAAATATAACCTTAAAGTTGCACCATCTTGGAACGAAGAGGATAAGGATCCTTTGGAGTTGGCAGCACTAGTTGTGGAAGAGTGTTGAACACACTACATGCAGGAAGCAGGAGAACGAATGAAAACGTTTGCGGAGACAGACGTTATTTAAATAAAGAGTTTCTAACAGTTCTTTGAATCTTTTATTTTTTTACTTCTTGAAAAGAGTTCGTAACTTTAAAGAAAGAAAAAAAAACTTGTCAAACAAAGCGAAAATTCTAGAACTTTTAGAAGTTCAATCAAAATTTCTGCAATCAACAAGAAATTATAATGGATTCGTTAGCATATAGCATTTCGGAATTTTGCTACGATCCAATCAACAGCATAACGTTTGAGGTTTGGTTATCTCGATATGATGACATTTTCAAGGTCGATTGTTTCACTTGAGGATAATGCTGATTTAGACTTGAGTAAGTTGTTGTCGGGTGTTTATAAATTCATCAACCTTAAAAAAGATACAGCACCCATAGAAAATTCGGCACCCGCATCTGTGACAGTTAACGCTGTGAATAAAGTTCTCCATTTCAACATGAACCTGAAAACAAGCACCGGTTGGAACGACAACGCAGTAAGCTGCGATCTCTTTGTTGGAGTTGTGGGGAAATGCATTTTTCGCGACATTATTCTTTTCAAAACCATAAATGTGCGCAGCGTAATAAAATTGGTCACAAGGAAGGGTACTGCAACTGCTTTTTATAATAAGCTTATAAACAAAAGCAGGACAAGGTTGAAAATAAAGGTAAACATCAAATCAATATCCAAGTCAACTGCATCAATTATGCTTAGCGGCGAAAGTTCGTGTCGGTAAGCCTTCGCATTGAAAAGGGCGAAAACAATCTTAAAGCTAGACTTCAAATCGATACTGGGTCCGACATCAGCACGATTGACATTTTCACGTGGGAAATGTTTGGTTAATCAGGAACATGGCTTGATGGAATTCGAGCAAAAAATGCATCGTTCGACGGAATCAAACTCGTTGCTGAGTTCTTATGTGAAGTTCAGCTAAACGGGGAAGTAATATCTCATAAAATGTTTGTCTCAAAAACTAATTCGTTAAATATTTTAGGTACTGTATTGTGCGAGCTATTTAATTTATGGGAACAACCTATCAACGCGGTTTGTAGTCGGATTAGTCAGCCAACCACAGATGAACGAGTTGCAGCAATTGAACATATCAAGCAACAATATGCTTATTTGTTTGATGACGGTTCGTCTGGTTGCGTCAAAGCCGAAGTAATCTTACATCTCAAGGCAGACGCCAAGCTAGTCGTCGGACCTATGTAAGTGACCAGGAGTATATTCTGTAGTTCTGTTGATTGAACGAAAGCTTCAACGACTTCAAGAGCGCAACGCCATCAGTCCTGTTGATTACTCAGACTGGGCAGCACCAGTTGTGGTGGAAAAAAAACCTTCAGATGGAATCCGCATCTGGGGTGATTTCTCTTCAGGCCTCAATCAATCCATGGAGTCGCATCAATATTCGCTTCCTATTCCTGAGGATATTTTTGCTTAAGTTGCTAAGAGCTTATTAAAAAAAGCAAGTAAGCTTCTAACCGTTAACAGCGCCTGGTGTAAAAGCTCCAGCGGCATTTCAGCAGTTAATGGACACAATGCTTGCTGATGTTGAGGGCTTAGCTGCATACATAGATGACATCGTAGTCAGTGAAAAAGGTTGTACAGATTTCATAAACCATCTTAATCAAGTGCTTCAGCGTGTTTTGGAATACAATTTCAAAATTAAGATCGACAAATGTTAATGTTTTGCACCTTACATCAAGAACATGGGTCACATTATCGACAAAAATGGATTAAGGCCAGATCCAGACAAAATTGAACGAATTAAAAGCATGCCGGCGCCAACAAACTTCACTGAGCTAAGGTCATTTCTCGGAGCAGTTAATGCTCCACGAGCACCATGGGATAATTTGCTGCGAGAAAACGTTAAATTCGAATGGTCCCAGGTATGTAACAAATCATTTTAAAAATTCAACTCAATCTTATTGTCAGATTTTATGCCTACGCATTTCAATCCAAGGCTACCTATAATGCGCGATTCACAATGTCGCTTTGACTACGCTGCGTTTACAGATTCGAAATAACGCAGTTGTTTAAACATGGGAAATGTGTGTTTCCATTCACATACACGCTTTGACCGCGTCGCGTTGATTTGACAAAAGCAATGACTCGTAAGAGCCACGTAACAAAGCGCCGAAACGTGAAGCAAAAGTTCAAACAATTGAACTTTTGCTTCGCTTTGACATTTGCGCATACAAAAACTTCGAAAAGAAAATTAATAATTAATAATTAATCATTATTTATTCCTTATTACAAATATCCTTTTCAGAATATATCGTTCGAGGAAGAATAAATCGCGCTTTTGCGGGAGGATAATAGCCACTTTAAAAATATTGTGATAAGGACTTTGAGGTGGCAAATAATTGTCGATATATTGAATAGACCAGCTAATTCGAATTGCAATTGCATACTAATCGTTGCAAGTGTATATAAATAACCTTCATGTCAGTTTATATAAATAACCTTCATGTCAGTTGAGGAATGCAAACTAAGGTTTAATAGCCTTCGTAGCCGGCACCTTACAGTTTTTGAATCCGTCTCTACAGAAAAGGACATATTTTAAGATGATATTTCACTATACCTTGTGCAATAATAAATCGATTTTCTTTTCAGACTAACTGGGAATAATACAGAAGCCGAAGAAGGTATTCTGGATAATTCCGACGATGAATTAATCTGTTATAAGGGTCTTTTTTAAAATATGCATTTTCGTAGTAGAAATAATTTTAATTTATCCTTTTGGAAGCAATACTTTTACGCATCGTTACCTGAACCACGAAAATAGAATGACAGCTGACTGTCAAACCATATGTCAAAGCGCCTAAAGCATATCGCGTAAGAGTTGTCAACGCGACGCAGCCAAATCGACGTTTTGAATCGGGCTTAAGAGTTGAAGCTGACGCTTTGCCGCCTCCTGTACTCGAGCGCGTCAGCTTTTCCATGGAACGGATCTATTACCGCACCCATACAGTAGCAAGAGTACTCAAAGATCTTGACATCCATAAATCCGCTGATCCAGATGGTATTCCCCCCATTCTTCTGAAGAGGTGTTCTTCCACGTTGGCAATACCATTGTGTAAGCTTTTTCATCTGTCCCACTCTGCTGGTCTCTTCCCGAGTAGATGGAAAACAGCATTTGTCCAACCTGTCCCTAAAAAAGGCGAATCTTCCTCTCCCTCCAACTATCGACCCATTGTACTAACGTCCCTGTTCTCCAAGATCATGGAAACGCTGATAAACCGTCAGCTAATGAAATATCTCGAAACACGGAAACTCCTCAATGACCGGAAGTACGGTTTTCGTAGCAAAAGATCCACTGGTGATTTGATAGTATATCTCACCGAAAAGTGGAACCACTCTTTACATCTTTCTGGTGAATGCAAGATTGTTACGCTTGATATTTCTAAAGCATTTGACAGAGTTTGGCACCAGGCTATTTTGACGAAAATGCGTGCATTTGGCATCGACGAATCTCTTATTCAATGGATAAGAAACTTTCTTTCGGGCCGTTTAATTCAAGTTGTATTGGACGGTGCCAAGTCTGATATCTACCATATAAATGCTGGTACTCCCAAGGGCTTCTTTTTGTCACCGACTCTCTTTTTAATTATCACTAACGATCTTCTGCCTGCTACATCTAATCCAATACACTCATTCGCTGATGATAGTACTCCCAGTTTTTCATATTCGTTTTCAAATTCACGTCCCTCATCTTCGGCCGTGGAAATGGAACGGCAGCGTATGATTAACTCATTAAATTCCGATACTAACGTCCTACTTTCATGGGGCTCTACGAATAGAGTGGAATTTAATGCCTCCAAAACTCAATGCAGTCTTCTGTCACCAAAGCGAAACGAAAACCCTCGACCATTATCCATGAATGGCGCTTGCATTGCTGAAGCCGAAAAAACTTTCAGTACTTGGTATGTGTATCAATAACAACCTCGGTTGGAATGATCAATGATATGTTTCCTGAAGCGATGCAAGAAAAATATTACCCCATCTGATCTGGCTGTCATATATAAGGCGTACATTCTCCCCAAACTGGAATACAACTCCCATCTTGAGCCTGCTTAATAGAATTCAAAATCGAGCGATAAAACTCATAGGGGATAAAAATATTAAAAAGTCAATTGACTCCCTTCACCACCGTCGTAACGTCTACTGTCTAACCATGTTTTATCGCTTCTACCATAAGCAGTGCTCTAGCGAACTAGCCAGCTGCATTCCACCCCCTAATCACTTTCACCGTAACACCCGTCTCGCCAGGAATGCTCATCAGTTCACCCTCAAGCCCAACTTCGGCCGTACAGTCAAGTATAGAGACTCGTTAATTAGCCGCACAACATGAATGTGGAATGCTCTACCACGCTCGGTATTTCCCGCTCATTACAATCTGCAGAAATTTAAAGACCATGTGCATCAGTACTTATCCCTATTTCCTTCCTGATCCCTTCCACTCGCGTTATGT
This sequence comes from Orthonevra nobilis, assembly GCA_963555765.1. Classification (NCBI taxonomy): domain Eukaryota; kingdom Metazoa; phylum Arthropoda; class Insecta; order Diptera; family Syrphidae; genus Orthonevra; species Orthonevra nobilis. The sequence continues at coordinate 79,438,914 of OY743224.1, read as the reverse complement.
ACTAACATATGAAGGGTAGTCATAACCCCCTGTACGCGCGTGTTCTTTTAAAAAAAAATCAAACGCTGGATTAGGTGTTTGGATTGCTCATGCATTTCCAGACGGAACTGAAAAAAATAATTTTTCACGCAAGCAGATGCACTCATCTTCGCTATCAAAAAGCTCCAGAAAATGATTTATGGACTTCAACTTCTCACTGACCACAAACCACTGTAAAGATTTTTGGAAATAAAAAAGGCATACCCAATTATACGGCAAATGCACTAAAGTAATGCACGCTTACACTTGTGATGTGCGACTTTGACATTCAATGCATTCGAACAAAGGATTTTTTTAGATTTGTAGATGTACTATCGCGCCTTGTGGACACAAAAGCAAAATTGAACTAGAAGATTGTCGTCGCTTGCGCAGCATTAGATATTTAAAGTTTTACGAACGCATCATCATTCCAGCTTGCCTTCAAACCCGAGTACTTCGGCAGCTTCATCGAGGACACTCTGGTATTGACCGGATGAAAACTGTTGCTAGATGTCACGTCTTCTGGCCAAAAAAAGACGACGATATAGCATTGCATGTACGTCAGTGTCATGAATGTGCAAGCGCAGCAAAATCTCCTTTAAAAACTACATTACAACATTGGCCTATGACAACATCTGGAATGGAACGAAATCATATTGCCATTGCAGGTTCATGTGATGATCTTTGTTACTTTGTTATATTGTATTCATGTTCAAAGTGGCCAGAAATATTTCAAATTAATAACATCACATCGACAGTGAACATTAACAACCTACGTGAGTTTTTCGCTCGTAATAGTGACTGAGAAAAAGATGTGTCCGATAATGGAATTCAGTTTACACGTGCACAATTTCAAAGCTTCAGTTCATCCACAATCGAACGGACAGGCAGAGCGGTTTGTGGCTCATACTAAAGAAGTTCAAAAATAAAGGAGAGGTCAGGTAAACCTGAGAACTTTTTGGAGAACTATGATCTCTCTTAGGTAAGGAGGTTTTGTGAAGCACGAGAACTATTCACAACTAGATGTCACCTTTCGTTGAGTGTACGAGTACATACTTTAGATACATACTTATTACCTTATAGTAAGACCTTCTCTGGGTGCGGTTTATCTCAATGAACTATTATCAATTAGTTCAATAAACATGTTCTACTCACTTTTCATTTGTGTTTATATGTTTGCCGCAGACATAACATTTCGAAACACAGTTTAATCGAGCTTGCATATATTCTACCTATTTATTTGTTAGGACTTGTGTGATTTTGGCCAATCCGCCCTGAAAGCTTATTTAAGTCTTTTAAATTTTTAATTTCATAATATTCCTCCTGTTTTTAAATGGACCAAAAATTTTCTATTGGATTTATGTCAGTTCTCTTAGGGGGAGTTTTTAACTACTATTCGAGTATTCAACGCTGTATTTTTTGGGTCGTTGTTTTGTTAGAATTCAAAGTCCGGTTCACAACCTCAATTGTCCGATAAAATGTAATTGTCCGACACCTGCTGCGCCAAAACAACTACCACCGTGTTGAAAGTAGATCTGTATAAATATAAATATTACGTTATTCCAGAAATGCATATACCGATTAACGTATTTTTTGAAAAGGCAATTCGTATTTTTCTATTTGCTGCACTCACAGAATGTTTCCTCACGGCGACTAGGCTTCTAAAACCAAGCTTTCGCACAAAATTTTGCAGCAAGCTTTACACCACGAATAACGGATTTGTTGAAATAACAAGGTTTTTAATTTTTGAATTTTAATTAAAAATACAAATTATTTTTATAAAATTATTTACATCTCATTCATGGTTCTGTTTTGTTTTCGTGTACAAATATGAATTTTGCATACTGTGATTGTTTTAGAATTAAAATTATGATACGTAAGTTATAATTCAATAAGAAGACATTGACTTAACCTTTGTCAAAGCACATTATAATAATTGGTATTGGTTATTTATAACAAATCTTTGAAATCACATTAAGGGATGTGCAGAATTTATTTTTTGATTAAAACATCTTAATTAATTGAAACAAAAGTGCGAAAGAATCTTTAAAATATCTCCAGAAGTGAAAAATTTAATGGACTTTGTGATGCCAGGTTGAACTGTTATGCGACTCAAACGACGCGGCTCGTATTTGCTAAGTACGTACAATTTCATTGTTGTGTAGTCTGCGTTGACAGATTCTAAGCACGCTGTTATTCAAACATAGGAAATGTGTATTTCCATTCGCATGCACGCTTTGACTGTGTCGCGTTGAGTTGTCAAACGTAATGATTCGTAAGACCCACGTAACAAAGTCCCGAAACGTGAAGCCGAAATTCAAATAATTGAACATTTGCTACGCTTTGACATTTGAGAGGGACAGTGATAGAGACACAATTGTCCATTCAAAAAATTCGAAAAGAAAATTAATATTAGTTTATTATTATTATTTATTCCTTTGCAAAGTTCCTTCTCAGAGTATGTCATTTGAAGAAAAATAAAATGCGCTTGTGCAAGAACAAGGATAAAACCACAGAGAAAACATCGAAATTTACAGGGATCATTCAATTTCATTATAAATACATTGACATTGACTTAAATTCTCGTGCTTCCTCCTTAGGCAAAATTAACGAAGCAAACGCACGACGAAAATGAAGAAGTACGATACGTAATTTCATGCCTGCGAGACTGTCGTACTTATGAAAACGTGCGGCTACACCTTGCCATCTGCACCACCGATCTGACTCTTGAATCGATGGCATAACAATACCAACTTTAATGTCTCTATTCTAAGGGAAGGCCTGCAAATTGACACCAATGAATTAGGGCAAATTTTCATTCGATACCACGATGACTTTAATATCTCGCCAACTGAGGTTGCAAATGAACTCTCAACATTTGCATCTCAGTTAAGGTTTTAACGTTATTCGCAGCTCCAAAGAACACGTTCTCCAGCCGATGACTTCTTACGTCTCTACCTCATCTTCTCCCAAATTGATATCCCTCTTCTATAAATCGTAAGATAGGGGAAGGTCATGTACCTTGGACCAGAATTTACTATTTTTTCTTCAACTTTTGTTCGACGCAATTGTTTCCAATTTAGTTTGCTAAGGTTTAAAGTGTATAATTTTGGATATTCAATAGTGTTGAAATGACATCTCATGTATTTACCATATGACTAAAATATGCTTTTTTGCAAGGAGACCTCAAACGGTCCAAGGTACGAACACTGAATGTACCTTGAACTGTAAGTGTATGTACCTTGGACCGCAATCAATTGTGGTCAAAAGATCCAGTGATAATACTATTTTATATCATAAAAAAGTCAATTCATTTACTTATTCATTAAATTGTACGTTAAACTGTAAACAAAAGAACAAAGGCTAAAAACAAATAATAAAAAAAACGTATGAAATTTAATATTTTTTTCTGGCAGCTGAAAGCATCTCCGAAATCGACTAATCACTTTCGGCGTCGAAATCATCATGATCATCATTTGGATCATTAGCATCTTTGTCGAGAAAGTCTTGTGCCTTTTGCTTTGCTGCTCTCGATTTTCGATGGTGTGCGAGTCCGGCTGCTGGGGGGTTCGCTTTCGTTTTCTGTAAATAAAGAGTTATGGTTTACCAATTTCTTTTTTTAACTTTTTTGGTTAATGCTTTCGATGTCTTCTTTGCTGCATGAGCTCATCAAGAATTTCTTCTTTTTCAGGTGTATCTGTGAGGATTCTGCTTTTCCCCAATCTGCGTCCACCTCTTTTGGTCAACTTTCTGTGTGCAGCTTAAGGGAATGGTCTTATATGCACCGGCGAAATTATAAAATTTGAAGATTGTTCCAACGGCATCTTAGAAAGGGCCACTGCAGATTTAGATGCGGAAGGCTCGACTTCGTATCCATGTGAAGGCGATGCAAGCGGCGAAGCATTTACAGTTGGTGTTAATAAAATTCCTGGCTCACGTAAATGTTCAGTATCGAGAGGCCTATCAGTTACAAATGATGACAAAAACTCGTCATCACCGAAAATATTTTCATCTTACGGCCAAATACCACTTACTTGAAAACCTTTTGTAATATTTTGGCAAGAAAAAGCTTTCGGGTATGCCTTTCCAACTATTTGTGCCACATCATAACTCGTAACTGGCTTTAGAACGTTTTATAAGCTCCAAACACTGCTCTATCCAGTGGCTGCAATTTGTGGGAGGTGTGAGGCGGAAGTGTGAGCAAAATTACATTGTTGTTTTTTTTGCCTCATCTATTACCGAAACAGCGATATGAGTGTCATGGTTGTCCATTATTAAAAGCACTTTCTTTTCTTCTGTAGGTTCGACAAATGAAATGAAATATTTAAGGTATTTGAGAAATAACTGTTCAGTTGACCATCCACTGGGATTGGCACATCCAACCGTTCCACAAGGAGCTCCATTGATCATATGATCTTTGAAATTTACGCGCGGAAATATCAGCATTGGAGGCACGTGGTTTCCGATCGCATTCACTGCAGCTATAATAGTAACATTTAATCCTCGTTCTCCTGACGTTACACTTCCTATTTGTTTAGCACCTTTTGAGCCAGAATTTTAGGCGGAACATGAACCGTAGAATTACCTATTAAATGAATAGCATGAAGCTGGAACATACATAAATTAAGAGCTTAATAGTTACTAGTTTCATCGATATTGAATATTAGCTCAAGGGTAAAGCGGTATCAGGATAAACAATCTTTGTAGTTCCGGAAAAATATTTTCACGTTGGCTTCATTAAAGCTGGTAGCTCTAGAAAGACTAGTTGCCTCGGGTTTTCGAAGAGCAATTGCTTGATGACGTTGGAGAAATAAGGTAAGCCAGTTCTTCCAGCTGCATCCTGTTCAAACCAGTTCTTAGGAATGGTTTTGTTACTTTGTTCAGCAAATTTAAAAGCCAATTTCTTTAATTCAGCCCTGGGTAGTCCGTAATGCAGTTTGGAAGCCTGAATAACATACTTTGCGAGGAGATCTTCTTCTTCAGGCGAAAATATTTGGCGGTGTTTGATTCGGCTTTCATAGACGAAATCAGAATGGTTCGACGCTTTGTGTGTAGTAATGTGCTGCAATAATGTGGTTTTGGAAACGTTGAACATGTTTGCTACGGTGTACATGGATTTTCCATTATCCACAACTTCCTCCACAGCTCGCCGTAAAGCGTCAACGTCAACAGCTGTTCTTTTTACTCCTGACCTACTCCTTGCCATTTTTCCTGAGGAAAATGTAAAACAAAACTTTTAAAAAAATTCTAAAGGCATGTACCTTGGACCGGACCAAAGTACGTGCATTGACATAGATCCAAGGTACATTCACTACACTTTTTTTTTAAATGCAAAATTTTAACGCGTTATGTTGTATTTAAGCAAATAAAATAAATTTTATTTTGTTTTATTTTGTATTTTGAAATGTATACATATACTTACACACTTAAACCAGGGACTTGAAAGGTACATGACCTCCCTCTACTTAAGCTCCAAGAATTCAAGCGTATTTCTGTACTATCACAAACTATCTTACGATAATTTTGGTCTTACTGAAATGTTGGTATTACTTTTGGTCTAGAGGTTCTACGTGCCGTTAAGAACTGTTTCGATACTTCAATTGTCAAAATAACCTTCAAATCATTCTTTGAGAATGTTCGTCTCAAAATTTTTATCTTTTCCTTAAATTTTTTAACTGATATTTTCTTTGAGTCCGGTCTGTTTTAAATAAGTACTACCAATCTGGGTAGTAAAACTTGATCTTATCTTTTCTACCTGGATAGCTTGATCGTTACTGTAAGCCCTCACCTTCTTTCAACATTTGTTTCCACATCAGTTTTCTCCCACCTATTTGTTCAAAATTCTCATACGAAGTTATGGATGCATCATCAGTATCGAAGCGTACCTATCTTTTCATTTTTTAGACTCATAAACTAAATAGACTTTAACCATTTCTTGGATAACAACCCAACTAACTGGCCCTATGCGGGCGCTCTAAGCTAAATCTAACAATTTTACTTTGTCTTTCGACTAAAATTATTCATTTTGATTTTAAGTTTAAATTACAGCATTTAATAACTAGGAAAATATTTATTTTTTTTTTAAAAACTTAGTGACCGGAACTTTTTTTTATGTTTTCCTTATACTAGACCTAAATACTAACTATAAACTAAATTTAAACCTAAAATCGTAACCTAACTTAAAATAAGATTAAAAACTAAATAACAATAAATTAATAACTACTTACACTACCTTAAAAAATATATAAGCCTGCCAAGGCTACATTACATGCTATCCAATTTGCCATAAGTGCCCTCAAGTTAAAAATTACACATACGACAGACTTCTACTCTTGGTTTAACCACCAATTGTGTCGACGCTGCCATACGACGTCTGCTCTGTCGCGGTCTGATACCGCTCTACGACGGATTGCGACGTCTTGGTTGTAGTTGACTCGCCCGTCAACAGCTTTGCGGGCCACGTGGAAGATTAACGGCACCGCTAATCTATCGTGGACCAGACCTTTTCTATCTAAATAGAGAAACGCTTCAGGGGGAATCAGACCGTTAAAGCGCACAGTCTCATGGCTTATATCATTGGGGTAGAAAGCCCCGGAGATCAAGTTGTTGGTCGAAGTCATTGCTCTTGCAATGCGTCTTCGAATAAGGTTTATCAGAAAGTTATCCACTCTGATCAGGTTGGCCCCGTTGAACAGGACCTCATTACTGTAGAATTTTTTGTACTCAGACTCTGGAGTTCTATATAAGTGTAGACAAGCCCGAAGACATCGTCTCTCGAAAACCCGAATCTTTTCCATTAAGCTTGTTCCGACGTTGAACCAAACGGGACATCCATAGGCAAGGACAGGCCGAATGAGGGCCGTGTAGCAGATCACCTTTACCTTTGCATCGAGTTGACTGCTGTGAAACAGTCCCTTTGTCAAGGCAAAGGCCACTTTGGCTCTGGCCAGAACAGTATCTATATGTTTGTTAAAATATAGATACTGATCTAGCCAGATCCCAAGGTATCTGACAACACTTCGATTCGCCAGTGGCTGTCCGTTTTGTCCAACGATTGTGAACATTCGGCACTTCTTTTTAGTTTTTCTGGAGGCCCTAGACAACCGAGTCCTGAACAGAATGGTCTCGCACTTTTGGAAGTTGATCTTCAATTTCCAATCGTCGCAATATGCCTGAATCTTTTCGAAGTCACATTACAAACGACTTACAATAACCTCGATCTTCGGACTTGACCTGTACACGATCAAGTCATCTGCGGACGCTATGGAGTGGCGGAGAGATCCTACAAGATCACTTGTGAAGATCGTAAATAAAATCGGCGAAATTACTGCACCCTGTTGTAGACCGTTGTTAATTTCAAAAGTCCCAGCAGACGTCACACTGCCATTTTTCACAATAAACTGTCTGCGGTTTGCTTATGCCGAGCTGGTCTAATTTGAAAAAGAGCCCCTGCAACCATACAGTGTCAAAGGGTTCTTCCAAGTCAATCAACAAGGCACCCGTGCATTGTTTCTTACCTTTGTTCCATTGGACACCCGATACCAATTTAGACGCGGTGTGTATGCAATCATGCCCCGCTCTGAAACCGAATTGATTATCCGGAATAATATTTTTGTCCTCAACCCACTCGGTCAGGACTCATTTGATCACTTTTCCAAACCCCTTGCTGATGTTGGGAAGGAGACTTATCGACCGGAGATTTGCCGGATTGGATGTGTCCTTGTTCCGTTTAGGATTTGGTTTTACCACATCTGTTTTCCAATGAGCTGGATAATGTGCATTATTCAGCACACAGGAAAATGTTTACCGCTTCTAGAGGAAGTGTTTAAGAACAATGTTTGGTATTTCGTCGATTCCCACAGATTTTTTACTTCTCAGTGAACCGAAAATAACTAGGAGATCTTCCTTAGATATGTATGGGGGATGTGTCCCTTCGTCGGCGATGACATCCAAATTATCGTCATTGAACATGGTAAAACCAATGCTCTCCGATCGCCAGTGCTCAATATTATTTTGAAGGTCGAAGTTTTGTACTAGGACGCGATTTTCCAAGACGTGGTTTGGGCGAGTGCTAACATTCACCTCATACACATCCTGAAACGCCGCACCTATTACTTCATCTTTCTCCTGAGGATTTTCGATCACAAAAAAGTTGTCATCTTCAATCGCTTCTACTGGATCTATGCCTGTTGTAAGAAGTATTTGTTCGTTGTTGGTAGTTCGGGGGAGCTTAAGAATCGGAAGCTCATTTTGATTTTTCCTTCGAAAGAATTTATTAATTTTTGGGAACATACTAGGGTTGCTAGCTTTAACAGCCCGAATTTTGTTATTCCAATGCGAATTAATTGAAGCTCGGTAATTCTGCTGAATTAATTGCTGTAGGTTTTTCAGTTGTGACTACAGTGTCCCAACCTCCGAGTTTTGTGGGTCAGAAAACGTCTGTATAGTAGTTTGAGCCTTGTTAGTAGCTTACTCTTTTGTCGGTGAAGAGCATCGATCGTAGCGTTGCGGTAAATGTTAACATTGTCAGTAAGGGCGTACTTAGGAATTGTTCTGTCCATTGTTTGTTTTATCGTGTCGTCCATCCGTTTGAGGTAAGTGTTAATCTCCTCGTTCGACAGATTCCTATTAGATGGTGTGTTGAGCGAGATAGAGATAGAGCGTCTTACTATAGTTGTAAGAGTGCGTTTGAACATACTCCGCAAGTTCCGCAATTTCGTTGGGAATCGTAACTACGGCACTAAATCCGCAATGGTCGCTGTCATACATGAATGTGTGAAGACAGTTTATTGTTCGTCGGTCCATGTCAGTCAGCTGTATCCGTTCGTCAAACAGCATAAGATCTATCTAAGAGCCTGATCTGGGATAAGACGGACCATCCGTCGCTTTTAAATCGAGTCGGTACTCGACACTATTCTGACCCCACCAATTGAATAGTAGGTTCCCTCTAGTGTTTGGTGATTGATTTCTCCAATTGCTATGTTTGACGTTTAGATCTCCGGCCATGAGGTAATAATTCTCCTCCGAACCCCGAGCTCTGAGATAAAACAGTTTTGTTGAGTAGTTTCAGTTGCATAGGCTGCGATCAAATACAGCCTTTTCCCACTACGGAGGGGGATGCATATGATGCAAGCCTCTAGCACCTGGAATCAACGCACTTCACCACTGTACATAACCCTACAACGCAGATTTTTTTTTTAACAAAGTAAGCGACGCCACCAGCTCCGTTGGAGTTGGGTCTGTCTCTTCTTATAATATTATACTGACTGTGCCTCAGTTTGTGCCTTCGAGAAAGAACATTGGGGTTTCGGTCTTCTAACAACTTGAAGAGTACAGCCCTTCGTTCGATATTTATTAGCGAATTTACATTCACTGAAAGGATCTTTGATGGTTTCTCCACCAGCGAACACATTACGAGTGGAGGCAACAAAGTATTTAAAGGGAAAAATATAAATATCATGTTACTTTCAGTTCGTTCACTGCATTTCCCGTGGGAACGAACTTACGTAGGAATTGCTGAATTGACACTTAATGTCTATTTAACCAAGTGAGGAATATTTCTATAGCGTAGTATGATCGCGATCTAAAGCTTGGAATCAGAGTTGAATTAATAAAGTGAAAAAAGTTGTTATGGTTTCGAAATTGAATTTAAAAGGTTTTCGCATTTCCTGCATGGTGTCCCCCCAATTTTGTTTTCGAGCCCCAACGCAACCGAGTGGCGCGATGGTGGAGAATGTTGCCTGCTAGACGAGAGGCTGCCGGTTCAAGCTCAGGGACCGCCAGAGAATTTGTTTTTTTCTTGATCGAATTGTAAGAGAGAGATCAATGTAGGCTCAGTCGGCGGCGGGGGAAATTGTGAGCGTGGGTTGTAATGGTCAAGGATCGCGTGATCAAATAACTGACCATCGAACGGGCGGTGATGGATAGTGGGCGCGCTAGGGGATAGATACCGGGCAGTCAACTGTGAGCTACGGAACAAGCCAGACGGTCTGGGGAAAATAAGTCGGTCCGGGGAAAACGAGAAAACGAGAAGGAAAACAAAGAAATAGAAAAGAAATAGACAAAAAAAAAAGGGAAAAAAGTGGAAGCCGGCTAGTGCTTTAAAATTCGATTGTTTTTTTATTTTTTTTTTTGATTTAACTATTTCATAATCGAGTCAGTGTGTGACCAATCCTGTTTTCCGGTTGTGTTTTGTGTCCTTTCGCGTCGGTCACTAATGCGAATCCGAATCGTAAGGGGAAATCGGCAAACGGTAGTCAGGTGCTCGGGGCTAACGAACCTAAATCCCAGTTCAACACCCACGACTTTCCTCCATTGAGCAGTCGGCAACCCTAGTCCTCAATTCCGCGGAGGACGAAACGACGGTAACATTTTGGCGCCCAACGTGGGGCCAGTATAATTGATAATTGCCAAAATACAGTCGGTTTGTCAGGAATATAGCGTAGGTTCGGTAAAATTTTTTTTTTAATCTTTATTTTTTTTTTTTTTAATTTTGAAAGTTGAATTTTTTTTTGTTTTTACGGTCGGTTTGCGGGACGGATTTGAGCTCTTGTTCGTAATGGACATAAATAGGCTTAGTGCTAACGAGCTTACGTACGAGCTCGATATAAGAGGGCTTAGCGCTAAGACGGTTGATGAAATGAGGAAAGTCCTTAGAACCGCTTTGCGTAGGGAATCGAGCTTCCTTTTGAGCACTTACCCGTTTTCCTATGAGGAGGATATAGCGGTGATTCAGGCTAAATTGGAGGAGATCTCCAAGTTGGTAAAAGCTTTTCAGGGAGATGAAAATGCGGGTGAATATAAGAAGATAGTCGCAAAATCTGAATGGGTAGCAAGGCGCTTAGAAAAGGTAGAAGCGGGCAGTGAGGAGGAGAAACAGCAGGCAGCAAAGTTCCGTAGGTACGTCATCGATCTCTTAGGGGAGTTAGATGAGAACGCTAAGGTCGACACTCCGGACCAAGCGGGAACAAGCCAGAATGTCCGAAAATCCCCTCTGGCCCCTATTGTGGAAGGCACCGCGTCGAACCCACCTCCTGATTATATCTCAGCACCGCCTGCCTGTTCATCTCCATTCTTGTCTCTTGGAAACCGCGTCCCAGTGATGAAGTGGGGACTAAAGTTTAAGGGTGAACCGCAGGAGTCCTTGTGTGGGTTTCTTGAGAGGGTTGAGGAGCTGAGAGAAGCTAGGGGCTTCTCAGAGGCCGAGTTATTCCAATCGGCTTTCGATTTGTTTGAGGGCAAAGCCAGTATATGGTATCGGGCAAACAAGCCTTTTATCAAGTGTTGGAAAGGCTTGGTATCCAAACTGAGGGCAGAGTTTTTACCACCGGACTATGATGACCGGTTGTGGGAAGAAATCCGCAGACGGACCCAAGGACGGTCGGAAACGATAGGGATCTACGTGAGCAATATGCTTGGTCTCTTTGCAAGGCTCAGTGATCCTTGCCCCATGGCCATGAGACTGAGGGTGATTCGCAGAAACCTTTTGCCCTTTTACCAAACTCAATTGGCTTTGGCGGAAATTTCTTCTCTAGATGACCTTATCACAGTGGGCCGTCAGCTAGAAGCGACGCGTCACCTCGTGGAGAGTTATCACCCACCGCCATCAGGTAGAAGTGCCGCGTTATTAGAGCCAGATTTAGCTTATTTGGAGGTTGATCCCGGCCAGAGCGTTCAAGTCAGTGCTTTTAACTCTCGCATGGAGAGTCCGACATGCTTACGCTGTCAACAAAAGGGTCATTTGGCCAGGGCATGTCCGCAGCCTGTTCGCTGCTATGGTTGTGGGTTGCAAGGAGTTATTCGCAGTCGCTGTCCGAACTGTTCAAATTCTCGATGGGCGACGGGAAACGGAGAGATGACTCAACCGAGGGCGGGACAGTGAGTCAAAGGAATTTCTCACCCGCAATTGATAGGAGCAGTAAGGAGGAAGGGGTAGCAGTAGGGGTGGATTTTTTATTAGCGGAGAAGGAGGGCGACAAACGTCCTTATCTTAAGGTCAATATCTATGGGGTTGATTTGCTAGGTTTGTTGGATTCTGGGGCGTCACGGTCTATTGTGGGGGGTCCAGGGTGGGACAGGCTCGAGCTGCTGCATTGCAAATTGAGTAAGGTAGACATACCGGAAGTCACGGTAGCCAACGGCGAAGGGGTCGCTGTTCTAGGGTCCATTATAGTACCAATTAGTGAAGAAGGGGTGGTAAAAATTATGGAGCTTTTAGTCATACCGGGCGTAAAGCATTGCCTAATACTAGGATCAGATTTTTGGGAGAGATTTGAGATTATTCCGAATTTGTGTGTTAAGCAATGGGAATTTCATCAACCGGTAGCAGCTTTTGAGGGCGTCAGCTGTTTAAATACGGAGCAGGGAGGGAAGCTAGCTAAGTTTGTGGAGGAGGTATTTGAGGATATGGGAGAAGGGTTGGGTTGTACCAATATGGTGGAGCACGTCATCAGGACGAAATCGGCACCCATCAAACAAAGGTACTCCCAGTTTCACCGGCCGTTCAGATTAACATCAACAGGGAGGTTGATGAAATGTTGGCCTTGGGGGTCATTGAACCCTCAACTAGTCCTTGGTCTCCCCCCATCCTCTTAGTGAAGAAACGAGACGGTAAGTTCCGATTTTGCGTAGACTTTCGCAAGCTTAACAGTGTGAACGAGAAGGATGCATATCCGATTCCATATGTGTCGGCCACACTAAACAAGTTGCAACGCGAAGTTCTTATCGTCTCTCGATATCAAATCTGCATACTGGCAAATTCCCATGGCTGACTCGTCCAAGAAGTATACTGCGTTTACTATTCCCGGCAAGGGACTGTACCAGTTTCGCCGAATGCCTTTCGGCCTTCACAATGCCCCTGCCACCTGGCAACGCTTCATAGATACAGTTCTTGGACCCGATCTAGAGCCAAATGTATTCGTCTACCTGGACGACGTAATAATTGTGACAGAGACTTTCGACCAACATCTGAAAGTTTTCGTAGAGGTACTCGGCAGACTGAGAAGAGCAGGCCTTAAGCTTTCCAGGGATAAATGCGAATTCTGCAAACCGGAACTTCGTTATTTGGGGTATGTGGTCAACAGTAAGGGTCTGTCAGTTGACCCAGAGAAGGTCCGGAGCATGGTAGAGTATCCCAGACCAACAAGCGTAACAGGCGTACGACGGCTTGTCGGAATGGTGTCTTGGTACCGTCGTTTTGTGGCCAACTTCTCAGATATCGTTGCTCCAATAACAGAGCTATTGAAGAAGAAAAGCAAATTTGTCTGGGGGGAGAATTGCGAACAGGCTTTCGTCACTCTTAAGGAGAAGTTGGTGAGCGCTCCTATCTTAACCTGTCCTAACTTTGCCCTCCCGTTTGTGATCCACACCGATGCTTCTGGGTTTGGCATTGGCGCAGTGCTCGCACAGGATGACCCTAAGGAAGGAGAACAAGTGATTAGTTACCTTAGTCGAACGCTAACAAGGACAGAGCGTAACTATTCGACCACCGAAAGGGAGTGTTTAGCTGTGTTGTGGGCAGTTGAAAAACTGAGGCCTTACATAGAGGGTGGTACCTTTACAGTTGTAACCGATCATCATTCGCTTATCTGGTTGAACAATTTGAAGGACCCTCAGGGCAGGTTGGCTCGGTGGGCGGTTAAACTGCAAGAGCACGACTTCCAGATTATTCACCGCAAGGGCAAAGAACATGTGGTTCCGGACGCCCTTTCAAGAGCAAACGTAGAAGTTGATGAAATAAGGATAGGGGAAACCGGAGTAGGGATTAAGGATAAATGGGTGGTTAAGATGCTATGCGCCGTAGCTGCTTCTCCTGAAAAGTATCCGGATTGGAAAGGAGAAGGCGGCAAACTTTTTAAGTTTGTGCGAGCTAGGTATCCCACTTTGTCCCAAGAACAGGAGCAATGGAAGCAAGTACCGACAAAAGAGGAGAGAGCGCAAATTTTGAAACAAAATCATGATGACATATTGGCGGGTCATGGTGGGGTGCAAAAGACGTGTGACCGGATTGTTCAAACGTACTATTGGCCCAAAATGAAAGCCCAGGTGGCGCGATACGTTCGGGGTTGCAAAATCTGTCAGTCCGTTAAGCCCGACTTACATAAACCATCGGGGCTTATGTGCACCCGAACAAATGTTGCGCAGCCATGGGATATGCTGTGCATAGATCTGATCGGACCATTGCCAAGATCTACCAGGGGGTACATCTATATTCTTACCGTTGTTGATTTCTTCTCCAAGTTTCCATTGTTCTTCCCTCTTCGTTCGGCGACAGCAAAGGCGGTTACTACCATTTTGGAAGAGCAGGTTTTGCTAGTATTCGGGGTGCCGAAATGGATAGTGTGTGATAACGGTGTCCAATTCAAAAGCAAAGAGCTAGGTAACATCGCTCGGGAGTATGGTATTACCATTAACTTCACGGCCTTCTATCATCCACAAGCCAATCCAGCCGAGCGGTTCAACCAAACACTAAAGACGAAGCTCAGGGCCTACATCTCCCAGAACCATCGCGAGTGGGATTCCATCTTACCCAAAGTCAGCTGTGCGATAAGGTCATCAACGCACGCGGTGTTAAAATCCACCCCCTTTTTTGTGCTTTTTGGTAGGGAGATGCCCCTTAAGGGTAACAGTGAGTCGATGCCTCCCGAAGGGTTTGACGTAGAACGCCCAGGTGAGCAAGCTTTTCGGAACAGGTCTAGAGCTCTAGAGAATATTATACACGACGTTAGGACAAAGATCTTGGAAGCAGGAGAAAGAAGTTCGAGGAAGTACAACTTGAGGAGAAGGGGGGTCGAGTTCTTTCCGAAAGATTTAGTCCTCAGGAAAAATTTCGTCCTGTCGGATGCGGCTAAGTATTTTACTGCAAAGCTCGCGCCGAAATATGTAGGGCCGTTCGAGGTGAAGAAAAGGGTTTCCCCGTGGACGTACGAGCTGTTAGGGAAGGATGGTAAGCCTGGAGGTATATGGCACGTTAAGGACCTCAAAGTATTTACCAGCACGAAAGATTTATGGTAGGGCTAAAAATTTGCGAAAACCTTTAGAAAGAAGGGGGGGAGTGTTATGGTTTCGAAATTGAATTTAAAAGGTTTTCGCATTTCCTGCATGGTGTCCCCCCAATTTTGTTTTCGAGCTCCAACGCAACCGAGTGGCGCGATGGTGGAGAATGTTGCCTGCTAGACGAGAGGCTGCCGGTTCAAGCTCAGGGACCCCCAGAGAATTTGTTTTTTTTTTCTTGATCGAATTGTAAGAGAGAGATCAATGTAGGCTCAGTCGGCGGCGGGGGAAATTGTGAGCGTGGGTTGTAATGGTCAAGGATCGCGTGATCAAATAACTGACCATCGAACGGGCGGTGATGGATAGTGGGCGCGCTAGGGGATAAATACCGGGCAGTCAACTGTGAGCTACGGAACAAGCCAGACGGTCTGGGGAAAATAAGTCGGTCCGGGGAAAACGAGAAAACGAGAAGGAAAACAAAGAAATAGAAAAGAAATAGACAAAAAAAAAAAGGGGAAAAAGTGGAAGCCGGCTAGTGCTTTAAAGTTCGATTGTTTTTTTATTTTTTTTTTTTTTGATTTAACTATTTCATAATCGAGTCAGTGTGTGACCAATCCTGTTTTCCGGTTGTGTTTTGTGTCCTTTCGCGTCGGTCACTAATGCGAATCCGAATCGTAAGGGGAAAGCGGCGAACGGTAGTCAGGTGCTCGGGGCTAACGAACCTAAATCCCAGTTCAACACCCACGACTTTCCTCCATTGAGCAGTCGGCAACCCTAGTCCTCAATTCCGCGTAGGACGAAACGACGGTAACAAAGTGAAAAGACAAAAAAATAAAATATTTTTTTTTAATTCCCCCTCGGCAACGAATTAGTTATTTGGCGCAGTCGGTAGGATAATCCTAAAAGGGTTATCAAGTGCTTCGAGAAAAATATAAATAAAAGTGCACAGTGCTTAAACTTCTTTGAAAAAGAAAAATAAAACAGTGTTCTTTAACGTAAACAGATAATTAGAAATGGAGAACGTAGAAGAATTGTTAGCGGAGATCGCACACAAAAATCAACAATTGGAACAGCTAACAGCTGCTTTCCAACAAATACAACAAAGGGAGGTGAATCATCAGGACAGGGAAAACGTACTAAGGGGAGTACGCTACATGTCGACATTCACTGGTCAAGGAAAAGTGACCATCAACTCGTTCCTCAAGAATGTGGAATACTACCTAGCGAGTGTTACCAACGTCAATATGAAGAAACAAATGGTAAGAACTATTTTCCATGGGAAGATCCAAGGAGAAGCCAAGGAAACCATCATAAATTTGCCGTGTTCAGATGATTGGACTACTATTTAAGAAACTCTGAAAATGCGATACAAACCGGACCTGGAACCAACCGACATCCATAGGATGATCAACAATTTGAAAGTTAATACTGTAAGTGAATTAGTATTAGAAGTGCAAAATTTAAAATATAAAACAGATGAACTAATTGTTTATTATCAAGATGATCATTTTATAGATCTAAGTAGTGTTGAAAGTATATTAGTGAATACTGTAAAAGAAATGACTCAAGGTACCTTACTAGAAAGGATATATGAGGAAAAAGAATTAGGAAAAATAATCGCAATAATGAGAAAGAGAAGATTTGAAGATACATGTATTAGATTTGAAATTAGAAAACACAAACACATAAACAAAGACAGTAGGACTTCCAGTTCCAATAAACAGACAGGAAATAATTTTTATCCAGATAATAGAAATAGAAACACAAAGCATTCAGGACACTTTAATTACCAAAGAAATAATAACACTAACTCAGGACAGTTTAACAATAAGAATCACCACACTAATCACTATAACCAAAACAATTACAACCCCCAAAACAATTCAGGTCAGCATAGGAGGAATTATCAGAGTTCAGGTAACAATAGACACTCGGGCCAATATCGCCAACAACAGAATCTCTATAGGCAAACAGAACCCATGGAAATAGGAAACATTCATAGACATAACTCAGAATCAGGAAACCTTGATACACATTCGGGCCAAAATCGCCTCCAGCAGAATGATGTCGAGCAAAGATGGAGTATGTCAAACTATAATAGAAGTTATAACAATACTAATATAGACCATGCTAAAATAAATAATTCAGAATTTTTTATCAACTAGCCTCGGAAGATCTACCAACTATACAAATTACGATCAACGATATGAAATACTTAGCACTAATTGATACAGGATCATCATTAAGTTTAATAGATGATAGAATAAATAATTTCAAGACAGCCAAAATCAAGCCAATTCATTTTTCTACAATAAGTGGAAAAGATTCTATAAACCTTGAGGTACATACACCAGCACCAGACGAAATAAAAGCACCAGCAGGAGCATTTATAAGATGGAAAGTGAAAGGTCTACCAAACAGAAAATATAGTTTTATTATTGGGAACGATTTATTAAATAGACTTAACACACTGATAGATTTAGAAGCAGGAACAATTAAACTCAATCACCAAACAATACAACTACAAAATAATCAATACGTTACTAATGAAATACATACTTTAGAGACAGTAGACGAAAACATAAGACATTTAAAACTAGAACATTTAAATAACGAGGAATATGAAAGTATAACAAAATTCATAAATAAATTCAGTGAACTATTTTTCAAAGAAGGTGATATTCTAACTAGTACTCCAGAGGTCGAACACGAAATCAAAACGACCACAGACCAGCAAATAAACGCAAAATTATATAGATACCCTCCAAAACACGAGGAAGAGGTTAGAAAACAAATAGCAGAAATGGAAGACCAAGGCATTATAAGAAAAAGTTGTTCCAAATATTCCAGCCCTTTAATTGTCGTACCCAAGAAAGCCGACAACTCCGGAACTAAAAAGTACCGAATAGTAATCGACTATCGGAAACTGAACGAGGTTTCAGTGGATGATAAGTTCCCACTTCCTTATATAGATTCTATATTAGACAAGTTGGGCAGAGCGCAATACTTCACCACTATAGACTTGGCTAAGGGTTACTATCAGACTTTAATTAAGGAAGAGGATAGAAAAAAAAACAGCTTTTGTTACACCACATGGTTTGTATGAGTTCATTAGAATGCCATTCGGTTTGAAGAATGCCCCAGCGACATTCCAAAGACTGATGAATGAGATTCTAAGGGACTACATAACAAGACTTGTGTAGTGTACCTTGACGACATTCTTATATTTAGCACAACACTCAAAGAACACATTAAAGCAATTTCAGATATTTTCAATGTATTAAAATCAAAAAAATTATATATGCAAATTGACAAATGTAATTTTATGAAAAAAGAGAAAGGATTCTTAGGACATATACTGACAAAAGACGGACTTAGACCTAACCCTAACAAAATAAAAACCATCGAAAAATTAGAACTGCCAAAAACACAGAAAAAAATTAAAAGTTTTTTAGGAATGATAGGTTTTTAAAGAAAATTTATCCGTGACTACGCTAAAGTAGCTCAACCCATCACCAAATATCTCAAGAAAGACGCTAAGCCAAACATCAACGACCAAAATTACATAGAAGCTTTTAAAAAACTTAAATCCCTTATTATCAGCCACCCAATCCTTAGATTCCCGAATTTTGACAAAGAGTACCATTTAACGACAGACGCATCGAATTACGCAATAGGAGCTGTACTCTCACAAGAGAGTCACCCTGTTTGCTTTGCATCAAGGACGTTAAACAATCATGAAAGAAACTATTCAGCTACAGATAAAGAGTTCCTTGCCATCATGTTGGCCGTCAATTACTTCAGGCCTTATCTCTATGGCAACGAATTTAAAATTACAGACCATCAGCCCATCAAATACTTACACGCAAAATACAGGGGAAAAGACATATCCCCAAGACATCAAAGATGGCTCCTTAAATAAGTTGAATACCAATTCCAAATAGAATATTTAAGAGGAAAAGAAAACAAAATGGCAGATTTTCTTAGTAGAATTGAGCCTGAAAATCGCAGACCCTACTAATTCCGAATTTTTTTTCAAAAAACTTAGAAGATAAAGAATCAGATTTAGGAATCTTATATAACATTGAGGAAGATGAAGTCGCAACAATGGCTACCGTTCATTCAGCAGAAGAGGAATTATTAGATCATATAGATATAAAAGAAGAAGTGGTAAATAAATATAAAACCCAAATAATACTTACTAAAAATAAAATAAAGGAAATTGAAATACTTCACGGAAAGCGAATCATTTACATAGCTGACTACGATTTTAACAATCTAGATGACACATTTAGACGATTTATTAAGAAAGGTATAACAGGTATATATTCAGAATAAGCAGATCACCAATATAACATAGTGCAGGAAAAACTTAGGGAAATGTTTTCGAATGACGATCAAGTAAAATTCATGAAGTGTTCATATCGAGCTCAGGACATTAAAACAGAAACTGAAGCAGTCAAACAAATATCAACGTACCATGTACGGGAAAGTCTTCATTCAGGTATACAAGAAACTTACAATGCAATCAAAAATAAAATCTACTTTCCAAAATTACTTGAATTGATCCAAATTGTCATAAATCAATGTGAAGTATGTCAAAAAGTTAAATACGACAGGAGACCAATAAAACCAAAATTTCATTATACTGAAACAGCAACCGATTTGAACCAAATAATTCACATAGATACTTTCGTTATTATGAAATGTAGTTTTCACACAATAATAGATAAATTTTCCAAATACGGACTTCCATATTATTTACCTGACAGAAATCATATCACAATAATAGAAGAATTAGAGAACCATTTTGCTAAAATAGGAACACCTAACAAAATTATTGCAGACAATGAATTTAGGTCAATTCAAATAAAAGAATTTTTGCAGAATGAAGGAACAGATATACACTTTACTAAACCCAACAACCACACAGGAAACGCAGACATTGAAAGGTTTGATAGTACAATATTAGAAAAATGCAGAATTCTTAAGTTAAACAAACAAAACGTATCAGTGAAAAGATTAATGCAACAGGCAGTAAGAAATTATAATGAGAGAATTCATTCAACTATTGAGACCACTCTAAAAGAAGTACAGAATCATAGAGCAGATTTCAACAGGATTAGACAGAATATAGAAATCGCAAAAGAAAGAAATATTGAAAAGCAGAAAAGGAATCGAGAAAATTACACAGAAACTAGAACTACTGGATTTATCAGAAATTATAAAGCTGTTAGGCATAAACATCAACCCAGATTTAAAATAAGTAAATTAAATAACATCCATATCAACAATATTAAAAGACAACCGAAATTTTCAGCTTTTCATGACCATAGCACTACTAATACTAACGACACCAACTAACGGATTATTGAACGTAAAGACAAGACATAATAGACTTACTGAATGACTTAACAACAAACATAGAATAACTCGACGGAGAACATAAAGAACTACTTAAAACAGAACTTATACACTTATCAAATAAAGTTAAAAAAGCAGGAAGAAAAGAGGATTAATTAATGTTGAAGGAAGTGCACAGAAATGGCTCTTGGGTTCAATGGATGAAGAAGATAGAGTAAATATCGAAAATCATCTCAGAAACGTAGAAATTAATAATCACAACTCTATTATTAATTTGAATTATTTAATTTAATTAACGAAAATTTAAACAAAATATTTCAGCAGCTTAGAGACATAATAAAAAGAGAAAGAGCACTTTTAGTAGGAAAATTAAATAACGTATCTAGTAAAACTATGAATCAGAATCTTTTTTATGATCAACTTTTTAAATTACAATTAATTAAAGAAAAAATAGAAAACATTCGGGATAATTTAGCTTCAGCCAGATATGGTACTTTGCATCCAAATATAGTCACTGATGAAGAAATACAAAAGTACAATATTGATTTGAATAAATAAAATGTATTAAATTAGGCATTACAAAATTTAAAGAAGATGTATTAATATTCGCTATTAAAATTCCTAAAAAAATTACAAAAATCCAACTAAGAATGATTGTACCTATACCAAACAAAAACCTTAAAGAAATAGATTACTCAAACGAAATAGTTCAATAATGTAACCTATGAATACCAAGAATTTAAATCATTGAACGAAATAAGCTTGAGCAAACATTGTATTTATCAAGAAAAGTGTAAACTTAAGAAAAATAATAAAACTGAGATCCTTACATTAGATGATGAAACTGCTATTATAAAAAATGCGAAACAATTAAATGTAAAACAAAATTGTGACGAAAGAAATCTTAATGTAACAGGAAATATATTGATACATTTTAATAATTGTGAAGTCTTTACTTCTAGGTCATTTTAGATCATTACATGTCAAACGCTAAAGAAATCCAATCCAAGAAATATCTTTTTATCCAAGTAAAGAAATAAAGAATTTTACGGACAAAATAACACTAGATGATGTTATATTAGAAAACGAAAGTAATATACAGAAAATAGAAGAATTGCAATACCATAGAAACATATCCTATGGAATCATTTTCGGCCTAATCATAGTTATGTTCATTTCAATAACTATCATTTTTATATTTTTTAAGACTCCCAAGCAAATTAAAGTTAAAATTAATAATAAAATTCAGGAGAATTTTAAAGTAAAGGAGGGAGAAGTAATGTATGCATCAGCATATCCACCTGTTGCTAAAGATAAGTACGACACATTCTTATCTGAGGTAACAAAGTATTTAAAGTGAAAATATAAATATCATATTACTTTCAGTTCGTTCACTGCATTTCCCGCGGGAACGAACTTACGTAGGAATTGCTGAATTGACACTTAATGTCTATTTAACCAAGTGAGGAATATTTCTATAGCGTAGCATGATCGCGATCTTGAGCTTGGAATCAGAGTTGAATTAATAAAGTGAATAAACTGAAAAGACAAAAAAAAAGAAATTATTTATTTTAATTCCCTCTCGGCAACGAATTAGTTATTTCGCGTTAGATTCGGCAGCACAGTGTAAAGTGTAGATACGATCTACGCGTGTCGCCTGTTCCTGAATTTGCTGTTGCAACTGACTGATTTTCCCCTGAATAGAGAGCAAAATAGCCAGCAGATCAGCATCACCGCTAGGTGCTCCAGGTCGTGGGACCTGAGGAGCAACCTTCGGTGCTCCTCGGGCCGGCCGCCATTTGGGCGTAGGTTACGTTGGGAGTTACGGCTGGTGTTTTGGGAACAGGCGAGCGTTTCACCTCCACCTTCTGTTAACGAGCCAGGTTTATCTTCCTAGCATACTGGTACTTGGGACAAACCCGATAATTTGCGGTGTGTCCCGAGTTACCACAGAGAATGCACTTGAGGGTCGTGGCATCAACAATCCTATCCTTTCCTAGCGGACATTTCTCCGCTTTGTGGTTCATTGCGCATTTAACGCACCGAAACTGCATTTGACAGTTCGAAGCGGCATCGCAAAACCTCTGACAGCGAACACATTGTAAGATGTTATCGCTGCGGTTTAATTTTTCCCAACTTATGCGTTGATAATATAGGACTTTAATTTTCCAAAGACTATCTAACTTACTGTTGGGAGTAAGCTGAACCATGAAGTACGGTAATTTCCGATTCTCCCTTCTGGCCTTTGCTGTAGTGAATGATTTGACTCCAAAATGCACCTGTCGATAATGCTGTGGCATTTTTTACACCCAAATTTATAAATGCTTCGCCTTATTGGTACCTTAAGCAAACCAGTCCTCTCCTTGGTTCAACAAAAAACTCTTTACCAAAAATATCTTGATCAAATGCAGGTCGGCCTCCATTTCGATCGTAAACAATATCATCAATTTATAAACTTTTGCAACGCAACAACGTAAAAGCACCATCACAAGCTCCTTCGGCAAAAACATTTCCATAAAGGCCGCTCGCAAAAACAAAAAAAGCCGTCGGCAAAACACCAAAAGCTGTCGACAAGAAAAAGCATCCATACATCAAATTGTCCGTGGTCAAGCTGAACATCAACTGCTCGCAATGCAGAAGAATTCGCGTGGCAGACAACACGCAAATTAACAATAGAAAAAGAAATTCTATGTTTTCTTGTTACTCCTCCCACTGAATGATGAATGCACTGGTTTGCATTGTTGGAAGCAGCAGTTAAGCAAAAACGCAGCGGAGCTAGCGGCGTGGGAAATCAGCAGTTCCGCCGGTTAAACGATCTGCCAAACTAGGTCAAGGACAGGAGGATGCAAGGTTTTCTGTACGAGTCAGAAGACACTGTTCAGCATTCCAAACTCAAGTCGCAGCGAATAAAGTCTTCGTCATACCATACGAACATGTTTCATTTTTTAATTCCTTAATTAGAATATTTTGACGGTGGCACAGTATATAGTAAGTCCACTTAGTAACTTGTGTTCTGATCAAGTGTAGTTTTTGTCTTTGAAGAAGTATTTTTTTCTAGTGTCCAGGCGACACACCCTCGTTGAAGCTTAATCTTCTAAAAGAAATCTTACCGTATTCTAATCTTAAGCTTCGCAAGCACTACAGCAAGGCAAAGATGTTGATGCTATAGCAACTGACTTCAGCAAGGCTGTTGATATAATTTCCCATCCAATCATTTACCAGAAACTTAAGGCCCTTGGGTTTTGTCCATCCTTCATCTCTTGGTAAAAATATTTTTAAGAAAATCGGCAGTACCAAGTACTTTTCCAAGATAGTCATTTAGATCCCATTATCTTTATTCTCGCTATCAATGACGTTGAGTGCTGTTCATTTACACTGATGATATGAGAATCTCTAAACGCATATCATCCCCAATAGATCATAGTTTACTTCAAAGTGATATAATCGGTTCTTCCTTTGGTGTAACAAAAACAAACTTGAGCTCAATGTTGACATATGTAAATATATTACTAATACTCGTAAGCGTCTTCGTCAACCTTTCCGTAAATACTCTTTGAACGGAACTCCTGTTCCTCCAAGTTGAATCGCCTTGTTCTTGTTCTGGTGTCAGTTTTAAGTTTGAGCTTTGCGTTTTGAGCTTGAATGAAGCTGAACAATAGTCTGGGGTGTAATAATAGAAGTTTATCTATTTAGTTTAGTGTTTAATCTATTAAGGCAGAGTAAGTCTGTTGTGAATCTTGAGAGTGAGAAATATAAATAAAACAAATCCGAAAAATAAAGAAGAAAGAGAAATAAAGAAGAAACGGATAAAGCAACATCAAAAAGAGCGAGTAAAGTTCTACCCATAGGAATTTGGACTGCTACTACCCACAGCATAGGCCGCTATTACACACAGTATAGTTGCGCTGCGCAGTTATCAGTTATTTTCTTTTGAAATGGCATTCCGTATTGCGCTCGTTATTACACGAAGATATTTTGATGCTGTAGAGCTGCTATTTTGAAAATTATCTTCTATTTTTTGATCGCTGTTCGCAGATAAAGAACTTGTTGATGAAGTTTTGTATATTTATAATGATACTTTCGAGACAGGGAATGAAAAAAAAGACAAAGGATTAAACCATAGAGGACACAGTGACATGTCCAGAGATCATTCAATTTCATTTTAAACGCCCTAAAAGTGAATGATTACCTATCTTTCAGATACTCTCAGTGTTAATTTTAACCATCGACTTTATTTATTTAGTTCAAAATTAACGTCTATTTTTGGCACAATAAAGCAAATTCGAAAAATGGAGGAGATAAGGAAAGTCAACAACATACAAGGGATGCTTGTCCGAGCTAGGTTATCGCTGTTTCACATTCCTATTCTTTTACATTCATTCGAATTTTGCAATACATGCTGTGTGTAAAAGCAGAGAGAGAACTGCGCAGTGCAACTATGCATTGTGTAATAGCAGTCATAGCAGACTTATGACTTATGAGATGAGAGCGAGGCGAGTCTAGCGCGAGTTGTCAAGTAAAATTTCAATCAATGCAAATGTATGAAATAATACACAATGGCGCGAAACTCGTCCTATCGCATCGCGTTGTTTTCGAAAAATTAAAAAACTCTCGCGGCGTTACAACGTGACAGCAGGCTGATAGGACACAAACACACAACTATCAGAACATTCACCCATTCACCTTCACCAAATCCAGCAACATCAACACATTTTCGACATTCACCCAACGCACCGAGTATTTCCCTTACTCAACATTTTTTATAGCAATTGTTAAGTTTGAATTAAGTTAAGAATAAAAAACAGAATCAGTCATAGACTGGAATCAAACAACTTTGAAAAACTGGCGCCCAACACGGTCAACTCGCGATTTTACCACGTAAACTCCAAAAGTTTTTGTAAAAAAACAAGAGAGTTAGTGTAAATTAACAAATCTTTACAAAGGATAAATCGTTTGGAGCAGAAAAATAACCGAAAACATTTTCCCATCACGGAAAAGAAGAATTCTCTCCTAAATTCCATTATATAGTAAACCTGGTAAACAAAATAATGTTGCAGACGCACTTTCCAGACAATTTATTCATAACCTATCTGCATCAAATACAAAAACGGAAACTATCCATAGTGAAACCTCATTAACCAGAACAATTCAAACAATAAAATCTCCTGTTAACCAATTTAGAAACCAACTGATTATATCAAAATGTAGCCAAGATCATAAGAATACAAACATTTTATATCAGAATTTGACAATTTCTGCATTAATTCAGTATCCACGAGAATGTGTTAATCCCAATGTCGTAAATGCAATTCACTGCGATCTACCAACTCTGGCCCAAATTCAAAATTCCCTTATATTAACTTTTCCAACCGCTTAATTTGTTCACACTGAAAAATTAGTTATCGAACTGCTAAATAAAGACGACCAATTACAAACTGTCACTTCGGAACATAATCGGGCACATCGATCCCTTCAGGAAAACTTTCAGCAAATTCTCAATGACTATTATTTTCCCGATATTAAGAAAATGCTGAAGACTAATATTATGAATTGTAAAATATGCTTGGAAAACAAATACCAAAGGAAACCCCCTAAACCAGGGATAGGCGCAACACCGTTGCCTAGTTTCCCAGAAGAAATCTTACACATCGATATCTCTATTACAGACAAGCAGCATTTCTTAACATGCATCGATAAATTCTCCAAATTCGTAATAGTAATTCCCATTACCTCACGGTTATCCATTGACATTAAAGAAGCATTGCTTCAAATTTTAGGAAAATTCAAAGGTACAAAAATAATTGTTTCTGACAATGAAAAAGCATTTACATCAAGTATTATTTCCACTCTTCTAAGAGATCACTTTTCCATAGAGCAATTTTTCGTCCCGACACTCCATAGTGAAAGTAATGGCCAGATTGAAAGATTCCATTTAACACTGCTGGAAATTGCACGCTGTATCAAAGCTCAACAACAAATAAGTGATACAGTAGACCTTGTACTTTTAGCGACACACAAATATAATAATACTATACAATCTATTACAAATACAAATCAACCGATGTAATGCATGATTATCAAACAGAAAAGCTAGAGCTCCTCAGAAAAAAACTAACCATTGCGCAAGAAAGAACGCTTGGGTGAAATAACCAAAACACATCTAATAGAATATCCCACCCTGGCGAAACAGTTTTCGTTCGTAGAAATAGGCGATTAGGAAACAAATTTGGAAAAAAAATTATTAGAAAAATAATAGAAAAAGATTTAGGCACCACTGTTTTAATAGACGGCAAAAAGATTCACAAGTGTTGCGAGTAAACGCAGTCATCGCGACTTCAGCGACATCCAACATCCAACAGCGGTCTCGTGGCATTTTATCCCGAAGTGACAAGGCGGACTCGTGGCATTTATCCCGAAGTGATAAGGTGAAAGGAAATAAAAGGAAAAAGAAAAAAACCAAAAATTTTTTTAACAGAACTGAATTCCTGTATTGTAAATCTTAAAAGTAAATAAATAATTAATTAAATTTAGTCAGAATTTGGAATTGTTAATAATTTCACCTGTGAGTTTCAGACCAAGCCAACCGATTGTGGTCTCGCAACATTCTTAAAAAAATGTTTGCCTCGCTATCACTTCAATGCCAGCGCAAGAAAGTCAACAAGCAGAGTCTAATTGCCAATTGTGCAATGCGGATGATTCTGCAGACAACATGGTGGCATGTGACAGATGCGGATTATGGTTCCACTTCATGTGCGTTGGGGTAAATACTTCCATCGAAAACCAGGAGTATACTATATATGTAGTTCTTGCACGAACTTCATCAATCAATCCACACCCATCGGACAGCAGCTGCCCCTTAGGAGCGCCACCCTTGAGAACCCGCATCCTCTTTAACCCGCAACCCAAGCTCCACCAGCCATAGAGAGCTCGAATCCATCGCGGGAGACCAATTCATTTGTGATCGCTCGCCAATTCTTCGAGCAAAGTAATACCGCAAAGCCGCCTGCAGCTATCAAGCAAAGCCAACAAATTTCTGCTATATCGGAAGACATTGCTCATCTGCAAATCGTTACGGCCACGGACTGACGCCCCATCTTCCAAAGGCACTAAGCGTTCTTCAAAAAAACTAGAACGTGAGCTTGCCAAATTGGACGAGGAGCACCATGTAAACAAAGAATACATCAATAAGAAATACCAACTCTTGGATGAGTATGCCGAGGAAAGTTCCAGTGAGAGTTGTGATGACGAAATCTCGTTAGATGGAAGTGGTAAAGTTCGGGAGTGGATGCAGCAAACAAGAAGCAAGCCGAAAGTGTGCACCCACGTTGACCGCACAGCAATGCCTGTTTTGTCGAACCATGAAGCCCAGGTGACGAATGTTAAAACCACGTGGAGGGGAGCTAACGTGTTTATATCACAACAGCAGCAGCAAAGGCAAGTGCAGTGTTCCAAACCCAAGAATTCCACAGTGCAGCAATCAGCTGCACGCACTTCCACGATGCAGTATCTGCCGCCACCTGCACTTTCCAGTCTAAAGCGTTCGTCAACTCGATAATCTCATCTTTGTGGATCAACAGGCAATGGGCAAATAACACTCGCACCTCCTCTTCTGAATGGTACTTCACTGTTTCCACTGCAGCCACCCACGACCGCTGAATCTGCATCAAGTGAGCATCGTCAAGGGCTTGGCGAAACAATTGGCACCCAACTGCAGCCAAATGCATATATTGGGACTACGTCATCAATTCTGCACCATCCACGGCTTGAAGAGAGGGGTCCTGTTCCGCAGCCAGAGTTAAGACACCACCAAACGCCGTCTCCTCTAGCACTGACCAAAAACCATCTCGCTGCGCGTCAATCATTCCTCAAAGATCTTCCTACTTTCGATGGAAATCCTGCAGATTTTCCGATGAAGAAAATTTAATTCGCCTTCAAAGAGCCCTGAAAGACAACACTTTAAAGGCCGTTCAAAGCTTTTTGCTGCACCCTCAAATGCGCCCCACGCGTTATATCTACATTACGCATGATGTTTGGTCGACCAGTACTGATTTTGACGTCACTTCTTCAGAAGATCCAGTCCACGCCAACACCAAGAGTCGACAAACTGGAAACTTTGGTTAACTTCGTTATCGCTGTGCAAAACCTTTGTGCCACCCTTGAAGCTTCCGGATTTGTGAACCATCTTAACAACCCAAAGCTGTTGCAGGAGCTTATTGAGAAACTCCCATCTCCCATTCGGTTGAATTGGGCTGTACACAGGCAGACACTACAATTCTGCACGCTCACCGAATTTAGCACTTGGCTGTATCAACTTGCAGAAGCCGCAAACTATGTTATAATTCCAGGTCTATCAACTGCAACCGGAGGAGCTAGGACGACACCAAATAGTAAGAAGGAAAAAGGATTTCTTCACTCGCATTCCATGGCCAATGCACCAGCTTCTGATCAAGGAGACGCATTTTCCAAGACCACTGACTTTGCCGAACGGAAATGTTTTGTTTGTGATGGCCGCTGCACTCTGCTTGAAAAGTGTCAAAAATTCTTACAGCTGACCCATTCAGCTAGGTGGGGTGTCGTACGAGACCGTAAACTTTGTCGGCGCTGTTTGAAAAGACATGGGAGATACCGGTGCAAATTGGACGCTATTTATGGCAAGAATGGCTGCATTTTCAAGCACCACAAATTACTTCACAATAACGCAAAAGATAACATAGCTCCAACATTAGAAGTATGTGCTCCCGTTCAGCCATTGGCACAACACATATCGACAGTTCAAATAATGTGTTGTTTCGGATAGTTCCAGTCGTCTTACATGGTCACAACGTTGAGGTACGAACTTACGCTTTCCTAGATGATGGTTCCTCTTTGACATTAATGGATGAGGAAATCGCTGATCTGCTAAAGATCGACGGCAAAAGTGAACACCCTGTGCCTACAATGGACGGCTGACACACATCGATACGAGGACGATTCCCGAGTACTGAGCCTTCGCATATCCGGCATGAGTAAGGATAGTAAAATGTTCCCACTCTCGAACGTGCATACGGAGAAAACCTTAAACTTATGCAACAAACAATCAATGCTGATAAACTTCGAAGTCAGTACAGACATTTGAAAGATTTGCAGGTCGAATCCTATACCAATGCTGCCCCCCGCTTGCTCATTGGGCTTAACAACTGGACATTGGATATTCCACTTCAATGCAGGGAGGGCAAAATAGCGGAACCGATTGCGACTAAGACCCGGTTGGGGTGGATCATCCATGGCTGTTACCCACATGCAAAGCTTCAGAAGTCGACCGAAACTATCGCCTACAACAACTGTCACAAGTGCGACTGCAGCAGAGGCAATGATTCCGAATTGCAATCCATTGAAAAGGAATTCCTTTGTACAGTAAATTTTGGGGCTACCAATACTAGGAACATCATCAGATCCTCAGACGATCAGCGAGCTATGGAGCTTTTACAAAAACAAACTCAGCGTAAGGATGGCAGGTTCGAGACGGGGTTGCTTTTGGAGGTATGAGCAAATTGATCTCCCAGATAGTTATCCGATGGCAAGGAGGCGGCTACTATGTCTTCAGCAACGCATGCAACGCAATCCTGACCTGGCAAAGGAGCTTCACCAGAAAATCGAAGATTACATTGCGAAGGGCTATGCCTGAAAACTTTCAGCCCAAGAAGTCTCAAGAAGTCGAACAGAATCATGGTATCTTCCGGTCTTTCCCGTTAAGAACCCAAACAAGCCAGGCAAGGCAAGGTTTGCGATGCAGCTGCCAAAGTTGGAGGAGCGTTCTTGAATTCGGTATTATTGAAAGGTCCCGATCTTCTTACACCTTTAACATCAGTTATGTATAAGTTCCGAGAGAGGCGATTTGCCGTTTGTGCCGATATTCAGGAAATGTTTCATCAAATTCGGATCCGGGAACAGGACCAAAACTACCAGCGGTTTCTATGGTTCGACAAGGGCAACAAAATAGATGAATACGTCATGATGGTAATGACTTTCGGCGCGACCTGTTCACCTAGTTGTGCGCAGTACATAAAGGATATAAACGCCGAAGAATTCGCTGCTGTGTTTCCTCGAGCCGCAAAATCTATTCGTGAAAACCATTATGTACACGATTTAATGGTCAGTGTGGATTCCGAAGAAAAAGCAGTTTAGTTGGCTCAGGAAATAACACTCATCCATCAGAAAGGAGGATTCCACATCCGAAATTGGATTTCCAACTCGAAGGCATTGATCGAAGCTCTGGAAATTGCACCTATCGATGAAATCAACTTTAACACCAGAACCGGACTAGATACCGAAAAGGTATTGGGAAAGTGGTGGTGCACGCACGATGACTACCTCACATTCTGAATTCCATCGAGTTCGAGACAGCAGGACATACTTCTTGGAACCAGGGTTCCGACAAAGCGCGAAGTGTTGCGCTTCCAAATGAGAATCTTCGATCCGCTGGGCCTATTAGCGAATTTTCTCATGTACGTCAAGATATTACTGCAAGAAATCTGGCGCAGTGGGGTTGGATGGGATGATCCAATTCTGAAACCTGAACACGATAAATGGCTTCGCTGGCTTCGACTTTTACCACAACTGGACGAGCTCCGGATTCCTCGGTGCTACATTTCAAATGCGTTCAAAACCTATCCTGAAATGCAGCTACATGTTTTCGTGGACGCCAGCGAACGGATTTGCGGCGGTAGCATATGCCAGGTCGAGCTTAGACAACATGGTGGAGTGTGCTCTCATAGGAGCCAAAACGAATGTTGCTCCTCTTAAGCCGCTTTCAATTCCACGCCTGGAACTTCAAGCTGCTGTTCTGGGTGTTCGTTTGGCTGCTCGCATCATTGAGTCCCACTCTATCGATTTTCAATCACGTTTCTTCTGGTCGGACTCGAGAACAGTACTCAGCTGGTTGCGGTCCGATGATCACCGTCGCTATCGGCAATTCGTTGCTTGCCGAGTGAGTGAAATTTTGGACCATAGCAACGCACGTGAGTGGCGATGGATTTCCCCCAAAATTAATGTGGCCGACGAAGGAACGAAGTGGCAAAAAAATCCAAACTTCCACTCTTCAAGCCCCTGAATGAAGGGCCCTGAGTTTCGCTTGGAACCTCCTGAGTCGTGGCCTCTGGATGAACCCTATGGACAACCCACTGAGAACGAAATGAAGACACAATTCATTGGCATACATAGGTTAGTAGAGCTGTATTTTACCCAGAAAGATTTCAGGAATGGTTTCGACTTCTCCGATGCGCCGCACGAGTTTTTCGTTTTGCCGAAAACATGCTGGCTCGTCTGCGCCTGAAAGCTCGTAAAACAGGTCCATTCACTCGCCGTGAGCTTCGAACTACCGAATGTCAACTGTTCAAACAAGCTCAATGGGATGTCTTCGCTGATGAAGTGCTCAGTTTAGCTTCATTTAAAGGCGTTGCCAGGTCGAGCTCGCTAGTCGCATTATGCCCGCATCTAGATGAACAAGGTGTTCTTCAAACAAGCTCAAGAATCGAGAGGTACGTGGAAGCATACGAGGAAGACGTCAGACGACCGATAATTCTCCCAAAGCTGCATTTCGTTACAACACTCATCGTTCATGACTACCATACCTTCTACCATAATGGAAATCACGAAACGGTTATCAACCAGTTACGGCAGAAGTTCTACATCCCAGGTATGAGAACAGTTCTCAGTAGAGTACGAAGAGAATGTCAACGCTGCAAGAATGCCACTGCTAACCCACATCCTCCTATGATGGCCTAGTTTCCAACGTCTAGGCTGGCGACGTTTTGTCGGCTGTTTCTTCCACAAATTGTTGAGGTGGAAAAACCATATTAAAGTTTTAGAACTTATACCAAAATAAAAAAACTATTCCCTTGACCACGTTATAAAGGTTTTCCATATTTGACAAATTTGACTTTTAATGTTTGAACTTGTCTTAACTGCTGGTAATTTGCAAGTGTTCGTGTTCTTTTCGACCTCTGGTCATATATACCTGGGTATATAGGTTAGCTATTCAAATGCAACTATTTACCCCTATATACCTAGGTCAATGATCCTTGGTTTACATAATTTTCTCTCTCTCTTTAATAAATATATATTGTTGAGAATTAATTTCCCCATTTTATGATAGTATATGTAACATTTGTTATTAATGCCCCTTATTGGGGCACACAAGAAGGAGTTGGAACAATATTGCCTTAAATTATTTAATTATGCTTTCTCCCTTTTAAGGGATAAGAAACATTTAATTTTATGAAGGAGAGAGCGGGACAACTGTGATGACGTTGACATTTGGGCAGTTTGAATTAATCTACGCTGGCGTTAACACCACGTCGCGTGTGCGCGTTTAATTGTTTTAATTAAATGTTAATAAAGTTAATTTAATAAAGAATGTGTTGTGATATGATTGTTTAAGGGTTCATGCATCCACATTAGCTGATGCTTGCGTTTTTTTGTCTTGTTATTCAACTGCTTCAGCAGCTAATCCGATGCATCGCCCATATCAACGTGCCCAAATGTCAACGTGATCAATAGTGTATTCTTTTAACAATTTTGATTCAATCTAATGATTTGTGGGGAACCAACATGCTCCCCGCCTCCGGAACGGTGATGCAGGCATAAAACGTGTGGTGATATTGAGGTGCCTGAGTGTTGTTGTTGTCGTCTCAATTTTGATTAATCCTTGAGTGTGCCCCCACCCAGGCAACGAATCAACCTCTTGCACTTGTTTTGGTTTGTTTGTGACATAAATGTTGTTTTGTGACCCGGTTTCGTCAATGATGCTGATTTGTTGTCATCTTGTGATATCTCGGCCAAAGAAGTTTATTTTGAAAAAAGTGAAAATATGTGATTAGAAAGAATCGATTACAATCAAATAATGGATATCATATTTAGTTGTTTATCTTGTGTCTACAGCAGGATAAGTGTGATGTCTTCGAAAGGTATGAATATTTGATTCCAGATTTATTTCTATTGTTTAATTTGGATTATGTATATGGTCATATAGTAAACACCTATTTTCAATTAAGCTTTTAAGAGTTCATTGGTAATAAAATGTCATGGATTAATGCTTATATGTGTAAAACGATTTTTCTCAGGGGTTCATGGTTGTTTAAGTTCATGTATTACTACTTCTATGTGTTAAGGGTTTTTAAGGGTTCATGGCATTTAAGTTCATGGTTTAATACTTATGTGTGTTAAAGGGGTTTTTTTTATGGTTCATGGGCATTAAAGTTCAAGCATTAATACTTATGTGTGTTTAAGGGTTTTTTTAATGGTTCATGGGCATTAACGAGAAAGTATATTAATTCGGAGGTTAAAATTTCTTTATTTCGCATTAAGATGTGGTATTTTATATGAATTAAGGTTTCATTGGTTAAGATGGGTTGTGGGATTTGAAACCGGCAGGGGGGATAGTTTTGCAATCGGACGTTTGAAGGTAGAAGTTTCTGTTTTGATTGTTACTGCACGCGTAAGTCCGTCCGAACCGGTGTGTAGTTCTAGGACTCGAGCAAGTGACCACAAGGAAGGTGGGAGGTTATCATCCTTGAGTAGGACAATGTCTCCTACATTGAGGTTAGATGTTTTCTGAAGCCATTTTGGCCTATATTGAAGATGATGAAGATATGCGGCGCTCCATTGTTTCCAAAACTCTTGAGTAAGGCGTTGAATGTATTTCCACCTGTCAAGATTGCTGATGGCCTTATCCTCGAGATTCCTTTCTGGGTGTGTTCGAAGTGGTTCTCCGATCAGGAAATGACCGGGTGTTAGTACCGTCAAACCTTCAGGGTCGGTGGTCATAGGGCATAAAGGCCTCGAGTTGAGATATGCTTCAATTTGTGCGAGCAGCGTAGCATACTCTTTAAAGGTCAGTTTGGATGCGCCAATTGTTCGTTTTAGGTGATACTTCATGGATTTGACACCGGCCTCCCGTGTTGCGACTACTTCCTTTGACCATTCCAGGGAAATAAACTTGCTGTCCCTTTGCAGTTCATTATTCGCTCACTTAAAATTAGACCCGCAATCGCTGAAGAGGTTGGTACAACTACCTCTTCTGGCTACAAGCCTCCTGAATGCGGCTATGAAGCTTGCAGCACTGAGATCGCTTACGAGCTCTATATGGATTGCCTTTGTTGAAAGGCAAATAAAAACAGCTATGTATCCCTTTGAAACTTCGTTTCCCTTCCACATTTTAATCTCAACTGGGCCAGCGTAGTCAACACCAGTGTTTGTGAATGGCCTTGATATAGTGACTCTCTCTGCTGGGAGATTACCCATGAGTTGCGACTGCATCTTTGCATTGTGGCGATGACATCGAACGCATCTGTGAAAGGTTGCTTTGACCATCCTCTTCAAATTGGTTATCCAGTAGGTTCGTCTGACCTCCGCCATAACCATTTGCTGACCACCGTGTAAAGTGCTCTGATACACTTCTCTTACAATTAGCCTTGCGAGATGGTGGTCCTCCTTGAGAATTATAGGATGTCGTTTTGGAAAGGGGAGGGAAGAGTTGGCTAATCGACCTCCGACGCGTAACAATTCGTTGCGGTCGAGAAATGGGTTTAGGTTAAGGATAGAGCTTCCCTTACTCAGTGGTTTGTTCTCTTTTAACGCCTTGATCTCGTCAGGATATAATGCTAATTGCACGATTTTGATGAGTTGATTGTGTGCACCTTCAAGTTCATCAGCCGAGATGGGCTGTTCCGAAATAGATATTCTTTTTTCAGGCCTTAAATTATTAATAAAGCGACGCCATATAGCAACTAAGCGAACTAGACGCCTAAGTGTTGAGCAGGTTTCGAAGAATTTATTGCTAACGCTAGTACAATAGGACGCAATGCTAGAAAAATTGGTGAGTACGGTTTTCAAATTCTTGTTGTAGAATGATGCTTGAGTAATTCCCACTTTGTTTTGCTTTCTAGTTTCTAGTGTTGTTTCGCTTGGTGCTCTTGATCCAATATCAGCTGAATTCTCCTTGGTACCTACATGTCTCCACGAGTTTGGGCTGGTAAGAGTTTGGATCTCTGTTACTCTATTGGCAACAAAGATGGTTCGAATTGATGGATCACCCTTTATCCATGCTAAACTGATCATGGAGTCAGACCAGGCAAAGATTTCAACATTGTTGAACTGCATGCACCTTGCGATTCTTTGCAGTAGTTTGGCTAACAAGAGAGATGCACATAGCTCCAAGCGTGGCAAAGATATCGTTTTTATTGAAGCTACTCTAGTCTTGGATGCTATGATATGGATCTGCTCTTGGCCGTTTTGAAATGTTCGAGCATACACAACCGCTGCGTAAGCTCTCTCAGAGGCATCACTGAAGCCATGAAGCTGCACTCGACTGGGCCCTTCAAATCCAATCCACCGAAGGATTTCAATGCTCTGTAGCTTCGTGATTCCATTGCGAAGATCTACCCATGTTCGCTCTATACATTTTGATATTGGAGCGTCCCAAGATGATTCAGTACGCCAAAGTTGTTGGAGACTTAATTTTGCTCTAAGAATGCATGGAGATATCCACCCCAGTGGTTCGAACAGGCGAGCGATATCAGCGAGGACAGATCTCTTAGTATATTGATCAACTTCAGGTAAGTCAATTTTAAATTTATATACGTCATTGGCAAGATGCCACTGAACTCCTAGCGTTTTGATAGCGTCTGGCTTATCAAAATTCAACGGGAGATTGATTTCTCTTTCACCTTCAGAAATCTGTTCCAGCACCTTTGATGACTTGCTGGCCAACTTCCGTAATGGAAATCCAGCTGTTCTCATAATGGCAACGATGTCTCTCTGCAACATAATGGCATTTTCTCCCGAATCAGCTCCATAAATTAAGTCATCGACGTAAAACCCTTCGGTGATGACCTTAGCTACATGAGGATGACTTAGGTTGGTATCTGCAGCTAATTGATGCAGCGTGCGCACCGCCAAGTAAGGTGCAGATGCTGTCCCAAACGTGACCGTGTTGAGGGCATACGTTTTGACAGGCTCAGTTTTGTGGTTTCTCCACAGAATTAGTTGGTAAGGTGTATCCCTTTGTGCAACCCAGATTTGTCGGTGCATCATGCTGATGTCCGCTGAAAATCCAACCTTGAATTTTCTCCATTTGGCAATGAGATCTATAATGTCAGGTTGCAACCTGGGGCCTTTCATCAAAAATCATTTAGCGAGCTACCATTGGAGGTTTTGCAGAACGCATCGAACACTACGCGGAGCTTAGTTGTGGTGCTCGATTCCTTAAATACTGCATGATGTGGCAGATAATAGTGTTCATCGTCTGTAGGTGGAGTGCTTTCCTTCATATGACCTAGAGTTATGTACTCGTTTATGCACGCCGAGTATGTTTCATAAAAGATTTTATTAAAGGCAAATTTCTTCTCTATTTGAAAAAATCTTGCCATTGCCGCTCATTTGGAATTTCAAAGATGAGGGCGTTTATTATTTTTGAAAGGTAGTTGAACCTCGTACTTGCCGTCGGTTCTCCGTTGAAAAGTTCGAATGAAATGTTGCTGACACATCATAACTTCTGGCGTAAGCTTCCTGCCGTCCAAATCTTCCTCAATCTCCCAAAATTGACGAAGTTGAACATCTAACGAGTTGAAATGATTGTGGACTGTAAAGAACTTAGAGTGTACCTTATCGTTGGTGCTGCCAGTCAGAATCCAACCCAACTCCGTGAGTTGTGCAATTGGGGATCCTCGTTGGCCTTTGACCAACCCTTCAAGGATAATTGACGAATATATATCCGCGCCTATGAATATATCAATCTTCGCAGGAATGTAATATGAGGGGTCTGCTAAGGGTAGGTCCGACAAATGATACCATTTATCTACTTGCAAAACATGTGTGGGTAGCTTTGCCGTCAGTTGAGAAAAGACAAACGCCCTGGCGTCTATTCGAAATGCTGGATTTGTCAACGATAATATGGTGAAATCGGCTTGATGTTTAGTTGTACCCGCGGATGTTTGAACTAAACCAGTGACGTTGGCTGACATCCTCTGTTTTTTATGAATTAATAACTGAGTGGCATTCTCAGTTATGAATGTGGCCTCTGAACCTTGGTCAATCAAAGCCCTAGGGGTATGACGCGTTCCATTGGCCGGGATACATTAACGAATGCAGTAGCTGGTAGGGCCTTAGAATGCAATTGGTTATGATGAGAGTTGAACGTATTATCTGAGGTGAACTGCTTTTCATGTTCACTCTCTAATTTGTTAGGAAGAATAGGATGTATCGCACCTTGCGTAAAGTGATTAATAGTGTTATATTGGGGATTAGATGACCGTTGGAAATTCATTTGATTTCCTTGATGGTTTGATGACGTAGCTTGCGGTTCAATATGCAACATGGTGTCATGCTTTTGACCACATTTGTAGCATCGATTGCTGCTGCTGCAATTTGATGCCTGGTGGTCGTAACCTAAGCAATTTGAGCAAATCGCATTTTTTCTTGTTATCTTAGCACGAGTCTTTGCATCCATTGATACAGATTTTTTGCAAAGCCGAATGCCGTGAGCTGACTTGCAAAGTCGGCAGAGAAATTGTCTATTCGCTTGCTGCGATTTTATATGGAAAGCGTTCGCTCTCCGATAGGGTGTGGACTGTATTTGATGTTTTGGAGAACTATTTAACTCTTGGATGCTTTACATTGAGTTGAAGCGCCCTTCTATAAATGAGGAGAAGGTTTTCCAATCGGGAAGTGCTTTTGTGGTGCTTTTGTCTTCCCAGTCCCTTTGTGTTTGCGGAGGAAGTTTATGGAAGATGATGTAGACTAGGATGCAGTCCCATATTTCGACTGATATTCCTAGATTGGCTAGAGCATGAATACATTCAGTACTAGTATCATGTAACGATTTAAGTTTAGATGCTGATTCGTCACTAACCCGTTCTTGTTCCATAAGAATTCTCAGTTGCGTGTTTACCAGTTTGCGTTTGTTTTGGTATCTTTCTTTTAAAATTTCGAATGCCGAATTATAATTTTTTGCATCGATCGGAGGGTGTTGTACTAAGCGAGCAGCTTCCCCCACAGACAGAAGTCTTCAAATATTGAAGTTTCTGAACATCGGAAAGATCAATGTTCTGATCTATCATATTCAAAAACAAATTGTAAAATTCAGACCATTCTTCGAAGTTACCAGAAAATGGCTTGATTTGAATACGGGGCAGTCGAATATCAGATACAAATGTACTTCGGCAAATTGATCGATTGCGTCATGCAATTGGCCAACGAAGTTAAAATAAATGCGTTTTGAATAAGTCTCATCGGAATTATATTTATCTTTAAGCGAATCTGCGGAACTGTTCACAATTGAGGTGTGCTTTTTTTGCGCGTTTGAACACTTACTCAATGTCTGTTAGGCACGCGTTTATATAACTTTGGACTTTCGCGCCGCGATATCGTTTGAAAAATCCTCAAAATCTTTTTGCAGCTCTTTAAGGACTAATTCTTGAGCCTCAATAGATTTTGCCAACTTCGACATTATTATGCACTATCAATTTTTGACGAATTTAAATGGACTTCTGAATGCTCTTTATAATTAAGTAAAACTGTTTTCGTTCGATACTTTATTTTAGTTAATTATATTGTTATAACTTTCAATCAAAAATTTTTTTCTGTTTTTTCTTCAAATTTTATGTTT
This sequence comes from Orthonevra nobilis, assembly GCA_963555765.1. Classification (NCBI taxonomy): domain Eukaryota; kingdom Metazoa; phylum Arthropoda; class Insecta; order Diptera; family Syrphidae; genus Orthonevra; species Orthonevra nobilis. The sequence goes on along the minus strand of OY743224.1, from coordinate 79,399,898 downwards.
TTTAATTGTTAATAAAAAGATATGGAAATGAGCGAATTTCCTACCTGTTTTATTTTGCTTGATGAGCTGGCTTTGCAGTTTGTTTTTTGAAGAAGTGGCACAGTGTCCTGCTGGATTTCCGTTGTCTTGCAGCTGGAGATTCCGTTTTGGTGAAGCGGTCCAGTGTCCTGTACGGTGTCCTATACTGTGTCCTGTATGGTGTCGTTTACGGTATGTTGACCGTATTTGATGATAGAATGAATCCTTAATTCTGGTTCGACGGTCAGAAGGACCAATGTTTCTTAAACAAATTGTTGAGGTGGAAAAACCAAATTAAAGTTTTGGAACATATACCAAAATAAAAAAACTATTCCCTTGACCACGTTATAAAGGTTTTCTTTATTTGACAAATTTGACTTTTAATGTTTGAACTTGTCTTAACTGGTGGTAATTTGCAAGTGTCCGTATTCTTTTCGACCTCTGATCATGAAACCTCGGTATATAGGTCAGCTGTTCAAATGCAACTTTTTACCCCTATATACCTAGGTCAATGATCATTGGTTTACATAATTTTTCTCTCTCTCTTTATTAAATATATATTGTTTAGAATTAATTTCCCCATTTTATGATAGTATATGTAACATTTATTATTAATGCCCCTTATTGGGGCACACAAGAAGGAGTGGGAACAATATTGCCTTAAATTATTAAATTATGCTTTCTCCTTTTTAAGGGATAAGAAACATTTAATTTTATGAAGGAGAGAGCGGGACAACTGTGATGACGTTGATATTTGGGCAGTTTGAATTAATCTACGCTGGCGTTAACAGCACGTCGCGTGTGCGCGTTTTATTGTTTTAATTAAATGTTAATAAAGTTAATTCAATAAAGAATGTGTTGTGATATGATTGTTTGAGGGTTGATGCATCCACGTTAGCTGATGCTTGCTTTTTTTGTCTAGTTATTGGCGCTTCAGCAGTTAATCCGATGCATCGCTCATATCAACGTGCCCAAATGTCAACGTGATCAATAGTGTTTTCTTTTAACAATTTTGATTCAATCTAATGATTTGTTGGGAACCAACACCGGCGTCGATTATTTCGGCCCAATGACTGCGGTAAATCTTTGTAGGACATATCAACGTGCCCAAATGTCAACGTGATCAATAGTGTTTTCTTTTAACAATTTTGATTCAATCTAATGATTTGTTGGGAACCAACACCGGCGGCGACTATTTCGGCCCAATGACTGCGGTAAATCTTCGTAGGACATGAAAAGTTATGGAGTATTGTTGAAATCGCTCATTCGATGACAACCGACTCCATCATACTTGCTATTCGGAACTTCATAGCACGTCGGGGAACTCCGCTCGTGTTCCTGAGTGACAACGGGACGAATTTCAAAGGCATCGAGAGCGAACTTAGGAAGGCACAAAAAAATATGGACAGTGACAATCTCATCCAGACCTTTACCAGTGTAACCACTAAATGGACTTTTATCCCACCTGGATCTCCGCATATGGGCGGAAGCTGGGAGCGCCTGGTCCGCTCCATCAAATCTGTTCTGTACCAAATAAAGCCGGATCGTCATCCCAAAGATGACCTGCTGCAGAGTATGTTACTGGAGGTAGAAAATATAGTGAACGCTCGGCCTCTTACATACATACCCATCAATAACGAAAATGAAGAAGCCATAACGCCCAACCACTTTCTCCTCGGCTCTTCCGGAGGATCCAAACCATGGGCAATTCTCAACGACGACAAGGAGAATTCTCAAGGCTGGTATCGCAGAGGTACGCTCAGCAATTTTGGCGTCGCTGGGTTTCAGAATATCTGCCGACCATAACGAAGAGGACAAAATGGTTTACTCCAGACGAACCGCTTAAGAAAAATGACATAGTGATTATAGTCGATCCCAGCAATCCCCGTAATAGCAGGCCAAAAGGTCGAGTGATCGAAACCAGGTTGAGTCCGGACGGGCAGGTGAGAAGCGCTACGGTTGTTACAAAGTCAGGAATCTACCAGAGGCCCGCGGTGAAGCTAGCTATATTGGAAGTCAGACCTAGTGACAAGGTAGGTCCATCAGAGGACATACCGGAGGGAAGTGTTGCGAGTGAACGTAGTCATCGCGACTTCAGCGACATCCAACAGCTATCACACGAATCGACTCCGTGACGCCATACTTTTTCCGTGAGCGGTCTCGTGGCATTTTATCCCGAAGTGACAAGGCGGACTCGTGGCATTTATCCCGAAGTGACAAGGTGAAAGGAAATAAAAGGAAAAACAAAAAAACAAAAAATTTTTTAACAGAACTGAATTCCTGTATTGTAAATCTTAAAAGTAAATAAATAATTTAGTAAATTTAGTCAGAATTTGGAATTGTTAATAATTTAACCCGTGAGTTTCAGACCCAGCCGACCGATTGTGGTCTCGCAACAACAAGAGTAATCTCCGTTAATACTCTATTTTCAGGTTGTTATTCGTTATCTTTCAGATATCGATAGCCGAATTACACAACTACTCGAATGCACACTTCATAGCAGTAACGAAAGGGAAAACAGTCACTTTGAATGAATTTTTATATCTTGTTCATGTCACAAACCTCTCTGAATACAGGACCATTGCTTACGAAAGTAAAAACATTCATATTACGGCTCTGCAGGAAGGGGACGACATCCTAAACCAAAAGTCTGAAGACATTTTGCACATAATTGGCACACTTGAAATCCCTAGGAGATTCGCAAGGTCTATAGACTTTGTCCGGGGCGCACTAAAATTTATAGCCGGAACCCCTGACCACAGCGATTTTGAAATTCTTTCAACAAAACAAAACACCCTATTTGAAAACAGTAATAAACAAACAAAAATAAATTCTCAAATACAAAACAAAATTAATAGAAAGTCATCGGAATCAGAATTATTACTTTTGGAATATCTATCTCTAAGAAACAATCTTGCAATTAACCATTTAAATAATATAGCGCTATCAATTGTATTAGGAAAAAATAACATTACAAACCCGTTAATCTTAGATAATTTAGAAATAAGTCACTTGATTGATTCTCAATATCTCCCGATAAGTATCAGTCATTTACTTTCAGCTGCTAAAATTAAAATACTTCAGAGTTCAGATGTAATTAATTATGTGTTAAAAATTCCGAAAATTGAAAACTTTTGTGATTTTATCGAAATTTATCCTGTTGTTCATAATAAAACTATTCTTAAGTTAGATATAAGTTAGGCTGTAAATTGCAAGAACTACATACAACCCTTAAAAGAATGCACTTACACATCAGAAGTCAAAATTTGCCAACCAACAACCTCTGAATGCACCATGCAGTTGCTAAACAACAATACAGCTTCATGCGCCTCCCAAAGCTCATACCACCTGCCCCTTGTACAACAGATCGAAGACGGAGTAATAATCCTCAACGATGTTTGGAAAACAACAGTTACCGATCAGGTACGGATTCAATAAAGGTTAACGACACCGTATACCGAATAAAGAAAAAAGCTGCTCCCCCAAGGCTCTTTCTGTAACGCACCTTGATCATGAAGAAAAAATATCGCTCTCATACATTCATCGGCTTCACATTGACAACACAAACCATATTGAAACACTAAGGGAAGAGTTATCGACTTAAAAATATCTCTGGTGGATCATTTTTTCCGTAACAGCAATAATTGTTTGCACATTAATTTTTATGCTCTTGAAACGCAACAGGCAAAATACAGTCACCACAAACCAAATTGAATCGATAATTACGCAAGCCAAAGGTCGAAACGAGGACGTTTTAAACTTAACAGGGGGAGGAGTTAACACACGCGCGAACCAGCCTGCAAAACCCAACACAGCACTTCCACGTCATTGATATAATCATTTTATAAGATTTGTTCCATGCTTGTTGAATGTTATAAAATATATCTTACTGTTCAAAGTTCTGGCCACGGGCCCTGATCATACAAAACATTTCTCACATTTGTTAGTACTTGAGAGTTCAATTCAGTCTAAAGGAATCGTACTTAAGGAATGAATCCTTCCACAGTCAGAATGAAATCTGATTATGCAGTCTCCTTTCATAATCATACTCCACCCACGGCGGGAAAAACATGTCATTGGTGCTCTAACCAGCCCAACTGAAGAAATCCTCGCGCACCTACAGAAACCCAGAGAACAGCGAGAGGAAATGGACTTACCGAAAATCGTCTCTAGAATCAAAACGTCAAGATGGGCACAGTCAACTAAGCGTCTGTCTTTCAGTTGAATCAATTGATAGGTCTCATGATTGGCGAAATGAGGCTATATATTTTGACCTAATTCAAACAAGTTCATATCTGTATTCAATTCGTTTTAAACGCTCTGTGGAAAGCGCGTTATAAGCATTATCATAACCCATTAAAAGAAACAATTATATTTCAGAAAAGATCAAGACTTCCATTTTACATAAAAACTAACCTTTATTTATGTATATTGTAATAACCAAATCGCAATACTACTAGATATATCTAATTGCTATTACCGAACGCTTCTTCTATCCGGTTTAGTTCTTTGCTGCTTGAGTGCTCACGGATATTTGCTTTGCTAGATTGGCAGCAGCTGCTGGAGATGTGCTTGGCACATGGAAGAAGTACAACATGAATCCAGTAGCTAAGAGGAAATGAGCACTTAGGATCCCAATTATTAGAAAGAGTGAGATTTTAGAATTTCGTAGCGCCGGTGTTAAAATAGCGATTAGGGCGGACCCCGAGGCAAAGGCCGCTGTTAATACAAGGAGCCATTGCAGTATGGAAATCTAAAAAACATATACAAATGTAGCAGAACCAATTTAATCACATAATACGTACTTGAATAACCCAAAGAATAGAAACTGGAATATAAATAGCTAGCGAGTAACCATAAATACACATCAACGTGAGAAGACCAGGAGTGAAGTCAACCTAAAAAAACAAATAAACACCGTTGTTTGTACAGATATGAAACACTTGCATTTTCTGTTTGTAAGTCCTCATTCGCATGCTTAAAGCTGTATTTCATCAAAGCCCATAAAACTCCAGGGATCAGGCATGAGTACACAAAGATTGCCGAAGCTGCATATGACACCAAATGAAAGTTATAACGCCAATGATAGTTCTGATTTGCGCTTTGAAGATAACTTGCTATATTACCACTGATTGCAATGGAAAATATCTTTAAAAAATGTAAATTTGTATAAATTATTGTTTGGAATAAATTAATAATTACCAAAGTCACAATTATCCAAAAAGGTCCATACAAATCTGGATTCATTCCAATGTGTGATTTGAGGTAATTAGAGGGGGCTCGTTTTGGAATAATAGCACTTGCAATGCGATCTAAAACCATGAAAGTGTCCACATTGAAGAATTGTTGATAGTACTCAATTGTGAGAAAAGAAACAGGTTTTTCTAATCCATCGCTATTTCCTTCTAATAACACACCACTTTTATGTGAATTGTTTTCCTCATTAAGATCTTTAGCGCTTTCAGTCATATCGTATATTAGGGCTTGAAGCGGATCTCTTGTACGGTCAGTTCGATTTTTTTGTGGCGAATTCACACTGATTTGGGCCGGCTGTGGCCTATCAGAGAAAGTGGAGAAGTCTTTAAATGTAAGAAAATCTTCCGAATTTGAGTCCATTGTCTAGATTTTAATAATCGAAATGCAAAAAGTTTCAACTTAACACGTCAAGCAAAACACATTGTGAAAACGTCAGACATAAAAGTGATGCCATTTTTATTTTGACTTCTGCAAGGGATGTATTGTAAGGGTGAGGGCACATGCAAGATAACAATGAGCAAAATTATCAGACACAAAACGTTTAAAATATCGCCGTGTAGTTGAAGATTTGGAAATTTGCCTCGTACGAAAAAGATTATTTATCATGATTGTATATCAAAGTTAATTTGTAATTTGTAATGAGGGAATTATTGTTTTTTTTCTATTACAAACATGCAGATAATTTTTGAAAACTATTGTTTTTGTTTTTATATCCTCTATTTGCTTATTTCTACAAGTTGTTTATCACATTTAATAATTTTAAATAAATATATAAAGGATATAAAAAACAGCAACAATTGGCGTTTTTCTTTTCTCGTTCAGAGGAGAGCCTGAGAATCGTTTTTCATTTTTAGCTCAGACATATAAGAGCTCTAAATTCTTTTTTATTTTTCCGTTCGGAGTATACTCAGAGCTCACTGTACAAGCTCAGAATAAATTGAACGAGTATTCAGAACAAAAAGTTGAGCAGGGCCATCTTCTTATAGGACAGGAGGGAAAAAAATAATATCCAAAACAATTGAAATGCAGCACAAGATTGGTTATTCTAGTGTCAAAGTTAAAAACAAATAAAATATAGCTTACAATAAACAGTTTTGTACAATAAAACTTTATTATTTTGACATGTACGGTTCAGAGCACGTTCGATGTGCTCGAGCCATGTTCAGAGCTCTGCTTTGAGCTAAAAAAGAAAAATGCAATATGATATTGAAAAATGAGTGGCATATTTATAATTGCCTAGAAATATGCAATAGAACATGACCTGTCATGTCATTGACATGACCATGTAGTCTTTTGACATTTTATCAGTCATCACTTTATTTATCGCCTCGTCTCCTTCTCCTATCTCCTATCTCCTCTGTATCTATTGTTGACGTATAATAACAATATAACTTTCATAAACCAATTGTTTTTTGTTTGCGGCATAAACAATTTTATACAATAGAACATTATTATTTTGACATGCTCGGCTCAGAGCTCTACTCTGAACTAAAAAAGAAAAAATACCTAATAATATTCAAAAATGATTGGCATTGTTGGACGAAACAGCTTAATTATCACAGAAATATAAGAAAGTAAAAACACGTCCTTAACAGTCGAAGGTGACAAAAAGAAGAATGTATTCATTTAGATGGGTTAAAATATAAAGTGTCAAAGAATATTAGTTTTTCAACAGGCATATTTGAAAATGCCTAGAAATATGCAATAGAAAATGGCATGTCATGGGGTCAAATGGCATCAAGGGCATCAAATGGGGTTTGACAGCTTTCCTTGCGTAGCGAAGAAATCTTTGCTAAATTCCCTTCAAATATCCCTTAAATTTTCCCGTAGCGACTCGCTACCCTGCGCTACCTTTTGCTACGCGATGAACTGTCATCGCAGTACATTTTTCGCGTAGCGGATCTTCGCTACGGCGTGCTGGAACGGGGCCAATGACATCAACTTTTCCACAAGCTTGTATATAAGCAAGAGTAATACCATTTGTAAAAAATTCGAATGTCAGCGTTGCCAGTGATTGCAGACCTATAAGCATTCTGCTGTGCTTGGCGAAGGTCTTTGAAATAGTTCTGGCGAAGCAGATTCAAAACCGTCTCTCTATAAATTCATTACCAAGCCTGTTTCAATCTGGTATTAGGAAAGGTCATAGGTTAAGGACTTTGATATGTGGTGCACTACCCTGCTTTGCCTTCTGGACATTTCAAAAGTCTTCGACAAAGTCAACCACCAGCATTTTAACTGAAGCATTTGTTTTGTTTCAGTGAAGGAGCGGTTGAACTTATAAAAAGTTTTTTGTCTGACAGGTGGCAAAGAGTTGTTATTGATGCTAAGTGCTCGACTCTAAAACGTCTTACTCAGGGCGTGTATTTATATGCAGACGATGTTCAGCTCTGATAAATGAGGTGGTAGCCTGTGTTAACGAAGACTTGACAGCCATCAATGGTTGATAAAAAATGGGCTTCTCATAAACCCAACGAAATCCAAGGTGATACCAATATCAAAATAATCTTTTAGTTTGAATGCTGTTGCAGACATATGACTCTCTGACAAAAAATTAGAGCTTGTTGAAACAATTACTTCCTTAGGATTCCTCGTTACCCGGAGCATGTCTGAGTACAACCACGTCGACTGGGTGATAAGTCGCATCTGTGAATGCTTACGCAAACTTAGGCTTACAGCTAGCTTTACTCCGATTGAGACTCGACGGTGACTTCCACGTTCACATATCGTCCCGATAATTACATTACATGTAATTCTTTCAAACAGTGTGGTTGTATTTTGAGTGGGCTCCGAGTTTAAACTTAAATAAAAGAAAAATATTGACCGGAAAGTATATCTTTTTTTTGGGATAAATAAGTGAGGCATCGGCAGTAATTGCGCGGTCAATCACGACAGGAGAAACATCAGTTTAGAGGATGCAAGAGTGTTGCAAGTGCAAAGTTGCCATTCGCGGCGAAACGGGCTTGCAATGCGCTGGCGTGTGCAAGAAAACGTATCACTATACTGTAAAATGTAGCGGTCTGGATAAATACAGCAGCGATACGCTAAATCCGAATGCAATGTTGAAATTTGTGATGACTGCATTCAATACATACAAAATGTCGATCTCGTCTTGAAAGACATGCAAGTATTGGTAAACAAAAACGCAGTGTATTTAAAAGAAGAATTCCAGGATTCACTAAAAAAAATCCGAAACTGAAATAAAATCTGCATAATCCGGACATGCACGGGTAGGATTTTCCTTGCATGTTTTTGACGTTTCCTTATCACCTTCTCCTTTATTATTCGAATTTGCTTTATTTTTACTTCTCACTCTTAGGAAACACATCAGATTTGCTTTGCCTATGTGCCAAAAAATAGATGTTAATTTTGAATATGGCGTAAAAGTAAATAAATAAATAAAGTTGATGGTTAAAGTAAACACTGACAATTTCTAAAAGATAGTTTATCATTCACTTTCAGTGCATTTGTAATGAAATTGAATGATCCCTGGACATGTCGATGTTTCCTCTATGATTTTATCCCAGATCTTTTTTTTTTCCTTTTCATTCACTGTCTCAAAAGCAATATATAGTATAAAAATATAAAATTTCATCAACAAGTTCTTCATCTGCGAACAGCGATTACAAAATAAAAGATAACTGTCAAAATAACGCATAGCTCTAGCACATCAAAAAATCTTCGTATAATAACGTGCGCAGCTCAGAATGAGATTTCAAAAGAAAATCACTGAAAATTGCACAGCGCAACTATGCTGTGTGTAATAGCCGTCGAACGGGTAAATTTACTGAAACACAACAAAACTAAGCAAACAAAAAAAATGATTTCATAATATTAAGCGAAACACATATCACCGAGGAGATCGAAGACAAGGAAATACAATTAGAAGATTATCATCTTGGTCGTTGTAATAGTGAATCGAGGCATACCGGAGGACTATGCGTGTATCTAAGAAAACATTTCGAAGTGAGTGTACTGGCTTGTAATAAAAATCACCGCCAATAATCAATCGATTCTTATTGCCGCAGTATTTCGATCACCGAGTGCTTCAGAACGCTTTTTCTGTAACAAATTTAACGACTGGACGAGCTTGTAGACTCCAATATAGAGTTCATCGTAGCCGGCGATATAAACATTGACTGGTTAGATGAATCAAACACATACACAAAAGACATTAGGAAGACAATTGAAGTTAATAATATGTGCACCTAAATCGTGAAGGAGCCAACAAGAATAACAAACACCACCAGAACACTAATTTACTACGTAATTACTAACTCTACTTCTGCCTCAGCCATTGCAAACAGTGAGATAAAGATTAGTGACCACGAAACACTTATAATAGAGTTCGATTTTAAAAAGCGAATTAAGAGAGATATGGCCACAAACAAAGTGAAGACTTTTATATATAACAAGGCATCATTTCTTCAACAGCTTAGAGACAGCGAAGCAAACGAAAACTTTGAGGATCCAAATACTTTCGGAAGAGTAGTACAGAACGAATTGAGGAGAATTACAAACACGATGACAAAATTTAAGACCATACGTACTAGCAGCACATTTAACTGGTTTAGTAGAAGACTTCTTATGGTATGAAACAAGAAAAAATAGCGAAATACCAGGAATTCTTGGTACTAAACAGTGAATCGAGCTGGAACAATTACCGGAAACTGAGAAATCCCTACAAAGTTGAATTGGTAAAAGCGAAAAATAACTGCGTTAAGAAGAAACTGGGAAATACAAGCAACCAAAGGTCTATGTGGAGAGTACTAAAGTCATGCGTCTTGAATGAAAAGCAGCAAGGCTTTACGAAAATTGTATTCAGTGGTGAGTGTATTAGTGACGAAAGAACCATCGCTGAAAAATTCAACAAGTAATTTATAAAAAGCATGGCAGATATCAACGAATCGATTCCGTTTGAAGTGTTTATTCATAGACCATCAAACGTAAACACAACCTTCAAGTTTCAAAATATAAGAGTAGCAGACATTAAAGAAGTTTTTATTGCGATTGTTAATAAAAGTGATTTAAATCATATTAGACCTAAAATGTTACTTGATGGAATAGCAGTAATTGGCCCAGTGCTTAAAAGGCTGATAAATCTATCAATGACAAGTGGTACTTTCCCAGACATATGGAAAGAAACAATAGTCACACCAGTTGTTGGGTTCAACCCAACAAACAAATTAATTTTTTTTTGTCTTATTTCAATTTAATTCTATTTTGTATCATATTACCATTCACCTGTTCACCTGCACGCGCAGTTCACCTGTTCACCTGCACGCGCAGTTTTCATGTTATTTCCCTTTCATGCCCCATTCGCATTATTTTGTCAAATAAGCTGTTTTTTAGTATTTAAGCAAGTGCAATTGAAATAAAGTTTAAGTTATTCATATTGACTTCAAAGTGTTTGACTTAAATCTAGACTTCCCCCCACCAGCGGTAAGGAGTCTAAGAGATAATTTACACATATTATTCAACATTTAATGGTCCTTCGAGAATTACAATATTAAGAACAGCAGACCTATTTTAACTAGCGTTACCAAGGCTACTGACATTGGTAAAACTTAAGTACAGTATTTGTATATTATTGTCAGCGTTGCCAGGGCTAAGACACTGGTAGTGAAGTGAAAAGTGAAGTGCAAAATTAATTAAAAACAAAAAAATCATCATAATTTAAGACAATGGCTGAAGAAGCGGACGTTTTTGTCATCGGTTCGAGGCAGAAAGTGCTGGCTGATGAGTTGGAGCAGGCGATGAGAAACTTTTCAAAAGACAGTGCATCCCGAAAAACGCAGCGGTACAAAGAAGAACGTTTGGAGAGAATCGAAGCCATTTGGAAAGAATTTCATGAAAATCACGAAAGGCTAAAACCCATTGCCAAGCCCGATACCCCATATATGGCGTTGAACACCTACAAAAAGGTCGAAGAGCTGTACATTAAGCTAAGGAAGTTGCTGGAAGGTATTAAGGCAGAAGAAACATCAGCAAGTACCTCAAAATCGACTAAAGGTACGGACAATGTTCTTCAAAGCCAGCGTTTGAGAAAATTAAACGTAAAAATAGAGGCAATCGTGAGTAACATAGAAGAGTTTGAAGATACCTTTCTTCAATACTCCAAGGAAATAAACGATTTCCAGCAAAAGATCTTGCTCGAACAGCTCCGTAATATGACAGAACTCCACGAAGAGTTCATGTCCAATGCGTCAGACGAAGATTTACAGTCACCTTATGTCAGAAATAAGACATACAACGGAGTTAAGAAAGACATAAACAATTGTCTCCTAAAAATGGCGTCAACGTTAGGCGAATGTCAAAGTTCAAATAACAAGACCTATTCAGAAGCAAAACTCCCACCTCTTAAAATTCCAACGTTTAAGGGCAACTATCTGGAGTGGCGTTCATTCCATGATATCTTCTTAACTATTATACACAACAAGCCAACATTGAATGAAACCGAAAAGATGGAGTATTTAAAAACTCATTTAGAAGGTGAGCCAATGCAGTTAATTCAGCATTTTACAATATCGAGTGCTAATTATCTCTGTGCTTGGGAAACTTTAAAGCAACGTTACGATAATGAAAGAAAGATTGTTTCAATGCATATTGATAAAATGCTTAAAGCTGGTCGCCAAGGAAATCAGTCTACAGCAAATTTAATTAAAGCAATCCTTGATGCAACAAAAGAAGGATTGGCAGCCATCAAAAACATGGGTTTCAACACTTCATCATGGGATCCAATAATAGTTCATTTAATATCAAACGAACTAGACGCAGAGAGCAGAAATTTATTTGAACAAGGGCTAGACCAGCCTAACAAAATGCCCTCCCTCCAGATATTATATGATTTCTTGGCGAGAAGATACCAGGCCTTGGAGGTTTTAGCTTCCTCTAAGACAAAGCATTCTAAAACTGGAGACAACACGAAGCCAATAGCACGAAACGTGTACATCGCAACAAAACCAAATTGTGTTTTTTGCCAAGGAGAGCATAACCTTTATATGTGTCGAAAGTTCATGAGCTGGACACCAAAGGAACGGTTTGATCAAGCTAAATTGGCGAAGATTTGCATAAATTGCCTAAGGCATGACAAGCAAAGCCAGTGCATGAGCAAACATACATGCAAGAGTTGCAACAAAAAACATCATACTTTACTACATATGGAATGGACAGACAGATACCCACAAGCAAAAAATACAGAACAACGTTCTCAAGAAAAAAAAGTACAAGTGAACTATGGCCATCAAAATCCAACCATACTTCTTGCAACAGCAATTGTCATTGCTAGCAGTGACAATGAGACTGGACAGAACATCAGGCTGCGGGCACTCATTGATCCAGGCTCTCAAGCAACACTCATAACAGAGTCAGTCGTTCAAGCACTGCGACTAAATAAAGAGAGGGTGTTCGTTGAGATGAGCGGATTAGGCGCATCCGAATCAGGAATAGCGAGAAGCAAGGTGAACTTCACTATATGTCCAAGATTTTCATCCCAGTTCAAAAGACAAGTAGAAGCATTGGTTCTACCAAAATTGACGAAACTGCTACCAGCAACAGCAATAAAGGTGGACACAGTCAATTACCTCAAGAATCTGCAATTAGCTTAGATCCAAGCTTTGACGTCCCTGGACCAATCGACATGATAATTGGTGCCGACATATACGGTGATCTCATCAAAAATGGTTTGAGAAAAGGAACCAATAGTTCTCCAATAGCCCAAAGTTCTGAGTTAGGTTGGTTGATAACTGGTCCAACATCAATGAAAGCTAGCCGTATTGTTACCAGTATGGTTGTACAAACATCTGTTGAAAAACAACTTGAAAGGTTTTGGGAAATAGAGGAATTACCAATTCGAAAACACGAAACAAAAGCTGATCAAGAATGTGAACGAATCTTTCAAGAAACACACTACCGTAATGAACATGGAAGGTATGTGGTGAAATTACCATTCGACAAGGAAACGATGCAATCTTCAAAATTAGGCGAATCAAGATCAAAAGCAATAGCTAGGTTACGTCAATTGGAAACAAGATTTACTTCAGACATTCAGTTAAAGGAAGATTACTGTAAGTTCATGGACGAATTCCTAAAACTAGGACATATGGTTGAAGTAAATCACACTAGCAAAACTGAGAAACCAATATACTATATGCCTCATCATGCCGTTCATAAGTCAAGTAGTACAACGACAAAACTACGTGTAGTGTTCGATGCATCGGCAAAAACATCTACTGGCATCAGTTTAAACCAGTTAATGTTGGTGGGCCCCAGGCTCCAAGAGGATATCACTACCATAATAATGCGTTGGCGGAGGCACAAGTACGTCTTTACTGCAGACATCGAGAAGATGTACCGACAGGTATTAATCAACAAGGAAGATCAGGACTATCAACGCATATTATGGCGCAGCTCAACAAACCAGCCCATAAAGGAATACAAGATGACAACAGTAACGTATGGCACAGCTTCAGCGCCATATTTAGCAGTTAGGACCTTACAGCAACTAGCCAGCGATGAACAACACAACTATCCTATTGCATCCGACATTGTAAAAAATGATTTCTACGTCGACGATGTAATGTCCGGAGATGATACTTTACATAAATGTCATATGGCGCAATCACAACTAACAAGAATGCTTGCCGAAGCTGGATTCAACCTGCGGAAATGGGCAACAAACAACAGTACATTGTTGGATAATATTCCATTCCAAGCAAGAATCGACTCCAAAGTAATGATCGATAAGGAAGAAACGGTTAAAACATTAGGAATTCATTGGAATCCAACGATCGATAGTTTCCAATTTAAGGTCAACATCGACCTTGCACCAGCAAGTGAACCCAACCTGACAAAACGCAAAACTTTGTCAGAAATTGCCAAGTTATATGACCCATTAGGATGGTTAGCACCAGTCACAGTCAGTGCAAAGATCTTAATGCAACACCTTTGGAAGGCAAATGTTGGCTGGGATGAGCCACTTCCAGCTGAACTTTATCACCGATGGAACCACTTTAAGGAAAAGCTGATAGAAGTCGAAGATATCAGCATTCCCAGATGGTTAGGTGTGAACAAAGCCCAGAAGTTCGAACTACACGGGTTCTGTGACGCATCCGAAGCAGCCTATGCCGCTGTAGTTTACTCCAGGATATTCATACAGCATGGGACCTCCAACATCACACTCTTAACAGCTAAAACAAGGGTGGCGCCAATTAAAAGGAAACTCCCTCTCCCTAAGCTAGAATTATGTGGCGCACACTTGCTTTCGAAATTGATGAAAGAAGCCTTGCATACATATGGGTCACAAGTAGGAGAAGTATTTGCTTGGACCGATTCTACCATCACATTAGCTTGGATAAAGAAGTGCCCATCATCTTGGAAAACATTTGTGGCGAATAGAGTGTCCGACATCCATCAAACAGTTGATCCCAAGAATTGGAGGCACGTGAGTTCTACCGACAATCCTGCCGACTGTGCATCAAGAGGCCTTTCACCTAATCTTCTTAAGGATTATGCTTTGTGGTGGAATGGCCCGGTGTGGTTAAAAAACGACGAATTAACCTGGCCAAGGCAATCGAATCAAGGAATTCCTGAAGAAGACATACCTGAGAAAAGAAGGGTAGTGATGACAGCACTGATCACCGAGCCGAATTTCAACATGTTGGAAAGATTTTCCTGTTATAACAAACTGCTTCGAGTAACTGCATACTGTAGAAGATTTGTTCATAACTGCAGGAAACGAGATGAAGGAAAACAAAACGGCGAACTAACAGCGAAGGAAGTCAGAGAAGCCCAAAACAGTATCATCCGTACTGTACAACGTAGAGCCTTTCAAGACGAGATCGCATGCCTTCAGAATGGAAAACAGATCGACAAAAAAAGCAAAATTCTTTCCTTGACACCACATCTAAATAAGGACAGTGTATTAGTAGTCGGAGGCCGCCTAGAGTCATCAAACCTACTGGAGTCAGAAAAACATCCTACCATTTTACCACATAACGACCATTTCACCAAGCTATTGGTGGACTATACACACAAAAGAACATTACATGGAGGTATTCGACTAACATTATCAACCTTACGGCAATCGTATTGGATCATACAAGCCAAACGAGTTGTACGTCAAACTATACATAACTGCGTCAGATGTCATCGTTTCAATGCAGCAACCAAAAGTCAGCTAATGGGAACATTGCCAGCTGCACGGGTAACGCCGTCAAGACCATTTACACATACTGGAATCGACTACGCTGGTCCCATTCAAATACTAGTTTCAAAGGGGCGAGGAAACCGGACAACAAAGGGTTACGTAGCTATCTTCGTGTGTTTAGCAACAAAGGCCATTCACATCGAACTAGTGAGTGACCTAACCTCGGAAGCGTTTCTAGCAGCAGTTAGGCGGTTTAGCTCCAGAAGAGGAATGTGTTCACATTTTTATAGTGACAATGGAACAACATTCGTCGGAGCTAATAAGGAAATACAAACGCTTATGAAACAAACAATTCATAATTCGGAACGGACTGCGTCCAGAACCTTAGTAACAAGTGGCATACAATGGCATTTTATACCACCAGCTGCACCACACTTTGGTGGATTATGGGAGGCTGGCGTGAAGTCGATGAAGTATCATTTGAAGAGAGTAATTGGTGATACCACGCTGACGTTTGAAGAACTAACAACTCTGCTTACGCAAATAGAAGCATGCCTTAACTCTCGGCCCCTAACGGCATTGAGCAACGATATAGACGACACACCGATACTTACTCCTGGACATTTTCTCGTCGGATCTGCTATTAATGCACTACCTGAACCCATTCTGGATGAAACTCGGAGTTATCGATCACGCTGGAGATTAATACAAAAGATAACGCAAGATTTTTGGAAGATATGGTCGACAGAATATTTGTCACAGCTCCAGCAACGTACAAAGTGGAAACAAAAAGAAGAAAATGTCAAGGTTGGTGATATCGTTCTGATAAAGGAAGATCGTTTGCCACCGACGAGTTGGCTGATGGGTCGAATTTCCGAAATACACCCCGGGAAGGACGACAACGTGCGTGCAGTTACAGTATTCAGCAACAACAAATTCATAAAGCGGCCTGTTAACAAGTTATGTCCATTACCAATAGAATCTTCAGAGAACGGCTGTAGAGATCTCAAGAGTCCGAACTCGAATCTTCAAGCACACCACGTAGCAGTTCACCCAGGGAAGGCTAAAGTGAGTCACAGTTCAAACCAAAAACCGCCCAAGAACAGAAACTATGCTGGTACAATATTTGGTAAAATGATCCAACCTCTTCTTTATTTGAGTATAATCGCGGTTGTAATAAGCCCAATCGAATCTATCCCAGTTGAAGGATTCGATGTTACTGAATTTAGCAGTCAACCAGGAATATACTTTGAAGATATCGGGCGTGCGAATATGGTGACAAGTTCATGGAAAGCCGTTGTGTTCTTTAACCTGACTAATTACTGGTCAGAATTTTACACGTATAAGGAATGCATACGGCAGATGAACGAAATATGCAAAACCAACGAGCTGGAAGAGAATAGTGCTTTATTATGTGGAGCAACGCTGACACAATTTAAGCATCAACTGCAGCAAATCGAGCTAAACAATGACATACTGCTGCACACCAACAAAGATAATGCTAAACGAAGCAGACGCTCGCCGTTCGACATTATTGGCACTGTGGCCAATGAGCTGTTCGGCGTACTAGACCAGCACTTTGCCAAAAAATATGAAGAGACGATTGAAAACATGAGCACTAACGAAGACCACATTATGCAGCTAATGAAAAACCAAACTTCAATCATTGATTCCACGCTTAATATATTTAAGGAAGAGCGTGAGTCGACCCACAAACAATTAAATCTGCTAAACAAATTGACCAAGGATCTAAAGAACAATATAAACAGATACGATACATTCAGCAGATTTATATCCACTGCACTTACGACCATTCTGATGATGATAAATTATCAGAATACTCAAAACATCTTACTAAATATTATAATGTCAACACACAATGGGAAAATGCATCCCCTAATACTAAGTGTTCAACAACTTAGCAACGAGCTATTACGTATTCATGACAATATTCCTCGATCGATGATGATACCCGGAGAAAGGCATCACGAATCAATAATACACCTCTACAAGGAATTGCACCCGAAAGGAAGAGTAATGAACAACAACATTATAATCGAAATAACTATTCCTCTTCTATACAACAAGGAGTTTATGATTTTTAATCCACTGCCAGTACCAACAAACCATAATGAAACGTTCAAATTCATCGTTCCGACATCAGACTACTTACTGGTTACACTAGAAGGAGATCAGTTCTATTCCATGTCAAGTCTTGAACTCAGTGCTTGCAATAAAAGATCAAGAGCATTGTATTGGTGCAATCTACGACAACCAATATATACCACCAGCGCTTCTACAAGTTCATGTGAGATGAACATAATGCGACACAATAGTAATCTGTCAACATCTTGCGTAATACGTACTATAGCAGCAAGACCTTATTGGATCAAAATGAATCACCCCAACACATGGATTTTCTCTATGCCCAAGGAGGCTACGGTGGACATAATATGCAACTTCCAAACCCAAACGAAAACATTGAAGGGTAGTGGAATTCTGCATCTTCAGCCAAATTGCATGCTTCGTCAAGAACCAGTAATCATCATAGGCAAACAATCTTTCTCGGGCAGACGCCTTGGGTCCATTATGCCAGCGACTAATCTCTCACAGCAGCTGACTAATTTCCGATACATTCAGGAGGAACCACCTGTGTTAGAACCTGAGTTATCAGAGAAAATGATGCAACTGGAACACGCTGTAAGAATCCAAGAACATCAAGAAGTGATAATGAAGACAATAGCCACGCAAAGGGTTACTCACTACAGCTTCCTTGGTTCCGCACTGGTCATAATAGTTATTATGGCTGCTGGTTTCATTATAATCAGGAACAAATATACTACAGTACGAGACCAATTAATTAACCAACAAGTAGCAGTAAGAATGCACCGTTCCAAGGATGCCGCAGCGACGAATGAAAGATTTGAAGAATCCGAGTTCTGCGTTATTTCTACATAAGCCGGTCGCAGCATGTTGGGTTCAACCCAACAAACAAATTAATTTTTTTTTGTCTTATTTCAATTTAATTCTATTTTGTATCATATTACCATTCACCTGTTCACCTGCACGCGCAGTTCACCTGTTCACCTGCACGCGCAGTTTTCATGTTATTTCCCTTTCATGCCCCATTCGCATTATTTTGTCAAATAAGCTGTTTTTTAGTATTTAAGCAAGTGCAATTGAAATAAAGTTTAAGTTATTCATATTGACTTCAAAGTGTTTGACTTAAATCTAGACTTCCCCCCACCAGCGGTAAGGAGTCTAAGAGATAATTTACACATATTATTCAACACCAGTTGAGGAAGTAAAAGGAACCAGCAAATGCGAAAACTTCCGACCGGTCAACGCCCTCCCTGTGTATGAAAAAACTCCTCGAAAAAACTGTTCAAATCCAACTAGAGGAATACTTTGAAAAAAACAACCTCTTCATTGAAAACCAATCAGAGTTCCGAAAGAAACACTCTTGCGAATCAGCGCTAAACAACGTTCTCATTAGCTTGAAAGAGGAGATTGCTGTAAAGAACAACGTGATTGGAGTTTTCCTAGACCTCAAAAGAGCCTTCGAGACGATCGACAGGGATATTCTTCTGACCAAGCTTCCAGGATATGGTGTTAAAGGCAGCGAACTTAAATGGTTTGGTTCATTCCTAAGATTTCGAACCCAAAGGACAAATGTTAATGGAGTGATGTCCGACAGTATTGAAAGTACAATGGGAGTTCCACAAGGATCGATACTCGGGGTATTGCTATTTATTATTTACATAAACAACATCGTAGATGTATTGAGACACTCCCAGATAGCCTTGTTTGCTGATGATGCCCTTATCTACATTTCAGGAAAGGACCATAAGGATTGTGAACGATTGCTGCAGGAGGATCTTAATAGAGTAAATATGTGGCTGAGAGCAAATAAGCTCAAATTGAATGCCGAAAAGTCTAAATGTATGGTAATTAAACATAAAGTAAACGTAAATCTAGTGATCGACAATATAGTTGCAGAAATGAAATATCTAGGAGTGGTCATAGATTCAAAATTAACGTTCAACACACATATAGATTATATTAATAGAAAAATTTCGAAAAAATGGGGTTCTTTAGAAGAATAAGAAATAAAATGTCGTTATAAATGTCTATAATGTTATCATAAAACTTCACTTTGAGTATTGTTCATCTATCCTGTACCTGAGTGGCGAAACTGTATTGAATAAGCTACAATGATTACAGAACAAAGCTATGAGAATAATTTTAAAATGTAATCGATACACCCCTATCAAACTAATGTTAGATATGCTCTTATGGCTGGATATAAAACAGAGAATTCTTGTAAATATATTGTGTTTTGTTTTTAAGATAAAATATGAATGTTTACCGAACTACTTGAAGAAACATTTTAAATATGTAAATGATTCACAAACATATAAGTTAAGAAACTGTGAAGATTTTAGACTTCCAGCATATATTGAAACAGTAGCCCAGAATAGTATTGTTCATAAAGGTTTTACATTTTTTATACACTACCAAATGAAGCAAAAAATGAAACTAATTTTGCTGTATTTAATAAAAGAGCTACTGAATTTGTCAAATCAAATTTTCCATAAATTTAAACTCTTAAATTTATTATATATATGTACATGTATCTAGAATAAGTTTAAACCAATGAATAATTATTTGGGAACTAAATTCCAGAGATCTGTTAAATAAATAAATTAATAATAATAAAAAAAGTCGTTTACTGAAACCTCGATTCATTGTCCCAACGACTCAACGACCGAATTTTTTCTATTACTACTTTTTTTATTTATCGTAAGGCGAGGGCATATAGATACCTTCATAAAATAATGCTTTCTAAGCCACCTTATTTGTTTCACAAGCTGTGTAAAACGATTTTTGATTACTTTTTATATTACTCTTTTAGATTTAGATAATTTTCGTTATTAAGTTAATATTATGTAACAAATTTTTCGCAAAATTATTGTCTTAGTACTATAAGCGACACTGTTTCAATGTACAAACAAAATCTGTTAAATAAATTGAACTGAATTGAATTGAACTGAAGGAAAAAATAATGCGTGGAAGAGTTATTGCAATACAAAAGAATATATGATTATGTCGAATATCTGTGAAGAAGAGTCATAAAAAATACGTCCAAATCCATTCGAACAATTGCTACAGGCTACCACATATGTCTATAGACATTTTAATAAACAATCATGAACAGAATATAAACGAGTATATTAATCTTTTTCTTAAGATTATTAAGATAATGTTTTTAGATTTCCGTTGATGCACCTGTAATCCAACTTCATTTCAAATTCATGCCACCTGGACGTGACATAGGTGCCTGCCTGGCGAAATGGATATACCCTGAGCAGAGCGACGAAGTCGCGTAAGTGTGGACTGACCACGGGAAGAGAGTTGAAATCCTTTTAATTTCGAATTCATTTCAAATTTACTGCTTTGTAAGGCAATCGTTCTCTAAAATCATATAGAGTAGGAAATATTTTTCTGTATTCCAAAAACACTAGCCATATTATTTTCTATTGCGTATTGCTATCATATCCGATAATGGCATTTGAACTTTCCCAGATAAGGTAAACGATATTGTCAGTTACTAGGTTCCTAGAAGACTTCGCAGCCTGCGGTCGTTACTCGGCTTATCACGAAACTACAGGCGATTTGTACGGGATTATGCTTAGATCTTAAAATCTCTCACGAATTTTTTAAGAGGAGAGGACGGGAATGTTGGTAAAAGGCAATCAAAGAATATAAATACTGAAGTAGACGAACAGGCACTTAATGCTTTCGAAAAGATTATAAATAATTTAGCTTCAGAGGACGTGCTTCTTTTACCCTTCAGGGTACCTGAGTATGAAAAACCCTTCGACTTGACCACCGACGCATCTTTGCATGCTCTTGAAGCAGTGCTTTCGCAAAAAAAACAAGACCTAATAAAGTATATAACAATGATTTCAAGAACAAAATCACAAATTGAAGAGAATTACGCTAATAACCTGTACGGCATCAAGCAATTGAACATCTCTACAGACCATCAGCCACTTGCATTCGCGATATCTGATAAAAATCCGAACGCAAAAGTTAAAAAGTGGAGATTGTAGGTATAGTTACGAAATTTCTGGTGTTGATTCGCAAACTATAGTTGTCTTGCACTCTAGCTACACAGTAGCCGGAATCACAAAAAAATCTTTTTAAAACTTTGTAACAATATAAGTGCCTAAGGGGAAGAAATTCCAGACATTTGAATTGCTCAAAACTGGGTGTCCTGCGATTAGTTTTTAAAATGACCCTCAAAGCATGTTTCTGCTTTATCAATAAAGGTTGAATTTTATTGAAATAAGTACCTGCCCAGAAAGATATTCCATATTCCAGTTTCGATTTGAAGAAGCCAACTAATTTTAAAACCGGTAGACTGCAGTATATACTAAGGTGATACAATTGTCTTACAACCCCGTTCAGATGCTGTTTCAAATACATTGAATGGTCTTTCCAACAAAGTTTTTGGTCCAATATAATACCTAAATATTTAAAACTGTCAAATCGATTACACATTGCTGCATGATAATATAAAGGAAGTTCTTTGAAATCATTTCATACCTTTGATATTAAATATTGCTTATTATTGCTTATTATAAGCTTATGAAAGTTAAACCATTTTCTTATCATATCTAGGTCGTAATTTACATCAGCAAAACAAACTATTAAATTAGTGTTTGAATAGAAAAGAGATGTATAGTTTCATCAGCAAAGGCAGTGATTTTACCTTTAAAAGGTTGTTAAAATAATGAGTTAACATAAATTAAAAAAAAGATTGGGCCCAATACTGATCTTTGCGGAACACCCATATTAAAGAAGCCTCTAGAACTATAAGCATTTCTTATTTTTACAAATTGATTACGGTCAGATAGGTAGGAAGAAAACCATTTATGAATAGAGCCTCTAAAACCAGCTTTATAAAGTTTATCAAGTAGCAAAGTATGATTAACCATATCAAAGGCCTTGATTATATCAATAAATAATGTTGATGGTATCGAGAACCGTTTAAACTATTATATATTTCACCCGTTAATTTCAATAAAGCACTTTCAGTCGATTTGCCACTTCTAAACCCAAACTGACTATCGCTTAAAAAATTAGTGCTTTCTTAAAACGATAATATTCTTGATTATATGCCTTTTTCAAAAACTTTTGAAAAAAACAGATAAAATAGAAATAGGACGAAAATTATTTAATGTTACTGTATCACCTTTTGTATGCAGCAGTAAGAACAACTGCAGTTTTCAGACAGTCAGGAAACACTCCTTCATGCACACAATAGTTAAAAATATAACAAAGGACATCAGACACATGAAATGCAATTTGTTTCAATACACGACTTGAAATATTATCAGTAGATGATGAATTGATGTTTTGAGTGACATAATAATATTAGAAATCTCAAGCGCGAAAAATTCTTCAAAGTAAAAACTGTACGATTGAATATTATCTTGTACTTAATAGGACTCACAAAGAAGTGATCGATTGACTACATTTGAAACACCATTATTTATAAAAAAAATATTAAACAAATTAGCTACGTCCATCGGTTCGGTTACAACTTGGTTATTTTTTTGGATGAAAATATCAGAATGAGGTTTATTTTTATTAAGTATTTCATTAACAACTCTCCATTCCTTTTTAGAGTTGCCAATGTTTCTCACTTATTTAATACCAAGTGGAATCTCAATTTTAACGTCGTTACATAACTTTTCATAATATTTCTTTAATCTATGGTTTCTTGGATGTTTCTTGATAATAAAAGAAAGTTTCTTTTTCTTTTTGATTTTTTTAAGTAACGATGGAGTCATCCATTGCCTAAAACATTTAAGTTTGTTATTTTATTTGCATATTTTTTGACCATAATTGTTAATATGATATTGTTATTTGTTTAGAAACAAATCAAATACAACTGAGGGATCGGTTGCAGAGTAGACCTCATCCCAAAACTCTAAATTTAAGCTTGATCGTAGGATAGCAAAATTAAATTTTTGAAACACGAGTTTTCACATTTATTTGTTCTGTATTGACAACAACTGAGTTGAATTCCAGTTAAACAATGATCAGTTATCTTTAAATCTTGGATAATCGTTTTATAATCAACTGAATTGTTCCTATGAAACCTTATAAAAACATGGTCTAAACAAGAATTTAACCTTGTTGGCTCTTTTATCACGGACTCAAAACCAAAGGATGACAGCACAGCTAAATAATTATCGACATCCGTTGTATCAGATAAAATGTTCACGTTAAATTCACCCAACAGGATTACATTTTTACATTTTAGGCTATCCAAAAATCCCGATTTTTTATCCAAAAAACATCCTACTGAACACTTATGCAGTCTGTAAACACAGATAAAGCAATACATAACACCAGAAATTTCGCAATTAACACTTATAATGTCTGAACTGACATATTTGTACTTTTTGATTTTACAATTATTCACATTAGTACTTCAATATACGGCGACACCACCTGCAGCATATGTTTCATTGCAAGCTGCTTCAAATGTATAATTTGGAATTACATCAAAGTATTCTTTTCTTCTTCAAAGATCCAAATTTCTGTTAAATTTCTGTTAGATTAAATCTGGTAAATGAGCCAATGGTGTGAGATGAGAAAGAAAAGTATTTAAATTAGTTCGCAGGCTGCGAATGTTTTGGTGAATAATAGAAAAACCAGAATTTGATTCGTTATTTTGATGCTCTATACAAAAACAATTTACATCATCAGTATAAGAAGAAGAAAAACTATCATTATTACTTAAATCATTTTGAGGATTCGTAGATAAATTAATATTATTACTCATAATAAAAAAACAAAAAAAAAAGTTTAATTTGATTTAAATTTATGAATGTCCTGAAAGATATAATCTTAATAACTTTATCTCCTTCTTTTTTCCTAATTCAAACAGTTGAGTCTCTAACCCATACGAATTTACATACATTTTTATGTTTAAGTTCAGTTCCAATTTTTAATAATGATCTCGTGTACCTGGTTAGACAATCGTTGATGTAAATTTGATTACTGCTCCTGTTGTTGTTGTTGCTGCTGCTGCTGTGAACATCAAATATGTTTGAAGAAATTTTGTTCTTTTTCTCCTTAATTTTTTTCATTACATATTTTTCTGCTTGTGAATGTCACTCCAGTTCATCTCCTCACCAATTACAGCCGTTAGCAGTGTATTGACGCCATCAGTCACCTCAATGACATTGTTCACAAAACCAGTCACCAGTAAGGACAGACCCGAAAACTTGCCGCAACACATCAAGGCAATCCACGTTCAGAGGCAAAGAATTAGAAAGAAACTTAGGATCCTGCAACGAACCTGGAACACGGTGAATGAGGAGAATCGAAGTGTCCAATCGCAAAGACTGTTTCACGGATAAAGAGTTCCAGAAACAACTGGAATAAATAAAATAAAACAAGCACCGGACACATTAAAAAATTTAATTCAGTAGCCGGAAGGTCGAATATATTACCGGACATTTGCAGAACGGCGACCAAGAGGCTACCACGCCGATGGAGAAGGCAGAAACTTTTGCAACTCCTTTTGAACAAATTTCACGGAGAGACCACCAGTGCACCTTCCTCAATTTTCAGAGGTCAACGAAGGCAACTTTCCCCAACAGCAACTATGTTTTCACCAAGGCAGGTGTTCAAAGCGCTGACAGTTGACAGCGATTGTCGTCCTCTTTTTTTTTTTTGTTTTTTTTTATGTATTTTTTTTTTTATGTATTTATTCAGTTCATAATATTAAAACTATTTAATTCTTTAACTAATTAGTTAGTGGTGAATGACACACCAAGCTTAACATAACAATTGACATCTGATGTGGGGTGACAGTCAATGTTAATTTATATAAGATTCTTAAAGTTAAGTGAAAGAAAAGAGAATTAAAACAGAAAACTTGATTAGCATACAGAGGAAACGGAAAATTTAAGTGATATTCTACAATATAACGCAAAAATGCATTAATAATATTACAAAATTTACATTTTAATTTAGTTAATATACATGTATTCATGGTGTGCATAAAAAAAAAAGAAAAAACAAAAAACAATGTAAAAAAGAGACTCAATACATTCGTAGTTTAAATTGAATAACCAGTCTTTAACCTTTTTTATGGAACATGAAAAACAAAAAGTGTCTCTTATAAGTAAGGGCAATTTATTAAAAATACTTGGAGCTGTAGATGTATAAAAATGTGAAAAATGTGTTCTATGTGCAAAAGGTAGCTTAGTAAGCTCATATTGTTTACTCGTAGATTGTACATTTATATATTTCTACTAGGAATATTACCGCTTTGCTTGTAGAACTCTCTTAAAACTTTAAAAACATATAAATGTTTGATTGGTAAAATACGCAACTTTTTAAATAAAGGCCAACTTCTAGTAAAACGTTTTTTTTTAAAATAATTCGTAATAAATGCTTCTGTGCGGTTAATAAGGGTCTGAACGTTTGAGAATATGAACTTCCCAAGCTTGTTATGCCGTATTGCAACTTTGAGTGTGCAAGACCATAATAAATATTTGTTAAAACTTTTTGAGAGCAAAAATAAAAATAAGTTTTAATCATTTGAATGTGATCTTTCCAGTTTAAGTTGTTATCAATTACTACACCGAAGTACTTAAAGTTTTGGACTGACTCGGTTTTGAAGCAATTTTCGGTACAACGCAAATTGGCAACGCACACTTATGTATAAAGGAAATAGTTTGCAACCGTGTGCATGAAACCATAAATTTAAATCCTGTAGGGTGTTTCCAGCTACCTTAAAACACATCAATTTAGTTTTTTCGCTTATAATCAATTTGTGATACGTGAACCACAGTCGTAAGACTTCAAGATCTTCATTTATCATCACAATGCTTTCGAAAGAAGTTCGAGATTCGTACGTTAAAACTATGTCGTCCGCAAAGGAAGTTGAAGTTCCATTTAACTTGAGTTTAAAAATAGAAAATATGTATATCAAGGAAAATAAAGGGCCAAGTACAGAACCCTGAGGAACACCGTTTTTTAATAGCCTGGGTTCACTTGAAATACCGTTAACATTAACTTTTTGTGTTCTATTTTTTAGGTAAGAATTTAACCGATTGAAAATGTTACCTCCAAAACCAACATTGAATAGTTTAGTTAACAAAAGTTCGTGGTTGACAAGATCGAAAGCTTTTGTCATATCTATAAACAGTCCAATAGTTGATTTGTTGTTGTTTAAACTTCCATAGATCTGACTACACACCCTTAAAATGGAATCCTCAGTAGATAAACCTGCTCTAAAACCAAACTGATTTTTGCTCAAGAAGTTAGACTTGTCAAGAAATGAAACAATTCGAACCTTAATTAACTTTTCAAACATTTTGGAAAGGGTCCAAGGAAGTGATATAGGTCTAAAATTTGAAACATATCTTCTTTCCTCTTTTTAAAAGAGGTATCACTTCAGCATATTTAAAATGGTCAGGAAAGCAACCCACTTCAACACTTTTATTAAATAAGAAGCACAATACATCTACGACATACCAGGCAACATTTTTTAATGGAATGCTTGAAACACCATCACTTGTGCAATTACATTGTAAATTTCTATAAGCGTAATTTCATTGAACACAAAACTATTACATTGCAGGTCATCAGTAAAAATTGCTGAAGGAGTTGTACAATTACAATTTTACAAGGTTCGATAGTAGGTTTTAATTTTTCAGAGACTTCAGTAAAGTACTCGTTAAATATATTTGAAATCTTGCCTAAATCGGACTCCATTATGCCCTCAACTTCAATACTATCAATTTTTACAGATTTTCTGTCCTTTCCTATGATGTTATCAACCACTCGCCACTCTTCGCGTACATTGCCTTCTGCTCGTGCAATCATTTCACCGTGGAATTTGCTACGAGTGTCTTCGATTTCTTTGTTCACCGATTTACAGAACATTTCGTAATGTTTGTTAAGTTTTATATTATTTTGATGTTTTTTTGCATTTTAAGCTCAATTTTTTCCTTTTCCTAATCTTATTTAGAAGGTTTTTAGTCATCCAGGGTCTTAAATGTTTCTTGCTACCCGACAAATAAAAATTTATTTTTATTGTTTTTATGAGTTCTTAAAAAAATGTGATCAATACAACTCTTAGAAGAATCAGTCAAACGGGTAGGTTCATTTATCAAACTTTTAAGACCATAAGAAGCCATTATATTCATGTAACGATCACTTTTGATCAGATTGAGTTTGTCAATATTGATATCACCTAAAACAATTAAATTTTTAGCTAAAATTTTGCTTAGAATGTTGTTAAGTTCATCAATAAAAACACTTTTAGCAAAACTGTGAAGTCGATAAATGCACAATTAAGAGTAATCAATACTTTCAAAAACAAACGATATTTTTAATGTATCAGCGCTAGATATTTTAATGCAAGAACAATCACACATATATCCATTTTTCATATAAACGGCAATACCTCCAGCAGAATAAGACTCGTAACAATTCCCAAAGAGAGTGTTACCCTCTATATTATACATATCAAGTTCATTTTCATATATCCATATTTCACTCAAAACTATTATAACAGGCAA
This sequence comes from Orthonevra nobilis, assembly GCA_963555765.1. Taxonomy (NCBI): domain Eukaryota; kingdom Metazoa; phylum Arthropoda; class Insecta; order Diptera; family Syrphidae; genus Orthonevra; species Orthonevra nobilis. The sequence goes on along the minus strand of OY743224.1, from coordinate 79,371,860 downwards.
ATGCCATAACGAATTAAAATGAGCTAAGAAAATTGAGAATTTTTTTCTTAAGCTCCCAATATTTTGATGTAGGCAAAAACAACAATCTACAGGAGAAATAGGATCAATTAATTGGATATTCACACGCATAAGAGATTGAAACATTCATAATTTTAGAAGATCAGCAGCACAATTTATTCTTACACAGTTGTCACCCTCTTTTTCCGCATGCAAATAGTCCCATTTCTCGTCCATACATATTTGTACCCCTTTGTTGTTTTCATTGTTGTTGCAGTCTTTAATAATTTTCGTCTTTCATAGGTTAAGCACTCATTAACGTACATCTTCTCCAGCTTTGCGTCGGCATTTTTAATATTCTCTCTTTACATAGATGGGACACTTGTTTTACATGGAGAATATTTTTGTTGGTCGTGTTGCCTTTAGATGTTGGTTTGTCCAATTTAATTTTCTTCATGTAGCATTGGTCGATGTCTCCCTCATTTAAGTTTAAACCTTCACGAAATACTTTCAAAGCTACATCCGTATACGACATGTCTGTTTTGATGGCATTTCTTGACAATAATGCCATCTCATTATTGATTTAATGTATTGGCAAACGTAAAGTGTGTCAGGTCTCAGAAGTTTTTTGATTAAAGCATAAGCCCAATTTTGAAGGCAATTAACAACATTATAACGTTTTATGAAGTGTCGAGTTTTTCTTCAGTTAAATTATATTGCACCTTGCGACGAACAGCAAGAGAAGAAGAGGAGTTGGTTATGAGTGTAAACTAATAATAAAAAAAAATCAGGACCTGATCGGATTTTCCAATTTTTATCAAAAAAGTTGCCGAACGTTGCGATCCTACTGCTCACTGTAATCTTCAACAACTGTTTAACAAACAGATATTTTCCTACCTCGTGGAAAATAGGTAAAGTTATTCCAGTTCCCAAGAAGATCAACAGAACGTGCATTGAAGGATATCGGCCAATATCACTACTTTGCCGTACAGAAAAGGTCCTAGAATCGGTACTGCTGAAGCAAATTAACAACGGTTGCCACTTAAAGCAAATAATACCGGGGCAACAATACGGTTTCAGGGAAAAGCACTCAACAATTCATCCACTGCTTGAACTACACCATGATATCATCGCGGGACTTAACAAAAAAAAAACAGTTGTTGCATGTTTATTAGATATAGAGAAAGCAGTGTTTTGATCAACGGGATCACAAACTGCTACAAGCTGCTTAAAATGGAATTTCCCCGACATTTGGTAAGAATAATCCAAAGTTCACTAATAGATAGGTTCTTTTTTGTTCGGGTCATCGATGCTGATTCATCCATGCAGCCCCTAAGCGAGGGTTCCCAGCAAGGAGAAAGAACACTACCAGCGCATTTCAAGATCTTTACAGCAGACCAACCAGAGACCGATCCTAAACCAAAAACATTGCTATATGCAGACGACTCCATCACATAAACAACATCGGCGAAATAACTACACGCTGTTATAGACCGTTGTTAATTTCAAAAGGTGCAGTAGACGTTACGCTGCCATTTTTCACAATAGACTGTCTGTTGGTGAGCATATCTAAGATTATCTACAGCAGCGGTTTGCTTTTGCCGAGCTGGTCAAGCTTAAAAAACAGCCATACAGTGTCAAAGGCCTTCTCCAAGTCCATCAGCAAGGCACCAGTGCATTGTTTCTTACCTTTTTTCCATTGGCTATTCGATACCAGTTCAGACGCTGCATCTATGCAATCATTCCCCGTTCTGAAACTGAATTCACCGGATTGGATGTGTCTTTTTTCCGTTAAGGAATTGGCTGTCTTCCAATGAGCTGGATAGTTGGCATTATTCAGCAAATTGTTAAACAGGATGGTGTAAATGTTTGGTATGATATTTCGTCGATTCCCAAAGTTTTTTCTGCTTCTTAGTGAACCGAAAATAACCATGTCTTCCTTTGAGATGTACAGATGATGAACCCCTTCAAAGGCGATGACATCACTTGCCAAATTATCGTCATTAAACATGGTAAAACCAGTGTTCTCCAATCGCCAGTGCTCAATGTAACATTTTTCGCAGAAGTTGTGCAATAGGACACGATTTTAAAAAATATGGTTCGGGCGATTGCTTACATCTTGGAAAGTCTACCGGTTCTTTGCCTGCTATCACAAGAACTTTTTCGTTGTTTGTAGTTTAAGACACGGAAGCTCATTCTGATTTTTTCTTCGAAAGAATTTATTAAATTTCGAGAACATACTAGAATTGCCACCTTTAACAGCCCGAATTAATTGCAGCACGATATTTTGCTTTAATTAATTGCTGTAGGTGTCCTAACCCCCGAGTTCTGTGGGTCAGTAAAACATCTGTACACGACTTTAAGTCTCCTAAGTAGCCTATATATGTGTCGATATAGTGCGTCGACCCTTCCGTTGCGCTATCTCTTGACATTGTCAGTCATATGGTATCTTGGAATTGTTCTATCCATTCTTTTATTTTTCATTCGACTCGAATTCACTCAGCCCACCACCTAATAGGAAGAGTGCTCTTGTCATCGTTTGGGAGAAGTGTGTCCACAGTGTCTTACTGTAATTGTAATAATGCGTTTAAGTATTGAAAAGGTTTCTCGAGTTCTGAGAGTTGCATTTGCTACGATCACTTACAGCCTCTTCTGACTACGGAAGGGGATGCATATGATGTAAGCCTCTAACACCTGGAATCTACATACACCACCACTGTACATGACCTTATAAAGCAGATTTTTTCTAATATGTATGCACGATGTAATAATTCTCCTCCGAACCCAGGCGTAAGTATTGAAAAGGTTTCTCGAGTTCTGAGAGTTGCATATGCTACGATCACGTACAGCCTCTTCTGACTACGGAAGGGGATGCATATGATGTAAGCCTCTAACAACTATTACGCAGTTTTTTCTAATAAATATAACAACACCACCAGCTCCGTTGGAGTTGGGTCGGTCTCTTCTTAATATATGTTATTGACTGTGCCTCAATTTGTGACTATTGGATTATGTATTACACACAAGCAAAACTTAACGAGTACATGTATACAAACTTAAATTCTAACCACAAACACAAATACAAACATTGTACATAAGAACTATTATAAATATTGAATTCTGTCAAATAAATCCTTCTTCTTCTATTGGTGCTGGAACACGCTGTTTCTGTTTGTCGCAACAAAGGTTATGGGCCCAGTCCATAGTGAAAAAAAAAAAAAGTTCCGGCCTGTATCAAATCGAAAAGCTTGATGACGACAATTTCGAGAGCTGGAAAGTACAAATGTACAGTACGTTTCTGGAGCAGAACCCGAACCTGAACCGACCGCTTTAGTGGAAGCACAAACTCATTGGAAATTGAAGGATGGTAAGGCGCTGGCAACGATTCTTTTATCCATAAAATCGTCTCAGGTATTGCACATAAAGAATTGTGGTACATCAAAATCTGCATGGAAGAAGCTGGAGGAAGTGCATGCACCCCAAGGCCCTGCACGCAAGGTAATGCTTTTTAAACAGCGTGTGAATTTAAAAATGGCGGAAAGTACCTCGATGTCCAATCATCTTAATAATTTCTTCGATGTGTTCGAAAAGTTAAAAGAAGTTGACATAAAGATACAAGATGAGTTGATCACAATAATTCTTCTATCAAGTTTACCGAAAAGCTTTGAGAATTTTGTGGTAGCCATTGAATCGAGGGACGATTTACCAATACCACATGCAATTAAGACTAAGCTAATAGAAGAAGGAAGGCGGCGAGAAGGAGATTCGGTGACCAATGCTGGAGAAACGGGTGAGTCTGCATTTTTTTCCAAGCAGAGCAAAACGAAGAATCAAGTGCAGTTACAGCAACAAATACAGTTGCATTCACAAAAGAAGGGAAAATGTTACAAGTGCCAGAAAAGGGGACATTACGCATCGTCTTGTCGATCATCGTCCAATTCACCGAAATCAACAGTACACTTTGCTGCATTTAACGTTGTAAATAAAACTTGCACACACCAACTTCTTACCAAAGCAACATTGGTTCTTGATAGCGGAACTACCAGTCATATGTGTTGTGATAAAGGAATGTTTCTCTCTCTCGCGTCACACAAAGTGTCAATCGAATTAGCGGCAAATCATCGCATAGAATCTGACGGAATCGGCACAGTCTTAATTGATACGGGACCAGTTCGTATGTATTTGCACAAGGTATTATTTGTTCCAGTGCTTGGAACTAACTTTATTTCGATAAGCAAAGTAGCAGAAAATGGTGACAATGTAATTTTTGGGAATAATTATGCGGTTATTTAGAAAACGAGTGGCCAAACTATAATGAAAGCTATGAAGTGCGGTAATCTATTTATTTTCGAAAACAAACAGCTCCTTTTTTTCGCGAATGTGTAATGATAGTACGGCGCGTTGGCACCAGAGATTCGGCCATCTTAATGAAAAAGACCTCAATTTACTCAAAACTCGCGAATTAGTTCTTGGACTGAACTTAAATAATAGTGAAAACCCCCTTAATTGCGAAACTTGTTGAAAGGCAAAAATATGCACCCTACCCTTTTCAAAAAGCAAAAATCGAAGCAGCGCCGTTCTTGACCTAGTGCACAGCGACATTTGCGGCCCGATGAGAGTTTCTACCCCAGGCGGATTCAGGTACTTTTGTCTTTTCATTGACGATTATAGTCGAAAAACGTTCATTTATTTATTGAGAAACAAAAGTGAGATGTTTAATGTCTTTAAATTATTCAAAGCACGTGTAGAACGGGAAACATCCAAAAAAATAAAAATGTTCCGCACAGACAATGGGCGTGAATATCTTAGCCAACCTTTTTCAGATTTTTTGGACTCTGAAGGTATTCAACGTCAGCTTACAGTTGCTTACACACCTCAACAGAACGGCGTAGCTGAACGTGCGAATAGAACGGTAGTAGAGATGGCGAGGTGTATGTTGATTGATTCCAGCCTACCTGAGATGTTGTGGGGCGAAGCTGTGAAAACTGCAGTGTACTTGCGGAATCGGGCGTGTACTAGAACACTCGACAAAATGACCCCGTACGAGGCTTGGTGTGGTAAGAAACCATCGGTTGAGCACCTTCGGACATTTGGAGCAAAAGCTGTAATGCTGGACAAAAAGCCTGGTAAGTCCAAGTTTAGTGCCAAAGGAATAATCTGTTTCATGGTAGGGTATGCGTCCGAGTCAAAAGCATACCGGCTATACGAAAGACAGTCGAAAAGAATCTTTCAGAGCCGTGATGTAAGGTTTTTGGAGAATATCGATCAAAAATCATCGCTCAAAAACTTTGATAAATATGCAATAATTTATCTGCCAGACCAGGAAGCTGATGTTGCTCGTATAGCTAAAAAGGATATTGAAGACGAGGATGAAGCGGTGGAAGAGGTATCTGAGGACATCTTTGTTGATGCCTATGATGATGAAAGAATTTCTGGCACCTGTGAGCAACCTGATGCGGACAAATGTGATGGGAATGCTGATCGTGCAGATGACGACGATATTGTGTCCAAAGGTCGTTTACCTTACAACCTCCGCTCGAGTCATCAGATAAACATGCATGTGAGTAGCTCTAATAAAATTTCTTCGAATCCCTTGACAGTAAAAGAAGCCTTGAGTCGGAGTGATGGTCACAGATGGTTAGAAGCGATGAAAAATGAGTACGAATCGCTTTTGGTCAACGACACCTGGAATTTAGTGGATCTACCAGAGAATCGGCAGGTCATAAAATCCAAATGGGTTTTTAATATCAAGAGGGACAAGAGTGGAAATGTGCAGCGTTATAAAAGTCGATTAGTGGCAAAAGGGTGCAGCTAAAAGTTCGGTGTTGACTACACCGATACATTTTCTCCTGTCGTCCGTTTCTCATCGCTTAGATTAATATTGGCATTGGCTGCTGAATTCAACCTAGAGGTCCACCAGATGGATGTCACTGCTGCTTTTTTAAATGGAGAGCTGAAAGAAGAAATATATATGAACCAGCCAGAGAGGTTTGTAGTCAAGGGCAGTGAAGATAAGGTCTGCAAGCTGAAAAAAGCATTGTACGGGTTAAAACAGGCTGGTCGGGAATGGAATTCGAAGTTGGACAAGACATTGAAGCTGATGGGTTTCAAGCAATGCAATGCTGACTCGTGTGTTTACACCAGGAACATTAACAACGAAGTAAACATAATCGCTGTTTATGTTGACGATATCCTTCTAGCTTGTTCGAATCCAAAAACATTGTTGGACGTAAAGGATCGCATAAGTAGCGAGTTAGATGTCGTAGATACTGGACCAGTGGATCATTTCTTAGGCATGGCGATAATCAGAGAAGGGAGTGGAAATATCTGTATTTCACATCAACAATTTATTCGCAGTCTTTCGGAGAAGCAAAATATGGTTCAGTGTCGCAAATGCAGCACTCCTTTGGAACCAGGGCAAAGATATTTAAAATGTGGTGGTTGCTCGGAATGTGGAAAAGTCGACAGAACAGTATTCCAGTCGTTAATTGGGTCCTTGCTTTACTTGGGTATGTCAACACGGCCTGATATCCTGCATTCCGACAACCTGAGCGCGCAAGCACTTGTCAAAAACCCAGTGTACCATAGTCGCAGTAAGCACATAGATATCCGTGCACATTTTATAAGCGAAGTTTTTAAGAAAAAATTAATTTCATTAAAATATACACCTACAAACGACATGATAGCTGATGTCCTCACAAAGAATTTATCTAAAATTAAACATATTAAATTTACTCGAATGCTTGGCTTACAAAATTAATCATTATTCGAAATATTTATTTTTATTTTTAAAATTAAAATTTGTTAAATTAATTGTTGTTGTACTAGTTAGTTTTGAGGGGCAGTATTGGATTATGTATTACACACAAGCAAAACTTAACGAGTACATGTATACAAACTTAAATTCTAACCACAAACACAAATACAAACATCGTACATAAGAACTATTATAAATATTGAATTCTGTCAAATAAATCCTTCTTCTTCTATTGGTGTTGGAACACGCTGTTTCTGTTTGTCGCAACAGTGACTCTAAAAGAGCTCGGTTTCGCTAACCAAAAGAACATCGGGACTTCGAATTTCGTTCGTTCGATTTTTATTAGCGAATTTACATTCACTGAAAGGATCGTTAAGGGTCTCTCCACCAACGAACGAAATTGAGTTGAGTGTAAATACTGTTCCTGTTTTGCCTATTGCCACTGAATAATTTGTCCCGGATTGAAAGAAAAATAGCCAGCAGATCAGCATCACCACTACGTGCTCCAGGTCACAAGTCCTGAGGAGCAACCTTCGGTGCTTGTTATACCGTTCTCCTCGGGCCGACAGCCATTTGGGCGTAGGTTACGTTGGGAGTTACGGCTAGTGTTTTGGGAACAGGCGGGCGTTTCACCTCCACCTTCTTTCGATAAGTCAGGTTTACTTTCCTTGCATATTGGAACAACCCCGATAGTATGCGGTGTACCCTGAGTTACCAAAGAGAATACATAAAAGAGACGTTGTATCAGCAATCCAATCCTTGCCTAGCAGACATTCCTTCGCTTTGTGGTTCATTGCGCATTTGACGTACCGAAACTGCATTTGACAGTTCGAAGCGGCATATTGTAAGATGTCACGTCATCACATTCCTTTGCCATAAGCTCATGAAAGGGCTCCTGAGGATCAGTCGACACATCAAGACCTCGAAGGAGCATTTTCTGCAATCTTTCACTTTTTGGGGTGAGGGAGTAGAACTCGGTCGTTGTCTTTTCTAATAAATTCTTTATTGTTTTGTGGCCATCCACTGTGAAGCAGTGGATATCATGCCTGTCATAACTTAATCGTTGAATTATAAAATTTTTGCCAATGGCCGACTTACATATTTTTATTGTCTTCTTTATCTCCATTATATAGTTGTTTATTGAGGGCACCTTCGGCCTCGCTGTCGTCTGTTGTTTCTGTTTTTGGTGTTGTTGTCTCTGCTGCTGTTGTTTTTGTTGTTGCTGTTTTAGCTGCTGCAGTTTTTGTTACTGCTTATGCAGCTGTTGTTGTTGCTGCTGCTGTTGCTTCTGTTGTTGCTGCTACTTGGGTAGCTTTTGTTGTTGCGCTTTTTGTTGGCGCTAACAATGACTGCTTTGCGTTCTCTTTCGCGCCGAGCTATTTGTTTTGCCCTTACGGCCTATATTATTGCCTCCAATTGGCAAATTTTTTAGTCTTCGTAGTCTATCTCTGAGGCCGCCAAAGACAGAAACGAATTACTGTCTACTGTGTAGCGCTCTTCGCCGAGTGTGTGCGTTGTTGTTGTCGATTTTTTAGCTGCAGCCGTGAATGCTGCTGCTGTTTGTGTTCTTGTTGGCGCCCCTTCCTCCGCTCCGGTCGGCAGCTATTCTCTTGAAGCAGATAAGGACGGGCGCTTCACAAGATTTGGAGTGGGTTTTAGCATGCTCCTCTTCTTTCTCTCTTGCTTGGATTGCAATTGCAACGGTGGCTTTGGGTCAGGCGATGACGTCTTCTCCTCCAGATTGGAGCGATGACTGTTATAGCTCACTCATTTCGTCGTCATTGTTTATTTGATTCCGTGTTGTGATAACACACAGAAAAAATAGTCTTTATATTTCCCGGCTGCGGCTATACAACCACTGCACCGGTTGGCTAGTTATCGTTATGAAAATAAACCTGAGCAATGTCGATTTATATAGGGATATCCAGCTCGTATATTAACCACGAAGTTCTATAAACGACTGATCAGATAAATCATATTTTACATAATATGCACAAATTTCCGCACCACTTGGCGCATTTATTTTAACTTGTTTTCCCCAGTAGGTATACTCCACAATATATTGTAATAAAGAAAGTTTAGTCAGTTCGTATCCTGATCATATCGATCAAAGTGGAAAAGGTTGTCTTCTTCTAAATGTTATTATATCAGATAAGTGTCTTATTATACTTCGACAATTAATTCTTTGTCTTCATTTTTTTCTTCTTGCAGAATTTCTGTTCGCCCAGCAAAAAGACATAAACTTCTGTACCAGGAAAAAACAAAAACACGGATCGCAGATTCTCAGCTCCTGGACAACTCAAAACCCTGGTATATACCTATCCACAACGAAGAAGAAGCCATCTATCAGAAATTTGGATATCTTAAACACTGTGCCAATGTAATGAATTGATGGCTTACCAAACCCTTAAATGAATGGCTATATTTATTAAAACTGATGTGCAAATGGCAATTCAAGTTGACGTAGATGAAATACTACATCTCTTAATTACAGTTTGGCTTCATGAACGTGATGCTAGCATGATGGAAAAACATCAAATCGTCATAAAAACTAAACTGCAACGAAGAACCAATCGACTTTCCAAAACAGTTAATAAACTCATGGATACAAATAGAGATAGTAGATATATATTTGAATTGATGGCGAGTAGAAACAAGGCTATTATAACCGATTTTCAAAACATAATTTTTTCTATGTTATTGAAATTGAATTCACAAACGCTAGTGTTACCGCCACTTGGGGAGCCAATAAATCTACGAAATTTTTATGACATCTATTCTTGTTAAATCTATTACAATTCTGTTATAATTTCCGTTTTCATTGGCCCCGTTCCAGCACGCCGTAGCGCAGATCCGCTACGCGAAAAATGTACTGAGATGACAGTTCTTCCCGTAGCGAAGGCTAGCGAGTCGCTACGGGGAAATTTAAGGGATATTTGAGGGAAATTTAGCAAAGATTTCTTCGCTCCGCAAGAAAAGCTGTCAAACTCCATTTGATTTGCTGGTAAACGTGACGTCATATTTTCTTTTGGAGCAACAGAAAATATGACGTCACGTTAACCAGCAAATCAAATGGGGTTTGACAGCTTTCCTTGCGTAGCGAAGAAATCTTTGCTAAATTCCCTTCAAATATCCCTTAAATTTCCCCGTAGCGACTCGCTACCCTGCGCTACCTTTTGCTACGCGAAGAACTGTCATCTCGGTACATTTTTCGCGTAGCGGATCTGCGCTACGGCGTGCTGGAACGGGGCCAATCATATGACATTTGTAAGAAAAATGGGGGAATTTCCTCTTTTATCCTGGCAACGTATCGCTAAATTTAACCACGAAATAAAGAATTAAACCTTCAACCACCGAAGTTTATCTGACATTGGATTAAAATCCTAAGGCCAGCGTATCGAAATTCTACGTGCCAATTCTGCACTCAACAGTAAGCATTTGTGAAATTTTAAGTAACTCTAAATTAAAGATGCTGCAAATAATGATTTTATTTCCTTTATTATAAAATATCCTAAGATTCAATCATAATGTATTAGGATAAGATTGATTCCTGTAGTACATAAAGTTAAAATAATAGTGTTTGAAACAGACGAAGTTGCAACATGCGACTTTACTTGAAAATTGCAAGAAAACTTTGTCCTTAAAGTTTTGTCCATTAAGCTCCAATGCGGCATGTGTGCAGCAATTGATGAACAACAACACTGCCATATACTATATATGACATCCTCAGATTACCAGATTGATCCTGTCTACGTTGCAGACGACGGTCTTATAATCATAAATAATAAAATCGCTAAAGACCAAGAAGAGAACAGTCAATCAATTAATATTTACAGGACTTTCCTGCTGGTATTTTTATAGCCAGCAAGCATCAACGATATGACCTCCATCAACGAAAAACAAATTAGTTAATTGAACCAGGAATCTCCGGCTCAGATGATAAATATTTCAGTACACCTGATGATACTATCCTTTCCATATCTCAACGATATGGAACTAACCTGAATAATCTAACCCTTTCGCCACATTAAAACAAGATATCAAAAAACAAGGACTTCAGTGGTTTGCCCCATTCATTGTTTCGGTCTTTAGTTATAAAATCCTTGAACTATGTTAAACCCAAATTCTGCTGAATTTTTTGGAAAACAATTAATCAAGTTCCTCAGCACTAGCTAAAATTGACTTCAATATTTCGGTCCCGCTAGTCCAGCAGATTATTTTTTGTTTTCTTCTTTCGATTTTGCTCATGCTTCTTTAGATTAGATTTTGTTCGAAATGTAAGTGCTACGTTTCTTTTGGTTAAATAAACTTCTTCTTAGAGGATTAAAGAAAAATGATTGTGTTCTAAATAAACATTATAAATATAACTTGTATGTTGGTTTTCCGTGATATATAATTAAAGAAACCTTTATTGCATTTCATTTATTAAATTCATGACATCATTTACATAGACTGAAAGCTTTAAGCGCAAAAGTTAAATTGTGATATATAATTCAAGTAAAATAATATAATTATAATAATATTATAATAGTAATAGCTATGACGTTTATAGAAAAAAAAAATATTTTTGAGTTTATTTTTACATGGAGAAAGACCAATACCATATTTTACATCATAAACAAGTTAATCTAAGAATATAAGTTAGCTAGAAAAATATCTGAAAACTTTACTACCAAAGTGTTTGGTTTCGCGAGTTCGTCTTATGACAAGGGGTAGAGAATTAAATGTTCGGGTAACATGAACAAAGTTCGATTGTTGCTGAGCCAGATGTCAAAATTTTTGCTTTCTAAACGTACTTTATGACTGTTTACCCGAATGTAACGAGGGAAATTAACGTAGGTCAAGTTTGTTTTTGTAAATAATGAGGCACTTGGACTTCTTTGGGTTTAAATTAAAGTTATTTTTAGTAGACCAGTGCATGACATTATTGAGGACGCTGTTCAACCTTAAAGCACCATCTTCTATCATTCCAAGCTTGCAACTCAAAAGTAACTGAGCATCATCAGCAAAGAAATGAATCTTTGTCGTGCGAATTGTACTACTTTAATTTATTGAAAGGTTTTAGATGAATATAGCAAAATTCATATTCATATGCTGATTTCAGGTGAAGTGTTGGCTCGTTCATATACTAAATGACTGTTTTCTCATATAGAAGTTGTTAAAATAGTTCATTTTCTTTTCTTCTTTGGCTTTCGCAGAGCGCGTTTTATTTCAACAGGTTATGGGCCCAGACCCAAGTCAGCTTTATACGTTCTTACTCTAAATATATAATAATTTATAAGGCGCTGGAATTGACCGGGATTATTTGCATGCGTATTGAAAATTTTATAAGCGTATATCGGTAACTCAGCTTGTGTTTTAGTGCGCTACATACATAATTTTTGTGAACCGATATCGAATCGAAATTCGGTGAAGATCAGTGGAGCATCTGGAAATTCCAGATCGAAGTTATTCTCAATGCTTGTGACTTTTTTGATGTGGTTGACGGTAAAAAAGGAAAAACCAAAGGATCCTTAGGAAGCGACACAATGGGATGGACAAAAGGGCTCAGAAGATTATCGTTATGAGGGTGGGCCAAAAACCACTCCTACATATAATGCATAACATCACTGCACATGAGATGTGGCAAAAACTGGTGGCTGTTTTATATAATATACAAATTAATATTCATCTCTTACAGCAAAAATTTTACAGATTTCAGAAAGATCCCAGAGATGATATGGCAAGCAATATATCGAAACTTGAGACTATCGTGCAGTAACTTAAGGAATTTGGAGAAAGTATCTCACCATCTTTGCCCATTACTTAAATTCTGATGACCCTACCCCGGGAATATAATCGTGTCAACATAGCATGGGAGTCAACGCAGGCAGATGTAAAAACCATCAAAAATCTAACGACTCGTCTCGTGATGGAGAATTCATGTTTGATAGCAAATCAAGTGCAATCAGACAACAGTGCTTTGGTGGCCAGAAGAGCGGTAAAACAGCAAAACTCCAATTTCAATACTGACAGCAGGTAGAAAAATAAAACGGGAAAATTTTTATGGTACAAAAAACCTGGGCATTGAAAAAACACTGCCCATCTAGGAGACCAAATGTTAATGTGGCTCAGAGGAGTGAAAATCACGATGCCCTTTGTTTCGTCCCTCGCTGAATTGGTGTTGGTTTTATGGGCGCCACGCGATTTCCATTTTATCAACAAAAGCCTTACGACGTCGAATCGATGATACCAGTAAAGTACAAGATTAAAAAAAAAATGCAAAAATTCAGAAAATGCACCCCCTACCATTAACAATTCAGTTTATTTCAAAGTAATCGTTTAAACTAATTTCAGATATTAGAAGATATTATTCGAATAATAAAATATGTGCGGTAGATCTTTTAACAAAAAAAAATTAAATTTACCCCAACAATATCAGAGGAATGCGCAATAGCTCTCGCTGAGCTGGCAATCAACAAAGAGTACGTCAAGAAAAGGTATCAAATTCTAGCCGACGAATACGAACAGAAAGATGCAAAAAGTAGTCAATCCGCGTCGGTGCGAGAATGGTTGGAACGATAACCAGAACCTAACTTGGACACTTTAAGTAGCACGGCTATTTTTCAAAACAACACTTATAGTCACATTTCTTCGTTAGACGGATCTAGCCAAAATTTAAATATGAATAAAGCACCTCTTCGAAGCGATAGCGTTCGCTTTTCTCTACCACAAATTTCACATGTTATACAACAGAGAGGCTGCTCTACAACAAATCTGCCTGCAACCATATCAGGGCATCCACCAAATCCTAGAGCTACATCAAACTTCTTAATTCCACAGACAATAGCAACAAGTTCAAACATTGCGACTGTAGGAAATAACGCCGACTATCTTACTAACAGTATCTTTGGAACCTCAATGTTTCGCAGTGTATCAACTGCAGTGATCGACTCAGCTCGCCTGTCACAGCTGCAAAGCGAATATACTCAAACTCAAGATAAAGATGAGCCAAGTGCGGCATCAACCCAATTAAACAACAACAACATTAATAAATTTTCAACCGAAATAAATCCGTCTCAAGTACTTTGCCCACGGTTGACTAGTTCAGGCGCGCCAAACAGTTCCAAAAAATTTGCCCAAATTCTTTGGCCATCCGGTAGAGTGGCTCGTATTCAGCTCAACATATGACTGGTGTACAACTGTCTTCGGGCTCACCGACGTAGAAAATCACATACGCCCACAACGTTCACTTCGAGGGGATGCACTCCGAGCAGTGCAACATATCCTAGTTCATCCGTCGAGTATTCCAGCAGTTATATCAATACTGAAGCTATTATTCGGGCAGCCAGAAAAGATATTGCAGTCAATTAAAACGAGAATTAAATTTAAGCCACCTATTTACCCGAACAAATTAGAGTCATTCACTGCATTTGCCATAAACGCGAAAAGTCTCATTGCAACCATAGAAGCAAGCGAATTACGCAACGAATTGAGTAGCTCTTCACTACTCCAGGAATTAATTGAAAAACTGCCAACACAGTATCAACTCAGTCGGGGCAAACATAAATTGCATTTATTAAAAGAAAACAAGAAAGCAAACTTATTCGAGTTTTCCAATTGGGTTTTCGAATTCGGTGTCTCCGCTAGCGGTGTGACAGTGACCGCCAGTATTCCCAACGACAAGAAAGTATGTGATGTGGCTGGATGTACCTACACACATCACGCTCTTTTACATAGTTTCCTTCCACAAATACAAAACACCAACGAAAGCGAAAATAAACGTCAAAACCATGAAAATGTCAATGCACACAGCAAGACCAATTGCAACAGCAACACACGGCCCAATGTGTGCATAAAAATTAAGTATTTACTAGTAGTAAAAGGTCTAAGTTGCTAGTACTACTAGTAGAAGCTTATTTTTTTAAGTATCTACTAGATTTGGTATGCATGAACATGAGGTTCGACTTGCCAGCAAATACTTCTAGTAAATACTGAATTCATTCAAGTAAATACTACCAGTTCATCGAACAATTGGTAGTATATAGTATACTTATTTTGTATTATTTCCCAATTGCTTTGCAAAAAATTTGTTTTGAAAATTATACCGTTAGCTCTTATCAATATTTACTGTTTCTTTAATGTTTGTTTTGTAAACGATCTCGTTGGAATGTTCAGTTCGTAAAGCATATTCAAAAAGTATTGCCAATTAAGTTACATTCACGATGGACAACATTTCGAAACAGCATGAAGGAATTATACAATCTGCATTTCCCTCGTCATATGTTCAATGCCGAAGTCCCTGTATCCATACAGATTCATGCGTTTTCTGGCGCGTCTGACAAGGCTTACGGCGCAGTCATATATTTACGGACAATTCTAAGAGATGGGAAGATAATTGTAAGATTGTTGTGCTCCAAATCTCGGGTAGCACCGCTGAAAAAACAAACGTTACCTCGTTTAGAATTATGTGCCGCAGTTCTTAGCGCACAATAAGTGAGCAAAATAAAGCACTACCTGAACTTCAAGGATACACCCACATTCTTATGGACCGACTCTGAAATCGTTCTTTCTTGGATCAACGCCAGTGCATCATCATTTCATACCTTCGTCGCCAATCGGATCTCCACAATTCACGAAATCACCATTCCAGAACAATGGAGACATGTAGCAACCAAACAAAACCCAGCAGACATCCTATCCA
This sequence comes from Orthonevra nobilis, assembly GCA_963555765.1. Lineage (NCBI taxonomy): Eukaryota > Metazoa > Arthropoda > Insecta > Diptera > Syrphidae > Orthonevra > Orthonevra nobilis. The sequence goes on along the minus strand of OY743224.1, from coordinate 79,356,423 downwards.
GAGGAACGCAACCAGCTAAACTCCCAACATGCAATCTATGGTTTTTTGGACCATTCTTTCTACATGGAAAAGAATGCATGTGGCCGGAAAAATTCTGTAAAAACTCATCAATCCCCGAAGAAGCAGACATAGAAAAAAAGCGAACGCAGTCCACCGTATCCGTAGCAGCTGTTGTCAATGATGGAGAATTGATCTACACCATCAACCACAGAAATTCATTCATAACTCTTGAACGGGTGGTCGGATATATGTTGCGCTTTCTTAATCAGACCAGAAGTGCAAAATAGTTAAGAAAAGTAGAAATCGAGTTAACTTCCAGGGAAATTGACAAAGCATTAGTTTTGATAATGCGAGCAATACAAAAGGATGACTTCAAGGAAGAAATCAAGGCCATTCAAACACAAAAGGAGCTGAAGCAATGAAGTCCTCTAACAAGCCTCTCCCCCTTCGTAGATACAAAGGGTATACTCCGAGTTGGAGGCCGACTGGAGGCATCAGCACTTTCATATGACAGCAAACATCCGATGCTCATTCCTTATAATCATCCATTGGGAAAACTTCTGATGAAAGGGATTCACGAAGACACCATGCATTGCGGAGCACAAACATTATTGGCCCATACCAGACAACGATTTTAGCCTATTAAGGGAAAAAATAATGGCAAGGTCGAGCGAGACCTCAACTACTCACGCAAGTAATGGGAAACTTACCTTCAACACGAGTCACGCCTGCTCGACCATTTGTGCACACAGGAGTTGACTATTGTGGACCTTTCTGGATTCACTACAAGCTTCGAGGAAGAAGACCACATAAGGCTTATGTGGCAGTGATCTGCTGTTTTTCCACCAAGGCGGTTCACTTGGAGCTAGTGAGTGATTTGACCACTGAATCATTTATCGGTGCGTTAAAACGATTCACCGGTCGTCAGGGACGCTGCCAACAAATATACTGTGACAACGCCACCAACTTTGTAGGAGTTAACAACAGAGTTAACAACAAACTGTCAGAATTAGCAACGGTAATTTACTCCGAAGAAGCTCAAAATACTATCATATAGTACGAGATTGTGCCAGCGAGGCCATACAGTTTAACTTCATCCCCCCCAGAGCACCTCACTTTGGAGGTTTGTAGGAAGCAGCAGTAAAATCTGCAAAACATTTACTGCTCAGGAGCGTCGCAACCGCTTCTTTAACATACGAAGAATTCGAAAAGGTCTTAGTGGAGATTGAAGCTATCTTAAACTCCAGACCAATCACACCTATATCCAGCGATGCTAACGATTTAACAGCATTAACTCCAGGACACTTCCTTATTGGCGAACCACTTACTGCTCAACCGGATTCAAATGCCGTTTCCATAAAACACCCATCATTAACAAGGTGGAAACTGGTATCACACCTTAAACATGGCTTCTGGAAGCGGTGGTCAACCGAATATCTAAACCAACTTCAGCATAGATACAAATGGAAGGAACGCTCAAAAAATGTTAAACCAGGTGACATGGTCATCATCAAGGAGGACAATGTATTACCATTGCAGTGGCCACTTGGAAGAATAATCGAAATACACAAGGGAGAAGACGGTTCAGTTCGAGTTGTCGATGTCAAAACAGCATCTGGAATCTGGAAACGTGCAATTCGTAGATTGGCACCACTACCAGTAGAGCATGAAGATGATGACCCTACTAACGCTGAACCCGAACAAACAGAAGGGGATCATCAAACAATAGAGACAAACAGCACAATTCCAGCGAAACGGCGAAAGATTGATGTATGCAGAAGCATAACCTCGTTGTTGCTACTGGCGTTGCTGCTTCCAATTGCATGTTGTGAAAAAATTCATGTCACCAAATTAAAGTCAAATTTAGGAATACATTTTGAGGGCATAGGTTCAGTCAAGGCAGCAACCAGTGAGTGGAACTTCATTATTCATTATGACCTGGGACCACTAATAGCAGAATACAGTGCATTATCTAATGGAATCTCAACTCTTCAGCATTTGTGTCAAGAATTACAACAGAAGAGCATATGCGCGAATACTATAAACCAATTCCAACACACCATGAGTGAATTGCAATTAGACCACAGCCTGTTGTCAACCAAACGAGAATATGCTGACCAGATGGTAAATACCATTACACAAGTACAAGAAAACGAAAATCACCTTCTACACCTATTACGCAACCAAACCTCCGTTATAGACTCTACTATTAATGTAATTAAACAGGATGAAGTCTCTGCCCAGAACAGAATGGAGCGGCTCAAGATACAACTTAGCGAAATCACAGCAAGGATACATGATGATGGGGAAAAAATACACCAGCTCAAACTATTTCAAGTTTTTACTTCGCTTTCGTCCCAACTAATCCTCATGATGTCCAATATACAACGAATGCAATCAGCTATACTCGACATACAAGAAAGCACCCATCACAGAAAAATCAATATAAGGGCACATTTACCAGCATACTTAGAACTACCGGCTGACGAGGAAGATATTTTACAAATCTATAATTTAATGAAAGTGAAGGGAGGAATAACAAAAAATCATGCACTCTTCTGGATCACACTACCATTAGTAACCCATGAACGTTACGACCTATTTAAGATGACGCCGGTACCGACCCTCGTAAACAACTCGATGCTCAGTATCAATCCCTGTGCTCCAATACTTGCCATTAATGCACACCGCGACGAATATTTTTCACTCCAGGTAACCGAATTACGGGCATGCATTACCAATGAAGGGGAACAATACATATGTTCTAACCTACAATCCAGGTATGGTAAAGGATCCGAAAAATGTTCTTGTGAGATCGGGCTCTTCAACAACGAGACAATACCCACGTGCACACTAGAAATTTTAAGAACAAACATAACATGGATTCAAATGGAACAAAAAAACCAATGGATATATGCTACAAGGCATCCAGCTCGAATCACGGCAGTATGCGATTACAATTACAATTAACTCTGGAAGGCTCCGGTATATTAACTCTACAACCAGAATGTATAATAAGACAGAGTTCCTTCACCATTCAAGGACACAAAACAATCGTCACCAATTTCCGACCATCGCATACTAGCTTCGGAACCATTTCCGAGCTTTCAACACCAATGGACTTTAAACCGCTATTTGCAGACTTCAATGACACGCACTATGAGACCCAATTAGCAAACCTCACAACTCTACAAAAGTTACTGTCAAACGAAAATTTCCAAAACTTACCTCACAAGCTGCTAATACATAGCTATCACCATTTTGCAATAGGTTACTTGGCATTGCTATTATCAACCATCAGCATTATATACTATTGGTGGAGAAGAACTAGAAAAGGCACGAGCGCTATTACCGAAGTTCCGCATCCGAAACCAAGACGAACACTCAAGGAGTCTGAATTCATCTTTAAGATACCAGATTGTTGAATCATCCATTCAACGCGGGGGAGAATGTTCAGACACACGACACTGCACTGCTGACAACGCTACACGGACATAATAATTAATAATTACATAATTGAGAACGCTCCCAGGTGCCGACGCAACATTGAAGTTAACCGAGGACATGCAGCTAAATATATTGTCATATTGCTTGTTACACTTTGCTTGTTATTCTGTGCATTCAGCACATTTATCTAGGTTCGGCATTTGGCAGCATAATTGGTGTTAATTGCTTTATCAATTTGTAAATACAGCTATTTTGTTTTAGAATTCAAGGTATAAAAGAAAACCATTAATAAAGACTATCGATCATTAATTGATAAGCCACAAAGGTGTTTCATTGAAATTGATCCTCAGCAACTAACAAGTTAAAGTGCTTGGTTAGTACAACGAGTTTTAAGCAAGTTCAAGTGCTTGATTAAAACACACAAACTCAATACATCGAATCCAATTAGTTTATGTGCTAAGTTGGATAAAAAACAACTAGATTTAGATAAACGAATCTAAACAGACAACGAAATAGAAAAATGCTACGTTAAGAAAGTGCAAACCAAAATAAACAACAACGGTGTGCCCTCTTCGTCAACTAAAGCTATCTGCATAAAATTCGCAAATTTAACCACGAAACAGCGGATAATGAATGCAAAAAGGAAGAATAAAAAAAAACCACAACACACATGTGACCGATGTCGATGGTGTGGGCAACAATAGCAGCAACAACAGCAGAAGCAGCAATGGAACCAATATCTTTATAAACGATGCACTTACGAAGTATACGCAGGCCCTCTTCTCTAAGGCAAAAGATGCAAAAAATCATAAAGGTGTTAAATACGTTTGGTTTAAAGATAATAAAATTCTTGTGAGAAAGGTAGAGGGTGGAAAAGTCATTTTAATTAGATATCTCAATGATCTTGAACACATTTAGTGCCTTTCGTCATTTTAATACTTTAAATGAACAATATTAATGATTTAATCGATGACTTTTCCACCCTTGATCTTAGTAGTACTAACTGTGAAAATTTGTTCACTAATAGTTCCTATTGCGCTAACAAACTTTTTATTGTACACCAGAATGTCAGGAGTTTGAGAGAAAACTTTTCATCTCTATCTACCCATCTTGACTCTTTTGTGTGTATTCTTGATGTTGTGTTTAAGTCTGAGATATGGATTGCCTGGATTCAATTTGTTTGCTATGACCAATGAAAATTACGCTGCAGAAGGTGTTGGATGTTTCATCAAAGAGGAATACAAAGTCCTCGATGTAAAGTATATCAATTTTCTAAGTGTTGATGTTTTAAAATTAACAAGGAAGCGTATGTTTTCTTTTGCGTCTATAGGCTGCATATGTTTAATGTTCTGTCATTTATGGAAGAATTTTCTGGCCTATAAAAAAATGAAAAATCTAAAAATCTAATTATTGTTGGGGATTTTAATCTTCACAACTTAGAAAGCAGTGAATCTGTTTCGAATAATATGGCATTGATAGCGTCTCATGGTCTAGCATCTTTTATTAATGAGCCAACTAGGATGGTATCGGGTAAATGCCTTGATCATATACATATGTGGGATTCTTGGCGGAATCCCGATTGTAGCCAATTAAACACTTCAGAGTTATATACAAATTAATAACTTTATTTGAATGAAACTTTTCACATGTGACGCTGTGGCGAAGCGTTCAACTTCACGGCTTAGACTACGATGACAAAGTGTTATAATGTGAAAGAAACTAGAATGGAGAGGGCCGCATACAATAACTCCTTAGGTACCTGATCGGATGATCTTAAGGGGAAAATATGTGTTCTTTGTACTCTGTATGTGTGTCGGTCTGTTATTTGGTCCCGTACGTTTGATCTGTTCGTTTTAGGGTGATGTTCAACGGTTTGGCCCCGTCCCACATGCGGCTATCCTGATCTTTCATTCGTCCCCGAATGAGCGAAACCACTTCTTCATGAACTCAGCAACGGTGTTGGTGTTATTCGGCCCCTCGTGGTCGCCACTTTCTGGACTTCATACCTTCCGTTATCTATCTTCTTGGTAACTCTGTAGGGCCCGAAGAATCTTGGACGTAACTTCAACCCCGTGCCGAATTGAGTACGTTTGATTGCAACTAGATCGTTCACATTGCAGACTTGTTCAGGTACTCTCGATTTGTTGTAAGCCTTCTTGTTTTAATGCTGAATCTTCAGAATATTCTCACGGACTTTGTTACGCATCTCATCTCTTTCGTCATTCAGTTCTTTGACTAGAACTCTATCCATCAGCTCTCGTAAAACTGTTTGATTAGGTACTTGCATCTCCACACCTGTTAGAATTCGGAAAGGGCTAAATTTGGTACGAGAAGGGGAGTTATTCAAAGTTTGTTGAACATTCTCGACGTGCTTATACCATTGGCTTGGACTACTTATGCAAGATTTGGCAATGTTGACCAAATCATGATTATTCTATGGATCCTCTCCACCTGCCCGTTTCCCCTCGGAACTCCTGTCGCTGCCAACAAATGCTGTATCCCCTCACCCTTACAATACTCACTGAAGCCATTAGAAGTGAAAGCCGTGCCTCGATCGGATATTATCCGTTTGGGATTTCCAAAGACTGTAGCTTGTTTCCTAAGTGTCTCGACTACTTCAGAAGATCCTGTGCTCTTCACTGGATAAAGCCAAGTGAACTTTGACAAAGCATCTACAACTACCAGTAAGTGATTGTACTGTTTACGAGTTGTCTCCATGGGACCAACGTGATCATCATGGCAGAATAAGGTATATCGACCTCCCTGATTACATGAAACGATAAAAATAAGTCTACTCCATCTATGCATACGTTCGCATCAAGACGACCTATTGTGACTACTTTGTTTTGCCCTAGCCCTGACAAGCTTTTCTTAATAGGACTGAGTTCTGGGTACTCTAGTCTTCCGAATGTATCGAAGCGAAGCAGATTCACATCACAGCCCGTATCGAATAACGCCGACACGCTATGTCACTTAATACAAATATCTTTAAATACTCGATTGCAGCTTACTGCTTACGAGACTCGTACTTCGGAAATATTTTCTGTGTCATCTGTTTTTTTTTTTTTCAATTTCAATTTCAATTTATTATTAATACAAAAGTGTATATAGCACATAAAAATCGGCTTAAACAGTCGTAAACATAAAAGTGAAAAATTAAAATTAAACTTAAAACAATTTTGTATATTATACATTATAAGGGTAGCAAATTTCAAAAATAGGGAAAGAAGGGAAACAGGAATTAGGAAGAAAAGAGAAATAAAAAACATAAATACTAAAATGTGTAGGAATCAACAACTTTTGTTTTTAATTCGGTTCACCAAAATATTTGGTGATTGCGGTTTTAAATCTATTTGCTCCAGCTATTTGACTTACTTCCAAGGGGAAGAGAGTTCCAGAGCCTGACGACGTGGACGAAGAAAAGACGTGACGAGTTTAAATATCTTGAGGCAGGAGTTATCAAGTTACATGTTCGGGACGACTGAACAAATTTAAGCTTTTCGGTGAGGTAGCCAGGCAATTGGTTGTGAATGGCCTTGTGCATGAAGATGCAGCATCTTATATCAATATATTTTTTTGAATATACTTTATTTAGCTTCAATTAGCTATTTTTTAAACAAACAAATATAAACTATTTACATTGATTTTTATTGGACAAGTGAAAAATTATTTATTTTCAAATATGGTTTAGTTTCACGAAGTTAATTAATTTTCTTTTAAATTCTATTATGTTTGTTAAGTATTTGATGTCAGTTGGCAAGTTGTTAAATTCTACAAATCCCATGTAAAAAATGGTTCGCTGACCGCTCGTAGTTCGTACTCTATCAATTCGTAGATCTCTCGCATTTCTTAGTACATAAACTGGTATCCAGGTAGCATCTTATTTTTTATTTTGAAGACAAATAACATTGTCAGAACATATAAATGTTGGTTTATGTTTAACCACATTAGGGCGGCTGTCATATTTCTTTTCGAAGTGTATCTGTTACACTTTAATATCGTCTCAAAGCTTTATTTCGCAGTAGCTGAAGTCTATCCTTGTAAGATTTTCGACACATGAATAAAACGGTTGCACAGTAATTGGATTGAGGCTTTACTAGTACATCATACACATTTATAGCTGATGTCGTGGAAACATTCTGTCTCATTTTCCTTAACACACCAATTTTTATATATATATAGTCTATATGGGCTTTAAAATATAGTCTGTCGTCAAGCATATCGCCAAGGTATTTAAGCTTATTCACCACTTCAATTTGTTCGTTATTAATTTTTACGTTTACCGTTGGGACAGAATTTACAGAGATACAACGAAACACCATACATTTAGTTTTTTCAAGGTCTCGGTTAATGTTATTCACGCAAGTTTCTATATCGGCACCAGAGATATAAAGCAGTGCGTCATCGGCAAAAAGAACAAGCTTAGAAAATTTTACCACTTTAACCATATCATTTATAAATAACAGGAACAATAACACTCCAAGAATAGTACCTTGTGGTATCCCAACTTCAATTTTTATTGGTTTAGATACTTTACCATTAACTGATGTTCTTTGGGTTCTTCCAGTTATAAACGTTTTAAACCAGTTCAGTTCTGTTGATTTTATGCCGTAACGCACAAGTTTCTTTAAAAGGATTCTGTCGTTAACAGTCTCAAAGGCTCTTTTTAAATCTAAGAAAATTGCTACAACCACTTTTCTATCATCGATATCTCGTTTCCATTCGTTAATCACAAAATTTATGCACGTTTCGCATGAATGGTTAGCTCGAAATCCGGATTGATAACTGTACAAGAGAAATTGATTTTTCAAATGTTCCTGTAATTGTAACATGACAATTTTTTCCAATATTTTTTCGTAGATAGGCATCATATTTATGGGTCGGTAGTCACTAAATGTTATTGCACTAGTTTTTTTCTTTGAAGGGATTATTATGGATTCTTTCCATGCTTCTGGGAATATTCCTGCACTAAGAGATATATTAATTATTCTTTGGAGAATTGGTCCGGTAATATTTAGGGAGTCCTTAATCATTTTAATGCGCTTAAAGTTAAAGTCTTGTTTTTTGTTTAGGGTTTCTATTGCACTTTTGATAGTTTCTAGCCCTACAACATTAAACTTAAAATCTATATTGCACTCATCAATTGAATTAACGTAGTCAAGGTGTATCACAGATCGGGTTATAGATATTATACTTTGGACGAAGAACTCATTGAACTCATTCGAGTCCGATTTTGTTCGTTGTGGGGTATACACGTAATTGGATTTTGTTCTTGCTTTTTTTTTTCTAATTCGAAATGTCGTGCAAAGTTTGCAAAAAAAAAGTGGACAGATCGGAAGTTGAAGTTAAATGTTCTGATTGTCAAACATTTCTTCACGCTTCATGTGCAAAATTGGAGGCTAGTGATCTGGAATATATGAAGGAAAGTAGCAAACATTATCGCTGCACCAGCTGTACGGTTCACCGCCGTAGATCTCTTTCGGGCACCTCAGTCCCATCTTGATCCGGTGTATCATCCAAATATATTCCGAAACTACGGGAAAATTCCTCTACATCACCAACGGAGATATATTGGAGATGAAGGAACTGCAGAAACACCAAATAGAGGCTCTTCTCAACAAAAATAAAATATATGAAGAAAGAATTATTTCGTTGGAGAACACCGTAAACCGGCTAGAACAACAACTACTAGCTAACACAATTGAAGTGTTCAACGTTCCTCACACATACAACATCTCCGATACCGATATTGCTCTCAAAGTTCTGCGTGAAGGTTTGCATTTTGAAGTTAACGAAGGAGACATTGACTTCTGTCATATGAAAAAAATAACAACAAAGCCTGCGAGCGGCTCAACGAAGAAAATCAATATTCTCAGAGTGAAACTTGCCTCACGCTCCTGCAAAGAGCGTATATTGAAGGCGAATAAGGAGAACAAAACAGAACTGAAGACAACAATTATCAACAAGAACGCTGTGCCGCAGAGGATGTATGTCAATGAAAACAGATCTTATTACACACGTCAACTGATGAAGGCTGCAACTGAAATTAAAAAGTCCAAAGGTTACAAATATTTATGGACGAGGAATGGATCGGTTTTTATGCGAATGAAAGAAGGTGATAATTTGATTAAAATAAATAGTATTGCTGATTTGGATAGCTTATGAATCATATTAACGTAAATAGTTTGAATCCCTCTTCTCATCGCATAAACAACACCCCTTCCTCGCATGTCAATGACCGTGATGTGTTTTGTTTACATCAAAATATTAGAAGTTTAAGGAAAAATTTTCATTCTCTGTTAGCACACATCGAGTCTCTATCTAATTTACCCACAATTGTTGTCGTAAGTGAGATTTGGATTTATCATAATGAACTAGATTTGTATAATATTCCAGGATATTCACTTTTTGCTAAATGTAATGACTCTTACGCAGCAGGTGGTGTTGCAGTGTATGTCAGAAGTGGTTTTAAGTGTGATTGTTCAGTAATTAATGTTCCTAGTGCGGACATAGTAAAGTTATCTCTTACTTATGATAACGAAAAGTATTTGATACTGTGCCTATACAGATTGCATGAATTTTGTAAGGATGTTTTTATTGAAGAATTAAGTCGAATTTTAAGCAAAATTAAAACCAAGAATCTCATCGTGGTAGGCGATTTAAATATAGCCATTTTAAATAAAGTTGATAAAGATTCTGAAAACTATTTGCTCTTAATATCTTCATTTGGTCTCATATTGACCATATATTCATGCGGTTGCACAATAAAAACAAGAGTTTTTCCGATTGTAGTGTTGATGACTGCAGAATTACTGATCATCATATGCTAGTTTTAAGCACTAATAAGGCCACTAACTCCATGAATACTCAGAGCCATCAGCGTCAAATTCTTCGTACAAATTACACTTTGCACAATGAACGTCTTAAATATGAATTCTGGGAATCTGTCTATTCCGAAGAAGACATCTCAGTTGCTTATGACGTATTTATCTCCATCTTAAAAAAACATATAGATAGCTGCTCCTCTGTGTCTTCACATATTTATAGAAATAGGAAGTATAAGCCGATAAAACCGTGGATGACTTTTAATCTGCTACAAAAAATTAAAAAAAAAGAGGAAATTTTCATTAAAATGTAGAAAATATCAGAATAACTTAAGGCTAAAGAAATATTTTAACAGTTTATGTAAAAATGTTGATAAGGAAATAATTGATTCGCGCAATAATTGTTATGCGCAAAAGATGCTAAATGCGAGAGGAAATAGCAAAGAAGAATGGAGAATTGTTGATGAAATATTAGGCAAAAATCGTGAGTCGAAGTCAATAGATATTTTGGAAGTCAATGGAGTTACTCTACTTGAATCTGGTACTATAGCTAATACATTTAATGAGTACTTCATTGAAATCTCTGATAACTTAAAACCTTCCAAAGAAGTGAATAATACATGTAGCTGTAGTTCTTATTCAGTGATTGCGGATGCGGTTCAATCAAATAGCTTTGTTTTTATTCCTATTACTTCTGGAGAAGTCTTCAAGCTTATAATGTCACAAAAGAAAACAAATTCATGCACAAGTGATGGTATTCTATATTACATATTTAATCAGAGTGTATTTAGAGGATGTTTTCCACAATCGTTAAAGTGTGCAGAGGTTATACCTCTTTTTAAAAAAGGAGATCACAGAAATATAAATAATTATCGTCCCATCTCTCTACTTCCGACCCTTTCCAAACTATTTGAGAAACTTTTGAAAGCTCGCATGATTTCTTTTTTGGAATACCAACAATTTTTCTCTAACAATCAATATGGTTTTAGATCAAAGAAATCCACTGAAGATGCGATTCTAAGGTTGTGTTCTAATTTGTATGAGGGTTTTAATTGTTCTAAACCTACTATGGCGCTGTTCATCGATATGTCTTAAGCCTTTGATTTAGTAGATCATAGTTTGCTTTTAGGTAAATTGTATGCATCAGGGTTTAGAGGAGCCGTTCTTGAATGGTTTCGTTCTTATCTCAAAGATAGAAAACAGAAAGTGAAAATAGATGGGGTTTTCAGTGATTCTCTCACAATTAAGAATGGTGTTCCTCAGGGGTCTGTCCTTGGTCCGTTGTTGTTTCTAATTTTTATCAATTCACTTTTTCAGCAATCATTTAATGGGCAACCAACTGCTTTTGCAGATGATATAGCCTTTACGTATCAGGAAGTGAGTGCCTTTAAATGTGTTTTATGGATGAATGAAGATGTCCATATGTTAAGGCAGTGGTTTGCTTTGCATAAGCTAGTGGTCAGTGATAAGACCAAACTTATGACTTTTAAAATGATAGGCAATAATCATTTTGATCCTAACATGGTATTTCACTCACATGATTGCAAAAGGTTTGGTTTACTCGTTCATAGTTGTGGTCTGGCAAACTATAACGATACTCTTCCCTGTTCAGATAAGTGTTTTAAAATTGAATCTGTTAGTGACTACAAATATTTGGGTGTTTTAATTGATTCAAACTTAAATTGGAAAGCACATATGCAAGCTACGAAAAATCGAATATGATGCAGGTAATACGAAAATTGATCTCTTAAAACTATACTGTTCTAAGCAAGTACTAACTGTGATATATTATGCACTGGCTAACTCAAAACTGCAATATGGTATTACTAGTTGGGGAGGGGCTTATGATAACACTTTTAATCCCTTATTTAAAACTCAAAAATGTCTAGTTAGATTAATTTGCGGTAAAAATCGCTTAACTCATTTTTGGCCGCTGTTCAAAGACTTACATATTCTTCCTTTAAGACATCTGTACATTTTCAAAGTTCTTAGAGAATTTTTCAAGCGCGGTGGTTACATTCTGAACAGGACGTCCAATTATTATTGTTTACGTGTTAATTATCAAGCCTTAGTAAATGTTCCTATCGCACATAAAACCAAATTTGATCAATTTTTTACTGTTACTGCTCCTAGATGTTTTAATGATCTATCTATTGTGATAAGACAAAGTAATAATTTATATACATTTTTAAAAAAAGTAAAGGGTTGGCTATTCAATATTGAATACTTGAACATTGTTAATGTCCTTCGATGTGTGCATTAAAATTTTAATTTAATATAACTACTTTTATTTTGTAAACATTATACAGTCTTAATAGTTGGCTTTTGAATTTTTACTATGGAATATATATATCCTTCACCCTCCTATTATGTAGTACTTACCCCACATCATTTTGTATTGTATAAATTTTATAAATCATTCAACACTAACTTTCATAGTTATAGAATGATTATCTTCCTTCTGAACTTTTTTTTCTTGTAATGAACTTTGTTAAAATTATATATTAAGTTGGAATGAATAAAAATGAAAATGAAAAAAAAAATGAAAAACATATCACAGAGAATTGCACTATCACTTATAATATCGTCATTTTCTGTTCGAACATCAGTTATGGTATCTTGTTTTTTATTAAATACGTATTTTTTTAATTTGTTCCACATATCTTTTTGATTTGACGCACAATCTATTTGTCTCTTGATGAAGGTTGACTTAGCTATGTTAATATTTTTTTTGTATTGGTTTCTATGCTCGCGGTAGTTTGACCAGAGATGTGGGGTATTGCATAGGACAGCTTTTTTATACAAGTTGATTTTGGTCAATTTGGCCTGTCTAAGTTCACTTTTAAACCATTCAGCATTATTAACGGGTATTTGCTTTACTTTCATCATTGTGTTGATTGCTTTTTTGATGCCCGACACAAATTGATTACATAAATAATTCAAATTGTACGGTCTATCCGTATCAAAATTAATGAAGAGTGAATTTTTCGTAATCTCAGATATGAAATGGGTCTCGTCATATTTACAGTATTTTATAGATTTCATATTTTTGTTTTTATTGCACTTTTTCCCAATTTTAACTAAAATTTCAATGGATTCATGGTCACTTACTTTTAAGTTTTGGTCGATTTTACAACTCACTCTGTCTTCACAGTTTGTTATCACATAGTCAATCAGTGTTCTAGTGTCGCTTGTAATTCTGGTAGGTTCGTTCATTATCATATGCAAGGAGTTGTCATTAATGGTATTTGCTATGCGCTGCTTATATGTGTCCGAAGATATAAGCCAGTTTATGTTGAAGTCTTCTACGATGACTTTTATTATTAAGCACCAATATTGCATACCAATTACAATTTTTTTGACTAGATGACATTTAAAGCTTTTTTTAACATAGAAGGCAACACCACCAGTATGACTAGACTCACTTTCACAGTTGAATATATAATATCTTTCGAACTGAATTTCGTTTAAATCATGGTATTCAGTAAAGTGTGTTTCAGATACCCCTAAAACGTCAATATCTTCACTTTCAATCAGACTTTGTATTTCACTGAAATTGTTTTCTAATCCTTGTGTGTTAAAATACACACACCTTATGTTGTTTAGTTGCTAATAGTCAATACGTTCTTCAACTATTTTAAGTTTCCTAATGTACACTGGACAATTCAAACTATTTGCTTTATGGTTAACATTTATTTCCAGATTCAAATTATTTTTTGCACTACAACAATTTACACATTTTTCCTCGACACTACTGCATTCTTTAATGTCATGGGGTCCCGCAAATTTAACACATATTTTTTTCTTTGTACAGTTTTTGGACAGATGGTTATAGCCACAACACTTAAAACACCTTAAAACACTTATATGTTGATACACCCGGCATCTATCCTACCCGATGTTAACTCTTCCACATTCCATCAGTTGGGCAAAGGCAACACTGTCAACTTCGAAAACAGCATTGTAGCAATTTCTTTGTGGCGACAGATATACTATATATGTACACATTTTATATTGCACTCACTCAACTGATTTTGGTTCTTTAAGGCCTTCACTATCTCATCTTCGCACATTTGTTCTGTCATGCCCACTACAAGCACTCGCGGTTTCATGCGTGTTGGTATTTTAATGTCGTAGTCAGAACCATGTTTTGTTTTCATTTCATCCTGAATTTTATTTACGGAATTTTTATCGGCTTTTATAATGACGGCACCATTCTGAATGTCTTTTACATTGTTCTTGTTTAACGCAAGATTTGACGGATTTATTGTTTTTTTGATGTCTTCTCTGGTTTTTGTACTGTTTTGTTTTTCTTAAGGTTTAATGACAACAACTTCACTTTTTTCCTTTACTTTGTCCGCGTATGTGATTTGCTTTGTTTTGACAATCATGGCAGTATCAGCCACTTGCTTAGCATAATTTTTAATTTCATCACTTATTTTGGACAATATATTCACCTAAAGTGCACCCAAGAATTAGCCGATGATATTCAGAGACATGATCATACCTCCGCAGTCCGAATACGTATCTGTCTACATACTTAAGTCGTACGTGCACTAAGAATACTGGCGGGAGCAAGTCTGCGCCATAAAATTAATTAGAAATAATTATAGCCTGTGATTTATTAGGGCTAAGTATAAGACCATTACACACAGACTAGTTATGTATTTCCAACAAGTCTTCATTAAGCCTGCAAACGAGATCCTCAACCAGTCCAATGGGCCTAGATAAGTGTACTTGTACATCATCGGCATAGAGATGTAAGAACACATTTTTACATACTTTCGGTAGGTCATTTATATACAGACAGAACAGAATAGGTCCCAGAATAGACACCGGCGGGACTCCTGCCAATAAGTCCAAATAATTAGAGGCACAGTCACCCACACACACCCTTTACATTCTGTTTGATATATAGCTGCTAATAAGCCGTACAGAACTTTCACTAAATCCAAAATACAGCCGAAGTTTTTTACATAAAGTTGCATGTTTTACTCTATCAAAGGCTTTAGAAAAATCAAGCAAACATAGCACAGTGATATGCTCCCGATCGAATTGCATCCTTATATCGTCTAGTACCTTAACTGTGGCAGTTGAGCAACAGTGGTGCTTACGAAAACCAGACTGCAGAGGAGACAATAAATCATGGGAGTCTAGATGACTTGAGATTGGCTTACTAAGAGCTTTTTCTAGAACCTTTGATAGGCATGGCAGAATGATTATTGGGCGAAAGTTAGATGCAGATGCAGAGTAAGGCTTTTTCGGCACAGGAATTACCTTTGCAATCTTCCAGCTATCAGGAAAAGTGGAAGAGTGAATACAAAAATTTATAATATGTGTGAAAGAAAGGAGTACATAAGGAAGAATAAGTTTGACGAATTGAAAGGGAATTCCATCTTCACCAACAGCATTGGACTTGAGCGAACGAATACAGTCCAAAACTTCAATTTCGGTAACAACCTTGAAATTAAAAACATTTAAGGAATCTGAAACGATACTGGGGTTGGGCACAAAGCCTGCGCCAACACCACCAATAGCCAGAAATTCCTTGTTTAGTCCATTTAAGTCAGGCATACTGCATGAATTAACATTTTTACCCACACAAAAGGACCGTAAGTTATTCCAGAGCTTCTGTTACCGTCGTTCTCTCCACCCTCGCACCGCGACGTCCTACGGATGGTTGCCGGCCAACAGCAAAGAATAGCCGTTCGACAAGATGGTAAAATGGGCGCCACGCGATTGCCCTTCCGTATAACTACCCACCAAAATAATCGCGAATTATCGGTGAGATTCGCGAAAACGTATGCTCTATGCGTTTAACTTCTATCAATATAAACACGCCGTTTCAAAATTTATACAATTTTTAATATAACACTTAAAACTAACTTAATTCTAATCACAATTTTTTTCTTATTCTATGCTACGCCTTTTTTTTTTCTTCTTACTATCCGACTATCGATCCGCAATAAATTTTCCCCAACCCGGACCCGTATTACACCGGATGCCTTCGGATCGCGATCGATCAATAAAAAAAAAATAACTTCAAGACCGCGCACCGAGGATTGAACTTAAACAATTTATTCGTACCAACGACTTAGACCACTCCGCCAATTACTTGTTTAATCAAAGTGTCTTAAACGATAATTTGAGCACCGTCCGGTTATGCAAGTAAGATTTAAAAAAAAAAAAAAACACCCACGAGTTATAGTTTCATCCTGCCACACTCTCTGGCTCAGATTTTAAATTTAATTTAATTTTATCAACTTAGTTTATTGGAGTTCCCCACTCAGCAGATCAGGTGCTCCATATGTCCGGGAATCCACCAATATCCCATAAGGTGCAAGGAAGGAAAAAAAAACCTCCAACCACGACAAATTGTTTCTAAAGGATTAAATGGTTGAAATAAAAGTCCTCATCTCGATTTAATAATCCTTACCCTTCTTTCTAATAAAAAAAACACCTATCCGCAATTCCTTCCAACGGAACGACAATTTTGTTCACTCTTAACAAAAAAAACTTGATGCGCAAAAAAACTTGATGAGGATACACTTCCTTACGGTTCACTAACTTTCCCAATAGTGAACCACTGGACCGACTTGTAAGCCAGCAGAACCTCATGCAGAGCCTTGAAATCTCTCGCTTCCATATGGCGTGATCGCCTTATATAACTCATTGCTCTCACTATATACATCCGGACCGTTCCACTCATCCTACCCCCTAGTGAACGCAGCTGACTCGAGACAAGGAATCGAACCCGTATCGCCTGCGTCGTAAGCCGTAGGTGATGCCTCCAAGCCAAGCCCCACCGATGGGGGGTGGGCGCCCAATGTGGGTATCCCCAGACTCCCACAATTTAATGCGGCTAATTCAAAATAAGAAATTAGCAAAAAAAATATAACGAAAACCTTTCAACAGATCAACCCATAATACTTCTTAGGTGGTAAAGTAGAGCTTAATTTAGAGAAATAATACCTATGCTTAGCTTTTCGGGTAACAGTGGATGAGCGTTTTCAAGCCCGGCAAAAAAGTTCCCTGTTCAACGGTGTTGGACTATTCTTCCACTTCAGGTAGAGTTTTCGACGAACCTTTATTGAGCTGTGAACCTCAGATGTGAACCAAGGGCAGTTCTTGTTCCGAACTATGACACTTTTCAAAGGAACATGCTTGTTAAATATGTCAAGTATTATTGTCTGAAAGTAGTTTACTTTTTCATTAGCGCTGGAAAAGGAATAGGCATGGTGCCATGGTAAAAGACTCGCATCGTGTTGCAAAGCATGCTGATTCACTGAGGAGAAATCTCTAAACTGAAATATTAATGGGTGGAGGGAGAGGGAAAAATCTAAGTTACAGGTACAAAAAGTCAGATCATGGTCCGATAGACCATCTAACGATAATTGATCCTGGAGTATAACATTCGAGCAGTCAGATACGATTAAAAGGTCCAGGAGGCTGTTGTCGCAGTATGAGCACGATTCGATCTCAGTTCTGAATGCCTCTGTCTAACTTGGTTGCTTCTTCTACCACATTCAAACGATTTGTGGCCTGCTTGTCCGCAGCTTTACAGTCCCTCGTTAGGTGTGAACTCTCACCGCACTTAAAGCATTTACGCTCCTTTCCCTCCTCTTTGACGATTTGCCTACTTTTTCCCGCTTGTGTCCCTCCCCATGAGTATGGCGACTGTAGGTTTGGTCCACGCATCTTTTCATAAATTTGAATTTGCTTCTTCAAATCATGAACTGTCTTGGCTTGGTAGAGAGCGAGTTTATTCGGCTTACTGTCAGGAATTCCTTGTATAAAATACTCTCTCTCTCCAACTGGACTATTTTACCTAACTCCATTACAACATACAAATATTCCCTAAGCGATTCTGTGGGTTTCTTTCTTCGACTTCTAAGCTAACGATGAACTTCAGCAGGTGATAGCGTTACCCCGAATTTATTAATGAGCATGTTCTTCAAGGTATTCCAGTCTTTAATACCCGATTGGCTTCGTATGTAAAGTCTAGCGGCCCCTTTTAGCAGCTGTTTCCCATAAATTAATTTTTGTAGTTCACTCCACTGAACGGTGATTGCGCTTTCCTCGAACCTCCGTAACCAAAGATTGACGTCTTCGTTACTCTTTAAACTGAAGGGAATGAGAGAATCTTCGATGTCCCTTAAGGTGAAAATTCCCCCTCTAGAAAGCTGCGTGTACACGTGGACAGACGATGAGTTTGCCTCAATATCGTCTTGGAACTCTATTTCGTCGCTTTCTTCTCTGGATTCCGTTTTTCTGGACAGACCATAATGTTGGAAAAGCCTCACCTGTAGAACGTTCTTAAGTCCCATTGTCGGTAAATTCAAGTCGGTCCGTTTTTCCCTAAGTCCCTCTACAGTCAACGCTAAAACTGCATCCCTCTCCATTTTACACTTTTTTTTCTTTATTTGCTTTATTCTAAATATTATTTTACTCAATTTTAAAATAAAATGCCACAGTCGTCACTCACCCTCAAACATGTATTTTCTCTTTTCCTTTGTTCGCTGTCTTGTACTGCTTCCGTTGGTGTCTGGACACGACACGTTCCTTCTAGCTCACACTCGTTGGTGTCTGGACACGACACGTTCCTTGTTCCTTCTCACTCACGCTCGTTGGGGCATACAACAGCGATGCGATTGGAATTGTACTTGGAGTCGACAATTTGACGATTTGACGATCACCTTTTTGTTGCTGCCACTTTTATAATTTATTTTTAACTTCCCATCAGGAAGTTCTTGTAATCGGTCCGATTTTCGAAATTCAAAATTTTTACATTTCTCCACGTTTGGCGGTCCCAGTAGTCGGATTCCATGATTTTTAGAAAGATGTCTGTGTGTGTGTGTGTACGTACGTACGTACGTACGTACGTACGTTTGTGCGGATTTTTTCGTACAGCCTTACTCGAGAACAAATCAAGCTATCGAAGCCAAATTGGTTTCATTCGAAGCGTGTGTGCATAAAGATCACCTGAAAAGCTTTTGGTTAAATTTCACGGGGTGGTTTGACTTTTATGACGAAAAAACTGTCAAAAAAAAGGACAATTTGACTTCTTCAATTAAAATCAATTTAGTTTTCCAATAAAAAAAGTTCAAAATTAATTAAATTTATAGTTTATAGCTACCTTATCAGATAAAAAAATATGCATGAATATATACACTGCCGTTCATAAGTTTCCGGACAAATTCATATAAATTTTTTTTTTGTTCAATTTTAATGCCAAAAGTTTCATCTATATTATGTTTATTTAGCGAATTGACTAAACTAAGTAAGTTACTAACTATAGAGACTACCAAAAGGACTAAGACAGTATTTAGTTGATGCCATTTCATACATTGATGTGCCCCTTTCTCTATTTCCTGATCCAAATTTCCACGGAAGCTCTTTGAAAATTGTTTCAGGATAGTGAATCCTGTAAGTCTTTCCCGTTTTTCAAGACTCAGAGTGACGTCTGCAACACTGTCACATGAAAACATCCTTAGAAAATTATGGAGCCACCGGTTTTTTTGTTCAAAACCTGCTCGGCTGAAGCTTGACGCTTTTTTATAGTTATAATATATAAGCAAAAAGAAGCTCATGGTGCAAATTACATGAGGCAATTGAATTTAAAGCAAAAGCATCGAGAGAAACCTAAATGAGAAAGTTAAAATACATGGAGAAAACTACATTACTCGTTTATTGCAAGGAAGACCATAACATCCGATTTAGTTTGTTTTCCACTGTTGTAGTTTCTTATCACGAACCCAATCTTAGAGGTCTTTCCAGAAAATGATATAGAGATAAACAATCTCTCGAAATCGGCTTGGAAACAACTATCAAAATCTGCAAAGAAAACTGGACTGAATGTGATCCGCTTTAAGCCATATATTTACCAGACAGAAAAAGATCCTTTGCTGAGCAGTTACCAGCTCGGAAGGAAGAGGTGGTGGAAATCTTTGGATTGAAACTATGTACTTTTGAACCCTTTCAAAAAGGACATAAAGTTAATCACCTCTTAATATTCCGAGCAGTGGTTAATATCTTCCAAAGAAAAGCAATCAAACAAATTTGATTGATTAAAAATAATTCCAAAAATACATGAAGTTGAGATAAGCAGTTGGTCCTCAAACTTTTAAAATATGAATCCCTATAAACAGAGTTCTTACAAAATGTAATACTTTTGAAACTAAGCTATATAATATTTGATAATTCTGGCTGTCTGATTTATAACACTTTATTGAAGAAGTTGAAAAACAACTGCAAAAAGCAAATACAAATTCAACTTCCAATGTTAAAGTTGTTGTTATGAAATCGATTTTCGCAACTCTAAATTTAAAATATCTTATCTTCACGTTGAGTTGAGAAGGATGACTGGCTAAGATTTTGGGTCGTTGGTCCTATATTACAGTCGAAATTGCTTTCATTGAGTCTTTAAATGCAAGCCATGGACAGCCAGCCAGCAAAAACAATTATCTCAAGGTTACACACCCTAAACCAAAGCCTGCAAAATTCGAAATGGAAAAATATCATAGTAGAATTGCAGTCAATGCTGAGGACATGGAAGAACCAATAATGCCGTCTACCTGACCTAGGCGAAGTACAGATAGAACTTCTTAAAGCGGCGGCAATGACTAAGTTGGGAGTATGCACCAACTCATCTGCAATACATGGTCAGAAGAAAGCATGCGAGATGAATGGAATCTCAGTATTGGTTGCATAATCCTGAAGGAAGGAAGCCAATTATAGAGGTGTCAATCTCCTCAAAATTGCCTTTAACATCTTTTCCGCCGTATGATGTGAACGTCTGAAGCAGTTCGTCAACATCCTGATAGGTCCGTATAAATGTGGTTTTCGACCAGAAAAGTCCACCATAAACCAAATATTAACATAACGGCAGATCTTGGAAAAAACCCAGGAGCGCCAAGTCAGTACGCACCACCTTTTCATCAATTTCAAGGTTGGTTTTGGTGTCTGTTTCGTCCACAGAGACGAGATTTATGAAGTCATGTCTAGGTTTGGCATCCCTGCCAAGCTCGTACTTTTGTGCAGGATGGCGATGGAGATATCAAACTGCTCCATTGAGGTCGGCAAGGACGTCATCGACCCACTTGATGTCAAACAACAAGGTGATGCACTGTCATGCGATTTCTTCAACATCATACTTGGGACAGTAGTGAAAAAGAACCTTGTCAATGCCAGAAGGCAAAAAGAGGCATATGCTGTCAAAAAGAAAGACCAAACCCTGATCAGCTATAACAGCTATAACTTTGAGGTAGTTGGGGCTTTGTCTGTCTTGGCTCCGCTATAAATACAGATAATAACATCAGTGATGAGATAAAACGCAGAGTACCTCTGGCTATTAAAGCTAATCCCTCTTTCGAAGAACTGAAGTGTCGCTCTATGAGACCAATATCATCCCCGTCCTACTATATGGTGTAGAAGCATGGATACTTTCAAAAGCGGATGAAGGCCCCGTTGTTTCGAGAGAAAAGTGTGATCTTTTGTCCCATCTGCATTGACGGTGAGTGGAGGAGAAGATTCAACAACCAATTGACTTAACCAAAAGGATACAATGCCAATCCTACGTGGAATGTAACGCCACCTCAAGTTAATAATTTAATTATTAATGACAAAAAAAGTCCAACCAGCTAACATGTTTAAAAAAAAACGGTAAAAATTAAATTATTTCTGCAGTCAAACTAAAAATCTAATTTTCTTTTAGTATCATAGAAAGGTAACTCAATCAGAAAAAAAGTATTTCCAAATTGAAATATGTTTATCTAACAAACTTTTCAATCTTGTGCACAACATTAGATAAATGTTACTAAATCAAAAACGAATATTTCCAAATTGTTGTCCTGATCACTTAAAAGAATACTTTCGTAAGTAAGTAATTACCGAAATGTTGAATTAAAATTAATGTTGAATACTCAACTTTACCTTCAGAGCAGCTTACCATTCCCCTACTTATCCCCATTTCAAGTAATAAATGTGATTTTAATTTTATAGAATTTTTACTGAACTAGATACATTTGCTAATGATTCAACTCAATTATTATTATCTCATACCTTATATTTCAACATGAATTTGTTTTAATTTAGATTTAATCTTTATATTTATATTTTTAATTTATAAGTATTTCTTACTATGTTAGCATGTACATAATAAGTATATCCTTTAATCTATACTTTCGACGAAAATCGTATTTTATATGATTCAAAGATGCGAAAACAAATATAAACTTACGGGGAGCTTAAAAAATGAGTATCTTAAGTTGATGCTGGGAGCAAATTAAATAGCAGCTTAATGTTTTTTTTTTATCATGAGATGGGAAGTTCGTGGTATGGGCAGGTCTACTCGCACCCAAACCAATTTTTTTTTTTACACTTCTCCTTTTATTAACTTCCCATCAGGAAGTTCTTGTAATCGGTCCGATTTTCGAAATTCAAAATTTTTACATTTCTCCACGTTTGGCGGTCCCAGGAGTCGGATTCCATCATTTTTAGAAGGATGTCTGTGTGTGTGTGTGTACGTATGTACGTACGTACGTACGTACGTTTGTGCGGATTCTTTCGTACAGCCTAACTCGAGAACAAATCAAGCTATCGAAGCCAAATTGGTTTCATTCGAAGCGTGTGTGCATAAAGATCACCTGAAAAGCTTTTGGTTAAATTTCACAGGGTGGTTTGAATTTTATGACGAAAAAACTGTCAAAAAAAGGGACATTTTCACTTCTTCAATTAAAACCAATTTAGGTTTCCAATAAAAAAAGTTCAAAATTAATTAAATTTATAGTTTACAGCTACCTTATCAGATAAAAAAATATGCATAAATATATACACTGCCGTTCATAAGTTTTCGGACATATTCAAATAAAATTTTTTTTTTGTTCAATTTTAATGCCAAAAGTTTCATCAATATTATGTTTATTTAGCTAATTGACTAAACTTAGTAAGTTACTAACTATAGACACTACCGAAAAGACTAAAACAGTATTTATTTGAGGCCATTTCATACATTGATGTGCCCCTTTCTCTTTTTCCTGATCCAAATTTGCACGGAAGTTCTTTGAATATTGTTTCAGATATGTGAATTCTGTCAGTCTTTCCCATTTTTCAAGACTAAGAGTGACGTCTGCAACAGTGACACAGGAAAACATCCTTGGAAAATTATGGAGCCACCACTTTTTCTGTTCAAAACCTGCGCGGCTGTAGGTCGACGCTTTTTTATAGTTATAATATATTAGCAAAAAGAAGCTCATGGCACAAATTACATGACGCAATTGAATTTAAAGCAAAAGCATCGAGAGAAACCTAAATGAAAAAGTTAAAACACATGGATAAAACTGCATTACTCGTATATTGCAAGGAAGACCATAACATTAGATTTAGTTTGTTTTCCCCTGTTGTGGTTTCTTATCATGAACCAAATCTTAGAGGTCTTTCCAGAAAATGACACAGAGATAAACAAATCTCTCGGAATCGGCGTGGAAAATCCTATCAAAATCTGCAAAGAAAACTGGACTGAATGTGATCCTCTTTAAGACATATATTAACCAGAAGAAAAAGATCCTACGCTGAGCAGTTCCCAGCTAGGAAGAAAGAGGCGGTCGAAATCTCGGGACTGAAATTATGTACTCTTGAACCCTTTTAAAAAGGACACGCCTTTATATTCCAAGCAATGGTTAATAGGAAAGAAAGCAATCTTACAAATTTGATTGATTAGAAATAATTCCGAAAATACATGAAGTTGAGATAAACGGCCTTTCACAATATTTCTACCGAAACAATTTAAATTCTGTGCTCATTTCAAAAAAACTTTTTAAAATTCTTATCCCTATAATAGCATTAGTAACAGTAAAAATTTGTAAGTGATGTTTCAGCGATAACTCAGCACAAGTTTAAATAAAAAACCAGTTCCAGGCGACTGAGCCTTTGATCATGCTTGAAATTTAGTTTGTGTCACCATGCAACTGGTCCTCAAGCTTTTAAAATATGAATCCCTATAAACAGAGTTCTCACAAAATGTAATAATTTTGAAACAAGGCTATATAATATTTGATTATTCTGACTGTCTGATTTAAAATACTTTATTGAAGAAGTTGAAAAATAACTGCCAAAAGCGAATACAAATTCAACTTCCAATGTTAAAGTTGTTGAAATGAAATCGATTTTCGCAACTCTAAATTTGAGCTAAATCTTCCAAACTTTGCTTTTTCTTTTTGCTTTTTCTTTATGGTAGCTAAATATATACATAGTAAATTTTTGAATTCTTAAATATTGCACAATTTAGAGTTGTGGTACGCAGTACCTTACTTCTAAAAAATTTTACTATTTACAATCAAATATTATTATCACAAAATCATATTAAGTTTGACGAAAAAAAACAATATGCAACCATAATAATAAAATAAGTAATAAATATAGTGTATATTTAAACGACAGGGTTGAGAGATAGGTCGATATCAAATCATCCGTCCCAATTCGAGCACCACCCACGGAATTCAATTGAAACCAAATTAGTACATCTGAGTTTCTCAAACCACTACAAAAATCTTTCGCTCATCTCCTTATTCTTCCACTCGTTCTGTGCGACTTGCATTAAAAGAGTATTCATAGCCTCTTGAGACGAGCAAATTATAAAAAAAATATCTTCACGTCGAGTTGGATACTATTAGAGGGATGGCCGTGTGCTACTATGTGCCTACAGAAGACTGGCTAAGATTTTGGGTCGTTGGTCCTATATTGTTTTTTTGTTTTAAACAGGAAGAGATGCTGTCTTTGAGTCGTGTGGTGCAAGCCATGGACAGGCAGCCAGCTTCACCATGAAGCGCGACAAGATAAAACTCGTACTTTCTCCAAAATGTTTTTGCGAGCCATAGTAATTTCTTACAGCCAAGACGCAACTCATAGTACGAGGTCACAAAAGTTTTAATCTCGTGCACAACATTTTCAAGCTATGCCAAGGTCGCAGCGTCTTTGGTAGAGCATGAGAAGCGCCCGATTGAGGATGTTTAGAGATTAAAAAACAGGAATAAGGTTCGAAAATTCTATCACCAGAGAAAACAATTATCTCAAGGTTACAGAGACCCAACCCGAAACCTGCAAAATTCGAATTGGAAACATCGTAGTAGAATTGCAGTCAATACTGAGGACATGGAAGAACCAACAATGCTATCTACCCGACCTATACGGAGTAAAGACAGCAATATTTAAGCTTAAGTCTAAGAAAGCCACTTGAGCGGACGGCTTAGCTGCAAAAGTTCCGTGGCACTATCTTTTAAAAGTCTATTCAGTAACTCGCATACGGCGAAGATATTAAAATAAAAGGAGAACGCATCTTGACGTCAACAGTGCGTTTATGAGGATTCAGACAGAAATGACAAAGATGGGTTTAGAAAGCTATAAATTAGAGGTAGTTAGGGACTTTATCTACCTATGCTCTCCTGTAAACATAGATAATAACACTAGCGCTGAGATCAAACGAAGAATACCTCTTGTTAATCGCTGTTTCTCTGGGCTAAGAAAACAATTGTGTAAAGTCCTCTCTCCTAGAACTAAAGTGTTGCTCTATAAGACTCTCATCAGTCCCTTCATGGTAAATGGTGCAGAAGCATGGACAGTTTCAAAAGCGGATGAAGGCGCCTTAGGTTGTTTCGAGAGAAAAGTGTGATTTGCATTGACGGTGAGTGGAGGAGAAGATTCAACAACGAACTGTACGGTATGAGTTGTACAGCGAAGTCGACTTAACCAAAAGTATAAAATTCCAATGCCACGCGGACTGGCGCTACAGTCCTCAAGTTATTAATTAAAAAGCTTATGACGAAAAATGCAATTAACTATCAATATAAAACAAAAACGGAAAACATAATTTTAAATTTTATTAAGTAATTTTTTTAGTAATATTATTAAACTAAAAATGGAACTAATTTCGAGTAGAAATGTAACTTAATCAAAAAAAAAGTATTTCCAAAGTGTTTTCCTGATCACTTGAAATAATATATTCCAACAATCTATTAATGATAAATACACAAATCGTAGTTTAAATGATTCAAAAAATCTAAAAGAAAGATTTTCCTAAGGGGCAGTAAAGAACATATACAATATGTATCTTTTTAACTTCCCATCAGGAAGTTCTTGTAATCGGTCCGATTTTCGAAATTCAAAATTTTTACATTTCTCCACGTTTGGCGGTCCCAGTAGTCGGATTCTATGATTTTTAGAAAGATGTCCGTGTGTGTGTGTGTACGTACGTACGTACGTACGTTTGTGCGGATTCTTTCGTACAGCCTAACTCGAGAACAAATCAACCTATCGAAGCCAAATTGGTTTTATTCGAAGCGTGTGTGCATAAAGATCACCTGAAAAGCTTTTGGTTAAATTTCACAGGGTGGTTTAAATTTTATGACGAAAAAACTGTCAAAAAAAGGGACAATTTGACTTCTTCAATTAAAATCAATTTAGTTTTCCAATAAAATAAGTTCAAAATTAATTAAATTTATAGTTTATAGCTACCTTATCAGATAAAATAATATGCATAAATATATACACTGCCGTTCATAAGTTTCCGGACAAATTCATATAAATTTTTTTTTTTTGTTCAATTTTAATGCCAAAAGTTTCATCAATATTATGTTTATTTAGCCAATTGACTAAACTAAGTAAGTTACTAACTATAGGGACTACCAAAAAGACTAAAACAGTTTTTAGTTGAGGCCATTTCATACATTGATATGCCCCTTTCTCTATTTCCTGATCCAAATTTCCGCGGAATTTCTTTGAAATTTGTTTCAGAAATGAGAATCCTGTAAGTCTTCTCCATTTTTCATGACTCAGAGTGACGTCTGCAACACTGACACATGAAAAGATCCTTAGAAAATGATGGAGCCACCAGTTTTTTTGTTCAAAACCTGCTCGGCTATAGCTTTACGCTTTTTTATCGTTATAATATATTAGCAAAAAGAAGCTCATGGCGCAAATAACATGAGGCAATTGAATTTAAAGCAAAAGCATCGAAAGAAACCTAAATGACAAAGTTGAAATACATGGATAAAACTGCATTGCTCGTATATTGCAAGGAAGACCATAACATCCGATTTAGTTTGCTTTCCACTGTTGTGGTTTCTTATCATGAACCACAATCAGGTCTTTCCAGATAATGACACAGAGATAAAAAAAATCCTTCGGAATCAGCGTGGAAAGTCCTATCAAAATCTGCAAAGAAAACTCTTTAAGCCATATATTTACCAGACAGAAAAAGATCCTTTGCTAAGCAGTTACCAGCTCGGGAGGAAGAGGTGGAGGAAATCTCTGGATCGAAACTATGTACTTTTGAACCCTTTCAAAAAGGACATAAAGTTAATCACTCCTTAATATTCCGGGCAGTGGTTAATATCTTCCAGAGAAGAGCAATCAAACAAATTTGATTGATTAAAAATAATTCCAAAAATACATGAAGTTGAGATAAGCAGTTGGTCCTCAAACTTTCAAAATATGAATCCCTATAAACAGAGTTCTTACAAAATGTAATACTTTTGAAACTAAGCTATATAATGTGTCATAATTCTGGCTGTCTGATTTAGAACACTTTATTGAAGAAGTTGAAAAACAACTGCCAAAAGCAAATACAAATTTAACTTTCAATGTTAATGTTGTTCTTATGAAATCGATTTTCGCAACTCTAAATTTAAAATATGTTATCTTCACGTTGAGTTGGATACTCTTAGAGGGATGACTGGCTAAGATTTTGGGTCGTTGGTCCTGTATTACAGTCGAAAATGCTTTCATTGAGTCGTTTAATGCAAGCCATGGACAGCCAGCCAGCAAAACCAATTATCTCAAGGTTACACACTCCAAACCGAAGCTTGCAAAATGGAAATATCATAGTTGAATTGCAGTCAATGCTGAGGACATGGAAGAACCAACAATGTCATCTACCTGAGCTAGACGAAGTACAGATAGCAAGATAGAACTTCTAAAAGCGGCGGCGATGACTTAGTTGAGAGAATGCACCAACTCATCTGCAATACATGGTCAGTCGTCCAATCCTGAAGGAAGGAAGCCAATTATAGAGTATCAATCTCCTTAAAATTGCCTTTAACATCTTTTCCGCAGTATGATGTGAACGTCTGAAGCAGTTCGTCAACATCCTGATAGGTCCGTATTAATATGGTTTTCTACCAGAAAAGTCCACCATAAACCAAATATTAACATAACGGCAGATCTTGGAAAAAACCCAGGATCGCCAAGTCAGTACGCACCACATTTTCATCAATTTCAAGGTTGGTTTGATGATGATGTCAAACAAAATTTTAGACAAGATGATGCACTATCATGCGATTTCTTCAACATCATTCTTAGGACAATAGTGCAAAAGAACCCTGTCAACGCCAGAAGGCAAAAAGAGGCATATGCTGTCATAAAGAAAGACCAAACCCGGATCAGAACGTTACCATAAACAGCTATAACTTTGAGGTAGTTGGGGCTTTGTCTATCTTGGCTCCGCTATAAATACAGATAAAAACTTCAGCGCTGAGATCAAACGAAGAATACCTCTGGCTTATAAAGCTAAGCCCTCTTTCGAAGAACTGAAGTGTCGCTCTATGAGAATCATCTTCAATGTAAAGCTTTCTCCAAAACGCTTTTACAACCCATATTAGTTTCTAACAACCAAGACGAAACTTCTTGCAACGAGCTCACAAACTTTTCAATCCTGTGCACAACATTAGATATATGTAACTAAATCAAAAACGATTATTTCCAAATTGTTGTCCTGATCACTTAAAAGAATAATTTCGTAGGTAAGTAATTACCGAAATGTTGAATTACAATTAAGGTTGAACACTCAACTTTACCTTCATAGCAGCTTACCATTCCCCTACTTATTCCCATTTCAAGTAATAAATGTGATTTTAACTTTATAGAATTTTAACTGAACTAGATAAATTTGCTAATGATTCAACTCAATTATATTATTATAATCTCATACCTAATATTTCATCATGAATTTGTTTTAATTTCGTTTTAATCTTTATATTTATATTTTTAATTTATTAGTCTAATATGTTTTAATTCAATTTAACCAACGTATTCTTTACATCGCTAATCTTTCACAGATTTATAAGTATTTCTTACTGTGTTAGCATGTACATAATAAGTATACCCTTTAATCTATACTTTCGACGCAAATCGTATTTTATATGATTCAAAGATGCGAAAACAAATATGAACTTACGGGGAGCTAAAAAAATGAGTATCTTAAAGTTGATGTTGGGAGCAAATTAAATAGCACCTTAATGATTTTTTTTTATCATGAGATGGGAAGTTCATGGTATGGGCAGGTCTACTCGCACCCAAACCAATTTTTTTTTAATGCAATGTATTTGTCTATGGAATGAATGATGTTATCATAACGAAAATGGTATTTGATGGTGGTGGGAAATGATATTTTTTATCGAGATGGGAAGTTCATGGTATGGGCAGACCTACTCGCACCCAAACCAATTTTTGTATATATAGTATGTACGTGTTTGAACATGCGTTCTTCACGTAGGCACTTAGCACTTTTGGACCATTGGCGCAGTCTCGTGGCGCAACTTAGAATTGTTCACTTTTGATAGAATTCGATTTTCACTTATTAAACAAACAAAGTAAAAAGCGAAACAAAAAATTGGTTTGGGTGCGAGTAGGCCTGCCCATACCATGAACTTCCCATCTCAAGTTACAAAAGAAATATGTGCTATTTTATTCGCCGCCACCATGAAGTTCAATTCGGGTTATGAAAACATTGCGAAAAGATCAGATACATACATTTTTAGCTGCCTTTGAGGAATACCATATACTCGTATATGTTTTCGTATTTTTGGATCATTTAAAATACAAATTGCGTATTTAACATTGATAGATTAACATATTTCAATTTGGAAATACTTTTTTTCTGACTGAGTTTCATTTCTACTAAAAGAAAATTAGATTTTTAGTTTTACTGCAGAAATAACTTAATATAATTTGAAATAACTTTTACCGTTTTTTTTTGTTTTTTTATATGATAGCTGGTTGGACTTTTTTTTATCATTAATCGTTAAATTACTTACTTGAGGTGGCGTTACAGTCCGCGTGGCATTGGAATTTTATCCTTCTGGCTAAGTCGATGTCGCTGTACAACTCCTAGCATACAGTTCGCTGTTGAATCTTCTCCTCCACTCACAGTCAATGCAGATGGGACAAAAGATCACACTTTTCTCTCGTAACAACCTAAGGGGCCTTCATCCGCTTTTGAAAGTGTACATGCTTCTGCACCATATAGTAGGGCGGGGATGAGATGGGTCTTACAGCGGAGCCAAGATCGATAAAGCCCTAACTACCTCAAAGTTATAGCTGTCTATGGTAACGTTCTGACCCAGACGTCGGATTTGGTATTTCTTGATGGCAGCATATGCATCTTTTTGCCCGCTTTTGTTGAAGAACCTTTTGCACTATTGTCCAAAGTGTGATGTTGAAGAAATCGCAAGACAGTGCATCACCTTGTCTAAAACGTTGTTTGACATCAAGTGGGTCGGTGACGTCTTTGCCGACATTAATTTGTGCAGGATGGCGGTGACCTAAATCGCCATCCTGCACAAAAGTACGAGCTTGGCAGGGATGCCAAATCTAGACATGACTTCATAAATCTCGTCTCTGTGGACGAAACAGACACCAAAACCAACCTTGAAATTGATGAAAACGCGTACTGACTTGGCGCTCCTGGGTTTTTTTCCAAGATCTGCCATTATGTTAATATTTGGTTTATGGTGAACTTTTCATTTCGAAAACCGCATTAATACGGACCTATCAGGATGTTGACGAACTGCTTCAGACGTTCACATCATACGGCGGAAAAGATGTTAAAGCTAATTTTGAGGAGATTGACACCTCTATAATTGGCTTCCTTCCTTCAGGATTGGGCAATCAATACTGAGATTCCATTCATCTCGCATGCTTTCTTCTGACCATGTATTGCAGATGAGTTGGTGCATACTCCCAACTAAGTCATCGCCATCGCTTTTAGAAGTTCTATTTTGCTATCTGTACTTCGTCTAGGTCAGGTAGATGGCATTGTTGGTTCTACCATGTCCTCAGTATTGACTGCAATTCTACTATGATATTTCCATTTCGAATTTTGCAGGCTTCGGTTTGGGGTGTGTAACCTTGAGATAATTGTTTTTGCTGGCTGGCTGTCCAAGGCTTGCATTAAACGACTCAATAGAAGCATTTTCGAATGTAATATAGGACCAACGACCCAAAATCTTAGCCAGTCATCCCTCTAAGAGTATCCAACGCAACGTGAAGATAAGATATTTTAAATTTAGAGTTGCGAAAATCGATTTCATAACAACAATTTTAACATTGGAAGTTGAATTTGTATTTGCTTTTGGCAGTTGTTTATCAACTTCTTCAATAAAGTGTTATAAATCAGACAGTCAGAATTATCAAATATTATATAGCTAAGTTTCAAAAGTATTACATTTTGTAAGAACTCTGTTTATAGGGATTCATATTTTAAAAGTTTGAGGACCAACTGCTTATATCAACTTCATGTATTTTTGGAACTATTTTTAATCAATCAAATTTGTTTGATTGCTTTTCTTTGGAAGATATTAACTACTGCTCGGAATATTAAGGATTAACTTTATGTCCTTTTTGAAAGGGTTCAAAAGTACGTAGTTTCAATCCAGAGATTTCCACCACCTCTTCCTTCCGAGCTGGTAACTACTCAGCAAATGATCTTTTTCTGTCTGGTAAATATATGGCTTTAAGAAGACCACATTCAGATCAGTTTTCTTTGCACATTTTTATAGGATTTTCCACGCCGATTCCGAGAGATTTTTTTATCTCTGTGTCATTTTCTGGAAAGACCTCTAGGATTGGGTTCATGATTTAAAACCACAACTGTGGAAAACAAACTAAATCGGATATTATGGTCTTCCTTGCAATATACGAGTAATGCAGTTATATCCATGTAATTTAACTTTCTCATTTAGGTTTCTCTCGATGCTTTTGCTTTAAATTCAATTGCCTCATGTAATTTGCGCCATGAGCTTCTTTTTGCTAATATTTTATAACGATAAAAAAGCGTCAAGCTACAGCCGAGCAGGTTTTGAACAAAAAAACTGGTGGCTCCATAATTTTCTAGGGATGTTTTCATGTGTCAGTGTTGCAGACGTCACTCTGAGTCTTGAAAAATGGGAAACACTTACAGGATTCACATTTCTGAAACAATTTTCAAAGAACTTCCGTGGAAATTTGGATCAGGAAATAGAGAAAGGGGCATATCAATGTATGAAATGGCCTCAACTAAAACTGTTTTAGTCTTTTTGATAGTCTCTATAGTTAGTTACTTACTTAGTTTAGTCAATTGGCCAAATAAACATAATATTGATGAAACTTTTGGCATTAAAATTGAACAGAAAAAAAATTTTTATATGAATTTGTCCGGAAACTTATAAACGGCAGTGTATATATTTATGCGTATTTTTTTATCTGATAAGGTTGCTATAAACTATAAATTTAATTAATTTTGAACTTTTTTTATTGGAAAACTAAATTGATTTTAATTGAAGAAGTCAAATTGTCCCTTTTTTTGACAGTTTTTTCGTCATAAAATTCAAACCACCCTGTGAAATTCAACCAAAAGCTTTTCAGGTAATCTCTATGCACACACGCTTCGAATTTGGCTTCGATAGCTTGATTTGTTCTCGAGTTAGGCTGTACGAAATAATCCGCACAAACGTACGTACGTACACACACACACACAGACATCTTTCTAAAAATCATGGAATCCGACTACTGGGACCGCCAAACGTGGAGAAATGTAAAAATTTTGAATTTCGAAAATCGGACCGATTACAAGAACTTCCTGATGGGAAGTTAAAAAACACTCCGGCATCAAATCCAGGTTGAGTCCCCTAAGTTGTGGGTTTCTTGGCGGAATCTCGATTGTAGCCAATAAAACACTTCAGAGTTATATAAAAATTAATAACTTTATTTGAATGAAACTTTTCACATGTGACGCTGTGGCGATGCATTCAACTTCACGGCTCAGACTACAATGACAAAGTGTTATAATGTGAAAGAAACTAGAATGGAGAGGGGCGCATACAATAACTCCTTATGTACCTGATGCATTTTTTTTCTTCAATTCATAAACTTACATGCTAAACAAAAATGCATAAATCTAGCTTAATTAACTTAACTATTTATAAAATAGCTTACTGGCCCTATACGGGCGCTCTAAGCTAAACCTAAAAATCGAGATTATGTCTTTCGACGTCTGTATATTTATTTAAATTTGAATACTAAATGTAAATTAAAAACTAAGAAAAATATTAATCATGACGAAAAAACTTAGTGTAAGGACTTATTCATTTAAGCTTAGATTAGACCTTAATACTAAACTACAACTAATCTTAACCCTAACGTCTTAATTTAACTTAAATTAAAATTAAAATTAAAACTACTTATTTTCTAATTACTTACTGCTTACACTACTTACACTAACTTACTACTGTGTCCAAAAAATAAGCTGACATTGTATTTATTTTGAAAATTCTTTATTTATTCTTCCAAATCAATTTCATCCCCTTCAAAGTAATCCCCTCCCGATGCAATGCACTTATGCCAAGGGATTTTCCAATCTTTGAAACACTGGTTGTAGTCACTTTCCGGGATGGCCTTCAGTTCCGTCTTCGCTGCGGCTTGAATCTCCTCTATCGTATCAAAACGGTGACCCGGAGCGGTCTTTTGAGCTTGTTGAACAGCCAGATCAGGTGAATACGGTGGTTGCGGAACGATATGGGTTGAGTTTTTGGCGAAATGATCACGAATTACGAGTGCGGTATGGGATGGTGCATTATCGTGGTGTAAAAACCAAGAATTGTCTTTCCACAATTCCGGCCTTTTTAGGCGGATAGCGTTACGCAAACGACGCATAACGTTCAAATAATATTCCTTGTTGACTGTTTGGCCGGTTGGAAGGAATTCATAAAGCACAACACCACGATAGTCGAAGAAAACAGTCAACATGACCTTGATTTTTGAGCGACTTTGGCGCGGTTTTTTTGGTCTCGGCTCTCCTTTGGCACGATATTCGCTCGATTGATCGGTTGTTTCGGGATCGTAAGCATAGATCCAAGTCTCGTCGCCAGTTATAATGCATTTCATGACATCCTGGTAGTCGCAAAGCATTGTTTCACACACTTCAACGCGACGCCTTTTTCCCAAAAAATTCAATGTTTTCGGTACCAGTCGAGATTTGACGCGCTTGAGGCCCAAAGCATCTTTCAAAATGGTATTGACTGAGCCTTTCGATAAGCCAACTTCATCAGCAAGGTCTCTAATCGTTAATCGATGTTTTTTCACCACCAAATCTTTGATTTGTTGGACGTGAGCTTCATCGGTTGAGGTTGATGGTCGCCCAGAACGCTCTTCGTCTTCGACACGTTCACGGCCGGCTTGGGAATCACTATGCCACTTGTAAACATCCCAACCACCAATAGTGTCGGTATTGCCTTTCGACATCCGCTCTGTCGCGGCCTGATACCGACCTACTGAACCGAAAAGTCCGCGGTGAGCCACTTGCGACGTCTTGTTCGTAGTTGACTCGCCCGTCCACAGCTTTTCGGCATACGTGGAAGATTATCGGTACCGCTAATCTATCCTGAACCAGACCCTTTCTATTGAGATAGAGAAATGCTTCAGGGGGAATAAAGCCGTTGAGGCGCACTGTCTCATGGTGCATATCATTGATGTAAAAAGCCCCGGAGATCAAGTTGTTGGTCGAAGTCATTGCTCTTGCAATGTGACTCCGAATAAGTTTTATGAGAAAGTTTTCCACTCTGATCAGGTTGGCCCCGTTGTACAGGACCTCATTACTATAGAATTTTTTGTACTCAGACTCTGGAGTTCTATACAAATGGAGACAAGCCCTAAGACATCGTCTCTCGAAAACCCGTATCTTTTCCATTAAGCTTGTTCCCACGTTAAACCAAACGGGACAGTCATAGGCAAGGACAGGCCGAATAAGGGCCGTGTAGCGGATCACCTTTACCTTGGCATCGAGTTGACTGCTGTGAAACAGCCTCTTTGTCAAGGCAAAGGCCGCTTTGGCTCTCGCTAGAGCAGCATCTATATGTTTGTTAAAATATAGATATTGATCTAGCCAGATTCCAAGGTATCTGACAACACTTTGATTCGCTAATGGATGTCCGTTTTGTCCAACAAAACATTCGCCATTTCTTTCTAGTATTTCTAGAAGCCCCAGACAACGGAGTCCTGAATAGAATGGTCTCGCACTTTTGAAAATTGATTTTCAACTTCCAATCATCGCAATATCCCCGAACCTTTTCGAAGTCACGCTGCAAAAGACTTAAAATGACCTCGATCTTCGGACTTGACCTGTACTCGATC
The DNA here is from genome assembly GCA_963555765.1 of Orthonevra nobilis. NCBI lineage: Eukaryota > Metazoa > Arthropoda > Insecta > Diptera > Syrphidae > Orthonevra > Orthonevra nobilis. The sequence continues at coordinate 79,320,718 of OY743224.1, read as the reverse complement.
AAGTCATCTGCGTACGCTATGGAGTGGCGGAGAGATCCGACAAGATCACTTGTGAACATCGTAAATAAAATCGGCGACATTACTGCAGCCTGTTATAGACCGCTTTTAATTTCAAAAGACCCAGCAGACACCACACTACAATTTTTCACAATAAACTGTGGGGGCTCTATTGATCACTTTTTCAAACACTTTGCTGATGTTGGGAAGGAGACTTATCGACCGGAGATTTGCCGGATTGGATGTGTCCTTGTTGCGTTTGGGAATTGGTTGTACCGCCGCTATCTTCCAATGAGCTGGATAATGTGCATTATTCAGCAAATTGTTAAACAAGGTAGTGTAAATGTTTACCGCTTCTAGAGGAAGGTGTTTTGAGAACAATGTTTGGTATTTCGTCGATTCCCACAGATTTCTTAGTTCTCAGTGAACCGAAAATGACCAGGATATATTCCTTTGATTTGAATGGTGGGTGTGTCCCTTCATTGGCGATGACATCATTTGCCAAATTATCGTCATTGAACATGGTAAAACCAGTGTTCTCCGATCGCCAGTGTTCAATGTCATATCACTCACTCACTCATTGTTATTAAAATTGCTGGCTGGTTATTTAACAGCTCAGTAGCAAAAAGATCACTTGAAATAAAAAAACTCACTGGTTTCGCTATAAAAGTCGAAACACTTGTTGTTTCAGTAATGGTCTGTGAACGACTCAGGGGAAAAAATGTGTTCTATGTACTGTGTACGTGTGTCGATCTGTTATTTGGTCCCGTACGTTTGGTCTGTTCGTTTTAGGGTGATGTTCTACGGTTTGGTGCCGTCCCACATATATATGGACGCTTCAGAAATGCTTCGGTCAGTAAATGTGAAAAGTTTGTCTTTGAATTCATGATCACTGACCATTCAATGACAGGGCTCCAGGCTAACTTGTCCGGATCCAAGACTAGGACAAATCCAGTATATGCTATTAATCTGTTGAAAATTAACTTCGGCAATCTCAAAAACAATCTTGTTCATGAGTCTTGGGAAGATGTGTATTCGTGTAGTGATCCCTCATCTTCCTAGAGTTGTTCCTCTGTACTTCCCGCAAAAAAGCATGTTAAAAGGCTTAAACCTTGGATCTCAAGGTACTTGTTGAACAAAGTTATGGTTAAAAACAAGCTTCGCATAAAATGCAACAAGTACCCGTGTAATCTAAATTTTAAAAAAAATATATAAAATTGTGCGATGAACTCAAAAAGGAAATTCCGAAATGCCGAGATTCTTATTACCGTTCAAAATTTAACAATGCTAATGGAAACTTAAAAAATGAATGGCAGATAGATAAAAGCCTGCTCAATAAATCATCTCTCTCAAAAAAAAACCGCGTGTCATTAGAGTCGATGACTGTGAAGTTTCAGACAAACTTGCCATATCTTAATCATTTAATTGCTATTATGCAAATATAGCAAATAGTTTCCACCCTTGCCCCGTTCTACCGCTTTGTTCTTCCTGTTCGACCATCTATAGCTCTGCTGAACCGCTAGGAAACAGCTTTGTGTTTAAGCTTCCCTTCCCTTCCCTTGAGGTATAAAAAGCTATTGGGAATCTAAAGAACTCTAATTCGTGTGGAGCTGATGGCATTTCTAGTATGGTTCTAAAAAAAGTAGGATGTTTTTTGGTTGATGTCTTGGCAGATATATCTAATTGTTGTGTACTTGAGGGAATCTTTCCAGAAGCCCTCAAATGTGCAGATGTTGTACCATTATTTAAGAAAGGTTCTGCTAATGAAATGTGCAACTATAGGCCTATATCACTTCTCACAGTCTTTAGCAAAGTCTTTGAAAAACTTGTTAATAAAACTTAGTTCTTTAACCCAAATCAATTTGACTTTCAGAGAGGTAAATCGACTGAAGATGCACTCCTGCAGTTCTGTGCCCAAATCATGTCTAACTTTGACGAGAAAAAAACTACGGCTGGCCTTTTTATTGATATTACTAAGGCCTTTGATATGGTCAACAACATTATTTTGCTGAGAAAACTAGAAATAGCTGGTTTTCGTGGTTTCATGCTTGATTGGTTTAGGTCTTACCTTAGACCTATTGCAAAGGGTGAAGATAGATGAGGTCAGGAGCCAAACTAAGTTCTTCAACCTGGGTGTACCTCAAGGCTCTGTTTTGGGGCCAATTTTGTTTCTCATCTACATAAACTCACTATTTACACTTAATTTTAAAGGCTCACCTACTGCTTTTGCGGATGGTATAGGTTTCTCTTATGGTTTGAAAAGTCCTCTGGATCTTGTTTGTGATATTAATTGGGATCTTAATTTATTGAGAAACTGGTTTGGGGAACACAATTTGGCTATTAGCTCTAAAACAAAGATAATGTTCTTCAGTCTGTCGTCCTTTCAAAATGTAGAAGCGAAAGTCTCTTATCATGCACCAGAGTGCCAAAAATACAGATTCTCTAATTGCATTTGTGCGTCCAGTCCATGTTCTCCCACATTTTATAACAACTTGAGCTGATTTGATAACTGTTTCTTAGTCGAGAAAGTTGATGAATTTAAATACCTGGGGCTCACCTTAGATTCTAGAATGAGTTTCTCAAATCATGTCGACACTCTCAAGAAGTATCTCCGTAGTACTCTACGACATTTCTATTATTTGCGAAATATCTGCTCCACAATGCTTCTTAAAATTATTTACTATGGTGTTTTCCATTTAAATTGCATTATGGTATTGTTTGCTGGGGAGGTGTTTATCAGAATAAAATTCTACCTCTTTTAATTTTTCAGAAGTATATCCTTGGAAAACTTTGCCGTAAACCTGCTAGGCATCCCAGGTTTCCTTTGTTCTGTGACCTGAAGATCCTGCCAGTTCGTCATTTGTACTGCTTTAAAGTTTTAAGGAAATTCTTAATGAAATCTGGTAATCGAAACTTCCGAGTAATCTCGAATCATAATTTGCGTCTAAACCTTTTGAATTTAGTATCTTTGCCACATAATCGAACCACTGCTTATTGTAATTTTTATTCAGTGTCTTCATATCGTCTATTTAATAAGCTTTCATAGTCTATAAGAGCAATATCAGTGTCCGGAATGCCTACACAATTTGTAAAACAGTGGCTCTTGGATATTAACTTTTCTAATCTCGAATCCATTCTGTCTGACAATCTGGTTTAATTGTTTATATCTTTGCGTTGTACTTACGCTCTTATTAAGTAATTTAATTTCCTTTAAAATTAGTTTATTCTTTTGTAGCTTATCATTATTCATGCACTCCATCTTGTTTTTACAATCAATACATTTGTGATTATTCAAATTCTTCCTATTTTTAAGAAACTATTGTAATGAATTTTAAAGAAATAAATTAACTTGACTTATCTAACTAACTAACTAACTAAGAAAACCAGCTCTATCAGCAGCAAGAGCACAAGCAACAACAGTCAACAAGCGGTGGTGATCCGTCAACCATCATGCCTAGAATCAGCGAATACCAACCATCATAAAACGGACGGTTGCATGTCAGTTAACTCCAAAAAATATTAGTCGTATTTCGAGATAAATCTCAAAATAAATATATTAACTGAAGGCAAGCACTTCGGCCTGTGCTATTCATCATAATTGGTTTAAAATGTTATCCCTAAAATCAAAATCGAAAATAAATAAAGTTTTTCAATCGGTTAATGAATTTCACCGGTACGGGTTTCAATTTTTTTTTTTCAATTTCAATGCATTTTTATTATTTCAATTCATTACCTTACATGCTAGACAAAAACGCTTAAAGCTAACTTAATTACCTTAACTATTTCTATACTAACTTACTGGCCCTATGCGGGCGCTCTAAGCTAAAACTAACAATTTAATCTATGTCTTTCGACTTACTAATAGTTATTTTATTTAAATTCAAAAAACTAAGAAAAAAGATTAATTTTTACAAAAAACTTAGTATATGGACTTTTATGTTTAATTAAAATAAACTTAAATACTAACTACAAACTACAAACTACAAACTAATCTAAAAAGTAAAATATTAACCTAACTTATATTACAATAAAATTAAAACTACTTACACTACATTAAACATAAATAAGCCGGCCACGGCTGACAGTACATGCTGTGTTTGCCTGAAGGGCACTCAAGATTAATAAAGACGACTGAGTTTTACTCTTCGTCTAACCACGGTGCAGGGAAATAACTTCACGAGCAATAACTTCACATGGGAAATAACTCCACCTCTAGTGGGAAATAACTTCACTTACAGAAGGTGAGCAATAACTCCACCGTAAATTTTGTGAAGTTATTTCCCACCTATAATTTGGGAATTTGTCTATGATAACTGGAGAGCAAATATGAAATAGATTTATTTATTCGTTTTTTGTATAATTTTATTAACTTTATGAATAAAAAAAAAATGATTTCTTTTGTAACAAAATATAACAATTTATGTTCAGCAATTTATATCAAATTATATTTTCAAAATGAATACATTTGGAAACAAAGATATATTCAAGTAGGTACGTATTTTTTTATTTACAAAAAAACTTTAACAACATTTTGAACAATAGTTCTACAAAATGGGCAAAGGATTGAGGAGCGCGAGTTTTTAACCATTTTTGAGTAGCAATCTTGGCAAACTTTTAAATGATTGCCTGGTTGCAATAATATGCTCTTTTTTTTGTCCAAACAAAGAATGCACAAAATAGTGTCTTCTGTAAAATTTTTTTCTACCGAATCCTCATTTTCATCTGATGAAATGTCTTCATCATTTGGAAGTAAATCCGATTTTTTGTCGAAAATTTTAATGATTTGTGGAAGAAACTCGGAAATACTGATTTTATTTCTTGTCAGTTTTGTAGTCAAATTATCAATTAATCGATTTCTTTTTTTTGAGCAAAATGAGCAATTAATAACTGCTTGTAGCCGCAGGATATGGGGACAACATTAAATGTGCCATCAATAAAAAATTTCCTCCGCTTAGAATCAGAGGAATTGGAATTAATCATATCAACAATTTTTGATGCCATAAAAATAGTGTAGGCGAAATTATTTTCCACAATTGTATATTTATAAAAATGCAGTTCTTTTTTTATATTTTGACAATCCATAGCTTTGTAAGAATAATTTATTTTCAAAACACTTTTGAATCTCCATTGGTGTTTTTGGACATGTTGGCAAACTTTGTTGTTTTATTGTATTTAAACACCTTTTTATTTGATTAAAGTTTACGTTTATGGTCTCGTAATTAACTTGCATCCTGTTCTCATTAAAAATCTCTTTTGCTGTTGTCCTATGATTTAATGGCTTGTTCACGCAATCATCTTTTTTTCTATTTAAGAATTTCATTTTTTTCATTAAATTTTCCTGATTTCCATGAGGATGAAGGGCTTCATTCCCACGAAGTACTTTATTTGTTGTATTATCAACTAATAAGCTGGCCTTGCATCGATCACTTTGATAACATGCATACCGCGAAACATTTTTTCGGGTATACTTTTTGAAATATATTTGTTTTTCTTGAAAAACATATCATAACTTGATGGTTTTCCGTAAACCTGTAATGAATTCTATTTGCACTTCCATTTTATCACCTTCACTTGATTTAAACACTTTCCTGGTCAAGAACCGGTCGCAAACTGAGTCAACATTACCAACGAAATTGTCAGCAGCATTATAAATTACGGTACTTTGTTTACGTTAATAGTGCAAGAGTGAGTCAACTTTACAAACGAAATTGTCAACAGCATTACAAATTACGGTACTTTGTTTACGTTAATAGTGCAAGAGTGAATCACCCATTATGACGGTTCTTAAATTATCATAAAATGTTAAGAGAAATTATTTCCCACAAAAAAGTGAGGATATTGCTCATCTATGGTGGGCAATAACTGCACATTTTGTAAGTGCAGTTATTTCCCACTAGAGGTGGAGTTATTTCCCATGTGAAGTTATTGCCCGTGAAGTTATTTCCCTGCACCTCCAACCACCAGTAGTAAGAATATTGCCTTACGACATCAACTCTGTCGCGGTTAGATACCGCCCTACTAAACCTGAGGGTCTCCGGTGAGCTACTTGCGGCGTCTTGTTCGTAAGTGACTCGCCCGTCCACAGCTTTTCGACGAACGTGGAAGATTAACGGCACCGCTAATCTATTCTGGACCAGACCTTTTCTATCTAAATAGAGAAAAGCTTCAGGGGGAATAAGGCCGTTGAGGCGCACTGTCTCATGATGCAAATCATTGGGGTAAAAAGCCCCGAAGATCAAGTTGTTGGTCGAAGTCATTGCTCTTGCAATGTGACCTCGAATAAGTTTAATCAGAAAGTTGTCCACTCTGATCAGGTTGGCCCCGTTGTACAGGACCTCATTACTATAGAATTTTTTGTACTCAGACTCTGGAGTTCTATATAAATGGAGACAAGCCCTAAGACATCGTCTCTCGAAAACCCGTATCTTTTCCATTAAGCTTGTTCCCACGTTAAACCAAACGGGACACCCATAAGCAAGGACAGGCCGAATAAGGGCCGTGTAGCAGATCACCTTCACATTGGCATCGAGTTGAGTGCTGTGAAACAGCCTCTTTGTCAAGGCAAAGGCCGCTTTGGCTCTGGCCAGAGCAGCATCTATATTTTTTTTTTAAAAGAACACACGCGTACAAGGGGTAATGACTACCCTTAAAATGTAAATACATAACGCGAGTGGAAGGCATCAGGGAGGAAATAGGGATAAGTACTGATGCACATTGTTTTTGAATTTCTGCAGATTGTAATGGGTGAGAAATACCGAGCGTGGTAGAGCGTTCCACATTCGTGTTGTGCGGCTAATAAACGAGTCTCTATACTTGACTGTACGACCGAAGTTGGGCTTGAGGGTGAACTGATGAGCATTCCTGGCGAGACGGGTGTTACGGTGAAAGTGATAGGAGGGTGGAATGCAGCTGGCTAATTCGCTAGAGCACTGCTTATGGTAGAAGCGATAAAACAGTGTTAGACAGGAGACGTTACGACGGTGGTGAAGAGAGTCAATTGATTTTGTAACATTTTTGTCCCCTATGAGTTTTATCGCTCGATTTTGAATTCTATCAAGCAGGCTCAAGATGGTCTTTGGAGCGCCTGCCCATAAATGGGAGTTGTATTCCAGTTTGGGGCGAATGTACGCTTTATATATGGCAGCCAGATCAGATGGGGTAAAGTATTTCTTGCACCGTTTCAGGAAACCTAAACATTTCGCAGCATTTTTGGCGATAACGGTTATGTGATCATTCCAACCGAGGTTCTTATTGATACACATACCAAGTACTGAAAGTTTTTCGGCTTCAGCAATGCATGCGCCATTCATGGATAATGGTCGAGGGTTTTCGTTTCGCTTTAGTGACAGAAGACAGCATTGAGTTTTGGAGGCATTAAATTCCACTCTGTTCGTAGAGCCCCATGATAGTATGCTGTTAATATCGGAATTTAATGAGTTAATCATACGCTGCCGTTCCATTTCCACGGCCGAAGATGAGGGACGTGAATTTGAAAACGAATATGAAAAACTGAGAGTACTATCATCAGCGAATGAGTGTATTGGATTAGATGTAGCAGACAGAAGATCGTTTGTGAAGATTAAAAAGAGAGTCGGTGACAAAACGGAGCCCTGGGGAACACCAGCATTTATATGGTGGATATCAGACTTAACACCGTCCAATACAACTTGAATTGAACGGCCCGAAAGAAAGTTTCTAATCCATTGAATAAGAGATTCATCGATACCAAATGCACGCATTTTCGACAAAAGAGCCTGGTGCCAAACTCTGTCAAATGCTTTAGAAATATCAAGCGCAACAATCTTGCTTTCACCAGAAAGGTGTAGAGAGTTGTTCCACTTTTCGGTGAGATATACCATCAAATCACCAGTGGATCTTTTGCTACGAAAACCGTACTGCCGGTCATTGAGGAGTTTTCGTGTTTCGAGATATTTCATTAGCTGACGGTTTATCAGCGTTTCCATGACCTTGGAAAAAAGGGACGTTAGTGCAATGGGTCGATAGTTGGAGGGAGAAGAAGATTCGCCTTTTTTAGGGACAGGTTGGACAAATGCTGTTTTCCATCTACTCGGGAAGAGACCAGAAGAGTAGGACAAATGAAAAAGCTTACGCAATGGTTTTGCCAACGTGGAAGAACACCTCTTCAGAAGAATGGGGGGAATACCATCTGGACCAGCGGATTTATGGATGTCAAGATCTTTGAGTACTCTTGCTACTGTACGAGTGCGGAAATAAATCCGTGCTATGGAAAAGTTGACGCGCTCAAGTACAGGAGGCGGCAAAGCAAGTTCTTGAAGTGTTGAGCTGGCGGCAAAATGGGCCGCGAGAAGATTTGCTTTGTCCACAGAGCTGACAGCTGGGGTGTCATTGTAAACAAGTGTTGGGATGGAAGATGAGACACAATTTTTTACATTCTTCACGAACGACCAAAAGCTCTTGCTACCCTTGGGACATTGTAACACTTTTTGTCTCAGATTGCGTTCGTGGGTAAATTTTGCATATCGGATTTTAGCATTGCAGTCATTTCGAGCTTGTTTGTACTTTTTTCGGGTTTCCTCAGATGGATCGGTTTTATAATTCCGAAAACTTAACTCCCTCAACCTGATAGCTTCTTTACAGCTCGAGTCGTACCACGCGTTAGCCTTTGGCTTGATTACTTTCACCCTGTGAGGGATGAAGTTTCTCATAGCAAGAAGGACAATACTGGTGACCATATCGGCGACGGCATCCACGTCGCTATTGAGGAAGCCTAGCGACCAGTTAAAGTTCCTAAAGAAATCGTTAAGGCCGTCCCAATTGGCTTTCTCGTATTGCCAAACTACTCTTTTAGGAACTGGTTCTTTAACTGTTGGGTTGTGGTACGAGAGGTGAGCCGATATGACACAGTGGTCCGACGAGCCTAGAGGCGACAATACGTCTAAGGTGTATTTATCAGGGTGGGAGGTGAGAAACAAGTCGAGTGTGTTGGCGGCATGACCGTCAATGTCTGGAATCCGTGTGGGCTCGTTTACAAGCTGGGTTAAATTATTTACCGCAGCGAAGATCTCGACGTACCTTCCTTCGGGTGTTGTCTGTCCAGAATGTCGAAGCCAACCAGAATTGTGTATATTGAAATCGCCCGAAATAACGATTTCAGTACGAGGATAACGGGAAACAATTCTTAAGATGGAGTCAGACAGCGCATCAAACTCATTTAAGGTAGAATTGCTGTCTAAGTTGGGGCTTCTATAAATTAAACAGTAGTGAATAATTTGCCTACGAACGGTGAGCTTTAACCACATAAAATTGAATTCCGGATTGGAACAGGGACCATATTGTGGTAAGATTTGGTAGGCGACATCACTACGGATATAAGTGGCGAGTCCGCGACGAAAAAAGAATAATGGCACTAAGCTATAACCAGGAAGATTCAAATCCGAAAATTCGGACTCTGCACTTACTTGGGTTTCACAAAGTCCCAAAACAGCTGGCCTGTATTTACAGACGTGGGCGTACACAGCCAAGAAATTCGATCGTAAGCCGCGAATGTTACACACGTCTACTCGAAATTTCTCACTCATTACAAAAAGAAAAAAATTCAAAAGAAAACAAACACTAACGCTACTAAGCTTAGCTGTGACGTGTAGGTTTTGTTGGATTCCAACAACAAAATTGTTGTATGTAGCCCATACAACAAAGTGCAGCGAGAACCCAACGACACCGATCAGTTACACAGCCCGCTATACATTAGATGTTAGTTGGGCATGGTCACTGCTGCGCTTTGTTTTTGCAAACACAGCACAAGCAGTGACCATGGGCAACCAGCAGGCACGGTTAAAAGAAAACAAGAAAAAAAGAAACAAAAGAAATTGGAGCAGTGAATGTGAAAGGGGGAGGATGGCGATATGATTTATTTATTTATTTTTTTTTGGTTGTTATTATTTTGCTGTTTTATTAACTGGCTATTTAGTTTTGTATTGTGATCGTTTGTGTGAATTTTATTATTATTTGTGTCTGATTTTGTTTAGTTTATTATTATGTGTTTTGTTGTGTTTAAAATGATTTTGATTTTCACTGTTTCACTGTTCACTTATTTAATTTTCTTTATTTGTTTTTTTTTTTGTTTTTTTACACGGCGCGACGCGGGTGCAGTGTTTCTGCAGCGTGTGCTTGCTCAGGCGTGCAGAACAGTACTGTGTTTGTTAAAATATAGATATTGATTTAGCCAGATCCCAAGGTATCTGACAACACTTCGATTTGCTAATGGCTGTCCGTTTTGTCCAACAATAGAGAACATTCGCCACTTCTTTCTAGTATTTCTAGAAGCCCCAGACAACGGAGTCCTAAACAGAATTGTCTCGCACTTTTGAAAATTGATTTTCAACTTCCAATCATCGCAATATCCCTGAACTTTTTCGAAATCACGTTGCAAAAGACTTACAATTACCTCGATCTTCGGACTTGACCTGTACGCGATCAAGTCATCTGCGTACGCTATGGATTGGCGGAGAGATCCTACAAGATCGCTTGTGAAGATCGTAAATAAAATCGGCGACATTACTGCAGCCTGTTATAGACCGCTTTTAATTTCAAAAGACCCAGCAGACACCACACTACAATTTTTCACAATAAACTGTGGGGGCTCTATTGATCACTTTTTCAAACACTTTGCTGATGTTGGGAAGGAGACTTATCGACCGGAGATTTGCCGGATTGGATGTGTCTTTGTTCCGTTTAGGAATTGGTTGCACGACCGCTGTCTTCCAATGAGCTGGATAGTGTGCATTATTCAGCAAATTGTTAAAGAGGGTAGTGTAAATGTTTACCGCTTCTAGAGGAAGGTGTTTAAGAACAATGTTTGGTATTTCGTCGATTCCCACAGAATTCTTACTTCTCAGTGAACCGAAAATTACCAGGAGATCTTCCTTTGATATGAATGGAGGGTGATTCCCTTCATTGGCGATGACATCATTTGCCAAATTATCGTCATTGAACATGGTAAAACCAGTGTTCTCCGATCGCCAGTGCTCAATGTCATATCGCAAGTAAAAGTTGTGCAATAGGACACGATTTTCCAAGATATGGTTCGGGCGAGTGCTAACATTCACCTTATACACATCCTGAAACGTCGCACCTATTACTTCAACTTTCTCCTGAGGATGTTCGATCACAAAAAAGTTGTCATCTTCGATCGCTTCTATTGGATCTATTCCTGCTTTCACAAGTACTTGTTCGTTGTCTGTATTTCGGGGGAGCTTAAGACACGGAAGCTCATTCTGATTTTTTCTTCGAAAGATTTTATTAATTTCCGGGAACATACTAGGATTGCTAGCTTTAACAGCCCGGATTTTGCTATTCCAATGCGAATTAATTGTAGCACGGTAATTTTGCTGAATTAATTGCTGTAGGTTTTTTAACTGTGATTTCAGTGTCCTAACCTCCGAGTTTTGTGGATCAGTAAAACGTCTGTATAGTAATTTGAGCCTTGTCAGTAGCCTACTCTTTTGTCGGTGTAGAGCGTCGATCGTAGCATTACGGTATATATTGACATTGTCAGTCAGTTGGTATTTGGGAATTGTTCTGTCCATTGTTTGTTTTATTGTGTCGTCCATCCGTTTGAGGTAAGTGTCGATCTCTTCGTTCGACAAATTCCTATTGGATGGTGGGTTGAGCGAGTCCGAAGAGAGTGCTCTTGTCATTGTTCGGGAGAAGCGTGTCCACCGCGTCCTACTGTAGTAGTAAGAATGCGTTTGGACATACTCCTCCAGTTCCGCAATTTCGTTGGGAATTGTTACTACGGCACTGAAACCGCAATGGTCACTGTCGTACACGAATGTGTGAAGACAGTTTATTTTCTGTCGGTCCATGTCAGTCAGCTGTATCCGTTCGTCAAACAGCATAAGATCTATATAGGAGCCTAATCTGGGATAAGACGGACTATCCGTCGCTTTTAAATCGAGTCGATACTCGACACTATTCTGACCCCACCAATTGAATAGTAGGTTCCCTCTAGTGTTTGGTGATTGATTTCTCCAATTGCTATGTTTGGCGTTTAGATCTCCGGCCATGAGATAATAATTCTCCTCCGAACCCAGACGTAAGTATTGAAAAAGTGTCTCGAGCTCTGAGATAAAACAGGTTTGTTGAGTAGCTTCAGTTGCATAGGCTGCAATCATATACAGCCTCTTCCCACTACGGAGGGGGATGCATATGATGCAAGCCTCTAGCACCTGGAATCTACGCACTTCACCGCTGTACACATCCTTAAAACGCAGATTTTTTCTAATGAAGATAGAGACGCCTCCAGCTCCGTTGGAGTTGGGTCTGTCTCTTCTTATGATATGATACTGACTGTGCCTCAATTTGTGCCTCTGAGAGAGCTTGGTTTCGCTAATCAGAAGAACATCGGGACTTTGGTCTTCTAGCAACTTGAAGAGTACAGCTCTTCGTTCGATATTTATTAGCGAATTTACATTCACTGAAAGGATCTTTAAGGGTTTCTCCACCAGCGAACAAATTACGACTGGAGGCGCGTTAGACTCGGCAACAAAGTGTAGATACGATCTACGCGTGTCGCCTGTTCCTGAATTTGCTGTTGCAGCTGACTAATTTGCCCCTGAATAGAAAGCAAAATATCCAGCAGATCAGCATCACCACTAGGTGCTCCTGGTCGTGAGGCCTGAGGAGCAACCTTTGGTGCTTGTTGTACCGTACTCCTCTGACCGGCCGCCATTTGGGCATAGGTCACATTGGGAGTTACGGCTGGAGTTTTAGGAACAGGTGGGCGCTTCGTCTCTACCTTCTGTTGACGAGCCAGGTTTATTTTCCTAGCATACTGGTACTTAGGACAACCCCGATAGTTAGCGGTGTGTCCCGAGTTACCACATAGAATGCACTTGAGAGTCGTGCTATCAGCAACCCTATCTTTCCCTAGCGGACATTCCTCTGCCTTGTGGTTCAATGCACACTTAACGCACCGAAACTGCATTTGACAGTTCGCAGCGGCGTGCCCGAACCTCTGACAACGAACACATTGTAAAATGTTATCGCTGCGATTTAATTTTTCCCAACTAATGCATTGGTAGTCTAGGACTTTAATTTTCCTCAGACTATCTATTTTGCTGTTGGGAGTCAGCTGGACCAGGAAGAACGGTAATTTCCGGTTCTCCCTTCGGGCCTTTGCTGTAGTGAAAGGCTTAACACTGACGAACTTAAGATCGTCACATTCCTTCGCTTGAAGCTCCTGTAGGAGCTCCTCGGGATCGGTGGACGAATCTAAACCACGAAGGAGCATTGTCTGCAAACGCTCACTTTTGGGAGTGAATGAGAAGAACTCCGTCGTCGTTTTCTCTAATAATTGTTTAACTAATTTATGGTGCTCCACTGTGAAGCAGTGGATAGCATGCCTGTCATTACTCAATCTTTTTATTATAAAATTTTCGCCAATGGCCAACTTACATATCTTTATCGTGTCCTTCAGCTCCATCTTGTATGTGTTGATCGGAGGCACCTTCGGCCTCGCTGTCTTCTGCTGCTGCTGTTGTTTCTGCTGCTGCTCTTTTTGCTGCTGCTGTTTTTGCTGCTGCTGTTGTTTTTGCTGCTGCTGTTTTTGCTGCTACTGATTTTGCTGCTTCGGCAGCTCTAGTTGTTGCTGCTGCTTTGGCAACTCTTGTTGGTGCTGCTGCTTTGGCAGGTTTGGTTGTTGTTGTTGCGGTGCCGTATTTCGGCTGATATTTGCCATCTGGTGTTTTTCTTGGCGTTCTTTGGCGCGCCGTGCCAACTGTTTTGCCTTCACGGTCTTTAGCAATGCCTCTAGTTCGCTGATTTCGTCATCCTCATCGTCGGTCTCCGAGGCCGCCAGAGACACGAAACTGTTACTATCTCCCGTGTAGCGGCCTTCGCCACCGTCGGAGACGTACGGGAATTCTTCTGTTGTCGCATGCTGTGCCGCTGCGACTTTCATTGCTGCTGCTGATGTTGTTGCTGTAGCTGTTGTTGTTGTTGTTACTGCTGCTGTTGTTGTTGGCGCCCGTTCCCCGGCTCCAGTCGGCAGCTTTTCAGCTGAAGCCGATAGGGACGGGCGCTTTACGAGGTTAGGAGTCGGTCGCACCCTCCTCCTCCTCTTCCCGGTAGCTGATGAAGCCAATGGTGGCGGTGGCTGTGGGTCCGGCAATGCCTTCCCCTCTCCTCCCCCAAGTCGGTGAGGCGACGAATTCCGCTCACTCATTTAATTATATTATTTGAGTTGGATTGAATATAATTGATATAAATATCAAATTGACAATTTGTTTGCCCCGGCTGGGATTTGAACCTGACCGTGCGGATCAACAGTCCGACACACAGCTACTGCACCGGCTGGTTATTTATCAGCGCAGTAGCAAAATGCACACCTGAAAATATACTCACTGGTTTCGCTATCAAAGTCGAAACACTTGTTGCTCCAATTAAGGTCTGTGAACGACTGTCACCGGTACGGGTCTACGTGCTTGTATGAGTGTGTGAAAAATGAGTTGTGCTTCGTGTACAAAACCCACTCGAGCAACGGACTCGGTGACTTGTAGTGGTGGTTGCTGCAGTGTTTTTCACTCGAAATGCACACGGTTGTCTGATTACGACATCAAAACGTAGCAACAAAGAAGCATTTAGTGATATTGTGTGAGTTATGTCAAGATAGGTTACAGTCGGTGCAAAAAGTATTGAATGAAATTGGTGAAATTAAGGAATCTTTTGGAAAAAAAGTGGATCAAGTGGATCCAATCAAGATTGGAGAAGATTCGTTGAAGAAGGATTAATATGCGAATACTGTTGAAAATCAATCAGCGACCGTGGTAAAACCGAAGACTAAAGAAAGTGCGGAATTGACAAAGACCGAAGTGAAATCGAATTTGAAACCTGAAAATTCAGGCATTCAGGTATCCGGCATAAAAAAGTTAAATAGTGGGTAATTGTTTCATTTGATAATGAGCAGTCGGTTGAGAAATAAAAGGGGGATGTCGAAAATAAATTGAGCAAATCATACAGTGTTGACAAGGTTAGTGCAAGGCCCAGAATTCGCATCGATAATAAAAGTGAAGAACTAAGTGAAAGCAATATGTTCAATTGCTTAAAAAAGCAAAACGAGGTTTTGAAGCATGCTTATTTGCAGGTGAAGGCAAATTGGAAAAATAAGAATAAAAGATACAACGCGTATACAGTAGTTGTGGAACTTGACTGTGACAAATTTAATGAAATAATGAAAAGCGGTACTGTCAATATAGGATGGGACAAATGTGTTGTTCGAGATGCAGTGTATGTTAAGCGCTGTTATAATTGTTTAGGATTTAATGAAAAAAGTGTGTTCGAACGGGAATTTTTCTAAGTATTTGGAAAGAATCTGTGATAATACCAATAGAAAAAGTGTGCAATACACATAAATGTGATGAATTGAGACCTGTAAATATGCTGCCTTCAGATGAAAAAATTCTCGAACGCTTCGTTGCTAACCAAATCGTTAATTTCCTGGAATCAAATAGGATATTGATAGAAGAACAATCTGGGTTTCGAAGAGGACATTCATGTGAAACGGCAATGAATAAATTGGTTTTCGACTGGAAAAAAGAGATTGATGCTGGAAACACTGAAATAGCAGTCTTCTTAGATTTTAAACGAGCATTTGAAACCATTGACAGACACATTTTGCTACAGAAGCTTTATATGCACGGAGTGAGGGGGACGGAGCTTAAATGGTTTGAATCTTACCTGAGCAGAAGGACACAGCGAACGAAATTAAATAATATTGTTGCAACTTTTGCAAAACGTGTGGGTGCAACCCGATAAGTGATGGGGAAGAAAAAACAAGATTAATAAAAAGAAGAACAATGCTTTACTTTATTCGCAATTAATAACCATTAAATCACACAACGCCAAACAGAATGAATAATGCTGGTCCCACCTCGTTAGTCGTCTCTGTCAGAAGAATGACAGCTCTCCTCGGTCAATTCGGCATGGGGTGCGTTCGCAGATTCGCAACACTCTCCCCTTCCTGAACTGGAGCACCTTTGTGTGAAGATCGTAGCCCCGGCTCCCATGCATTCAAGTTGGACCCTCGATAAGCGGCCAGCCGAACCACATGCACAATCTTGGTTTTTGATCTCGGTGTCTTTTGAATTTGTATGGTAACGTCAGTAAGTGTCGCCATGACCCGATACGGACCGTCCCAATCGGACTGAAGCTTCGGGCATACGCGCAATTTCCTCCTTGGGTTGTGGAACCAAACAAAGTCCCCTACCTGAAATTTAGTAGAAGTTGAACTCAAGTCATACCTGCACTTCATTCGTAGACTGGATCGCTGCATTTGTTGTCTTGCCCTGTTATGAATTTCTTCAAGACTATCCCGCAGCTGTCGAGCAAATCCACTGTAAGTATTTGGTTCTGGTGATGGACCAAACGAAAGATCCTGAGGGAGTCGCCTTTCTCGACCAAATAACATTGAAAACGGAGTTTCTCTAATAGAATCCTGAGTAGAAGATCGATAAGCCATAGCGAATATAGAGAGGAGGTCATCCCAATTGTCTTGTTTTTCGTCGACAAATTTGGCAAGTAGTGCAGTATAGTGCGGTTCATCCTCTTAACCAACCCATCGGACTGAGGATGTAAAGGCGTTGTGCGTGTTTTCCTTATGCCCATAATTTGCATCACATTTTGGAAAATTGTCGCCTCAAAATTACGGCCTTGATCTGAGTGCAGTTCCATTGGCACACCATACCGGGAGAATACCTCATGCACCAAGGCTTGCGCCAATGTATCCGCTGTCTGATCTGGAAGGGCAAACACCTCAACCCATTTTGAAAAGTAGTCCATTAGAACAAGCACGTACTTATTGCCTCGTTTGGTAGAAGGCAAAAGTCCTAACACATCCACCGCAACACGCTGAAAGGGCTCGCCAGATAAATAAACTTGTAGATCGGCTTGAGTTCTACGTTGAGGTCCTCGCTTTGCCGCACAGATATCGCATTCAATACAGTAACGCTCGATGTCTTTTCTCGCTCCAACTCAATAAAATCGGCGCCTCACTTTTTCAAACGTCTTGTTCGATCCGAAATGACCACCGGATGGTGTGTCATGGTACATTTTGGTAATTTCATCTGCGAGAGTCGGAGGGACGATAAGAAGTAAACGATCAGGCTGTCGGCGAGATGGTGAAACCCATTTTTTACACAATAAGTTATTTTGAAGACTTAATGCCGAAAATTGTGCCCAGTACGCCTTGAGTGCCCTACTTTCACCAGAAACTTTTTTCGATTCTGGTCGGAATCCAGATCCTGATCCATTGAATAACCATAGCCAAGGTTTTATCTTCCTCCTGAGAACACTTAATTTTATCAACGTCAATTTCCGTACTCACCAGCTGAACCGAGCAGATCAAATGATTTTCTCCAACTTGGAAACAATTCTCCTTAGACTCGCAGTGATTGCAAATGAGGTTAGCACAAGGTCGACGAGATAACGAATCAGCATTCAAGTGCAACTTTCCAGCTCTATGTCGTACTTTGAAGTGATATTGTAACAGACGCACGATCCAATGCGCAAGTTGCCCTTCTGGGTTTCGAAAAGACAGAAGCCAATTAAGCGCTGCGTGATCTGTTCTTACTAAAAACTCCCGTCCAAACAAATAGACATGAAAATGTTCTATGGCCTTGATCATTGCCAATAGCTCTTTCCTGGTAGTACAATAATGATGCTCTGCCTTGCTCAAAGCCCGACTGAAATAAGCGATGACTCTTTCTGTGCCGTCCTGCATTTGAGACAACACTGCCCCCAAACCCAAGTCAGATGCGTCAGTATCCAAAACTAGGTCACCCTCCTGCCGTACATGCCCCAAAACGGGAAAAGTTGTCAGGCACACCCTTAAGCTTTCAAAAGCCGTAGCGCATTCTCCTGTCCATACAAAAACAGCATTCTTTTCCGTCAGTCGATGAAGGGGCGGGCGATCTCCGTGAATTGTGGTACGAACCTGCGATAATACGTGCAAAGTTGTTCGGTCAAGCACTTGGGAGTAGGCCAATTGCGAACAACATCTATTTTTCCTGGATCCGGTGATACTCCCTTACTGCTTACAACGTGTCTCAAGAAACGCACCTCCCGTTGAAATAGGTTGCATTTTGCGGGGCTTAGCTTAAGTCCTGAACTTCTGAGGCGGCTGAAAACGGATCGAAGGTAAGTAAGCATCTGTTCAAAGGTCTTACCGTGGATGAGGACATCGTCCAGATAAATTAGACATGTTTCCATCGGCAATCCGCGTAGGACATTTGACATGAGGCGTTCAAAGGTGGCAGGCGCATTAGTGAGCCCAAAGCTCATTACTTTGAATTGCCAAAGTCCATCCCTTGTAACAAATGCTGATTTCTCTCTGTCTTTTGGATCCAGTTCTACCTGCCAGTATCCCGATTGACAGTCAATGGTACTGAACCACACGGATCCGCCTACAGGATCTAAGGTGTCATCTATTCGGGGTAACGGGAACGAATCCTTTATTGTAACCGAATTCAAGCGGCGATAATCAACACAGAATCGAGTGGATCCATCCTTCTTTTTGACCATTACAATAGGTGACGCCCACGGACTAGAACTGGGTTCGATGACGTCTTGTTGTAGCATGTCGTCAATAATTTAACGTGACTCTTCATGTTTGGATAAAGGTAGCCTTCGGGGAGGTTGCTTAATTGGCTTCGCGTTACCCACATCGATTCTGTGTTGAACGGTGTTAGTGCGTCCCAAATCATTTGGTCCACTCGAGAATATATCGGCGAATTCCAAAAGTAAATTTTCAGCGTCTCGTTGCTGTCCAGGTTGTAGGTGCTCTCGTGACCGGAGGAGCAGGTCGGACATGAAATCAGGGAAAATGTTATCACCTGGAATATTTTCTTGGCAGTCCGCCTCCTCAAGCAGCGCAATCGGAGTATTGGCTGGTAGTGCAACGGAATCATGCGCCCAATTGGCCACACGCACATACACAGTTCCATTTTGAATTTTGTTAAATGTTTTTCCGATCATCAGTCCCTTCGGAAGATTGCATTGTAGAGGTGTAACGACTGCTTCAGTGAAATTGACACAGGATGCTAACGTTGGAATGATGATTTCTGTTTGGGGCTCTACCTTTACCACGGTAACATTTCGAAGAACAGTAACTTGCGGAATTGGAGACTCCGAACAGCTTTGACTTCTTCTGGGAGTGGGGCCTCCTTCACAGGCCAACTGAATGAAGTGTCTTCCAATCTTGAGCTGGTGCGTGGAAAAATCCAATACGCTTTTGGCATCTTGTAGTACATCAATGCCCAGGATGCCGTGGCAGCGGGTGGGAAGTGCAAAATCAACCACCATAACTCTTAAACGACGCTTAAATCTACCGAGCTGAAGTACTGTACACCAGATATCCGACGACTTGAATGTATGCCCGCCTAAAGTTTGAATTCGGTTGTTACCTGGTCGAAGGCGCGCATTCAGAGGAACTACTGAGCGATGTACTAAGGTAACTGTACATCCGGTGTCAACCAATAATTCGCAGGAGCTGTTTCCAACAAGCCCGAAGACAGTGAATCCACTATTCAAACTTTCTGAGTGAAGATTGTGAGTTTGGGGTCGAATGCATGGCATCAGCGTTGACCCCTGGCCGCTGACTGCTGTTCGTTTCCCGATTCGGTATGTTGTGCTTTATTGCCTGGTTGATTTCTCTTTTTCCAAGGGCGATGACCTATTCGCTCTATTGGCTGACTTTCTGCATTGGTCACTTCGATGGATCGAGCTTGATGAATGGTTTGGGTTGCGAGACGAGCGGCTTCTACAGTTATCGCTTTAGAGACTGCTTCCGCAAATGTCTTAGGATCGGCGATCCTAACATGCTCCTGGATAGACCGGTCGTTAATGCCATCTACAAACTGCATGATTGCGATGCGTTCTTGAGCATCGGGTGGACAATCTTCGAATAATATTTGCGTTAAGCGTAAAATTTCACTAGCGAAAGCGCCAAGATCTTCTCTGGAACGTTGTTGCCTGGAACGAAAAGTTGCGCGAGAGATGTGTTTATCTTGGCTAAGAAATCTTAACTGCAAAGCTGCAGCCAGCTTGTCAAAATCAGCGCGATCAGCAGAACTTAAGTTGCACAGAACAGCAACACTTTCTCCTCGAAGAAGAGTGGCCAGCGTTTGTGCCTTTTGTGTGGAGTTCCACCCATTTGCTTCTGAGATTATGTCAAATTGTATGCGGTAATCTCTCCAACGCGTTGTATGGCTGTCGAACGGTGGGGGGAATAAGTTGCAAACTCCCATGAATGACGGTCCAGCTTGGCTGCGCATCGAATTCTGCACATGACATGCCTCCCCTGGTTCCTTTACATTCTGTCGTTGCGTGTCCGTTACGATGACCGTATTTTCCATTGAAGACGTTTGTTGTGGTGTAGAGCATTGGAGTACTTTTTCCACAAATGTTGTTCCGTTCATCGTGCGAATTTCTTCCATCTGGCGTTGTTGCTCTTTCCGTAAATCGGCGATGCTTATATTTTGCTGCTCAATACACGTGCTGAGGGTATTCAGTTTGGACAGGATTTTCTGCAGATTCTCGCCTAATTCTTCCGACATCTTCGAGAATCCCACTTCTGACACCAATGTTGAAACTTTTGCAAAACGTGTGGGTGCAACCCGATAAGTGATGTGGAAGAAAAAACAAGATTAATAAAAAGAAGAACAATGCTTTACTTTATTCGCAATTAATAACCATTAAATCACACAACGCCAAACAGAATGAATAATGCTGGTCCCACCTCGTTAGTCGTCTCTGTCAGAAGAATGACAGCTCTCCTCGGTCAATTCGGCGTGGGGTGCGTTCGCAGATTCGCAACAATATGCTATCTGACCCACTCGAAGTCCTATTGGGAGTTCCCCAAGGATCAGTTTTGGGAGTGATTCTGTTTCTGATTTGTATAAATGACATCAAAAGCGCACTTAAGTACTGCAACGTGGCTTAGTTTACTGATGACACCCTTTTATACTTAAATGGCAAAAAGGTCACTGAGATACAAAAGCAATTGGATGAGGATCTTGAATCATTTCCTTTGATTAAAAGAGAATAAAGTTAAGATTAATGTTGACAAAACTAGATGTATGAGTTTTAACATCAATGGACAAGATGTAGGACTATGTATGGACAATGAAAGGATAGAATCTGTGAAAAGTTTTAAATATCTTGGTGTTATTTTGGACAGTCAGTTAAATTTTAAGGAGCATGCAGAATATATATGTAGCAAAATTGCAAAAAAGATTAATTATCTAAGAAGGATACGAAAAATGTTAAATATAAAAACAGCGTTACTCCTCTACAACACACTAGTTTCACCGCATTTTTCATATTGTTCCACGCTGCTTTATACTTGCTCAGAAGAGATTAAGGAAAGGCTTCAACTTCTTTAAAATAGGGCGATGAAGATGATCTTTCAGTGCAATATATTTATTTCAATACGAGCTATGCTGCAAGCAATGAAGTGGATGAATATCCGACAAAGACTAACGTATAACGCGATGGTTTTCATCTTTAAAATAAAACAAAGTGCAAGTTGCGACTGCGCTGCCCTATAATCTGAGGAACAACCTTAACTTTAGACTGGGAAGATGGAAAAGAAGCAGCACGCAAAATTCGTTGATGTACAAGGGTCTTTTATTTTTCAATAATTTGCCTCCTGATATCAAAAATGAATGTAGATTTAAAATATTTAAAAGGAAATTGTCATTATTTGTAATAAACAATGTGTAGCAAAACTGCTTAAATGTCCAATGCGTATACATACATGTACTTCAAAATATTTATGTAAATCGAGAATTTGTTAAAGATTTCTATATGAAACTAATAATTACTACTATTGTTCCGCCGCATGTACAACTCTCGGATCCTATATACTCTCAGGCCCCACACATAGACATGCTACTAAGAGCAGAGATATTCTTTGATTTACTCATGCCAGGAGAGCTCAAAATATCCAATGATGTTCCAATGCTGCGAAATACTTAATAATCATCGGTTAGGGACACAGCAGCCCACTGTCATGTGGTTACCAAGATGTCACTTTCCTTTTTAGATAGACTTGTGCGCCAATTCTGGGAAACAGAAAATCACGATGCTCCTGTAAGGATCATGAGTAAGGAAGAACACGATTGTGAGGCACATTTTATAAAAAATAAAAAACAATACAAACAATCAGATTGTAGTAAGACTGCCATTTAAAGAAGATCCAGGTGTAACTTTAGGAGAATCATTCGAAATGGCTAAAAAACGGTTCTTGGCATTGGAAAGAAGATTGAATAAAACAAATGAAGTAAAATCATCCTACATCCAATTCATGGAGGAATACATATCTCTCGGTCATATGACTCTTATTGATGATAAAAGCTTACGCAGCCCCTATTATGTATTGCCCCATCATTGCGTAATGAAGCCCGAAAGCTCATCAACAAAGCTAAGGATAGTATTCGAAGCTTCAGCTAAAAGCACATCCGGGTACTCACTTAATGATATTTAATGATTGGTCCAACAGTCCAATTAGATTTGTTCTGTATAGTAACAAACTTTCGGATGCACATGTATGTCTTCACGGGAGACATAACAAAGATGTGCCGACAAATCTTGGCAGACTCTAATGATAGAATGCTGCAACTTATTTTATGGAGATCACAGCGTGATCGTCCACTTGGAATATATCAACTTAATACTGTAACATATGGTACAGTATCAGCGTCATATTTAGCTACAAGGTGTTTGGTAAAGCTCGCAGATGATAACGAAGCTGAATATCCCGCGCTTCGCAGGCTGTTAAAAATTGTTTCTAAGTGGACGACTGTCTAACGGGCGCTGAGAGTATAGAAGATGCTCAGGAATTGTAAGGCAAAATTTGCAAGCTTTTGAAATTGGGTAACTTTGAACTCAGAAAGTTCTGTGCCAACCATCCAAAAATATTAGAAAATATTCCTGAAGAATATAGAGAAGAGCTTGTTACCTTTCATCAATCAGAAGTGGTTAAAACCCTGGAATTAATATGGGATCCTTACTCTGATGCATTTAAATTCAAGTTTGATTTCGACGAAACGAATAAATCGGCTGAACGAGTGTGCAAACGAACTGTACTTGCCGATCTTACCAGGCTGTTTGATCCGTTAGGACTTCTTGGGCCGGTAATAGTTATAGTTATACGTTTATTGTTTATAGTAGCATTAGTTATGTTTACAGTCTCATTAAAAAAATTATTGCACATTGATATGGTATAACGCTACCTTGCAACTGAAAAAATAGTTTACATTTTAATGAATATATCACAGTTAAAGAATAGAAGAAGAAACGAAAAGCTACTAGCAAAAATCTTCAAAATAATAAAACGAAATGCTCTCTGTTCAGACACACGACACTGCACTGCTGACAACGCTACACGGACATAATAATTAAAAATTGGTTTGGGTGCGAGAAGGCCTGCCCATACCATGAACTTCCCATCTCAAGATACAAAAGAACTAGGTGCTATTTTATTTGCCTACACCATGAAATTCAATTCGGATCATCATCATTCATTCCCTAATCAAATACATTGCAAACAAAAAGATCAGATACATATATTTTTAGCTGCCTTTGAGGAAAACCATATTTAATATATAAAATACAAATTGCGTATTTAACATGGATAGATTAACATATTTCAATTTGGAAATACTTTTTTTCTGACTGAGTTACATTTTTACTAAAAGAAAATTAGATTTTTAGTTTTACTGCGGAAATAACTTAATATAATTTGAAATAATTTTTACCGTTTTTTTTTTTTAAATGATAGCTGGTTGGACTTTTTTTGTCATTAATCATTTAATTACTAACTTGAGGTGGCGTTACAGTCCGCGTGGCATTGGAATTTTATCCTTTTGGCTAAGTCGATGTCGCTGTACAAATCCTAGCATATAGTTCGTTGTTGAATCTTTTCCTCCACTCACAGTCAATGCAGATGGGACTAAAGATTAAACTTTTCACTCGAAACAACCTAAGGGGCCTTCATCCGCTTTTGAAAGTGTACATGCTTCTGCACCGTATAGTAGGACGGGCATGATATGGGTCTTATAGAGCGGTGCTTCAGTTCTTCGAAAGAGGGCTTAGCTTTCTTAACCAGAGGTATTCTTCATTTGATCTCAGCGCTGGTGCTATTATCTGTTTTTACAGCGAAGCCAAGATAGATAAAGCCCTAACTACCTTAAAGTTATAGCTGTCTATGGTAACGCTCTGACCCAGATGTCGGATTTAGTTTTTTTGATGGCAGCATATGCATCTTTTTGCCCTCTTTTTTGACAAGGTTCTTTTGCACTATTGTCCAAAGTATGATATTGAAGAAATCGCAAGACAGTGCATCACCTTGTCTAAAACGTTGTTTGACATCAAGTGGGTCGGTGACGTCTTTGTCGACATCAATTTGTGCAGGATGGCGGTGACCTAAATCGCCATCCTGCACTAAAGTACGAGCTTGGCAAGGATGCCAAATCTAGACATGACTTCATAAGTCTCGTCTCCGTGGACAAAACAGACACCAAAACTAACCTTGAAATTGATGAAAAGGAGGTGCGTACTGACTTGGCGCTCCTGGGTGTTTTTCCAAGATCTGCCGTTATGTTAATATTTGGTTTATGGTGGACTTTTCTGGTCATTAATACAGACCTATCAGGATGTTGACGAACTGCTGCAGATGTTCACATCATACGGCGGAAAAGATGTTAAAGGCAATTTTGAGGAGATTAATACTGAGAATTCATTCATCTCGCATGATTTCTTCTGACCATGTACTGCAGATACAACTTAGAAGTTCTATCTTGCTATCTGTACTTCGTCTAGGTCAGGTAGATGGCATTGTTGGTTCTTTCATGTCCTCAGCATTGACTGCAATTCTACTATGATACATCCATTTCGAATTTTGCAGGCTTCGGTTTGGGGTGTTTAACCTTGAGATAATTGTTTTTGCTGGCTGGCTGTCCATGGCTTGCATTAAACGACTCAATGAAAGCATTTTCGTCTGTAATCTTATCCAGTCATCCCTCTAAGAGTATCCAACTCAACGTGAAGCTAAGATATTTTAAATTTAGATAGATAGATATATTTTATTCGGTATTGAAATTTTATAAACTGATTTGCTATCGCACATTTTACACAGAGATATGATAATTAGTAATTAATATCTTTCTACTGAAATATGATTTTTTCTCGATTCAAAAAAACATTTACATATATAACATTTTGAATTTGAAGGAAACTACCAGAAAACCTTCAATTTAAAGGATTAACAAAAAAAAAAAATAATTCTGTAAATATATGGATATAGACGTTAAAAGATAAAAATATATGACAACTTTACTGGTAACAAAAAATAAATAAACACGACAAAAAAACAAAAAAAAAAAAGACAAAATGAGAGAAATTAAATTAACAATTATAAATAAATAAATAAATAAATAAATAATTTAATTAATAAATATATAAATAAAGAAATAATTAAGTTAAAAGATTTAAATAAATAAATAAATAAATAGATAAATAAATAAATAAATCAATAAATATATAAATAAATAAATAAATAAATAAATAAATAAATAAGTAAGTAAATAAATAATTAATTAAATCAATAAATATATAAATAATTAAATTAATAAATAAATAAGTAATTAATTTCTAATTATTAATTTAACTAGATAGTTGGTTAACCAAAATATTATCTGCGAATGCGCAGCGTACCATAAATGTATTTTTAAGCTTTTGTATTCTTTCAAAGATCAATTCAACATTCCCTTTTTGATGTAGATCTGATGTAGAGTAATGCCATGGTAGGTTGAGCATCATTTTAAGCAATTTGTTTTGTGACACTTGCAATCTTTGGATGTGTGTTTTTGCACAGCTCCCCCATACTGGAGAACCATAAAGCAAAATCGACTGGAATATAAGCTTATGGATGATGATTTTATTCTCATTGGATAATGTTGATTTTCGGTTTATGAAAGGGTATAGCATTCTTGTGGCAATGTTAACTTTATTTAATGTTTTCGAAATATGTTCGCTGAAAGTCAGTTTCTTATCCAAATATACGCCCAAATATTTTATAGATGACTCCCATGTGAGTTCAGCACCGTTAATCTTGAGTTTATTACTCGGAAGATAACAAGATTTTTTTTTTCGTGTGAAAAAAATGGCTTGTATTTTTTCCGTATTAACTTTTATTTTCCATTTTTTGTAATACTGTAAGAGTGTTTCAATCGCATTGTTTAGATTTCTTTCAATGTTGAGAGAAAACTCATGCGATGACAATATTGCTGTATCATCCACTTACAAAGCGGACTTACACTCTCTTATTTGTGGAAAATCAGACGCATAAACATTGTATAAGACGGGACTAATAACAGCACCTTGGGGTGCACCGGCTGCTGGATAAAACTGATGCGAAGGACAGTTATTAACAAAGACTTTGAAGCTACGATTTGACAGAAAACTTTGGATAATTTTACATAGATGTAACGGGAAATTGAGTACAACCATTTTATAGATAAGGCCATCGTGCCATAGGGTATCAAATGCTTTCTCAATATCCAATAGAATCATTCCTGTAGATTTCCCCTCAATACGATTTTGCTTTACATGCTCGCAAATTCTAAGCACTTGGTGGGATGTACTGTGGAAGCGACGGAAACCGAATTGCTCATTTGGATAAATTTTTTTATCTTCAATTACTTTAAGTGACTTATCCTTCAAAATTCTTTCAAAAATTTCGCTGAAAGAGCTAAGTAAGCTAATGGGCCTATAGCTAAGAACATTGTCTGGTGGTTTACCAGATTTTAAAATAGGGACAACTTTAGCAGTCCTCCAAGTAATGGGGAAATATTGCATCTTAAGACATGCATTAAATATGAATTTTAACATTTGTATTCCCGCCTTCGGCAATTCTTTGAAATACATATTTCTCAAACCATCAAGTCCACTAGCTTTCCTCATTTTAAGTGCTCGAATGACGAACTCTATGTCATCTTCCGAAATAAAAACATCAGACGGCGTTTCAATGTTGATAGTGTTGAATTTTTGAATAACTTCCCTCACCATAGAACTGTTCAAACGGTCGTCTAAGCTCTGGGAGACTGAATGATTTTGCTGAAAAACCAATGCAAGTGCGTTTGACTTTTCGGTATCACTATAAAAAATTCTATTGCAATTGGTATCTCGAAGACAAGGCATATGACGGTTTTTGTTTTTTATAATTTTTACTATGTTCCAGAAAGGTTTGTCTCCCTTTTCTAGTTCGCTTAGTTTTTTATTCCACTTTTTATTACGCAACTGTTGAATTTGATGAGCAACCAATCTATTCATGTAGGACAATTGTCGCTTGAATGCAGGACTTCGATACCGTTGCCAATTTCGTCTTTGGATATTTCTTATCTTTATTAACTCTAAGAGAAAAGGCGGAAGTTTCGTACAATAGTTTTCCTTAACACTTTTTGGGACACTAACATCGACAGCACTTGAAACAGATTTAGTAAAAAAATCGACAATATTATCAACATCTTGAACATTGGTTATATTTTCCAGATCATGGGAAGTGTTTCGAAATTTACTTTTCACCACTGATCGAAAACGGTCCCAGTTAGTTTTATTTAAATCAAAAAAATATTCCTTCTTTATTTCGGCTTCCGAATTCAGCTGGCAGATAACAGGATTGTGGTCTGATGTAAGTGCATTTATTGCACTAGGTTGGGATACATAGCCGGGGACATTTGTTAAAAATATGTCTAACACAGATGGGGAACCGCGGCAGCTAGCAGGAACAAAACTGGGGCTGGGTGGGAATAACAGGGTTATAGGCATCGTCACTAGAACATTAGCAAGCAAATTCCCCCATGCATTTGCCCTAGAGCAACCCCAATCTCTATGTCTGCAATTTAGATCACCTCCTATAAGAAAATTGCCGTCCAGCGAGAAAAGTTTTCTAAAGTCGCTTTTAAGACGCATTTTACACTCAACAGACATACGTTTACCAGGAAAATATACGCAAACAATTTTAACAAAAATATTACATTTAAGCTTAACTTCAATAGCTACATTTTCCACGTAATTTGTTTTGATCCTATTTAGAAGGGAATGCTGAATTGATCTTCGTATAAAAATTGCAACTCCTGCACCCATTCTATCAAGCCTATCAGAACGATAGCATTTGAATTCGCTAGATGATAGTTTTATATCACAGTTTAGCCAAGTTTCTGTTACTAACGCGATGTCTACGTTATTGATACATAAAAAATTACAAAAATCAATAAACTTGTTACGGATGCCTCTCGCATTCCACGTAATAATATTTAAGTTTTTCCCAATTTTATTATTTAGCATTACCATACAAAAACTAAACAGCTAAATGTGCGATAACATTAAACTGATCGACTTTCGTCTTACATACACTTAGTTTTGATAACATCTCCATTGACAAAGCGGTTAGTTCATCAGCAGAGAACAAATTTCCGTGGAGAACGCCAGCGCTTGGAGCTGATTCATGTAAGCTTTGCCATGCATTCACTTGTGCAGCAGGATAGCTTTCCATACGCTGGGCTGGATTCTGATGAGTAGGTAAAGCGGGAAAATCATTCAGCGAGTTCAAAGAAACAGGTTTTTGCTGACGTTGCTGTTCGTGAGAGTGAGAAAGCTCTAACTTAGGATTGGAAGTTCTTTTTGAAAGTTTCTCCCTTATTTCCAAATATTTGTTTCGGCTTATGCAGGACAAGTCAGTGGATTTGTGATTTCCACTGCAGTTGGCACATTTAACAGATGATGTGTTTTCGCACTCCGATGTTTTATGTGTACCGGCACAGATGGCACAATATGTTTTAATATGGCAGTTTTTCTCGCCATGGCCAAACATTTGGCAATTAAAACATTGCTTAAGTTTATTTTTTAATTGCTTTTGGTAACTCCAACTGACCTGTGTGTGAAAGATAGCGCGATGGTGCTTTTTAAGTTCACTGAGCTTAATCGAGCCACTTTCCAAGAAAATTAAATAAATGAAATCGGTGTAGTGCTCGTATTTTTTTATAATTTTTTTTATTTCAATGCACTTAAGTCCACGTGTGACAAGTTCTTCTTTGAGTGCGGAAGTTTCAACTTCGCTCAAACCAAACAAAACGACTTTGAACGCTTTATCACTTTTGGAATCGTGAAAAAAAAATTGGCAGTTTTCAAATTTTAGTTTATGTATCACTAAATTATAGGAGCTTATAGAGTCACAAACAATTTTAATGCCGATCGATAATTTTTTTATCGAGTAATCTCCGATAGAAAGGGAATTCATAAGTTTATGTACATAATCGTTTGATTTATGTAAAAGTTTTATTGGAGGCACTCGAACTTTAATTGGAATAGGTGTGGGATTAATCACATCATCAATATCGTCCGTGTCGCTATCTGGCAAACATTGCAGAGGGCTCCAGTAATTACGTCTGGAGTTGCTCTTTTTATTGCACGCACTTTGATTAGGCATTCCGAACCGAAGTTTTTTCTGCGAGGACAAGTGATTGTCCTCGGTGACAGGCGATCTATCGCGTTTAGATATTTTAAAAGCGTTTTTATTTTTTTTAATTCTTTAATAAATCGATCAATAACTTGAACTATTTAACGATCACAGGCAACGGAAAGGAAGGTCTTACTCACTCGAAAGCTTTTTGAGACTCTTTTAAATTTAGAGTTGCGAAAATCGATTTCATAACAACAACTTTAACATTGGAAGTTGAATTTGTATTTGCTTTTGGCAGTTGTTTTTAAACTTCTTCAATAAAGTGTTATAAGTTTCAAAAGTATTATATTCTGTAAGAACTCTGTTTATAGGGATTCTATTTCAAAAGTGTGAGGACCAACTGCTTATCTCAACTTCATGTATTTCTGGAATTATTTTTAATCAATCAAATTTGTTTGATTGCTTTTCTTTGGAAGATATTAACCACTACCTACTCGGAATATTAAGGCGTGATTAACTTTATGTCCTTTTAAAAGGGTTCAAAAGTACATAGTTTCAATCCAGAGATTTTCACCGCCTCTTCCTTCCGAGCTGGTTACTGCTCAGCAAAGGAACTTTTTTTGTCTGGTAAATATATGGCTTAAAGAGGATCACATTCAGTCCAGTTTTCTTTGCAGATTTTGATAGGATTTTCCACGCCGATTCCAAGAGATTTTTTTATCTCTGTGTCATCTTCTGGAAAGACCTCTAGGATTGGGTTCATGATAAGACACCACAACAGGGGAAATCAAACTAAATCAGATTTTATGATCTTCCTTGCAATATACGAGTGATGCAGTTTTAGCCATGTGTTTTAACTTTGCCATTTAGGTTTCTCTCGATGTTTTTGCTTTAAATTCAATTGCTTCATGTAATTTGCGCCATGAGCTTCTTTTTGCTAATATATTATAACAATAAAAAAGCGTCAAGCTACAGCCGAGCAGGTTTTGAATAAAAAAACTGGTGGCTCCATATTTTTCTAAGGATGTTTTCATGTGTCAGTGTTGCAGACGTCACTCTTAGTCTTGAAAGATGGGAAAGACCTAAAGGATTCACATTTCTGAAACAATTTTCAAAGAACTTCCGTGGAAATTCGGATCAGGAAATAGAGAAAGGGGCATATCAATGTATGAAATGGCCTCAACTAAAAACTGTTTTAGTCTTTTTGGTAGTCTCTTTAGTTATTAACTTACTTAGTTTAGTCAATTGACTAAATAAACATAATACTGATGAGACTTTTGGCATTAAAAATGAACAAAAAAAAAATTTTATATGAATTTGTCCGGAAACTTATGAACGGCAGTGTATATATTTATGCATATTTTTTTATCTGATAAGGTTGCTGTACACTATAAATTTAATTAATTTTGAGCTTTTTTTATTGGAAAACTAAATTGGTTTTAATTGAAGAAATCAAATTGTCCCTTTTTTTGACAGTTTTTTCGTCATAAAATTCAAACCACCCTGTGAAATTTAACCAAAAGCTCAGGTGATCTTTATGCACACACGCTTCGAATGAAACCACTTTGGCTTCGATAGCTTGATTTGTTCTCGAGTTAGGCTGTACGAAAGAATCCGCACAAACGTACGTACGTACGTACGTACGTACGTACGTACGTACGTACACACACACGCACAGACATCTTTCTAAAAATCATGGAATCCGACTACTGGGACCGCCAATCGTGGAGAAATGTAAAAATTTTGAATTTCGAAAATCGGACCGATTACAAGAACTTCCTGATGGGAAGTTAATAATTACATAATTGAGAACGCTCCCAGGTGCCGACGCAGCATAGAAGTCAACCGAGGGCATGCAGCTAAATATATTGTCATATTGCTTGTTACACTTTGCTTGTTATTCTGTGTATTCAGCACATTTATGTAGGTCGGCATTTGGCAGCATAATTGCTGTTAATTGCTTTATTTATTTGTAAATACAGCAGTATTGTTTTAGATTTTAAGGTATAAAAGAAAACCATTAATAAAGACTATCGATCATTAATTGATAAGCCACAAAGGTGTTTTATTGAAATTGATTCTCAGCAACTAACAAGTTCAAGTGCTTGGTTTGTACAACGAGTTTTAAGCAATTTCAAGTGCTTGATTAAAACACACAAACCCAACATATCAAATCCAATTAGTTTATGTGCTAAGTTGGATGAAAAACAACTAGATTTAGATAAACGAATCTAAACACTCTCATTGGAGAGAAGAGGAGGCACCAGTACAAATTTTATCAGATCAATTTTACAATGGATTGATAGAGAACACAAATAAATACATACAATGATTATAAATAAATCTTTGATAAATAAATAAATAAATAAATAAATAAATAAATAAATTAATTAATAAATAAATAAGTAAATAAATAAATAAATAAATAAATAAATACATAAATAAATAAAGAAAATAATAAATAAATATATATATACAAGGTTAATGTAAATTTACAAAAATAAATAAATATCTATATATAAATAAGTAAATAAATAAATACTATATAAATAAATAAATAAATAAATGATAAGGTACATTGTGAATAAATAAATAAATATATAAATAAATAAATAATATAATTTATTTCAAACAAAGATAGAAGTTTAAATAACCAGATCTGATATTAACTGGTTTTCAGAAATACTGCAGGTCAAGTTATAGCGATCAAATAGTTTTTGGAGTCGCGTTGGAACTGTCTCAATGTTTACCAAGGTGTGTAGCTCGCAGTTTGTTTTGGGACACCTGCAATTTAAGGATATGGCTGTTAGCACAATTTCCCCACACTGGAGAGCCATAGAACATTTTGGCTTGGAAGATCGCTTTGAATATTATTAATTTATTCTCCTCACTCATTTTTGATTTCCGGTTTATGAATGGGTTCAACGTTTTGATTGTAATAGTAATTTTGTGAATGACTTCGCTAATATGTAAAGAGTATGTAAGCGTTTTGTCTAGGTGTACCCCAAGATACTTAGCCTTTGACCCCCAGTCGATCTGTACGCCATTAATTTGAAGTCTGTTGCTTGGCAGGAGACAGGCCCTTCTTTTCCGTGTAAAAAAGACAGCCTGAGTCTTTGAAGCATTTAATTTTATTTTCCAATTGTTCAAATATATTTCAATGGTATTGAGAGCAGATTGCAGGTTGGTTTCAACAATGGAACCAATCGAATCTGAGGAAAAGATGCAGGTGTCATCAGCAAAGATAGCAGAATCACAGTCCCTAAGGCAGGGAAAATCTGACGTATATATATTATAAAGGATAGGACTTATTACTGCTCCTTGAGGTACACCAGCAATCGCATTACCGTCGTCCGAGAGCGAGTTGTTAACAGTCACCTTAAACGTCCTTCCACGGAGAAATGGTTGGGTAATTCTAACTAAATAGTTTGGAAAATTCAGAGTCACTAGTTTATGCAAGAGTCCATTGTGCCACACGGTGTCAAACGCTTTTTCGACATCAAGCAGTATCACGCCAGAACTCTTTTCTGCTTGGAGATTACTTTTTATTTTTTTTTGTGACACGATGGATTTGACTGACCGTGTTATGGTGTGATCTAAATCCAAACTACTCAGCAGGGATGACGTTATTAGCATCGAGATGAGCTACCAAATTATTTTTAATGAATTTATCGAAGCATTTGCTTATTGAGCTGAGCAAACTAATTGGCCTATAGTTGCATATCAAATTTGGAATTTTTCCCGGTTTTAATATTGGTATTACTTTTGCAAGCTTCCAAGCCTTTGGTAAGTATCCAATGCTGAGGCAATTATTAAATAAAGTCTGTAGAAACTTGATACCTATAACAGGGAGGTGCTTAAGGTATACTATACATTCGTAATATTATCAAAACCGGCAGTTTTAAAGGGTTGAAGTGTGCTCAGTACCTTTATAATATCGACAATCGAAACAGGAGGGTGATCTATTATTATGTTGGAGATTGAATTAACCGATTCGTTTACCGCAGCCACAGTATTGGGGCTGCTCACAATATTACAATTAATTGAATGATTATTAAGGAACTGCTCCGCTTAAACGTTGGCTTTATCACGATCTGATAGTGTCACAGTATCACCAATTTTAAAAGCACGAATATGGGAGTTTTTCTTCCTTATAATCTCAACTATGTTCCAGAAGGGTTTATTGGCTTTTTCTAAACTTTGGAGTTTATGATTCCATTTTAGGTTTCTCGCTTTATTGACTAGATCTTTTATAATTGAAGTCAGTATTTTTATTTCAGATAGAAACCAGGGATTTCGGGTCCTAATCCATCTAGCTCTGAAACTATTTCTAACTTTGATAAGCACTCTGACGTGTCTTGGAAGTTTATTCTCATCGTTATAGTGTTTCACTTTTAGGGACTGACATGTCAACACTTTCCAGCACACTGGTAGTAAAATCCGTGACGAGTTGGTCTATGTGTTGTTCGGTCATTTGGTCCGGAATAGTTTCTGGATAGCTTCTTAGTTTAACATTCATCTGTCTTTTAAATCGTTTTTGAAGTCAAACGTTGAGTAATTTTGTTGTACCGGTGTTAGTAAGACTTCCGTTTGGACTGGAAGATGATCCGAACTTAGTTCATTTATTACTGCCGGCTGAGTAAATAGTTCCGGGACGTTAGTGAGAAAAAGATCTAGGGTGGATGGGTTAAATCTCGGATTTGCCGGAATGTGAGTAGGGTGAGAGGGGTGTATAATATTGAAAGGACCTTAAATTTAAGTCCGCAAGGATATAACCCCAAGTATAAGCTCTGAGGCAACCCCAATTCCTATGTCTACAGTTAAGGTCCCCTCCTACCAAAAACAAATCTGTTGGATTAGTTAGTTTTCGCAATTCATTGGACAGATCCGAACGTTTTTGCGGAGATGAATTGCCGCCTGGAAAGTAAAGAGAAATTAATTTAATAATTCTTCCATTTGAAAATGGGATCTCTATGCCAACGTTTTCTATTACATAAGTTTTTATAATAGGAATAACTTTATGTTTAATAGTTTTGTTAATGACAACGGCAACACCGCCTCCTCTTCTCTCTTCTCTATCAAAGCATTTATAGTTCGAAAAATTCATGCTAGGATCTAAATTTGTTTCACAAATGAAATTTACATCTACTGGCTTGAAAAAGCGAAGAACTCTTATGTTTTGCCTTGAATCCTTCTTGCATTCCAGCAAATAATTTTTAAACTAGTGTCATTATTTACCATATTGGTATACATACTTAATTGCTAATTGATTGATTGCGTCTCTGCAGTAAGTACATAAATCTCTTCTAAAGAGAACAGATCGTTTATCTCCCTCGGTCCGTAGTTGTTGTTGTTCCATGCATTGTGGGTGGAGTTTCCATAGTCGTTGCTTCCAACAGTGTTAGATGGAGGAAATGATGCTGCAGAGAAGTTTGCTCGTGGAGGCTTGAGTGCAGGGAAGTCATTTATGTTAGGGTGGTATGAGTGACTTCGTTTAAAAGCTGTTGATGATGAACGCAATTTGTTTCTCTCGTGAAGCTCCTCTCGCACTGCATTGAAATTGCGCCTGCTAATGCAATCGGGATCGTTAGATTTATGTGCACCATTGCAGTTAGCACACTTGAGAATGGGAGAATTGCACTCTTTCGTATCATGATTTTCAGCGCAGATGGAGCAATGGGTTTTCATATGGCAGTTTTTTTCCCCATGTCCGAACATCTGACAGTTGTAACACTGAGTGAGTTTATTTTTTTGTCTTCGCGCAAAGTCCCATTTCACTTGTGTTTTAAACAGAGATCGAACATTTGTCTTTAAATCATTCAGTCTTACTGATCCGCTTTCAAGAAAGACAATGTTAAACACTTCAACGTACTTGTCATATTTCTCTTTAATTATTTTAACATCAAGGCATTTTAGGTTGAGACTTATTAACCCGTTTTTAATGCTTTCGGTGGGATAATCATCGAGCCCATAGAGTATCACTTTAAATGTCTTTGGTGTTGGCAGATCGTGTGAGTAGAACTGCCAGTTTTTGTTTTTTAGCAATTGACATACAAGAGTTAGTGTGTTTAGGGATTCACAGATTATTTTGATTCCAATGGATATTTTTTTTAAACAATAATCTTGTATGTTATTTTCTTGGCAAAGTTTCTCGACACTTTCACTATTTTGCTTTATCACGCATATTGGTGGGATTTTAGTTTTTTTGTTGGTGTTAGGTTGCGAGAGAATTTCATCACATTCGATTTCGTGATCCGAGTCCGGCAAACATTGTACCGGAGCGAAATAATTTTGCCTAAAACTCATTTTGGGACTTTTTAAGCTGGAAGACAAATTGTCTTCAGGAGACGGCGAGCGATTGCGCTTCGGAATATTCCCGGTTTTTGTTGACTGTTCGAAATAAGATACCGCACTGAGAACAGAACGTCTTACTCTTACCGATACTGGCACAGTACTGAGTTGGGCCGGTAATAGTTCTTGGAAAACTCTTCTTGCACGAACTATGGAAAACGCAGTTATCATGGGATGACCAGCTTCCCGAAGAGAAAGCAAATAAGTGGCTTCATTATCTGAAAGGATTTACCAAGCTTAAAGAACTAAGCATCCCGCGATATGTTTCTCAACCTTGCAGCGACATTGAATTGCACGCATTTTCGGATAGAAGTCTAAACGCATTTGGGTCTTGTGTGTACCTAAGATCTATTGATGGTAAGGGAAATATTTTCTCTCAACTACTGTGTTCTAAGTCGCGAATTGGGCCCCTCAAGGCAACAATCATAGCGCGATTAGAACTGCAAGGTGCTGTTCTTATGGTTGAATTAGTAGCTAGACTGTTGAAACTGTTTAATAGCAAAATAAGCAGACTGACAGATCGACTCAACTACTGTATTAGCATGGATAAGATCACCTTCCTACACATGGGAAGCGTACGTTGCAAATAGAGTTTCGAAGATCCAAGCACACAGATATTCAACAATGGAAATAGATAAAGGGAAATATAAATCCGGCTGATATATTATCTCGAGGCGTGGACTTCCAAACAATTTTCAAAACTTCCAGTTGGATCAATGGTCCAGAGTTTCTTACCACAGATGACAAATCTTGGGAAAGAATTGAATATATCGTTCCAGAAGACATTCGAGAGCGCCGAAGGATAAGATCAGTATTAGTAGTGTCAACATCTGACAACACAGATTTTATAGAACTTGTCAATCATAGAAATTCCATCTATACATTACAAAAGATATTTGCACATTGTTTCCGATTTTATAAGAATTGCAGGAAGCATAAATCATTCAGAACTGGGGGACCCCTGACTGTGGAAGAACTTCAAAGTGGAACTAATTTTATTTAGGTGAATGTTCAAAAAACAGAATTTCCGGATGACTACCATAATCTGCAGAGGGGAAGCAATATAAATAAGGGCTCCAGCATAGCTTTGTTGTCACCATTTTTTGACGAGAGGAATAAATTGATCAGAGTCGGAGGAAGATTGAAAAATTCTTCAATAATGGCTGATGCTAAAAATCAAATTTTGTTACCGAAAACCAATTGCATAACAAAATTGCTTCTCACATATTTGCACGCAGCGCCTCGAACTCTGATTGCAATTTCAAGACAAAAATATTGGATTTTAAGTGTTAACAGAATGGCGCGACGAATAGTGTCCAATTGTATCGATTGCTTTCGAGTAAACCCTAAGCCAAAGGAAAGAGTCAATCTGTCCCGTTCGTTTCAGTACTGCGGAGTCGATTTTTGTGGCCCTGTAAAAACTCACTATAAGATCAGAAGTAAGAGTCCTACAAAATAATATTTAGCTGTATTTGTATGTTTTTCGACAAAGGCGGTTCACATTGAGGTCGTAAGTGTTCTATCTGCAGTCATTCATCAACGCTTTGAAAAGATTTATTGGCAGAAGAGGCGTATGTCATACAATATTTTGCGACAATGCCACCAATTTTATAGGCGCAAAGAACGAATTGATGGTCCTAAGGAGTGCCTTTGAATCTGAGAAATATCAATTTGTATTTAAATCAACGTGTTTGGAAAATGGGATTAACTGGAAATATAACCCACCGCATTCACCGCATTTTGGAGGGCTGTGGGAAGCCGCTGTTAAATCCGCCAAGAGACTTTTAATTCGCTATATCCGCGAGGCTTCGTTAACATACGAAGAATTGCTGACAGTAGTCATACAAATAGAAGCGATCTTAAACTCGCGGCCCCTTACCCCTATGTCATCTAACCCAAATGATCTGGAAGCGTTAACGCCTGGTCATTTTTTAATTGGAGCCCCGCCTACAACTTTACCTGAATCAGATGTCACGGACACTAAATTAAGCAGCCTCAACAAATTTCGTCAAATACAACATCTCCAGCAACATTTTTGAAAACATGTGAATATCTACATCTTTTACAACAAAGAATGAAATGGACCCATCAATCAGCTAATCTGGTTCACGGTACCATGGTGGTAGTCAAAGAAACAAATATTCCACCAATGAAATGGAAACTTGGGCGTGTCGAAGAAGGTATAAAGGGCAATGATGACTTGGTCCGGGTTGCCACTGTCAAAATCCAGACCGGAACTTTCAAACGAGCAATACACAACTTGTGTCCGCTACCTTTATCAGAGGTGACAAATGCAGATGATGTTCAACAAATTTTGAAGAACGAGGACCAGTGCACAGAGGTCCGGTATTAATCTTCTGGCCCAAGAAAGCCAGCACAAAGAAACAGAAATGTTACAAAATCTCTATTTTCGGTGGCTTTTATTTTATTGTTAATATTTCCTTTGTCACTGGCGCAGACAGCCGACCGAGTCAACATAACGCAACTTGATTAGGCAGTTGGCATATACTTCGAGGATATTGGTAAAATACAAATCACTAACAGCCACTGGAATATCAATGTATACTACAATCTGACTACTTATATTTTGGAATTTTGCGAAATAAAGTCGTATCTCCAACGAATGGAAGATGTGCGCACGTAAGAAATCATTCAGGAAACATACTGCAAGCCGACGATTGAAGCAATCCTTAATAGACTTGCACCAATAGACCACAACAACGAGCTCCTTTACAATTACAATACAGGAAGGCATGAGGAAACCCGCACACGAAGATCTCCGCTTGATATTGTGGGAAAATTAGCCAATAGTCTTTTTGGAGTACTTGATCAAGATGACGCCAAACATGAGCATGATGATCCGAAACCAAAGTTCTATAGCTGATTCTACGACAAATCTTGTTAAAGGTAATGCACTCCAAATAAATCAAAAATTTTAAGCTTTGAAAGCTGACTTAGCAAAGACCGCAAATGGAATCAAGGCAAAACTGGAGCTAAATGATCTCAAACAAAATATAGCTTCGTTGACTTCGTACATGGTTCTAGTGATTTCAAATTTTGAGAACTACTCTTGATTAAAATTATGCTAGGATAAATCCCCAAATATTGACACCGTATCAACTTGCCAAACAAGTTATGCTCATAAAGGCACATTTGCCGATCACATTAACACTGGTGAAGGGTTCACCTACGGACTTATACAAAATGGCGTCGGTGAAGGGGCGAATATTACAAGAGACAGTAGTCTTTGAAATGCGGCTTCCACTTGCAGACATTGCTGAATTGAGACACTGCTGAATTGTTGAGGCTGCAACCTCAACACTTTCTCTACACAAAACAACATGCCACGTATACCAAGCAAGCTACTGCTAGCATCTATGAAATAGCTCTGTTAAATCATAAGAACAACGCATTGTACGAGTGTCAACTAAGAAAAATATCGACTGAAGATTATTGGATATATTTAATGAGCTCTAACCGATGGATATTTTCTACAAGATCTCAAATAACAGGTCACTTAATATGCAAAGTGTTTGTGGAGAGTCTGGCAGTGGCCGGAAATGGTTTGCTAGAATTTAAGGAACCTTGTATACTGAAAATGCCAACTTTATCTATAAAAGGGGATCTGGAATACAAAAGCACAATTAAGAATTCGTTTATTACAAAGACAAATATAAGCGCTTGGGTTGTGAATAGCTCAAGATCAATTCTCATTAGTCCACCTGAAGTAAATGACATTGAAAATACAGAATTTATAAAATCGACACTGTAATGCAACAATCGAAGGAAATGCCGAGGGAAATCAGCTTGCATGACTATCACCAATATGGAGTTAGCTATTTACTTCTGGCTGGTATGATTGGGATAGTGGTCGCGTACTATTGTCATCAAAGACGAAAGCCTACGCCGGCACTTCGATCCTCTCACTTCCAAGTGAATGTTTA
The DNA here is from genome assembly GCA_963555765.1 of Orthonevra nobilis. Taxonomy (NCBI): domain Eukaryota; kingdom Metazoa; phylum Arthropoda; class Insecta; order Diptera; family Syrphidae; genus Orthonevra; species Orthonevra nobilis. The sequence continues at coordinate 79,280,929 of OY743224.1, read as the reverse complement.
GTTTTTTTTTGCTTTTTATTATCTTCTTTATATTATCCTTTCGTTTATCGTTTTATTTCATTATTACTGAAGATAAAGTTCTTGAAAAATAAAAAAACTGTTACATAATATATAATAATTTTACTGATTATTATCATAATCATACATATCTGACTTCGTACATGTTGAACGTACGCTATTCATCCTTATTTGTTACTTACGGTAAAAATATGTTCCTTTCGTCATTACACTCATCTATTTTTTATAAATAAACGAAATAGAGCAATTATATTAAATGTGAATCATATTAACTCTGATATAATATAAACTTTGTGAATGAATTATACTGTTTTGGACATGGTGAAGTTGTACTTGCATATATCTTAATAACAAAAGCATTGTTAATAAATTAAAAAAAAAGACAACAAGTTACGCATGTTTTAGATAAATGATTATTTAAAATTTGAGAAAATATGTAAAAATATGGGAAGTTTTTAAAGTATAAACAAATATATATATAGAGGTCTGATGTCAGATCAGATAAATTTGTTAAGTTAGAATCTACGAACCCTCTAAAGGGGGGAGTAAGTGTAGAAAATGATTCAAATGTCAGGTGTGCACTTCATAATGTAATTAGATCAACAGGTGCACACCTGCATTTGGAATATTTGACGGAATTCGCGGTGAGTGTGGGAATCCAAAAAGGCCACGTTACTCAAGTTGCATTTGACACATTGGCGGAGAAATTAGTTTTTGATTGTTGTGTTTAATAAAGATGTCGAATGAAGTCGGACGTGTTTTTTTGTTGCGCTTAAATTTTCGAATTAAGCATATACTATACTTTTACTAACATTGTTTACGTAAAGGTGGTTTATCTGTGGGAGCAGATAATCCCATTCGGATGCAAACGGAAAAGGAAGCTGATATACGTATTGCTGCAGATGAAATTTAAGAATTACCGCAAGATTCTCCAGTAACAAAACGTAGAAAATTTAAGTTCAATGAGACTGAGGAGACAAAAAATCTGTCTAATGGAGAACTTCAACGTTTGGTGTTGCTGGAGCAATTAAAGTTTATACGAATGCAGCAGGAGGAAATTAAAAAAGGATGGAAAATGACAACGAAGAACGGAATTCGTATCCTACTTATAATTCCACCACAACCACTGAAAGTGAATTAACCTTCTTAAATTTATAAAGCCCGGAAAAAATAGTTTTTATTTTTTTTTAAATAATATTTTATTTTTGGAACACTGTTTTTTATTTTATTTTGTATTTATTTTTATTATTTTTTTTTATATTAAGAAGATAGGTATGTTCAATACAGTTCTATGAATTTACGTTACGTGTTATTCCTGCTAATTCCGTTCTCTTTATCTGCCCCATTCGTCGAATTTGAAGTACACTGGTCAGTAGTTCTTCATCACCTTGAACAGAAATCTAATTATCTACGCCTTCTGGCAATTGGAAATCGTTGTTATCATTTAAATGATCTGCAACATTGTGTAAAACGAAACATGCCACAATTATATTTGGAATATTTTTCTAAATTGAGACGTTTGAATTTTGTAGAATTGGAAATCTCCTCTTAACTTGGCCAAAACATCTTTCAATTATTACCCTCTCTTTTGAATGCAATTTATTGAATGCCTTTTCTTGATTTCTTGTTGGATTCTTAAAAGACGTAATTAACCAAGGTGCAATTCCATACCCTTCATCTCCCAACAAAACGCTGTTAGTGGAATTTCGCATTACAAGCTCAAGAAAACTGTTCCTCCAAATTCTAGAATCGTGAACTGAGCCTGGCCATTGGCAATCCACACTTTTAAAGCATTCCATTGCATCACATGTTGCTTGAATATTCATGGAGGCATATCCTTTTCGATTAATATATTCTTCTGAATGGAAGTGAGGCTTCATTATTTCTACATGAGTGCAGTCCAAGTTTCCTATACATGATGGGAATCTGTATTTGATAAGCCAATCATGTTTTGCTTTCAAGTGTTCCTCAGATTTGGAAGGAAATTTTATCCAATGAGCCAATATCTTCACCAACGCCAACTTGAAAATCAGGATCCCCAACGTATCTTAAAAAGATCCTCATTTTTTCTTGAGGTAATACTGCCCCTCCTCTTGTTTCAGTTTGAATGCCTTTAAATATATGAATTTACGAAACATTCGAGTAAAGTCATACAGTAATTACTTACCAATAAAGTATTCACTTAACCACTCCATGTTTTCCTACTCAAGACTCACGACTATAATCCTATTTATTATAGCTGCAGAATCAGGTAAGTATATTCTAACGAATTTTCAAGTTGCTATTCACTAACTTAAAAAAGTCAAGTATATACTACAGAAATATAAGTACTTACTAGTTTTTATGCATATGGTATTAATTATTTACTAGTGAAATTCATCCGAAACTAGTAAGTACTTTGCCCCTAGTAAATGCTTGTTCTTCAGCACTTATTTAAGTTTTATGCATATGAAAATCAAGTATTTACTTAAAAATCGTCTAGTAAAAGCATTTACTAGTTTTTATGCATACGGCCCATTGTTTAAAGTAAATGCAGTTTCAATTCTCCGAAAGAACAACATAATTAAGGCATTTGTTTTTATAGACAAGGGCTCATCAGTCAGTTTACTGGATGAAGAGCTTGCTGCTGAATTGGAAATGCAAGGTGCTTGAAATAAACAGGACAAATGGAACGGACGGAAAAGAAGTCAAAACGTTTGTTTATTACCGTAGCTGGTCAGAACGGGAAAAACATCGCTCTGGAAGTGCATACAGTGCGTAAGTTGTCTCTTCCAATGCAAACAATGGATTACGAAGCGCTTTCCGAACAATTTGCATATTTCCAGCTACAGAAATGCAACGCCGCAATTGCTTATTGGTGTGAGCAATTGAAGTCTGGGAATTCCTAAGGAAATTCGCGAAAACAAGTCAACGGAGCCTGTCGCAGTGCGCACATATTTACGGAGGCGGTAAAAGTCGACAAGAGACTTCTTCACATTTGTGAGTGTGATAAAAATGATAAAAGGTTGCATAATTTAGTAAAGAATTCCTTCTCTATTGAAAATTTTCAAAAAAGGAAGTATGTTGTGATGAGGAACGTGGGCTTAAATTTGTGCACCAGTATACAAAGAGGCGATCCGATAACCACTTGGAGACAGGTCTTCATTGGCGTTTTCAAGAATTCGAGCTGCCGGAGAGCTATGTGATAGCAAAAAATATGCTTTTGTGTAATAGGCAAGGTGTTCCAAAACGCCATTAGAGAATATTTAGATAAAGGATATACAGGATATTAGGAACATGACATCACGGGAACAAATAGAATTTAGTATTTGCCGATTTTTGCTGTTTTTAATAAAAATAAACCAAGCAAGGTGCGTGCAGTGTGGGACGCGGCTGCAAAATCGCATGGTTGTCGCTAAATTCCCTGTTGCACAAGAGCCTCATGTGCTCCTAGCACATCACAATACGTAAAAAATATAAACGTATCAGAGTTTGAGGAGAATTTTCCCTTAGCAGCAAGAGCAATAAAGGAGGATCATTACGTGGATGATTTTTTGAATTCTGTAGATACCGTAGAGGAAGCAATAAAATTAGTGCACGAAGTGATGTATATGCGTTAGCAAGGCGGTTTAAACATTCAGAATTGGTCTTCAAATAGCAATGTGGCTCTTCTCTCTCTTAGCGACGATCAGCGTCTGCAGGGGAAAAGTTTCGCGTTAAGTGATGGATCAGATATGGAAAAGGTACATGGCGTTTTTTGCATTCCCAGCGAGGATGCGATAAAATTTAAAATATCTTCAGCAATATCGCAAAATGAAATCTTTCTGGGTGATAGGCCACGCACAAAAAGGGAGATGCTTCGTATATTGATGTCCATCTATAACCCGCTAGGGCTGATAGGCCATTTTGTCATGCATGCAAAAATATTACTTCAGGAAGTATGGAGAAGTGCTGTCGACCGGGATGAGCCGACTTTCAGTTCGCAATCGATAAAATGGACCCAATGGATTAAGTTGCTTCCCGAACTGCAGACTTTACGAATTCCACGATGTCACTTAAATTTTTTTTTTTAGATTATCGCGGCCTCGATATACAGTTGCATTCATTTGTAGATGCAAGCCAAAACGGATATGCCGTGGTATCTTCGCCTTTCGAACAGCCAGAGTACCAGATGCGCTTTAATAGGAACAAAAACTAGGGTGGCACCGCTGAAAATAGTATCAATTGCTCGACTTGAGTTAATGGCGGTCATAGGAGCCCGATTCGCAAAATATGTTTTGGAGAGTCAGTCGATCCCGATTGTAATAAAATTTTTCTGGTCCGACTAAAACAGTTCTTAGCTGGCTACGTTCGGGTGATCATCATCGGTACCATATGTTCGTAGCTTTTCGAATTTGCGAAATTCTTGACGTCACGGAAATAAATGAATGGCGCTGGGTCGAAAGCAAACTGAATGTAGCCGATGAAGTTACTCAGGATGAATTGCAAAATTGGGAAGTTCTCCTATATCTCCAAGCACAGGGACAAGAATACGGTGAAGATATACGCCAACTTAGCAGTGATAAGAGGCTTAAGAAGTCAAGCGTACTATACAAGCTGTCTCTATACTTAGATAAAAATAATGTGCTTCGTCTAGACGGATTGACAATGCCTGCTTTGCAGAAGAGCAAATGCGACCATTAATCTTGCCGAGAAAAAAAAATAACACGCTTGATCCTAACGCACTATCACGAGTTATATCATCATGCAAATAGCGAAATAGTGACAAATGAGCTTCGACAAAAACACTATATAGGCTAAATACTATCTAGGCGAAATGCTGTCAGCGGTGTAAAATCGACAAAGCGATGCCAGGTTGCCTACAGATGGGTAAGTTACCCTTTGCACGCCTTGCTTCATATGTAGCACCATTTACGTTTACTATTGACTTTATCGGCCCACTGACTGTCATCGACGGTCGTTATAGCGAGAAAAGGTACGGTGCCTATTCATTAAGGCAGTACATATCGAAATAGTACATTCGCTCAATACTAGCTCCTGCACTCTGGCACTAAGAAACTTTATGGCAAGACGTGGCACTCCGTGAGAAATTTATAGCGATATCTATAACTAATTTTGTCGGTGCAGAGCGAGAGCTGCGAGATGCACTCGAGGAGGTTGACAGTGATGCTTTTTTGCAGAACTTTACGATGACAATACATGGGAGGAACCCTAACGCGGTCGCCTGGTGGCGAACTCCTTCGTAATATGATGACTGAGGGGGAAAATATATTTAATGCCAGACCATTTGCGTACGTTCCTATTGAAAACGACACCGCGAAAGCTTTGACGCCGAATAATTTTTTGCTGTGATGCTCAAAAGGCATCAAACCAATTGCGGCTTGCACGGATAGTGCACTTGTGCTCAGACATACCTGGATTTTTTCACCACAATATGCCGACCACTTTTGGCGAAAATGAGTTGCAGAGTATCTTCCATCTTTAACATGTCGCAGGAAATGGTATGAGAAAACAAAACCGAAGCGTTCTGGGGACTTGGTGGTGGTGGTTGATCTTAAGTGTCCACGAAACGTTTAGCCACAAGGCAAGGTGCTCGCAAACGATGGGTAAGCTCGTAGCGCCAGGATTCAAACAGCTCATGGGATACTTAAAAGACCTGGAAGTTGCGGACAGAGTGGAGTAAGACGGCGAACATCTTTCTTGCCATACTGCGTGTAGTGTTTCCGCCACTTGGGGAGCCAATAAGTCTACGACGTTTTTATTAAATTTATTCTTGTAAAATCTATTACAATTGTGTAATAATTTCCGTGTTCATTAATCTTATGACATTTGTAAAAAATAGGATTTTTCCTCTTGTATCCTGGTAACGTGTCGCGAGTTGTACCTCCATTAAACTTCGTGCATTTTTAAGAACCTAAAATAAAAACGATAAACTGGTCCAAGCCATAAGTTAGTAGGACACGGAAATTACTACTGCATTATGCAATCAAAACTTATTATTATACCTTGAATTATAGGAATTTTAACCACGAAATAAAGAATTAAACCTTCAACCACCGAAGTTTATCTGACAGTGGATTAAAATCCTAAGGGCAGCGTATCAAAATTCTATGTGCCAATTCTGCACTCAACAGTTAGCATTAGTGAAATTTTAAGTAACTCTAAATTAAAGATGATGAGAAATAATGATTTTATTTCCTTTATTATAAAATATCCTACGATTGAATCATAATGTATTAGGATAAGATTGATTCCTGTAGTGCATAAAAATAAAATAGTGTAATCACATATTGAGTTGAGATGACACTTCAGTGTCATCTTTTCATGAACATAAACATATACCGTGCGTATCCGCTTGAAAATTCGTTTGAGAATTTATCTTCATTGCTTGAGAGACCATGAATAAATGTTCAATAGTCCACATGTCTAAAACAAGCGCAAGAAATGCTTGTGTTTGTGTCCAATGCTTCGGGTTCCAGTAGCGATTCAGGGGAATCTGAAATTGAGTTGGAGAACAACCCGAAATGTGTAGATTTTGTTGGCACAATTGACTCATATAATGACCAGGACTTCATGTCTCACATGCGGTTACATCGTTAAAACATGAACTACCTAATATGGATTTATTTCTCCATTTCTATTTGGTATTCAAAGTGATTGTTAGTTTTTTTATTAACATTTTTAAATTTAGGTTTATTTTAAGAATTTACTTCTGCTCCATACTTAGCTACTAACAATTCCCTCAATCCAATGCGTATACTACATGCAAAATTTCACAGAATTTCCAATAGACAGAGGCCGGCTTGTCATATTTGATATGGCAGCACTGAGCATAATCACATATTGAGTTGACATAGATGACACTTCAGTGTCATCTATTCATGAATATATACATATATCTTGCGTATCCGCTTGAAAATTCGTTTCAGATGTTATCTTCATTGCTTGAGAGACCAGGAATAAATATTCAACAGTCCACATGTCTCAAACAAGCGCAAGAAATGCTTGCGTTTGTGTCCAATGCTTCGAGTTCCAGTAGCGATTCAGGGGAATCTGAAATTGAGTTGGAGAGCCACCCGAAATGTGTAGATTTTGTTGGCACAATTGACTCATTCAATGACCAGGACTTCATGTCTCACATGCGGCTGTATCGTCAAAGCATGACCTACCTAATATGTAATCTATTTCTCTTTATCTATTTGGTATTTACAGTGATTGTTCGATTTCTTATAATCAGCAAGGTATTCACAGCATGAATTGTCCTTAGACATATCTCTTCGGGGAAAAGCAAGAATTGATTCTAGGAATACAGTCTATATATATGTATGGTATATAAGCAATTCGGTGACTTTTAGGCAACTTGGAAACTTGTTCGGTATTTCTAAATCCTCAGCATGGATTGCTGTTGGCCGGGTTTCTGCATTTCTCATGCAAATTGGCCATGAGTTTGTAAAATGGCCAGAGGGAGCTGCTGCAGAAGAGACTATATCCATGTTTGAGCGAAAAAAGAGAATACCTGGGGTTGTTGGAGCTATAGATTGCACCCACATCACCATTAAAGCGCCGAAAAGTGGAAAGGCATGCTATTTTAACAGAAAGCAAAACTATAGTTTAGTATTGCAAGCAGTCGTTGATGCAAACATGAAATTCATAGATACCACTTGCGGCGAGCCGGGATCTCTTCATGACGGGAGGGTTCTTCGGAGATCGAACCTATTCAGAAGAGTGCAAACGAACCACGAAGACCTATTTCCAAATGGAGCTTTTATACTTGGAGATTCCGCTTATCCGTCAACAAGTTGGTTGGTACCACCATTTAAAGGTTATGGCAACTTGACGACTTCACAACGAAGTTTCAATTACATCCATCCCGCAACTAGAATAGTTGTAGAAAATGCTTTCGGCCAACTTAAAGGTCGATTCCGGAGGTTACTAAAATTCACTGAACAGACAGACTTGTGTTCAATTTCAAGTCTTATTGTGAGCGCATGTGTTTTACCCAACATCTGCATTTCCAAAGAAGATTTGTACAACGTCAGCTTGCCAGAATCTTCAATTTACAACGCACTTAATGAAAATGCTGAAAGAGAAATAGCAGAACAGAATGTTGATCGACGTGCAATTCTTTTTAATTATTTGCGAGAGCAAAACATAATTTAGTGAAACAGTTTAACAATTCTTATATTTAAATAAAATTACCATATTTATACTCGCAAGAAAAATGTGTTTTATTCTTTTGTTAGCTTCTTAACTAAAATTTCTAACAAATCTACTTTCTTCCTTTCATTGTTTTGTAAATTTGCACCTTCGATTTTCCATTTCTTTTCCATGTTGTCCATTCGTTCTTCGAATTTTTTGTAGAACTCAGCTTTTAATTTTAGTTTTTCCTCATTTAATTTTATTTTAGCCTCGAAATATTCTTCCTTTGCAGTTTTCCTTTTTTTTATTTTTCTGCAGGGCGTTTCGATTTCTATCTTGAAAATGTCTGTTAATGGTGTTGGTGCCAGAGGAGAAAGAGATGGTGATGTTCGAGTCAATGTCCGAGGAGATGGAGAAGGTGCAATAGGCCCACACCCAAGGTGTATTGTGTGAGGATTGCTAATGATGGCCTTGTCCCCAAATATTTCGTCCATTTCCTCCATGTATGGGACTGTGCATTGCGTAGCCCCCGTTTGCTTATTGTTGTCCTTTGCACTTTTATAGGCCGTTAGCAAAGTTTTCATCTTCCCCTCCAATGCACACACTGTTGTACTTGGATCCTGAAATAAAAAAATATTTGATTTGTAAAGTTAAACAACTAATTTAAAAGATTTCATTTCTAACCGTCAGACCTTGGAAGATCATATCTTCCAAAACGTTTGCAAAAGCACATTTTTTTTGCGAGCGTGGTGGAACTGGTCTCTGCGTGCAAGATAGCACTTAAGAAGGCCCAGAGTTTCCTCCCTTTTCCATATTTTTCTTTTGCTGTTTAAAAAAAAAAACATTTGTTTTAACAATTTTTAATTAAGATTTATTTTGAGAATTTACTTCCTCTCCATGTTTAGCTGCCAACGATTCCCTCAATCCAATGCGTTTATATACAAAATTCCACTGAATTTCCAATAGACAGAGGCCGGCTTGTCATTTTTGACATTTATCGATAGCAATTTCGATAACATATATCGGAAAGTAGTTTGACAGCACCGCTTAACTCATAGTGCCCGATAACTATACGGGCTAAACTATTTCTATATAGGTTTAGTTGTTATTGCATTTTACATGGAAAACTTTTTCCTAGCCTGTATCGCCTTAAAAGAAAACACACCTACTGAATACGTTCCGCAGATATAAAAAGGCATTCCTGGGTAGTTCTTTTAATATTTTACCATCTAAGAGGTCATAGCCTGGAGCCTTTCTTTTGCTTGTTTCGTTATTAATGCATAACTCGATTTCTCTTGCTGTCATCTTGGTAATGCTTCTGTTGTCTGTAATATCGTTGTAGTCAGTAAAAGTTGTCTCGAAGTACTCGGCAAGGACTGTGGCCTTGTCAAGATTATCTCTTGCCCATGAATTGTCTGGTTTTCTTATTGGTGGTGGAAGTTTCGTTTCCTATATGCTTCGTGGCCTTCCAAAGTGAGTATTTATTTTCGGAAGTTAGGGTCAGATTTTTTAAGTAGTTTGCCAGATTGGTTTCTTGAATAATTTTAAGTCTATTTTTCAATTCCTTTGTTATCCTGTTTAGTTTACTTTTGTCTTCTGTTGATCGAGTTATTTGCCACATTTTTCTTAATTTCCTCTTGATGAGTATAAGTTTTTTAGTAGAATGCGTCAATAAAGAATTTCTGGTCCTTTTTTTGTATGCTGCAGCGTTTATGGTACCGTTAAAGTAAATTATGGCTCTTTCGATGTCGCTTTGCGCTTTGAGGGGGATAGAAGTAGATAGGTTCATGCAAATGTATTGACGAAAGCTATCCCAGCCAGTTTTAAAGTTGTAGAGCTGCCTCGATTTGCTTATCCTTTCTGGGTACGTTGAGTATTCTATCACTACAAGTGAATGATCCGATGAGAGGTCATGGGAGGATTTAATATGTATGTTGTTTGTATCTACATTTTTATAGATATAAAAGTCAATTAAATCGTGTATTTTTGTCAAATCAGAAGGCCAGAAGGTAGGTTCTCCGGAACTTACGTGCTTACAATTGTTTGTCTTAATTGAATCCAGGAGATTTTTATCTTTTTTGGTTGTTAATCTCGAACGCTATTTTGTGTGCTTGGCATTGAAGTCGCCTGCCTTTAGGAATCGATTCCCTAGGGACCTAAAATAGCAGTCATATTGCGAAACAGTTATCGTGTGCTTCGGGGGACAATAGATATGTAGATGAAACTATGAGACGTCCGTGTGTTTCATCCAATTTTATAGAAGCAGATTGGATATAGTCAGTTTGAAAGCTGTTCAACTCAGTACATTTTATTTGTTTATTTATTATAATTGCTGAACCTCCATGCGCAGTTTCATCTGGATGATTTGTCTTGTAAATGTCGGATCCAGGAAAGTTAATTTGTCTTTTTGAAGTAAAATGTGTTTCGGAGACTAGCATAATGTCAACTTGGTTGTCTACTAAATATTTATTTTTGTTCCGGATAGTGTTGGTGTAGCCCGTTTGCATTCCATTCAACGAATACTGAGCATATTACTCATTTGTGAGATTAGCTGTTTCATCATTTATTTAAGTTTTTTTATGTCAGATGATTGATAGGAGTCGGTAATTTGATTTCGAGGTGGAGGCAGAGGTTCTGCGATCTCACAGCCTTTATAATTGGCTGTGTGATTGCCTCCACATAGCGCACATTTTTTGAAGTGTGGAGTTTCGAAAGATACTTTGCAGTTGAGCAAGCTCGAGCCGAGTGTTGGTATTATTTTCCAGTTCAATCGTGAATAATGGAAGTGGATTTTTCGTCACCTTTTGTTGCATGTTGTGTTTTGAATTACTTTATGTCCAAGTTCTTCTTACTCTTGTTTTATGTCGTTTGGTTCGGTCGATGGATGCAGGCCTCTTAGAATTATCTTGAAACCTCTCTCTTCTTTTGGTTTATATGTGAAATATTTTGTTCCTTTGCTTTTCAGCATTTTTACAATTTTTGTGTAGAAGATTTGATTCTTCGAAAGAACTGTTAGCTCTATTTATGCTTGGCTTCGAAATCGAGAGCATCAGTAAGCGTCTTTATGCATTCGACTTCTTCGATATAAAAGGGAGGGGCTTTGTTGGGCTTTCGATTTTGTTCCTGAACTTTAGCATTGGAGATTTCTTTATCATCATTTCCTTCAGCCAGAATGTCAAAGCGGTTTTGATTAATCTGATTACTATCTGCTTTGGGCTTACTTAGCTAGTAGTTTAGTGTTGGTTGTTCTGTTGTTTTGGATTTTTTTTTTAAGCGCAGTTTTATCTGGTGAGTTTCTTGTTCGTTTATTTTTGAAATTTGGAGTTGTCTTTTCTTTTGTTGTTGCCTCTTTGTTATTCGATTCGGTTGTTTGGGTCTCCGAGGTAAATATAATCGATATTGTCATAATTTCTCCTATTTGTCTTGAAGTGGTTGTAGTACAATTTACCGAAGCAAATGTTGTAACAACGATAGTGGAAGTTGTTGTCATTGACGACATATAATCATCAATAAATTTTTTTTTGGGAACACAAAGTTCTGGGAATGGATTCAGATCGCGCCCACCTGGGGGCGATCGTAGGGCACTCATCTTGCCTTAAGATTCAGGGTCTAAAATTCCTAAACTTATGCAATAAAATGAACACCTTTCCTTGTGAGCTTTTTGTTTTTCTTCTTCTTTGTTTTTCTAAGGGTTTTTGGACCAACTTAGTGAGGGATCAAACCCTAATTAATTTGAAATTTGTAATGCTTTAAAGAACTGATTGTTGTTTTTGTTTGGGATCCACACTTCAACAATAAGCTCGGCGCCAAAACACAGCTGTCACTGGAGAACCTAAGTAAATTACTAGAAAATAGATTTACCTATTGTCGCGTTAAAAGAGCCGTCGAGTGAGAGACTCAAATGGTTTGCAATGCGCGAACTTTATGGTTAATGCTTTTTCGATGGCGTGGGTAAATTATATTAAATTTTTTGATAAAAAAATACACTGATTTGAACACAGGTTATCATTTGGCAGGGTTGCCAAACTTTAAAAAAAATATATAAACAAAAAAAAACGTATTGTGAAATCTATTATTTTATTTTCGTGTCTCTTACAACCATAGGGTAAGTGAATTTGGAATAATTCTGTACAAGTTTTTTTATAAAAGACTGTAACCTCTAAGAAGCCCTACAATTGCTTGACAGTTTCTGGCAACTTAAAGTCAAGAATGCACTTTGTCTTAAAAGGATTGGGTGTCTTTCCATCTTTTCCATAAGGAAGGAGCATATATGAAATTGAACTATTAAATTGCTAAAATTTTAAAAATAGTTCTGATTGCCAATAGATATTCCTCGAGACTGGTGCAAAATATAAAAATATCATCTAAGTAAGCGATGCAAGGCTTATTTATATGATCTCTCAATATTTCATTCATCAATTTCTGGAAAGTTGCTGCGGCATTTTTTAGACCGAATGGCATCCGGGTGAATTCATAGAGACCATTTGGCAAACGCAGTCTTATGGAAGTTGTAAGGATACATTCGTATTTGATAGTATCCCTTAGCTAAATCCAGAATTGTAAAATATTGAGCTCTCCCTAACTTGCATAGTATATTAGCAATATTAGTCAGAGGGAACTTACCATCAATAGTTATATCGTTAAGTCTCCTGCAATCGACACAAAGTCTTAAGTTCTATTGTCCTGAACTATCAGTTTTTTTAGGCACCACTACAATTGGCGAAACATATTTACTATAGGATTTTCTAACTAAGCCTTTCCATTTCATCTACTTGCCTTTTTTCCTCATTTTCGTGTTTGGGGGGTAGTCGATACGACCGAGAACATATTTGCTGATCAGTGTTAGTGTTTATCTCAAGCATTATTGAATCAGTATTTGTCAACTGATCACCTTCTTGGTAAACAAGGGGTTTGAATTCATTTAAAATTTCATTGATATTTATTCGTTCATTTTGTTTGATATGAGATCATTCTATGTCCTTGCTAGTTTCGTCAGATAGTTCAAAGCATTCCAGTATTTCGAAATCCTCTGAAAACAACCTTATTTTTATAGTATATGTAAGCTTTATACATTTTTCTCAGAAATTTTACTCTTCGGCATTTTTTCTAATGAAGTCCAACCCGAGTAGGAAATCATATGTCATTTTTTTAAAGTCATTTTGTTTCATTTAATTTTGCTTTGAGGACTCATTCTAAATTCTGAAGGTGTATCAGTGACAACGACTTTTACTAATTGTGAAGATACATTATTAATCGTGTTAAGAGTTACTGTTTTAACTTCGTGTATTGGAAAATTATAACACTCGACTTTTGTTGAATTTATAATATTAAAATATTATATTCACTTTCTACTCGACCTGGTTTGTATATTTCGGGTTTAGTGTCATCATAATCATTGTTTCGGATGAATTCTTTTTTTCACCACTTTTGTCTTAGGTGCATTAACCTAGACTCAGTTGATGTTGCGGTCTAGTCGATACCTTAATCGATAAACCAAATATAAGAAACAAAAAAGCGATAAAAACAAATTAAAGAATGATCGAATTATGTGTAATTCGATCCTTGGCCATGAACTTCTTTCGCGATATTGCTTCGTTTACAAGATGTGAGCTTAACAGTAGTGTTTAAAATTAATGTTAAACATTCTGCCCCGCGTTGAACAGAAGGTTCAATAGATGAATAAAAGAAAGTAGGAAAAGTAAAAATTACAATTATAAATGTACTTAAGTTCAGTAAGCAATATATTTATTTTCATTAGAGAAAAAAAACTATATTTCAACATTTACGTCACTCTTCAATATGTACGTTAAACCTATCCTCATGTGCTTGTGGTTGTTGCGATGGATGATGTCTTCTTGGAATATTTTGTTTAGCTTCTCGTATCCTTGGAGTCGGAGTTGGTTGAAGACATTGTTTCTTCCTTTTGGCTTTTAGATAAAATTTTACGGCCTGAAAGATTACGATTAAAATGGCTATTAACACACCAGCATAGCCTACGGTTTGGTGGACGTCATGCTATGTTCTGCTTTAATACCCTTATTTCGGATAGTTGACGTTGATAACCTTCTTGTGGAGGAACTAGGGCTTCTTCTGGCACGGGGATTGTCACATCAGTAAGATTACTGAGGGGATTGTAAGATAGTCTAGTATTTGATGGATAGATGTTATGTCCTCGAATCGTAAGGAATTGCTGTTTCATTATACATGCCCTTTGTAGTTGAGCGATACCCGAGCCTCTGATGGTTAAAGATGTTGTGTTTTGACCGCATACCACGTTCAATAAGGTTTCTTGTCGTAAGGCGTATATTCATTCGTTTGGGTTGCGCAGCTGAATCCAGTGAGGCCCATTCTCATATTTTTGTGCCCGGCATTGGTCATATGCAGGTGCGTGATTAAAAAAGGAGATCTCACAGGCGCTGGTTAACAAACCCTTAGGATGTAGAGGTCCTCCCTGCTTGCATAAATTCATTTCGTGATTGATTGACAAACAGCTCCTCAAATCTGTTTCAAAAATTGAATAGTATTGATCTCGATGTAGGTTTATTATAATATATGGAGTCGATGGTTATATTGTGGTAAAGGTCCCATTAACCAACACTGGTACCGGTATTAGGTGAAACATCTCGAAGTCCTCTTACGATATTAATGATATGGTGATTTCGAAAATGGCATGTTTCGGCAAGATCTTCCCTTCAATGGTCATCAAGCTGAGAAGAGTCGTTAAATCCATATTAGATACTGGTAGTTTTAACGATGATGGTAAATGCGCCCTTATATAGCGTAGCTCTTGTCGCAATTGTGTGGATGGCATTAACAGTGGGCTTATTTTTCCATGTTGACTGTGTGTTACAGCGTCTAGTAAAGAACCTTGGATACGTTGGAAATTTGAAATAGTTGTACATAGTTGTAAATAGTACAAATACTGCCAATGATATAAAGGTTTTACTTAAATCTTCTTGGTATAGTTCCCATGAGGTGTTGTAGGTTATCGCAGTGTTGTCGGCCGACATGGTCTTAAATTGGTTTGCAATGGTTTCTTGATCACGGTTGATTACATTTATTGTGGCTGCGAGGAACGATGTTTGATTCCTTATGTGGTTCTTTAGTAACTCTGCATCAGTCTGGATTGCTTCAATAGTTTTTGAAATTCTGTCTGAATAGTCTGAACCTAGCACTCCAAACAATGCATTAGCTACGTTTCCTACAAGGTTAAGGGTGCCTCGCCTCCTCCGGTCATTGTGCGACGACTGTGGGGTCAAAAGATCATTGGCTCTTACAAGTTCTTCCTCCAGATTCTGTATTTGAATGATTATTTTTTCGCATAGGGAGCCAGGTTTCATCAGGTGACATAAGTGCTTCAATGATGCACTCGTATTCGTTAATAACTGTAATTCTTTTGCATAAAGCTCCATATCATAATATGCTATAATCCTCCATGCACTAGACAATAGGCTTGCTGCTCCCATATTTTCGAAATAGATTCCTGATTGTGAGTCAAATGGCATTAGCTCGACCGGGCTCGACTGTCCTTCCTTTATGGGAAGAGTAAGTAAAACCAAAAGAATTGATGCAATTGTGGTAGACGGAAAACGCCTCATTCTATTTTTCCGAAGCTCTTCTTCAGTTGCTCGATCGTTATTTACTGGAATTCCTGATTGTTGGTTGTGCTCGATTGGAAGTGGTTCGACATCGACGGGTAATGGTGCGAGTTTGTGAATGGGTCTCTTACACATGCCGTTCGCCGTTTTTACCTCAACCACTCGTACCGACTTGTCGTCTCCTCGAATGCATTTTACTATTCGTCCCAACTGCCATTGCATCGGCGGCAAATTATCGTCCTTTATTATAACCAGCATCACAGGTAAGATGTCCTTTTGTCGGTGTTTCCATTTGTATCGATGTTGCAGCTCGTTGAGGTACTCCTGTGACCAGCGTTGCCAGAATTGTACCTTGATTGCGGTGATTGTCTTCCACCTGTTGCCAAGGCTTAACGTTACATCGTGGGCTCGTGTATCCATAGTAGATGTTAATGGTTCCCCAATCAAAAAATATCCCAGGGTCTGGGCCGTCATATCATTCGGGTGACAAAGGCGTCAGTGGTCTTGAGTTGAGAATCGCCTTTATCTCTTTCATAAGGGTTTCCAGTTCTTCGTAGGTCAGATTTGATGAAACAAGGTTTCGTTTCAAAAAATGTTTGGCCGATTTAACCACAGCCTCCCATAGTCCACCGAAATGTTGGGCTCTCGGTGGGATGAAATGAAAGTCTATGCTGCGGTTCGAGCAGAATGAAGTTATTTTTTCATTTGACGATGGTGCATTTATCGATGATGTAATTTCTTGGAGTTGATTTCGTGCTCCCACAAAATTTGTCGCATTGTCGCAGTAAAGGTTCTGGCAATATCCCCGCCTTCCTGTGAATCGTTTAAGCGCTCCGATGAATGCATCCGTAGTTAGATCCGACGCTACTTCAAAGTGTGTGGCCTTAATGGCAAAACAACAAAATAATGCAATGTACGCCTTGCGAGGCTGCTTGCCTCTGATCTTGAAATGGATCCATAAAGGTCCGAAAAAATATACCCCTGAATTAGCGAATGGTCTGGCAGGTTGAACGCGTGCTGAAGGTAAATCCCCCATTATTTGAGTCATCAGCCTAGGTCTTGCTATTGCGCAACGAACGCATTTTTGTACGACTGACCTTGCCACAGTTTTCTCTTTGATGAGCCAGTATTTCTGACGTACAATTGCCAGCAGTCCTTGTGGGCCGACGTGCAAATTTTGCAAATGGATATCCAGCATCAATAGTTTGCTAAGCTCTGGGTTATAAGGCAGTATGATATGGTGCTTGGCGTCATATTCAAGATTAGCTGCTTCCAAGCGCCCTCCGACTCGAAGAATCCCTTCGCTATCCAAGAACTGCACAACGGGCTTTGACTATCTACGTATTTTCCGTTGGATAATTGTCTGAGTTCTTCTTTCCACACCTGATGCTGCACTTCCTTTTAAATCGTCGTCAAGGCGTTGTCACGTTCCCTCACACGAAGATGTTCTCCAATTCGATTATTTTGATCCTTTTGCCTATAATTATGGATAAAACGTGCAACATAGGCAATGATGCGCTGTAAGCGCCGAAATAAGTTCTGGTGATCCACTCCGTTGATGATATTCGTTTCATATGCAGCCGCCAGCACTATTTTCGACTTCTTCTTTTCCAAGTTCGTAGTTTGTTCCTTGACGGTTCCCGGCCAGCTGTTTTTTGGGCCATAAAGGAATAGAGGCTCGTAAAACCACATTGTACAAGTATTGAATTTTGCAGCAGATACTCCTCTTGACACGATATCCGCTGGATTCTGCTTAGTTGGTACATGTCGCCACTGCTGTGGGGTAGTCCTGGTTCGTATTGACCTTATTCGATTTGCTATAATACTGTGGTAGCTTGACACCTCACCATTTATCCAAGCTAATACAATCTCGGAGTCCGTCCAAAAGTCCGCTTCAACTTCCCCTATCTTTAGGTCCTTCATGACCCGATGCGTGAGTTCTGTAGCCAATTTGGCGGCACACAGTTCCAAGCGGAGTATAGTCATGGTCTTAATGATTTCCTCATCTGGTCCTTGTTTAATTGTCGTACTGCTATTGTGCTATCTTGATAAATCGTTCTGATGTAGATGGCGGCTCCGAAAGCCTTTCCGGAAGCATCGGCAAAAGCATGTATCTGGAACTTTTTTATATTTTTGGCTGAAAATATGTCTTGGAATTTTAATGTCCTTTATAGCCGTTAGGTCCTTACGGAAGTTATTCCAGGTCGTGTGTAATTCCGTCGGCAGAGCGGCGTCTCAAACCTTAATTTCCACAACTGTTGAATGAAGATTTTACTGGGTTAACGATTCTCAAGGAATCGTAAATATGTATGTGCAATTTCGGATAAGGCAATTCTTTTAGTGATTCTGTGGTAAAGTTGTAACCTGGAATTGATGAAAAACTCATCTGTTTGTGGATTCCAGATGAGGCCTAATGTTTTTAATGTGGTTGAATCCTTATCTTGGACATCGGATTGTAGTGCCCTTTTATCCGCCGTAATATGCTTCAAGAGTTGGGGAGTATTGCTGCACCATTTGCGAAGGTTGAATCCCGCTGATTGAAGAATATGAATGACTTGGGCTTGCATTTCCAGAGCTTCCGACAGACTTTTAGAGCCAGACATGATGTCATCCATGTAGAAGTCCTGCCGATACATTTTTTCTATGTCGGCGGTAAAAACATAACGTGGCATTCGAAAACGTAGCAGTAGGGTAAATATATCGTCCTGGATTGTTGGCCCTGCTAGTAGCAAATCATTCAATGAAATGTTCGTTGATGTTTTCATTGAAGCATCAAGTACAACTCTTAGTTTAGTTGTAACTCTTGGTTTAGTTTATGGAGATATTCTTCCATTAAGTTGACGTATAAGGTTTTCAGCTGCTCGTCCTTACTCAGCTTTTTCTCAATGTCAAGGAATCGTCGAATGGCTGTTTCACTGGATTCTCCTAATTCTGACGGGTTCCGTGCAAAAGGAAGGCTAACCATGAATCTCCCATTACGCTTGTCCCGTTGATATGTTTTGTTAAAATGGCTCTCACATTTTTTATCACTTGGAGTAATATCAGTTGTATCGTTTGAGACTTCCTCTAATCGCCAAAAATTTTCCATGATATGATTCAACGGTTCATCTTCCGTGCATATTCCACAAGCGGCTGTTAAGGCGGCATCTCCCTTAACCCTACCAGATATTATCCAACCGAGCACAGTATTTTGTAATATTGGTAGCCTATCTCTCCGAGTTTAATTTGTACGATAGCCAGCAGTTCGTGATAAAATTGGGCACATAACAGCAGGTCTATTTTGTCAGCTCGGTTAAAGTTGGGATCAGCGAGCTTGATATTCCTGGGGATTTTACAGGATGAAGTTAGTAACGGCTGAGCAGGCTGAGAAGAGATAATTTCCTTGAGAATAAATGCTTCCATCGTCGTAGAGTAATTGGTTGTGGTTGATTGTATTGTAATATTTACTCGTTGAGTTGACTCTCATTTTCCTTGACTTATCCCTTCTATGACGAGGGAGTCCAATTCAGACGTTAAGTTAAGCGCACGTATCATCCTTTGGCTAGTGAGGTTGATTTGAGATCCCGAATCCAAAAGCGCTCGGCAATGTAGAATTCGCTGGTTAGATCCTATTATTTTAACCCTTGCCGTTCCCAGCAACACAAAACATCGATTATGGTTGTCCAATGATGCACTTACCACCGCACCGGAATCCGTTGACTTCGATATTGCTTGAATAATTGCGGTGCCCCGATCTTGGTTCCGCGTTGATTGATTTCCGTTCTGGTGTCCGTCTCCAGGTGCAGTAGCGTATTATGCCGCTTCTGGCATTTGGAACAATTGCGAGACCTGCAATTTGTTGCAAAATGCCCGGACCTCAAGCAATTGATGATGTTGTTATAAAGCGGATGATTGCCCTTGCATATAGAACAAGTCATCTGATGGGTTGTTACTGCCGATAACGTTTTAAAGATTGGTTTGCATGGTTTGTTATCGTCAAATTTATCCTTGTTTCCTAGAGCCTCCAAGGCCTGAAATCGGTTTTCCAAGAAGATCAGGAATTTACTGAACTCCATACTTAAGGATTGTTCACACCAGCGTATGCGTTCCTTATCGAGTTTCTTAAGGAAAAAGTGGAGCAGCATTAGATCCCAAGAGCTTGTATCGACATTCAATCCTTGCAGTCCCATCAAACATTCTTCAATCGTGTCATGTAAGCCCCGAATGGCTTTCGCATTTCAGTCGTTCACAGACCTTTAGTGGAGCCACAAGTGTTTTCGATTTCACAGTGAAAGCAAGCTCAAGTATATTTTCAAGTGCTAATTTTGCCGCTGTGCCGATAATCAACCAGCCGGTGCAGTGGTCGTGTTGCGGACTCTTTGATCCGCACTTTCAAGTTCAATTCCCGTACGGGCCAAATAAAAATTTAATAATTTCGTTGTTGATTAATTGATCAATTAAATTAACAACACAAAACAAACAAAATGAGAGAGCGGCATTCGTCGTCTCACAAACCGGGGGAAGGAGAGGGGAAGGCATTGCCGGACCCACAGCCACCGCCACCATTATCTTCATCGATGAGCGGGAAGAGGAGGAGGAAGGTCAAACCGACTCCAAATCTAGTTAAGCGCCCGCCCTATCGGCTTCAGCTGAAAAGCTGCCGACTGGAGCCGGGGAACGGGCGCCAACAACAACAGCAGCAGCAGTAACAACAACAACAACAACAGCTACAGCAACAACATCAGCAGCAGCACTTAAAGTCGCAGCGGAACAGCAAGCGACAACAACTGACGAATTCCCGTATGTCTCCGACGTTGGCGAAGGCCGCTACACTGGAGACAGTAACAGCTTCATGTCGTTGGCGGCCTCGGAGACCGACGACGAAGACGACGAAATAAGCCAACTAGAGGCATTATTAAAGGCCGTGAAGGCAAAAGAATTGCCACGGCGCGCCAAAGAACGCCAAGAACAACTGCAGCTGACAAATAGCAGCCAAAATAGGGCACAAGCAACAACAAACACAGCTGCCTTAGCAGCAACAACAACAACCAAAGCTGCCAAAGCAGCAGCACCAAAAAGAGTTGCCAAAGCAGCAACAACAATCGGAGCTGCCGATGCAGCAAAAACAGCAGCAGCTAAATCAGCAGCAGCAAAAACAACAGCAGCAGCAAAAACAACAGCAGCAGCAGAAACAGCAGCAGCAGAAACAGCAGCAGCAGCAGCAGACGACAGCGAGGCCGAAGGTGCCTCCAATCAATACATTCAAGATGAAGCTTCACGACACCATCAAAATATGTAAGTCGGCCATAGGCGATAATTTCATAATTAAACGACTTTGTAAAGACAGGCATGCTATCCACTGCTTCACAGTGGAGCACCATAAGTTAATTAAGCAATTATAAGAGAAAACTACGACGGAGTTCTTCTCATTCACTCCCAAAAGTGAGCGTTTGCAGACAATGCACCTTCGTGGTTTAGATTCGTCCACCGATCCCGAGGAGCTCCTTCAGGAGCTTCAAGCGAAGGAATGTGACGATCTTAAGTTCGTTAGTGTTAAGCCTTTCACTACAGCAAAGGCCCGAAGGGAGAATCGGAAATTACCGTTCTTCCTGGTCCAGCTGACTCCCAACAGCAAAATAGATAGTCTGAGGAAAATTGAAGTCCTAGACTAAGACTAAGGATTGTTCACACCAGCGTATGCGTTCCTTATCGAGTTTCTTAAGGAAAAAGTGGAGCAGCATTAGATCCCAAGAGCTTGTATCGACATTCAATCCTTGCAGTCCCATCAAACATTCTTCAATCGTGTCATGTAAGCCCCGAATGGCTTTCGCATTTCAGTCGTTCACAGACCTTTAGTGGAGCCACAAGTGTTTTCGATTTCACAGTGAAAGCAAGCTCAAGTATATTTTCAAGTGCTAATTTTGCCGCTGTGCCGATAATCAACCAGCCGGTGCAGTGGTCGTGTTGCGGACTCTTTGATCCGCACTTTCAAGTTCAATTCCCGTACGGGCCAAATAAAAATTTAATAATTTCGTTGTTGATTAATTGATCAATTAAATTAACAACACAAAACAAACAAAATGAGAGAGCGGCATTCGTCGTCTCACAAACCGGGGGAAGGAGAGGGGAAGGCATTGCCGGACCCACAGCCACCGCCACCATTATCTTCATCGATGAGCGGGAAGAGGAGGAGGAAGGTCAAACCGACTCCAAATCTAGTTAAGCGCCCGCCCTATCGGCTTCAGCTGAAAAGCTGCCGACTGGAGCCGGGGAACGGGCGCCAACAACAACAGCAGCAGCAGTAACAACAACAACAACAACAACAACAGCTACAGCAACAACATCAGCAGCAGCACTTAAAGTCGCAGCGGAACAGCAAGCGACAACAACTGACGAATTCCCGTATGTCTCCGACGTTGGCGAAGGCCGCTACACTGGAGACAGTAACAGCTTCATGTCTTTGGCGGCCTCGGAGACCGACGACGAAGACGACGAAATAAGCCAACTAGAGGCATTATTAAAGGCCGTGAAGGCAAAAGAATTGCCACGGCGCGCCAAAGAACGCCAAGAACAACTGCAGCTGACAAATAGCAGCCAAAATAGGGCACAAGCAACAACAAACACAGCTGCCTTAGCAGCAACAACAACAACCAAAGCTGCCAAAGCAGCAGCACCAAAAAGAGTTGCCAAAGCAGCAACAACAATCGGAGCTGCCGATGCAGCAAAAACAGCAGCAGCTAAATCAGCAGCAGCAAAAACAACAGCAGCAGCAAAAACAACAGCAGCAGCAGAAACAGCAGCAGCAGCAGCAGACGACAGCGAGGCCGAAGGTGCCTCCAATCAATACATTCAAGATGAAGCTTCACGACACCATCAAAATATGTAAGTCGGCCATAGGCGATAATTTCATAATTAAACGACTTTGTAAAGACAGGCATGCTATCCACTGCTTCGCAGTGGAGCACCATAAGTTAATTAAGCAATTATAAGAGAAAACTACGACGGAGTTCTTCTCATTCACTCCCAAAAGTGAGCGTTTGCAGACAATGCTCCTTCGTGGTTTAGATTCGTCCACCGATCCCGAGGAGCTCCTTCAGGAGCTTCAAGCGAAGGAATGTGACGATCTTAAGTTCGTTAGTGTTAAGCCTTTCACTACAGCAAAGGCCCGAAGGGAGAATCGGAAATTACCGTTCTTCCTGGTCCAGCTGACTCCCAACAGCAAAATAGATAGTCTGAGGAAAATTGAAGTCCTAGACTATCAATGCATAAGTTGGGAAAAATTAAATCGCAGCGATAACGTTTTACAATGTGTTCGCTGTCTGAGGTTCGGGCACGCCGCTGCGAACTGTCTAATGCAGTTTCGGTGCGTTAAGTGTGCATTGAACCACAGAGCAGAGGAATGTCCTCTAGGTAAGGATAGGGTTGATGATACCACGTCTCTAAAGTGTGTTTTTTGTGGTAACTCGGGACACACCGCTAACTATCGGGGTTGTTCCAAGTACCAATATGCTAGGAAAATAAACCTGGCTGGTCAACAGAAGGTGGAGGTGAAGCGCCCACCTGTTCCTAAAACTCCAGCCGTAAATCCCTATGTAACCTACGCCAAATGGCGGCCGGTCAGAGGAGTACGATACAACAAGCACCAAAGGCTGCTCCTCAGGAATCACGACCTGGAGCACCTAGTGGTGATGCTGATCTGCTGGCGATTTTGCTTTCTATCCAGGGGCAAATTAGTCAGCTGCAAGAGCAAATATAGGAACAGGCGACACGCGTAGATCGGATCTACACTCTGTTGCCGAGTCTGACGCGCCTCCAGTCGTAATGTGTTCGCTGGTGGAGAAACCCTTAAAGATCCTTTCAGTGAATGTAAATTCGCTAATAAATATCGAACGAAGAGCTGTACTCTTCAAGTTGTTAGAAGACCAAAGTCCCGATGTTCTTCTGGTTAGCGAAACTAAGCTCTCTCAGAGGCACAAATTAAGGCACAGTCAGTATCATATCATAAGAAGAGACAGACCCAACTCCAACGGAGCTGGTGGCGTCGCTACCTTCATTAGAAAAAGTCTGCGTTTTAAGGTTATGTACAGCGGTGAAGTGCGTAGATTCCAGGTGCTAGAGGCTTGCATTATATGCATCCCCCTCCGTAGTGGGAAGAGGCTGTATATGATCGCAGCCTATGCAACTGAAGCTACTAAACAAACCTGTTTTATCTCAGAGCTCGAGACACTTTTTCAATACTTACGTCTGGGTTCGGAGGAGAATTATTACCTCATGGCCGGAGATCTGAATGCCAAACATAGTAATTGGAGAAACCAATCACCAAATACTAGAGGGAACCTACTACTCAATTGGTGGGGTCAGAATAGTGTCGAGTATCGACTCGATTTAAAAGCGACGGATAGTCCATCTTATACCAGATCAGGCTCCTATATAGATCTTATGCTATTTTACGAACGGATACAGCTGACTGATATGGACCGACGAACAATAAACTGTCTTCACACGTTTGTGTATGACGGTGACCATTGCGGAATTAGTGCCGTAATAACGATCCCCAACGAAATTGCGGAGTTGGAGGAGTATGTTCAAACGCATTCTTACAATTACAGTAGGACGCGGTGGACACGCTTGTCCCGAACAATGACAAGAGCACTCTCTTCGGACTCGCTCAACCCACCATCCAACAGGAATTTGTCGAACGAAGAGATCGACACTTACCTCAAACGGATGGACGACACAATAAAACAAACAATGGACAGAACAATTCCCAAATACCAACTGACTGACAATGTCAATATATACCGCAATGTTACGATCGACGCTCTACACTGACAAAAGAGTAGGCTGCTGACAAGGCTAAAATTACTATACAGACGTTTTACTGATCCACAAAACTCGGAGGTTAGGACACTGAAATCACAGTTAAAAAACCTACAGCAATTTATTCAGCAAAATTATCGTGCTGCAATTAATTCGCATTGGAATAACAAAATCCGGACTGTTAAAGCTAGCAATCCTAGTATGTTCCCGGAAATTAATAAAATCTTTCGAAGAAAAAATCAGAATGAGCTTCCGTGTCTTAAGCTCCCCCGAACTACAGACAACGAACAAGTACTTGTGACAGCAGGCATAGATCCAATAGAAACGATCGAGGATGACAACTTTTTTGTGATCGAAGATCCTCAGGAGAAAGTTGAAGTGATAGGTGCGACGTTTCAGGATGTGTATAAGGTGAATGTTAGCACTCGCCCGAACCATATCTTGGAAAATCGTGTCCTATTGCACAACTTTTACTTGCGATATGACATTGAGCACTGGCGATCGGAGAACACTGGTTTTACCATGTTCAATGACGATAATTTGGCAAATGATGTCATCGCCAATGAAGGGATTCACCCTCCATTCATATCAAAGGAAGATCTCCTGGTCATTTTTGGTTCACTGAGAAGTAAGAAATCTGTGGGAATCGACGAAATACCAAACATTGTTCTTAAACACCTTCCTCTAGAAGCGGTAAACATTTACACTACCCTGTTTAACAATTTGCTGAATAATGCACATTATCCAGCTCATTGGAAGACAGCGGTGGTGCAACCAATTCCTAAACAGAACAAAGATACGTCCAATCCGGCAAATCTCCGGTCGATAAGTCTCCTTTCCAACATCAGCAAAGTGTTTGAAAAAGTGATCAATAGAGCCATGATTGCATACATGACAGATGACTTGATCGCGTACAGGTCAAGTCCGAAGATCGAGATCATTGTAAGTCTTTTGCAGCGTGACTTCGAAAAGGTTCAGGGATATTGCGATGATTGGAAGTTGAAAATCAATTTCCAAAAGTGCGAGACCATTCTGTTTAGGACTCCGTTGTCTGGGGCTTCTAGAAATACTAGAAAGAAGTGGCGAATGTTCTCTATTGTTGGACAAAACGGACAGCCATTAGCAAATCGAAGTGTTGTCAGATGCCTTGGGATCTGGCTAGATCAATATCTATATTTTAACAAACATATAGATGCTGCTCTGGCCAGAGCCAAAGCGGCCTTTGCCTTGACAAAGAGGCTGTTTCACAGCAGTCAACTCGATGCCAAGGTAAAGGTGATCTGTTACACGGCCCTTATTCGGCCTGTCCTTGCCTTTGGCTATCCCGTTTGGTTTAACGTAAGAACAAGCTTAATGGAAAAGATACGGTTTTTCGAGAGACGATGTCTTAGGGCTTGTCTCCATTTATATGGAACTCCAGAGTCTGAGTACAAAAAATTCTATAGTAATTAGGTACAACGGGGCCAACCTGATCAGAGTGGACAACTTTCTGATAAAACTTATTCGAAGTCACATTGCAAGAGCAATGACTTCGACCAACAACTTAATCTCCGGGGCTTTTTACCCCAATGATATGCACCATGAGACACTGCGCCTTAACGGCCATATTCCCCCTGAAGCTTTTCTCTATTTAGTTTCCTATCTGGTCCAGGATAGATTAGCGGTGCCGTTAATCTTCCACGTTGGTCGAAAAGCTGTG
This sequence comes from Orthonevra nobilis, assembly GCA_963555765.1. Lineage (NCBI taxonomy): Eukaryota > Metazoa > Arthropoda > Insecta > Diptera > Syrphidae > Orthonevra > Orthonevra nobilis. The sequence continues at coordinate 79,254,697 of OY743224.1, read as the reverse complement.
GACGGGCGAGTCACTTACGACCAAGACGTCGCAAGTAGCTCACCGGAGACAGTCAGGTTTAGTAGGGCGATATCAGATCGCGACAGAGTGGATGTCGAAAGGCAAAACAAACATTATTGGTGGTTGAGCGGAGAGTGAACTTCGTCGTATGTGTGTATCTTGTGTGCCCTTAAGGCAAATCATAGCATGTCCTGTCAGCCCTGGCCGGCTTACATATATATAAGGTAGTGTAAGTAGTTAGTAATAAGTCAATAAGTAGATTTAATTTTATTTTAAGTTAGATTAAGATTTTATGATTAGGATAAGTCTTTTAGTTTAGATTTAGGTTAAGTTACAATAATAAGTCCTTATACTAAGTTTTTTCAAAATGTAAAAAATTTTTCTTAGTTTTTTTTATAAGTTAGAATAATTTTAAATATAATTAATAGTATTAAGTCAAAAGACATATCTTAAGTTGTTTAGTTTAGCTTAGATCGCCCTTATAGGGCCAGTAAGTTAGTTAATAAATAGGTAAGTTAATTAAGCTAGATTTAAGCATTTTTTGTCTAGCAAGTAAGATCATGAATTGAAAAATAAAAATGCATTAAAATTGAAAAAAAATTGGCTTTCGCATTTCCGGTGTGTATGCTGGGATGATAAAACAGTTTTCGGAGCCAAGATGAGACCAGTAACCTAGTGTTATCGTAGCGTTCGGTCACTATCTTCCCGTTGGCTCCCGATACCGAAAGATGGTGTATTAGTTTTGCAGCCTCACCTGTGAGGCATGATTTAAGGAACCAAATTTTTTGTCCCTCGGATATATTCTGGTGATGGATCATCTCCTTCTATAGATCCGAAAATTGCTGCCATTTCAGGTAATTGCCGTCGAATTTCGGCAGGTCTACCTTGAGCAATTTCATCGATGTTGGAGGTGCTTCCAATCTTTGAACCGTTGCTCCATAAAGTTCTTGTAGTACTTCCGCCAGCGTCTCTTGCACCTCACCTTCAGTTAGCTGGTTTTCCATTTTCCGATACATGGCAGTTAACTCCTCCCAAATTTGCTCCAATCTGCGAATTTTGTTTTGGAAAAATGCTCTGTTTTAAATTTGCTGTAATTCTTATCTTGACCAATTCGTACCGTTGTCTTATGGAACTGATGGGGGAGAAATCCGGAGATGGAGTGCGTTCCGTTTTCCGTCTTGGGATCACCGGTTGCTCTTGGCTGGCTCTTGGTATCGCTCCTTTTAATGTCGCCTCCGTCTCATCCCTCTTAACTAACCCGGGAGATGCGCTGCCTACGGATGCCGCCAGTGCCGGCGGTTCCGTGAGGGGCCCGGATGCCCTCTCCTGAATCTCGCCAAGAAATTATTCCTTTATGCCTTTGATTTCTTCATAATAATCTTTGATGAAATATGGAGGACTCAGTTCGTTCCCCCCTGTCTCCCTTATATTGGAGTCATTTTCATCAAACTCTTCCCAAAGTGAGTTTAATTGCTGCCATCGCTCTTTCAAATTGCTTATTGTTTAACGGTCGGGGGAATCCTTCTTATAGTTCCTCCATAGTTTGCAGATATTCTGCCCAACTTCATTTTGCTCCTTCGTTATGGTATCCAAGTCCATCACGATCTATTTCTTCTGATTAAATATCAGCGCTCGAATTTAGGATGCACTGTGTTATGGCCAGTGTACGCACAAAACCTGTTGTACTGTACTTAAGCCCAGTACACGCGTCTGCATTCTATGCACCTTCGCTAGTCCTGTCACGGTCGCCAAATGTTTCGGATGAATTCTTTTATTCACCACTTTTTCTTAGGTGCATAAACCTGGACTCTGTTAATGTTGCGGTCTAGTCGATACCTTAACCGATAAACCTTTATTCGAACAGTAATTCCAGCAGACTCACTGGAATGAAGTAAAAAAACAGTCCTTGATCGCTGATCGAATAATAATCATTCCTTCTTTATTTATCATGTCTTATTTATACTAAATTTACAGCTTGTTCTTACAGCTAAAATGCTTATTCATCAAAAGCAATAATTGCACGATAGGCAATTATTAAAAAGACACCAAATATAAGATACAAAAAAAACGATAAAAACAAATTAAAGAATGATCGAATTATGTGTAATTCGATCCTTGGCCCTGAACTTCTTTCGCGATATTGCTTCGTTTACAAGATGTGAGCTTAACAGTAGTGTTTAAAATTAAATGTACGTAGCGGAGTTAAACAATCACAATAGCATTTCTAAGTTCATCGAAAAGTTCTCTTAAATTACTAACCTTAACGTAACGGCAATAGTTGGAAATCTCCGAGTATGTCTTGTTTGGTCGGAAGTGTTACTTACGTTGAGTTTTTCCTGCATTTCATGTCACACCAACTGCTAACAGTCGGATGCACCTTGCTGCTTGTCCATGGATCTTTTCCGATAAAACAATCTGAGTAGCGAAGTTGTGTAATTCCTGGTTTTCCCCATAGAGTCCCAATGATGCTTCCACCGACTTGATGAAACTGGAGAGATTATACTCTGGTTTTCCCTCAAAGCACTTTAGTTGTCGAAACTGATTAATTATATTGTTAGCAATCATGTTTAGTTTATGAATGCCTCGATCACTTTGATCAGGCTTTCCCAATTGCTCCATGATTTCTCCTTGAGCCTGAATTATAGCTTGAAGAGTCACGTAACGATACTCGGTTTTTGTTTTTAGTCCGACTGCGCCAGTAAAATAAAAAAGAAACACTTTGGTGTTCGATGGTGGTGTTAAGACTGACTTTTATTTATTATCCAAAATCTTAGCATACCTCACAAAATCAACTTATGGATATTTTCCCACAGTCAGCATACGAAGTTCAATATCCATTGCGAAATACGACGACGGCGACGGCAAGGTGAGCAAATTAAACGGAAAAGCAAACACAATGACCTAATTAAATATTGTTGTTAATGCAGTGAACTTCATATGCTGACCGGTCGAAAATTTCTTAGTCAGGTGAATGCCCGCAGTAACTCGCATGCTTAAAGTCTGAAAATATATTTGTTTTATTTGAAATTCGGTAATTAGAACTATTCATAGTGATAATCTGCCTTTTTATAATTTTCATTTATGGTTTCTTTATTTTGTATGCAGATTGATAAGTTCTTTTTGTTAGTGAAAACTCAGCTGCGTGTGACAGTGATGCCAACTTTGCAAGCATATAATCTAAATGCCGATAGATGCCGATAGTCGTTTTTTTTCCAATCGTATATAGTTACATATAATAATCCGTACAGTCTTGGGGTATCTGCTGAGACAACAAATACCTAGACATGCACGTGCCTCAACATCTTGCCTCAAGACGTGCATTTGCTTCAGCTATACCTCGTAAGCACATTCATGCACGTACGAGGTTGCAGCTAGCCGCATCCCGATGTACGCGAGATTATTATTATGTTATCTCCCCCAGCAGCCAACGAGTCAGTGAGAGTCCAGTTTTCATTCATCGACTACACAAGTGGTATCTTCTCCTGCCGTTTGCAAAGAAAATAACATATTATTAAGAATAAATAATTAAGTAAATTAATTGGTGTTGTTGTGAAAAAATCAAGACCTTAACTCGACTATTTCCAAATCCCTGAAAGCTAGTAAGAACTTCGAAATTTAAGACTAAAAAATTGGTTTGGGTGCGAGTAGGTCTGCCCATACCATGAACTTCCCATCTCGATAAAAAATTTCATTTTCCACCACCATCAAATTCCATTTTCGTTATGATTACATCATTCATTCCATAGACAAATACATTGCAATAAAAAAAAAATACATAAATATGTTCTTTACTGCCCCTTAGAAAAATCTTTCTTTTAGATTTTTTGAATCAATTAAAATACGATTTGCCTATTTATCATTAATAGGTTATTCGAATATTTTATTTCGAGTGATCAGGACAACAGTTTGGAAATACATTTTTTTTGATTAAGTAACATTTCTACTAGAAATTAGTTCCATTTTTTGTTTAATAATATTACTTAAAAAATGACTTAATATAATTTTAAATTATGTTTTGCCTTTTTTTTTTAATATTGATAGCTAATTGCACTTTTTTCGTCATTAGCTTTTTAATTAATAACTTGAGGACTGTAGCGCCAGTCCGCGTGGCATTGGAATTTTATCCTTTTGGTTAAGTCGATTTCGCTGTACAACTCGTACCGTACAGTTCGTTGTTGAATCTTCTCCTCCACTCATCGTCAATGCAGATCACACTTTTCTCTCGAAACAACCTAAGAAGCCTGCATCCGCTGTTGAAACTGTCCATGCTTCTGCACCATATACCATGATGGGACTGATGAGATGAGAGTCTTATAGAGCGACACTTTAGTTCTACGAGAGAGGACTTTACACAATTGTTTTCTTAGCCCAGAGAAACAGCGATTAACAAGAGTTATTCTTCGTTTGATCTCAGCGCTATTGTTGTTATCTATGTTTACAGGAGAATAAAGGTAGATAAAGTCCCTAACTACCTCAAATTTATAGCTGTCTATGATAACGATTTGGGTGTCTTTTTTTGATGACAACATATGCTTCTTTGTGCCCTGGTATACCGCCAAACCCATCTTTGTCATTTCTGTTTGAATCCTTATAAACGCACTGTTGACGTCAAGATGCGTTCTCCTTTTCTATTAATATCTTCGCCATTTGCGAGTTACTGAACAGACCTTTAAAAAATAGTGCCTCTGGTGTTGACACGGGACTTTTGCAGCTAAGCCGTCCGCTCAAGTGGCTTTCTTAGACTTAAGCTTAAATATTGCTGTCTTTACTCCGCCTAGGTCGGGAAGATAGCATTGTTGGTTCTTCCATGTCCTCAGCATTAATTGCAATTCTACTACGATGTTTCCATTTCGAATTTTGCAGGTTTCGGTTTGGGGTCTGTAAGCTTGAGATAATTGTTTTCTCTGGTGGTAGATGTTTCGAACCTTACTCCTGTTTCTTAATCTCTAAACATCCTCAATCGGGCGCTTCTCATGCTCTACCAAAGACGCTGCGACCATGGCATAGGTTGAAAATGTAGTGCACGAGATTAAAACTTTTGTGACCTCGTATTATGAGTTGCGTATTGGCTGTAAGAAATTACAATGGCTTGTAAAAACATTTTGGAGAAAGTACGAGTTCTATCTTGTCGAGCTTCATGTTGAAGCTGGCTGGCTGTCCATGGCTTGCATTACACTACTCAAAGAAAGCATCTCTTCCTGTTTAAAACAAAATATATAGGACCAACGACCCAAAATCTTAGCCAGTCTTCTGTAGGCACATAGTAGCACACGGCCATCCCTCTAATAGTATCCAACTCGACGTGAAGATATTTTTTTATAATATGCTCGCTCTCAAGAGGTTATGAATACTCTTTAACGCACAGAACGAGTGGAAGAATTAGGAGAAGAACGAAAGATTTTTGTAGTGGTTTGAGAAACTCAGATGTATTTGGTTTCAATTGAATTCCGTGGGTGGAGCTCGAATTGGGACGGATGATTTGATATCGACCTATCCAAAGTTTGGAAGATTTAGTTCAAATTTAGAGTTGCGAAAATCGATTTCATTTCAATAACTTTAACATTGGAAGTTGAATTTGTATTCGCTTTTGGCAGTTGTTTTTCAACTTCTTCAATAAAGTGTTTTAAATCAGACAGTCAGAATTATCAAACATTATATAGCCTTGTTTCAAAATTATTACATTTTGTGAGAACTCTGTTTATATATTTTTAAAGCTTGAGGACCTGTTGCATGGTGACACAAACTAAATTTCAAGCATGTTCAAAGGCTCGGTCGCCTGGAACTGTTTTTTTTTTGAAAATTTAAATTTGTCTGATTCGGTTGAACTCTGCAATTTCTTTGCAAACTTTCCCTTCATCAGAAATCTTTTTATTAAAACTTGTGCTGAGTTAGCGCTGAAACATCACTGACAAATTTTTACTGTTACTATTGTTATTATATGGATAAGAATTTTAAAAAGTTTTTTTGAAATGAGCAAAGGGAAATTTGGGTCCAGACCTTGCTTTTTTTTTTGTTTGCAGAATTTAAATTGTTTCGGTATAAACTTTAAGAAAGGCCGTTTATCTTAACTTCATGTATTTTCGGAATTATTTCTAATAAATTTAATTTGTAAGATTGTTTTCCTTTCTATTAACCATTGCTTGGAATATAAAGGCGAGTCCATTTTGAAAGGGTTCAAAAGTACATAATTTCAGTGCCGAGATTTCGACCGCCTCTTGCTTCCGAGCTGGGAACTCTGCTCAGCATAGGATCCTTTTCTTTTGGTTAATATATGGCTTTATGAGGATCACATTCAGTCCAGTTTTCTTTGCAGATTTTTATGGTTGTGTTTCCAAGCCGGTTTCGAGAGATATTTTATCCATGTGCCAATTTATGGAAAGACCTCTAGGATTGCGTTCATATTAAGAAACCACAGCAGTGGTAAGCAAACTAAATCGGATGTTATGATCCTCCTTGCAATATACGAGTAATGTAGTTTCAGCCATGTGTTTTCACTTTGTCAATTAGCTTTCTCTCGATGCTTTTTCTTTGAAATCGATCGCCTCATGTAAGTTGCGCCATGAGCTTCTTTTTGCTAATATATTATAACGATAAAAAAGCGTCAAGCTACAACCGAGCAGGTTTTGAACAAAAAAACTGGTGGCTCCATAATTTTCTAAGGATGTTTTCATGTGTCAGTGTTGCAGACGTCACTCTGAGTCTTGAAAAATGGAGAAGACTTACAGGATTCACATATCTGAAACAATTTTCAAAGAACTTCCGTGGAAATTTGGATCAGGAAATGGAGAAAGGGGCACATCAATATATAAAATGGCCTCAACCAAATACTGTTTTAGTCTTTTTGGTAGTCTCTATAGTTAGTAACTTACTTAGTTAAGTCAATTGGCTAAATAAACATAATACTTTTGGCATTAAAATTGAAAAAAAAAATAAAAATTATATGAATTTGTCCGAAAACTTATGAACGGCAGTGTATATATTTATGAATATTTTTTTGTCTGATAAGGTAGCTGTAAACTATAAATTTAATTAATTTTGAACTTTTTTTATTGGAAAACTAAATTGATTTTAATTGAAGAAGTGAAAATGTCCCTTTTTTTGACAGTTTTTTCGTCATAAAATTCAAGCCACCCTGTGAAATTTAACCAAAAGCTTTTCAGGGGATCTTTATGCACACACGCTTCGAATGAAACCAATTTGGCCTCGATAGCTTGATTTGTTCTCGAGTTAGGCTGTACGAAAGAATCCGCACAAACGTACGTACGTACGTACGTACACACACACACACAGACATCTTTCTAAAAATCATGGAATCCGACTACTGGGACCGCCAATCGTGGAGAAATGTAAAAATTTTGAATTTCGAAAATCGGACCGATTACAAGAACTTCCTGATGGGAAGTTAATAATATTAATTTTTCACACTTTTCTCTCGAAACTACATAATTCGCCTTCATCTGCTTTTGAAAGTTTCCATGCTTCTGCATCATATATCATTGACGGGGATGGTAAGCCGATAGTTAGGTTCGAGAGAGGGTTTTACATAATTGCTTTCTTAGCCACGGGTATTCTCAATTTGAACTCAACGCTGGTGTTATTATCTGTGTTTGCAGCGAAGCCTAAGCAAAGTCCCTAACTACCACAAAGTTATAGCTGTCTTAGTGTCTATGTTAACGTTCTGAACCAGACGTCGCATTTAGGTGTCCTTTCTTGATGACATCATATATATCTTTTTGCCCAATTATACAAAAGGACGAGCTTGGAAGGGATGACCTAGACCTGGCCTCAGAAATCTCGTCTCTGTGGACGAAATAGAAACCATCTGCCGATATATTTATATTTAGTCTATGGTGGACTCTACAATTGGCACAGTTAAGATGGTCTCCTTTCTTTAAGAGCGGGCAAACAATACTGAGATTCCATTTTCATCTTTGATGTTTATTGTTTCACTGCCGTCGCATTGAGAAGTTGGACAGCTAAAGTTGCTTTATTAAATTTTAGCTTGTATGTTATTGCTATCTATTTCGTCTAGGTCGGGTAGACGCTGTTGGCCTGCGTCGTCTAATACAGTCCTAAACATTGACTGCAATTCGACTATGATTTTTCCACTTTGAACTTTGTAGGCTTTGGTTTGGGGTCTGTAACCCTGAGATAATTGTTTTTTCGAACCTGTTTCTTTATATGTCAACATCGTCGATCGCGCTTTTCTCATACTTGAGAATATTGTGGACGAAATTAAAACTACCAATGAGAACAGTTGAAAATTTGTCACGCATGGCAATTACAGCATATTTCTCGCATTTAGCTGTTTTACAATCCGTTTGTTCCAACTTACGGCCGATTGCATTTATTGTTCTGGTCAATAGTAAACAAGAGAGGGTAGTTTCTGAATTCCATTTAATGCTTATTTTCCTAGTGACCAAAGTGCTTTTGCTTTGTGCGGGAGTTTTGTTTGCCAAAAGAATGCAAATTATAAAATCAGATTGTTACTGAGATTGTTTTGTGTGTGACCAAAATAACCAACTTATAACGAATCAAGTTAGAAAAAATATAGGACCAACGACATAGATTCTTAGCAAGTCTCCTGTAGGCACAAAGTGGCATACAGGCATTGCTTTAAGAGCAAAGAACTCTACGTTAAGATAAGATGTGTCAAATTTGGAGTTATATTACGACAACTTTTAACTTGGAATTAAAATTTGTTGTTGCAGTTGTTTTTCAACTTCACCAATAAAGTGTTTAAACTTGTTAGGGACAGACATCCAGAAGTAAGTTAAAATTGATCTGAGCTAACACTGAAACGTCACTTACAAATTATTACTTTTCTAGTAAAAAAAAAAGTTAAGAAAGTTGTTTTGAAATGAGAAAAAGTTAAATTTGTGACCAGAATTTTGATTTTGATTGCGGAATTTAAATCGTTGTTTCGATATAAACATTGTGAAATATCGCTTATGTCAACTCCTTGTTCAATGCATTTTTGAAAATATTTCTATGACCTTGTATGATGCACTTGCTGTGCTCGGACTATTAAAGCGTGATTATCTTTATGTCGATTAAGTTCAAAAGTGCATAGTTTCAGTCCCGAGATTTCGACCGCCTCTTCCTTCCGAGCTGTGAACTGCTCAGCATAGGATCTTTTTCTTCTGGTTAATATATAGTATAGCTTTAAGAGGATCACATTCAGTCCAGTTTTCTTTGCAGATTTTGATAGGATTTTCCACGCCGATTTTGACAGATTTTTTATCCATGTGTCATTTTCTGGAAAGACCTCTAGGATTGGGTTCATGATAAGAAACCACAACAGGCGAAAACAAACTAAATCGGTTGTTATGATCTTCCTTGCAATATACGAGTCATGCAGTTTTATCCATGTATTTTAACTTTGTCATTTTGCTTTCTCTCGATGCTTTTTCTTTGAATTCAATTGCCTCATGTAAGTTGCACCATAAGCTTCTTTTTCTAATATACCATTACGATAAAAAAGCTGCAAGCTACAGCCGAGCAGGTTTTGAACAAAAAAACTGGTGGCTCCATAATTTTCTAAGGATGTTTTCATGTGTCAGTGTTGCAGACGTCATTCTTAGTCTTAAAAAATGGGAAAGACCTACAGGATTCACATTTCTGAAACAATTTTTAAAGAACTTCCGTGGAAATTTGGATCAGGAAATAGAGAAAGGGGCATATCAATGTATGAAATGGCCTCAACTAAAAACTGTTTTAGTCTTTTTGGTAGTCTCTATAGTTAGTAACTTACTAAGTTTAGTCAATTGGCTAAATTAACATAAAATTGATGAAACTTTTGGTATTAAAATTGAACAAAAAAAAATTTTTATATGAATTTGTCCGGAAACTTATGAAGGGCAATGTATATATTTATGCATATTTTTTTATCTGATAAGGTAGCTATAAACTATAAATTTAATTAATTTTGAACTTTTTTTATTGGAAAACTAAATTGATTTTAATTGCAGAAGTGAATTTGTCCCATTTTTTGACAGTTTTTTCGTCATAAAATTCAAACCACCCTGTTGAACTTAACCAAAAGCTTTTCAGGTGATCTTAATGCACACACGCTTCGAATGAAAGCAATTTGGCTTCGATAGCTCGATTTGTTCTCGAGTTAGGCTGTACGAAAGAATCCGCACAAACGTACGTACGTACGTACGTACGTACACACACACACACAGACATCTTTCTAAAAATGATGGAATCCGAATACTGGGACCGCCAAACGTGAAGAAATGTAAAAATTTTGAATTTCGAAAATCGGACCGATTACAAGAACTTCCTGATGGGAAGTTAATTATATGAATCTGTCCCGAAACTTATGAACGGCAGTGTATATATATTTGCATATTTTTTTATCTGATAAGGTAGCTATAAACTATAAATTTAATTAATTTTGAACTTTTTTTATTGGAAAACTAAATTGATTTTAATTGAAGAAGTCAAATTGTCCCTTTTTTTGACAGTTTTTTCGTCATAAAATTCAAACCACCCTGTGAAATTTAAGCAAAAGCTTTTCAGGTGATCTTTATGCACACACGTTTCGAATGAAACCAATTTGGCTTCGACAGCTTGATTTGTTCTCGAGTTAGGCTGTACGAAAGAATCCGCACAAACGTTCGTACGTACGTACGTACGTACGTACGTACGTACACACACACACACAGACATCTTTCTAAAAATCATGGAATCCGACAACTGGGACCGCCAATCGTGGAGAAATGTAAAAATTTTGAATTTCGAAAATCGGACCGATTACAAGAACTTCCTGATGGGAAGTTAAAAATGCACTTTTTTTATGATTTTGAGTCTCAGTTAAACTGGGTTATTTTTACTAAAAAGGGCTTCAAACCGAGCATATATATAGCGAAATTAAGAAAAACAACCTTTTGTAAAGGGAAGTATCGAGAAAAAAGTTTGAGGCAAAAACCGCCTTTTTTTCATCTTTTTTGTGGACTATAGCCCACGATTTAAAAATGCACTTTTTCATGATTTTGAGTTTCACTTAAACTGTGTTATTTTTACTAAAAAGGGCTTCAAACCGTGCATATATATATAGCGAAATTAAGAAAACAAACCTTTTTTAAAGGGAAATATAAAGAAAAAAGAAGAACTTCCGTGGAAATTTGGATCAGGAAATGGAGAGAGGGGCACATCAATATATAAAATGGCCTCAACCAAATACTGTTTTAGTCTTTTTGGTAGTCTCTATAGTTAGTAACTTACTTAGTTAAGTCAATTGGCTAAATAAACATAATACTTTTGGCATTAAAATTGAAAAAAAAAATAAAAATTATATGAATTTGTCCGAAAACTTATGAACGGCAGTGTATATATTTATGAATATTTTTTTGTCTGATAAGGTAGCTGTAAACTATAAATTTAATTAATTTTGAACTTTTTTTATTGGAAAACTAAATTGATTTTAATTGAAGAAGTGAAAATGTCCCTTTTTTTGACAGTTTTTTCGTCATAAAATTCAAGCCACCCTGTGAAATTTAACCAAAAGCTTTTCAGGGGATCTTTATGCACACACGCTTCGAATGAAACCAATTTGGCCTCGATAGCTTGATTTGTTCTCGAGTTAGGCTGTACGAAAGAATCCGCACAAACGTACGTACGTACGTACGTACACACACACACACAGACATCTTTCTAAAAATCATGGAATCCGACTACTGGGACCGCCAATCGTGGAGAAATGTAAAAATTTTGAATTTCGAAAATCGGACCGATTACAAGAACTTCCTGATGGGAAGTTAATAATATTAATTTTTCACACTTTTCTCTCGAAACTACATAATTCGCCTTCATCTCTTTTGAAAGTTTCCATGCTTCTGCATCATATATCATTGACGGGGATGGTAAGCCGATAGTTAGGTTCAAGAGAGGGTTTTACATAATTGCTTTCTTAGCCACGGGTATTCTCAATTTGAACTCAACGCTGGTGTTATTATCTGTGTTTGCAGCGAAGCCTAAGCAAAGTCCCTAACTACCACAAAGTTATAGCTGTCTAAGTGTCTATGTTAACGTTCTGAACCAGACGTCGCATTTAGGTGTCCTTTCTTGATGACATCATATATATCTTTTTGCCCTATTATACAAAAGGACGAGCTTGGAAGGGATGACCTAGACCTGGCCTCATAAATCTCGTCTCTGTGGACGAAATAGAAACCATCTGCCGATATATTTATATTTAGTCTATGGTGGACTCTACAATTGGCACAGTTAAGATGGTCTCCTTTCTTTAAGAGCGGGCAAGCAATACTGAGATTCCATTTTCATCTTTGATGTTTATTGTTTCACTGCCGTCGCATTGAGAAGTTGGACAGCTAAAGTTGCTTTATTAAATTTTAGCTTGTATGTTATTGCTATCTATTTCGTCTAGGTCGGGTAGACGCTGTTGGCCTGCGTCGTCTAATACAGTCCTAAACATTGACTGCAATTCGACTATGATTTTTCCACTTTGAACTTTGTAGGCTTTGGTTTGGGGTCTGTAACCCTGAGATAATTGTTTTTTCGAACCTGTTTCTTTATATGTCAACATCGTCGATCGCGCTTTTCTCATACTTGAGAATATTGTGGACGAAATTAAAACTACCAATGAGAACAGTTGAAAATTTGTCACGCATGGCAATTACAGCATATTTCTCGCATTTAGCTGTTTTACAATCCGTTTATTCCAACTTACGGCCGATTGCATTTATTGTTCTGGTCAATAGTAAACAAGAGAGGGTAGTTTCTGAATTCCATTTAATGCTTATTTTCCTAGTGACCAAAGTGCTTTTGCTTTGTGCGGGAGTTTTGTTTGCCAAAAGAATGCAAATTATAAAATCAGATTGTTACTGAGATTGTTTTGTGTGTGACCAAAATAACCAACTTATAACGAATCAAGTTAGAAAAAATATAGGACCAACGACATAGATTCTTAGCAAGTCTCCTGTAGGCACAAAGTGGCATACAGGCATTGCTTTAAGAGCAAAGAACTCTACGTTAAGATAAGATGTGTCAAATTTGGAGTTATATTACGACAACTTTTAACTTGGAATTAAAATTTGTTGTTGCAGTTGTTTTTCAACTTCACCAATAAAGTGTTTAAACTTGTTAGGGACAGACATCCAGAAGTAAGTTAAAATTGATCTGAGCTAACACTGAAACGTCACTTACAAATTATTACTTTTCTAGTAAAAAAAAAAGTTAAGAAAGTTGTTTTGAAATGAGAAAAAGTTAAATTTGTGACCAGAATTTTGATTTTGATTGCGGAATTTAAATCGTTGTTTCGATATAAACATTGTGAAATATCGCTTATGTCAACTCCTTGTTCAATGCATTTTTGAAAATATTTCTATGACCTTGTATGATGCACTTGCTGTGCTCGGACTATTAAAGCGTGATTATCTTTATGTCGATTAAGTTCAAAAGTGCATAGTTTCAGTCCCGAGATTTCGACCGCCTCTTCCTTCCGAGCTGTGAACTGCTCAGCATAGGATCTTTTTCTTCTGGTTAATATATAGTATAGCTTTAAGAGGATCACATTCAGTCCAGTTTTCTTTGCAGATTTTGATAGGATTTTCCACGCCGATTTTGACAGATTTTTTATCCATGTGTCATTTTCTGGAAAGACCTCTAGGATTGGGTTCATGATAAGAAACCACAACAGGCGAAAACAAACTAAATCGGTTGTTATGATCTTCCTTACAATATACGAGTCATGCAGTTTTATCCATGTATTTTAACTTTGTCATTTTGCTTTCTCTCGATGCTTTTTCTTTGAATTCAATTGCCTCATGTAAGTTGCACCATAAGCTTCTTTTTCTAATATACCATTACGATAAAAAAGCTGCAAGCTACAGCCGAGCAGGTTTTGAACAAAAAAACTGGTGGCTCCATAATTTTCTAAGGATGTTTTCATGTGTCAGTGTTGCAGACGTCATTCTTAGTCTTAAAAAATGGGAAAGACCTACAGGATTCACATTTCTGAAACAATTTTTAAAGAACTTCCGTGGAAATTTGGATCAGGAAATAGAGAAAGGGGCATATCAATGTATGAAATGGCCTCAACTAAAAACTGTTTTAGTCTTTTTGGTAGTCTCTATAGTTAGTAACTTACTAAGTTTAGTCAATTGGCTAAATTAACATAAAATTGATGAAACTTTTGGTATTAAAATTGAACAAAAAAAAATTTTTATATGAATTTGTCCGGAAACTTATGAAGGGCAATGTATATATTTATGCATATTTTTTTATCTGATAAGGTAGCTATAAACTATAAATTTAATTAATTTTGAACTTTTTTTATTGGAAAACTAAATTGATTTTAATTGCAGAAGTGAATTTGTCCCATTTTTTGACAGTTTTTTCGTCATAAAATTCAAACCACCCTGTTGAACTTAACCAAAAGCTTTTCAGGTGATCTTAATGCACACACGCTTCGAATGAAAGCAATTTGGCTTCGATAGCTCGATTTGTTCTCGAGTTAGGCTGTACGAAAGAATCCGCACAAACGTACGTACGTACGTACGTACGTACACACACACACACAGACATCTTTCTAAAAATGATGGAATCCGAATACTGGGACCGCCAAACGTGAAGAAATGTAAAAATTTTGAATTTCGAAAATCGGACCGATTACAAGAACTTCCTGATGGGAAGTTAATTATATGAATCTGTCCCGAAACTTATGAACGGCAGTGTATATATATTTGCATATTTTTTTATCTGATAAGGTAGCTATAAACTATAAATTTAATTAATTTTGAACTTTTTTTATTGGAAAACTAAATTGATTTTAATTGAAGAAGTCAAATTGTCCCTTTTTTTGACAGTTTTTTCGTCATAAAATTCAAACCACCCTGTGAAATTTAAGCAAAAGCTTTTCAGGTGATCTTTATGCACACACGTTTCGAATGAAACCAATTTGGCTTCGACAGCTTGATTTGTTCTCGAGTTAGGCTGTACGAAAGAATCCGCACAAACGTTCGTACGTACGTACGTACGTACGTACGTACGTACACACACACACACAGACATCTTTCTAAAAATCATGGAATCCGACAACTGGGACCGCTAATCGTGGAGAAATGTAAAAATTTTGAATTTCGAAAATCGGACCGATTACAAGAACTTCCTGATGGGAAGTTAAAAATGCACTTTTTTTATGATTTTGAGTCTCAGTTAAACTGGGTTATTTTTACTAAAAAGGGCTTCAAACCGAGCATATATATAGCGAAATTAAGAAAAACAACCTTTTGTAAAGGGAAGTATCGAGAAAAAAGTTTGAGGCAAAAACCGCCTTTTTTTCATCTTTTTTGTGGACTATAGCCCACGATTTAAAAATGCACTTTTTCATGATTTTGAGTTTCACTTAAACTGTGTTATTTTTACTAAAAAGGGCTTCAAACCGTGCATATATATATAGCGAAATTAAGAAAACAAACCTTTTTTAAAGGGAAATATAAAGAAAAAAGAACTTCCGTGGAAATTTGGATCAGGAAATGGAGAAAGGGGCACATCAATATATAAAATGGCCTCAACCAAATACTGTTTTAGTCTTTTTGGTAGTCTCTATAGTTAGTAACTTACTTAGTTAAGTCAATTGGCTAAATAAACATAGTACTTTTGGCATTAAAATTGAAAAAAAAAATAAAAATTATATGAATTTGTCCGAAAACTTATGAACGGCAGTGTATATATTTATGAATATTTTTTTGTCTGATAAGGTAGCTGTAAACTATAAATTTAATTAATTTTGAACTTTTTTTATTGGAAAACTAAATTGATTTTAATTGAAGAAGTGAAAATGTCCCTTTTTTTGACAGTTTTTTCGTCATAAAATTCAAGCCACCCTGTGAAATTTAACCAAAAGCTTTTCAGGGGATCTTTATGCACACACGCTTCGAATGAAACCAAACCTCGATAGCTTGATTTGTTCTCGAGTTAGGCTGTACGAAAGAATCCGCACAAACGTACGTACGTACGTACGTACACACACACACACAGACATCTTTCTAAAAATCATGGAATCCGACTACTGGGACCGCCAATCGTGGAGAAATGTAAAAATTTTGAATTTCGAAAATCGGACCGATTACAAGAACTTCCTGATGGGAAGTTAATAATATTAATTTTTCACACTTTTCTCTCGAAACTACATAATTCGCCTTCATCTGCTTTTGAAAGTTTCCATGCTTCTGCATCATATATCATTGACGGGGATGGTAAGCCGATAGTTAGGTTCGAGAGAGGGTTTTACATAATTGCTTTCTTAGCCACGGGTATTCTCAATTTGAACTCAACGCTGGTGTTATTATCTGTGTTTGCAGCGAAGCCTAAGCAAAGTCCCTAACTACCACAAAGTTATAGCTGTCTAAGTGTCTATGTTAACGTTCTGAACCAGACGTCGCATTTAGGTGTCCTTTCTTGATGACATCATATATATCTTTTTGCCCAATTATACAAAAGGACGAGCTTGGAAGGGATGACCTAGACCTGGCCTCAGAAATCTCGTCTCTGTGGACGAAATAGAAACCATCTGCCGATATATTTATATTTAGTCTATGGTGGACTCTACAATTGGCACAGTTAAGATGGTCTCCTTTCTTTAAGAGCGGGCAAACAATACTGAGATTCCATTTTCATCTTTGATGTTTATTGTTTCACTGCCGTCGCATTGAGAAGTTGGACAGCTAAAGTTGCTTTATTAAATTTTAGCTTGTATGTTATTGCTATCTATTTCGTCTAGGTCGGGTAGACGCTGTTGGCCTGCGTCGTCTAATACAGTCCTAAACATTGACTGCAATTCGACTATGATTTTTCCACTTTGAACTTTGTAGGCTTTGGTTTGGGGTCTGTAACCCTGAGATAATTGTTTTTTCGAACCTGTTTCTTTATATGTCAACATCGTCGATCGCGCTTTTCTCATACTTGAGAATATTGTGGACGAAATTAAAACTACCAATGAGAACAGTTGAAAATTTGTCACGCATGGCAATTACAGCATATTTCTCGCATTTAGCTGTTTTACAATCCGTTTATTCCAACTTACGGCCGATTGCATTTATTGTTCTGGTCAATAGTAAACAAGAGAGGGTAGTTTCTGAATTCCATTTAATGCTTATTTTCCTAGTGACCAAAGTGCTTTTGCTTTGTGCGGGAGTTTTGTTTGCCAAAAGAATGCAAATTATAAAATCAGATTGTTACTGAGATTGTTTTGTGTGTGACCAAAATAACCAACTTATAACGAATCAAGTTAGAAAAAATATAGGACCAACGACATAGATTCTTAGCAAGTCTCCTGTAGGCACAAAGTGGCATACAGGCATTGCTTTAAGAGCAAAGAACTCTACGTTAAGATAAGATGTGTCAAATTTGGAGTTATATTACGACAACTTTTAACTTGGAATTAAAATTTGTTGTTGCAGTTGTTTTTCAACTTCACCAATAAAGTGTTTAAACTTGTTAGGGACAGACATCCAGAAGTAAGTTAAAATTGATCTGAGCTAACACTGAAACGTCACTTACAAATTATTACTTTTCTAGTAAAAAAAAAAGTTAAGAAAGTTGTTTTGAAATGAGAAAAAGTTAAATTTGTGACCAGAATTTTGATTTTGATTGCGGAATTTAAATCGTTGTTTCGATATAAACATTGTGAAATATCGCTTATGTCAACTCCTTGTTCAATGCATTTTTGAAAATATTTCTATGACCTTGTATGATGCACTTGCTGTGCTCGGACTATTAAAGCGTGATTATCTTTATGTCGATTAAGTTCAAAAGTGCATAGTTTCAGTCCCGAGATTTCGACCGCCTCTTCCTTCCGAGCTGTGAACTGCTCAGCATAGGATCTTTTTCTTCTGGTTAATATATAGTATAGCTTTAAGAGGATCACATTCAGTCCAGTTTTCTTTGCAGATTTTGATAGGATTTTCCACGCCGATTTTGACAGATTTTTTATCCATGTGTCATTTTCTGGAAAGACCTCTAGGATTGGGTTCATGATAAGAAACCACAACAGGCGAAAACAAACTAAATCGGTTGTTATGATCTTCCTTGCAATATACGAGTCATGCAGTTTTATCCATGTATTTTAACTTTGTCATTTTGCTTTCTCTCGATGCTTTTTCTTTGAATTCAATTGCCTCATGTAAGTTGCACCATAAGCTTCTTTTTCTAATATACCATTACGATAAAAAAGCTGCAAGCTACAGCCGAGCAGGTTTTGAACAAAAAAACTGGTGGCTCCATAATTTTCTAAGGATGTTTTCATGTGTCAGTGTTGCAGACGTCATTCTTAGTCTTAAAAAATGGGAAAGACCTACAGGATTCACATTTCTGAAACAATTTTTAAAGAACTTCCGTGGAAATTTGGATCAGGAAATAGAGAAAGGGGCATATCAATGTATGAAATGGCCTCAACTAAAAACTGTTTTAGTCTTTTTGGTAGTCTCTATAGTTAGTAACTTACTAAGTTTAGTCAATTGGCTAAATTAACATAAAATTGATGAAACTTTTGGTATTAAAATTGAACAAAAAAAAATTTTTATATGAATTTGTCCGGAAACTTATGAAGGGCAGTGTATATATTTATGCATATTTTTTTATCTGATAAGGTAGCTATAAACTAATAAAATTCATAAAATTCAAACCACCCTGTTGAACTTAACCAAAAGCTTTTCAGGTGATCTTAATGCACACACGCTTCGAATGAAACCAATTTGGCTTCGATAGCTCGATTTGTTCTCGAGTTAGGCTGTACGAAAGAATCCGCACAAACGTACGTACGTACGTACGTACGTACACACACACACACAGACATCTTTCTAAAAATGATGGAATCCGAATACTGGGACCGCCAAACGTGGAGAAATGTAAAAATTTTGAATTTCGAAAATCGGACCGATTACAAGAACTTCCTGATGGGAAGTTAAAAATGCACTTTTTTTATGATTTTGAGTCTCAGTTAAACTGGGTTATTTTTACTAAAAAGGGCTTCAAACCGAGCATATATATAGCGAAATTAAGAAAAACAACCTTTTGTAAAGGGAAGTATCGAGAAAAAAGTTTGAGGCAAAAACCGCCTTTTTTTTCATCTTTTTTGTGGACTATAGCCCACGATTTAAAAATGCACTTTTTCATGATTTTGAGTTTCACTTAAACTGTGTTATTTTTACTAAAAAGGGCTTCAAACCGTGCATATATATATAGCGAAATTAAGAAAACAAACCTTTTTTAAAGGGAAATATAAAGAAAAAAGAAGAACTTCCGTGGAAATTTGGATCAGGAAATGGAGAAAGGGGCACATCAATATATAAAATGGCCTCAACCAAATACTGTTTTAGTCTTTTTGGTAGTCTCTATAGTTAGTAACTTACTTAGTTAAGTCAATTGGCTAAATAAACATAATACTTTTGGCATTAAAATTGAAAAAAAAAATAAAAATTATATGAATTTGTCCGAAAACTTATGAACGGCAGTGTATATATTTATGAATATTTTTTTGTCTGATAAGGTAGCTGTAAACTATAAATTTAATTAATTTTTAACTTTTTTTATTGGAAAACTAAATTGATTTTAATTGAAGAAGTGAAAATGTCCCTTTTTTTGACAGTTTTTTCGTCATAAAATTCAAGCCACCCTGTGAAATTTAACCAAAAGCTTTTCAGGGGATCTTTATGCACACACGCTTCGAATGAAACTCATTTGGCCTCGATAGCTTGATTTGTTCTCGAGTTAGGCTGTACGAAAGAATCCGCACAAACGTACGTACGTACGTACGTACACACACACACACAGACATCTTTCTAAAAATCATGGAATCCGACTACTGGGACCGCCAATCGTGGAGAAATGTAAAAATTTTGAATTTCGAAAATCGGACCGATTACAAGAACTTCCTGATGGGAAGTTAATAATATTAATTTTTCACACTTTTCTCTCGAAACTACATAATTCGCCTTCATCTGCTTTTGAAAGTTTCCATGCTTCTGCATCATATATCATTGACGGGGATGGTAAGCCGATAGTTAGGTTCGAGAGAGGGTTTTACATAATTGCTTTCTTAGCCACGGGTATTCTCAATTTGAACTCAACGCTGGTGTTATTATCTGTGTTTGCAGCGAAGCCTAAGCAAAGTCCCTAACTACCACAAAGTTATAGCTGTCTAAGTGTCTATGTTAACGTTCTGAACCAGACGTCGCATTTAGGTGTCCTTTCTTGATGACATCATATATATCTTTTTGCCCAATTATACAAAAGGACGAGCTTGGAAGGGATGACCTAGACCTGGCCTCAGAAATCTCGTCTCTGTGGACGAAATAGAAACCATCTGCCGATATATTTATATTTAGTCTATGGTGGACTCTACAATTGGCACAGTTAAGATGGTCTCCTTTCTTTAAGAGCGGGCAAACAATACTGAGATTCCATTTTCATCTTTGATGTTTATTGTTTCACTGCCGTCGCATTGAGAAGTTGGACAGCTAAAGTTGCTTTATTAAATTTTAGCTTGTATGTTATTGCTATCTATTTCGTCTAGGTCGGGTAGACGCTGTTGGCCTGCGTCGTCTAATACAGTCCTAAACATTGACTGCAATTCGACTATGATTTTTCCACTTTGAACTTTGTAGGCTTTGGTTTGGGGTCTGTAACCCTGAGATAATTGTTTTTTCGAACCTGTTTCTTTATATGTCAACATCGTCGATCGCGCTTTTCTCATACTTGAGAATATTGTGGACGAAATTAAAACTACCAATGAGAACAGTTGAAAATTTGTCACGCATGGCAATTACAGCATATTTCTCGCATTTAGCTGTTTTACAATCCGTTTGTTCCAACTTACGGCCGATTGCATTTATTGTTCTGGTCAATAGTAAACAAGAGAGGGTAGTTTCTGAATTCCATTTAATGCTTATTTTCCTAGTGACCAAAGTTCTTTTGCTTTGTGCGGGAGTTTTGTTTGCCAAAAGAATGCAAATTATAAAATCAGATTGTTACTGAGATTGTTTTGTGTGTGACCAAAATAACCAACTTATAACGAATCAAGTTAGAAAAAATATAGGACCAACGACATAGATTCTTAGCAAGTCTCCTGTAGGCACAAAGTGGCATACAGGCATTGCTTTAAGAGCAAAGAACTCTACGTTAAGATAAGATGTGTCAAATTTGGAGTTATATTACGACAACTTTTAACTTGGAATTAAAATTTGTTGTTGCAGTTGTTTTTCAACTTCACCAATAAAGTGTTTAAACTTGTTAGGGACAGACATCCAGAAGTAAGTTAAAATTGATCTGAGCTAACACTGAAACGTCACTTACAAATTATTACTTTTCTAGTAAAAAAAAAAGTTAAGAAAGTTGTTTTGAAATGAGAAAAAGTTAAATTTGTGACCAGAATTTTGATTTTGATTGCGGAATTTAAATCGTTGTTTCGATATAAACATTGTGAAATATCGCTTATGTCAACTCCTTGTTCAATGCATTTTTGAAAATATTTCTATGACCTTGTATGATGCACTTGCTGTGATCGGACTATTAAAGCGTGATTATCTTTATGTCGATTAAGTTCAAAAGTGCATAGTTTCAGTCCCGAGATTTCGACCGCCTCTTCCTTCCGAGCTGTGAACTGCTCAGCATAGGATCTTTTTCTTCTGGTTAATATATAGTATAGCTTTAAGAGGATCACATTCAGTCCAGTTTTCTTTGCAGATTT
The DNA here is from genome assembly GCA_963555765.1 of Orthonevra nobilis. NCBI lineage: Eukaryota > Metazoa > Arthropoda > Insecta > Diptera > Syrphidae > Orthonevra > Orthonevra nobilis. Next base: position 79,232,982 of record OY743224.1, on the reverse strand, counting down.
TGATAGGATTTTCCACGCCGATTTTGACAGATTTTTTATCCATGTGTCATTTTCTGGAAAGACCTCTAGGATTGGGTTCATGATAAGAAACCACAACAGGCGAAAACAAACTAAATCGGTTGTTATGATCTTCCTTGCAATATACGAGTCATGCAGTTTTATCCATGTATTTTAACTTTGTCATTTTGCTTTCTCTCGATGCTTTTTCTTTGAATTCAATTGCCTCATGTAAGTTGCACCATAAGCTTCTTTTTCTAATATACCATTACGATAAAAAAGCTGCAAGCTACAGCCGAGCAGGTTTTGAACAAAAAAACTGGTGGCTCCATAATTTTCTAAGGATGTTTTCATGTGTCAGTGTTGCAGACGTCATTCTTAGTCTTAAAAAATGGGAAAGACCTACAGGATTCACATTTCTGAAACAATTTTTAAAGAACTTCCGTGGAAATTTGGATCAGGAAATAGAGAAAGGGGCATATCAATGTATGAAATGGCCTCAACTAAAAACTGTTTTAGTCTTTTTGGTAGTCTCTATAGTTAGTAACTTACTAAGTTTAGTCAATTGGCTAAATTAACATAAAATTGATGAAACTTTTGGTATTAAAATTGAACAAAAAAAAATTTTTATATGAATTTGTCCGGAAACTTATGAAGGGCAGTGTATATATTTATGCATATTTTTTTATCTGATAAGGTAGCTATAAACTAATAAAATTCATAAAATTCAAACCACCCTGTTGAACTTAACCAAAAGCTTTTCAGGTGATCTTAATGCACACACGCTTCGAATGAAACCAATTTGGCTTCGATAGCTCGATTTGTTCTCGAGTTAGGCTGTACGAAAGAATCCGCACAAACGTACGTACGTACGTACGTACGTACACACACACACACAGACATCTTTCTAAAAATGATGGAATCCGAATACTGGGACCGCCAAACGTGAAGAAATGTAAAAATTTTGAATTTCGAAAATCGGACCGATTACAAGAACTTCCTGATGGGAAGTTAATTATATGAATCTGTCCCGAAACTTATGAACGGCAGTGTATATATATTTGCATATTTTTTTATCTGATAAGGTAGCTATAAACTATAAATTTAATTAATTTTGAACTTTTTTTATTGGAAAACTAAATTGATTTTAATTGCAGAAGTGAATTTGTCCCATTTTTTGACAGTTTTTTCGTCATAAAATTCAAACCACCCTGTGAAATTTAAGCAAAAGCTTTTCAGGTGATCTTTATGCACACACGTTTCGAATGAAACCAATTTGGCTTCGACAGCTTGATTTGTTCTCGAGTTAGGCTGTACGAAAGAATCCGCACAAACGTTCGTACGTACGTACGTACGTACGTACGTACGTACACACACACACACAGACATCTTTCTAAAAATCATGGAATCCGACAACTGGGACCGCCAATCGTGGAGAAATGTAAAAATTTTGAATTTCGAAAATCGGACCGATTACAAGAACTTCCTGATGGGAAGTTAAAAATGCACTTTTTTTATGATTTTGAGTCTCAGTTAAACTGGGTTATTTTTACTAAAAAGGGCTTCAAACCGAGCATATATATAGCGAAATTAAGAAAAACAACCTTTTGTAAAGGGAAGTATCGAGAAAAAAGTTTGAGGCAAAAACCGCCTTTTTTTCATCTTTTTTGTGGACTATAGCCCACGATTTAAAAATGCACTTTTTCATGATTTTGAGTTTCACTTAAACTGTGTTATTTTTACTAAAAAGGGCTTCAAACCGTGCATATATATATAGCGAAATTAAGAAAACAAACCTTTTTTAAAGGGAAATATAAAGAAAAAAGAAGAACTTCCGTGGAAATTTGGATCAGGAAATGGAGAAAGGGGCACATCAATATATAAAATGGCCTCAACCAAATACTGTTTTAGTCTTTTTGGTAGTCTCTATAGTTAGTAACTTACTTAGTTAAGTCAATTGGCTAAATAAACATAATACTTTTGGCATTAAAATTGAAAAAAAAAATAAAAATTATATGAATTTGTCCGAAAACTTATGAACGGCAGTGTATATATTTATGAATATTTTTTTGTCTGATAAGGTAGCTGTAAACTATAAATTTAATTAATTTTGAACTTTTTTTATTGGAAAACTAAATTGATTTTAATTGAAGAAGTGAAAATGTCCCTTTTTTTGACAGTTTTTTCGTCATAAAATTCAAGCCACCCTGTGAAATTTAACCAAAAGCTTTTCAGGGGATCTTTATGCACACACGCTTCGAATGAAACCAATTTGGCCTCGATAGCTTGATTTGTTCTCGAGTTAGGCTGTACGAAAGAATCCGCACAAACGTACGTACGTACGTACGTACACACACAGACATCTTTCTAAAAATCATGGAATCCGACTACTGGGACCGCCAATCGTGGAGAAATGTAAAAATTTTGAATTTCGAAAATCGGACCGATTACAAGAACTTCCTGATGGGAAGTTAAAAATATTAATTTTTCACACTTTTCTCTCGAAACTACATAATTCGCCTTCATCTGCTTTTGAAAGTTTGCATGCTTCTGCATCATATATCATTGACGGGGATGGTAAGCCGATAGTTAGGTTCGAGAGAGGGTTTTACATAATTGCTTTCTTAGCCACGGGTATTCTCAATTTGAACTCAACGCTGGTGTTATTATCTGTGTTTGCAGCGAAGCCTAAGCAAAGTCCCTAACTACCACAAAGTTATAGCTGTCTAAGTGTCTATGTTAACGTTCTGAACCAGACGTCGCATTTAGGTGTCCTTTCTTGATGACATCATATATATCTTTTTGCCCTATTATACAAAAGGACGAGCTTGGAAGGGATGACCTAGACCTGGCCTCATAAATCTCGTCTCTGTGGACGAAATAGAAACCATCTGCCGATATATTTATATTTAGTCTATGGTGGACTCTACAATTGGCACAGTTAAGATGGTCTCCTTTCTTTAAGAGCGGGCAAACAATACTGAGATTCCATTTTCATCTTTGATGTTTATTGTTTCACTGCCGTCGCATTGAGAAGTTGGACAGCTAAAGTTGCTTTATTAAATTTTAGCTTGTATGTTATTGCTATCTATTTCGTCTAGGTCGGGTAGACGCTGTTGGCCTGCGTCGTCTAATACAGTCCTAAACATTGACTGCAATTCGACTATGATTTTTCCACTTTGAACTTTGTAGGCTTTGGTTTGGGGTCTGTAACCCTGAGATAATTGTTTTTTCGAACCTGTTTCTTTATATGTCAACATCGTCGATCGCGCTTTTCTCATACTTGAGAATATTGTGGACGAAATTAAAACTACCAATGAGAACAGTTGAAAATTTGTCACGCATGGCAATTACAGCATATTTCTCGCATTTAGCTGTTTTACAATCCGTTTGTTCCAACTTACGGCCGATTGCATTTATTGTTCTGGTCAATAGTAAACAAGAGAGGGTAGTTTCTGAATTCCATTTAATGCTTATTTTCCTAGTGACCAAAGTGCTTTTGCTTTGTGCGGGAGTTTTGTTTGCCAAAAGAATGCAAATTATAAAATCAGATTGTTACTGAGATTGTTTTGTGTGTGACCAAAATAACCAACTTATAACGAATCAAGTTAGAAAAAATATAGGACCAACGACATAGATTCTTAGCAAGTCTCCTGTAGGCACAAAGTGGCATACAGGCATTGCTTTAAGAGCAAAGAACTCTACGTTAAGATAAGATGTGTCAAATTTGGAGTTATATTACGACAACTTTTAACTTGGAATTAAAATTTGTTGTTGCAGTTGTTTTTCAACTTCACCAATAAAGTGTTTAAACTTGTTAGGGACAGACATCCAGAAGTAAGTTAAAATTGATCTGAGCTAACACTGAAACGTCACTTACAAATTATTACTTTTTTAGTAAAAAAAAAAGTTAAGACAGTTGTTTTGAAATGAGAAAAAGTTAAATTTGTGACCAGAATTTTGATTTTGATTGCGGAATTTAAATCGTTGTTTCGATATAAACATTGTGAAATATCGCTTATGTCAACTCCTTGTTCAATGCATTTTTGAAAATATTTCTATGACCTTGTATGATGCACTTGCTGTGCTCGGACTATTAAAGCGTGATTATCTTTATGTCGATTAAGTTCAAAAGTGCATAGTTTCAGTCCCGAGATTTCGACCGCCTCTTCCTTCCGAGCTGTGAACTGCTCAGCATAGGATCTTTTTCTTCTGGTTAATATATAGTATAGCTTAAAGAGGATCACATTCAGTCCAGTTTTCTTTGCAGATTTTGATAGGATTTTCCACGCCGATTTTGACAGATTTTTTATCCATGTGTCATTTTCTGGAAAGACCTCTAGGATTGGGTTCATGATAAGAAACCACAACAGGCGAAAACAAACTAAATCGGTTGTTATGATCTTCCTTGCAATATACGAGTCATGCAGTTTTATCCATGTATTTTAACTTTGTCATTTTGCTTTCTCTCGATGCTTTTTCTTTGAATTCAATTGCCTCATGTAAGTTGCACCATAAGCTTCTTTTTCTAATATACCATTACGACAAAAAAGCTGCACGCTACAGCCGAGCAGGTTTTGAACAAAAAAACTGGTGGCTCCATAATTTTCTAAGGATGTTTTCATGTGTCAGTGTTGCAGACGTCATTCTTAGTCTTAAAAAATGGGAAAGACCTACAGGATTCACATTTCTGAAACAATTTTTAAAGAACTTCCGTGGAAATTTGGATCAGGAAATAGAGAAAGGGGCATATCAATGTATGAAATGGCCTCAACTAAAAACTGTTTTAGTCTTTTTGGTAGTCTCTATAGTTAGTAACTTACTAAGTTTAGTCAATTGGCTAAATTAACATAAAATTGATGAAACTTTTGGTATTAAAATTGAACAAAAAAAAATTTTTATATGAATTTGTCCGGAAACTTATGAAGGGCAGTGTATATATTTATGCATATTTTTTTATCTGATAAGGTAGCTATAAACTATAAATTTAATTAATTTTGAACTTTTTTTATTGGAAAACTAAATTGATTTTAATTGCAGAAGTGAATTTGTCCCATTTTTTGACAGTTTTTTCGTCATAAAATTCAAACCACCCTGTTGAACTTAACCAAAAGCTTTTCAGGTGATCTTTATGCACACACGCTTCGAATGAAACCAATTTGGCTTCGATAGCTCGATTTGTTCTCGAGTTAGGCTGTACGAAAGAATCCGCACAAACGTACGTACGTACACACACACACACACAGACATCTTTCTAAAAATGATGGAATCCGACTACTGGGACCGCCAAACGTGAAGAAATGTAAAAATTTTGAATTTCGAAAATCGGACCGATTACAAGAACTTCCTGATGGGAAGTTAAAAATTTTTATATGAATTTGTCCGGAAACTTATGAAGGGCAGTGTATATATTTATGCATATTTTTTTATCTGATAAGGTAGCTATAAACTATAAATTTAATTAATTTTGAACTTTTTTTATTGGAAAACTAAATTGATTTTAATTGCAGAAGTGAAATTGTCCCATTTTTTGACAGTTTTTTCGTCATAAAATTCAAACCACCCTGTTGAACTTAACCAAAAGCTTTTCAGGTGATCTTTATGCACACACGCTTCGAATGAAACCAATTTGGCTTCGATAGCTCGATTTGTTCTCGAGTTAGGCTGTACGTAAGAATCCGCACAAACGTACGTACGTACGTACGTACGTACACACACACACACAGATATCTTTCTAAAAATGATGGAATCCGACTACTGGGACCGCCAAACGTGAAGAAATGTACAAATTTTGAATTTCGAAAATCGGACCGATTACAAGAACTTCCTGATGGGAAGTTAATAATAACGCCTGATAGATACACTTCCACTGGCGACGAGCAAAAACAACGAAAACTATAGCTGAAGGAGCAGGGCAAAAGAAACAAATATTAGAAGGTCAAGCTGAAGCAGCTGAAACAGAAAAACATCGTGGGAAAAGAACTGGTACGAGTTAATTATTAAAATAAATAGTGAAGTATTAAATTTTGTGAAGTGAAAATTTCTGTAAAGAACCATTGAAGCTTTTCATTTCATGCTTAATTGTATAAAAATATTGCACCCTTTGAGGGAGATGAAAATTGTAAACGAATACTTTTCATCTATATCAAAAAGAAGTGTGTAGTGTAGACTAGAGTAGCTATACACGACCATGGGTACAACTTGGACGCAACTCAAGTCAATTTTAGGAAAGTAGCGTAGATTTAGTAGATATGCTTAAGATGTGCAGAATCTCTTCGGCTATAGAGCAATTCTACTATGAAATAAATAAACTGACAAACCGGTTACACAATTGAATATTGAATATTGAATTTAGTACCATCAATCCTAATGTTTGTCATCCTAAGCGGAAGACCAGAGAAGAAGTACATGTAAGAGCAATGATTAAGCTTTTTTCTATAAATACGTTGGTAGAATTCCCGTTTTAAAGGAATTTAATGAAAATAATGATGTTTCCTGCGAATTCTTAGATTTTGACTTACACAACATTTTTGATGGTATTATAGCAAATAATATTTTAACGAAATTGAACACAGTTATTGAATACTCTAATAAACAACTAGTAACAAATTTAGCACTTTTACGTTTGTATCTTAAAAAAGAACATGAGGACTATGAAAAGACATCATATAGAAATATTTCATAGCGATATAAGGGAAAACAATATGCTAGACTAAATAAATACAGATCACCTCAACGATCATGAAAAAATTATGTTGAATAAGGTGATCAAGAACCACAGGCATGCCTTCTATCAGCAAGGCGATGATCTAACGTTTACCAATGAGATTAAACATCACATTGTTACTAAAGACAATGTTTTTTCGAAATTGTACAGATACCCTCAAGTTCATTGAGAGGAAGTAAATAGACAGATCGACGAAATGTTAAGCCAGGGTATAATAAAGGAATCAAATAGCCCAGTCAATAACCCAATTTGGGTTGTCCCCAAAAAGTTAGACGCATCGGGTAGGCAGAATTGGCGCATCGTCATCGACTATCGTAAGCTCCAAATATCGAAGAGATATTTGATAAATTAGAAAGATGACATTACTTTAGTACATTGGACCTTGCTAAGGGCTTTCACCAAATTGATATGCACCCTACCGATAGCATTCCATTCCATTCCACCGCTAACGGACAGTGTTTAGATTCGTTTATCTAAATATATTTTGTTTTTATCCAGCTTAGCACATAAACTAATTGGAATTGATGTAGTGGGGTTGTATGTTTTAATCAAGCACTTGAACTTGCTTAAAACTCGTTGAACTCGTTGTACTAACCAAGCACTTGAACTTGTTAGTTGCTGGGGATCAATGTTAATAAAACAACTTTGTGGTTTATCAATTAATTATCGATAGTCTTTATTAATCGTTTTCTTTTATACCTTAAAATCTAAGACAATATTGCTGTGTTTACAAATAAATAAAGCAATTAACACCAATTATGCGGCCAAATGCCGAACCTACATAAATGTGCTGAATGCACAGAATAACAAACAAAGTGTAACAAGCAATATGACAATAAATTTAGCTGCATGCCCTCGGTTGACTTCTATGCTGCGTCGGCACCTGGGCAAGTTCTCAATTATGTAATTTTTAATTATTATGTGTAGCGTTGTCAGCAGTGCAGTGTCGTGTGTCTGAACATTCTCCCCCGCGTTGAATGGATGATTCAACAATCTGGTATCTTAATGATGAATTCAGACTCCTTGAGTGTTCGTCTGGGTTTCGGTTGCGGGACTTCGGTAATAGCGCTCGTGCCTTTTCTAGTTCTTCTCCACCAATCGTATATAATGCTGATGGTTGATAATAGCAATGCCAAGTAGCCTATTGTGAGGTAAGTTTTGGAGATCTTCATTTGACAGTAACTTTTGTAGAGTTGTGAGGTTTGCTACTTGGGTCTCATAGTGCGTGTCATTGAAGTCTGGTAATAGCGGTTTAAAGTCTATTGGTGTTGAAAGCTCGGAAATGGTTCCAAAGCTGGTGTGCGATGGTCGGAAATTGGTGACGATTGTTTTTTGTCCTTGAATGGTGAAGGAACTCTGTCTTATTATACATTCTGGTTGTAGAGTTAATATACCGGAGCCTTCCAGAGTTAATTATAAGGATTCGCGCTCGCATACTGCCGTGATTCGAGCTGGATGCCTTGTAGCATATATCCATTGGTTTTTTTGTTCCATTTGAATCCATGTTATGTTGGTTCTTAAAATTTCTAGTGTGCACGTGGGTATTGTCTCGTTGTTGAAGAGCCCGATCTCACAAGAACATTTTTCGGATCCTTTACCATACCTGGATTGTAGGTTAGAACATATGTATTGTTCCCCTTTAATGGTAATGCATGCCCGTAATTCGGTTAACTGGAGTGAAAAATATTCGTCGCGGTGTGCATTAATGGCAAGGATTGGAGCACAGGGATTGATACTGAGCATCGAGTTGTTTACGAGGGTCGGTACCGGCGTCATCTTAAATTGGTCGTAACGTTCCTGGGTTACTAATGGCAGTGTGATCCAGAAGAGTGCATGATTTTTTGTTATTCCTCCCTTGACTTTCATTAAATTATAGATTTGTAAAATATCTTCCTCGTCAGCCGGTAGTTCTAAGTATGCTGGTAAATGGGCCCTTATAGTTTTTAACTCCATTCGAAGTTGATACGCTGACAGAAGTAGTGAGCTGATTTTTCCGTGATGGGTGTTTTCTACTATGTCGAGTATAGCTGATTGCATTCGTTGTATATTGGACATCATGAGGATTAGTTGGGACGAAAGCGAAGTAAAAACTTGAAATAGTTTGAGCTGGTGTATTTTTTCCCCATCATCATGCATCCTTGCTGTGATTTCGCTAAGTTGTATCTTGAGCCGCTCCATTCTGTTCTGGGCAGAGACTTCATCCTGTTTAATTACATTAATAGTAGAGTCAATAACGGAGGTTTGGTTGCGTAGTAGGTGTAGAAGGTGATTTTCGTTTTCTTGTACTTGTGTAATGGTATTTACCATCTGGTCAGCGTATTCAGAGTCTAATACTCCGAATAATGAATTTGCTATGTTTCCGACCACGTTGAAAGCTCCTCTCTTAGCTCGTTTAGTTGACAGCAGGCTGTGGTCTAATTGCAATTCACTCATGGTGTGTTGGAATTGGTTTATAGTATTTGCGCATATGCTCTTCTGTTGTAATTCTTGACACAAATGCTGAAGAGTTGAGATTCCATTAGATAATGCACTGTATTCTGCTATTAGTGGTCCCAGGTCATGATGAATAATGAAGTTCCAATCACTGGTTGCTGCCTTGACTGAACCCATGCCCTCAAAATGTATTCCCAAATTTGACTTTAATTTGGTGACATGAATTTTTTCACAACATGCTTTTTGAAGCAGTAACGCCAGTAGCAACAACGAGGTTATGCTTCTGCATACATCAATCTTTCGCCGTTTCGCTGGAATTGTGCTGTTTGTCTCTATTGTTTGATGATCCCCTTCTGTCTGTTCGGGTTCAGCGTTAGTAGGGTCATCATATTCATGCTCTACCGGTAGTGGTGCCAATCTACGAATTGCACGTTTCCAGATTCCAGATGCTGCTTTGACATCGACAACTCGAACTGAACCGTCTTCTCCCTTGTGTATTTCGATTATTCTTCCAAGTGGCCACTGCAATGGTGGTACATTGTCCTCCTTGATGATGACCATGTCACCTGGTTTAACATTTTTTGAGCGTTCCTTCCATTTGTATCTATGCTGAAGTTGGTTTAGATATTCTGTTGACCATCGCTTCCAGAAGTCATGTTTAAGGTGTGATACCAGTTTCCACCTTGTTAATGATGGGTGTTTTATGGAAACGGCATTTGAATCCGGTTGAGCAGTAAGTGGTTCGCCAATAAGGAAGTGTCCTGGAGTTAATGCTGTTAAATCGTTAGCATCGCTGGATATAGGTGTGATTGGTCTGGAGTTTAAGATAGCTTCAATCTCCACTAAGACCGTTTCGAATTCTTCGTATGTTAAAGAAGCGGTTGTGACGCTCCTGAGCAGTAAATGTTTTGCAGATTTTACTGCTGCTTCCCACAAACCTCCAAAGTGAGGTGCTCTGGGGGGGATGAAGTTAAACTGTATGGCCTTGCTGGCACATTCTCGTATGATAGTATTTTGAGCTTCTTCGGAGTAAATTACCGTTGCTAATTCTGACAGTTTGTTGTTAGCTCCTACAAAGTTGGTGGCGTTGTCACAGAATATTTGTTGGCAGCGTCCCCGACGACCAGTGAATAGTTTTAACGCACCGATAAATGATTCAGTGGTCAAATCACTCACTAGCTCCAAGTGAACCGCCTTGGTGGAAAAACAGCAGAACACTGCCACATAAGCCTTATGTGGTCTTTTTCCTCGAAGCTTGTAGTGAATCCAGAAAGGTCCACAATAGTCAACTCCTGTGTGCACAAATGGTCGAGCAGGCGTGACTCGTGTTGAAGGTAAGTTTCCCATTACTTGCGTGAGTAGTTGAGGTCTCGCTCGAGTGCATCTTACGCAATGTTGTACGATAGACCTGGCCATTATTTTTCCCTTAATAGGCCAAAATCGTTGTCTGGTATGGGCCAATAATGTTAGTGCCATTATTTTTCCCTTAATAGGCCAAAATCGTTGTCTGGTATGGGCCAATAATGTTTGTGCTCCGCAATGCATGGTGTCTTCGTGAATCCTTTTCATCAGAAGTTTTCCCAATGGATGATTATAAGGAATGAGCATCGGATGTTTGCTGTCATATGAAAGTGCTGATGCCTCCAGTCGGCCTCCAACTCGGAGTATACCCTTTGTATCTACGAAGGGGGAGAGGCTTGTTAGAGGACTTGATTGCTTCAGCTCCTTTTGTGTTTGAATGGCCTTGATTTCTTCCTTGAAGTCATCCCTTTGTATTGCTCGCATTATCAAAACTAATGCATTGTCAATTTCCCTGGGAGTTAACTCGATTTCTACTTTTCTTAACTGTTTTGCACTTCTGGTCTGATTAAGAAAGCGCAACATATATCCGACCACCCGTTCAAGAGTTCTGAATGAATTTCTGTGGTTGATGGTGTAGATCAATTCTCCATCGTTGACAACGGCTGCTGCGGATACGGTGGACTGCGTTCGTTTCTTTTCTATGTCTGCTTCTTCGGGGATTGATGAGGTTTTACAGAATTTTCCCGGCTACATGCATTCTTTTCCATGTAGAAAGAATGGTCCAAAAAACCATAGATTGCATGTTGGGAGTTTAGCTGGTTGCGTTCCTCTGGATAGGATGTCTGTTGGGTTTTGTTTGGTTGCTACATGTCTCCATTGTTCTGGAATGGTGATTTCGTGAATTGTGGAGATCCGATTGGCGACGAAAGTATGAAATGATGATGCACTGGCGTTGATCCAAGAAAGAACGATTTCAGAGTCGGTCCATAAGAATGTAGGTGTATCCTTGAAGTCCAGGTACTGCTTTATTTTGCTCACTAATTGTGCGCTAAGAACTGCGGCACATAATTCTAAACGAGGTAACGTTTGTTTTTTCAGCGGTGCTACCCGAGATTTGGAGCACAACAATCTTACAATTATCTTCCCATCCCTTAGAATTGTCCGTAAATATATGACTGCGCCGTATGCCTTCTCAGACGCGTCTGAGAACGCATGAATCTGTATGGATACAGGGACTTCGGCATTGAACATATGACGAGGGAAATGCACATTGTCTAATTCCTTCAGACTGTTTCGAAATGTTGTCCATCGTGAATGTAACTCCATTGGCAATGCTTCGTCCCAAGAAACCTTCAGTTGCCAAAGTTCTTGTACGAATATCTTGGCTGTTACGACTACTGGTGCCATTATTCCCAAGGGATCAAATAGTTTTGCCAGATCTGAGGTGACTATTCGTTTCGTAACTCGACTAGTGGGGTTAAGTCTTATTTTTATGCAGAATCGATCCTTCATTGGTTGCCATGTTAATCCCAGCGCCTTGATTGACTCATTGTTCTCATTGCTGAAGTCAAGATCAATTTCTTGATCCTCCTTTGCAATGCCTTGAAGTAATTGTGGGTGGTTAGCGCACCATTTGCGTAACTTGAATCCTGCCTCCGCCAAGATATGTTGAAGCTGACGTTGCATCTCAAGTGTGGTTGAAAGACTATTGGCTCCAGTCAAACAGTCATCTACATAGAAGTCGTTGTGTAAGACCTTGGCGCCAAGTGGATGTGTACTTGAGGTGTCTTTGGCTAATTGCTGTAAGCACTTCGTTGCTAGATAGGGTGCAGCCCTAGTGCCATAGGTTACTGTGTTTAGTTGGTAATAGTTGATTGCTTCGTTTTTGTCCCTTCTCCAAATGATTGTTTGGTATCGTCTGTCGTCTGGATGCATCACTATTTGTCGACACATTTTTTGAATATCGGTGCAGAATACGAACCTTGGCAATCGGAATCGTAAAAGTAATGAAAATAGTTCACTTTGAATTGTTGGTCCTATGTGCATGATGTCGTTCAGTGAAAGCCCAGACGAGGTTTTTGACGAGGCATCAAATACTACCCGTAACTTAGTGCTACTGCTATCGGGTTTGAATACACAGTGGTGGGGAATTACATAGTTTGGAGCTGCTGAGTTATTGATGTTAATTTTTGTCATATGCCCTAGTGCTTCATACTCGTCCATGAACTCTATATATTGCCTTCTCACATCTTCAGCCTTAAATAACCGCCGTTCCAAAGCCAAAAATCTGTTCAACGCTATCTCCCTGTAGTCGCCAAGTCTAGACGGATCTTCATGAAAAGGTAGTTTGACAACATAACTGCCTTCATCGTTCCTCCGCGTATGTTGTGTAAAATGAGTTTCGCACAACTGTTCGATCTTCGTCAATGCCTTGCTTGAGGTATCTACTTCTTCCAGTTTCCACAATCGCTCAACCATTTGACTAAGGTTGTCGTCGTCTTCGGTGCAAATGCCACATGTCCCTGTTTCAATGGGGCGGTGACGTTCACCCGCTCTTCCCGCTACTATCCAACCGAAGACTGTATTCTGAAGAGTAGGAAGATTTTCTCCTAAACGAATTTGCCCAATCGACAATAATTGATGATAGAATTCAGCCCCAAGTAGTATGTCGATCCTTTCGGGCTGATTGAATGCTGGATCTGCCAGTGGGGTATTGGTTGGTATCGGCCATCTAGTGATGTTGATATATTGAGATGGCTGCGGCGAAATAATGTGGTGTAAGACGAACGCCTCCAACCGTGCACTAAAGTTATTGATTTTTGAGTGCAGGTTGACATTGATGCGATGAAGAGACTCTTTTCTTCCATTATCAATGCCTTGTATACACATTGAGGTGATTCTGGGAGACAGGCCTAATTTTTTCACAATTCGGTCTGTAACTAGATTAACTTGAGAACCTGAATCCAAGATGGCTCTGCAGTCTATCTCTTGTCCATTGTTAGCTATAAGACGAACTATTGCTGTGCTTAGGAGTACGTAATGATGAGAATCCGGCGTATTAGACGCTGCCAACGATACCGATTGATTTGTATTTTTTTGTTGTGGTGTATTGATTGGTTGACGGTGGGTGCGTTGCGGGTTTGGAGAGTTATCCCAATGTAGAAGCGTGTTGTGTTTTTGATTGCATTTGAGGCACTTTCTTGACGTGCAATTACTTGAAGTGTGCCCAATCTTCAAACAGTTTGTACAGCGCTTGTTTTTTTGAATGTATTGTACACGTTCCTCTACCTTGAGTTGCAAGAACTGCTTGCAAGCGTACAAGGGATGTGTTCCCTGCCCACAACATTTGCAAATTGTGTAATTATGTGGCGATATTATTGACGCGCACGCACGATGGGTGCTCTCCCTTGGCCCCGGCCTGATTGCCTCCAACGATTGAAAATTAATTTCCAGAAAGTTGAGGAATTCCTTGACTGATTGCAGTTCCTTAGGCCGTCTCAACGATTGTTCGTACAGGATACGTGTATTCGAATCCTTCTTAACAAGTAGATGAAGAAGCAATGGATCCCATGTCGAGACATCTATGCCAAGATTGCTTAATGCCATTAAGCATTCTTGTGTTGTATCATGCAACACTTTGATTGACGTAGCGGATGAATGTGTTTGGGCTGGTTGTCCAATGATTTTTTGTATTAATGTTGTCGTCAATACTCTGACGTTGTTGTAACGATCTTGAAGAGTTGACCATGCAGTGTTGTAGTTTTCATCACTCAGTGTTAAGTGACGAATGAGATTCTCGGCTTCACCCGATAGATTTGTTTTAAGGTACCACATCTTCTGTACCCTTGGTATTTGTTGCTTGTCCACCATCTGCGTGAATAAATCGAAGAATTGCCTCCATTTGAGATAGTCACCATCGAATTTCGGAATGGTGACCTTTGGTAGGGCTATGTTGTTTATACTAGCTGCATCGTGACTAACAGCGTTTGTAGTTCTATGCTGACTCTTTATCGAAAGTGAAGTCAGTTGAGTTTGCACAACTTCCTCTAATTCGAGATATTGCTCGTGGTTGTACCCGACACTTTCCGGGTTATCGTGTGCTCCCCAAATTGCGTAGTTCAGGGTAGCGGCTTGTTGCCATAGTTGATCAAGGGTCCTGAACTTGATCTCATAATGTTGCTGTGGGTGATCGTCTGTGTCTGACGATACCCTTTCAATTAATCGACGAATTGATTGGAGCACTGCTCCTTGCCGTCGGATGTCACCATCGATATTGCGTGTATTTGATACGATGGTCTCCTGAGCCAGGGCACGAGGTGCAACTGGTGGGTTTATGGTTGCCCCCTTTGTAGTAGGGTCAGTTGATTCTTTAAATGACGCAATCGCTCCTTTAAAATGCTGCTGGTATTCTGTTACTACGCCTTCTATCTTCTATCTCCTGATAGTAGTTTTTTGCGAAGTAATCGTGATCCAGAGGAAGATTAGGGAGAAATCTTATGTTATCGTCGTTGGTCTTGAATAATTCCCACGCGTCTTCTAAACGACGAAGCCGCTCAATATAGTAGCTCTGCTGCTTTCTATGCGAAGGGTCCTTTTTGTAATTTATTACAATTCGTTGGATATCCTGTCCAGTCGCTAGTTGTTCTGCGACGAGCACTTCAAACGATGCCATCACGTCGGGGTCACCAAAATGTTTAGATTCGTTTATCTAAATATATTTTGTTTTTATCCAGCTTAGCACATAAACTAATTGGAATTGATGTAGTGGGGTTGTATGTTTTAATCAAGCACTTGAACTTGCTTAAAACTCGTTGAACTCGTTGTACTAACCAAGCACTTGAACTTGTTAGTTGCTGGGGATCAATGTTAATAAAACAACTTTGTGGTTTATCAATTATTGATCGATAGTCTTTATTAATCGTTTTCTTTTATACCTTAAAATCTAAGACAATATTGCTGTGTTTACAAATAAATAAAGCAATTAACACCAATTATGCGGCCAAATGCCGAACCTACATAAATGTGCTGAATGCACAGAATAACAAACAAAGTGTAACAAGCAATATGACAATAAATTTAGCTGCATGCCCTCGGTTGACTTCTATGCTGCGTCGGCACCTGGGCAAGTTCTCAATTATGTAATTTTTAATTATTATGTGTAGCGTTGTCAGCAGTGCAGTGTCGTGTGTCTGAACAGACAGTATGAATTCATTCGTATACCATTTTGTTTTAGCAATGCTCCCGCTTCCTTCCAAAGACTTATTTACAATATATTGGAAAAATATGTCTTGTCTATCTGGATGACATCCTTATTTTTCAACCAGAATCGAAGAACATATCGAATCACTAATATAATTCTTAAACGCCTTTCCCAATTCAATCCTAAAATACAATTAGAGAAACGTAGTTTTCTTAAAAGAGAAACCAATTTTTCGTGACCCCTTATTACGCCGGAAGGTATTAAAACTAACCCACAAAAAGTAGAAGCCATAGATGAAATCAGATAACCCAAAAACAGATAAAATCCTTCTTAGGAATAATGGGATACTCTAAGCGCTTCATCAAAGATTACTCAAAAGTAGCCTACCGCCTAACTAAATATAAAATGTAAGAGACAGAGACTATATAGAATTGTTCGAAAAACTTAAAAAATTTATTAAAAGTGATCCTATGCTTGTAAACGCTGATTTTAATAAGCAATTTACTTTAGTAACAGATGCAAGCAACTATGCGTTAGGAGCAGTTCTGATGCAAAATAATAGGGCTATAAGCTGAGCGAGTCGTATCCTGAACGATCACGAAAAACAATATAGAACTATCGAGAAGGAACTCTTGGCAATGGTCTGTGCCACTAAATATTTTAGGCCGTATTTATTCGGAAGAAGACTTACGATTTAAACAGATCGTATGATAAAATTCGTTAAATGAACCAAATAGTAAACTTTAAGGCTGGAAGATCAAATTGACCGAATTAGATTTTAATGTGAAAAGAGAATGAAGTAGCCGATGGATTGAGTAGAATAAATTACCCAAAAACAAATATTGAAAACGATTTATTAATAAACCTAAATGAACTCTTTAATGACGATATTGATAATGTACACAGTGCGGAAACTGACAGTACCGATTTTATCCCAATAACTGAACAACCCCTTAATAAGTCTCTATAAGAATCATTTAGTACTAAAATCAATTTAAAAAGCAAATAAGGAACATTTTAAAATTAAAACCATACAGCAACAATTCTAGAAATAATGAAAAACCAATTACCAGAAAAGGGACTAGTTGTTATTCATTGTGCAAATAATGAATAATTTCTAAACTTCCAAGAAAATTATATTAAAATACTTTGCGAGAAATAAAAGCCTTAAACTATGAAATCGAATTTAATATTGGAAGATATAACCGATAAAGAAAATTTATTGATATCGAAGTCTTCTTACAAATAAAAACTCATTACTATTACCCGAATCTTCAAAAAGAAATCCAGAAATACTTTACATTAATAATTGTGAAATCTGCAACTTAGCCAAATTTGACGGAAATCCATTTACTATAAATATAGATTCAACGTAACAGATATACCCAAAAACTCAATGATATTGTACATCGATATTTGTTTTCCTAAACAAAATCTCTCAAGTATAGATAAATTAACTAAGAATGCGACAGCACACCCATTGAACGACAGGATATGGACTTCAATCATTGAAGCTCTCAAATTCAGAATTCAGTATTTACGAAAACCTAAACTCATAGTTACAGATTACCACTTAGATACAGTCTCTATGAGGCAATTTTTGGCCAATAGTAATATAAACATATATGTTACAACTCCTCACTTAAAGACTGGTAAAGCGGACGTAAAATCAACGCTAAACAAACACGTTAGGCTCTTAAATGCTGATACGAACAACGAAGACAATCTTCAGGAAAAAAGTATTTAAAGCACTCGTTTCCTACAACAATTCTTTCCATTCCTCTACAAAAACTAAACCCATAGATCTTATTAAAAATGTGATTTCCAAAGACGATATAACGAATTTATACAGAAGTCTACATGAAAATAAATTAAAGAAGATTAATGACATCAACAAAAATAGGGAAGAGAAAGAATATCGAAAATGAATTTGTGAAAATTATAGTTGGAAAGTCGAACCCTAAGTATAAAAAAATTAGTAACTACTAATACTAATACTACTAGAAGGAAAGCAACCATTTGGTATCAAACATTAATAAATCTTAAAAATTCTTTAAAAACCAAGTCAGGCGAAGAAATAAATATCAGAATAATATTTAAAATTTAGGCAATATTAATAACTATAAAAGGAATCGACATATTTAGATACAATTTTTGCTTTTTTTACAGAATAAATATGGCTTTTATTGAGCCAGGCTAAATTCATACTCGAGGAAATAAACACCCAGGCAGGATTCGCGATGATAAAGCAAGAGTCAATGCATCTGATAGAAAGTTACGATAAAGTTCTTCATGTAATAGAACTTGAAAGCTACTGCAAGGTTAAAAGACAGGTAGAAGGAGCAAGAGAGGATAATTTAAAAAAATTGGAGATTTAACATTAAAAATACTACTGACTAACGCACTCAATAACACAAGTTCTAAACTGAATACAGTTATACCACACCCGTCTAATTTTTTTATTTGCCGTGATGGATGATGATGAGCGACTAGAATTGCAAGATCACCTAAGTATTATAGACCAAAATTCTATTGTTGAATTAAACACATAAATTGGAATTAATATAGATGTACAAAATCATTTAAATGTTTAAGGTAGTAGAATTAATAAACGCCAAAACGTAATGGATGATTTTATTAATTATACGAACAAAGAAGAACAAATGCATTTAGAAAAAAAAATTGTAATCAATTCAAATTAACACTGACAAATTGCTTCTCAATAATGAAATCAAAAAACTTCAAGATAATATTGTATTTCCTAAATTAGGAATCTTGGGCAAAAAAAATTCAACAGAAGAAGAAAATAATATATTGAAAAGTTCTAGAATAAGTAGTCTAATTGAATCAAATAGTAAACTCATTTTTATAATTAGAATTCCAATCTTTTCAAACAATAAATACGAAAAAATAATGTTGCCAATACCCAACCTTGGAGGGAACGAAATTCTGGTATTAGGAGTTATATGACGACAACAAGGAAATACATGTAAAAAATATAAAAAAAATTGTAAATTGTATCCATAATCTATTTAAAAACTCATATGAAACGTTAATTTACAATGAACAAATATCCAGAAATCATAGAATAAAGCGATTTAAACCATCGCAAAGAACTTAACGTACACAATTCACATGTAATAATTTGAACTACCAGTTGTCAAAAAATAATTCAATTTATTTTAGCGATTGAAGAGTTAAAATAAACAAAACTTTATATGTAAACGAACAAATTACCATCAATAAGATATTATTAAAAATAAATAGTTAAGACAATTAATTAATGTTTTTGTGAAACAGTCAAGCCCTAAACTCGACCAACTCCAAATCCCTGAAAGCTAGTCAAGACTTCGAAATTTAAAACTAAATATTAACGCGTGATTGTAACACCTTCACTATATACGTTTAAAAAAAACACGCCTATTATCGGCGATAAGTCCTTAACGTATACGCGATTCGTGCTTATTGTATTTAACACGCAGGCTTTTGACTTATCGCGCAATGGCCAAAGAGTTGAACCTAGGACCTACCAATCAAAGGCAGGCGCTCTACCAACTGCACAACCCAGCCGATTACTCGCCAAATTTAATTTGTCACTCCAACAGTCACCGACTATCCTTCGAGCCGGTAACATCGTTCTATCAGATCTTATCCATCGCTCGGTATTTTCTCAGTTGGTGTCTTCCCTCGCTTTTTCTACAGCTACTGTACCCACTTAATTTTTTTTCCATCGCCCTTTCAGTGCAAGAAAAAACTAGATTAATTGCGATACAGTGACAATTCCAATGGCCCCTGGGCCACGTGCATTCACGGGCAATCGGTTTAGCGCTCTTGACGAAGATGCGCTAGCCGAACCCAGAAATAATAAAAGAAAGAAACCTAGTATCTCACCTGTTGACTTAAACTCTATTTTTCCATCACAATCAACCCTCCGGAACCCGAAGTTCGTGATCGTTGCCCCAACATGTGAGGAAAAGCCCCTTACATCTTTTAGTGTATTCGCACTTAAGAAAGCGATTGACAGCATAAGTACGGCATACGAATCTGTTACTCAACTCCGCGACGGTAATCTATTAATTCTAACCAAATCGCAGCAGATCGCACAACTATTTTTATCTAAAAAAGTTCTCTCGAACCTTTGTCCGATCTCCGTCAAACTGCACGACAACCTAAACTCGTCAAAGGGTACCGCTTATGCCCCGTGCCTCATCAGTATACCTGAAAGTGAAATAATGGACGAACTTAAATCCCAAGGCGTTGTCGATGTATTTAAATTTATAATACACTCCGACGGTAATCAGCGTGCCACAGGACTTTGCCTTTTTACCTTCGACCTCTTCCGCCCCCCGACATCACTTGATATCGGCTGGTTTAATGTGAAAGTCGAAGAATATTTCCCCAATCCTATGCGCTGCCGCAATTGTCAGCTGCTTGGACACTCAGCTAAGCGATGCAATGGAAATGCTTCATGCGAATCCTGCAACCTACCACCCCACAACCCTGAAAACTGCACACGCACTTTCTGCGCAAAACTGTCACGAAGCACATCCATCATCGTCAAAAATGTGTAAACGATATTTGCAGGCGAAGGAAATATTAAAAATTAAAACTATAAGAAAGTGCAGTATGGCACAGGCCAAGCAGATTTTTAAAGAGCAAAATCCTAATCCAGCACTTTCAACTAGTTACTCTGCTTTTGCAAAAATTCCCGCTCAGACTGAAAATGCCCCCACCTCCTCCTCTCACACACTTCCCCATCAAACTAGCCAAATAAGTTCCAACGCCGCTTCAAATGCAAACACCAGTCAATCCCGCAAAATCAAACCATTGCAGGCCAAAAAAAAAAATCATACCTCAGCTGTTCACACAGCCAGTACCTCTCGCTCGCAAATTACAAACGACGGAAACTGTCAAAACTTGAGTGCTTTCGAATCACTCAATAAAGTAGCCAACTCTCAAAAAACACATACACAACATAAAAAAAAACATTCAACTCTCTCATAACACATCAGTAGCTACAGCCGCTCCAGGTCCAGCCAATTCGCCCAACTCAGACAAGCCACAAACTCAACTTAATAAAAGCAACTCAATCGAATCTCTCTCTCATAGTTACTTTCACACACAAACCACATTAAATACAAACCTCACAGAAAGCCCATCCAACGCATCTACGTTTCTCTCCAATCAATCAAATAATATCCCTCACAATAACCAATGCCACCTAAACTCGCCGATCAATGATGCCGATGTCACATAAAAATAGTAGTGTAACAAAAAACACCGACTCTGCGGTTAAATCTTTTACAACGCGACTTTACACAGTACAACACAGATTATACTGTCTACAAGTCACCTTTAACAACAAACTATCCTCCTAATTTATATTGTGTGTAACGCAAAAAAGAAATTAAAATCATCAGTTAAAATTCTTCAGTGGAACCTTAACGGTTATTATAATAACTTTCATGAGCTGCAGCTATTAATTAATGAAATCAAACCTCTAATAATCTCCTTACCAGAAACTCACATCCCCTATAACACCACAGCATTTTCTCCGAAACAATACAATCCCTTTTTTTATAATCTCCCTACCAACACAACTTCAAAACAGGGAATAGGTCTTCTTGTTCACAAGTCCATCCCTCACAATTTTTTTTTATTAGCTCTACAATCTCCGCCATTGGCGTTGAGATAGAGTTAGAACGCAAATTTACTGTGCTCTCAGTATATATTCACCCCGATCAAAACTTTAATGTCTCAGACATTGAAAACTTAACAACCGGAATAACAACCCCTATTATAGTTACGGGTGATTTCAATTCATGGAGCCCACTTTGGGGCTCGAATATTTCAAACTCTAGAGGTAAAATAATAGAAAATTTCCTAACCAACTCTAACTTTATTGTGCTTAACGACGGCAGTCCTACACACTTTTCAACACATAGAACCTTCACCAGAGTCGACCTATCCCTTATTTCAGCCACTTTATATCCAACGGCAACATGGTTTGCACTTACAGATCTTCATGGTAGCGATCACTTCCCTATCATAACCACACTAAATATGGGTAACCAAAAAATCGCCCACTAAAAACTTGCCAAAATTTGTAACCGATAAAGCAGACTGGGCACTATTCCAAAGCACCGTATGTAATATCTTAGACAAAACCAGCACTACAACGAATATAAACAAAGAAACCGCGGTACTAACCAAAACCATCCGTTCAGCAGCCAATTTATCTATTCCACAATCGAATAACACTACGGTAAAAAAACCTGTGGCATGGTGGAACAGAGAGTTAGGCCACCTTCGTCAAGTTAAGCAAAAAGCATGGCAAATTTACAAAAAACACCCAAACCTTACAAATCTCGTTTCTTACAAAAAAGCAAACGCCACCTTTCGACGTGCAGCCAAAATAGCAAAACAAGAAACCTTCAAATATTTTACTGCGAATATAAACCCTAAAGCCTCCTCGAAGAAAATTTGGTCTGACATTCGTACCCTCACTGGAAATTATATTCAACGAAGCATTAAAGTAATTAAAATGGACAATAAAACGCTTTCCGATCCTTCTGAGATCGCTAACCTATTTGGAGTAACTTTGTCTGATTACGCCAAGGACTCCAACTTCCCCTGCGAGTTTATCGAAGCAAAATACGCCTCAATAAATATCACTCCACAAGAATATAACATTTCGCCATCAGCCAAAACCATCGAATCACCCATTAATTTATTAGAGCTGGAAAGCTGTCTAATCAAGGTAAAGGGTAAAACGCCGGGTATGGACAGCATCTCCTATCCAATGTTAAAGAACACACCAATTGCGTTCAAAGCTCGCCTGCTTTCCTTATACAATCAAATTTTCGATTCTGGCCATATCCCTCAGATATGGAAAACAGCTAGTGTTACGCCAATTCCGAAACCAAAAAAATCACCAACAGATGTTAATGGTTACAGGCCAATTTCTCTCCTATCCTGCGCAGGGAAATTATTGGAAAAAATATCTAATCGACTGCTTTGGTTTATAGAAAAAAACAACTTAATAGACCCAAACCAAGTCGCTTTCAAACATGGCCGATCTACAATAGAAACGCTTTTATACATAGACGATTTTACAGCTTCCGCACTGTCTACAAAAAATCATGTGTCCAGTCTGTCTGTTGATTTTGAAAAAGCCTTTGACAGAATCGGAATACACATAATTTTAAATAGACTTTTTCAATGGCGAATCGGTCCAAAAATGCTAAAATATATCAAATCATTTTTATTAAATAGGAAATTTCGCGTGAAACTTAATAACCTTTACTCCAGAATATACAACTTTGAGAATGGTATTCCACAAGGATCACCACTCTCAGTAATTTTGTTCATAATAGCTTTTCATGAATTAAGTGCAATTTTAATAAAATTTAAAATAATCCGGCATTCTCTTTATGCAGATGGCCTGATTATATTGTCTAAATGCAAAGATTTAAGTGTAGTTAGCACCTGTTTTTCCAATATTTTGTCAGACATAGTTAAATGGTGCAAATTATCCGGTGCTAAGATCTCATTCGATAAAACTAAAGTTCTGCATATCTGCAAAAAAACAAGCTGCCAAAACCTGCTCAACTTTAGTTTTAACAACATAACAATAAAAAATGTTAACACATTAAGTATCTTAGGAGTAATATTCGACTCTAAATTTAGGTTTAACGAACATTGTAAGTCATTGAAAAAAAGTTTAGCTACCAGACTAAACATAATTAAGTATTTATCCTCGTCAAATGGTTGTTCCCATACAAACAGTATTATAAGAGTTGTAAAATCTATCATTTTGTCAAAAATCGACTACGGCCTTGTTATCTTCGGTAAATGCAGTAAATCTTCGCTCTCTACAATATCTGAATATCATGCAGCTGTCAGATGTGCCCTTAAAGCTTTCCGAACTACTCCAATAAAAAATATGCCTACAGAAGCTGGTCTACTATCGATCGAACAACGGATCAACTATCTAAGCGCACTACTCTTACCGAAGATTCTATCATCACAGAAATCGCCAATAACAACCGACGCTAAAAAAAATACTATCCCGTAAAAAAAATTCAAAACGACCGTCAACTATGTGCAACGCAATTTCCGCAGCTCAAGAGTTCAACATTCCCTTCGACATTCACACCCACAGGACACCGACTCACGCACCCTGGCAATTAGACCCAGAGTCTATAGTAACAGATCTAAACGCACTCCAAAGAAACTCGACACACATCGACATATACAAGGCATTGTTCTTCGAAGTATCCAACCGATTCAAGAACCAACATTGGAAACTTGTTTTTACCGACGCCTCTAAGACAGAACACTGCATTTCATTTGCAGTCGTCGATGAAAACCTAAGGGTCCTCACAAAAGGTTTGTTACCGCATTTTGCTTCAACCTTCACCGCAGAAACTAGAGCTATACTGCAAGCTACAATAGCTGCCGGGACAAAAACTACACTCATCTGTACAGATAGCCTATCAACATTAGAAGCTTTAAAAAACATGAATAACAATTGTGAAATTATCGAAGCCATCAGAGATAAGCTGATACAACAAAAAAAATCTTTAAAGCTTCTTTGGGTGCCTGGGCACATGGGAATTCAAGGAAACGAGTTTGCCGATCAGGTAGCAAAATTAGCGATTAAAGAACCACTCCAAATGTTTAACTGCCTCAACCGAATTGACCTTCAGAGAGAAATCAAAAGACTCTTTGAAGCTAAAAGGCAAACATATTGGAAAGACTATGCTCATCACTACTCATCGATTAACCCTGGAGGCATTTCGACAGTTTATCCATCCAGCTGTTCAAAAAAAAAATGATAACATGTTTTCTGCGTCTTCGAATGGGACATACCCAAATCACTCATGGGTACCTCCTGAACAAAACCACACCATCCAACTGTCAACTTTGCTGAGAGAACAAAGCCCAATCCATGCAACATCTCCTCGACTGCCAGAAGATTAAGGACGCACTCAAAAGCACATCTTGATCTCTTTCACTTAAAGAACTGCTCATGACACCATCAGAAACCAACATCAAGAAAACATTTACGCTTCTCAAGTATTTAAATATAATTAACAACATTTAACCAACTCTTTTGTTCTGTTTTAATACTATAACCCATATAATCATAATTAAATCAACACTTTACATTTATTTTCTTAACTTGTACCTACTCGTAAATATCTACATATAAGTATACATAGATTATATATTAATATATTCAGCTGATAGTCCTGGTAGCTATGGCTAAGCAAATATTGTTTTTGTAATTTACTTACATAACAATAAAGATAATAATAATAATAATAGTAATTTGTCACTGTCGGTTGATGCCAACGTTTCAAGTTTTTTCATCCTCACGACAAAAGTGGGATATGGTTGCAAATCCAGACATTAGCTTTGCATATCGATAAGTTCCGTCTTGATTGAATGTTGTGGACTTTGACGTTAAACACGAAAATAAGCATCCTTGTGCTTATGTCTGTTGCACTTGCCTCACCAAAATGGGGATTTATTTTTGCTAGTTGTTGTGTCAGACTTATTTATTGGTATAAAAAGAAAATTTCTTGTTGCAACCATCGCTCCATCTACTCTATTACCACTCCACCACACTACTTTAATTTCTGCTTGCGCTTTTCGAGTATTTTCACTTTAAGCCTTTCGTCATAAGGCAAAGTATCCTGAGTTTCAACGGCACAACGGAAATTTTCGAAAGCTGTACAAAAGAATTATGCTCAACAAATTGGTATAATTTTTTGCGTTAATTACCTCGAGTTTGACGACAGTGTCGAAAAACGTTATCATATGATAACGTACATCATCTCCCTCGTGCATCTGTTGAAGTTTGAGTTGATTCATTAATGTTGCTTCCAACGATTCCAGTGACCTTAGTATTGCACGCGTGTCGCCTGTTCCTGTATTTGCTGTTACAGCTGACCAATTCGCCCCTGAATAGAAAGCAAAATTTGGTGCTTATTGTACCGTACTCCTCTGACCGGCCGCCATTTGACGTAGGTCACATTGGGAGTTACGGCTGGTGTTTTGGGAACAGCGGGGCGCTTCACCTCCACGTTCTGTTGACGAGCCAGGTTTATTTTCCTAGCATATTTGTACCTTGGACAACCCCGATAGTTAGCGGTGTGTCCCGAGTTACCACATAGAATACACTTAAGATAATCCTATCCTTACCTAGAGGACTTTTATTTTCCTCAGACTATCTTATTTCCTGTTGGGAGTTAGATGGACCAGGAAGTACGGTAATTTCCGATTCACCCTTCTGGCCTTTGCTGTAGTGAATGGCTTGACACTTACATACTTAAGATCGTCACATTCCTTCGCTTGAAGGAAGGAAGCTCCTCGGGATCGGTGGACGTATCTAAATCACGAAGGAGCATTGTCTGCAATCTCTCGCTTTTGGGGGTGAACGAGTAGAACTCCGTCGTGGTCTTTTTTTATAAATTTTTGATAGTTTTATGGCCTTCCACTGTGAAGCATTGAATAGCATACCTGTCTTTGCTAAATCTCTTAATTGTAAAATTTTCGCCAATGGCCGACTTACATATCTTAATCGGGTCCTTCAGCTCCATCTTATATGTATTGATCGGAGGCACCTTTGGCCTCGCTGTCGTCTGATGCTGCTGTTGTTTCTGCTGCTGCTGCTGTTTTTGCTGCTTTGGCAGCTCTGATTGTTGCTGCTGTTGATTTGGCAATTCTGATTGTTGCTGCTGCTTTGGCAAGTCTTGTTGGTGCTGCTGCTTTGGCAGTGTTGTTGGTGCTTAGGCAGCTGTGCTTGATTTAGCTGAGCTGGTGCCGTATTTCGGCTGATATGTGCCAGTGCAGAGCTCCCTGGCGCTCTTTTGCGCGCCGAGCCAATTGTTTTGCCTTCACGGCCTTCAACAATGCCTCTAGTCGGCAAATTTCGTCGTCTTCGTCGTCGGTCTCCGAGGCCGCGAAAGACATGAAACTGTTACTGTCTCCAGTGTAGCGACTCCCGCCACCGTCGGAAACATACGGGAATTCGTCTGTTATTGATGTCGTCTGCTGTTCCGCTATGACTTTGAATGCTGCTGCTGCTGTTATTGTTACTGCTGCTGTTGTTGTTGGCGCCCGTTCCCCAGCTCCAGCCGGCAGCTTTTCTGCTGAAGCCGATAGGGTCCGGTGATCTACGAGGTTTGGAGTCAGTTAAACCCTCCTCCTCCTCTTTTTGGTCACCGATGAAGACGGTTTTGGGCCAGGCAATGCCTTCACCGTTTCTCCCCTAGGTTGGTGCGGCGACGACTGCCGCTCACTCATTTTGGTAGATGGTTGTTGTTTTTGTTATTAATTTCAATGATACAAATTAATAACGAAGATTTAAATTTATATTTGCCCCGGCATGATGGGGTAATGCTATAATAAAGGCAACAATGTCTCGAAATCATTTTCATGAGATTATGAAATACCTACGATTCGATCAAAAATCCAATAGACGCCAAAGACTCAATGAGGATAAGTTTCCTATGATTTTGGAGATTTGGTATTTATTTATCGCGAGCGCACACGCTTTTTATATACCCGGACCGTATGTAACGATTGACGAACAGCTTTTTCCATTGAAATGCCGTTGCCGATTTACCCAGCTCATGAGCCCAGATAAGTATGGCCAGAACTTTTGGATGGCTGTTGACAAAGAAACAAATTATATAGTTTTATGTGTTAATTTCTATTAGTTTAACAATAAACACTTCTCTTCTCTTTTTTTAAGTTGGTTTATTTTCCTTTTCAGTTGCTCTTATTAATTAACACTTATTTTTAAATTGCTCACAAGCTAATTGTGTGTGAACCTGCGGGTTTGACGGACGACCAAAAACAGACTGCACTCAATTCTCCAGCTGCGTCTTTTAGGAAGCCGAAGTTGGAGCTTGGGCAAAAAAAAGGCGGGAAGCTTACGCACTTGGTTTCAACCGGAAAAAAACAAGTGCTAAGCGAAACTAGACCGGAAAAAACAATCTGAGCGAAAATCGTATTCCGCTCAGTTAAATGGACAATAAACAAAATATTAGTTAGTAGCTAGGGCTTGTACTGAGCATTATGTAACAATATAATACATGTGTTTCCTTACCTTGAGAAAGATGATCAAAAACCTAATGACGAGCGTTAAGGCAACTGGGTTGTAGAGAAATTGATGGAACCTAACATCAAAAAAGTTAGGAATGTTACTTTTGACAACTTTTTTACTTCAATTTTACCAGCGGGATATTTGAACTCTGAAACCAGTAATGCTCAGCACTATGCATCAAGTTCATAGTTCTAGTTCTAGTTAAAAGAGAAACCCAGAAACAGTATTATTCTACAACAGCACGATGTTTGGAGTAGATTTTGACGATTCGATGCGCAGGAAATATACAGTAAAGGCGGCTTCTAGACGTTGGCCAGTTGATATATTTTATAGTCTGTTAGATTTGTCGGCTATAAGCGCATGGATACTGTATAAAATTGTCAACAACAGCTAAACTAAATGCAGAGACTTTTAGTTTAAGCTGGTAGAAGAATTGGGATCACAGTACATGAATAATAGAAAAACAGCCATTCCTACAGAGATTCCCAAAAAGCTACCATAAAGACAAGAAAAATGAATAAGGTGTCAAGTCAAGTCAAGATTGGAGATTTTTGGTATAATTCAGCGTAACCACAAGTCGCTCTGCTTGTTCGTTCGATTGCGGATGAAACGGAGCTTTCCGGTTATATTGAATGCTCGGGATTGCATGCAACTTTGAAATTGAGCACTTGTTAACTGAGTTGCATTACCGGAAACAATTTGTTCGCAGTCACCATAACGAAGGGAAAACTCAGTTAGTTTGTTTATGATCATTGTCGATGTGATATTAATTTTTAAATTATTGGCCACTTTAAGAATGAATCCAATATAACAAAGTAATATAAGCCATCACATGGACCAGCAATGTCAATCAGGACACTAACGTACATGCAATGCAATATCCTCGTTTATTTTTGGCCGGTAGACGTGACATCTAGTAACAGTTTTCATTCGGTATCAGGGTGTCCTCGATGAAGCTGCTGAAGTATTCTTTTTTGAAGGCTATCTGGAATGACGATGCGGTCTTTAAAAACTAAACATTCAATTATGACTGCTGACGCATCCCTTCGCATATAATATGGAGAGAGGACGGGGAGCTTCTACGCAAAGCTAATGATATCAATATCCAACTTCAAAATTTTAGCTGGGATGAAAAATCTTCTTCGAATCCTATGCAAGCGACGATGGAATTTAAAGCAGTGAAAGTCGTACATCATGAGCATTAGCGCCAATTTTTTAAGTCTATTTGCCGTATAAATGGGCATGCCCTTTTTATTTCCAAAAATAGCTAACAGAGGTTTGTGGTCAGTAAGAAGTTGAAATTAGTGTCCTTAAATCTTTCTGTGGAATTTCTTGACAGCCAAGATGAGTGCAGCCGCTTCCTTCTCAATTTAAACATACCTTGCCTCAGCTGGGATCAAAGATCTGGCTGCATGACATATTTTTTTTTCGGTTCCACCTGGAAATGGTTTATTCGTATTCAAGGTTTCGCCGAAGCAAGTTATCCAATGGCGCACGAATTTCTCGCATTTTCAATTCAATTCAATTCGTTCAATTTTGTCTGGTCTTAATTAATTTTTGTCGATTGTGTGATTGCCAACAATATCATCATGAAGAGGAAGTGGATATTGATGCAACTCCAGGGATTGATTGAGGCTTGATGAGTAGTAACCACAGATGCGGATTGCCTCTGAAGGCTTTTATTTACATCATAACAGGTGTTACCCAGTCTGAACAATCAATGGGACTGATGACGTTGCGTCCTTGACGACGTTGAAGCACCTCTTCAATCAACGGAAGTACAACTTATGTATGAAATTTATCGAGCAAAAATGAAAAAAAATCGGTCATAAGCTCATAAGAGGCAAAAGAGAACAGACTTAAGTTTAATAAAATAAATGTCATTCTGACTGGAGTAGAAAGAAAAAATGTGGTAGATTAATAATATGTTGACAAGCAGCATTTTTCACACTTCCACTTTTGTCTACATATTTAAGATACAAAAATATTGAATTTACAAAATTCACTTCAAAATAATAATTAAAATTCATATACATTATTCTTAAAAAAACAAAAACTTTGAATTAATAACAAAAAATTTAGCGACTTTTTGAATTTATGAAGCTTTTCTCTTCAAAAAGGTTTGGTACAAATATCGGCTGTTCGTTCTTCAGAAGGAATATACTCTAACATGAACAAATTATCTTCATAAATCTCTCTTATAAAATGATATCGTACATCGATGTGTTTCGTGCGTTTGTGAAACTCTGGGTTCTTTATCAATTTTATAGCACTTTGATTATCAGTATGTAACGTAAATATCGATTTTTGATCCAGAGTTAATTCGTGTAAAGCTTCGGATGCCGCAACGTACTCTGATTCAGTTGTAGATAGTGAAACACTTTTTTGGCGCTGCGACTGCCAAAATATCGCACCTTTACAAAGCATGACTATTAAACCGCTCGTCCATCGCTGTAACAGTTAAGATACATTGGGTTAACACTATTATAAATTATACCGTGATTGATTGTGCCCTTTATATAGTATATGTATTTGAAGATTCGCTTCACTGCGCTTATATCTGCATCGCTTGGTTTTTCCAGATGTCTGCTAACACTGCTAATGGCAAACGAAATGTCTGGTCTGGTTGCGTCAGCCAAGTACAACAAACTACCGACCGCTTCCTGAAAGAGAAACATCCCTCTGTAAGAACAACTGTCGACTGCACTTGATGGTTTTTCAGCAGGAGTTGATATTGGTTTGGCGTCTTCCATGTTAAATTTTCTTAATAACGCAGCTTGATGAATCAAGACTGCCCCATCTTTTCTGCGCACTATTTACAGCCCCAAAAAATAATCAGCTATATTGTGAGTAACCTCAAATTCATTCCTTAGACACTTGAGAAACGTGAGGACATCTTTGCTTGAGGCTTCTTTGCTTGAAGCCGCTAATAACCCATCGCCAATGTAAATCGCAAGCAATATTTTCTTTCCTCTAGCCTGACTAATAAAAACGCATGGATCAGACGCACTCACCTTGAATTGAAACTTTTGAAGAAAGTTGCTGAATTTCTTGTTCCAGCACCTGGAAGACTGCTTCAATCTATAAGCACTCTTTTGCAATTTACACACCCTACCAGTGGTGTCATCATAACCTCTTGGCTGCTTTATGTAAATATCTTCGGTGAGATCGCCATTTAAATATGCGTTTTTTTATATCAAATTGATATAAGTTTAATTTTTCAGCCGCAGCTACAACCATAACCATTCTTAATGATGAAAATTTCGCAACTGGACTGAATGTCTCCAAGTAATCCAGGCCATAATTTTGATCAAAACCTTTTATTACCAAACGGGCCTCATATGTTCTCACTAACATTTTCTGCCGCAGCTACAACCATAACCATTCTTAACGATGAAAATTTCGCAACTGGACTGAATGTCTCCAAGTAATCCAGGCCATAATTTTGATCAAAACCTTTTATTACCAAACGGGCCTCATATGTTCTCACATCGACGTGATCTTCACTTTATACACCCATTTATTGTCTAAGACTTTTCTATTTTTAAGGCAAATCAACAAGCTTCCAGGTATTGTTCTTCAGCAAACTTGAAATTTCTTCGTCCTTCGCAGACCTCCGCTTCATAGCTTATGTCGACTTAAGTGCGTTATCATACGACGTGGATTCATGGCATTTATTTTTTTTATTTTTTATCATGTCTTGTGTACAAGTCAATCATGCTAATGCCGAACCAGTATCGATTTGAAGTCTGACTTAATGATTGTTTTCGCCTTTTTCTATACCTATCCAAAGCATTGACACAGATTCGGATGCCGAATGTTCAATGAGAGTGAGCTGTATCTTTTTTAATGTTGATGAGTTTGTAAACACCCGAAAATAGCTTGCTCAAGTCTTAATCAGCCTCATCGTCGCATGTAAACAGTTATTTTGAACGAATGTCTGCGTCTACCGGTGATTGAAGGCCCGAAAAAAATTCAGCATTTTAACTTCACATTATCTTAATTTCTTTACAGCATTTGTTGATCCTTTAAAATTTCTGGCATTGTTGCCTTTGTAAATATTGTCGATGCCACATTTCCTGCTTGGAGCGATTGCTTAAGTTTTTATTGAACTTCAAAAAGGTCTAGAATTTTCGCTTCGTTTGACTTTTTTTTCTCCTTCCTGAGAGAATGAAATGATTTAAACAATAAATCATTTTAAGCCTTGTTGCCGATTGTTATGTCGTTATTATCGGATAATTATTTAGTTTGGACAAACCATACCCAAAGAAGGTCCATTGCGGCATATACATTGCTCAAATGCTTTTCAAGAATGTGAGACTGGATGTGTGAAAATGAAACAAGTATACGCTGCATGCTTACTTGAAGTAAAATCGAATCAAAATGTTTCGATTTTGCTTCAATCAGACATAAATCATTGACATAATGTATGTATGTGCGAGATTGATTGCTTGATCAAGCATATGCTCATTTAACACGTTCTACCCGACGCATTTTTTCAATGTTTATATAGTACACATTGCGTGAACGCGATGAAAAGTTGTTCGTATAGCGGCACTTTTTAACTGCACAATTGTTTTCGTTATTGTTTGTTGGAAGACAGCAGAATGTAAGTTATTGTGCGAATTTTGTAGAAAGTGCTTGATTGCTTGAATTTTAAAATATTTTAATAAATAAAATACCACACTAACTTAAGGTAATTTATTCTATTATTTTTGATTTTCAATAATTTATTATTTACCCTTAATTCTAAGGGGTCTTCATCGTCTTCAGACGATGAATTAGAGTTTATACAAAATTCACGAAGAAAAATTCGTAGAATATAGTATATTCATCATTGGAGACAGAAGATGAGGTTTCGGACACAGATCACCAAGATTGGAGTCCTGTTATAAAAGACTCTGCGCTCTTTGAAGAATACAATGAAGAACACATCGTACTTCCAGAAATAGATTATGAAAATCCATTATCAATTTATAAGTTATTTTTTAGTGATGATATAATTGATCTTATGGTAGTAGAAACAAACAAATTTTATGAACACATTGTAGCTCAAGCGCAATCATCAGTTTCTTCTAGAAAACACAAACAAAAATGGACACCAGTAACTCGAGATGGAATGTATGTATTCTTAGGAATTTTATTGATAGTGGGTATTGTAAAGTTACCCGAAATGCGGTTATGTTGGTCAAAGGATCCCATGTACGCTAATGACCGTATAAAAAGTGCTATGAAACGAGAACGATTAGAAAAGATATACATAAACTTTCAAAAAGTTGTGGAACCGAGGAAAGAGCTTACAATAGACGAAAGTATGATTCCTTGGCGTGGTCGGTTGTTATTTCGGCAATACATACCAAATAAAAGTCATAAATTTGGCGTAAAGCTTTATAAGCTATGTTTTATGGAAGGATATACGTATAAGATAAATATTTATTCTGGAAGAAGGCCAAGATCAATAATGCAGTCACATCCACATAGCGTGGTCATGGAACTTATGGATGGTCTTTTAGATAAAGAAAGGATTTTGTACGCTGACAATAATTACACTAGTGTGCCCTTAGCTAAAGAGCTCTGGCAAAAAAAAACATTTTTTTTGTGGGACGCTTCGAGCAAATAGATCATTTTTGCCAAAAGTTGCGAAAATAAAACAAAAAACAGATAGGAGGGCAGTGATGATGTTGACAACCTGTAAATCCCATAAGTGCTCTCTAATAGACGTCACTACCAGAGGACACAAATCTGTACAAAAGCCTGATTGTATTCTTAGCTATAATAAAGCAAAAAAAGGAGTCGATCTTTCTGACCAAATGTCATCATATTACTTGTACAAGAAGATAATTATAGAATTAATCTGTAGCACAATGTTAGTAAATTCATGGTGCATATATACTAAATTTGGTGCTCGGTAGAATGTTTGTATCCTAAAATTCCGTAAAAGTATAATTGACGCTCTGTTGGAAGTTGAAAAGCCACCGAAACCATTCGCTCATATTCTGAAGAAATGTGATGGACCTCTAAGAACGACAAGGAAACGATGTAGGAACTGCTATCATTCAATAGCTGAGAAAGAAGGAAGGGAAAATGCCATTAAAAAGACCAAAAGAGTCATATTGCACAGGCTGCAAAGATAAACCAACGCTTTGTATCAAATGTTTTGAAGAAGTACATAAATGATTTATGCGTTATTATATTTTTTTTTCCATTTAAGCTACTTTGTTTGAAGAATTTTTTTTTTAATTGAAAATAACTATAAGACCTAATTTTGTTAAATTTTATTTTTGTTGAAAACGACAACAACAAATATAATTTTATAATATCTGTGTTTTATATAAGCACTTTGTCTCTTTCCAGTATGGGTTTTGAAATAAAATTATAAATATTTGTGGACAACCAGTGGTCCGCACCGGCAGATAAATGAATTTGCATGTGTACCGCCGGTGGTCCACACCGCCAGATAAATGAATTTACATGTGTACCGCCGGTGGTCCACGCCGCCAGATATACGCAGTGCTCTTGTACCACCGGTGGTACACGCTGGGTAGAACGTGTTAAGCAATAGATACAGAATAAGAAGCACCACGAATAAGAGGATATTTAATTTAAAAATGGAAAGCAAAACTTTTATTTTATAGTTTATTGATGTTTTCCGTTCGCTACCACCGCTGTGGAATATAAACATTATAGAATATGCTAAAATTGACCTACAAAATATGCAAAATGAAACGCTTCTCTAAAAATATCAAGAGAAGTACCCTGAAGCCACAAAAAGTTAAAACGAATTTCGGGATAAGCGATGCAACAGTCGTCTGTGTCACATTTTAGTTCTTATTCAAATGAAAAAAACAATCATTTTTAAGATGAAATAACAAACAACAACATCCGAAATCCGGCCAGAACCGCACGTCCTTTCACTTCATGTTTATAAAAATGAATGATTGAAGACTCATGCATAACCTGTGTATATGCAACGTCAAACATAATTTACTAATACAAATAAAATAAAAGTAAGTAAAACAATATTTATATTATTTAAACAATATTTTCTTTCGCTTCACTATCTTTCATGTAATCAAAACATTTAAATTTACTTAAAAGACACAAAATATCTGCCAGCGTCATAAACTTCTTCTTCTGAATAAATTTCAGTGCTGCTATTTTCGTGTGAAATTAAAAATTGGATTATGCGGAGACGGGGCCGAGTTTTCAAAATTTGAAAACATTGTCGCACTCGATACTGGAGTGCTTGTCCTGCTCAGCACATTTAGTTGCATTGAGTTTCTGTGAAATCCACCCATTTGAGCCTCAAACAATGCGTCGTTTACAAATTTTTCTGCAAACATTCGTTGGGTTTCTTCAAGTTTTTTTAATTTCAGTTCCGACAATCGCTTGGCTGCTAGAGCAATTAAATCGTCAATCGGGACTGCCTTTTTCCTTTTTCTTAGCGCTTCGACTTCCTTAAAGTATAAAAAAATATAAATGTACACTATACATACTGCTTATATTACATTTTTCATTTGAAATAATTCGAATTTTTTTTTTATTTTCATAGATGCCTACAACAAAAGAAGAATGGAAACAAATTGTGGACGACTTTTTTTATCGTTGGAATTTTCCAAACTGTGAGCATTGGATGGAAAGCATGTTGCAATCAGGAAACCTCCCGGCTCTGGTTCATTTTATTTTAATTATAATTTTTTTTAGTATCGTATTTATGGCAGTCGTCAACGCGAACTATGAATTTATTATGGTAGATATATAGTATGTAGGCGTCAACGGCAGAATATCCGATGGAGGTGTTTTAAGTCACACAAAATTTGGTAAAGCGTTTTCTGAAAATGCATTGAACTTACCAGACCATAGTCTGCTGCCCATGAGCGACAAGAAACTATCATACTACTGTGTCCAAAAAATAAGGTGACATATGAATTTAAACTGCGCGCGTCGAAGAATTTGGAAATTTTTCTTTCTTTTTAGGTTGGTAGTACTGTCAGTGACATCAATGTGAAATTTCATGTCGAAATATATTCATAGTGTTTGAGATACGCGTCGTTTTGTGAGCTCCTAAAAGTGAGTTTTTCGTTTTTTGCGATGTCGAAATTTATTGAGCAAAGAATTTGCATTAAATTTTGTTTGTGGAATCAATTTTCTGCTGCGGATACGTTGAGGATGGTGCAGAAAGCCTTTGATGATGAGGCTATGTCTAAAAAAAATGTTTACAAGTGGTAAAGTGATTTCCAAGCCGGCCGTGAACGTGTCGAAGACGAAGAGCGTTCTGGGCGACCATCAACCTCAACCGATGAGACCTTGCTGATGAAGTTGGCTTATCGAAAGGCTCAGTCAATACCATTTTGAAGGATGCTTTGGGCCTCAAGCGTGTCAAATCTCGACTGGTACCGAAAGCATTGAATTTTTTGGAAAAAAGGCGTCGTGTTGAAGTGTGTGAAACAATGCTTTCCGACTACCAGGATGTCATGAAACGCATTATTCCTGGCGATGAGACTTGGATCTATGCTTACGACCCCGAAAAAACCGATCAATCGAGCGAATATCGTGCCAAAGGAGAGCCGAGACCAAAAAAACCGCGCCAAAGTCGCTCAAAAATCAAGGTCATGTTGACTGTTTTTTTCGACTATCGTGGTGTTGTGCTTTATGAATTCCTTCCAACCGGCCAAACAGTCAACAAGGAATATTATTTGAACGTTATGCGTCGTTTGCGTAACGCTATCCGCCTAAAAAGGCCGGAATTGTGGAAAAACAATTCTTGGTTTTTATACCACGATAATGCACCATCCCATACCGCACTCGTAATTCGTGATCATTTCGCCAAAAACTCAACCCATATCGTTCTGCAACCACCGTATTCACCTGATCTGGCGCTGTGCGACTTCAGGCTGTTCAACAAGGTCAAAAGACCGCTCCGGGGACACCGTTTTGATACGATAGAGGAGATTCAAGCCGCAGCGAAGACGGAACTGAAGGCCATCCCGGAAAGTGACTACAACCAGTGTTTCAAAGATTGGAAAATCCGTTGGCACAAGTGCATTGCATCGGGAGGGGATTACTTTGAAGGGGATGAAATTGATTTGGAAGAATAAATAAAGAATTTTCAAAATAAATACAATGTCACCTTATTTTTTGGACACAGTAGTATGTATTCGTTGGGGATGATGCTTTGCAACTTTCGGACTATCTTATGAAACCATACTCACAGATAGGACTAACAGAGCAGCAACGAATTTTCAACTACCGGTTAAGTCGCGCTCGTCGTATAGTAGAAAATGCTTTCGGTATATTGGTTTCACGATTCGGAGTGCTTCAAAGAACAATTGCACTTTCACCAGAAAAAGTTCAGACTGTCGTCCTTGCGTGTTGCTATTTACACAACCTTTTGCGAGCCAAAGCTTCAAAACAGTATTTTCCATCGGGTTCTGTTTGTTTGTTTGTTGCCCGGGGTACACCCCGGAGTTCTTTATTAGGCTTAGTACAAGCTATCACTTAAAACTAAGACAGAACTCTTAGAAACTAACAAAACTTAGAAACTAGAGATTTCGGGGATTAGTGTTAAGGTGAATGAATTGAAGGAGAGACGAGTAATCAATAGCACCGGAGAAAAGTTGATGAACAAATAAAGCATCGGCAGCATCCCGACGTGATTTAAGGGTTTGAAGGTTAATCAGTTTGATCCGGTTCACGTACGGTGGCAACTTGTGATTTTCATTG
This sequence comes from Orthonevra nobilis, assembly GCA_963555765.1. Classification (NCBI taxonomy): domain Eukaryota; kingdom Metazoa; phylum Arthropoda; class Insecta; order Diptera; family Syrphidae; genus Orthonevra; species Orthonevra nobilis. The sequence continues at coordinate 79,195,479 of OY743224.1, read as the reverse complement.
CACTGAAGACCGCGGAGGGCAAAACGTATAAATCTTCGTTGGACAGCTTCAATTCTGAGTGAATTGGTATCGTAAAAGGGAGACCAAACTTGACTAGCATATTCAAGAATTGGTCTTACATACGTAATATAAAGAGACTTAGTGACATAAGGGTTTGAGAATTCTTTCGCCCAACGTTTAATAAAGCCAAGGGAAGAGTTAGCTTTACGTATTATGGAATCAATGTGGGAACGAAAATTGAGTTCTCTGTCACATAGGACTCCAAGGTCAAACACAAAATCATCTGAAGGAATAAGTTCGCCGGAGAAAAAGTATGAGCGTGGGGGTGGAGGAAGACGTTTACGCGAGTAAGTGATGGTTTTGCATTTGGCAACATTTAGCTCTAAGTGGTTTTTAGTACACCAAATGTAAAAACTATTTATATAGTTTTGCAGTTGTAAGTGATCAGAAGGGGAAGATATAAGTTTACTGATTCTCATATCATCAGCATTAATGGAAAGATCGGAGTGATTGAAAATGCGTTCAACATCATTAATCGTTAATATGAAGACGTCCTAAGTGAATGCCTTGTGGGACACCAGAGGTAGCAGTAAACGGGTCGGATAGTGAAGAACAAAAGAGGACCCTGTATTGTCGAGAAGTTAGATATGATATTATCCATTCAATGAAGGAGGGGGGGAAGCCGAGGGATTTGAATTTAAGGCAGATGATTCGGTGAGAGATTTTATCGAATGCTTTACTGAAGTCGGTGGTAATAGCTTCAACTTCTTTGCCATCTTGCATAGCTTGCAATGCTTTAGATGTAAATTTAATTAGGTTTGTGGTTGTGGATCTCCCTTTTGTAAATCCATGTTGCTTGGCGGAAAATATGGAGGGTCAGAGGAAAGTATTAGATCCAATTGTCGGTTAAGATTATTTAAGACAGGATTGATTTGAAGCAGACCGGAGACAGAAAATCGGTCAGTTAGGAGGGTTTCTTTTTCAGAGCTGGCGTTTGTTGCATGAAGAGATGTTTGATCGTCAGAAGGAGACCATTGGAGATGCGGCAGATTAAAGTCCCCCATTACAAGGAGTTCATCGTTGGGACTGAATGTGTTGGACAACGAGTCAATAGCTTCAACCGCATGTTGATAAGCATAAAGGGGCTGTGAAGGGCGGATGTAACAACAGACTATAAAGATGTATCTGGACGGAAGTTTTATCTTGACACAAACATACTCGAAAAAGGAGTTGGTGGTACTATTAACTAGGCTTGCGTCAAAGTTGTCTTTAATGGCAAGTAATACTCCGCGTCCGCAAGAATTGTTACCGATTAGTTCTCCATCAGCGCGAAAAACGTTAAAGTTTGGAGGAAAAAGCTCTTGGTTGTAAATACTTGCTGAAAGATTAGTTTCGGTGAGAGCAAATATATCATATGGCAGCTTCTGAGAATTAAGATGAACATTCGATGTTTTTGAGCGAAGACCTCTAACGTTTTGGTAGTAAAGGGAAATAAGTGTGAGAAACGCCGGAGAATGGGTATTAACTGAAGTTAAGGAGTTAGGGACGAAAATAGTTCTGAAGTTGAGACCGAGTTCTTTGGAGATGAGAAAGTCGTTAAGAGGTGATATGGGAAGCATAAGTTGCTAGACCGTTCGCAACATCTTTCGGTGAAATATTGAAATTCTCGTGGCAGCGGACAAAAATTTTGTTGAGCTCCTTGAGATCAGTAGGAAGAACTTCTTTTTGATAGATACCATCTGGTAGTTCCATCGATACAAGAGTCGGGTTGGTCATGCACGAACGTTTTCGTATATCCTACGATCTCACAGACGAGATAGGACGTAACGACCATCATCGACTAGATCAGACGATTGCTTAGTGAGTTTAGCCAAAGGGGGTAGAAGTGGGTCAAAGATGTGCAATGTAGCAGGAATCGGGGTGGGAGAGGTTGTGGAGGGAGGGGGCGAAGGGTTAAGGGTATGGGAACGAATGAAGCTCGGGTATAGAGCGGTACCACTGGTAGCGTTTATGGTTGGTTGAGTAGAGCGATGGGAGTCCGGAAGGTTAAATGAGACACGATTTCGAGTGGGGTAGGATTTGGTTTTATTGAGAGGTGCATCGGATTCGGGATTAAGTGGAACAGGAGTGTTATGTGAGGGGGCTAAAGTTGACGTATTAGATGCCATTTGAAAAAAGCCATCCGTACTTAAATGGGATTTAAAATTTAAATGAGCTGGCTTGTTTGGATTTTTGGCATTGGGATATTTGGATTGCGTAGTTCTGTCGGAAGAACTTCCGAACCTCAGCAAGAGGAGGTGTGCCTCTGACAGTCAAAGTGACGTTGTTCTCCGGATTGTTGGTTTTCTTAAGTCTATCGAGCCGTTCATTCCATTCTTCGATGGTCCACATGGTGTCGAAGCGATTGATTAGAAAAGGATCGGCAGGTGTGGGCAGTTTCGTAGACGGGGCAGAATCGTTGATGTAGGTTGGTGGTCCGCTCTTTAGAAAATACTTTGTGTCGAAATTCTACAACTAATTCAAAACTGATCAGAGACACCTTCTGCGATTACTTAAACAATGAAGGTCAAGTCTCTTGGCAAAACAAATTTATAATAAGTCAATAAAGCTGTTTTACATGTTTATATATCTAAATTGTTAATTATGATTCCAATTAAATTAAAAAAGTACTCACATATGTTTTGTTTTCCACAAGATCTATATTGCTCCTTGAACAGCAAGGGGTCTCGTTATCCCGCAAGAAATCCATTGCCTCAAAATAAAAAAGTGTCGGTTCATTTTCCTCTGTGAGTCCAGAGCCACTTCTCTCTAGTCCAAAAATTCTTTTTAACTCCCTCCTGTAGTTTGTCCGCAGGGAATTAATTTTTTGTGCCACTTCTTTTTTGGGTACAATTATTTATTTTGTTTATTTTTTAGGTCGCGATTGGTATATTCTTTGCCTTTAATGTTCCATAGCGATGGTAGCGAACGATAAACTTCTATAAACTCTAAACGCACTGAAACTTAAATAAAGAATCAGTATTTTGAAGCTCTACGGTCTTTAAACGATCAATACATCGAAACAACGCTTTCTATGCTGCAAGCACTCAAAAAGCAAATGAATCATTCAATAACAACTTCAAAGTACCGCGACATGGGAAAACTACTACTAATATTGGCTATGGGACACGTAAACATACATGCCAATAACCGAATGGATCAAATATTGGGAACAAAACAACAAAAAAATGCATTGTAAACACAGCTTGATTCAACTACAGCAATGCAATGACTTTAGCACATTTCTTGATATGCTTTGAAGTTTTGAATACAAGCAAGTGAAAACGCTTAGTTAACCTATTAAAAAATATATAAATATTCTGTTTTACTAGGTAGCAGTCTATAATATCAGCAATACTTATCAATGAAAAAAGCCAAAAGCCGATGTTTCTAGTGCTCTTCATGCTTTGCCCACGTTTTTTGCAGAATACTTCAATTTTTACTTTATTTTGCACAGTCGTCGGCTAACCTTCGAACAGTGCGCATCATGGTAAGCTGCCATATTTTTCTGGTCTGTTTATTCCCTTTTTTCTATATTTTTTATTTACCGGCAATAATAAAATTCATCGTGTAAAGTGAGTGGTAAAAATTAACTTGATGATGGTATTAAAGCCACGTCTCACGCCTAGAAAAAGGTTTGGTGATCTTTGTCAACTATCGCTCTCAGATCCCCCGGCCCCTCTTCTGATAGACCTTGAAAGAGACTAAAAACATCATCGCAACGGTTAATAGGATACCCAGAACTTCCTTCAATAGCAAACTCAAACAATCCACGCATTGTGATTATTTCGGATAACAACGTGGACTAAAGGCTTGTCCACGTTGTGATCCTCAATTAGTGTTGAAGAAAGCTGTAGACTCCATCAGTACGGAATATGAAAAAAACTCCCAGTTGAGAGACGGCTCGATTCTCATACTTACAAAGCATCAGCATATTGAAGGCAAGTTCATTCGTGTAAAAAATATTGACAGCATGTGCCTAGTAACAATAAAACTACATCCTGACCTCAATCTCACCAAAGGTGTCATATATGCTCCTTTCTTAAATTTATATTCCCGAACCAGACATCATCTCCGAAATTAAATCCCAGAACGTCACTGACATCTATGAATTCACAAAGTAAGACGAAAGTACTAGAAAAACCACTGGTCTTATGAATTTTTCATTTGATCCTTACAAACTTCCTCAACATGTAGAAATCGCCTGGTACAAAACCAACGTGTCAGCATATATCGCAAACCCCATGCGTTGTAGACAATGTCAACTTCCTGGGCACCCTTATTATTTTGTGCAGGCGATCACCTACATGCGTAACTTGTAGCCTCCCCCCCATGGTAACTCAGAGTGCACGCGTATTATATCAGAGTCAATTAACATGTGTGTACATCGTTAATTGTTTGAATGAAGATAATGGGCCCTAAATGACTACCTTGCGGGACACCATAGATAGCAATTATTGGGTTGGATAGAAGGAATCTAAAGCGGATCCTGTACTGACGTTTTTCGAGGTAAGGCTTTATCCAGCGAATGAAGGATTGAGTGAAACCGAGTGGCGTAAGCTTAAGGCAGATGATTCGGTAAGAGATTTTGTTAAAAGCCTTACTAAAGTCAGTAGAAATAGCATCCACTTCATATCCATTCTGTAAGGCTTACAGCGTGTTTAAGGTAAATTCGGTTAAACTAATGGTTTAAGAAGAGCTTCGCAATGGGACGGTAGTTTGAGATGTCCTTACGGTTCTTTTTATGAACGGGGATAATAAAGGCGTCCTTCCAAACCTTTGGGAAGCATGATTTATCAAGGGAAAGTTGAAAAAGAGTAGTAAGGACGACATCTCAAACTACCGTCCCATTGGGATTACGAATTCACGCACTTTTTGAAAACGATGACGGGAAGGCCATCTGGACCTGGGGAGAAATTGTATTTCAGGCTATTTACTTTTTCAATAACAAGTTTAGACCAAATTTTTTCAAAATTGTAAAATGAATTGCTAAATTTGCTTATTTTAGTCAATGCTTGTATCAATTCTGAATAGAACACAAAAAACCGAATGGCTTTATGTCTTCTAGTTCCCCCTCCCCCCTCTCCCGTAGTAAAAAATGCTTGTTTTTGACCCATCTACATGAAATCGTTATCAATTTTTGGTTACCAAGTTATCGTGCTCTCCCCCGTTATTTTCTCAGACGAGTCCAAATTTAATATATTTGGATCAGATGGACGCCTAAAAGTTTGGAGAAAGAAAGGAGACGCACAATCTAAAGAACACAAAAAAAACTATTTAGCATGGGGGTGGTGGTTTTATGGTTTGGGGATGAATGTCATCCGCTGGTGTTGGTAATCTGGTCATAATTGAAGGGATCATGAGCAAGACAGTTTACCTATATATTTTAAAAGAAAACCTTCGACAAAGTGCTGACAAATTGGGCATCGTAAACAGATTTTATATTCAACAGGACAACGATCCCAAACACACCGCATTAGACGTGAAGATGTGGATTGCTCATAACACACCCCACATGCTTGTAACACCACTACAAAGTCTTGACATCAATCCCATTGAGCACTTATGGGACCATCTTGAAAAACGACTGCGCAAACATGATATAACAAGTAAAGCCCAATTAAAAGACTTACTAATTGCGGAATGGGAAGAAATCAACTCCGATGTTACAAGAAAACTTGTCCACTCAATGCCAAATCGTTTAACGGAAGTTCTAAGGTTAAAGGGATTTCCAACTAAATATTAGGTAATAGTTTATAGCATATAGTGAACAAAAATCAATTAAATAATAAATTTTACTTTAAGGTACCAACACTTTTGCTCAATAAAATTTAAGTGTGTTTTTAATGTTTAATTTTTCATGGTTTATTATTTTTTATTTTTGTTTACTACTTAAATTATGCTCCACATTATGGATAAACATAAATGCTATATTTCTCCTCAAAATTTTGTTTCACTAAACGAATTTTTAACATTTTATAACATATATGGTAAGGTACCATCATTTATGCTCGACACTGTAAATATCATTCTCCATAAAGCAAAACAAATGGAACCTCCATTAACGCTCGTATGTTAAAAGACGACACACTACTCCGATGGTTTAGCAGTGCAGAATCATTATTAACGACTCTATCCGTGCACAACTAAACAAATACCGATAGCGGAACTTTCCGCAGATTGTTTTCTACCTTATCAACCAAACTGAAATCCATTGGCTGGAAACTGATATTCACCGACGGCTCTAAAACTCTGGACTAAAGATCTCTCGCAGTAACACTTGAAGACGGATACAACCTTAACATTGGCATCCTACCAAATTGCTGTTCAGTATTTAAAGTAAAAGCTTTTGCCATCCTTGAAGCTATAAAAACTGTTTTCAACCACTGGGGAAAATTTGTAATATGCACTGACAGTCTCTCAGTGCTCAAAGCCAAATGGAATCGAACAACAATACATACTTAATGGCTTATTTAAGAGATAATCTTATTACATCCAAACACAGATTAAAGCTTATGTGGATACTCGGACATGCTGAAATTCAAGGCTCTGAACAGGTTGACACTGCTGCTAATACCGCCAAAAACGCACCAGTTTGCAGCTTCCACATTTACAGCAAACTAGACTTTCAAAACAACATTCACCTAAATCAGAAACAAAAACTGCTAAACGATTGGGGTGTATATAGCCACCATTACAAAAAAAATTAACACAGAACGATCACGTCCTACCTATCCTATCCAAATTTCAAAATACAAGATATCTAACTACGTTCGATTACGAATGGGTCATACTGCGCTAACGCACCAACTCTTATGTAAGTATTTTCCTCAACATTCACCTAAATCAGCAACAAAAACTGCTAAACGATTGGGGTGTATATAGCCACCATTACAAAAAAATTAACACAGAACGATCACGTCCTACCTATCCAATCCAAATTTCAAAATACAAGATATCTAACTACGTTCGATTAGGAATGGGTCATACTGCGCTAACGCACCAACTCTAATGTAAGTATTTTCCTCTAAGTTGGTTCAACACACCGACTGTTGTAAAAAAAATACTTCGAAATAAGGTGCAGCGCTATAGCTGAATATTGCGCCACCATCTGTATATGAATTCTGTTCCAGAATTCAAAAAATGTATCATCGTACTGGAAGTCTTTCTAGCCCGACATTGGTAAAAAAATAATTTTTGCAGTTTTATATTTATTATTGAGGCTGCTGCAGTGACCCTACACTGATGCGAGAATAAAGCCTTTTCATGGCATGAAATTCTGATTTAAGACGCTAGAATGCACTAAGAATTAATGAAGTATTAGTCCCACCACTGAAGACTTATAAACTGAAGATCTGATCTAAATAAGCCAAAGCAAAGACAAACTGAAAAGATAAATATTCTGGACCCAAATTTAGAGTCAATGTTTTATCCACTATTTTTCCTTACGGAGGTCAAAGTTGGGGTATAAATACTATTAATAAATCAAATTTGCTATGACAATCAATTATTCACAAGGACAATCATTTGAAAAGGTCGGTATTCATTTTTCAGAAACAGTTTTTAGGCATTGCCAACTTTGTGTTTAAATGCCCAGAGTTCGTCGGTCGTCGCCCAAGGTTCGGATCGGGCAAAATATTCACAAAAAACGTTGTTTTTAAAGAATAATAAAAAGATATATACTTAAAAAAAAATATATAATAGACAACACACGGAAGGGAGTCAGAGGCCGTTTCCCGCTTCCGTCGTATCTACATATATGTATATTTAAGGTTTAAGGAATTTCCATAATAAAGTATATTCAATATATGTTAAATAAAATTTATTACATAAATGTGTATGACTTTTCACCTAGTTAAATAAAAGTAACTATTTCAGAGATTTACGACAGTAGAAAAAATGAGTTCATTCGTCACAGCTCTATTTTCAACAATAGTTATTATTTGAGGCAATATAGAACAACAACGATATGTAAATTATGTTTTATTTTTAGAAAACAATCAAAATTAAAACATTAAATTAACACTATAAATAAAAGTAAGTTAGTTGAGAAATTTTGAACAAATATAAGGTTTAGTTTGAGGATTATAATTTTGTATGCTTTTTGCTTTTATTGCATTGAGCTCTAAGTATAACAGGAAAAAACAATCATAAGTGTTTTAGAAATTTTAATATTTTATATCATTATAGTCAAGTGGAAACTCCTTAGTGAGTCAATTACAATCAAGAAAAACATCAAACAATAAATAGTAATTAATAAAAAATTTGGATCCAAAAACCTCAAATCAGTCAGTATAGTTTGAAGAGTTCTATAACAATACACATATACTTATGTATGTATACTTTTTAAATTTACAAAAACATAAATAGTTATTTTAGATTAAATTCTAGTCTAGAATGTAGCTAAATTTGATATTTTGATTTATCTTGAGGGCGGGGCTTCTTAATTCTTATTTTGTACTTAAGTGTTTCGTGTATTTTTTTTTTTGTAAATCGGTTTTCAGCAAGTAGAAGACAGTGAAATATAAAGACACAAATTATCAATTACTTTGTTTTGACTTTTCACACTTGAAATAAACCAAGTTAAATTTTGGTTGCGTTTTATCGACTAAGGCGCTTCTGTACGCGATTTCTAGTTTGTATTGTAGGTTTGGCTGAGCTCCACCCGCTATTTCTTACATTCGTTCTTTTCGCAAACGACATGGACATTTGCTGCTGAAGGTGATTAAATTGCGAACTTACTGATGAAATCTTTACTGCTACCATTCCAAGTAGAAGATCTGATGACGAAGACCTTTCACTTCCATTAATTGTCACTTTGGAAGATCCGGAGCTATCACAGAATGAAATGGATTTTGATTTTCGCAGATGTCTTTGGCTTGAGTTTGACGATGACGATGATGTTAAGGTTGCCGAAGAAACGGTCATCGAAGTAGATTCCGTTGTTGACCAAATCGCACTTCCCAATACCTGCCTTGATCTTAGATTTAAACTCTTTCTATTGATCACATTTGCATTTTCTGCATTAGCTGAAGAATTTAACGTTTTAATGAACTTGCTTTGAACAATTGTTGATCGTCGCAGATTCGTACAGGCAGCACTTTTCGCTTTCATATCTTTTGAGAGTGAATTCCGGGACCTGAGAGTTCGTTTGCTGTAGTCAACAGTCATGCTGCGCAGCATACGTTTTTCAACATTTTTTGGATGCTTCTGTATTATTGCGGATCGACGCTGAGCACGGTGATTTTCGTTTGGCACATTTGGGTAGAGCACCAGCTTTGGAATAGACGGCTTTTTCATGGGTGTTGAGTCAATAACAATCTCACTTATAGCAGATTGTTCAAACTGTTTTTTTTGTGTTTTTTTATGTTCGTTTTTTTGTGGCTGAGGCGGTTCCGGTGGTGACGCAGGTTCATCGGCAGCACTTGAAGATATTTCATTAATCTGTATGGTTTCATCTTTTTTATACTCTTTAACCACGATTTCCAAATAATCTTTCTCTTGCGCCGACGATTTTAAACAAGAACTAAGTTCCGTCTGTTCAGACATGAGTCTCTCAATTTCGAAACTATCCAGTCTTTCAATACAAAGGGTTGTCGTTTTACTGCTTGTTAACGGTGTTTCCTCAATATTAGCAATAATGTCCATAGTCGATTCATAGCACCGTGCGTCATCTTCGTAAGTGATCAAAAAGTTCGAGTTTGAATTATCACTAATGTTGTCGGCATTTTGATAGTTAGTGAAAAAGCTATTATACTGGTTGTTAATCGTTTCAGTTGCACCGCTTGATTCACCGCCAAAGATTTGGAATGCTTGTTCACAATACGAATTGCTCTGTCCAGTGTTGCTTCCACGAAGTTGCTGTTCGCCACGAGTCTCTAATTTCGTCAAAGAATATCCTTCCTCTTCGGACATGCACTGTTCTTGATAAAGCCGCTGCTCCATTTGGTGTTCATTATTAGGAAAGTGATGTTGAACCCTATCATGTCCAGCTAATCCAGTGTGATGTAAACTATGGTAGCTGTGATATTCGCTAGGATAATTTTTAACGCTCTCATTGTAATTACTGGTTGCATATGAACGCCTATTACTTTCACGTTCCCGATTTAACGTCAGCAGCGAGTTATACGACTCTGCAAAACTGTTCAAGTAACTATTGTTCGCATGGTCCTCGTAGTATACATGTCCGTTGTTATCACAATTTGTTTCGTAATTGTTTATATAATTGTTCTCATTTTTACCGAGATAGCCGTTCATGTATCCTTCGTGGTGTGGCGGTTGCTGCAGGTGTAGTCGCATTGCGGAGGATGGCACGATGGTGTCATAGTGTGGTATGTGATTTGATTGGTTAAAGCTATCCGTATCGTACATTTGAAATTTCGGTTCATACAAAGAGCTTGGGAAGTATTTTTGCTGATGGCATGGACTTGACAAATGAACATATCCATCGCTCGATTGCATCTCATCAAACGTGTTCATAGAATGTTTGGGAAAATACTCTTCGGTTGCCTTCGCCCCCGGAGGATAAAGAATCACAGTTACGACTGATGTATTGTCTGCCCGCATTTTCTTTGAACTCCATTTCTTTAGAGCTTTCTCAACAAGTCCTTTGCTTGGATTCCACCATGAGATTGATTCACATCGCATTCTAGCTATGCGCTCGTTACAAACGTCTTTTTCTCGGACGGTATCCACAGCTTCGCCAGCGGAAATGACATTCCATAATCCATCAGTGCCAAATATTAGACACCTGTTCTGACAGTAATTTTTTAAATAAATATATGTATATTATGGAGTCATAAAGTTCAGACAAACCTAAATGTTTTTGGATTAATTTTAATAACTTTGACGTCAGGATCCGGACTAACTACAAACTCGTTAAGAACTGAGTTGTAGCTCCACAGGTCACCTAAGCTTCTAGCCACTGCCAAAAAAGGAATTTCATCTATCGGAGTGCTTCGCCGTACTGGACCTTTGTGACCTATGATAAAAACACAACTTTTGTATATTCTTTAATTTGGAGATGTAAATTTTAAAAGCTTACCAGTTCGCGGTCGATTCCAAACTACTCGTGGTACACCGCTTTTGACCACTACTTTTCCACCAGAATTTATTATTCTAGCCTTTTCTTCAGCTGATTCCGGCTTATGATCTTGCGTCAACTGTTTAGCTCGCCAAAAGCTTTCGTCTGAATTCTGATAACCAAGAACAATGCCAGAATCTCCCACATGACCAATATATATCTTCTCATGACGAATGAATGCAACAGTTGCTGTTGTACCAGCGGTACTGGGCAATCCCGTTGTAGTTTTTGGCCATTTTTCTGTTATAAGAGGAATCGTTGAAAAACAAACCGAAAACATAACATCGTTAAAATCGACTCTTAAATAATTCAAATTTTTACGGAACTGAAAATGATCTTCACGCTAAACGTTCAATAATGTCTCACTTTTTATAGTGTAGTAAAAAGATGTCATCTGACGCATCTAACTAAGGTGCGTTTAAGTTTTGGACCTCGACTTAATCAAGTCCAAAGAATATGGTTCATTTGTTGGATTACTAAGGACATAAGAATTTTAGACAATACGAAGTACTAGCTCCGACTTGTATCAGATTAAGAGCTTTTTTTTCTATACTTATATTATAAAGAGGTAAAGTTTGTATGTAGGAGGTAATATGCAAACTTTTCTACTCATCAGATTTGAAAAAAGTTCTCCCACCAGTAAATGGACTTACACGGTGGATACATGCTGAATTTTTGACCGTTTAAGACAAAGGCCTATCTATGCGGCTAATTTTATTTATCTAAAATCGGGGAAAAAAGAGTCAAGCTAAGCGAATAGACCTTTTCGGTTTCTACAGCTTATCTGTGAACAATTTATGATCATACACATTTAAGCTTCGTTTCTTCGTTTATTAAACAGGCAATTAATATATATAAATAAATGCATAGTATGACTACATATTTAAGTACATAAGCTGCTGAAAAGCATAGCTTTCGATCCTAAGTCAAAAAAATTCGTGATATACAATTTGCACATGCCGCTAGCGTAGTTAAAATTTAGACCGAATAATGGTATGATTTACCTTATTTATAAATCTGTAAGTAATAACTGAGGCATTGAGAGGCGTAGCGGCATAACTCTAATTTTTTTTTTAATATTGCGTTTATTGAACTATCACAACGCAGTAAGTTAAACTTCTAGCATAAATACAAATTAATGTTTGTTACACCACTTACACGTTAAAAATAATTATTTGTTGTCATGATTATGCAATAAACACAATATAGAAATATTGTGATGGCTATGAACGCGTGAAAACCAAAAATTACACAATGCATTAATAGAACCTATGTTCTTTGAGCAAAAAACAGACTTGACATTTCTAGTAAACGATTAATTTTATGTATTTAATGCATGCTGATTTGAGCAAATGCTATTTTTGAGCATAACAATTGCTTTTATGTATTTTTTTGTTATACGAAATTAAGCATATACTACAATCATGAAGCAATTGCTTCATATATTAACAGTGAGTTTTAATAAATCGATTCCTATTTTTAAAATGGAGAATGCCGTGCTCATTGGATGATAACCTTCTAAACTTGTTCCATCAAATTTCTTGGAGGTCGATTTTTTTTGTTATAAGGACTGGTCTCGACTACGGAAAACTTGTACTCTAGTTGGTAGGAGACGGTTCGCACCTCCGCAATCGCTCCAGCCAATTTGGGCGGATTTCGTACGAATTACAGTTTTAATATGAGTAATTAAAATTAAGTGTATCTCGCTGTGAAAATTATACGAAAACAAGATATTTGTTTATATATGTTCATACGAAGATTTCCAGGCCGCAGGAAAACTACATAAATACATATGTATGTTGATGTTTTGATGGAATTATTTATTGCTTTATGTTGTCGTTATTATAAATACTCCCAGCTCATAACTACAAAAAAACGGAATGAATCCTTATGCCAAAATGGTAAATTAAGTAATTTATGTATACGAAACAGTAAAACAACATTCGCACTTAATTTGTAAGCAAGAGAATAGCAAGAACAAAACAAGCCACCAATAATCAAAGGAAAACAGCTAAAAATGTTAACCTATTTGGCTTTCTTTCCCCCATTTGACATTCTCCCACACAATACAGAAATTATTGATTCAAGGAAAAAAAAGGTTAAGAAACATTTGCGGATTGATTGGAAACCATTTCATATATGCCTGTTCCACTCTAACGCACACAAAATACTTATAGACAATAGTACATACATACTATATTTAACCTTCTCTCCCTGGGAGCAGCAATGGCGTATGATTCTACAAAAAAAAAACTCGCTGTCACTTTCGATTTGTCCTACTCCTTTTTAGTTTAAGGATGTATTTCTCACCTCTTTTCTTATAAATATAAATAAAACTATAGTAGAAAAAAAATCACACCTTGTTCTCTCCACATAGCGTAGTGTGTGGCAATGTAACCTTCACGTATCGCCCTCAATACATCTTGATCTTGATCTGACCAAAACAACTTTTGATTAATTATTTCCATCATCAAATGCTCCTTAGCAAATGTAGCTGCTTCACTGCCACCGTGTCCATCATATATTCCAACAAAGGCATACTCCAGATCCTGGGCGTTCTCAGATTCGTGATAAGCGACAGAGAAGAAATCCTCCATGTACTTTCGCCCGCCTTGGCTACAATATCCGGTCACTCGTAAATTAACACCAATTGAAGGCGAAGCAACAACCGCATTTTGTTGTACTGACGATGATGCCAGTGATGGTGATGGTGGAGTAAATGATAGTGGTGACATTTCCCCGCAGCTCCGTTCTTCAGAGATGTAACGAAGCATAATCAAAAAAATCAAGAAAAGGCCTCTCGTTCTCTCCCGCGTTGTAAGGTGCGATGCAATTTCTGGTTTATGTCAGACGACTAACGTCAAAAATCCACAACACAAATATTTTTGATTCTTAAAACACCTCACGCAATTTTTTTTTCCATTTTTTCTTCATTGAAAATCCTCAGTTAAATATATCATACAATATTTTTTTCAGAATGACCCACAAGTGAAACTAAAAACGAACTGAAAACTCAACGACGTATAAAATACTTCTGGCTTCAGTTTCGTCGACATCATGGTAAAAATGGTTGAGTAATGATTTTATTTCCACTCGCTGGAGCTGGGGATATGTATATGTTTTTTTTTTGTTCATTCAACTTCTACACCAATACCAATGTAAAAATATATAGACGTTCCACTGAACACACACTCAAACTCTCGGCGTTCACAGGGTTATATCCGATATAATTCTTTGAATTTAAATTAAATATATCACTAAGCAAAATTGAAAATTCGAATTCAATAAACGAAGTCATTTGATGTTTTCGTTAAGTTTTGACAAATTGTATCCCGCAATTGTTTGACTTGTGAAAGAAATGCGAGCGGGAAGAATAAACATACGAACTGTGATAATAAAATTTATTTGAATGAGAGGAAATGCTTTTTGTTGTCGCCTCGAATGTAGTTTTGACACATGTGTTGTGTAAAAAAACCCGTCTTCATGAAGACGAGTGAACAACTCGTTCGGTCAGTGTTCAGAAATCGTGGGTAATTTCCCTTTTCGTAGAGAAATTCAGATCTTAATATAAGGAGAGGCGGAAATGGGAATCTTCTATTTTTTGTGGGGAAAGTAAAAAAAAACTAATAAATATCAATTGGCCCCCACACACAAGATTAATTTATGTGAATGAAAGGATGAAACTGACTTAAATCTTCCAACAAGTTTTGACTGGTAGAACGAAGATGAAAAGTTATGTGCACACAACTTTTTACTCTCTTATGGCTGAATAAAATGCTAGTACAATGGAAGGAGATTCAGATATTTTTTCTTCCTCGGAATAATCATACCTTGTGGGCTTGGAGTAAAGTGTGAAACTGATCTAATCCCAATTTGAGTCCATCCCGGGTGATGAAGAACAATTGGGCCTGCGAACAAAATTTTAGAAATAAAGAAACGTTGCTACCATCTTTATCAAAGAACAAACTTAAAAAAATATGATAAGAAGTCTATGGAGCATTATATACGCTGAAGAAGATTAACTGCAAAGAAAGTAGTTTTAGTTTAATACAAATTCCAAATTGTTACAAAACAAGATTAATTTTGGAGTGAAGAGAGCTTTTTTTTCGATAATTGGAACTGAGAGTGAAAGTTTGGAGCAGTTCAGTATCGGACTATTTTGGAACGAAGTAAAGGATAGGAAGGATTTTGATAGAAATTTCTCATATCCGAATTTATGCGTTGTGGCTTGCTAAGCATTTACGTTGCCACACTTGAATGCCGACGCTGAACGCTTATTTTTAGTTATAACCGCCGTTAAAATAAAAATAAAAGAATAGGTCGGGGGCACCATGTTAATACGCTTCATTTTTGCAAGAAAAAGCTTCATAAAAAGAAATATGGAGTGCTTGAATTTGCAGCTCTTAAAAAACATATCACCTTTTTCAATGAATCAATGTGCAATTAACCTCAAATTATTAACTTACTATAGTTTTTAAGGCTTATGCTCCTTAGCTTTAAATAACTTTTTGGTGAGATTACGATTTTACTTTGTTGTTTTTGCTTTGAATTTATTGTACAAAAACTTCTAAAACCATCCCTTTTCCATGTTCGAATTACAGGCAAACAGGGAATTTTGAAGGACAGTGCGGGAAATTTTCACCAAAGCGACTGGTAACACTGGTTCACATTTTAACCACGCACACACACACAACACCTTTTCAAAGAACGCTTTGGGTGAAGATAAGTATGTATATTAATAGCGGTGCTTCAGTGTATGTGTGGCATACTTAATATGGAATTAAATTGATGGTTTCTCTCTTCTTAAAACTTTCTATTTGCTTGATAAATCATAAGCTAAATAGAAAATTAAAAAACAAAATTCCCTAAAAAGAGAATGTCAAATTCATTCTTTATCAGATCAACTGAAATGGAGTGGTGACAGTTGTGTCCTTTCCGTCAAAGCTCTCGTTGGATGGGGTGAGTGAGCATGACAGTGAACACACTATAAACTGACAACTGAGAACTCGTTCTTCCAAATCTGGTTGGTGAGTCGGCGCAAGCAAAAAAAGGTAAAACGAAATGAACCGAAAATGAAACACCTTCATACATAAAATTTGGCTAGATACTACCTTGTTGAAGTAGCTTAAGTTAGAAACGTCCATTGATGCATGTATATGTGGTTGTACATCTTTCCGTGGAAATTGAATTGGAACTTAGCATGCGAGATACATATATATGTAGGTATAATTTTATATAACTCTCTGAGCTATTGTGGAACTTGAATTTTTTGGATTTTCGTCGATTTGAAAAAATGAGGATATGCAGAAAATGGAAACAGTTCTGTGAAAAAATAAATAAGTTAATCTACCAGCATATTGTTATGGAGTGCTGTTTTTTTTTTTGTCGTATAAGAGGTGGGTTGAAGCTTAGCTGGTTGCCAATACTCAGGAAACATGTTTGTGTCAAAGCGAAAATAAATAAAAGTATGAATAGCATTCGTGAGTTTATTTGCGCGTGAAGGTACAATGCAGGCCAAAAGTTTACGGTCGCCCTGGTTGTTCGAAGAACAAACAACTTATGTGCACTTACATATATTAATGTTTCTTATGACGCGACGTTACTTTATTTGCTTTCAATTGAAATCACTCTTAAATGATTTAAGCTGGTACTTTTAGTATATTTTATTTGTTACTTTATTATTTCATGAGTACCTACTTTCTTGTTCTCCTGAACCGATCGGTTTGCACGATGAAGGAAGAATTTACCAAGAATTATTTTTGTGACATGGCATTACTGAGACATGACAGTACAGTATAAACCAAACATTTACATTGGTACAGTAATATTCGATATTATTTATATAATATATTTCGGTCAACGCGACATAAGATCGACCTCGATCTTACTTTAAGGAATACGATACAAAGTCAAATTAAAAGCTTAAATTAATAGATTAAAGATAGCAATATGTTGATAGGCGATTCTCTTGAGAGTTTCAAACCAGGTGATTAGTATCCGAAACGAAACGAACGAAAAGTCTTTGCTCCTACAACCCCATCATAAGTAGTGAAAGGCTAAGTCGTGGATTTACGTTCGCAGTTATAACTGTGAATGCGATTTTTTATTCACTGTGAATGTAAACTGTGAATGTTTACTGTGAATTCGCCATGCTGCCAAAAGATTCTATGATGATTGATTTAGAGCTGCAACGAATTCCCGAAATGCATATTCTTTGACTATACGGAATGGCTGGAGGCTATTAGTAAAAAGTCTAAGCAGTTTGTCATCAATATTCTGTTGGCATTTTGGCGTCACTCGCTTGGGAATATATGCATGCATTTGCGTTTGGCGAGGGCCAGTGGTACGAACTTGTAGAGGTGCGGGTAGAAATGTAGATGGTACTGAGGAAATCGATGCAGCTGTTTGAATTTGATCTGGCTGCACATTTGTAGATGTATCCAAAGAACCTGCAACATGTGATGTTGTTGCATTAGCGAACCCATGGTAGTGATTATGATTGTCGAGGGCTGTGGCAGAGCTTCCTATTAAAAATAAAAAGGGTTTGTTTACCAATACAGCTGAAAAGAATATACTCGAATATTTCCACCCTCTTAATATTTCATTCAGTTTTCCGTATAACTATTTTACTAAAGTCCCTCTTACCCGAACAACTTCTTTCAATTCTTGACATATTACAATGCCCACAATTCGAATTTTTCTTTTGAAGACAGAAAAAATCGAACCCCCTCTTACAACTCGTATTGTTATACACATATCAGGCACATACAATCGCATACGCTGACTCCCGCGACGCGTCGGTGTGGTTCGAAAACAGTTACATTCCAAAAAGTTTTTTTTTTGGGATTTGAAAGCATTTGAGCGTTCTATTTAATTATTGAACTTCCGTTTTGGTTACCTTATTTTTGCTTTAAATAAATGCGTTTAAGTAATATTATGCACTCTAAATATGATTTTGTTTAAAATCCTTCGCGAACTAAATTTAAACTCCCGTTAAAATTCGACATAGAGGTATTCGACTGTATGTATATACAATACAATATATATCAATCAATCAATTATATTAGTTTCGTGTACCGGTAAATGCATTATGTCTATGCACTAACTGTAAATCATTTCACAACTCCTTAATACCCAGATACAAACATAACAAATATATATTCCTTTATTTAAATAACTTACTTGCCCATCAGGCTTCGAAGAACTTGCAGGACCTGGAACTAAAGACACAGTAGGATGCTTGATTTCAATATGCTTCTTCCAATTCGTAGTGCTGGGGGAGAGTACGATAACTTGGGCGCCAAAAATTGATAACGGTTTTTTATAGACGGGTAAAAGACAAGCATTTTTTACTATGGGAGGGGGGGGGGGGTCTATCTCGCACCGTTTAGGAGGTAGAGGCAATTTAAAAACAAATGACTTAAAATGAAAAAAACAACGGCAACACTAACAATAAAGTACTATACCGGCTTTGAAAGCCAGAAACATGTTCTTTAATCCTGGGTTTAATTTAAAAAGTAAACATTAATAGTTTTTGAAAAATTCGCATGCAAACTCAAAATTTTGATAAAAAAAATTTAAAAAAACAAGTTTAGACCAATTTTTTTCAAAATTGTGAAATGAAGTGCTAAATTTGCTTTTTGTAGTCAATGCTTGTATTAATTATGAATAGAACACAAAAAACCGAATGGTTTTATGTCTTCTAGTTTTTGAGAAAATTGAGATCTACTAAAACTATTTTTTGTTTTTTGGTATTTACGGTGATACTTTTAGTATAAATGTTAATGATGGGTTCATCTTCGTTAGTAAAGTTAAGCAAATCATTTAGCGATATCCAGAATGCACCACGAGGAGGTCAGAGGAGAATCAGACCAATTTCTTCTAAAAAAGCGATGCTCTTCGATACCGAATCCCCGAACGAACAAAATACCGAAAAGTTATTTAGTTTAGGATGGATTAGAGGATGCTTAGTCGCCATTGCTTATTCACAAAAAATAACACTCGATTCGCACTAAGGTTGAACACAGAATGAACTTTACCACATGTGCATGAAAAGACCAACGATACAAAGTTCAAAGTTTTATTGGTGATATTTTTGCATCATTATTAAGTGCATTCCATATTACATAAGTACATACAAATTAGATGAAGAGTATTTACGACATAGGCGCCTGCCAGGCAAAAAGTAGGTACCCTGAGCGGAGCGACGAAGTCGCGTGAGCGTGGACTGACTACGGAAAGAAAGTTGAATTCATTTAACCCGCGAAGCGGGCCACCCGTGTACTGTTGATATAAAAAAAACTATTGATAAAGACGCATGCCCGACATTTAATCGATTATTCATTCGGTTACCTTAAAGGAAGACCACTTAAATGTCACAAAACAAAAATAGTAATTTTCAATTTTCTCAAAAACTAGAAGACATAAAGCCATTCGGTTTTTTATGTTCTATTCAGAATTTATACAAGCATTGACTAAAATAAGCAAATTTAGCACTTCATTTCACAATTTTGAAAAAAATTGGTCTAAACTTGTTTTTTTAAATTTTTTTATCAAAATTTTGAGTTTGCATGCGAATTTTCCAAAAGTTTACTATTTAATTTAAACCCAGGATTAAAGAACATGTTTCTGTGTGTTGTTGCCGTTATTGTTGTTTTTATTTTTTTATATTTTAAGTCATTTTTTTTTAAATTTCCCCTACCTCCTTAACGGTACGAGAAAGACCCCCCTCCCGCCAAAAAAATGCTTGTTTTTGACCCCTCTACAAAAAATTGTTATCAATTTTTGGCGCCCAAGTTATCGCACTCGTGCCTAGTGCTGGATCTGGATCTGGATTTCGCCCGGTACAAATTGCATTTCGCGAAACTTTCGTCCATTTCAGTGAAAAAATTCCATATAAAACTTGTCTTCCTTCGACTGTTCTTTGTGGCATCTTAAGGATATTTTGTTATTGTATTTTGTTATTATAGACGAAGAAACACAGATTCCAACCACAAAAGTAGAAACCGAAACACAGCTAGCGAACTTACTGCTAAACCTCGCAATTCACATTTACCAAACTTTGCTACTTATTATTTTGTTTTTCTTCCTATAAGCACAAACACAACGAAATAACTGCTAAATCTCTAACCTAACTGCTAACCAAACTTTGCAACTTGTTATTTTGTTATAGAGAAATTGAAAGGAGCGGTTCCCTAGACGACGCTTTTTGTATGAGACATCTTCCTATCACGATCAGGGACCCAAAATAACGATTATTTTTTTCATATTCCTGAAAAATGTTGCTCCAAAATTAAGAGTTAATAGTAAAGGTCGTTAATAACCATTACGCTCGACTTATATCTGTTTTGGTTACGAATAACCGTTATCAATAACCAAAATTTATTTTGGTTGCCGATAACCATTATCGATAACTTTAATCTTTTTTGGTTACCAATTACCGTTATCGATAACTAAAAGTTTTGTTGGTTACCGATAACCATTATCCATAACCAAAACTTTTTTTAGGTTACTGATAACCAATTTCACTAACCAAAATGCTTTTTAGGTTACCGAGCTCCCATTTCGGAACGCGTTGGTCGATTTTAGTGATCGAGGTGTCTACGGAGAGCTAAGAACGTGATTTAGACGCTTATAGTAAAAGAAAATTAAAATTCTAACTGAAAAGTAAAAAATATCGAGATATTGTGAAATTTTAATTAACAACTCCTAAGACCCAAATGCGTACACCTGTTAAACGTACTCAATTTTATCTTTTTCTTTATTGGTTTCAATTCTATAGATTCTATGAGCTGGTTCGCGATGGGCTTTGACAGTGGAATTTTGTCGTCATCAAAAAAATTGTGTAACAAAGGATTTGCCGTAATCGACCTTGGATTGTTTTGAAATTCACTCATCGTTGAGTTTGGTAAACATAATTGCACTCAAGTTTGCGGCAGATAAATTGCATCTCAGGTTATCTTATATAGTGCAGAAAACGCCCTTTCTACGGAGACCTGGGTTGCTGGAACGGCGTGAACAATTTTTGCCAATTCACGCAAATTTGGATATATGAGTTTTTTCTCCTCCCAGTAATCTAATAGATTAACATCTATATCGACTCGCATCTCCCTGTATGTGTCAATTTCTAGGAATGCTTTCATGAGCTGCTGGGTGTTTAAATCAGGGATTTCATCTTCGGATGATGAATCGATTTCCAGTTCCCTATTGAAATTCCTAACAGACGACGAAGTATTGGACAGCTCATCAATGAGAAAGGCACTTTGTTGACTTGTACTTGGACGATTTCCAGGATCACCCTGCTATAAGTATAAAATTACAAAAATAAGTATTCATTTAAAAAGGCTCATTTTTAGCAGAAGAAAGCGTTCGCCGAAAATGTGGGTCCAGAAATATGGCAGCATTAAGAACATCAGTGTTTATTAATTGAGGCTCCCTTTTCTCAATGCACTCTAAAACTTTTTCAGCTGTTCTAATGTCCATATTCCTAAGTTCAGTTTTCAAGAGCACCCACGACTTAAAAAAATCTCCTAATAGCAACTGTTCTCGTTGAAGTTTTAACGTAGCCTCATACAGTGGTCTTAAGACTGACACTACCTCTGCGATCACATCCCATTCTCCCTGCGTTAGTGGCTCTACTAGCTGTTCTGTGCAAACATCCTTGTATAATAAGAGCTTTTCAAGCATGGTGAAGGTTGAAATCCGTCTCGTTGCTACATACAGTTGAGGCTTACCCAAGTTCAGCATTTGAAGGGAATGTCTTGAAGTTAAATACAGCTCAGTTAGATGAAATTGACTTGACATATATTAAATTATCTACAGTGAGTGTCACTTAAAATCGTAAATAATACCACAATATCTCAAAAACTTAGTATAAATGTCTATGACCTTTTGAATAATATTAAGTCATGTTTTTTATATATATATTCATATATTCATATAATTGCTTTAAACTTAATTAAAATAAGACTCATCATTAAAAAAAGAATGCTAACATTAATATCTGAATGTAAATGCTTTTGTTGTCGAAATGGATTGATAGAAATACAAGGCTTTTATATGTTCAATAAAGTTCCTTGAAAAAGCCCCAAAAATCGAGTCTACATCCGAGATGAGTGACAAATTCCAAGGACTCGTTTTTTAAAAGGATCAGTAAAAATTGGATCTATTTAATTAAAATATATATAATATAATTACTATATATTTGCATACCTAAAATTTGGAGCTCTTAATGTTTTAACAACTTGCCGAGCACGATTTACTATGTCGGGTATATTGACTGTAAGAAAGTTCTTGACCGCAAGTTGAAGGGTGTGTGCTGCACATTTGATTGAACAGATATTCCTGTTTGCCTCAAATAATCTTTCGATCGAACTTTCCAAGCAATCGTTCACACTGTTGTCCAACTCACTTTCTTCGTCATTTAAGGCCGGCGTCGATAGTGAATCAACAGCTTTAAGCATATTTCGTCCATTGTCTGTGGTTACTGAATAAATTTTTTGCTTTGGTATTTCGTATTCAGTTAGTATGTCTTCAAGCTCTTCTTTCAAATTCTTGGCAGTTTGCCTACGAAATACCTCTTTCATGGACAACGTATACACTTTAAGCACATTTTTTTCAATAAATTGAACATTCATACCTAAAACGGACATATCGTGTCGAGTAGCACTATCCATTTTTAAGCAAATTATACGCCCCTTAATCTGCTTCATTATATTTTTTTTTAATTCAAGACAACGCTCATTAATCAGATGGACAATGTTCGAAGAATTGGCTGGCCTTATATTGAGTCCTTGAAATATTTGCCCGGTTAGTAGTTTGGAAGGCTCGCTATCAAAAAACGCGAAAGGCTGTGATTGTTACGTCACAAAATGTATACACGCGTTCGTTACTTCACTTTTGGACAACTGCATTGAGAATTTGACCTTACTCAATTCAGTTAGGTCTTTGTCCACACTTTCTTCGAACTCGAGTCTTTCCCTTTCGTAAACTTCGAAGTGCGCTGCCACGACGTGTCTTTTTAAATTTGTGACATGCGACCCTTTTAATATTACTGAGCATAGTCTACACTTATTTTCGTGAGTATCGCGGTTGTAATTATAATATTCACGAATAAAAATATTTCTTTTTCTGCCCATAGTAAATTTTATTTGACACAAAAAATCTCACTATCTTACTGCTGTCACTCTGAATTAACAAACGAGAGTGATTTGTAAAGAAACCAAATAGCCGTTAGTTATCACAATGAAATATTGATGCGCGGGGACCAAAACAGTTATTGGTTCATAGCAGTAGCGATTTCAGTGGCAGGTATGCGTTTAGGTTAAGCAAGAAAAATAGAAATCGGTTTTAAGTATATAAGTTATTTTCGAATACGCTGCAAAATAACACCTTGCACGCGCAACTGAATTCCACGCTGCAACCTGGACTCGTCACGCCAAACTGCTGAATAAGCGTCTGGAACGTCGAAGCGGCGATCACTGCCCCATGGTGACAAGTGCAGAGTAAGCAAATAAGTTCAATAAATAGGTTTAAGAAATTGATTGTAGTTTAGTTCTTGTTTAAAAGTGAACAAATAAAGATAAGGCAGTAAGCCTTGAAAATATTTTTTTATAATAAAAAGACCTATCTTTTATTAACTGGCGCCCAACGTGGGGCTGCGTGGTCGTACATTTGTGTCGTGTTGTAGTGCGTTACGTTAAGCATAAGTGCGTGTGTGCAATAACCAAGCCACCCAAAGAGACGGACTGTGCAAAATAACTCAAAGCAATATACCGAAGTAGTACGCGTATAGCGGCGAAAAAGGTTAAAAGTGGACACCAGGACATTTAAAGACACAAGTGGAATTCAAGGAAAAAGGGCCCCCTAGTAGTTTCATAACCAAAGGAAGAAACAGGAGTCAAGGGACTAGACCCTGACAGCCGACTTGAGGACAACGATCAGCAGCACCGGAACCAAATTTGTTATGGAAGGAAAGGTCATCTAATTTATATTTTTGTAAGTTTATTATTTTACTGTTATTTGAACGAAACTATTAAATAGAAATTTGTAAACACTAAAAAGTGCTAGAACTCATTTGGTATATCATTATTGTAATCAAACCTAAGTCAAGTTAATTACTTTTATAAAATATGTCGAACCCAAACAATCTAATTAGGCCATCTCGGTTAGAAATGGTAACTGAAAACATTTCCGCTCCCAGTACCTCCGCTCCTAATACTTCCGCCACTCCTACAACACAAATCAATGACACGTTAATACAGACCATTACAAGACTAGTGGCAGAAACATTACAGATCCAAGGGAGACAGATTCTTAACTCTATAATGAATCCCGCATCTGACATAAACAACGATGTTGATGAACCGATTAACGTTACAAACGATAGGAATTTATCCGACATGGATAAAATACCCGACGTCGTAAAAAGTTTAAGGGAGTTCTCTGGGCAGGCTCAAGAGTTTAACTCATGGAAAAAAAGTGTTGAAAGAATACTCAAAATCTATGAGCATCTCAGAGGCACTCCAAAGTATTATTGTATTCTTTCTGTAATTTGAAATAAGATAATAGAACACGCACACATAGCTCTGCAATCTTATAACACCCCATTAAATTGGGAAAAAATATCGAAATGTTTGACGTTACACTACGCAGACAAGAGGGACTTAGGAACCCTTGAATACCAGATGACCACGCTGGTTCAAGGTAATAGCACAATACCAGAATTTAATCAAACAGTGTACCACCATTTATCCCTTCTTTTAAACAAATTAGGCTCACTAGACATGAGCAAAGACTCACTTAAAAACATGACACAATATTATAGAGACAAGGCTCTCGACACATTTGTCAGAGGGTTGAAGGGTGATCTGCCAAGACTCCTTAGCATAAGAGAGCCTGCAGACCTCCCACAAGCCTTACATATGTGCTTAAAGTTACAAAACGTTGATTTTCGAGCACAATATGCAAATAATTCTCAAGCTTCCGCTCGAAAAACATTTTTACAACCACCGGTTCCTCCTCGTCGGAGAGTAAATCCACCTCAACCTACACCAATTCCCGCTCCCAGATGAGAATTCTACCCGCATCTGTTGCACAATCCTCATCAGGCTCAACCTCCTCGTTTTTATAGAGAGCAGCCTCAATTCTATCGTCAACAACATCAACACCAACAACCGTCTCCGAATCAACGACCTTTACCCCCAAAACCAATGGACATAGACTACTCTGTGAAGTCAGAGAAAGTGAATTATCAAAATAGACCACGAATTCAACCAGGTCCGGTAAAGCGTCAACATTCGCAGCAAATTCGTCAACCACAGAAGATGCAGCGAGTTTACTATACTACGGAGTCTACCCAAAACAAAGATGATATAAAGGAATATGAAAGCCTTGTAAACCAAGAATGCGAAAATTATTCATCCACAGATCATGAGACAACCTTACATGAAGAAACCTATTTGGATGAACCACAACAAGTCGATGACATATATTTTTTAGATTAAGTCGCTCTTCACTCCCATACTTCGAGCACGTTGCGAAGAGCGGACAAGTATACAAATTATTCATAGATACAGGCTCGAACAAAAATTACATCCAACCCCGTCATGTTCAGAATCCTTTCCTGAATAAAAAACCATTTTACGCCAACTCTGTTGGAGGAAGTATCAATTTCACACACCATTGTTTCGTCCAATTATTTGACCCCAAAATAGAAAAACTGAAATTTTTTATACTCCCAAGCCTTATTTCATTCGATGGTATAATAGGGAATGATACACTACAAAAATTAGGTGCTATGATTCACACCAAGGAGAACTAGATGATAATCCATCCGAATATAACTGTACCACTCAAACAACATCTAACAGATACGGTTAACAACCTAAACATCAGAACTGACCATTTACCTAAAGAAGATTCTACAAAACTCATTAATATAATCCGTGCCTATCCAAACCTCTTCTCTGACCCAGATGAGAAATTGACATATGCAACTACAGTTAAGGGCGAAATCCGAACAACAACCAATCAACCAGTTTATTCAAAATCATACCCTTACCTAAGGGCTCTGAAGGAAGAAATAGAAAAGCAAATTAACGAACTTTTAAAGGATCATATCATTAGACCATCCAAATCACCTTACAATTCGCCTCCAGGAAAAAGAAGTATCGAATGGTAATTGATTTCCGTAAGCTGAACTCAGTTACCATTCCATACAGGTACCCTATTCCCGAAATCAACGAGGTCCTCGCCAACCTCGGCGACAATAGTTGGTGTTAGGTCTTTTTTGACCTAAATAAAACTCCACTGTTGATTCTGGGTTGTTATGGTACAAGTGATTTTATTATTCAAAATGTTTGTCTTATACTATATACTAAATTTTTCTTTAAATTTCGTGGGAAATGCACCTTCGAAAATGCACATCTCCATTTCAGTGCACAACCGAGATCCAACGCCTTGTCTGGGCATATGCATTTGTTCTCAGGTGCGTCAGCGATTTTCGGTGGGAAAGGTATTTGGATATCGGACTTATTTGTGGGAAAATTTATTTGGAGCAAAGGTAATGGGATCTAATGCAAATTGCTGTCTGAGTATAAACACGGCATAAATGGAAAGTAAAAGGAATGTGGATTATTAAGGGTTGCCGTATGCTTGTGCTTAAACATCCTCCCAGACCTTGAGATCCTGGAGCTCAAATTCTTCGTCCTTGGATGCTTGGGGTGTTGGTTGATTTCTTCTTCTGAGGTATAGAAAGATTATTAAGAGCAACATCGCAACTAGAGAAAGATAGGCGATGGAGTATTGATGTACATCATGATGAGTGATGGATCCTGGATGTGTCTGTTGAGGCTTTAAGTCTGTAATCTTCTTCTGGATAATCGTTAGGTCTTCGTCTCACGAAAAAGGAAATTATTATCTTTATTAATTTTGCCCGTTATTTGTGTATTCATCTGGCTTAAGATCAATGCTGGTACAAATGACATAGCAGACTTCGATACATAAAAGTTGTGAGCGTTGATGGTCATTGTCGGTTGCTTAATGACGCAATTTGGAGCTAATTTTAAAAGACCGACACCCTTTAGTTTGGTACTCAGTGTGTCCGATCGGCATACTATTGAAAAGACTTCTTCATGTCTAAAGGCAAATATCCAGTGATTGGGGTTGTGTAACTGAATCCATATTTTTCCTGGTTTGGAGGTTTGAAGTACGCAGAGTGGGGACAGTTGTGTTTTATGGCTCAACATATTGGTTTCGCATTGGTGTTCTGTAGAATGAGTATTAAAAATAGGATGTCGTTGCTTGCATAGATATTTCTGTTGTTCGATCTGTAAACATCCCAGTACTTCCTCCTGTGATAATGGAAAGAATTGGTCCCGATAGGGGGTTATAGCGAGAAATGCTGTAGATGGCTGGATGAATGTGAACGAGTCGTTATGGTGAACGGGTAGAGGAATAAGTTTAAAGATCTGGAACATTTGACTGCTGAGTAGTGGCAGTTTGACCAGAAAGATGATATTGAATGATGTCACTCGTGTTTTTACTCTGAGCAGTTCATATACTTTTGGTAGATTATGTCCGTCATATCCGGGAAGTGTTAACGTGGGTGGTTTATGCTTTCGAATATTGTCGAGTTCCTTAATAAGTTGCTTTGGTGATAAAAGTAAAGAGCTGATCCTTCCTTGATTCGGGCCTCCATTACAGCACTTTGAGATCGCTGAAAACTGTCCATTAGTTGGAAAACATAGATGGCTACATGGTTAAACAATTCTGTTTGACTGAGGTCTTCGACTGCATTATAAACTCGAGTTAACTGATGGTTTATCAACTTGAATTGCTCATTAATCGATGCTATTGATTTGTGGAGGACATTTGCTGTTGATTCAATTATAGATGTCTGGTTTTTGTTTAACTGCAGTAAATGCTCTTCGTTGCTGTTTGCCTGTTGAATGTGACTTTCGATATGTTTTGCGTAGTCCTGATCGAGAATGCCAAAGAGTTGGATTGAAATTGTGCCAATGAAGTCGAAAGGCGATCTTTTGCTTCGAATATTCATTCCAATTCTATGTTTCAAGATTTCATTCAGACTCTCAGATTCCCTTAGACGATGATCCAGATGCTTAATAATTGCTTCGCAGAAGTTGTGTGGATGTTTTTTCAATGCTTCACATTTTTGTCTCAGTCCTTCTACACTTTCCTTTAATCCTTGATACTCATCCCAGTAACTGGACATGTTGAAGTATACGAACAAATTCCATTCGTCTGTTATCAAGTTGACTTGCCCTAAGTCTTCAAAATAAATCCCTGGGTTATCCTTAAATTCCTGAACTTCGACGGGGTTTCGACAGTTGACAGGCCCAAATGCCGTTCCAATGATTAATAGACCCAGGAAAAGTGAGGACAGAGAGTTAATCTTCAATTTCCGTCCTTCTGATGAATTTTCTGGTACTTTACGTTTTTTTGCGTTCTGAGAATCGGTTGCGATGGTAGTGTTAGAGGCTGGTTTTTGTATAGGCTAAAACCTGCCCTTTAGCGGATGATTCGATTTTCCTTTCTCGGGCATATGTTGTAGTTTTGAGGGTTCAGGAGTTATTACGTCTTGTTGCGATTCCATAGGTAAGGGACATACTTTACAAATGGATCTTCTTATTTCGCCTTTAGCTGTTTCGATATTGACAACTCGAGTAAGCTTGTCTTTTCCAGGTATGATCTCGAGTATTCTTCCCATTTGCCATTTTAGTGGTGGTAAGTTGTCTTCTTTATTTATATCGGGTCTGGATCTCTTGCAAGTATTCGCTTGTCCATCTGCGCCAGAATTCTCTATGTATGGATGTCACAAGATTCCACCGAGCTAAGTTCGAGATGTTCATTACCTTGCAGTCTGGATCCACTACTGTTGTCAATGGTGCACCAGTTAGGAAATGTCCAGGGGTGAGTGCTTCCAAATCATTTGGGTTCGTTGATATTGGTGTCAATGGTCGAGAATTCAGGACTGCTTTTATTTGAGCCAGAGCAGTTACAAGTTCTTCGTGGGTTAATGATGCACTTGATAGTATTCGTCTCATGTGGTGTTTAGCGGACTTAACTGCTGCTTCCCACAAGCCTCCGTAATGTGGAGATCTTGCAGGAATGGTCTTCCAGTCAATCCCTTGCCTTGCACAATGATTACGGATTAATGTTTGACCGTCATCATTGAAGACCTTTGCGGAGAGTGCCTCTAGCTCATTTCGGGCTCCTATAAAGTTGGTAGCATTGTCTGAGAAAATCTTAGCTGGGCAACCACGTCTTGCTATAAATCGTTTTAGAGCCCCGATGAATGCCTCAGTTGTCAAGTCCGAAACTAACTCCAGGTGAATTGCCTTAGTCGCAAAACAAATAAACAGAGACACGTATGCCTTAGTTGGTTTTTTGCCTCGTATCTTGTAGTGAATGTGCACGGGTCCCAGGAAGTCAATTCCAACGTTAATGAATGGTCTGCACGGTTGAACTCGTTCAGGTGGTAAGTTACCCATAAGTTGTTCTATACTTCTTGGTTTTGCTCTAAAACAGCGAATACAGTTATGAACAGTCGTTTGAGCTAGCTGCTTCCCTCTTAGAATCCAGTATTGTTGTCTTGCTATAGCCAGTAGTGCCTGTGGGCCCGCATGCAAGTTCTGTTGATGCAATTGCGTCATAAGCATTTTAGTGAAGCTATGTGAACTGGGTAGAATGATTTGATGTTTGGCTTGGGCTGCGCCGACTTTTGTCTGATACCTGGCCCGTCTTCTTAAGTGTTGTGATATCATCAGAGAATGTAATTTGTTGGACATATTGGAATATGATTGTGTTTGCTGCCTTTAGCTCTTGCACAGATAGCACCTTGTCCAGTAGTCTATAATTTCGCGCTCTTTTTAAATTACTGATGAATCGTATGATGTACGCTGTTATTCTCTGCAGGGTATGAAATGAATTTCGATGGTTGATATCTTCCAAAAAGTGGGGCTTTGGTTTTACGGTGGATAATACTGTCTTCATGCGTTTGATTTCTGGTATGTTTATGTCGTTTATCATTGGCGGTTGCGTTGGCCATTGAATTTTCGGATTTCTTAGAAACTCAGGTCCTTTTAACCAGGTAGTTGAGTTCAATAGTTTCTCAGGAAACATTCCTCGGGATAGAAGATCAGCTGGGTTCACTTCTGAGTTGATAAATTTCCATTGTCCCTTAGTGGTTTCCTCTTGAATAAATGAAACCCGATTTGCTACAAAGGTTTGTAAAGGGGACTGAGTAAATATCCAAGATAGAATATTTTGTGAGTCCGTCCAGTAATTGATTTTCTCGATTTTAATTGTTAAACTGTCTGTTACGACCTTACTGAGCTGAACCATAAGTTTAGCTGCACAGAGCTCCAAGCGGGGAATCGTTTGTTGTTTTGTTGGTGCAACTCGTGATTTAGAGCATACTAATTGGACATTTATTTTTCCTTGTTTGTTTGTGGATCTAAAATAAACTGCTGCCCCGAATGCTCGTTGTGATGCGTCCGAGAACGCATGCAGCTCGATTTTTGTTGCATTTGATAGCACGATGTGACGTGGTATCTTCAAGTTATCAAGCTGCAGGAGTTCTTTTCTGAAGTGCGTCCATTTGGTGTGCATTTCCATAGGAAGAGCGGCATCCCAGTCAATTTTTAATAACCATAATTCTTGAATAAAGATTTTTGCCAGAATTATGACTGGGCTCAGAATTCCCAGGGGATCAAATATGTGAGCAATGTCTGCTAAAATCAATGGCTTGGTTACTTCGTCAACTCCTTCCATTTTGTTCTTATGATGAATTGGTCTGATGATGGTAACCATGTGATGCCCAGAGTTTTAATGAAACCTTCATTTTGAATGCTTTCAACCTCCCGATCTTCCTTTGGAATTTTAGCCAGCAATTCCGGTGTATTTGCGCACCATTTTCGATTTTTGTTGCATTTGATAGCACGATGTGACGTGGTATCTTCAAGTTATCAAGCTGCAGGAGTTCTTTTCTGAAGTGCGTCCATTTGGTGTGCATTTCCATAGGAAGAGCGGCATCCCAGTCAATTTTTAATAACCATAATTCTTGAATAAAAATTTTTGCCAGAATTATGACTGGGCTCAGAATTCCCAGGGGATCAAATATGTGAGCAATGTCTGCTAAAATCAATGGCTTGGTTACTTCGTCAACTCCTTCCATTTTGTTCTTATGATGAATTGGTCTGATGATGGTAACCATGTGATGCCCAGAGTTTTAATGAAACCTTCATTTTGAATGTTTTCAACCTCCCGATCTTCCTTTGGAATCTTAGCCAGCAATTCCGGTGTATTTGCGCACCATTTTTGTAGATGAAACTGGACTTCCTTCAGTAGATTGATTAGGTCCGTTTGCAGTTCAAGAGTTTCTTGAAGATTATTACTGCCTGTCAAGATGTCATCCATGTAGATATCCCGTTGGATAATAGTAGCTCCCAGTGAATGTTGTTCATCTGCAGCTCGACTCAGATCGCGGAGACATCTTATAGCCAGATTTGGTCCCGTAGGTTACCGTATTAAGTTGGTATACCTTGAGTGGCAGGTTAGTTGAATCCCTCCAGATTACTAGCTGAAACTGCTTACTTTGTCATTGACTTTGACATTTTGGAAATATCGGCAGTGAATACGTATCTATGAGTTCGAAACCGTAACAGAATTGAGAACAGGTCATTTTGTAAGGCTGGTCCGGTATGTAGAATATCATTAAGAGATATATTCGTAGAAGTGGCGGAACCGTCGAAGACCACTCGTAGTTTGGTAGAACTGCTTTCTGGCCGTAGAACACCGTGATGAGGCAGGAAATAATGAGGTTTTTTGATTAGTTCTGAGTCATCAACCTCTGTCATATGTTTAAGCGCTATGTATTCTCTCATAAAGTCTGCGTATTGTCGTTGTAGCTCCGGGTTCCTTTGCAACCTCTTCTCTAGGCTGAGAAACCTTCGAATGGCTATTTCCTTTGATTCTCCAAGAGACTTGGGGCTATTAGCAAACGGCAACGTCACTACGTAGCGCCCAGTTTCTGTTCTAGTGGTAGTTTTCTCGAAGATTTCTTCACAACGGCGTTCATCAACCGTTAGTTGTTGATAAATTTTAGAAGTAGTAGGTGGAACTTCATCCAACATCCAGAATTTCTGTAGGATGGTATCCAAAGCTGATTCAGTGCTTATGCCGCAGAATAGCGAAGAGGAGACTTGCACAGTCGTCTTTCCAATAACTATTCAGCCTAGTAAAGTATTTTGTAGTGTTGGCAAGTTTTTCTGTATTTTAATTTGGCCTACTGAGATTAGATCCGGGAACAACTCCGCACCGATTAGTAGATCGATGTCCTGTGGTTGGTTGAAAGTACTATCGGCTAGCTGGATATTTTTTGGTATATTCCAATGGGCGGTGTTGATGAATTGACTTGGCTGGCGCGAGGGTATAGTGTTAAGCTCGTATACTTCCAAATTAGTGCTGAAACCATTAACTCGTGATTGAACGCACAAGTTCACCTTCTTGTTGATTTTTACCCGAGTATCTCTCATGCCGGAAACTTCGAGCATCTCCTGTTTTGGTGTTAACTTCAATTGTTTTGCCAGTCGGTCCGTGATGAAGCTCATTTGAGAGCCTGAGTCTAATAATGCCCTTGTCTTGATAGGATTATTAGTTCGACTGAGTATGTTGACGATGGCGGTTCCCAAAAAGACGTAGTTGGAACTTGCATTGTTTATGTTGAATGTCGACAGACTGGTTCTGTTGTCGAATTTCAAGACCTGTGTTTCAGATTTAGGTTGAAATTCTGTTATATGCAGCAAAGTATGATGGAATTTGTTAGACTTTGTGCAGTGGCCTGACTTACAATTTGAAACTTGATGACCAAATCGTAAGCAGTTGATACATCTTTTCAAGAGCTTAACCCTTTTTAGCCTGTCCGTGACTGAAAGCTGTAGGAAGCTTGGACATTTCAAGATGGCGTGATTATGTTGGTTGCAAATAGCGCACCCTTTTGCTTCAGTTGCTGTGGTCAGGGCCACTCTATTTGGTCGCTTTGATTCGCTTTTCTCTTTGGTTCCCAGTGCCTCCAACATTTGAAAGCGGCCTTCTAGAAACGAAAGCAAGCCTTGAATGGTCTGGAGCTCACGAGGTTTGTCTAGCGATTGTTCATAGAGCCTATGAGTCTCTCTATCTATTTTTAGAAGTATGAGGTGAATCAGCAATGGATACCAGTCTGCAATGGGGATTCCAAGATTCCTGATTCCGAGGAGGCATTCTTTGGTAGTATCATGCAATCGTTTTACTGCAGTTGACGAATCTCCTGTAACAGCCGGCTGCCCCACTGATTTGTTTAGCAGCGCGGAAAGTAATAGTCGCTTATTGTTGTAGCGGTGTTCCAGTGTGGTCCAGGCGGACGCGTAGTTTTCTTCGGATATCTAAAGGTGCTGGATAAGCTTAGCTGCTTCTCCGGACAAGTTTGCCTTCAAGTAAAACATTTTCTCCGCTGCACTCATTGCCTGTTGATGAATGAGCTGCAGATATAGGTCATGAAATTCCTTCCACTGGAGGTAGTTTCCACTGAACACAGGAAGGGTGATCTTGGGTAATTTTAATTTGTTATACCCATGGTGAGATGACTCCACAGTAGTGGCTTCTGGAGCTGGTTTCCATTTGACCAAGTGATCCTCTAATTTATCTAGAACCGCCCGACATCGCTCCTCCAGCTCATAAATGTCGTCTGCTGGGTAGTCATATGTGTCTTCTTCGGCCACAATCTCTAAGTGACTGGCTGGGATTGCTGACCACTGCTCCTTGATAGCAGTCAACCTGTGATTGCAATATCTTGCAGCGTGATCTTTTAAGCTGCTCTCTGTTGTTGCAAGCAGATGTTCTAATGCCTTTACTGCGGCTTTTTGTTGTTGTATTAATCTTTGAACGCTGTTTGCGTTTTCAGACCGGTCACTGCTTGGTACTGGTGGTCTTGGTCTTCTCCAGATCAGTTTGCGCTTGGACTATGGCTGTCTTGTAATCCTCATAAACAGCTTCCACTTGCATATAGTACCCTTTCTCGAAGTAGGAACTGTCTGGTTTTTCTGTTCTGTACGCCTGAAGTTGTCTGTCCCGCTTCTCAAACTCACTCCACTCATACTCCAGCCGTTTGAGTCGAGCATTTATATAGGATTGGGTTCTTCGGCTTGGTACATCTTTCTTAAAGTTGCTGAACGACTTAGCAATCTTCTCAGCTGCCGTTGCTTGTTGTTTGATGATTGTTTCCATGGGTGCCAGTGTTGTAGCCCTGGCAACTCTTGTATGAATCCAGATAAATGAAAATGTACCAGTGTTTGAAGCCCTGGTATACGCTTATGATTACGATTTGCCCCTTACCGCTTGTGCGGGGAAGCAAGATCACGGTTTGTACTTAATCCAACAGTTCAACTTATACCAGTGTTTGAAGTCCTGGTAAACGTTTGTACTTGTGATTTGCCCCTTACCGCTGGTGGGGGGAAGCAAGATCACGTCGGGGTCACCAAAATGTTAGGTCTTTTTTGACCTAAATAAAACTCCACTGTTGATTCTGGGTTGTTATGGTACAAGTGATTTTATTATT
Source organism: Orthonevra nobilis (assembly GCA_963555765.1). Lineage (NCBI taxonomy): Eukaryota > Metazoa > Arthropoda > Insecta > Diptera > Syrphidae > Orthonevra > Orthonevra nobilis. The sequence continues at coordinate 79,160,743 of OY743224.1, read as the reverse complement.
TAAAATGTTTGTCTTATATACTAAATTTTTCTTTAAATTTCGTGGGAAATGCACCTTCGAAAATGCTCATCTCCATTTCAGTGCACAGACGAAATCCAACGCCTTGTCTGGGCATATGCATTTGTTCTCAGGTGCGTCAGCGATTTTCGGTGGGAAAGGTATTTGGATATCGGACTTATTTGGGGGAAAATTTATTTGGAGCAAAGGTAATGGGATCTAATGCAAATTGCTGTCTGAGTATAAACACGGCATAAATGGAAGGTAAAATGAATGTGGAATATTAAGGGTTGCCGTATGCTTGTGCTTATACAGTTGGTTCTCTATATTAGATCTTAAGGGCGGATTTCATCAAATACAGCTTAGAAAGTCGGATATAGAAAAAACAGCATTTTCTGTCAATAATGGGAAGTTTGAATTTACCCGTCTCTCGACGATATTCTACGAGATCATATTGGAAAGCGATGCCATATTTATATCGACGACATCATCGTCTTTGGCAAAAATAAGGCTGAAAGCCTCGCTAACCTTAAAGCCGTATTTGAAACTCTTGAACGTGCGAATATGAAAGTCCAGCTGGACAAGTGTGAGTTCCTACAGAAAGAAGTCGAGTTTCTAGGATTTGTTGTAGGAACTGAGGGAATCAAGACCAACCCAAAAAAGGTTCAGGCCATTGTAGTCTTACCCGCCCCAAAAACCCTAAAAGACTTACGATCATTTCTAGGTATGTCAGGTTATTATCGTCGATTTATCTGCGATTACGCGAAAATAGCGAAACCCCTGACATCCCTTTTAAGAGGGGAAGAGGGACGAGTGTCCAAGCATCTTTAAAAAATACATCGATTCATCTCGACACTGATGCCATCAGGTCTTTTGAAAACATCAAACAATCGTTGATTTCTAAAGAAGTCGTTCTTTCACATCCAAATTACGAAAAAGATTTTGAACTCACAACTGACGCCTCGGATTACGCAATAGGTGCTGTTCTTTCTCAAGACAAAAAACCTATAACTTTCCTTTCAAGAACTTTAACAAAGACCGAAGAGAATTACGCCACTAACGAGAAAGAGATGCTCGCCATAATCTGGGCTCTCAACTCGCTTAGGAATTTCCTTTACGGATCAAAAAAGGTCAACATCTATACAGACCATCAGCCTTTGACGTACGCATTAAGTAATAAAAATACAAACCACAAAATGAAGCGATGGAAGGCTATACTGGAGGAGTACAACTATGCGCTGAAATATAAACCCGGAAAATCAAACGTAGTTGCCGACGCTCTTTCGCGCCTCCCGCAAACGTCACAGGTATATTAAATGACGATGACCGAACATAGTGATGACAGCTCGTCACACAACTTGATTCCTACAGTAGAAACACCTATTAACGTGTTTCGCAACCAGTTAATACTTAAAATCGGTAACGAATCAACCCATCAGTTTATAATTACATTCCCGACTTATCATAGGCATATTTTTATTCAACCCAGTTATACCGATACCGACATTATTAACATATTTAAAAAATGTTTAAATCCTAGAACAATAAACGGCCTACTCCCAGAAGAGAGTATAATGGGCCGTATACAGGAAATGTATCCTTTGCATTTCTCAAATTTCAAGATAAGATACACCCAAACAATGGTAGAAGACATTACGGCCCAAAATGAACAGGAAGAGAAAATTTTGAAAACTCATAGAAGAGCGCATAGAAATCCGGAAGAAAATCGCAAACAACTAATAGAAAACTTTTAATTTCCGAAAATGGCAGCAAAGATCAAGAGACTGGTAAAGAATTGTGAAACATGCAAGCAAAACAAGTATGACCGACACCCTAACAAACCTATCCTCGAGCCAACCCCTATCCCAAACTATCCTGGCCATACGGTACACATTGATATATTTTCTACAGAAAAGATTCTAGTATTAACATCGATGTGCAAACTTACTAAATTTGCGAAAACCAAGATAATTCGTTCCAGAGCAATTGTCGACATCAGACAACCACTCAGAGAAATGTTGTTCTCATTTGGCGTTCCTGAAAATGTTGTCAACGAGAAAGCTCTTAATTCCGCAAGTATCATTTCCATGATAAAAGATGAGTTAGGAATCCGCGTTTACAAAACACCACCGTATAAGAGTGAAGTAAACGGTCAGATTGAGCGATTTCATTCAACTCTTTCCGAAATCATGCGATAAAGGCTGAACAAACGCACCGATCGTTTGAGGAACTGCTCGAAAGAGCAACAAATGAGTACAACTTTATGATTCACTCCATAACTGGAAAGAAACCGATTGAACTTTTCCTGGGCCGATGTCCCAGAATAACTTCTGAAATATACGAGAAAAATAGACAAGAAAATATAAAAAAAGTAACAGAAAAACAAAGAAAGGACATCAAATATCATAACAAGAAACGGGGACCGACTAAAATTTATAGTCCGGGTGACATTATCTTTGTTAAACACAATAAAAGACTAGGTTCGAAACTAACGTACAGATATCGGAAGGAAATAGTAAAAGAAAATCAAAACACTGTAGTTATAACAGAATCAGGGAAAACAATTCACAAAAGTAATATTAGAAACTGACATTAATCTTTTCATTTCAGAATTTTACTTCACTTCGTGGAAGGAGAAATACAAATTTTGGATTTCTCTAACTCTCAATTTATTTCACTAAACACCGGACAGGCAACCAATACGAACAATTTTTGACAAACATTACTCCGACGCTCGACCAAAACAAAACGAAAAACGATCCTTTATTTCCATACCTTTCCCATGAATATCAACAATAACCTAAAACCAACGAAAGTAAAGAGATCACTTGACTTTATAGGATCTGCGTGGAAATGGATTGCAGGTAATCCAGACCACCATGATCTTATAACAATTAAAAGAAAAATCAATAATATACTTGTTAATTCTTATAATCAAGTTGTAATAAATAAAATTCAAAATGAAAGAATAAATAATATAACTAAGATTACAAATGAAATAGAAACAATGTTGAGAGAGAATGATGATGCTATTAAAGAAGTTATAGTATGTCAGAAATCCGATATAAATTCAAAAGTGTTAAAGAAGAATTAGAAAACATAAATCAGCTATACACCTGGCAAAATTAGGAATTGTTGACACCCTTATTCTATCAAAAGAAGAAATAAGTTTAGCTGTAAATGCATTAAATAAAGAAAATGTACCTTTCTTAACAATAGAAGAAGCTTTAAATTTTGCAGAAATAAAAATTATAACGAATTCAATTTCAATTTTATATATTGGCAATATCCCATTAACTAATTCACACATATATGAAAAACTTTTACTAAAACCTATAAAAAGAAATGGTGTAGCAATAGACATTATTTATAAGGAAATTATAAAAAACGATAATGAAATGTATGGTTTAGTCAATAATTGTAAGTTAACCAATTTTGTTACCATCTGTAAAAGAGAAGATATTGTAAACTTAACTAACTCCTCTTGTATTCCAAATCTGTTTAAGAGTAAAATAGCTACATGTAATTTAATAAATAGCGAACATATTCCTACAATAGAAGTACTGACACTTGGCATAATCTTGCTGAATAACTTCAATGGAACTCTAAGAGCTAACTCCACTATGAACCGAAATCTCACTGGCACCTTCCTTATAAAATATGAAAAAGGGAACGTTACCTTCAACGACAGGATATTTGAGGCAAAAGAAGCATCCAGACACACAATCCTTCCAGCGATCTTACAACCAATCCCTTAAGGAGACAAGTTCCACAAACTTTTAACCCTCGAGATGATGAACGAATTACATATCAACAATACGAAAAGAATTGAGCTATTAAAAACAAAAAGCGATTCGCAAACATTCGTCGAATACGGAACAATCATATTTATGGCAGTCATCCTCGCAAGCATAGTAGCACACAAAATCTGCAGCGAAAGAAGGAATGCGAAAGTTGTAGTCCAGCATTCAGAGGTGAAGAACATCGAAATCCCATCACATCCGGGAAACGCACTAGCAATTGAAACTACCACCCCCAGACCGAAATTCAATAACATACCATACTTCTGAACGATTGGGGACCATCGCACTTAAGAGGGGAAGAGTTATTTTCGAATACGCTGCAAAATAACACCTTGCACGTGCAACTGAACTCCACGCTGCAACCTGGACTCGTAGTTGGGTCACGCCAAACTGCTAAATAAGCGTCTGGAACGTCGAAGCGGCGATCACTCACCCATGGTGACAAGTGCAGAGTTAGCAAATAAGTTCAATAAATAGGTTTAAGAAATTGATTGTAGTTTAGTTCTAGTTTAAAAGTGAACAAATAAAGATAAGGCAGTAAGCCTTGAAAATATTTTTTTATAATAAAAAGACCTATCTTTTATCAACTTATATTAAGAAAAATCGAGGATATTATTCATAATCAAAGCAATTACACTTGTTTGTACTGTACATTACTCACTATAACAGGATCTATCTTACATTTGTAATCTAAAAAGTATGTAGAATTATATGACCTATGAAATGTGTAACTAGGAGTTATAAAGAATATAAGTAAAGGATAAAAAAACCTAATAATAGTATTTGGGTCTAAGGGTGTTTTTCAGAATAACCAATTGAATTGTAAGTAGCCGACAATTTGTTCCTTTTGTAAGTCGTGGTGCACTCATTTTGTATGGATTTCCCGATTTTACATCATTCTTTCTCTTCTGAGAACGCGTAGTTTTCACAATATCTCAATATTTTTTACTTTTCAATTAGAATTTTAATTTTCTTTTACTATTAGCTTCTAAATCAAGTTCTTAGCTCTCCGTAGACACCTCTATCACTAAAATCGACCAACGCGTTCCGAAATGGGAGCTCGGTAACCTAAAAAACATTTTGGTTATTGATTTTGGTTATCAGTAACCTAAAAAAAGTTTTGGTTATGGATAATGATTATCGGTAACCAAAAAAAATTTAAGCTATCGATAACGGTTATTGGTAACCAAAAAAGATTAAAGTTATCGATAATGGTTATCGGCAACCAAAATAAATTTTGGTTATTGATAACGGTTATTCGTACCCAAAAAGAAAATGGTTGGTCAATAATGGTTACTTCAAGAGAGATATGAAATTAGTTATGGATACCGGTTAAAGCATAACCTTTTCTTGAAAAAGGTTATAACTGTTATGTCCCTGCATTTAAGGAGATGTTGGTGGAAGACTTCGCTGAAGCGTCGAAAACCACTCTCAATTTAGTCTGGTTTTAAGACTCCATGATGAGGTAGGAAGAAATGTGTCGATTGAATTGTTCGATAATCAACCTCTTCCATATGGCCCAATTCGATGTACTCGTTCATGAATTCGATGTATTGTTTCTTCAGAACACTATCCCCGTCTAGTTTCCTTTCTTGTGCGTCGAATCTACTTAGTGCGATGTCCCTGGAAATACCCAATTTCTCTGAATCATCGGCAAATGGTAAGCTCACAATGAATCTGCCATTAGTGTCTCTTTTAACTGTGTGATGGAAGATCTACCCGCACCGCTGTTCTGCTAACGTGTTTTCGGAGTTGCATTCAGGCAGTTTCTCAGTTTCCCAAAATCGTTCAATAGATTTTTCTAGGGCTTTGTTTGAAGTAAAGACACCACCAGTCGGAGCTAAAGAAGTTGGTCCAATGAATCTTCCGGTGACTTTCCACCCAAGTAGTGTGTCTTGTAGCAATGGTAGACCTTTTCCCAATTTTATTTGTCCAATGCTAAGCAATTGCTGAACATGTTCTGCTCCAATGAGTAGATCAACCTTGTTTGGCGTGTTAAACTGTGGATCTGCCAATCTTATTTTTGCTGGAATCTGCCATGTTGAGTTGTCGAACGATTGCGATGGCTGCGGTGCTACTATTTGTGACATGATGAGTGCTTCTATTCTTGTGGAGAAGTTTGTTGCGCCTGACATTAATTCGACATTAGCTCCGCGCTGTGTTTCGCGTCTTGAACTCCCGATACCATGCACTTCAAACGGGCTACGTGTAATTGGTATCTCGAGCTTGCGCATCATGCTGTGTGTGATAATGTTTACTTGTGAACCAGAATCCAAGATCGCTCGGCAGCGGATAACTGATCCGTTTTTGCCAACCAAACTAACTGCAACGGTGCTCAAGAAGACATAGCCTGGCTTGGCTTCTTTATTATTAGCTGTTAGCGAAATATTGTCTTGCGTAGCATGGGTTGTAGCGTTTTGAAGTGAGGCAACTGCTGAAGTTGAAGACTTTATAGGGTTACCCAATGGTTGAGAGCTTATTTGTTGCAGATGTAAGAGTGTATTGTGTTTTTTCTCACATACTGTGCAACCACTGGACAAGCAATTGGATGATGTGTGCCTATCCTTTAGACAATTCATACAATTTTTAGATGTCTAGATAAAGGCCAATTTTTGCGAGGGTTTCATTTTGAAAAGAATTTGTTGTAGTTGGTGTAATCCCTTGCAACATTTGCAGCATTTTACATGAAGTGTTTTTGTTAAAGCAGCTAGTGATTTTGGTGACGCTATTCGCCTGTTTGTCCCATCAACGAAATTCAATTTGCCGCCCAATGCTTCGAGCAATTGAAATCTGGTTTCCACAAAACCTAGAAAATCCTTCAGGGGCTGGAGCAATCTCGGTTGTTTAAGTGATTGCTCCCACAATGCGTGTGTAATCTTATCAAGTTTCTTCGTCAGAATGTGTATCAGAATTGGATTTCTCTGGATGACGACCATAACGAAGGGTTCGTCAAGACTCTAGGTCTAATCTGGCTGCCAAAATCAGATGTTTTCTGCATCAAAACCAACTTCATAACGCAAAAACGGTTCACGAAAAGAACAGTTGCATCAGATATTGCCAGATTCTTCGATCCACTTAGAATAGTTGCTCCAGTGGTAATTGTTCCTATATTGTTCCTGCAAGAGCTCTGGGAGCTGAATTATGATTGGGACGCTGCACTGCCGGTAGAAATGTATACAAGATGGTGTAATTATCGAGATGGTTTAAGATCCTTGGATAATTTATATATTCCCCGTCAAATTTTTGCACAATGTGTTCCTACGTCAATACAAAAACATACATTTTCTGACGCATCCGAGAAGGCATACGGCGCCGCAGCTCATATCAGATCAGTCAGCAAGGATGGAGCCATAAGAGTCTGGTTACTTTGCTCCAAATCAAGAGTAGCTCTTGTTAAAAGAACATCGTCAGGAAGCAACTCGATGACAATGGCTCGAGTTATGCCCCGCGCTATTAGCTGCTGAAGTTTCGCGTCGAGTAAACAAAGATCTACAAATCAAGGGTGCAAGTTTTCATCTTTGGACAGACTCTCAAATAGTTCTCAGTTGGATCAATTCTAGTCCGGAGCCATTTCAAACTTTTGTGGCTCGTCGAATCGCATCAATTCAGCAACTTACTACTATCACACAATGGCGTCACGTAAGGTCCGTCGACAACCCAGCTGACGTCTTATCCAGAGGAATTGCAACGACAAATTAGCAAGCCATAGCTTGTGATTGAATGGACCAAAATTTCTACATGGCATGGAAAGGAAGAAGATATCGCTTTCCATCACCATAAATAAATCGCCCACCTTCATTGAACAGATAAATCATTCGAATTCATTTCATAAGCTACAACGGGTAACAGCCTACTGTCTTCGGTTCATTAAGCTGATAACATCAAGATAGCGGTACCATTCAAAGAACATCAAGGAGCTTTAACCAAGGCCTAAAACCCAAGAAATGTGGCCACTAGCAGCCCAAGAGCTAGAAGAAGCCCTCCAGCTAATTTTACGATACGTCCAAGCATGTGAGTTCAAGGGAGATATTACCCAGTTAAAAGCACAACAAAACTTGGATACGAGAAGTGCATTGCTTGGACTTGCAGCTTTCATAGGGCAAGACAACTTTCTACGTGTGGGAGGTAGATTGCAATCATCTACAATTCCAATCTAATTACCATACTCCCACCCGTTTGTCAAGCTATTGATAACAGATCCACACATTGACCACTTGCATGTTGGGCCCCAGGGTCTTCTAGCGATTACAAGACAAAAATTTTGGCCGATTTGAGGACAAAATATTGCGCGATCAATCGTTCAGTAGCGCACAAAATGTTCCAAAGCCCGACCTGAGATGTATTCACAGATAATGGGTAATCTACCATCGCACAGGGTTCAACCAGCACGTCCCTTTATTAATTGTGAAGTAGATTTTTGCGCCCCGATCTGGATACACTATCGTTCGAGAGATGTTCGCCCACAGAAAAGTTACCTAGCCATATTTTGCTGCTTTAGTACGAAGGCGGTACATATCGAAGTCGTGAGCGATTTAACAACTGATGCTTTCATTGGAGCACTTAGGAGGTTCATCGGACTTAGAGGATACTGCAAAAATCTGTATTGCGACAACGCCACTAATTTTGTAGGTGCAAAAAATCAATTGTCAGAGCTGAAGACCTCTATTCACGCAGCCGACTCTCAGACACTGAAAATATCGACTGCCTGTAATTCAAGAGGAATAGATTTCCACTTCATTCCCCCACGGGTCCCACATTTTGGAGGCTTATGGGAAGCAGCTGTCAAGTCGACAAAGCACTTGTTGCAACACAAAATTGCTTCAGCTTCATTGACGTACGAAGAACTGTGCATAAGTTGGGCGCAGAAGCCATTCTAAATTCAACGCCAATTACTCCGTTTTCCAGTGATCCTAATGACTTGACTGCATTAACACCGGGTCATTTCTTAATAGGAGAGCCGTTAATAGCTGCAGTCGATCCAAACGCAGAGCCACTACGGTGGAGTTTAAGTAACAGATGCAAGCTGGTTTCTCACATTAAAGATGAGTTCTGGACACGCTGGTCGTTGGAATATCTCAATGAGCTTAAACATCGTAGCAAGTGGAAAACTTCGTCCAGAAATTTTCAAATCGGCACGTTGGTAATTATTAAAGAAAACAACACTCCTGTGTTCAAATGGCCACTCGGGCGCATTAACAAGGTGTATTACGGCGACAATGGAAACATAAGGGTGGTCGACGTGCGGACACAATCTGGAACCCGATACACTACTGGCCCCACTCATGAGACAAGAGGATCCAGCAAAGGCCACACCAGTCGACCACAGGAACGACCAAATGTTAAACCACATGGGAAGAAACGCGAACACACTGAAGACGAGGAAGATGAAATTGATATGCCATCCGAAGTAGTTGAGACCCAAGGCCTAAGAATGCAAAAGACGAGTCGTCAATCAAGCCTAAGTTCAACCGTAGTCATATTACTACTAACTTGTCTTTTACTGCCTCTAGCCTTCGCAAGGGAAGCGAATTACCTTTATTGATACGACATCATAACATTCGGCATACCATCATGAGATCATCCGGATAATTCTTGGCCATTATCATTTTCAAGTATCTTTTCTGGAAACACGGTCTAAGATTTGCAAGCGCACGGCTACAGCACCAATTCCACAACCAAGATTATCAGCTTCGCAATCTTCACACTCCATCACAAAGGTGTGATATACCAAATCAGCTTTAATATATACCTCTTATGAACCTAGAATCATCCGCGCGGGGCAGGATTTTGAGATAGGTCATGTCGCAACAAACGCCAACAACAGCGAGCAACATCTAGTCAGCAACGACCTCGAAACTAAGTTTGATACTTTTTCATTGTTCCATTCAAGTAATTATTTTATTTTGTCATTTTTCTTTCTTGCTCTATTTTTCAAATGTCGCATTGCAATACGATACATTTACATTAATATTTTTCTTTTTTACCTTGGCTGTTATTTTTCATTCCTTGTTCATTTTTTGTCATTCATATTTTTGTTGGCTAAAGCTTTTTTTATTCACGTCAGCAATAAATTCAATGAATCAATTTTGTATTAGTTTTTCAAATAATGTAATTTAAAGCTAGAATAAGCAAAATTTATGTCTAAAAACCGTCGAATTAAATTTCACGGTGTGATTCTTTTGCAACCACCGAATTATCAAGACAGTATTTCAATTTCTAAGTGAGTCTGAGTTTAAATGAAAAAAAACAACGGCAACACTTACAATAAAGTACTATACCGGCTTTGAAAGCCAGAAACATGTTCTTTAATCCTGGGCTTAAATAAAATAGTTTAGTTTAATAGTTTTTGAAAAATACGCATGTAAACTTAAAATTTTGACAAAAAAAAAAAATAAAAAAACAAGTTTAAACAATTATTTTTCAAAATTGTAAAATGTGCTAAATGTGCTAAATTTGCTTTTTATAGTCAAAACCGAATGGTTTTATGTCTTATATTTTTTGAGAAAATTGAGATCTACTGATACAATCGTAGTACTTGATAGTTGACTTGCCCGATTATCGGTACCGCTAATCTATCCTGAACCAGACCCGTTCTATCGAGATAGAGAAATGCTTCAGGGGGAATAAAGCCGTTAAGGCGCACTGTCTCATGGTGCATATCATTGGGGTCGAAGTGATTGCTCTTGCAATGTGACCTCGTATAAGTTTTATCAGAAAGTTATCCATTCTGATCAGGTTTGCCCTGTTGTACAGGACCTCATTTTTATATATAGAATTTTTTGTACTCAGACTCTGGAGTTCTATATAAATGGAGACAAGCCCTAAGACATCGTCTCTCGAAAACCCGTATCTTTTCAGCCATAGGCAAGGACAGGCCGAATAAGGGCCGGGTAGCAGATCACCTTCACCTTGGCATCGAGTTGACTGCTGTGAAACATCCTCTTTATCAAGGCTAAGGCCGCTTTGGCTCTCTCCAGAGCAGCATCTATATATTTGTCACAATATAGGTATTGATCTAGCCAGATCCCACGGTATTTGACAACACTTCGATTCGCTAATGGCTGTCCGTTTTGTCCAACAATAGAGAACATTCGCCACATCTTTCTAGTATTTCGAGAAGCCCCAGACAAAGGAGTCCAGAACAGAATGGTCTCGCACTTTTGAAAATTGATTTTCAACTTCCAATCATCGCAATATCCCTGAATCTTTTCGAAGTCACGTTGCAAAAGACTTACAAGGTCCTCTATCTATGTAACAATATGTATTGAGCCGAGTTCTTTATTAGTACTTAGTTATGCGGTTGAACGATCATTCAAGACTAACTCCGTATCGCCAGTGCCGCATTGTACTATATGTCCTCGCCGTGATCGTTTGACACATTACATTTATCACCAGTGCTCGAGTCATAATTATCGATGACTTGATCACTTGTTACATTTGTTAATTTAGTTTTAAGCTCGTTTTTTACATTTATGCCAGAGAAAATCTCGTCATTTAAAAAATTGGTTGGCGTCCTATTTAATTACTTTCTTATATAATGCCTATTTCTTCTAAATTGATTACCTTCATTATCTTACAATGTAAGATCTATCGTTAACATTTTTACAATGTTGCCATATAACCAATCTTTTTCTGATTTCCAAAACATTACATTATCATTCTTTTTCAAACTGGATAGGGGCTTTGATGTTCTATTATAATAGAAAGATTGAAGAGTTCGTTTATTATTGATTCTGTTTAGAATTTCCTGCGCCTTAAGTTGTTGTGGCTTTAAATTGCTCGTCATTGTAGGAACTTTGGTTTTGACTTCCCGCCTCATAAAGAGCTGAGCAGGTGACAGTAACATATTTGCCAACAGTGTAGCGTTATATTCTAGTATTCCATAGCTGAAATTTTCTTTCTGACACTCAACCTAACATTTTTTTAATATTCGCTTTCCGATGGACACCCCCTTTTCGGCCAAACCATAACTTCGCGGATAGCGCGGGCTAGAAAATGTAAGTTTAAAATTATATTCGTCTGCAAATTCTTTAAATTTACGACAGTTAAATGGATTGTTATCAGAATAAATCTCAAACGGGAAATCAAGTTTCGTAAGGAGTCCCTCCTTTAAAACTTTTATTATATGGCTTATCGATTTATCTCTTAGGCGTTCGACACATAGCCAATTTGAATATGCATCAATGACTGCCAAATATGGAGCCCCACCATGCTCAAATATATCAATCGCGATTTTTTCCCATGCAAACTCAGGTGAATCATGATGTTTTAATGGTTCTTTTGGGTTGTTATACCTGTGCTTTTCACATATGCGACACCATTGAACTTTTGCTTCTATTTCCTTTGAGATACCTGGCCAATAAAATAACATCCTTGCACGCAACCGAGTTTTTTCAACACCTAAGTGAGGGGCATGTAACATTTCAATGACCTGATTTCTAAGTTTTTCGGGCACAATTAACTTGTTGCCGAAAAACAGAATCCCATCATTCACACCTATCTAATTCAATTTTGTAAAATTTCTTGCACTCCGAACTTAATGCTTTGTAATTTGGCCATTCCCCAGCATGATACTTTAAAATCTGACTCAAACAGTCATCATTGAGAGTGGCTTCCTGATAACTTAATTTGTTCCTCTCAGACATACAGACTTGGTTGACAAGGCTATGTACAACATAATTCATATCCGGCTTTTCTAACTCCGCGGCACTAACGTAGGCCCTTGACAAACAGTCAGCTAACAATAATTGCTTCCCGGGCACATTTTTTGAGACCAGGGTATTTTAACAAGAACATAAACATTCGTTGAAGCCTGACTGTTACTTTTTCAAGTTCTTTTTTTACCAACGTCTCAAGAGGCTTGTGGTCAGAGTGAACTTCTACTTCCCGACCATAAATGTAAAAATGAAATTTCTCACACGCGACTACAATGGCTAGTAACTCTTTTTCAATCTGAGCCCATTTTTGTTCACTTGCTGACAAACTTCTTGACGCAAAAGCTACTGGTTGCCCTGCTTGCAAGAGAACACATCCAACTCCATTCTTAGAAGCATCGGCTTGTATGACTAATGGCTCCTTAGGGTCAAACATTCTCAGCACCGGTGCTTGGCTTACTATGTTTCTTATGTTTTCAGATTCTTTTTGGTGTTCCGCTTGCCACTCCCACTTCTTTCCTATTCTCGTTTGCTCTCTTAGCCTAGTAGTAATTATAGCTAGATTAGGTATATATTTCGCTAAGTATTTGCTAAATCCTAAGAATCTCATTACACTTTTTTTGTCTTGGGGTGGTGGTAATTCAACTACAGCCCTTAAATACTTTTCATCTGGTTTTATGCTCCCTACAGAAATTGTTTGGCCCATAAATTTCACCTGTGCCTGCCTGTACTGAAGTTTATCCTTATTAAATTTGATATTGTTTGCCCTTGCCCTTTCTATGACTTTTGCAAGCACACGATCGTGATCATCATAGTTTATGCCCGAGACGAACAAATCGTCAAAATAAATCTCCACTCTCGGTATATCTCCAAATAATTGGACCATCTTTCTCATAAACAGCTCAGGCGCGCTACTTATACCAAACGGAACCCTATGCCATCTAAATCGGCCAAAAGGAGTGATAAAAGTTGTCAAATCTGAGCTCACATCGTCCAGTTCCAACTGCCAAAATCCATTCTTTAAGTCCATCACGGTGAACACTGATTTATTCGCAAGACGACTGGTAATAGATTCTGCTGTCGGAATCGAAAAATGCTCACGGCGAATGCAATCGTTCAACGGTTTCGGATCCAAGCACAAGCGTAACGACCCATCTGATTTTTCGATAATCTGTAAATTATTCACCCAATTCGTTGGGTGCTCGACCGAACTAATAACACCATCATTGACCATCACGTTTAACTGGGCTTTTAGACGATCCAGTAAACTGAATGGAATTTTCTTTTTATACGTGAGTACTGGTTTAGCATCGGCCTTTAATTGGATGTGACATTTACCTGGAATGCGCCCTAAGCCTTCAAAAATGTCACTAAACTGACCAATAAAGTCTTCTTTGGATCGAGGTATTTTACTACTTATACTTTCATGTATTCGCTTTATGAGATTTAAAGTTTCGCAATCAGCACGACCCAAAATGGGCTGAAATTTACTGTCAACTACTTCGAACTCAATTGGAACTGTTACCTTCTTCAAATTCACAACACACGGCAAAGTTATCTTTCCATAAGAAGTGATTTTATTATTATTATACGCAAACATTTCTTTAATATACTTCCAAGGTATGCAACTGACATCTGCACCCGTATCCAGTTTGAAATTGATCATGACATTCTTGAACTTTAACTGTTTATACCAACCAAAAAACCCTAAATGTCTACAATCAGAAATGTATTATGAACCAAAATTGTTTTCTACACGATATAAATTACCTTCATCAAAATACATAATACATTTTCGAATTAATTCCACGTCTCCCTGCCATTTGGGACGATTCCGGAGTGTTCCTTCCCCTTTCCTCGTTGTTATCCGACTCGTATTCAATAACAATCACGCGATTCCTTGACCTTCGACGAAATTTGTTTTTGCACACTGCTGCAAAATGGCCCGCCTTACCGCAAACTCTGCATGTGCGTCCATCGATTAGTGCCGGGCAATACTTTTCATGTTGTCCAGTTGCTACGATTCCACAGCGTTCACATGATGACATGTTCCTAGAGTGATTACCGTTTGATTGCTTAACTGTTCTCTTTGCCAGAACTTTGACTGCCTCCACCTTTGACTCATGCTCTTCTGCTGACAACAGCTTGATGTTTTGTTCGGACAATTCAGCAATCTTACATTTTGAGCGTAATTTCTTATTTCGAACTTCTGCTTCCACATTGGCCAATTCTTCGCTGGCTCATCAAAGTTCATTTCACTCGGACCTTTAATACTTTGTTCGGCCATTTTCACTCACTAATGTACTGATAAAACAATGCAAATACTAAATTTTATTGGGATTACTTTTTCACATCTGACACCATGTAACAATATGTATTGAGCCGAGCTCTTTATTAGTATTTCTTTATTAGTACTTAGTTATGCGGTTGAACGATCATTCAAGACTAACTCCGTATCGCCAGTGCCGCATTGTATGAGCTTACAGGAAAACAGAACATATAAAGAGAACATAAAGAGAACATATACATATGCAGGCATAGAGACTTCAGAGAGCTGAATTATTCTTACACTTGACCTGTACGCGATCAAGTCATCTGCGTACGCTATGGATTGGCGGAGAGATCCTACAAGATCACTGGTGAAGATCGTAAATAAAATCGGCGAAATAACTACACCCTGTTGTAGACCGTTGTTAATTTCAAAAGCCCCAGCAGACGTCACACTGCCATTTTTCACAATAAACTGTCTGCTGGTGAGCATATCTAAGATTATGTACAGCAGCGGTTTGCTTATGCCGAGCTGGTCAAGCTTCAAAAAGAGCCCCTGCAACCATACAGTGTCAAAGGGCTTTTCCAAGTCAATCAACAAGGTACCCGTGCATTGCTTCTTTCCTTTGTTCCATTGGATATTCGATACCAGTTTAGACGAGGCACGTATGTAATCATGCCCGCTCTGAAAGCGAATTGGTTATACGGAATAATATTTTCGTCCTCAACCCACTCGGTCAGGGCTCTATTGACTTCACAATTTGTGGAGTCACGAGTAAAAATCCTTGGGATGGTTACTAAAATTAAAGTTGTTTAATTTATACAAAAACTTAACTTTATTTATTGCCTACGTTAACATTACTTTATGATTAAAATTGTGTGTCAATCGCTCATTTCGATGTTGATGACTGGCGGTTATTGCTCTTCGCGCTGCGTCAGCACCTTTACCTTTCGTTGCATATAGGTCATTCATTCGTTGGCTAGGCCATGCGTTTGCTTATTTTTATATTAATTCGAGTTCGATGCTATTGGCCTCTGGGTGTGTCAAATTCATGTAATGTATTTGTACATTCCGCCCACCAATAATTTACTGGTTCTTCACGGAGTTGACTTGTCGCTTGTGACGTCCTTAGGGGTGGTGGTCTCATACCACTTTGCTGATAATTGGACCGGCTCCTGATGTCTCCTTGGACGTTTCCAGATCAATAGTAGTATTATGACTAGCACCATGGACAGCGCCACTGATACCGTTGCGGATATAGCGTGTCTGTGTATCGGCTTCCATACGGCTCTGCCGAATTCTTCTTCGATGGTCGATTCTTCATTTACCACATCGGAGAACGAATCTGTTGGTTGAAGCACTTTCGAGATGCTGATTTTGGGAATTTGGATTGGCGCCGTAGCGGTTAATGTTGGGTTTGTAGGACTTGCGGATGACTTGAAATATGTCTGGAATGTTCTTGTAGCTTCCTGATGTTCTGCTGCTAGTGTTATGTCCTTTGTTTTCATAACGCAGTCTGGTGTAATTTGTATGATTCCAGAATCCTCAAGACTGATCTCGGTTAGCCATCCATTGCATATTGCGTGGGCTACCGTGCGATATGGGCTTACGTTCAACCACGTATTCACTCTATGTAACTGCTTCCAAACGATTTAATGAATGGAAATCGTTTTACTAGCGCAGTGGGTTTCATTGAAACTTTGGTAGATCTCTGAGATCAAACAGTTGGCGTTCGACTGGATGTTGTACACTGCTTGCATTGGTACTCTGTATTCTGACTTGGGTAGCTCAATACTTTCTCATAATATTTCATCGGTGATTTTAAAGTATGTCTGCGACTTGTAGTGAATGCCTAGGACTTCTGTTGGGATGGTTTGAATCGTGTAGATGGAATTTTCTGCCTTGGTTGGCACTGCTGTCGCCTTGATAAGTTCAGATGGCTTCGTTTCGAAGATTGGCATACTTTCGCTGATTGTTATGGTTTCGCTTGTGGCGCTCATGGTATTTTGGCTTGATCTTAGGTGGTGTACTTCCAGGTTTGATGGCAAATGTCTCTCCGTTTTGTTAAGCACCCCGCTTAAGTCGATTATGTGCGGGCACTTCCAGCTGCTCATTCTTTCGGATACGATTTGCCACAAACAATCATATTTGTCAGCAATTTCTTCCAAATAATATTTTGCTTGTTAATAAATGCTGAGATATCGTATCTGTATGCCGTGGTGATCAGCAGCTAAAATCCATCCTGCTGCGAATTGGTTCATTTTCTCGATTGATTCGTTTAGTTGGAGGTTGAAATTTCTTTACTGGGTTTGAATTCTAGCATATACCTTATGCCTTGAGCATAAGTTGTCCCTGATGTGCCACCGTCTTTATCACTGTTTGCAGGTTGTTTGATAAGTTCTCAATGTCCTGATATACTTCGTCGTTGACTCCGAATATTGATGTAAGAAATGTTCCTAGTATACCTCTTCGTGCTCGTGTTCGCAAGAATACGCGATAGGCGATACGTAATGGCGGCGCTTATTGTTTGAAGGTGGTAGTTCAGTACATCGAATCTAATTCCTTCACTTACGCCTTTACCTTTGTTGCAGAGACTCGTCATACTATCGATTGTGGCCTTTACTTGCTCTTGGTCTCGTGAGAAGTCCGTGGCTGGGATGCTTATTTCGATCCTTAATGTTCCTTTGCTCAAGAGGCCATGTCCCAATTTCTCTGTATAAAGTCCCCCGTCATCAATCATTGCTTGTAGATTTGGAATGATGGCCAAACAAGTGATCATAACACTCAGTACTGTTGCAAGGCCGGTCTTATTTGTGATAATTTTGCGAGACTTAGGTCGCGCTTGACTCTCACTTTCACTTTATTCCTAACCACTTCGGTCTTTCTTGAAGCCTCGTCAAATATTCTTCCCTCCATCTATTCCAGAATTCGTCTGCACGTTTCTGTACCAAATGCCATCTTTTGACAAGTGTTAAGTTGTCTGGAACTGCATCTGGGACTGCAAACATGGAAGTTCCAATAAGAACTGGTGTTAGTGGTTGAACGTCATTTACGTCATTGCTGATCGGGGCCAAAGGTCGACTGTTCAGACAAGCTTCAATCTGTGCTAGCGCAGTGTACGTCTCTTCAATTTTTAAGAGACTTTATCAAATGCCTTTTCGTTGATTTTACTCCTGCCTCCCAGAGACCTCCAAAATGGGGGAGGTATGTGGTGCCAAGTAATGTTGTCATTTGCTATCCAGGCTTGCGTTTCGTATGTCATCCTTTCCAGTGATTGCTGGAGTTTCTTGATTGCTCAAGTGAAATTCGTCCCACAATAGCTGTATATCGCCTTGCATTTGCCTCTCCGAGATAAAAACCGCTTGATTGCAGCAATACAGGCTGCTGAAGTTAAGTCGCTTACCAACTCCAGATGCATAGCCTTGGTAGTTAAGCATATGAAGACGACTATATACGATTACGCAGTTTTTGCTCCTCGTCCGTTGGACCATTTGATTTTGATTGGGCCCGCAATATCTAATCCGGTAGACCAAAACGGGCGGTTCATTGTTACACGCTGAACTGGAAGACTTCCCATCAGCTGATGACTTGTCTTGGCATTCAGCTTAAAGCACGTGGTGCATTTATGAATGCAGGTTGACGTCATTCTTTGTGCATTTAATAGCCAAAATTCCTTCCTTAGGGTGCTGAGTGTTAGCTGTTGCGCCCCGTGGAGGGTTCTTAAGTGAGCGTCATGCTATTAGTTTGAATGCTTTAAGCATTCATTGCCTAGTACCACAGGATGTTTTTCTGCGTAAGTCAACTCTGCCTTTTGAAGCCTTCCGCCCACCCTGAGGACCCCATCAGCATCCAAATACGGGCATAATTGCGCCACCCTTGATTTATTGTCGACTGGGTTTCCCGCTGAGAGTGATCGAATTTCTAATGGAAAATACCTTTCCTGCGACATCTTAGAAATTATCGTTAGAAATTGTTGGTTGTTTCTTTTGTGGCGTATTTGGTTTGGCCGCATTCTCAAACAATCAGCAACCACTCGCACTAGTTTTGAGTAATTTGAAAATCGGTAGAGGATTGACTCGTCGGTTCTTATTGTGAGATGAGTCGTGGTTTTTCATTCTACGTCTGTACCCATGGTACGTGATTGTCTTGGGTACTAATGGGATTGACGCAAAATGATGTTGGGGCCGTTCCACCATAAGCTGTGATCGTTGAGAGCCTGTGGGGGAAGACCGCGGGTCGCACAATCCGCAGGGTTATCATGAGTTTATATATAGTGCCACTGGGTGGTGTTGCTCCTTTCGTGAATTTGGCTTCCTCTGTTGGCTACATACGTGTTTCATCGTGCTGGATGCTCATTCAGCCAGGCAAGCACAATTGTTGCGTCGGTCCAATAGAAAGTTTGACTAGTAGAACAGCGCTTGTCAGTTCCAATCGCGGGATGGTTTGAACGGCCACGGGCGCTACCTTTGTTTTCGAGCTAAGTAGTTTTGCGGTTGGTGGTCTTCTTGGTGTCTGTATGACCATGTACACAACCGCTGCCATGGCGAACTAGGATGCATCACAAAATCCATGCAACTCATTAATAGTCCCTTGGGTTGTCCCTAACCATCGTGGTAATTTTATTTGTTTGACATCTTTGATTTCCATTTTTTCCTCCCCGACTCCAAATTCGGTTGAGTTAAAAACGAACTGATCCTCTTGAGGGAGCCATTGAAGTCCCAATGTTTTCATCGAGTCTTCTTCTTCTTGTTCGAAGGTGTGAATTACTCCTCTATGGCTCTCTGGGATGTCTTCTAGCACTTCTCTGCGGTTGCTGTTCCATTTGCGAAGATTGAAGCCTCCCTTGTCCAACAGCTGTGAAAGTTCGAAGTACATTTTTTTAGCGTCTTCTACCGTATCTATTCCAGTCAGAAGATCATCTACATAGAAATTGCTTATGAGATGGTTTGCCGTGGAACGAAATACCTTGCCCTCCTCCATCGCAAGTTGTCTTAGCTCACGAATAGCCTGAAATGGAGCGTTTGCTGTTCCAAACGTCAGTGTTTTTAACCGATATCGTCGGATGATATCTTCTTTCCTTGGTCGCCACAAGATACGTTGGAAATCTGTATTTTCCTTTCCTACTGTTACCTGCCGATACATTTTTTCGATGTCGGCAGTGATGACGACTGGATATGTCCTCCTTCGTAGCAGCAAGGTGGCCAGTGTATCCTGTACTGTCGGTCCTACCATTAAGAGGTCATTGACCGAGTCTCCGGAAGATGTTTTCGCAGAGGCGTTAAAAACTGCTCGTACTTTGGTCGTTGTGCTGTCTTCTTTAATCACCGCATGGTGTAGCATGTAGTAGCACGGCTTGTTAACGTCGTTGCTTGACACCTCTTCCATATGTCCTAGACGTAGAAACTCTTCAATGCATTTGTTGTATTCCGTAAAAAGGTCTGGATTTTTTAAGTAGTCGCTTCTCATTTGCGATATATCTAGCAATGGCTGCCTTTTCCGACGGACCAAGTGCTATCCGAGGACCTTCCAAGGCAACCTGACTTGATAATTTCCATCCTTCAGTCTTTTGACATTCTTAACGTACTGGCTTTCGGCCATTTCTTGTTCTTTGGACAGGAATTTCTTTATTTCCACCTCTTCTTGTTCCCAGAATCTGCTAAGATGATGATCCAGTTCAGATGTGATCATGCTCGTTGATGTTGTCGTAGATCTTCCTACTATAGGACCTGATAAAATGCAGCCAAGTTTAGTTTTCTGGGCGGTTGGAGTGTCTCGTTTTATTCCGTCCATTAAGATCTCGCCATAGACGTCCGCACCTAGTAACACGTCGATTTTCGCGCGGGTGCGAAACTCTGGATCAGCCAGTTCAGATGTCTTGACTGTTACTACATAGTTAACTACAGAGTTAACGTTAGTTGATGGTAGACAGTGCGTGATCCGACGGACAATAAGAGGCATAGTTAAGGCCAAGTTGATACTTCAACAATTTTTAAGTTAAAGGAACTTGCGTTGGACACTTCCGTCTCTCCCGACACAGAACACCAATGGGTAGAACTACGCAGCCAACTACCTAAATTAAACGACATAGAAATTCATCGATGGATTAATTATTAAAAATCACCTGAGTTTCAACTTCACGGTTTCTGCGATGCTTCAGAACGAGCATATGCAGCCGTGGTCTACGCAAGGATACTTACAAATGGAGTAGAACATACTCACCTCCTAGCTGCAAAAACCAGAGTCGCTCCGCTCAAAAATATTTCCTTGCCTAGACTATGTGCAGCATTGCTCTTAGCAAAACTTTTGCATCGAACAGAGAGGGCCATGCGCTTTGACTCTTTTAAAATCTTCGCATTGTCCAACTCTATGATAACACTTGCATGGATCAAAGGAAATCCAGCAACCCGCACCACCTTCGTAGCCAATCGTGTGGCTGAAATTCAAGGCCAGACCCAAGCAACTGGAGACATGTGAGCTCAAAGGAAAACCCGGCCGACATTGGATCACGGGGAGCTGCGCCCGAAGACCTCATAAAAAATGAATTGTGGTGGCAAGGCCCACCGTTCCTTAAAGATTTTGTTGCAAGGGATTACCCAACAAGATTATTGGAATCTTCTTCTACGAATCCAATTCGGAAAAAATCAACACACTCACCAACATAACGCAGATTGTTGCCCAATACGTCATCCTTACCGACAACTTGCTCAAGCGATACTCAACACTTACACGTCTCCTTCGAACAACAGCATTATGGCGACGATACATCCACAATATAAAACATCGCGAAAACCGAAAACCAATAACAACACATCCAATCACAGCGGATGAGATATTGTCTGCGCACAAAACTCTGGTTAAAATAGTGCAGGTAGAAACATATGCTGAAGAAGTTAGGGCGCTTGGAGAGAAAAAAACGATTCCTAATGGGAGTCACATTATAAACCTCAACCAAATTCTCGACTCTGAAGGTGTATTGCGCGTAGGAGGTCGTCTAGGCAATGCACCAATTCCATACAATCAGCGGCACCGTATAATATTATCAGACCATCATCCATTCTCTAAATTAATTGTCCATGATGTCCATCTACGCACGCTCCACGGTGGCCAGCAGATAATGATGGTCGAAATTCGCAGCACTTACTGGATCACCAACATTAAAAGAATGGCAAAAACTTGCGTTCATCAATGCGTTCGCTGTCATCGGTACAATGCCAAGATGAAGGAGCAACTAATGGGTAATCTCCCAGTGGAACGCACAAGTATTTGCAGACCATTCACAAACACCGGCATTGACTACGCCGGACCAATTGAGATCAATCTAAGGAAGGGCAGGTGCAACAAATCGACTGAGGGATACATTGCCGTATATGTGTGCTTCGCCACAAGGGCCATACATATAGAGCTGGTCAGTGATCTCAGTGCAGCAACTTTCATAGCCGCATTTAAAAGATTTGTGTCTCGAAGAGGCATGTGCACAAACATCTTTAGCGATTGTGGCACAAATTTCAAGGGGGCAAACACCGAACTGAAAAGAGATAGTAAGTTCATTACAGCTGAATGGTCAGCGGAAGTTTCAGATCACCTGGCTTCTCTAGGGATCTCATGGCATTTTAACCCGCCGGCATCACTACACTTCGGAGGTCTTTGGGAAGCTGGAGTCAAGTCCATTAAGCACCACCTTAGAAGAACAGTGGGTACTGCACGACTGACTTTCGAAGAGTACGCTACGATTCTAGCACAGATCGAGGCATGCTTAATCTCCAGGCCATTGTGTTCCATGACAACCGACCCAAACGATCTCTCAGTCCTAACTCCATGACACTTCCTCGTTGGAACACCTTTACGATTGGCACACGATAGAAATACACTGGAAAAGAAAGTTAATATAGCAAATAAAATAGTAAAATAAACGAACAAATAAAACAACATAAATCTAAAACGTCATTCAATTCTAAGGTCTAACTAATTAAGGTCTAATAAATTCCAAACGTCAATCAAATCCCCTTCAATCCAGGTTAACTGCGTTCCAAGAAGAAGAACTTCAACACGCTTGCAGCTAAATATATGTTTTCATATTATTCACATATAATTTACCTGTCATGAAAACAATTTCTAATTCATGTTTTCTTTTGCAAATTTTGCCGAGAAATCACCTTCCAAGATAGTTGAGGATCGATCGCAAGTGAGTCCAAAAGCTCATTGTCTGTCCAACCACCAAGAAAAATAAACCTTTTATGAAGTTGAAAGTGAAGTGTGTATTATTTGCTGGCAAAGGCTTTTATAAGAAACAAAAAAAAATTAATTTTTTTCATCATCCGAGTACATTAACTCGGAACACAACATCGATTTCCTGGCTCACCCAGCCTGGAACAGAGTCCATTGATAGCAGTACGAAACACATAAATTTAGACCACCTTAATAATGAGGAACGCATTGAAACAGAAAAACTGATTAAGAGATTCGATAGTCTGTTCTTCAAAGAAGGAGACATACTTACCAGTACTCCGGAAATAGAACATGAGATCATAACAACAACCGATCATCAAGTTAACGCTAAATTATAGAGATAGCCCCCCCCCCCCCAACATGAAGAAGAAGTTAGACGACAGATTAAGGAAATGGAAGAGCAGGGAATCATAACGAAAAGTAATTCAAAATATTCAAGTCCTTTTATTGTGGTTCCTTAAAAGAGAGATAACTCAGGAAAGAAAAAATTTAGGATCGTTATTGTTTATAGAAAGCTTAATGATGTCACCGTTGACGACAAGTTTTCATTGCCTTATATAGACTCAATCCTGGACAAACGCGGGAAAGCACAGTACTTTACCACGATAGACCCTGCAAAAGGCTATCATCAATTTTTTATAAAAGAAGAAGACCGCAAGAAGACGGCCTTCGTAACACCATGGATTGTATGAATTCGTAAGAATGCCATTCGGTCTGAAGAATGCCCCAGCGACATTCCAAAGGCTCATGATTGATGTTCTAAGGGATTATATAAATAAAACATGTATAGTTTACCTGGACGATATCTTAATTTTTAATACGACATTAACAGAACATGTCAAAGCCATAACTGATATATTCAAAATTCTAGAGTCCAAGAAACTCAAAATTCAAATTGGCAAATGTTACTTTATGAGAAAAGAAACTGAGTTTTTAGGACTAGTCCTTAGAAAAGAAGGATTGAAACCTTACCCCGATAAGATAGCTTGTGTTCAAAAATTTAAAATTCCGAAAAACCAAAAGCAGATTAAAAGTTTCTTAGGAATAACCGGATGCTATCAAAAATTTATCCGAGATTACGCCAAGGTAGCTCAGCCTATAACAAAATATCTTAAGAAAAACGCTGGAATAAATACAAATGACCCCAACTACATTGAAGCATTCGAAAAATTGAAAGAACTAATAAGCAGTCACCAAATATTGAGATACCCTCATTTTTAAAAGCAAAACTGACGCATCAAACTATGCGATTGGTGCAGTTCTCTCGCAAGAAGGACAACCCATTTGCTATGCATCTCGTACTCTCAATAATCATGAGATTAATTACTCCGCTACTGATAAAAAATTTTTAGCGATTATGTGGTCAAATAATTACTTCAGACCCTGCCTTTACGGTAATAAATTTAAAATATTTACAGACCACCAGCCAATAAAGAATTTCCTGCTTAATATAGAGGAAAGGACCTATCACCTAGACATCAACGATGGCTCCTTAAATTAGAGGAATATCAGTTTGAAATTGAATACCTTAAAGGCAAAGAGAACAGAGTGGCAGATTTCTTAAGCAGAATAGAAATTAACGAGGACGTTAAACCTAAGGAGGGAGAAAACCCCACTCAAACAGAAAATTTTTCGCTGAAAGGTAACGTAAGTGATTCAATATCAGAATTTGCATTTAACATAGAAGAAGATAAGACTAATGAGACTGTACATTCAGCAGACGAAGAACTAATGGATCATATACCCATTATAGAAGACATCGTAAATAAATTTAAAACGTAACTTATTCGGACAAATAACAAAATAAAAAATAATTGGTTTGGGTGCGAGTAGGTCTGCCCATACCATGAACTTCCCATCTCGATAAAAAATATCATTTCCCACCACCATCAAATACCATTTTCGTTATGATAACATCATTCATTCCATAGACAAATACATTGCATTAAAAAAAAAGATACATATTGTATATGTTCTTTACTGCCCCTTAGGAAAATCTTTCTTTTAGATTACTACTTTTAGAAACTACGATTTGTGTATTTATCATTAATAGATTGTTCGAATATATTATTTCAAGTGATCAGGAAAACACTTTGGAAATACTTTTTTTTTGATTAAGTTACATTTCTACTCGAAATTAGTTCCATTTTTAGTTTAATAATATTACTAAAAAAATTACTTAATAAAATTTAAAATTATGTTTTCCGTTTTTGTTTTATATTGATAGTTAATTGCATTTTTCGTCATAAGCTTTTTAATTAATAACTTGAGGACTGTAGCGCCAGTCCGCGTGGCATTGGAATTTTATACTTTTGGTTAAGTCGACTTCGCTGTACAACTCATACCGTACAGTTCGTTGTTGAATCTTCTCATTTACTCACCGTCAATGCAAATCACACTTTTCTCTCGAAACAACCTAAGGCGCCTTCATCCGCTTTTGAAACTGTCCATGCTTCTGCACCATTTACCATGAAGGGACTGATGAGAGTCTTATAGAGCGACACTTTAGTTCTAGGAGAGAGGACTTTACACAATTGTTTTCTTAGCCCAGAGAAACAGTGATTAACAAGAGGTATTCTTCGTTTGATCTCAGCGCTAGTGTTATTATCTATGTTTACAGGAGAGCATAGGTAGATAAAGTCCCTAACTACCTCTAATTTATAGCTTTCTAAACCCATCTTTGTCATTTCTGTCTGAATCCTCATAAACGCACTGTTGACGTCAAGATGCGTTCTCCTTTTATTTTAATATCTTCGCCGTATGCGAGTTACTGAATAGACCTTTAAAAGATAGTGCCACGGAACTTTTGCAGCTAAGCCGTCCGCTCAAGTGGCTTTCTTAGACTTAAGCTTAAATATTGCTGTCTTTACTCCGTATAGGTCGGGTAGATAGCATTGTTGGTTCTTCCATGTCCTCAGTATTGACTGCAATTCTACTACGATGTTTCCATTTCGAATTTTGCAGGTTTCGGGTTGGGTCTCTGTAACCTTGAGATAATTGTTTTCTCTGGTGATAGAATTTTCGTACCTTATTCCTGTTTTTTAATCTCTAAACATCCTCAATCGGGCGCTTCTCATGCTCTACCAAAGACGCTGCGACCTTGGCATAGCTTGAAAATGTTGTGCACGAGATTAAAACTTTTGTGACCTCGTACTATGAGTTGCGTCTTGGCTGTAAGAAATTACTATGGCTCGCAAAAACATTTTGGAGAAAGTACGAGTTTTATCTTGTCGCGCTTCATGGTGAAGCTGGCTGCCTGTCCATGGCTTGCACCACACGACTCAAAGACAGCATCTCTTCCTGTTTAAAACAAAAAAACAATATAGGACCAACGACCCAAAATCTTAGCCAGTCTTCTGTAGGCACATAGTAGCACACGGCCATCCCTCTAATAGTATCCAACTCGACGTGAAGATATTTTTTTTATAATTTGCTCGTCTCAAGAGGCTATGAATACTCTTTTAATGCAAGTCGCACAGAACGAGTGGAAGAATTAGGAGATGAGCGAAAGATTTTTGTAGTGGTTTGAGAAACTCAGATGTACTAATTTGGTTTCAATTGAATTCCGTGGGTGGTGCTCGAATTGGGACGGATGATTTGATATCGACCTATCTCTCAACCCTGTCGTTTAAATATACACTATATTTTTTACTTATTTTATTATTATTGTTGCATATTGTTTTTTTTCGTCAAACTTAATATGATTTTGTGATAATAATATTTGATTGTAAATAGTAAAATTTTTTAGAAGTAAGGTACTGCGTACCACAACTCTAAATTGTGCAATATTTAAGAATTCAAGAATTTACTATGTATATATTTAGCTAACATAAAGAAAAAGCAAAAAGAAAAAGCAAAGTTTGGAAGATTTAGCTCAAATTTAGAGTTGCGAAAATCGATTTCATTTCAACAACTTTAACATTGGAAGTTGAATTTGTATTCGCTTTTGGCAGTTATTTTTCAACTTCTTCAATAAAGTGTTTTAAATCAGACAGTCAGAATAATCAAATATTATATAGCCTTGTTTCAAAATTATTACATTTTGTGAGAACTCTGTTTATAGGGATTCATATTTTAAAAGCTTGAGGACCAGTTGCATGGTGACACAAACTAAATTTCAAGCATGATCAAAGGCTCAGTCGCCTGGAACTGGTTTTTTATTAAAACTTGTGCTGAGTTATCGCTGAAACATCACTTACAAATTTTTACTGTTACTAATGCTATTATAGGGATAAGAATTTTAAAAAGTTTTTTTGAAATGAGCACAGAATTTAAATTGTTTCGGTAGAAATATTGTGAAAGGCCGTTTATCTCAACTTCATGTATTTTCGGAATTATTTCTAATCAATCAAATTTGTAAGATTGCTTTCTTTCCTATTAACCATTGCTTGGAATATAAAGGCGTGTCCTTTTTAAAAGGGTTCAAGAGTACATAATTTCAGTCCCGAGATTTCGACCGCCTCTTTCTTCCTAGCTGGGAACTGCTCAGCGTAGGATCTTTTTCTTCTGGTTAATATATGGCTTAAAGAGGATCACATTCAGTCCAGTTTTCTTTGCAGATTTTGATAGGATTTTCCACGCCGATTCCGAAAGATTTGTTTATCTCTGTGTCATTTTCTGGAAAGACCTCTAAGATTTGGTTCATGATAAGAAACCACAACAGGGGAAAACAAACTAAATCTAATGTTATGGTCTTCCTTGCAATATACGAGTAATGCAGTTTTATCCATGTGTTTTAACTTTTTCATTTAGGTTTCTCTCGATGCTTTTGCTTTAAATTCAATTGCGTCATGTAATTTGTGCCATGAGCTTCTTTTTGCTAATATATTATAACTATAAAAAAGCGTCGACCTACAGCCGCGCAGGTTTTGAACAGAAAAAGTGGTGGCTCCATAATTTTCCAAGGATGTTTTCCTGTGTCACTGTTGCAGACGTCACTCTTAGTCTTGAAAAATGGGAAAGACTGACAGAATTCACATATCTGAAACAATATTCAAAGAACTTCCGTGCAAATTTGGATCAGGAAAAAGAGAAAGGGGCACATCAATGTATGAAATGGCCTCAAATAAATACTGTTTTAGTCTTTTCGGTAGTGTCTATAGTTAGTAACTTACTAAGTTTAGTCAATTAGCTAAATAAACATAATATTGATGAAACTTTTGGCATTAAAATTGAACAAAAAAAAAATTTTATTTGAATATGTCCGAAAACTTATGAACAGCAGTGTATATATTTATGCATATTTTTTTATCTGGTAAGGTAGCTGTAAACTATAAATTTAATTAATTTTGAACTTTTTTTATTGGAAACCTAAATTGGTTTTAATTGAAGAAGTGAAAATGTCCCTTTTTTTGACAGTTTTTTCGTCATAAAATTCAAACCACCCTGTGAAATTTAACCAAAAGCTTTTCAGGTGATCTTTATGCACACACGCTTCGAATGAAACCAATTTGGCTTCGATAGCTTGATTTGTTCTCGAGTTAGGCTGTACGAAAGAATCCGCACAAACGTACGTACGTACGTACGTACGTACGTACACACACACACACAGACATCTTTCTAAAAATGATGGAATCCGACTCCTGGGACCGCCAAACGTGGAGAAATGTAAAAATTTTGAATTTCGAAAATCGGACCGATTACAAGAACTTCCTGATGGGAAGTTAATAAAAAGCATTGAGATTTTACATGGTAAACGAATTATTTATATAGCAGAACATGATTTCGAAAGACTAGGAGATATATGAAGAAGATTTGTAAAAAAGGGAAAAATAGCAATATTTTCAGAACTTGAGGACAGCATATATAATGTTCTTCAAAATAAAATAAGAGAAATGTTTTCAAACGATAAATCAGTTAAATTCGTCAAGTGTTCATTTAGGGCACAAGACATCGAAATATCTTTTTATGACGTACAAGAAAGCCAGCATTCTGGAATCCATGAAACATATAATCAAATAAAAAACAAAATATATTATCCAAAATTAATGGAATTTATAAATATTGTTATTAATCAATATGATATATGTCAAGCCGTTAAATATGACCGCAACCCTATAAAAGCCAAATTCTATCATACAGAAACTCCTTCCGATATCAATCAAATCATTCGATTCATATCGATACATACGTAATAAGAAAGGTAAGTTTCTTAACTATAATAGACAAGTTTTCTAAGTTAGGATCAGTCTATCATCTAGCAGAAAGAAATCAATTAATAATAATAGAGCAGTTAGAAGAACATCTTACAAAAATAGAAAAACCAAATAAAATTATTGCAGATAACGAATTACAAGCAGTTTAGTTAATTGAATTTAGAAGAAGAAGGAATTTTGTTACATCTTACAAAACCAAATAGTCACACCGGCAATGCCTCAAAAGACTCATGCAAAAAGCATTAAGAAATTACAATCAAATTACGTAGCAAAGAATAGTCATAACTCGATAGTAGCAGTAAATAAACAAATTAAAATTAATGAATTTTTCAACAATACTTTTAAAATATTTAAGGAAACAATAAATAATGACAGAGAAACAATTTCAAACCAGATTAATGCTATACATAAGGTAGAGAGAGAATAAGCCTTGATCAGTTTTTTTAAACTTTAATACATAGAGTAAAAATTAGAACACATCCAGCAAAAAGTAGCATTTTACATTCTTACATCCTGACAAGCAGTGAAATAGCAACGTATTAAATAGATTTCTTTTAATTAAATCAAATTTGATTAGGAGTTACAAAATACAAAGTAAACGTGCTAGTTTTTGCCATTAAAATTCCCAAAAATTATATAACTTTACTTCTTAAACTTTTAACCCCAGTTCCTAATAAAAATTATCTAGAGATCGATGCGGAAAAAGAACTCATTTTTTTTGGAATACGGAAACAAAATTCTTAAATACGAACAAAATAAAAATCTTAATGAACTAATTGAAAGCAAATATTGTGTATTAAAACAACATTTTAAATTAAACAAAATGAACATACTGAATTTGTACCGTTAGACGATGAAACACTTTCTATAAAAAAATATACATAAATATATATATACTTCGATAGCTTGATTTGTTCTCGAGTTAGGCGGTACGAAAGAATCCGCACAAACGTACGTACACACACACACACAGACATCTTTCTAAAAATGATGGAATCCGACTCCTGGGACCGCCAAACGTGGAGAAATGTAAAAATTTTGAATTTCGAAAATCGGACCGATTACAAGAACTTCCTGATGGGAAGTTAATAAAAAGCATTGAGATTTTACATGGTAAACGAATTATTTATATAGCAGAACATGATTTCGAAAGACTAGGAGATATATGAAGAAGATTTGTAAAAAAGGGAAAAATAGCAATATTTTCAGAACTTGAGGACAGCATATATAATGTTCTTCAAAATAAAATAAGAGAAATGTTTTCAAACGATAAATCAGTTAAATTCGTCAAGTGTTCATTTAGGGCACAAGACATCGAAATATCTTTTTATGACGTACAAGAAAGCCAGCATTCTGGAATCCATGAAACATATAATCAAATTAAAAACAAAATATATTATCCAAAATTAATGGAATTTATAAATATTGTTATTAATCAATATGATATATGTCAAGCCGTTAAATATGACCGCAACCCTATAAAAGCCAAATTCTATCATACAGAAACTCCTTCCGATATCAATCAAATCATTCGATTCATATCGATACATACGTAATAAGAAAGGTAAGTTTCTTAACTATAATAGACAAGTTTTCTAAGTTAGGATCAGTCTATCATCTAGCAGAAAGAAATCAATTAATAATAATAGAGCAGTTAGAAGAACATCTTACAAAAATAGAAAAACCAAATAAAATTATTGCAGATAACGAATTACAAGCAGTTTAGTTAATTGAATTTAGAAGAAGAAGGAATTTTGTTACATCTTACAAAACCAAATAGTCACACCGGCAATGCCTCAAAAGACTCATGCAAAAAGCATTAAGAAATTACAATCAAAGCAAAGAATAGTCATAACTCGATAGTAGCAGTAAATAAACAAATTAAAATTAATGAATTTTTCAACAATACTTTTAAAATATTTAAGGAAACAATAAATAATGACAGAGAAACAATTTCAAACCAGATTAATGCTATACATAAGGTAGAGAGAGAATAAGCCTTGATCAGTTTTTTTAAACTTTAATACATAGAGTAAAAATTAGAACACATCCAGCAAAAAGTAGCATTTTACATTCTTACATCCTGACAAGCAGTGAAATAGCAACGTATTAAATAGATTTCTTTTAATTAAATCAAATTTGATTAGGAGTTACAAAATACAAAGTAAACGTGCTAGTTTTTGCCATTAAAATTCCCAAAAATTATATAACTTTACTTCTTAAACTTTTAACCCCAGTTCCTAATAAAAATTATCTAGAGATCGATGCGGAAAAAGAACTCATTTTTTTTGGAATACGGAAACAAAATTCTTAAATACGAACAAAATAAAAATCTTAATGAACTAATTGAAAGCAAATATTGTGTATTAAAACAACATTTTAAATTAAACAAAATGAACATACTGAATTTGTACCGTTAGACGATGAAACACTTTCTATAAAAAAATATAAATATAAAATTGAATCACACTTGTGATGATAGAGACATTAAGCTCACTGGAAGTTAGCTGATCAATTTTAATAATTGTACTCTATATTTCTTAGGTCAAAAATATTCTAATGAAAAATCAATAAACAAAAACAAAGATTTTGCAATCCAAACTATAAAGAAATATTGAATTTCATGGAAACAATAAAATTTGACAAAATTATTTTAAAAACCGTTGAAAACATTAACGAAATACAAGAAATAAAATTATAGAAAGATGTACACTATAAATTAAATATTATTTGTGTTATAATAATTCTTATTATGTTTGCAATATTATCATGTATTTGTATACAACAAAAGAGGATACAAATTAAATTTAGTAATCGAATTCAGGAGAATTCTACTCATAAGGAAAGAGAAGTTACGTATATGCCAGCGCCAGCAAAGGTTAAAACACCAAACGATCAATATGACACGTTTATCCGGTCATTAACCGATGGGCTGAACAAACAATAATTGTTTTGTAATTCTTATAATAAGCTTTTTGTGTAAGACATTTCCACAAAGTGCGACACAAAAAAAAAACAAATACCCTGCATTTTCACGTTCCCATGATCGATGGCAGACGAATACAAGAGGTTTCAAATAACGAGCGACCAACTCGTGCAGAAAGAATATTTTTGTAGATCTAAGCAATTTCCATGTATAAATAGAATCGAATTTTGAGTTAATAAAGAAGAATAAGTACAACATTCAAACAGTCTTCAACTCTGAATAGCTATCCCCCCACCAGTTGTAAGGTGGCTATTCACTTCAATTATCGTTGAAATCAATTATTGTTTAAGTCGCACGGCAATAACGCCTGCAAATTTCTAACGCCAAATCATCCATTAACTTCCTGAGTGACATTGGAGCAGATATTTCTGTTTTTCCCAAAAAATATGCTTGCACTAAAAAGCCTTCACAAGTCACCTTATTTGCTGTCAACGGCGTCACCATAACGACCTAGGACGTTACGCAAGCAATCATTGGTGCAGATTTCATTCATCATTTTGATCTCACCATTCGATTAAGCCAGAGTATGCTGTTCGACAACACCACCATCTGAGTATCAACGGATATCTCGTTAGCTCCCATTTACCTACAGTGCGCACGATCGACAACACGACCCATTCGCCAAGCGAGTTCCATCAAATGATGCAACGAGGGATTTGTCAACCATCGAAAAGCGAATAGGCTGGGTGGCTGGAGACCCTGTGGTGACTACCGTCGCTTAAATAACATCACTTCACGCATAAGTTGACAGGATGCTCTATATTTTCTACGCTCGATCTTAACAGGGCATATCATCATGCAGAAAACGACCGACCGAAGTCAGCCGTAATATCACCATTTGGCTTGTTCGAGTTCAATGTCATGACTTTGGTTTGTGCAACGCTGCGCAAACTATGCATTCATGGACATCGATGACATCCTAATTGCGTCTGCCAACGAAAATGAACATGGACAACATTTGCACATCGTCCTGAAGCAGCTTCAGAAGTATGGGTTGACGATCAACATCTCCAAATGTTTTTTTGGACAAACGGAGGTAAGGTACCTAGGATTCACTGCTAATAACGAAGGTATCAAGCCTCCCAACGATCGAGTCAGCGTAATCACTGATTACCCAAAGCCAGACACTATGGACAAACTGGGATCGTGGAATTTTTATCGCAGCTGCCTACCAGGGGCTGCAAAATCACAGGCTCCCCTTATCGAGCTCACCCGAGGCGCAAAGAAGAGAGACAAAGGCTTTGTTCAGTGGTCATCTGAGGCCGAATGTGCATTTGAGGAACGCAAAACAAAGCTCAAAAACGCAGTTCAACTTGCGCACCCAAGACATGACCTTCCACTGATTCTGCGATGTGACGCATCAGATAAATCAATAGGCGCTGCAATTGAAAACTTGAATTCTTCCCGAAGAAGCTCAACGAAAGAGAGACCCGCTACAAAGTCTATGATCGAGAGCTGTTGGCGATATACAAAGCGGTTAGCATTTCAAACATCTCATTGACGGTAGAGAAGTAGTTATACTTACCGACCACAAGCCATTAACCTACGCTTTCGATAGGAAATTCGACCACGCTTGCGACCGAGTAGCGAGACAACTCGAGGAGAAAGGCCAATATTCTATGAACATCGTTCACATTTCGGGAGCTGAGAATATCGTAGCAGATGCATTGTCCCGCATCCACGTAATAAGCATGCCTGTTATCGTCAACGCACAGGAGTTAGCGGATATGCAGAAGAGTGATGAAGAACTTAAGCAACTAACGGAATCTCCAAAGTCAACATCTCTCCAACTTCAGGGACTGCGATTGGATGGCACAGACGATGTAGTGCTCTGCGATACCAGTGGCACAGATATTCGCCCGTATGTTCCCAAGCCACTGCGCAGACGAATATATGATAATAGTCACACTTTGTCACATCCAAGTGGTCGAGGGACACGCCGCCTCATCAGCAGAAACTATATCTGGCCGAGCATGAATAACGGCAACTCATTGCAATGCCCAGTGACAGATTCCATCATGTCCACATTGATATCGTTGTAATGCCTCTCCTCTTCAAGATGTTACAGCAGATACAATAGTCAATTCTACTCGGGTTGGGTATCCCGATTCGGCGCACCGGTAACGTTAACGTCTGACAGAGGATCCCAGTTCGAGTCCATTCTGTTCGATGCATTGGCGAAACTCATCGGTAGCAGACGAACGAGAACAACAGCATACCAACTTGCTTCGAACGGAATGATTGAACGCTGGCATCGATCACTCAAATCAGCTATCAAGTGTCAGGACGCATCCGACTGGGTAAGTTTGTTGCTTACTATACTTCTAGAGCTTTGCAGCAGTTATAAAGAAGACATCAAAAGCACAGCGGCTGAGTTGGTATACGGTACGACATTGCGATTACCTGGTGATTTTTTTATTGGCGAAGAGATTTCGCCCGACCCCCAGTGTTTCGTTTCGCCATCAGCACATCACACGAAGTGCAAAGCCTTCGTACACAAGACATTGTTCACTTGCACACACGTCTTTGTTAGAATGTATTCGGTGCGGAAACACTGACAGCGCGGTGTTTAAGCTTAAACTTCCAAACTTTCAAAAAGGTCGTTGATCAAAACTTATGTCGAATAAAATCCTGCGAATTAGGTTAAAGCAAATAGTCGTTATCAAAAATCCTCCGGAAGTGAGTTGAAACCAATTACACCTGAGTTTCTCAAACCAGTACACAATCTTTCTTTCTTCTCCTAACTCTTCCGCTCGCTTTGTGCTACACGGATTATAAGAGTCTTAATATCCTCTTGAAGAGCGAGCAAATAATGAGAAAAAACAATAATTTAACGTTTATCCTATCTCACGATAGAACATGCGCTTCTATCGTGATCTAAAATAATTTTTCTGCAACCTACACATATTTTCACAATCAGTGTCCAGTGCATTCACACCCGACTCTGCATAAACATTTCCGACAAAACATTGCATTTCGTTTTAACGAAGCAGACATTGCGTCAGCATAAAAATATTAATAATTGCATGTGACATAGTCACATCGAATAATTCTTAATCTGAGGTTCCGACGAACAACATAAATTGAAGTGCAGCCACGCTCAGCGTATTCAATCTAACTGTTTTAAAAAAAAGTGAAATAAAGTTTTTTAACAAATTAAAATTATCGTTTCTGTTTGTATTACTCTTGATTTTTCTAGTTGATCTTCTTAATTCTTTAATTGAATTTTCCTTTGGTATATATGTATTTAGGAAAAAGATTCCTCGGTGATTTACATTGCAGTTGCAGGCAACTTGTGATTGATTGTCGTTGCATGGAAAAAATATCGGTAGTACACAACCTAAAGAATTTGTCCCAAAACGTCGCATATTTCCATGTCACGGATGGAAAATATTTGGGTGTTCAAAAGGCAGTACCTCGGGGCTTATCTTCGTTTATATAGAACTCCCAATACAAAAAACTCTTTCGCAATAAAGTCCTACACATCGAAGCAAACGTGATCAGTGTAGATAACCTCGTGATAAAGTTATCCGAAGGAACCTTGCAAGGGCAAAGACTTTTTTATCCCTCCAGCGATATTCCTCTACCTCTAATCGCGCGAGTTACGGCGGCACATTAACCTCCGCCTTACGCCTCAGCACCCCAGCACACCATATACCCTACATCAGCACATTAACCTCAGCCTTACACCCCATATCATCATACAAGCTCACGACCGCACATTGACCCACAGCACGCTTCCACCAAATCCACCAAGTCAGCGGAGCTCTGACCTACAATTCACTTATATCATATTCATTTATTGTAAATCAACTAAATAAATTGTGATTGCACAGGTGATTCGCAAACTCAGCGTCTGGCACATTTCCGCCGCAACGAAAAGTTCTGCGAATCACTTTTGCAAGCTTGCAAAATCAAAATTAATAAATACCAATTGTAAATCAAGAATTTTGTCAATAAAGTTTCACGATTAAACGAGAGAAGTTGTCTTTTTTTTAAGCTCCGGGTTCACGACGGACATAACTGGCGCAGTCGGTAGTTCGGTGACGGTTTTTTTTTTAGACAACAATTTTTTTTAAGTATTAACTATAATTGTGAACTTTCTTCGACCGTGGGTTTTGACCCTTCATCACCGAGAGAACCTAATACAGTGTAATAGTGAACTAAACTCTGAAATACATATCTATTTAGATCTTTTAATCTGTAACTATAAAGCAATTTTGGCAAATTAGAACGAAAATATACTGTGCAATCTAAATATAAAAGTGAACAAGTGAACCCGAGCAGTTAATAATAGAAAAAAAAGTAATAAAGAAAACCTGTATTTGAAAAACAAAAAGAAAGAAAAGACTCAAGTGTAAACCCCTCCAAAAAACTTCAATCAACATCAGCGAGATATCAACTAACGTCAGGAAGTCATCAGCAAGAATCCAAAAGAAGACTACTACCAACAATGATCCTGCTGGTTTTTGGGTGCATGTAAGTGATGCTTATCGTTGTATGCAAACTTCAATTATTCAAACATTATACAATTCCTATAATATTATTCTGTAAAATAAAACTATATATTAATTAAATGTTGAGCATATTCCATAAAATATATTGCCTATATTTGTAAATTCATCAATTCATCATTCTGTTAAATAAAATTATAAAAACACAAAAAAAAAAATAAAAAAATAAACAGTCTTGAGCGTATTTCACAAAACACATTGCCTATTTTTGTAAAACTATCGCGAAATAAATTCTCGAATGACTAAACAACAGAAAGACAAGCAAAAGAGATCAATTTTTCCCTACAACTTACGTAGAATTTCAAAAAGCCTGAATTCCATCCCTGAAGAATCTAACTCCAGTGAGACTCTTAACCTTTCTTCCTCCAGTTCCAACTCCGACACTATGACCAGCGAACAACCTAACACTTCTGCAGCCCAGAACCCACTGTTAAACCAATCCTTTAATCATAATGACATCTTCAATTCGCTAAGAATTCCAGATGCGATTAAGGACCTCCCAAAATTCGACGGAAATCCCCGTCTTCTTTACGAATTCATTAGTAACGTCGAGGAAATTCTTTTGTATATAAGAGGTACCGACAACACCCCGTATGGCC
The DNA here is from genome assembly GCA_963555765.1 of Orthonevra nobilis. Lineage (NCBI taxonomy): Eukaryota > Metazoa > Arthropoda > Insecta > Diptera > Syrphidae > Orthonevra > Orthonevra nobilis. The sequence goes on along the minus strand of OY743224.1, from coordinate 79,123,540 downwards.
AAATTTTATTACGGGCCATACGTAACAAAGTCGAAGGGCAAGCCAATGAGGTCCTTAATATGTATGGGACCCCTTTGGTTTGGGATAGCATAAAAACTAACTTGACTCTGCACTACTCCGATAAGCGAACCGAAACATCGCTTATTAGAGATTTACACGGCATGAAACAACAAGCTAAAACAGTGGAATGCTTCTATGGAGAAGTAATAGAGATCCAGTCTGCTTTATGCAATAATATCCTCATCCACGAAAACGATTCAAATGTTATTAAAGCAAAAAAAGAACTCTACTCCGAAATGTGTCTCAACTCGTTTTTGAGTGGACTCAATGAACCTCTTGGCTCTAGAGTCAGAGCAATGCAACCTAACTCATTGGCTACCGCCTTAACGTGTTGCATAAAAGAACAAAACATCGCGTATCAGAAAATGACCCAATTAACCCGATTCCAACCTTACAACTCAAGTTTCCCTCGCCAATATCCACCCAGACCAAATTTCACACCCCAACAAAATAACTGGCGGCAAAATAATTCAAACCCAAGACCGCCACTTAATAGAGAAAACAATCCAACTTTCCAACAATCACCGTCTCCTAGACCCTTTAGTAGAAACAACGACAATACTCAGTATACCAAATTCCAAAATCCACGATTCACACCCCATACCCAAACCCAATACACAAACTTCAGAAACAAATACCCAGCTCCTGCTAAAAATTCTAACTCAACACAATATACAAGAACAAGACCCAACCCAACCCAACAAACGAGAAATTCAAATTTTAACTTCCAAGAAATCATCGGCTCAAATAATAACTTCCTTCAAAAAATAGATAACCCACAGGAAACTAATAAGTCTCACAATAACCTTTCCAACAATTGGATCGTTATTTAAACACCGACTCGACTAACATTGCAGAGGATGAAAATTTTTCCAATGTAGCCTCGATGAACAGACAGGCTACGTGAACGCGCAGACACACCCAACCACATTACCTTTTATAAATATCTCCTCGCCGTTCGGAAGGCCATTAAGGTTCCTCCTGGACACAGGTGCTTCAGCATCATTCATAAACCCAGAATACATTCCCCATGAAGAACAGCTTACTTGTGAACCGGTCACAATAACAACGATTTTCAAAAAATATCAACTGAAAACACAAGTTAATCTGCCAACTTTTACAGAATTCAAACAAAAGGGTATCCTCAAATTCCTCATATTTAGATTCCATAACTTTTTCGACGGCCTCCTGGGCCTGGACACACTTCTCCAATTAAACGCGAAAATAGACCTAGAAAACAGAATCCTAGTCACTAATAATTCAATAATAGAAATCAACCTGAAACAAAATGATTCATCTAAGCAACTAACAATCCCTGCAAATTCCAAAATTCTGGCAAAACTTCCTGTGAATAAGAAAAACGGTGACATCTTAGTGAACTGCTTAGAGCTGAAACCAGAACTCTATATATCGAACGGCCTTTATAGAGCTGAAAACGGACAAAGTATGTTAGAAATAACAAACTATTCAAATCATGACGAAAACATATTTCTAGAAGATCCTCTACACGCAGAAGAATATGATTCTGCCAAGTTCATAGAACTAAACAATTGGAATATAGAGTCCAATAAAGTTGAAAACACCCCGAAGAAAAATATATCTCATCTGATTCGTACTGACCATCTTAATTCTGAAGAACGAGAACAAATTCTCAAACTATGTAAGCAAAACAGTGATATCATATACATCGAAGGCGAACCATTAACCTTCACAAACCAAGTTAAGCACCATATAAATACAACCGACCTATTTACACCAAATCCTATAGGTACCCATTTACACACAAACAAGAAGTTCAAGAACAAATCTCAAAGATGTTAGAACAGGGTATAATCCGACAAAGTTATTCACCCTGGAGCTCTCCGGTCTGGATCGTGCCAAAAAAGATGGATGCCAGCGGAAAGCAGAAGTGGAGAATGGTCATTGACTATAGAAAAGTGAATGAAAAAACCATCTCTGACAGATATCCACTTCCTAATATTAGCGAGATATTAGATAAATTAGGTAGATGCGTATACTTCAGTACTCTCGACCTGGCAAGTGGCTTTCACCAGATCGAGATGGACCCTAAACACATTTCAAAAACCGCATTCACAGTAGAAGGAGGGCATTACGAATATCTCAGAATGCCCTTTGGGTTAAAAAATGCTCCATCTACTTTCCAACGAGTGATGGATAATGTCCTCAGAGATTTAATCGGCAAAATCTGCCTTGTGTATCTAGATGACATTATCATCTACTCTACTTCGCTCCAAGAACATCTACAGAGCATAAAACTTGTCTTTGAAAAGCTACGCAATTCAAATTTTAAGATACAAATGGACAAATGTGAATTTTTAAAGCGGGAAATTGCATTTTTAGGCCATATTATAACACCCGATGGTATTAAGCCCAACCCCAATAAGATACATGCCATTAAAAACTTCCCAATTCCAAAAACTCCCAAAGAAATCAAATCTTTCCTTGGCTTAATTAATTACTACAGGAAATTTATAAAAGACTTGGCTAAACTTACCAAGCCTCTCACTAATTGCCTAAAGAAAGGAGTTACTATTTCGATAGACCAAAACTATATCGAAGCTTTCGAGACTTGTAAAAATCTTTTAACAAATGACCCGATTTTAACACATCCAGACTTCACCAAATCCTTTATCCTTACAACAGACGCTAGCAACAGCGCACTCGGAGCAGTCCTATCGCAAGGCCGAATTGGCAGCGATAAGCCCATATGCTTTGCAAGCCGTACTCTTTCCTCTTCCGAATGCAACTATTCAACTATAGAGAAAGAACGCCTTGCAATTGTGTGGGCTACCAAGTACTTCCGTCCCTACCTCTTCGGTAGGAAGTTTCAAATTGTCACAGACCATAAGCCGCTAATATGGCTTATGAACCTAAAGGAACCGAAATCGAAACTCGTTAGATGGCGGCTTAAGCTCGCAGAGTACGACTTCGAAGTTATATACAAAAAGGGCAAAGCAAATGCAAATGCGGATGCCCTAACCAACCCAGATGAAAGTACCTTAGAAATCTATAACAATGACGAAGACCTAGAAACAATACACAGTGCACAGGAAAACTTAAACGACGGGATCCCTATAGCCGAACGACCCTTGAATGACTTCAACATACAAGCAATTTTAGAAATCAGCGACAAAGGATCACCAATGGCCGTCGAGACTATCTTCAAAAATAGACGACGAACCATACGTAGACCGACATTCGATGAAAATGAAATGATAAACATATTTAAGAAATACTTCCCACCTAATAAACTTACTGCCATATATACTTCTGATGAAATCTTCCCTATTATTCAATCCACTTTTTCCAAATATTTTTCCCGTAGCAAAGCCTTCCGGTTAGTTAGATGTACAGAGGTTCTGGACGACATACGACAAGTTGATGACCAAGAGAAACTCATTAGAGACTATCATGAGCGGTCAAATCACAGGGGAATTAACGAAACTTATCTCCATTTAAAACGTGATTCCTATTTTCCAAACATGAAGGATAAAATAACAAAAACCCTTAATAATTGCACACAATGCAAATTACTTAAGTACGATCGAAACCCTCCAAAACCGCAATACGAAAAACCCGAAATTCCTCATAAACCTTTAGAAATTGTACACATCGATATTTATTCAATTCACAACAATCAAATTCTCACACTAATCGACAAGTTTTCTAGATTCGCCTGCGGCTATACCCTTAAATGCAGAAGTAGTATAACTATACTAAAACACTTAAAAAATTACGTAAGCCTTTACGGCATTCCCAAGAAAATTGTGTGTGACCAAGGCTCAGAGTTTGTCGCAAACATTTTTCAAGAATTCTGCAGACAACATGGAATAACGTTACACTTTACATCCTTTCAACAAACCTCTAGTAACTCCCCGGTAGAACGACTACATTCAACCTTGACAGAAATTTACCGACTTATACTCTCAAAACGAAAAGACAACAAACTAACAATCGAACATGAAGAAATCTTATCAGAGACGTTCATAACATACAACAACGCCATTCATTCCATAACAAAATACACGCCTTACGAACTTTTCTTCGGTAGACCATACAAATTTTTCAAAACATTAAAATTCTCAGATGAGCATGATTACCTTCTAAAACTTAATGAATTCCTCGATACCCTTTATCCCAAAATAAAAGAAAAAGTCGAAGCAATTACAAAATCTAGAATTGAACATCTTAACGAATCAAGGGAAGAGCCAGAAGAAGTTCAGGTCGACGATATTGTCTTTAGAAAAGAAGCTAGACGTAACAAACTAACACCCAGGTTTTCAAAACATATAGTCAAGAAAAATAACAAAATCACTATATTAACAAAAAAGGATAAAAAGATCCACAAAAGTAAATTAAGAAAAAAAAAACAAAGAATAACTAATCACGATACCTATCTATCCACCTGCCTATACCTATCTATCTATCTATAAATCTATCTACTCCTTTCAACAAAAAAAAAAAAAATAATAATAATAATAATAATAATTTTTATTTTTACATATTTTACATACAATTATAAATATATTCAAATACATATATATATATACAAATACATATATATCTAACAAAAAAAAAAAAAACAAAAAAAAATATATATATATAAAATTTTACAAACATTTATAAATATTTAATAAATACAATAATGAACTTTGCAATCGGAGCATAGCGCGATTTGCGAAAGTTCTTCTAATTCTGCGATCCCAACTGCTGGGCACTCCAGAAAATAAAATACAAATACATATAAAAAAAAAAAAAAAAATTTACAAACAATTATAGATATTAAATAAATACAATACAAAGTTCATCTTTGCAATCGGAGCATAGCGCGATTTGCGAAAGTTGTTCTTATTCTGCGATCCCTACTGCTGGGCACTCCAGAAAATAAAATAAAATACACGTACACATATATCTAACCAAAAATATATATATAAAATTTTACATACAATTATAAATATATATTAATACAATAATGAACTTTGCAATCGGAGCATAGCACGATTTGCGAAAGTTGTTATAATTCTGCGATCCCTACTGCTGGGCACTCCAGAAAATATATATAATCTTTCACATATCTACATATACATATGACAAAAAAAAAAAAAAATTTGCACATACAAACGTAGAAAAACATTTATATAAATATAACAAAAAAAAAAAAAAATATTTTTAAGACTTTATCTTTTTCTAAACTCTACATTATTTCCTTTAGCATCCCGTTTATTTCCTCGCAACGAATTGAAATATATAATCTTCCAAAAGACCGCGCTATACTTCCCCTACGATTAGGACCTTCAAGAACTATCACTAACTTTCACAACCTCATCCACATCATTAACCTAGAAGAATACAATTCTAATATCCAACAAATAACTAGCACTCTCAATATCTTCGAAAAACAAGGAACAAATATTAACTCTATTGATATAACCAAACTCAAGTTGGAAGAACTGAAGAGGAAATTCCTTACAATATACCCTACAGTAAGGAAAAAGAGAGGTCTTTTTAATGGAATAGGTTCCGCTTTCAAATTCATCACAGGGAACATGGATGCACAAGATGCGCAAACAATTAACAAGCAAATAGAACTTATGAATACTAATATCCAAAACATTACTAACACAATAGAAATTCAAGACACAATTAACTTTGAAATAATAAACAGATTTAAAAATATAACAGACCATATAAACAATGAACAAGAAACTATACAAATATTTTTAGAAAAAACAGCTAATCAAATAAAATGAGAAGAACACATAATTAAAGAATCACAATACCTCAATCAAATAAATTTCAATATAGATTTACTAACAAACCACATATCTGATATAGCTGAAACAATTATTTTAAGCAAACTCAACGTCATTCCAAAATTCCTATTAAGTACTAATGAATTAGACCTAATTCAAGATAAATTAAATAATCAACAGATACGAACCACTTCTACCGAACAATTGTACGAACTTTTAAAGCTACAAGGCTACTATAATAATACCAACTTGATATTTAATGTACAAATTCCAAATTTTTCAAAAACAAAATATTTCATGTATCACATAATACCATTACCCATTAATGAAACAAAGCTATTAGTTGCGAAACCTTTTATTGCGTACAACGAAAAGCATATTCAACATTTTAGCACACCTTGCCCCAAAACCGGCGAGGTCTACATTTGCACGCGACCTGACCTAGAGGAAGAAGCATACAAGTCCAGATGCATTGGTAACCTTATGAGGAACCAAATTGCGCATTGCACTTTCGACGACGTGGGGAAAATAGAAGCAATAACGCAACCTGAACATAATTTCATCCTTTTTACTAATGTGCCACAAGTTTCTTTTAATTCCACTTGCAGTACCAAAACAGGCGAAATTGAAGGTACAGCCCTCTTGCACTTCCAAGGCTGCAACGTAGAGATTAATAACATCCTCTATGAAGACAACCCAAACACCTATTGGGATACGGTACACATCCCACCACCGCCAAGCAGCATCGTCCAAGCAATGACATACTTAATCTGAAGAAACTCCAGGAATACAACTTCCAAACGAAACAGAAGCTCTTCGCTTTAGGTACTGGGACAAAGTTCCTGAAGTATCTAACAGCCACAACAACAACAGCTGCAGCATCAATCACCATAATTGTAACCATCATCCTGTTAATAGTACTCAAAAGGAAGGTACAAACGACACAACCTCCTGTACTGCGATCATTCGCTCCGGCCCCAACATCTTCACTTTGGCCGTCGCTCTATACCAAGGGGGGAGGAGTTACGGCGGCACATTAACCTCCGCCTTACGCCTCAGCACCCCAGCACACCATATACCCTACATCAGCACATTAACCTCAGCCTTACACCCCATATCATCATACAAGCTCACGACCGCACATTGACCCACAGCACGCTTCCACCAAATCCACCAAGTCAGCGGAGCTCTGACCTACAATTCACTTATATCATATTCATTTATTGTAAATCAACTAAATAAATTGTGATTGCACAGGTGATTCGCAAACTCAGCGTCTGGCACATTTCCGCCGCAACGAAAAGTTCTGCGAATCACTTTTGCAAGCTTGCAAAATCAAAATTAATAAATACCAATTGTAAATCAAGAGTCCAAATCGAAACGTCGTACTGTGCAGACGTACTGCGTGGCAAATTTGAGCTAGCTCTTTAAAGTGAAATAGTTTTTTCCAAAGGATTTAAATTTTCTGGAAAAACCTCTCAATTTTATGGTGCCAATAAAATATATATCTGAAGTGTAAGTGTAATTACATAGTGAAAAAGTGAAAGTGAAAGGACACTAAAACAAAAAAAGGGTTAAAAACCTTGTGCAAGTGCAGGTAAAAACCAATATCAAAAAGGCAAACATGGGTCTTAAAGAGGCCATGAAAACTAAAAAAAACGCATTGTTGGGAATAATTCAACAAGAGGCCCTAAATTTACGAGAAACCCATGGAAAAGAAGCCTATCAGGAATTCCTAGCTACATTTCCGTTTGTCGTACAAGACTCCATGCAGGATCTTATGACGGGGAACGGAAAAGCTAAAGTTCCAGAGTAAGAAGGCATGGAGGCTCAAGCTGATACGGTCAGTGAAAAGGAGGAAGAGGCTCCCAAGAGAAAGCGGTACGAAACAAGAAGTATCGAGGTGCCACAACCGGAAGAAGAAAATAGTTTCTCGGTTGTAGCATATAAAATTAAAAGGAAGTCCTCGAAGGCTTCAACAACATTGACGTCGGTGCCAACAACAGCTCCAGCATCATCAGAAGCAACGTTATCAACATCAGCTTCAGGAACAACATTGCCAGCAGCGGCATTATCTGCAGCAGCTACATTAGCGACAGGAAGTGCAACGCCAGCGAAGAAAACCATACAGCCTCCCATTGTTTGCTTCGGACTGGTAACAGCTGCCATGTACAGGCACTTCAAACAAGCTGTGTCGAGAAAGGTTGACTATGTTGTCGTCAACATAAAAAAATCGAAGGCAATTGTCAAGACAACTAGCAGAGAAGACCACTCTGCCATCAGGGAATATCTTAAAGACAGGTGTATCCAACACCACACATTCACGGCCAAGGAGGACAGGAAGAGCATTCTCCTCCTTAAAAAGATTCACTTCTCCCACGACCCAGAAGATATTGTGGAAGAACTTAAAAAATTGGGTATAGAGGCAATCAAGGCAACACCTTTCAAGTCCCGGGCAAACAAAGAAACACAATACAATGCCTTTGTAGTCGAGTTCATGAAGGGCACAGACTTGTTGGCAGTATCCAAGGCAAAAAGGATCCTCGGAGAAGCAGTGCTGTGGGAACGTCTTCAAGCAAAGGACATCACCCAATGTAGAAATTGCCAAAGCTTCGGCCATGTTGCAGTTAACTGCAGCATGAAGCACCGCTGCGTCAAATGCAAGGAAGACCACGGTCCCGGGAAATGTAGCCGCACCAATATGGAGGAGGGCAAACCATTCTGCATTCTTTGTGGTAAAGAGGGTCACCCAGCCAATTATAAGGGTTGCTCCGCGTACAAAAAGGTAGCAGCGGCGAAAAAAGAAAAGGATCAACAACGGCAAGATCGTAAGGTAGCAGCGTTGACGTCGGTAAAATCTGCCCTGATTGAAGGTAAGTCTTTTGCCGATATGTTCAAAACTAATACTAAAAGTCCCAACCCTACTAAGAAAACCCCCGTAGCGAAAACTGCACCCCAACCTAAAACACAAACTCCTGAAGTGACTCAAAAACAAACACCAAGTGCAAGCAAATCCCAAAGTAAGGCGAAAACGTCAAATAGTTTAGACTTTCTAAATGACTCCCAACGACTTTTTGGTTGTGACTTCTCAACCCTGATGACAAAAATTTCTTCTTTTATTCCTCTGTACGAGGCATGTCCAGACAATATGGGCAAGAAGCACATGTACCTTGAGTTCTGCTTTAAACTATGTCTAGGACAATAAACAAGCTGAACATAATAAGCTACAATGTCAATTCATTGATATCCCATCCTAAACGGATTTCTCTAGAAAGTTTTCTCCACCGGAATAACCCTGATGCTGTCTTACTTTCTGAGACAAGGATCAATCGAAGACACCGTCTTCACTTTGAACGCTATACTCTTTTCCGAACGGACAGAGATGTATTCGGAACTGGCACGGCCATTCTTATCCGTTCAGCATTTAAATGTCAGCAAATTAGGCTTCAAGGACTAAAAACATTTGAAACCACGTGCATAACCATTGCCCTTGAAAACAGCACACCGATTCTTTTGGTTTCTCTCTACAACCAGTGTGGAGCTACCAAAAATGACCTTTACCGCGACCTCACCACACTTCACGAGTTTTGTAAGGATTTCCCGCGATTTCAACGCTCGTCATCCACTTTGGATGGACTCTGATACTTCCAACCAAGGAAAAGCAATTGCAGAATGGCTTTCCTCAAACTCCCATATACACCAATTTGAGATTGTATCGCAACCAAACCCAACCTTTCCTCTCACGCCTTCAACTCTGGATTTTTTCATCTGCTCACCAAGTCTCGTGTGTAAAATACCATCTCTTACAAATTATAAATGTGAAACTATTCCTTCCGACTCTGACCACTTCGCGGTCAAACTCAGCTTAAAACTATATAATAGCCTGAACATTCTCATGCCCCAGAAAAAAGAATTTATCGACTTCCGCAAGATGAACTGGGAGTCTTTTGAGGGATCTTTGACGGATAAACTCATAGACAATATCCCTAGCTCCACTTCAAATCTGAGTAACGCAGAAATCGACACTGCTATTGAAAAAATAGAAAGCTCGATTGCCGCGACTATTTCGGAACAATCGGAGTCAAAAACCTTTAAATCCAAATACCAGAACCTCCCTGACCATATAATTAAAATGTATGAATACAAGCAAAAGCTTCGTAAAATTCTGCAAAGAATCTTCCACCGTACGCTTAACACTCGCAACAGTGAGTACCAATCCGTACAATCACAAATCAACTGCTTGAATTCCCTGATACAGCACAATACTCAAGATTTTGTGAATACCGAGTTTAGGAAAAGACTCAGTAAAATCAAACCAGGCCCTGATACTTTCAAAAAAATCAATAAACTAGTTGGCAAAAGATCCCCAATAGTGGACCAACTTCAACATGGTGATCACTTTTTATCATCTAACGAAGAAAAAGCTAACGCATTTGCAAACCAATTTGCCAATAGCTTTCGTCCAAATCTTCCATCCCACCTTCCACAATTTCTGCACGAAGTTAACGCGGAAGTATCGTCTCTAGCCGTTGGCAATGTGCCACATATAACCCAATTTACGGAAACAAACTCCTCAGTCTCACCGATATCCCCAGATGAGTTCACTAATCCATCCGATCTCTCATTCGAGATTCGCAGCGGACACGCCAAGAAATCCTCCGGACCCGATAAAATTTCCAACTTTATTATTAAAAAACTACCTGCCACTGCTATCATATTTCTTACAATTATATTGAATAATTGCGTGAATAACAGCTATTTCCCTAAGAAGTGGAAAATAGCTGAAATCATTCCCATCCCCAAAAAGCCAAGCGCAAACTGCATATCCCAATTCAGGCCGATCTCACTCCTTCCAAATTTCAGCAAACTTCTGGAAATGATGATTCTAAGGAAATTCGAATCGGTCTGTGAAACGATTGGTGTAATCCAACAAAATCAATTTGGGTTCAAACTCACCCACTCCACTTTTCACCCGTTGTTGAAACTTCATACAGACACAACGAAGGGCCTTAACAAAAAGGAGATCACAGTTGCCTGCCTTCTTGATATAGAAAAGGCGTTCGATTCAGTGTGGATCAATGGTTTGGTATACAAACTAATGAGACTGAATTTTCCCCATACTTCTATTAAAATCATACACAGTTTCCTTACGGGTCGTAGATTCTACGTTCGTGTAGGAACATCTACTTCACCGGTCTTTGAAACTCATGCAGGAGTAGCGCAAGGTACAAAGCTTGGTCCGCCCCTTTTCAATTTCCATACCCACGACCAACCACGAAATTGTGAGAAAACAACAACACTGCTGTACGCGGATGATTCAGTCACGTATTCTTCTTCCAGAATGCCCTCTGTAGCTCTCCGCAATGTTGAGGAACATATCCTTAAACTCTGGGACTACTACCGAAAATGGGGAATAAAAATAAACACGACCAAAACCGAACTAATCTGCTTCAGGACTGCCTCATACAATGGTTCAGCCACCAAGTGCAAGAATCTTGCCTTGACCATGCCCGATAACTCGATCATTCGACCAAAACAAAAAGTCAAATACCTAGGAATTCACTTCGAAGAAAGATTTAGGTTCAATTCCCATGCTACAGCCACACTAAAAAAGGCCAACCATGCGTTATCCCTAATCCTCCCACTGATGCGAATAAGGAACGGTTTGGATACAAGAACCAAACTCTTGCTATACAAGCAACTAATCCGTCCCATCGTGACATATTGTTTCCCAATATGGTTCACGATAAGTCCAAGCCTAATGAAGAAAATTCAAATCTTCGAGCGAAAAGCACTTCGTTACTGCACAGGTCTGCACCGAAATCCAGAAACCCGTCACTTCTATAGTAATGAAATACTATACAGCACGGCAAACATGCCACCCATAGAAAAGTATCTATGCGTAATGTCCTCAAAGATGCTACGCAAAATCCCTTCCCACTCCAACAATATTATCAATATAATTACAGGTAGCCCATGTATTGAAGATCGCTATATCAATGTCCCTTCCATGATGGACCCGGGGTATAGAATAGCAAATGAAGAAGGATTCATAGACGACTTTGACAAGAGTAAGCAGAATCACCCCAACTATCACCGGGGATGACACTAAGAAACTAGAAGCACTCCCGCCATCATCAACATAATCATCATCATCATCATCATAGACCGTCGGCGCTGCTCACGCACGGCGTTTAATTAAGACAGTATATACGTATATATAGACGAAACAAATTTAATTTCTAGAAAAAATGTAATTATTTTAAGCCTTTAGGCCAACGCAGAGCCCTGTGCGCTCGCAGAAATGTATTAAAACTAGTTATAAGTCAAAAATTATTGAAAAATTGTACATCAAAAATATATCTGAGCAATAAAGATTAAATTGTAAAATTTGTATATCAAGAATTTTGTCAATAAAGTTTCACGATTAAACGAGAGAAGTTGTCTTTTTTTTAAGCTCCGGGTTCACGACGGACATAACTCGCGGTTGCACGCGGTTCCGAAGAATATCTCCTTTTAGCAGGGGCGGTATCGGTCCGCGACGTAGCAGATGTACGAAAGCAGCACCAGCAATTTTGGTGGCTGGTAGATAATATTTTGATCGATTCATAATAAAAAGGTACAATGGAATGTTTTATGTAAAGAGACAATTTGGATTTAATGCCAAACGCTGAGGATCAGTTGCCTTTTAAACGAATATTTGAGCAGGACTGGACCCAAAGTACACATTGTACGTATATAAAAGTGTGTAGTTCCCACAACAACAATGCGCAACATACATATACATATATGCAGCTGCCTTCTGTGTGTGAACACTTCAAATGGCCGGAGTAGTTCTGTACTGTATCTAGAGCGATTAACAAATACTTGAAATGCTAAGAGACGGAGGTATTATTAGGGCAGTTCAATTAATGGTTTATCGATGTGACGAAATATAGGGATGAGGTTGAGCGCAATATGGAAATGCACTTGCATGCACTATTTGCGTAAGAAGAAGAATGTGTGTGGTGGAGACGAGGATTGACTTCAGATTTGAGATGTTTTTATATTAACAACGAAATTGAAGAGTCAGAGAGTAACTGATGGTAGAAGTGATAGGTTGTAGGAATTAAGTCATATGAATAAAGCAACCGCTTTTCTTGAGGCGTACCGGGGCTAAACACCGGTTTTGTGTTTATTGTGAAAGTATGGAAGACAAATACCGACTTTTTTTTATGGTGAATATAAATAAAAGTCTCATAAAGGTAAGACCTGGCGAAATCCATACAAATACGCCGGAGGCAAAAATCAAGCAGTGTCAAAAGGCGAGGTTGAAATTTACAGCTGTATGGCGTGAAGCCTGCCTGGCATCAACGCCAAACAAACCATCATCCCTATTACAGAATTACCATCTCTCTCCAGAAACAGCAAACCACTAGTACAGCACAGCAGTACAGAGCGAGAACTCAAGTAGAACCGACATTGTTTTTTATTTTTAAATATATTGAAGTTAACAACAATAAAAAAAAAATAGTGGAACTAATAAGTCTTATTAATAAACACATACAAATATATATATATACTACTGTGTCCAAAAAATAAGGTGACATTGTATTTATTTTGAAAATTCTTTATTTATTCTTCCAAATCAATTTCATCCCCTTCAAAGTAATCCCCTCCCGATGCAATGCACTTGTGCCAACGGATTCTCCAATCTTTGAAACACTGGTTGTAGTCACTTTCCGGGATGGCCTTCAGTTCCGTCTTCGCTGCGGCTTGAATCTCCTCTATCGTATCAAAACGGTGTCCCCGGAGCGGTCTTTTGACCTTGGTGAACAGCCTGATGTCGCACGGCGCCAGATCAGGTGAATACGGTGGTTGCGGAACGATATGGGTTGAGTTTTTGGCGAAATGATCACGAATTACGAGTGCGGTATGTGATGGTGCATTATCGTGGTGTAAAAACCAAGAATTGTCTTTCCACAATTCCGGCCTTTTTAGGCGGATAGCGTTACGCAAACGACGCATAACGTTCAAATAATATTCCTTGTTGACTGTTTGGCCGGTTGGAAGGAATTCATAAAGCACAACACCACGATAGTCGAAGAAAACAGTCAACATGACCTTGATTTTTGAGCGACTTTGGCGCGGTTTTTTTGGTCTCGGCTCTCCTTTGGCACGATATTCGCTCGATTGATCGGTTGTTTCGGGGTCGTAAGCATAGATCCAAGTCTCGTTGCCAGTTATAATGCGTTTCATGACATCCTGGTAGTCGGAAAGCATTGTTTCACACACTTCAACGCGACGCCTTTTTCCCAAAAAATTCAATGTTTTCGGTACCAGTCGCGATTTGACGCGCTTGAGGCCCAAAGCATCCTTCAAAATGGTATTGACTGAGCCTTTCGATAAGCCAACTTCATCAGCAAGGGATCTAATCGTTAATCGATGGTTTTTCAACACCAAATCTTTGATTTGTTGGACGTGAGCTTCATCGGTTGAGGTTGATGGTCGCCCAGAACGCTCTTCGTCTTCGACACGTTCACGGCCGGCTTGGATATCACTATACCACTTGTAAACATTTTTTTTAGAAAAACGCACTTTTAGCAGCTCACAAAACGACGCGTGTCTCAAACACTATGAATATATTTTGACATGAAATTTCACATAGATGTCACTGACAGTACAACCAACCTAAAAAGAAAGAAAAATTTCCAAATCCTTCGACGCGCGCAGTTTAAATTCATATCTCACCTTATTTTTTGGACACAGTAGTACATGTAAATATACCTATCTGCAATTCCAAAGGTTTCACCAGGTCGATTTTGTTTTCAAAAAATGCTTACTCACTCCAAAAGATCCATGGCGGACCTCTATAAAGCCGTACCTTTTCACGAGCCTCTAGCAGAGACTAATAGATTGGAATGCAGTGGTTCCACCTCAAATTCCCCTCGCATTTTAAAACCACTGGTCAAACGTGTAGAAAATTTGGGCGCACTTCTGCCTCTTGTTTCTCAACACCATTCAAATTCGATCACCAGTTTGCCAAACGTGCAACAAAGCCGGCCAGCCGTCCCAAACTTTTTTTAAAAATATCCCAAGACCTAACTTTTTGCTATAGTGAGTGAAAAAGGAGGTACAAGTCTTCAAGTGTACCTATGGCAACAAATGGAACCATTTGCATAACGAATGTAGGACTCGGTCGGCTCACTTACAAATGAAGGGTCAAGCAACTGGGCAAAATCCACGTCGGGTCCAACCTCCCAACAACAATAATTCAAATAATAGATCCTGATACCATGATTCGCGTT
This sequence comes from Orthonevra nobilis, assembly GCA_963555765.1. Taxonomy (NCBI): domain Eukaryota; kingdom Metazoa; phylum Arthropoda; class Insecta; order Diptera; family Syrphidae; genus Orthonevra; species Orthonevra nobilis. The sequence goes on along the minus strand of OY743224.1, from coordinate 79,108,419 downwards.
ATGATGCTCGACATCATCCCTTAAAATATACTCCTCAGAACAACCTCGCAAATGAAGCGGGAAAAGAGTTGACTCGGGAAGATGATGTCCACAGTCTGTCCCGAGCCAAGGTACAGTGCGATGTATAAAGAACCCCTGTTTAAACCATACCTTAGTCGTATCATTTTGTTCCGAATGCAAACCCAGTGTTACGAATAAAATTTTAACCATCAACAGGGAAATCAGTTACATTTTTGATTGATACAGGCGCCGATATCAGCCTGTTAATAACAGAAGAAACACAACGTGCTAAGCAAACCGCGAATGTACGATTTAACAATATCAGTGGATTCACTGACTTCAATAGGAAAAATTACAGGAACTTTGGAATTCCGAACAGAAGACCATTTGAAACTCAAGACCCATCCATTCCAAGTAATGCCTGAACACATACAGCTGGCATACGATGGAATCATTGGTAACAATTTAAAAAAAAAAAAATCAAATCAACATTGACTACGAAAATTTCCAGATCAAAATAAACCCGTAAAGGAATAAGAGTAAAAGCAATAAAGGAATTGACGTTCAATGAACTGAACAAAACGTTCACATAGCCAAATATATATTTCAAATATATATTTCTGTTAAAATTATGTCGCGCTGCAACGCTGAGTCGTGTAACGAGCGTAAGGCCACAGCACCTTTATTATCATGTTTCGGAGCATGCAAGAAAACATTCCATTCTATATGTGTAGGCCTAACTGACTTTCTGAATATCTCGGCTAGTTTTTCTTCGTTGCTTAAAGGTTTCGACAATCTCAAAAACCAATTCTCTTCGTTGTCAAAGCTCCCAATTATGATCGATGCATCAACCTCCACTGATTTTTCAACCCCGGTTCCCCCCGCAAATACAGAGAAAATCGTTGCTAATTCTCTGGCCCCTCAACTTGTGGACGTTTCTGTTCCAAAAAGGAAAAGGTCGACTTCGTCTAGTCCTCAAAAAAAAATTCCAGCCAAGAGACGTCCTCAGAAAAACAAATCTTCGGACCAGGGTTTACCCTGTTCATCCAATACCGGTATAAGTTTGAATACTATAACGAGCTTATCTATCCCAGCAGCGGAACCAAGCTATACCGTACTTACTACGAGTGCAATTCCGCCAAAAAAATGTGGATTATCTGCTTTGCCAAAATTAAAAGAAGCATTTGTCTCCCGTCTTCTTCCTAATACAACCTGTGAAGATGTCATTGGGAATCTTAAAAATTACTGTGTTGACGTGGCCTCTGTAAGATGCCAAAAAATTAACAAATTAAATAGTCCTTTTGCTTCATTCAAACTCACTTCTGAAGCAAATATATTCCCAAAAATTATTAATCATGAGATCTGGCCCGCTGATGCTACAATCCGCGAATTTGTTCCTAAAGCGGGAAAGATAATCACCCCTTCCAATAAGCTTTCAAAAAACTAGAGCGTTTATCCCTTTACTATCAAAATGTAAGGGGATTACGTACAAAGTCTCGTAGTATGTTTCTATCGTCCCATAACTGTGATCATGACGTCATCGCATTAACTGAAACGTGGCTCAATCCATGCTTTTTAAATAATGAACTATTTTCATCGGAGTTTGAAGTGTATCGAAAAGATAGATCTTCAAACATTGCTGACCCCGTCGGGGGTGGTGTTATCATTGGGGTTCGAAATACTCTGGAAAGCTCTATCTTTCCGATTCCTTTTGTTGAAAGCTTGGATGTAATATGTGTTAAAATTAAACTCAAATCTAAAATGCTTTTTCTTATTAATGTCTATGTTCCACCCACAAGCTCTAACAATGTTTATGAAGGAGTCTCAGCTGCTATCAATTATATATCTGATAATTGCGATCCTCTTGACGAAATTTTATTATTAGGTGATTTTAACTTACCTCATTTAAAATGGATACCTTCTGACGACGAACTTTATTTTGTTACAGCTGGTAGTGTATCTCGTCATTCGTCAATTTTTCTTGACTCTCTAATCTCGTGTGGATTACAGCAAATGAGCTGTATAAAAAACTGCATGGACAGATTACTTGACCTTGTCTTTTTCACTAATGCAAGTAACTGCATTGTCGAACGCAGTACCCTGCCTATGACAAAAATTGATACATATCATCCTCCTCTTCAACTCATTTTATCTTTTGACAATGGGCTTGAGAATGACGTGGAATACAAAGATCTTGAGTTTGATTTTAAAAATACTGATTTTAATCTTCTTAACGAATTAGTTTCTAAGATAAACTTTAACAGTATCTTCAAAGGAACTGTTGACCAAATGGTTGGCAAATTTTATGTGAACATGTTCGACTGCTTCGTTTCATCTGTTCCCGTCAAACAAACACGAATGGGCTCGGTAGCAACTGCCCCATGGTACAATCATGAATTACGAAGTCTACGTAATAGACGGAATAAGGCATGGAAAAAGTACCTTTCAAGTAATAATTCTAAAGACCATGATCGCTACTTTTCCATTCATATGGAATTTCAGTCACTTTCAAGTCGTCTTTATGACAACTATATTGGAAGAATGCGATTATCTCTTCTAAACGACCCAAAATCGTTTTGGAAATTTATCAACTGCAAGAGAAAATCTGATGGTTATCCTTCCACTCTTTCATACTTAAATAACTCAAGTAAAAAACCAGATGATATATGTAATTTCTTTTCCTCTTTTTTCAGTTCCGCCTATGATTCTGATAGTTTTATACCCGACCCAAAAGAATTCGCTCACTTAGAATAACTCCTAGTGATGTGGAATACCATCTTGCTCGCCTTGGAACGGACACCACCTGCGGACCTGATGGGATACCTCCAATAATCTTTAAGAATTGCTGTAGCTCTCTTGCAGCTCCTCTGGCTTTTTTATTTCAAGCCTCTATTAACCAAAAAGTTTTTCCAAAATTTTGGAAAAATGGTTTCATAATCCCGGTGCACAAAAAGGGCTTCCGGGGAGATGTTACTAATTACAGGCCCATAGCTAAGCTATCTTGCTTGCCGAAACTTTTTGAGGCTATCATTTTCGACAGCGTTTATTTTAGTTGTAAACCTTTCCTAACTGATAAACAGCATGGCTTTGTTAAAAACAAATCCACGGTTACAAATTTGTTAGAGTTTACTTCATTCACAAATAAAACCCTAGAAGTAGGAAATCAAGTCGACTGCGTGTACACTGACTTCAGTAAGGCCTTTGATAAGCTTTCCCATAAGCTAATTACTTTTAAAATGAAATCCCTTGGTTTCCCTTTATCTTTCGTGGAGTGGATATGCTCGTATCTTGACGGGAGAACGTATCAAGTTTTGTTTAGGGGATCGACCTCTAAAACAATAAACGCTACCTCAGGTGTGCCTCAAGGTAGCCACCTTGGTCCACTTTTATTCATTCTAGCCATTAACGATGTTGTTAGTGTGATCAGGAACTCAAATGTTCTAATTTATGCCGACGATATAAAAATATTTAAGTGTATCCACAATCTATCCGACTGCAGCGCTTTACAGGATGACCTTAATTCTTTTGCAAAATGGTGCTTCAATAATTGCTTATCATTAAACATATCTAAATGTTTTAGCATGTCCTTTTCGAGAAGACTTAATCCTCTCTCCTCTGTGTACACCATAAATAGTTCTCCGCTGGCTAAAGTAAAACTGACAAAGGACTTAGGTGTACAATTCGCTCCAAATCTTGACTTCTCAATTCATATTGAGCAAATAGTCAACAAAAGCAACACCCTTCTCGGCTTCATCAAACGGTGGAGTAAAGAATTTTCATGTCCATTAATCACGAGTACCCTGTACACTACATTTGTAAGGCCACAGCTTGAGTATGCATCCAATGTGTGGTCACCGTATTACTTAACACAAATTGACCGTATCGAGTCTGTTCAACGCAAATTTGTTCGTTTCGCACTTCAGCATTTATCATGGACTGATCCTCTGCGTCTTCCACCTTATAAGGACCGTCTTCTACTTATCGGCCTTGATTCATTACAAAAACGTCGGGAAGTCTGTGATATTGTGTTTTTACATCAGCTTATTGCTGGTAATATTGACGCACCACCACTTCTTAACCAAGTCAATTTTAGTGTAAAGTCTTTCAATTTTAGAAACTTAAACATTTTTGACATAAAATACCACCGTACGAATTACGGATGCAACGAACCTGTTACTCGGATGTCAATGGAAGCGAATGCAAGCTGTCATATGTTCGATTTTGCATCCAGTAAACTGGCACTCAAACAAAAACTTTATGGACGTGTCAACTCTTAATGTGCATGCTACGTATTTCTTCAGTACTCTTGTTTTTATTTGTATTTATTTTATAATTAACAATTGTAATTGAAATATATATTCTTTTTTTAATATTTGTTAAACTTTGTATTTGTGTATGGTGTTAGGCTTTATTTGTTTATGTTTACTAACAACTAACACCACGCTAAATGATGACTGTGACAAGATGGGTATTACTCTCTGAGTAATACTGTCACTTACAATGCTTGTTTTATAAGCAGTACAGTAGCGTTAAAACAACCTGAAAGACAAACCATACAATCAAGCTCAGCAATAAGAGAGCCTGAGCAAAGAAATATCTAACTAACAATAAAATATTCAATATCAAAACACGAATCAGCAAATAAACGAATTTCGCTTTTAAGAAAAATCGTATAACCCCAAGTTTAGAGATATGGTAATACATAAGAACCAAATCAACTCAAATATTTTCCTCGGCAACCCGTAAATAATACTAGTGAATAACAAAATTAAGGTCCTCCTGATAAATATATCATATACCGATCACAGCGTAAATAGAGAAAAAATTGACGAGGAATGGAAGCAGCTTAGTGAGTTAGACCAAATTCTAGCAACAGCAAGAAGCCGAAAACGGTGCGCTCGAGGGTAAAATAACAGATAACAATATTACACATCAATTCAATACAAACTTAAGAGATGACCTAGAGTTCCTCTCTAGCTTCAAATTGCTCAGTTCTATTGACGACTCCAAACAGATAGATCCGAAGATGAAAATACTTCCCATTAGGAAATGAATAGAAGAAGATACACTTAATCACCTGATTTCATTAAACCTGATTTCATTAAATCACACATTGGTTAAACCTCTACTTTCTAATCCGATAATAATACTAATCTCATTATCCCAATTCTACCTACACCATTCAGGAGTTCAAGAGACCAGCAAATCTCAGAATCCTGCCTAAGTGACTTAAAAATAAAACACGCACACCATAATTCGCTTGGTTTGGGTCTAGCAGCAATCGATAACCGAAGCCAAAAGAATATTCAAGAAAATTGAAAAAAACCTTCCTTAACTGAAGAAAGACACTTCCTGACCGACACTAATGATGCCTTAAAGGTATAACACGAAAACCACGAGTCACCATTCGGTTGAAATCAAGGTGTCACAATAACCAAAAAAATAATAATATAATATACTATTACTGGCCTACAATTACAAAAGACAAAACACAACTCAACAAACAAATGGGCGGCGAAGTTGGTAAAACGCCTGCCCTCGATTCCTATAGTGGTCTAGTTTTTCGAATCTGATTTAGTCACCATTTGCCATTGGGATCAAGTTAATGGCACTATGACTGGTTTGGTGATGTTGTAGTGGTTGTTGTATCGGCTTAATTCCTATTTCGTGTTTTCAAATAGCGGTTAGTGTAGATCGTGTGTAGATGGCTCTGCTGTGAAGGCAAAACACTGAGAGCGTTGGGTTTAGATAAATCTTCCAAACTTTCAAAGTTCATATACCAAAACTAATGTCGAATAAAATTCTGCGAATTAGCTTACAGGTCGATATCAAAATCCTGCGTCCCGTTTTGGGCTCCACCCACGGAAGTGAGTTGAAACCAAATCCACATGAGTTTCTCAAACAATTACATAATCTTTCATTCTCCTCCTGATTCCTCTACTCGCTCTTTTATATCCTTTAAAGTACATTCGTAAATGCGAGTCATGCCAAAAAACTAAATTGTCAAGAAAAAATAAAATCCCTTTGAAAATAACTGTTACAAGTAAAACACCATTTAAGCATATAGCCTTGGATATAGTTATATAATAACAACATTGTCACAAATATTCCGAAGCCCACACCATACGTTTTCCTTATAGCTGTACTTTTATATAATAACCAAATTTTTAAGTACAGATTTATCAAATTAAATAAAAGCTTGTTGGTGAGCTTCAGAAGGCCATGGAGGCATCTTTGATGTAGGCCAGGAGGACGGCGGCACGCTTGTGGTTGTTCGGCTGAGCTCGTCGGACGGGATAGTCCTTGTCCTCCTTTCCATTCATCTCCTGCTCAAAAGCAAAGAAGAGTCGTGCACAATTTAAAAGAGGGAGAGAGAAAAGTTGAGTGAAGAGAAAGATTTTTGAGCAAAAGCGGAAAAAGGGGTGTTCAGGGTTACCTACTGAACGGAGACCGTAATAGAAGAACCGGGGACCGACTTACCCTAGCTATTCTTGACTATCCCTTAAACCTGTCCAGGCTACTAAGCTAGCTAGCCTAACTATCCTAAATAACCTTAAAAAAGATATAAACTTAAGCTATGCCTTATTAAATTAATGCTACCTACGGAGTCCTATCTTAGTTGATCCCTTACCTTCCACTTCGGACCCGTCATCAAGGGTCGCACCGTCCCATGGACAAACCCGGAGATGGAATCTCTGGATAGTCCTGTGCTTTCTCCCTGGTCAGGGCTTTCGGGAGATAGCACCCAAAGACGACATACAAAAAAAAGTAACCGTCCGTTTGGTCCTTGTTGTTGTCCTGTGGGAATATTCTAGTCTAGCGAATGGACGGCCTTCCCATTGTTGCAAAAACACACACACTCTAAAGAAAAACCTACTCGCACATTTTGTTGCGAAGTCTAAAATTTCATATATTTACTCCACACTTTTCTTCTATCCAAAATTCATTAAAAAAATAAAAAAAGGAAAATAAAAATTATACTAAACTAACACCTAACCTAAGAAAATGAATTTAACAATTTTGACTAGTATACTATATATATAAAATAAAAAAAAGGAAAAATAAGAAAAATATTGTTTGACTCACTCTTTACTTTTGGGTCCCTCGTTGTCCTTCCGGCAGCACGTTGCGGGATCAGTCATCGTATTAACCATAAAACTAAATTCACTTTCTTTTACAATCTACTAAAACTACTTAAGGGTTTTACAAACTTAAAAAAAAAAGAATCAAATCGGAATCAAACAAATTGCTTGGCACAATTCAAGAGAAAATTCACAAAAAAAAACTTTCTTTTTCTTTTCTATTTTTGTTTGTTTTTTAAACACTTCCTCTCAATTCCCGACCGCCCAAAAAAAAATCTTGGTCTTTTGTGCGGTCTTTGTCTCTTCTTTGTTGTTGGTAAGTTTTTTTGTCATGTCCTTAATTCCCTTTGTTGAGCTTGGTACGTGATGTTTCCTAAGTATTTTGTCGCCTTCCTCACCCTCCGCTTTGCGGGACCTCCGAGTCTATTCGGGTCCTAGGACTTTGGCTCTTATCTGCCGTTCCTTTTGTTTTGTTCCTGTGTCACAGTTTTTTTCTTGGTATTTTCGTTTGTTTGTTTTCTCCCTTTTAGTCCCCTTTAGAATTTGTATATGTTTTGTTTTTTTTTTGTTTTTGTCTTTGCTAATACGCCAGCTCTCACTTGTCCAGTTTTATCCTATGACCTAATTTCTTTTCCTGGTAATTGTTCCTGTTCTTAACTGTGATATCCACTTTGGAGGCCCGTTCCGTAGGGGAAAGTTTCGTCTACGTCATTATTATCCGAGCATTGATAGGGGAAAGTAGTCATTATCTTTCCCTTTCGTAAGCTCTTCGTCAAGTCTTGGTGCGATTACCATGAGTAGTTCGGCTTAAGATATTTATTTTTGTCAATTCGATCTGTCAGTCTTTGAAATCTGTTTTATTTATTTTATAATAATAGTAAATATAGCTCTTTTGCTATATACGTATATGTTATTGATTATAGACCACGGTCCTTGTACCGTAACTATCAATGGTATTGCCGGTACATGAACCAGAACACTAGAAAAATATTTATTTATGGGCTCCTAAGCAGACTCACTTAGAAATTGAAATACTGTCTTGATAATTCGGTGGTTGCAAAAGAATCACACCGTGAAATTTTATTCGACGGTTTTTATACATAAATTTTGCTTATTCTAGCTTCAAATTACATTATTCGAAAAACTAATACAATACAAAAAATTCAATACAATACAATACAAAATTGATTCATTGAATTTATTGCTGACGTTAATAAAAAAGTTTTAGTCAACAAAAATATGAATGACAAAAAAATGAACAAGGAATGAAAAATAACAGCCAAAGTAAAAAAAAAAATATTAATTAAAATGTATCGTATTGCAATGCGACATTTGAAGAATAGAGAAAGAAGGAAAAATGACAAAACGAAATAATTACTTGAATAAAAAAAAAAAGAAAAAGTATCAAATTTATTTTCGAGGTCGTTGCTGTCTCGATGTTGCTCGCTGTTGTTGGCGTTTGCTGCGACATGACCTATCTCAACATCCTGACCTGCGCTGATGATTCTACGTTCATCAGAGGTATATATTAAAGCTGATTTGGTATATCACACCTATGTGATGCAGTGTGAAGATTGTGGAGCTGATGATCTTGGTTGTGGGATTGGTGCTGTAGCCGTGCGCTTGCAAATTCTTGGACCGTGATTCCAGAAAAGATACGTGAAAATGATAATGGCCAAGAATAATCCGGATGATCCCATTATGCCGAATGTTATGATGTCGTATCAATAAAAGTAATTCGCTTCCCTTGCGAAGGCTAGAGGCAGTAAAAGACAAGCTAGTAGTTATATGACTACGGTTGAACTTAAAATTGATTGACGACTCGTCTTTTGCATTCTCAGGCCTAGGGTCTCAACAACTTTGGATGGCATATCAACTTCATCTTCCTCGTCTTCAGTATGTTCGCGTTTCTTCCCATGTGGCTTGACATTTGGTCGTTCCTGTGGTGTGACTGGTGTGGCTTTTGCTGGATCCTCTTGTCCCATGAGTGGGGCTAGCTTGTGTATTGGTCGTTTAAAGGTGATGATGATGATTGATGTTTCCATCGTCGCCGTAATACACCTTAGTAATGCGCCCGAGTGGCCATTTTAACACTGGAGTGTTGTCTTCTTTGATGATAACCAATGTGCCGATTTGAACATTTCTGGACGAAGTTTTCCACTTGCTACGATGTTGAAGCTCATTGAGATATTCCAACGACCAGCGTTTCCAGAACTCATCCTTAATGTGAGAAACCAGCTTCCATCTGTTACTTAAAGTCCCACGTAGTGGCTCTGCGTTTGGATCGACTGCAGCTATTTACGGCTCTCCTATTAGGAAATGACCCGGTGTCAATGCAGTCAAGTCATTAGGATCACTAGAAAGCGGAGTAATTGGCCTTGAATTTAGAATGGCTTCTGCGTCCACACTGATAGTGCACAATTCTTCGTAAGTCAATGAAGCTGAAGCAATTTTGTGTTGCAACAAGTGCTTTGCCGACATGACAGCTGCTTCCCATAAACCTCCAAAATGTGGGGCCCGCGGGGGAATGAAGTGGAAATCTATTCCTTTTGAATTACAGGCAGTCGATATTTTGCTCTGAGAGTCGGCTGCGTAAATAGAGGTCTTCAGCTCTGACAATTGATTCTTTGCACCTACGAAGTTAGTGGCGTTGTCGCAATAAAGATTTTTGCAGTATCCTCTTCGTCTGATGAACCTCCTAAGTGCTCCAATGAAAGCATCAGTTGTTAAATCACTGACGACTTCGATATGTACCGCCTTCGTACTAAAGCAGCAAAATATGGCTAGGTAATATTTCTGTGGGCGGGCACCTCTCGAACGATAGTGTATCGAGATTGGGCCGCAAAAATCTACTCCACAATTAATAAAGGGACGTGCTGGCTGAACCCTGTGCGATGGTAGATTACCCATGATCTGTGAATGCATCTGAGGTCGGGCTTTGGAGCATTTTGTGCACTGCTGAACGATTGATCGCGCAATATTTTTTCCTTTAATCGGCCAAAATTTTTGTCTTGTAGTCGCTAGAAGACCCTGGGGCCCAACATGCAAGTGGTCAATGTGTAGATCTGTCATCAATAACTTGACAAACGGGTGGGAGTATGGTAATAGAATTGGATGCTTGGCCTCATATGATATGGTAGATGATTGCAATCTACCTCCCACACGTAGTAAGTTGTCTTGCCCTTTGAAAGCTGCAAGTCCAAGCAATGCGCTGCTCTTATCCAAGTCTTGTTGTGCTTTAACTGGGTAATACCTCCCTTGAACTCACATGCTTGGACGAATCGTAAAATTAACTGGAGCGCTTCTTCTAGCTCTTGTGCTACTAGTGGCCACATTTCTTGGGTTTTAGGCCTTGCTTGATGCTCCTTGTTGTTCTTTGAATGGTACCGCTTTCTTGATGTTATCAGCTTTATGAACCGAAGACAGTAGGCTGTTGCCCGTTGTAGCTTACGAAATGAATTCGAATGATTTATATGTTCAATGAAGGTGGGCGATATGTTTATGGTGATGGAAAGCGAGATCTTCTTCCTTTCGATGCTGGTGGGCGTGCTGCTCTTAAACGGCGGTGGCCATATGGATTCCATGCCATGTAGAAATTTTGGTCCATACAACCACAAGCTATGGGTTGCTAATTTATCGTGGGCAATTCCTCTGGATAAGACGTCAGCTGGGTTGTCGACGGACCATACGTGACGCCATTGTGTGATAGTAGAAAGTTGCTGAATTGATGCGATTCGACGAGCCACAAAAGTTTGAAATGACTCTGAACTCGAATCGATCCAACTGAGAACTATTTGAGAGTCTGTCCAAAGATGAAAACTTGAACCCTTGATTTGTAGATCCTTGTTTACTCGACGCGAAACTTCAGCAGCTAATAGCGCGGCGCACAACTCGAGCCGAGAGATTGTCATCGAGTTGCTTCCTGACGATGTTCTTTTGACAGGAGCTACTCTTGATTTGGAGCAAAGTAACCGGACGGGGAATATGTAAATTATTCAAGGATCTTAAACCATCTCGATAATTGCACCATCTTGTATACACTTCCACCGGCAGTGCAGCGTCCCAATCATAATTCAGCTCCCAGAGCTCTTGCAGGAACAATTTAGCAACAATTACCACTGGAGCAACTATTCCAAGTGGATCGAAGAGTCTGGCAATATCTGATGCAACTGTTCTTTTCGTGAACCGTTTTTGCGTTATGCAGTTGGTTTTGATGCAAAAAACATCTGATTTTGCCAGCCAGATTAGACCTAGAGTCTTGACGAACCCTTCTTTATGGTCCTCATCCAGAGAAATTTCCTGATCCTCTAATGGGACATGTTTTAGCAGTTGCTGGTGGTTTGCACACCATTTCCTTAGCTTGAACCCTCCCTCTTGGAGCAGTGCTGACAACTGAGTTTGAATATCCCTAGCCATGCTTTAAGTATTTGCTCCGGTCATTGCATCATCTACGTAGAAGTCTCTCAATAAAACTTCGGACCCCAAAGGAAAGATACTAGCATAATCTTGAGCTAATTTTTGTAAACATTTCATTGCCAAGTAGGGGGCAGATGATGTACCGTATGTAACGGTTTTGAGCTGATACGCCTAAACAGGCTGGTTTGAATCTGACCTCCACCATATCAGATGATACTGTCGATCATTCTCATTTAATTGAATCTGCCGATACATTTTTTGAATGTCGGCTTATAAAACGTATAATGGCATCCTGAAACGCAGCAAAATTGTGAATAACTCTGCTTGTATTGTATGTTGGTGGAAGACTTCGCTGAAGCGTCAAAAACCACTCTCAATTTCGTACTAGTACTGTCTGGTTTTAAGACTCCATGATGAGGTAGGAAGAAATGTGGCGATTTGATTGTTCGATAAGCAACCTCTTCCATATGGCCCAATTCGATGTAATCGTTCATGAATTCGATGTATTGTTTCTTCAAAGCACTATCCCCGTCTAGTTTCCTTTCTAGTGCGTAGAATCTACTTAGTTCGGTTTCCCTGGAAATACCCAATTTCTCTGGATCATCGGCAAATGGTAAACTCACAATGAATCTGCCATGAGTGTCTCTTCTTTCTGTGTGATGGAAGATCTCCTCGCACCGCTGTTCCGCTAACGTGTTTTCGGAGTTGCATTCAGGCAGGTTCTCAGTTACCCAAAATCAGGGACATCACAGTTATAACCTTTTTCACGAAAAGCTTGTGCTTTAACCGGCATCCATAACTAATTGTATATCTCTCTTGAAGTAACCATTATTGATCAACCAATTTTTTTTTTGGTTGCCAGTAATCGTTATCAATAACCGAAATTTATTTTGGTTGCCGATAACCATTATCGATAACTTTAATCTTTTTTGGTTACCAATAACCGTTATCGAAAACTTAATTTTTTTTTGGTTTGTTATCCATAACTTTTTTTGGTTACTGATAACCAATATCAATAACCAAAATGTTTTTTAAGTTACCGAGCTCCCATTTCGGAACGAGTTGGTCGATTTTAGTGATCGAGGTGTCTACGGAGAGCTAAGAACGTGATTTAGATGCTTAAAATAAAAAGGAAATAAAATTATTATTGAAAAGTAGAAAATATTGAGATATTGTGAAAACTCCGCGTTCTCAGAAGAGAAAGAATGCTGTAAAATCTGGAAATCCAAACAAAATTTGAATAAACAACTCCTTAGACCCAAATGCGCACCAAAACCGATTAAAAGTTAAAAAACATTAATGAATACAATTTGCGTACACCTGATTATCCTACTCAATTTTTTTTTTTTTTATTGGTTTCAATTCAATATGAGCCGGTTCGCGATGGGCTTTCACAGTGGAATTTTGTCGTCATCACTGCTATAACCATATTCACCGCGGGACAACGAGTAATTTGACCGAAACTTCATTCAAACACACCGACTCGCGGCTTCTTCTATCCACCACCTGAGGACGCGTCTGTTAGGGAGCCCACCCCGCAGAAGAAAAAAAAAATAAATAAATAAAAAATAAAATATAAAAAAATATAAAAAATAAAAAACAAAAAATAAAAAATAAAGCATACCAGTAGCGATTTCAGTGTCAGGTAACTGGTCAAGCAAGAAGAATATAAATCGGTTATAAATACATATTAAGAACAATCGAGTGTATTATTCATAATCAAACCATTTGCACTCGTTTCTACTGTACGTCACTCAATACTAACAGGATCTTTCTGACATTTGTAAACTAACTAACTAGGCGTTATAAAGATAAAATATACAGAGTCAATTTAAACTTTTATTATGCGCTTTATAATTTTCGTTTGGTTATAAGTCACCATTATTAATAACAACATGTTTTCAGTTATGGATAACCTTTATTTTTGACGACAGTTTTTTTTGCTATTGGTACGCATTTGGGTCTAAGGGTTTTTTGTTCACAGTCGTTTTTTGTTAAGTCGTTATTTATTTTGTATTGTTCCAGATTTTACAGCATTCTTTCATTTCTGAGAACGAGAATCTCACAATATCTCAATATTCTCTACTTTTCAATAAATATTTATTTATTTTTTTATTTTAAGCATCTTTATTACGTTCTCAGCTCTCCGTTGACAACTTGATCACTAAAATCGACTAACTCGTTCCGAAATGGGAGATCGGTAACCTAAAAAACATTTTGGTTATCGATATTGGTTTTCAGGAACCAAAAAAAAGTTTTGGTTATGGATAACAGTGATCGGTAACCAAAAAAAATTTAAGTTATCGATAACGGTTATTGGTAACCAAAAAAGATTAAAGTTATCGATAATGATTATCGGCAACCAAAATAAATTTCGGTTATTGATAACGGTTATTCGTAAGCAAAACAAATATAAGTCGAGCGTAATGGTTATTAACGACCTTTCTATTAACTCTTAATTTTGGGGCAACCTTTTTCAGGAGTATGAAAAAAATAATGGTTATTTTGGGTCCCTGCCCAAAATCGTTCAATAGATTTTTCTAGAGCTTCGTTTGAAGTAAGGACACCACAAGACGGAGCTAAAGAAGTTGGTCCAATGAATCTTCCGGTGACTATCCACCCAAGTTGTGTGTTTTGTAGCAATGGTAGACCTTTTCCTAATTTTATTTGTCCAATGCAAAGCAATTGATGAACATGTAGTGTTAAACTGTGGATCTGCCAATCTTATGTTTGCTGGATCTGCTATGTTGCGGTGTCGAATGATTGCGATGGCTGCGGTGCTACTATTTGTGACATGATGACTGCTTCTATTCTTGTGGAGAAGTTGGTTGCGCCTGACATTAATTCGAAATTAGCTCTGCGCTGTGTTTCGTGTCTTGAACTCCCGATACCATGCACTACCAACGGGCTGCGTGTAATTGGTATCTCGAGCATACGCATCATTCTGTGTGTGATAATGTTTATTAGTAGTTGTTAGCGAAATATTGTCTTGCGTAGCATGGGTTGTAGCGTTTGGGAGTGAGGCAATTGCTGAAGTTGAAGACTTAACAGGGTTACCCAATGGTTGAGAGCTTGTTTGTTGCAGATGTAAGAGTGTATTATGTTTTTTCTCACGTATTGTACTACCTCTGCACATGCAATTGGATGATGTGTGTGTGATGACGTCTTGATAAAGGCCAATCTTTGCGAGGGTGTCATTTGCAAGAATTTGTTGCAGGCATATAGTTGGTGTAGTCCCTTGCATCATTTGCAGCATTTTGCATCAAGTGTTTTTGTTAAAGCAGCTAGTGATTTTTGTGACGCTATTCGCCTGTTTGTCCCATCAACGGAGTTCAATTTGCCGCCCAATACTTCGAGCGGCTGAAATCTGGTTTCCAAAAAACCAAGAAAATCTCGGTTGTTTAAGTGATTGCTCCCACAATGTGTGTAGTCTTATCAAATTTCTTCGTCAGAATGTGTATCAGAATTGGATCCCAAGTAGCCGTGTCTATTCCCAGACCGCCCAATGCCAACAGGCATTCTTGTGTATTATCATGCAATTGTCTTATTGCTGCAGCGCTTTCTATGTTCACTGCTGGTTGTGACCTAAGTTTGTGAAGAACAGCGGTGAATAGCAGACGTTTTTTTTCGAACCTATCCTTTACTATTTGCCATGCGGCTTCATAATTTGAATCTGTTGGCGGAATGTGGCGCATTAACTTCTCTGCTTCGCCAATCAAACTTGTTCTTTAAAAAAAAAATGTTTTGAACATCTGCTATCGGTTGTTAATGTACTAGTTCAATGAATAGATCGTGGAACTGTCGCCATTTCATATAGTCTCCGTCAAACTTTGGGACTACTATATTTGGTAACCTGAGGGTATTCGGTAGCGGTCCGGCATCATTGTTGGTGGATGAGCTCGGTTGAGTTAGACTTGTTAGCTTGTATAGTTCGATGATCTGCTGCTGCACTTTCTCTTTCATGTCGTAATATTGCTCTACATCGTAGCCATGGAGAATGGGATCCGCAGAATGTTCGTATATTTCCGCGTGGATGTTTTGGATGCTGTCCCAATCGCGTTCTATCCATTTTATCTTGACTTGATAGAATTCCCTGGACCTCCGGATTGTCTTATCTAATATCCCACGAAAAGCTCTATCCAGCCCTTCCATTGTTGCTTGCTGCCTTCTTATTAGTTTTTCTACCCTGCTTCTAACCTCATCAGCACACATTGTATTTTGGGGAGAACATTTTGTTCTTGCTGTGTTGCAGCTATTATGGGCTTGTTGCTGGGTGCACCTGCTCCCTGTTGGATGACGGAAGTGACGTGATCGCCCCTCCATATGATGTCAAGCCTTGATAATATATCAGACCTTACAGCTTCATAGCTTTGTAGCACTGATCCGTACTGCCCGCTTGTGAAGTATGCATGTGCTAATTCGCCTCCAAAATCTTTTCGGATGTTGCTATCCGTTGCTTCGAAGTGCTCCCAAAGCTGATCCAGTTGCTTGAGCCGAGCTTCATACAGTTCTGTTGTCCGACGAGCTATAGGCTCCTTCCTTACATTTGCCTGAAGGCGCAAGATTTCAGCAGATGTATCTGCTTGCCTAGATGTTAATTCCTCTAGCGTGGTCATGTTGAATGTTGATTGTTGACACCCTGGTGAACGCTTATTTTGTTTATGTTGATTGAAGGTACCAATGTATAGCCCTGGTACACGCTCTTATTATTGGACTAGTCGTAAAGGTTCCTAAACACTGGTGGGGGGAAACCAAAATAAGCTAATCACGTCGGGGTCACCAAAATTTATATAGCTCTTTTGCTATATATGTATATGTTATTGATTATAGACCACGGTTCTTGCACCGTGACTATCAATGGTATTGCCGGTACATGAACCAGAACACCAGAAATATTTTTAACTTCCCATCAGGAAGTTCTTGTAATCGGTCCGATTTTCGAAATTCAAAATTTTTACATTTCTCCACGTTTGGCGGTCCCAGGAGTCGGATTCCATCATTTTTAGAAAGATGTCTGTGTGTGTGTGTGTACGTACGTACGTTTGTGCGGATTCTTTCGTACAGCCTAACTCGAGAACAAATCAAGCTATCGAAGCCAAATTGATTTCATTCGAAGCGTGTGTGCATAAAGATCACCTGAAAAGCTTTTGGTTAGATTTCACAGGGTGGTTTGAGTTTTATGACGAAAAAACTGTCAAAAAAAGGGACTTTTTCACTTCTTAAATTAAAATCAATTTAGTTTTCCAATAAAAATAGTTCAAAATTAATTAAATTTATGGTTTACAGTTACCCTATCAGATAAAAAAATATGCATAAATATATACACTGCCGTTCATAAGTTTCCGGACAAATTCATACTAAAATTTTTTTTTGTTCAATTTTAATGCCAAAAGTTTCATCAATATTATGTTTTTTTAGCCAATTGACTAAACTTAGTAAGTTACTAACTATAGAGACTACCAAAAAGACTAAAACAGTTTTGAGTTGAGGCCATTTCATACATTGATATGCCCCTTTCTCTATTTCCTGATCCAAATTTCCACCCAAGTTCTTTGAAAATTGTTTCAGAAATGTGAATCTAGAAGGTCTTTCCCATTTTTCATGACTCAGAGTGACGTCTGTAACACTGACACATGAAAACATCCTTAGAAAATTATGGAGCCACCAGTTTTTTTGTTCAAAACCTGCTCGGCTGTAGCTTGACGCTTTTTTATAGTTATAATATATTAGCAAAAAGAAGCCCATGGCGCAAATTAC
Source organism: Orthonevra nobilis (assembly GCA_963555765.1). Lineage (NCBI taxonomy): Eukaryota > Metazoa > Arthropoda > Insecta > Diptera > Syrphidae > Orthonevra > Orthonevra nobilis. Next base: position 79,091,164 of record OY743224.1, on the reverse strand, counting down.
ATGAGGCAATTGAATTTAAAGCAAAAGTATCGAGAGAAACCTAATTGAAAAAGTTAAAACACATGGATAAAACTGCATTACTCGTATATTGCAAGGAAGACCTTAACATCCGATTTAATTTGTTTTCCACTGTTGTGGTTTCTTATCATGAACCCAATCCTAGAGGTTTTTCCAGAAAATGACACAGAGATAAAAAAAATCACTCGGAATCGGCGTGGAAAATCCTATCAAAATCTGCAAAGAAAAATGGATTGAATGTGATCCTCTTTAAGCCATATATTTACCAGACAGAAAAAGATCCTTTTCTGAGCAGTTACCAGCTCGGAAGGAAGAGGTGGTAGAAATCTCTGGATTGAAACTATGTACTTTTGAACCCTTTCAAAAAGGACATAAAGTTAATCATGCCTTAATATTCCGAGCAGTGGTTAATATCTTCCAAAGAAAAGCAATCAAACAAATTTGATTGATTAAAAATAATTCCAAAAATACATGAAGTTGAGATAAGTAGTTGGTCCTCAAACTTTCAAAATATGAATCCCTATAAACAGAGTTCTTACAAAATGTAATACTTTTGAAACTAAGCTATATAAATTTGATAATTCTGGCTGTCTGATTTATAACCCTTTATTGAAGAAGTTGAAAAACAACTGCCAAAAGCAAGGAGTTGGATACTCTTTGAAGGATTACTGGCTAAGATTTTGGGTTGTTGGTCCTATATAACAGTCGAAAATGCTTTCATTGAGTCGTTTAATGCAAGCCATGGACAGCCAGCCAGCAAAAACAATTGTCTCAAGACCTAGACGAAGTACAGATAGCAAGATAGAACTTCTAAAAGCGGCGGCGATGACTTAGTTGGGAGTATGCACCAACTCATCTGAAATACATGGTCAGAAGAAAGCATGCGAGCATGTCAATACGCACCACCTTTTCATCAATTTCAAGGTTGGTTTTGGTGTCTGTTTCGTCCACAGAGACGAGATTTATGAAGTCATGTCTAGGTTTGGCATCCCTGCCAAGCTCGTACTTTTGTGCAGGATGACGATGGAGAAACCCAGCTGCTCTATTGAGGTCGGCAAAGACGTCATCGACCCACTTGATGTCAAACAACATTTTAGACAAGGTGATGCACTGTCATGCGATTTCTTCAACATCATACTTGGGGCAATAGTGCAAAAGAACCTTGTCAACCTTTTGCCAGAAGGCAAAAAGAGGCATATGCTGTCATAAAGAAAGACCAAACCCTGATCAGAACGTTACCATAAACAGCTATAACTTTGAGGTAGTTGGGGCTTTGTCTATCTTGGGAAGAACTGAAGTATCGCTCTATGAGACCATTATCATCCCCGTCCTACTATATGGTGTAGAAGCATGAATACTTTCAAACGGATGAAGGCCCCGTTGTTTCGAGAGAAAAGTGTGATCTTTTGTCCCATCTGCATTGACGGTGAGGGGAGGAGAAGATTCAACAACCAATTGACTTAGCCAAAAGGATACAATACCAATTCTACGTGGACTGTAACGCCACCTCAAGTTAATAATTAAATGATTAATGACAAAGTCCAACCAGCTAACATGTTAAAAAAAACGATTAAAATTAAATTATTTCTGCAGTCAAACTAAAAATCTAATTTTCCTTTAGTATCATAGAAAAGTAACTCAATCAGAAAAAAAGGTATTTCCAAATTGAAATATGTTTATCTATCAAACTTTTCAATCTTGTGCACAACATTAGATAAATGTTACTAAATCAAAAACGATTATTTCCAAATTGTTGTCCTCATCACTTAAAAGAACACTTTCGTAAGTAAGTAATTACCGAAATGTTGAATTAAAATAAATGTTGAATTCTCAACTTTACCTTCATAGCAGCTTACGATTCCCTTTCTTATCCCCATTTCAAGTAATAAATGTTATAGGATTTTAACTGAACTAGATAAATTTGCTAATGATTCAACTCAATTATTATAATCTCATACCTTATATTTCAACATGAATTTGTTTTAATTTAGATTTAATCTTCATATTTATATTTTTGATTTATAATAATCTAATATGTTTTAATTCAATTTTACCAACGTATTCTTTACATCGCTTATCTTTCACAGATTTATAAGTATTTCTTACTGTGTTAGCATGTACATAATAAGTACACCCTTTAATCTATACTTTCGACGCAAATCGTATTTATTTTATATGTTTCAAAGATGCGAAAACAAATATAAACTTACGGGGAGCTAAAAAAATGAGTATCTTAAAGTTGATGTTGGGAGCAAATTAAATAGCACCTTTATGTTTTTTTTTTTTTATCATGAGATGGGAAGTTCATGGTATGGGCAGGCATTCTCGCACCCAAACCAATTTTTATTTATGGGCTCCTAAGCAGACTCACTTAGAAATTAAAATACTGTCTTGATAATTCGGTGGTTGCAAAAGAATCACACCGTGAAATTTTATTCGATGGTTTTTATACATAAATTTTTTAACTTCCCATCAGGAAGTTCTTGTAATCGGTCCGATTTTCGAAATTCAAAATTTTTACATTTCTCCACGTTTGGCGGTCCCAGGAGTCGGATTCCATCATTTTTAGAAAGATGTCTGTGTGTGTGTGTGCGGATTCTTTCGTACAGCCTAACTCGAGAACAAATCAAGCTATCGAAGCCAAATTGGTTTCATTCGAAGCGTGTGTGCATAAAGATCACCTGAAAAGCTTTTGGTTAAATTTCACAGGGTGGTTTGAATTTTATGACGAAAAAACTGTCAAAAAAAGGGACATTTTCACTTCTTCAATTAAAACCAATTTAGGTTTCCAATAAAAAAAGTTCAAAATTAATTAAATTTATAGTTTACAGCTACCTTATCAGATAAAAAAATATGCATATATATATACACTGCCGTTCATAAGTTTTCGGACATATTCAAATAAAATTTTTTTTTTGTTCAATTTTAATGCCAAAAGTTTCATCAATATTATGTTTATTTAGCTAATTGACTAAACTTAGTAAGTTACTAACTATAGACACTACCGAAAAGACTAAAACAGTATTTATGTGAGGCCATTTCATACATTGATGTGCCCCTTTCTCTTTTTCCTGATCCAAATTTGCACGGAAGTTCTTTGAATATTGTTTCAGATATGTGAATTCTGTCAGTCTTTCCCATTTTTCAAGACTAAGAGTGACGTCTGCAACAGTGACACAGGAAAACATCCTTGGAAAATTATGGAGCCACCACTTTTTCTGTTCAAAACCTGCGCGGCTGTAGGTCGACGCTTTTTTATAGTTATAATATATTAGCAAAAAGAAGCTCATGGCACAAATTACATGACGCAATTGAATTTAAAGCAAAAGCATCGAGAGAAACCTAAATGAAAAAGTTAAAACACATGGATAAAACTGCATTACTCGTATATTGCAAGGAAGACCATAACATTAGATTTAGTTTGTTTTCCCCTGTTGTGGTTTCTTATCATGAACCAAATCTTAGAGGTCTTTCCAGAAAATGACACAGAGATAAACAAATCTCTCGGAATCGGCGTGGAAAATCCTATCAAAATCTGCAAAGAAAACTGGACTGAATGTGATCCTCTTTAAGCCATATATTAACCAGAAGAAAAAGATCCTACGCTGAGCAGTTCCCAGCTAGGAAGAAAGAGGCGGTCGAAATCTCGGGACTGAAATTATGTACTCTTGAACCCTTTTAAAAAGGACACGCCTTTATATTCCAAGCAATGGTTAATAGGAAAGAAAGCAATCTTACAAATTTGATTGATTAGGAATAATTCCGAAAATACACGAAGTTGAGATAAACGGCCTTTCACAATATTTCTACCGAAACAATTTAAATTCTGTGCTCATTTCAAAAAAACTTTTTAAAATTCTTATCCCTATAATAGCATAAGTAACAGTAAAAATTTGTAAGTGATGTTTCAGCGATAACTCAGCACAAGTTTTAATAAAAAACCAGTTCCAGGCGACTGAGCCTTTGATCATGCTTGAAATTTAGTTTGTGTCACCATGCAACTGGTCCTCAAGCTTTTAAAATATGAATCCCTATAAACAGAGTTCTCACAAAATGTAATAATTTTGAAACAAGGCTATATAATATTTGATTATTCTGACTGTCTGATTTAAAACACTTTATTGAAGAAGTTGAAAAATAACTGCCAAAAGCGAATACAAATTCAACTTCCAATGTTAAAGTTGTTGAAATGAAATCGATTTTCGCAACTCTAAATTTGAGCTAAATCTTCCAAACTTTGCTTTTTCTTTTTGCTTTTTCTTTATGGTAGCTAAATATATACATAGTAAATTTTTGAATTCTTAAATATTGCACAATTTAGAGTTGTGGTACGCAGTACCTTACTTCTAAAAAATTTTACTATTTACAATCAAATATTATTATCACAAAATCATATTAAGTTTGACGAAAAAAAACAATATGCAACAATAATAATAAAATAAGTAAAAAATATAGTGTATATTTAAACGACAGGGTTGAGAGATAGGTCGATATCAAATCATCCGTCCCAATTCGAGCACCACCCACGGAATTCAATTGAAACCAAATTAGTACATCTGAGTTTCTTAAACCACTACAAAAATCTTTCGCTCATCTCCTAATTCTTCCACTCGTTCTGTGCGACTTGCATTAAAAGAGTATTCATAGCCTCTTGAGACGAGCAAATTATAAAAAAAATATCTTCACGTCGAGTTGGATACTATTAGAGGGATGGCCGTGTGCTACTATGTGCCTACAGAAGACTGGCTAAGATTTTGGGTCGTTGGTCCTATATTGTTTTTTTGTTTTAAACAGGAAGAGATGCTGTCTTTGAGTCGTGTGGTGCAAGCCATGGACAGGCAGCCAGCTTCACCATGAAGCGCGACAAGATAAAACTCGTACTTTCTCCAAAATGTTTTTTCGAGCCATAGTAATTTCTTACAGCCAAGACGCAACTCATAGTACGAGGTCACAAAAGTTTTAATCTCGTGCACAACATTTTCAAGCTATGCCAAGGTCGCAGCGTCTTTGGTAGAGCATGAGAAGCGCCCGATTGAGGATGTTTAGAGATTAAAAAACAGGAATAAGGTTCGAAAATTCTATCACCAGAGAAAACAATTATCTCAAGGTTACAGAGACCCAACCCGAAACCTGCAAAATTCGAAATGGAAACATCGTAGTAGAATTGCAGTCAATACTGAGGACATGGAAGAACCAACAATGCTATCTACCCGACCTATACGGAGTAAAGACAGCAATATTTAAGCTTAAGTCTAAGAAAGCCACTTGAGCGGACGGCTTAGCTGCAAAAGTTCCGTGGCACTATCTTTTAAAGGTCTATTCAGTAACTCGCATACGGCGAAGATATTAAAATAAAAGGAGAACGCATCTTGACGTCAACAGTGCGTTTATGAGGATTCAGACAGAAATGACAAAGATGGGTTTAGAAAGCTATAAATTAGAGGTAGTTAGGGACTTTATCTACCTATGCTCTCCTGTAAACATAGATAATAACACTAGCGCTGAGATCAAACGAAGAATACCTCTTGTTAATCGCTGTTTCTCTGGGCTAAGAAAACAATTGTGTAAAGTCCTCTCTCCTAGAACTAAAGTGTCGCTCTATAAGACTCTCATCAGTCCCTTCATGGTAAATGGTGCAGAAGCATGGACAGTTTCAAAAGCGGATGAAGGCGCCTTAGGTTGTTTCGAGAGAAAAGTGTGATTTGCATTGACGGTGAGTGGAGGAGAAGATTCAACAACGAACTGTACGGTATGAGTTGTACAGCGAAGTCGACTTAACCAAAAGTATAAAATTCCAATGTCCTCAAGTTATTAATTAAAAAGCTTATGACGAAAAATGCAATTAACTATCAATATAAAACAAAAACGGAAAAAATAATTTTAAATTTTATTAAGTAATTTTTTTAGTAATATTATTAAACTAAAAATGGAACTAATTTCGAGTAGAAATGTAACTTAATCAAAAAAAAAGTATTTCCAAAGTGTTTTCCTGATCACTTGAAATAATATATTCGAACAATCTATTAATGATAAATACACAAATCGTAGTTTAAATGATTCAAAAAATCTAAAAGAAAGATTTTCCTAAGGGGCAGTAAAGAACATATACAATATGTATCTTTTTTTTTAATGCAATGTATTTGTCTATGGAATGAATGATGTTATCATAACGAAAATGGTATTTGATGGTGGTGGGAAATGATATTTTTTATCGAGATGGGAAGTTCATGGTATGGGCAGACCTACTCGCACCCAAACCAATTTTTCTAGCTTAAAATTACATTATTCGAAAAACTAATACAAAATTGATTCATTGAATTTATTGCTGACGTTAATAAAAAAGTTTTAGTCAACAAAAATATGAATGACAAAAAAATTAACAAGGAATGAAAAATAACAGCCATTGCAATGCGACATTTGAAGAATAGAGAAAGAAGGATAAATGACAAAACGAAATAATTACTTGAATAAAAAAAAAAAGAAAAAGTATCAAATTTATTTTCGAGGTCGTTGCTGTCTAGATGTTGCTCGCTGTTGTTGGCGTTTGCTGCGACATGACCTCTCTCAACATTCTATCTCTTTTAACTTATATACTAATATCACAGTCTTATACTTACTCTAATTATATCACAGATCGCTATCACTAACAGTTTTAAAGAAACTTTTTTCCACTTTCCACCATGGTGACCCACTCTCAGCAACTCGCGAACTAAGTTCTGCTCTTCTTTTTTGCTTGCTAGAGCAAGCGAGATCGCTATTGCGATCATCGCATTGTTTTCATCTGTCAGTCAACGCTTCAACAGATTACTCGGCCATCGATATTTTCTTTTCTTATATTTTAATTTTCTAATATTTTTTTTAAATTCTAACATCAGCGCAACTAACGCTGCAGCAGATGTCATAACACTTGCCTCAGATAAGTATCTCAATCTCGCGTGGATAGAGGGATGATTCCGATGGCAGTTATGTAACCACAACATGTTGTGTTTATATTTTTCCTCTATCTGAGCAATTATATCGTATCCCATATATATAGTATAATTTTTTTTCTCAGGTAGACGAGACTTCCACGTAACAAGCTCTCTCTCCAACTTTGTCTTCTAAAGAAGGCGATGTCGAGCGACGAGCTTATGAATGCTAGTCAGAATTCGCCCCCTTCTTTTTATTGCTGTCCACCGCGAAATAACTAAGTTCGTAAATAGGCCAATGAATCAATGAATAAATTAACAAACTTAGAACAAAACAAGTGTGTTTAATTTCTATAAACTTATGAATTAATAAAGCCATTTCGTGTGTTCTATAACAATTAACTATATAGTAGGTCAACTCCCTGATAGTTGGAGTAACAATAAATACATCCTCACCTTTCAGGTTGACCTGACTAAATTTTCTAAAGCGATATCGATGACAAACGCAGAAGCTTCAACGATAGCTCGAATGTTAGTCGCTGGCTATGCCGATACGGAATTTCAGAATTTCGTCAGACCCTATCTATATGGAAGAAAATTTATAGTCATAACGGGCCATAGGCCTCTGGTATCTCTGTTTTCCCACAAAAACCCGACTTCGAAAATTACAAGAATCCGACTAGACTAGACTAGACAAGGAAAAATTAACACAAATGCCGATGTATTATTCAGAATTAAAATTGACAGTGACGTTTTGAAATCCATGCTCGTTGAAAATAATGATAATAAAGATAACCACGCTGATATTGACTCCAAGGATCAGATCATGGCAATTACAAGGGGTGTGACACAAAAGATTGTCAACAATAATAATAAAAATAAAACTAACAAGGAGAACTACACATCTCAACAGAAGATTGATCACCGTCATATGTGGGATCAATCAATAACTGATATCAGAAACTTAAAGAAGTTAAAAATTAAAATAGCGAGCGATAGAAGTGAAGATATGAATGTTAAAAAGAAGAAAAAATAGTAGCAGTACTGAAAGTTAAGTTGTATTGAAAGTTATAGAAATGAAAATATGAGAGAAAAAAGTAGCAGTCCCACTATTGAAATAAAATGAAGATAACGTTATCGTAAGATAGAGCGATATTCCAGCGAAACACGTTTCGATTCTGAAGAAGCTTGTATCAGTTTTAAAAAAGATTCCGGAGAAAGAAATAGCGCTAAGTGATGAATATGAATTATTTGAATATATAGAAAAAGAAGGATTAAAAAAAATATATAATAGGTTACAACCAAATGAAAGAGACTCGCCAATGAATATAATCATATACACACCCCCTATGAAAATTATAAAAAAGGAAGAAAAATATCATATCATAGAAAAATACCACAACACACCACATGGAGGACATTAAGGCATACGAAAAACAGTCACAAAACTCAAACAAAAATACGTCTGGGAAAATATGAGACAAATGATAAAGAAATATGTAAACGCATGCGAAAGTTGCACCAAGAATAAACAAACGAGACACATTAAATAAAGGATGACTATAACAGACACGCCAAGCACTAGTTTTGAAACTATACAAATTGACACTGTAGGACCTCTTCGCATATCAAAAGGTTATAGATATATACTAACGATGCAGTGTGAGCTTACGAAATACATCATTGCACATCCCATCGAGAGTAAAGGTGCAAAGACAATAGCCAAAACCTGAGTTTACCAATTTATTTTGAAGTATGGATGTTTTAAGATCCTCAAATCTGATGATGGAACAGAATTTAAAAACGAATTAATGAAAAACATATGCGAAATGTTAAAAATCCGTCCCATCTACCTTAGAAAGAAATCACCGAGTTTTAAATGAATACCTTCTAAATTTTACCGATGATTATGAATGGGACGTATGGATACCATACCATGCATTTGCATACAATACCACACGTTGATACTAATAACTCACCATACGAACTAGTATTTGGAAAACCTACCAAATGATTTAATTGAAGATAATTCACAAAAGTACAATCTATAAAACTATGCGAATGAAATTAAAGTAAGACTTAAGTATGCTTAAGATAAGACACATAGAATTATTAATAATGTTAAACATAGAAGAAAATTAGAATATGATAAACATTCGAACTGTTCAAACTTTAAAGTAGGGGACTTAGTTTTTGTAAAATTAGAAAGACAGAAAAAATTACAAAATCCTTATAATGGACCATATAAGATATTCAAAACTGATAATGTAAATACAGTAATAGATGTAAATGGTGAACATAAAAAGTATCACAACAATAGCCTTAAGATATACAATTTAGAAGAATAATGTAAACAAAACCCTTGAATAAGTAACAAAAGAATACTAAGAGAAAATAATTGAATGTAAACAAAAAAAAATTCAAAAAAAAAATATGCCAAGAGAAATAAATTAATCTAGATATCAAAAAACAAAAATTGGTTTGGGTGCGAGTAGACCTGCCCATACCATGAACTTCCTATCTCATGATAAAAAAAAAATCATTAAGGTGCTATATAATTTGCTCCCAAAATCAACTTTAAGATACTCACTTTTTAGAATTATATAAAATACGATTTGCCTCTAAATTATAGATTAAAGGGTATACTTATTATGTACATCCTAACACCGTTAGAAATACTTATAAATCTGTGAAAGATTAGCGTTGTAAAGAATACGTTGGTTAAATTGAATTCAAATATATTAGACTAATAAATTAATAATATAAATATAAAGATTTAATCTAAATTAAAACAAATTCATGTGGAAATATAAGGTATGAGATAATAATAATTGAGTTGAATCATTAGCAAATTTATCTAGTTCAGTTAAATTCTGTAAAATTAAAATCACATTTATTACTTGAAATGGGGATAAGTAGGGGAATGGTAAGTTGCTATGAAGGTAAAGTTGAGTATTCAACATTAATTTTAATTCAACATTTCGGTAATTACTTACTTACGAAAGTATTCTCTTAAGTGATCAGGACAACAATTTGGAAATATTCGTTTTTGATTTAGTAACATTTACCTAATGTTGTGCACAAGATTGAAAAGTTTGATAGATAAACATATTTCAATTTGGAAATACTTTCTATGATAATAGAAAATTAGATTTTTAGTTTGACTGCAGAAATAATTTAATTTTTACCGTTTTTTTTAAGCATGTTAGCTGGTTGGACTTTTTTGTCATTAATCATTTAATTATTAATTTGAGGTGGCGTTACAGTCCACGTAGGATTGGCATTGTATCCTTTTGGCTAAGTCAATTGGTTGTTGAATCTTCTCCTCCACTCACCGTCAATGCAGATGGGACAAAAGATTACACTTTTCTCTCGAAACAACGGGGCCTTCATCCGCTTTTGAAAGTATCCATGCTTCTACACCATATAGTAGGACGGGGATGATATGGGTCTTAAAGAGCGATGCTTCAGTTCTTCGAAAAAGGCTTAGCTTTCTTAAGCAGAGGTATTCTTCATTTGATCTCAGCGCTGGTGTTATTATCTGTTTTTCCAGCGGAGCCAAGATAGACAAAGCCCTAACTACCTCAAAATTATAGCTGTCTATGGTAACGTTCTGACCCAGACGTAGGATTTGGTTTTTCTTGATGGCGGCATATGCTTCTTTTTGCCCTCTTTTGTTGACATGGTTCTTTTGCACTATTGTCCCAAGTATGATGTTGAAGAAATCGCATGACAGTGCATCACCTTGTCTTAAACGTTGTTTGACATCAAGTGGGCCGTTGACGTCTTTGTCGACATCAATTTGTGCAGGATGGCGATTTAGGTCACCGCCTAAATACGAGCTTGGCAGGGATGCCAAACCTAGACATGACTTCATAAATCTCGTCTCTGTGGACGAAACAGACACCAAAACCAATCTTGAAATTGACGAAAAGGTTGTGCGCACTAGCTTGGCGCTCCTGGGTTTTTTCCAAGATCTGCCGTTATGTTAATATTTGGTTTATGGTGGACTTTTCTGGTCGAAAACCACATTAATATGGACCTATCGGGATGTTGACGAACTGCTTCAGACGTTCACATCATACGGCGGAAAAGATGTTAAAGGAAATTTTGAGGAGATTGACACCTCTATAATTGGCTTCCTTCCTTCAGGATTGGGCCACCAATACTGAGATTCCATTCATCTCGCATGCTTTCTTCTGACCATGTATTGCAGATGAGTTAGTGCATATTCCCAACTAAGTCATCGCCGCCGCTTTTAGAAGTTCTATCTTGCTATCTGTACTTCGTCTATGTCAGGTAGATGACACTGTTGGTTCTTCCATGTCCTCAGCATTGATTACAATTCTACTATGATATTTCTATTTCGAATTTTGCGGGCTTCGGTTTGGGGTGTGTAACCTTGAGATAATTGTTTTTGCTGGCTGGCTGTCCATGGCTTGCATTAAACGACTCAATGAAAGCATTTTCGACTGTAATATAGGACCAAGGACCCTAAATCTTAGCCAGTCATCCTTCTAAGAGTATCCAACTCAACGTGAAGATATTAGGGATATTAGGGATTAACTTTATGTCCTTTTTGAAAAGTACATAGTTTCAATCCAGAGATTTCCACCACCTCTCCTTCCGAGCTGGTAACTGCTCAGCAAAGGATCTTTTTCTATCTGGTAAATATATGGCATAAAGAGGATCACATTCGGTCCAGTTTTCTTTGCAGATTTCGATAGGATTTTCCACGCCGATTCCGAGAGATTTTTTTTTATCTCTGTATCATTTTCTGGAAAGACCTCTAGGATTGGGTTCATGATTTAAAACCACAAACTAAATCGGATGTTATGGTCTTCCTTGCAATATACGAGTAATGCAGTTTTATCCATGTATTTTAACTTTGTCATTTAGGTTTCTCTCGATGCTTTTGCTTTAAATTCAATTGCCTCATGTAATTTGAGCCATGAGCTTCTTTTTGCAAATATATTATAACGATAAAAAAGCGTCAAGCTACAGCCGAGCAGGTTTTCAACAAAAAAACTGGTGGCCACATAATTTTCTAAGGATGTTTTCATGTGTCAGTGTTGCAGACGTCACTCTGAGTCTTGAAAAATGGGAAAGACCTACAGGATTCACATTTCTGAAACAATTTTCAAAGAACTTCCGTGGAAATTTGGATCAGGAAATAGAGAAAGGGGCATATCGATGTATGAAATGGCCTCAACTAAAAACTGTTTTAGTCTTTTTGGTAGTCTCTATAGTTAGTAACTTACTTAGTTTAGTCAATTGGCTAAATAAACATAATATTGATGAAACATCACAAAAAAAAAATTTATATGAATCCGTCCCGAAACTTATGAACGGCAGTGTATTTATATTTGCATATTTTTTTATCTGATAAGGTAGCTATAAACTATAAATTTAATTAATTTTGAACTTTTTTTATTGGAAAACTAAATTGATTTTAATTGAAGAAGTCAAATTGTCCCTTTTTTTGACAGGTTTTTCGTCATAAAATTCAAACCACCCTGTGAAATTTAACCAAAAGCTTTTCAGGTGATCTTTATGCACACACGCTTCGAATGAATTTAATTTGGCTTCGACAGCTTGATTTGTTCTCGAGTTAGGCTGTACGAAAGAATCCGCACAAACGTACGTACGTACGTACGTACACACACACACAGACATCTTTCTAAAAATCATGGAATCCGACAACTGGGACCGCCAATCGTGGAGAAATGTAAAAATTTTGAATTTCGAAAATCGGACCGATTACAAGAACTTCCTGATGGGAAGTTAAAAAAGAAAAACATTTTTTACAGTCTATCTATGAACCAAAACAACCCCCTACCCTCACAAAAAAATATATCAAAAAAAATTGAATAGGTCTACCTGAAGTACTATAAATGACAAAATTACCCCATTCATAAAATTAACCGTTTTGTCATGCATGATGGATAACCTTACTGAAGCAACTATATATAATGGAATACATTAGTTTTTAAGCTTATGTATTGTAACCAACTTATACAAAATTTTTATAATTCTCGGCACTGGCATTCATTATAACCCAACGCGAGGGATTCAAGAACAATCCGTAAGGCAATTTTTTGGAAGCCTGATGTACGCAGCAAGATATACCACGACCTTGATCTCCTTCACGTTGCCGGGCCGGTAGCATGTTGCTCACAACAATAACTAAGAAATCAACGATTGAAGCGTGAGGTTGCATTTAAAGTATTATTCGCATGAAATAGAAAATAAACAAATGACGAATAATACAATTGATACACACAGCACAAAAATAAAAATAAAAATTGGTTTGGGTGCGAGTAGGTCTGCCCATACCATGAACTTCCCATCTCGATAAAAAATATCATTTCCCACCACCATCAAATACCATTTTCGTTATGATAACATCATTCATTCCATAGACAAATACATTGCATTAAAAAAAAAGATACATATTGTATATGTTCTTTACTGCCCCTTAGGAAAATCTTTCTTTTAGATTTTTTGAATCATTTAAACTACGATTTGTGTATTTATCATTAATAGATTGTTCGAATATATTATTTCAAGTGATCAGGAAAACACTTTGGAAATACTTTTTTTTTGATTAAGTTACATTTCTACTCGAAATTAGTTCCATTTTTAGATTAATAATATTACTAAAAAAATTACTTAATAAAATTTAAAATTATGTTTTCCGTTTTTGTTTTATATTGATAGTTAATTGCATTTTTCGTCATAAGCTTTTTAATTAATAACTTGAGGACTGTAGCGCCAGTCCGCGTGGCATTGGAATTTTATACTTTTGGTTAAGTCGACTTCGCTGTACAACTCATACCGTACAGTTCGTTGTTGAATCTTCTCCTCCACTCACCGTCAATGCAAATCACACTTTTCTCTCGAAACAACCTAAGGCGCCTTCATCCGCTTTTGAAACTGTCCATGCTTCTGCACCATTTACCATGAAGGGACTGATGAGAGTCTTATAGAGCGACACTTTAGTTCTAGGAGAGAGGACTTTACACAATTGTTTTCTTAGCCCAGAGAAACAGCGATTAACAAGAGGTATTCTTCGTTTGATCTCAGCGCTAGTGTTATTATCTATGTTTACAGGAGAGCATAGGTAGATAAAGTCCCTAACTACCTCTAATTTATAGCTTTCTAAACCCATCTTTGTCATTTCTGTCTGAATCCTCATAAACGCACTGTTGACGTCAAGATGCGTTCTCCTTTTATTTTAATATCTTCGCCGTATGCGAGTTACTGAATAGACCTTTAAAAGATAGTGCCACGGAACTTTTGCAGCTAAGCCGTCCGCTCAAGTGGCTTTCTTAGACTTAAGCTTAAATATTGCTGTCTTTACTCCGTATAGGTCGGGTAGATAGCATTGTTGGTTCTTCCATGTCCTCAGTATTGACTGCAATTCTACTACGATGTTTCCATTTCGAATTTTGCAGGTTTCGGGTTGGGTCTCTGTAACCTTGAGATAATTGTTTTCTCTGGTGATAGAATTTTCGAACCTTATTCCTGTTTTTTAATCTCTAAACATCCTCAATCGGGCGCTTCTCATGCTCTACCAAAGACGCTGCGACCTTGGCATAGCTTGAAAATGTTGTGCACGAGATTAAAACTTTTGTGACCTCGTACTATGAGTTGCGTCTTGGCTGTAAGAAATTACTATGGCTCGCAAAAACATTTTGGAGAAAGTACGAGTTTTATCTTGTCGCGCTTCATGGTGAAGCTGGCTGCCTGTCCATGGCTTGCACCACACGACTCAAAGACAGCATCTCTTCCTGTTTAAAACAAAAAAACAATATAGGACCAACGATACAAAATCTTAGCCAGTCTTCTGTAGGCACATAGTAGCACACGGCCATCCCTCTAATAGTATCCAACTCGACGTGAAGATATTTTTTTTATAATTTGCTCGTCTCAAGAGGCTATGAATACTCTTTTAATGCAAGTCGCACAGAACGAGTGGAAGAATTAGGAGATGAGCGAAAGATTTTTGTAGTGGTTTGAGAAACTCAGATGTACTAATTTGGTTTCAATTGAATTCCGTGGGTGGTGCTCGAATTGGGACGGATGATTTGATATCGACCTATCTCTCAACCCTGTCGTTTAAATATACACTATATTTTTTACTTATTTTATTATTATTGTTGCATATTGTTTTTTTTCGTCAAACTTAATATGATTTTGTGATAATAATATTTGATTGTAAATAGTAAAATTTTTTAGAAGTAAGGTACTGCGTACCACAACTCTAAATTGTGCAATATTTAAGAATTCAAAAATTTACTATGTATATATTTAGCTACCATAAAGAAAAAGCAAAGTTTGGAAGATTTAGCTCAAATTTAGAGTTGCGAAAATCGATTTCATTTCAACAACTTTAACATTGGAAGTTGAATTTGTATTCGCTTTTGGCAGTTATTTTTCAACTTCTTCAATAAAGTGTTTTAAATCAGACAGTCAGAATAATCAAATATTATATAGCCTTGTTTCAAAATTATTACATTTTGTGAGAACTCTGTTTATAGGGATTCATATTTTAAAAGCTTGAGGACCAGTTGCATGGTGACACAAACTAAATTTCAAGCATGATCAAAGGCTCAGTCGCCTGGAACTGGTTTTTTATTAAAACTTGTGCTGAGTTATCGCTGAAACATCACTTACAAATTTTTACTGTTACTAATGCTATTCTAGGGATAAGAATTTTAAAAAGTTTTTTTGAAATGAGCACAGAATTTAAATTGTTTCGGTAGAAATATTGTGAAAGGCCGTTTATCTCAACTTCGTGTATTTTCGGAATTATTCCTAATCAATCAAATTTGTAAGATTGCTTTCTTTCCTATTAACCATTGCTTGGAATATAAAGGCGTGTCCTTTTTAAAAGGGTTCAAGAGTACATAATTTCAGTCCCGAGATTTCGACCGCTTCTTTCTTCCTAGCTGGGAACTGCTCAGCGTAGGATCTTTTTCTTCTGGTTAATATATGGCTTAAATAGGATCACATTCAGTCCAGTTTTCTTTGCAAATTTTGATAGGATTTTCCACGCCGATTCCGAGAGATTTGTTTATCTCTGTGTCATTTTCTGGAAAGACCTCTAAGATTTGGTTCATGATAAGAAACCACAACAGGGGGAAACAAACTAAATCTAATGTTATGGTCTTCCTTGCAATATACGAGTAATGCAGTTTTATCCATGTGTTTTAACTTTTTCATTTAGGTTTCTCTCGATGCTTTTGCTTTAAATTCAATTGCGTCATGTAATTTGTGCCATGAGCTTCTTTTTGCTAATATATTATAACTATAAAAAAGCGTCGACCTACAGCCGCGCAGGTTTTGAACAGAAAAAGTGGTGGCTCCATAATTTTCCAAGGATGTTTTCCTGTGTCACTGTTGCAGACGTCACTCTTAGTCTTGAAAAATGGGAAAGACTGACAGAATTCACATATCTGAAACAATATTCAAAGAACTTCCGTGCAAATTTGGATCAGGAAAAAGAGAAAGGGGCACATCAATGTATGAAATGGCCTCAAATAAATACTGTTTTAGTCTTTTCGGTAGTGTCTATAGTTAGTAACTTACTAAGTTTAGTCAATTAGCTAAATAAACATAATATTGATGAAACTTTTGGCATTAAAATTGAACAAAAAAAAATTTTATTTGAATATGTCCGAAAACTTATGAACGGCAGTGTATATATTTATGCATATTTTTTTATCTGATAAGGTAGCTGTAAACTATAAATTTAATTAATTTTGAACTTTTTTTTATTGGAAACCTAAATTGGTTTTAATTGAAGAAGTGAAAATGTCCCTTTTTTTGACAGTTTTTTCGTCATAAAATTCAAACCACCCTGTGAAATTTAACCAAAAGCTTTTCAGGTGATCTTTATGCACACACGCTTCGAATGAAACCAATTTGGCTTCGATAGCTTGATTTGTTCTCGAGTTAGGCTGTACGAAAGAATCCGCACAAACGTACGTACGTACGTACGTACACACACACACACAGACATCTTTCTAAAAATGATGGAATCCGACTCCTGGGACCGTCAAACGTGGAGAAATGTAAAAATTTTGAATTTCGAAAATCGGACCGATTACAAGAACTTCCTGATGGGAAGTTAATAATAATCACCGAAACTAAGGGCATAGGTTGATATCGCTTTGGCAAAGGGGCAAGAATGTTGTCACCATCAAAAATTTGAATGATGGCAGAAGTGGGAGGGAGAGGGATGCATATATTAATATAAGGCACTCTTACTCCCACTCCGAAAATATGGGGCATTGTCGTCCACCAACACCACGAAAACATAATTCCAAACAACACCAAGACATACTTGGCGGCAATGCATATTCGACGGGGTAGATGACACCTCAGAAAAACAGCTGTCAATTTCATAACAATCCGCAGCTTCAACGAAGGAAAGGGTTGATGTCAAAAATCACTCTGAAAGCATCGGCCAGCAAAAAAAGTTTAATTTCTAAAGTCAGCTCAAGAGTTTTCTTTTTCTGCAATAATTTTTCTGGTTCAACATAATTTGAATTAACGTTCCCAGTTCATCAAACTGCGATTTTTTTTAACAATTTTAATTCCCACTTACCTCAGTGCGGAGCGCTGGTGTTAGTCAATTTCGGTCCATCGTTTTCCCTAACTTTCTGCACATCATAACGCTTGAACCCTTTGTCAGATGTTACGCGATATGAACTAAAAACTTTCGGACGAATCTTTAAACCGGTTCCAAACTGCACCCAATAGCTACGAGGTCAGCCACAGAATATTTCGTCGCTGGTCGCCGTCCCTGGTTGAAGTACTTTGAGTTTCCAGCTTAAATCCTCGCTCTGGCTTTTTTAGCATGATTTGGCTGCTCTAGTCTCTCATTCTGCTGCGCTCTAGAAAGTCTTTTCAAAAATCCGTCATTATTTTGCAGACACATTACTTCAGGACAACCGTTAATAGCATCAATATGTCGCATACTGCTTCCCGCTTTATGCTCCACCCATTAGTCATACTCTTCGAGAAAAAGTACCCACCACGCAACTCGCGTTATTAAATCCTTTTTCTTCATCGTGCATTCAAACGCTTTACAATCTGAAATGATCTTAAATCGCTAAATTCGGAACTTCTTCACGGCTTCAATCACTGCTAAGACTTCCAGCTCATAGCTCGAGTAATTTTTCTCGGCATCGGTTGTATTCTTACTCATATTCAAAACTGGATGTAAAGCATTGTCGTCGTCGTCGCGTTGCAAGAGCACTGCACAATAATCTTGTCTGCTGGCATCCGCGTATAGCTCGATGGTCACTCCGTTTTTAAAAAAATTGAGCACTGGTTTCGTCGATAAAGAACTTTTTATCTCATCCAACGCCGCCATCTCTCTCTCTGAAAGATTGAATCGTTCAACTTTCTTAACCAGCGTTTTCAATGGCTTCGCGCTTATAGAAGAATTAGCGATATATTTGCGTAAATAACCAGTTAGGCCGAGAAAACTTTGCATTTGCTTGACCGTTGTTGGCGTCGGAAAGTTGTCTTTGCGCTAGATGGTGCAGCTGTGCCCTTACTGATGCTATGCCCAAGGAATTCGATTTCTTCTTGAAAAAACTGGTATTTTGCCCACCTAATAATTACCCATTAACTATATCCAGCACCCTCTTTAAATTTGCTATACCATGCTCTGTAGTCTTTGATGGCACTTCAAGGTCGTCGATGTAGGCAATAACATTTCCCTCCCGAAGCAAATCTCTTAAAACGTAGTTAATGTATTTTTGAAAAGTACTTGGGGAGTTGCAAAGGCCAAAAAGTAGCCGTAGGAATTCGTATTGGCCGCTATGAGTAACAAACGACGTGAACCTTCTACTCTTTTCTTCTACCGTCACTGGTAAACTCCATTCCGACGTCGTAAAGTAAAGAGCGTAATCCAAGCGGTCAATTTGGTCTACAATAACAGGAAACGGGTACCTGTGCTTGTGGATTTTCTTGTTGAGCGCCTTCTAATCAACGCACAGCTCATTGGTCCCATCCTTTAGTTCAAATCGAAACGTCGTAATGTGCAGACGTTCTGCTTGGCAAATTTGAGCTAGTTCATTAAAGTGAAATAGTTTTTTCCAAAGGATTTAAATTTTCTGGAAAAACCTCTCAATTTGATGGTGCCAATAGAATTTATACCTGAAGTGTTATTGCATAGTGAAAAGTGAAAGACACTAACACAAAAAAAGGTTAAAAAACTTGTGCAAGTACAGGTAAGAGAAACTATCAAAAAGGCAAACATGGGTCTTAAATAGGCCATGAAAAATAAAAAAACAGATTGTTGGGAATGATTCAACAAGAGGCCCTGAATTTTCGGGAAACCCATGGGAAAGAAGCCTACCAGGAATTCCCAGCTACATTTCCGTTTGTTGTACAAGACTCCATGGAGGAGGTTATGACGGGGAACGAAAAAACGAAAGTTCCAGAGCAAGAAGACATGGAGGCTCAAACTGATACGGTAAGTGAAAAGGAGTAAGGGGCTCCCAAGAGAAAGGAGTATCGAGGTGCCACAACCGGAAGAAGACAATAGTTTCTCGGTTGTAGCCTATAAAATTAAAAGGAAGCACTCGAAGGCTTCAACAACATTGACGTCGGTGCCAACAACAGCTCCAGCATCATCAGAAGCATCGTCATCAATATCAGCTTCAGAAACGACATTGCCTGCAGCGGCAACATCTGCAGCAATTACACCAGCAACAGAGACTGCAACGCCAGCGAAGAAAACCATTCAGCCTCCCATTGTTTGCTTCGGTCTGGTAACAGCTGCCATGTACAGGCACTTCAAATAGTGTTGTCGAGAAAGGTTGACTATGTTTTCGTCAACATAAATAAATCGAAGACAATTGTCAAGACACACAGCAAAGAAGACCACGCTGCCATCAGGGAATACCTAAAAGATAGGTGTATCCAACACCATACATTCACGGCCAAGGACGACAGGAAGAACACTCTCCTCTTTAAGAAGATCCACTTCTCCCACGACACAGAAGATATTGTGCAAGAACTCAAACAACTGGGTATAGATGCAGTCAAGGCAACATCTTTCAAGTCCCGGGCAAACAAGGAAACGCAATACAACGCCTTCGTAGTCGAGTTCGTGAAATGCACAGACTTGTTGGCAGCATCCAAGTCAAAACGGATCCTTGGAGAAGCAGTGCAGTAGGAACGTCTTCAAGCAAAGGACATCACCCAATGCAGAAATTGCCAAAGGTTCGGCCATGTTGCAGTTAACTGTAGCGTGAAGCGGACCCGGGCAATGTAGCCGCACCAATACGGAGGAGGGCAAACCATACTATAAGGGATGCTCCACGTACAAATAGGAAGCAGCGGCGAAAAAAGAAAAGGATCAACAACGGCACGATCGTAAGGTGGCAGTGTTGATGTCGGTAAAATCTGCCCTGATTGCAGGTAAGACTTTTGCTGATATGTTTAAAACTAATACCAAAACTCCCAACCCTGCTAAGAAAACCCAAGTAGCGAAACCTGCACCCCAACTTAACACGCAAACTCCTGAGGTGACTCAGAAACAAACACCAAGTGCAGGCAAATCTCAAAATAAGCCGAAAACGTCGAATAGTTACTTTCTGAATGACTCCCAACGACTTTTTGGCTCCGACTTCGCAACGCAGAAACTACTTCTTTTATTCCTGTACGAGGCATGTCCAGACGATATGGGCAAAAAGCACATGTACCTTGAGTTCTGCTTTAAACTATGAATAGGACAATAAACAAGCTGAACATAATAAGCTACAACTACGGAATAACCCTGATGCTGTCTTACTTTCTGAGATAAGGATCAGTTGAAGACACCGTCTTCACTTTGAACGCTATACCTTTTTCCGAACGGACAGAGATGTTTTCGGAACTGGCACGGCCATTCTTATCCGCTCAGCATATAAATCTCAGCAAATTAGGCTTCAAGGACTAAAAACATTTGAAACAACGTGCATAACCTTTTCACTTGAAAACTCCACACCGATTCTTTTGGTTTCTCTCTACAACCAGTGTGGAGCTACCAAAAATGACCTTTACCACGACCTCAACACACTTCACGAGTTTTGTAAGGATTCCCCGCAATTCATCATTGGAGGTGATTTCCACTTTGGATGGACACTGATACTTCCAAACAAGGAAAATCAATTGCAGAATGGCTTTTCTCCAACTCCCATATACACCAATTTCAAATTGTATCGCAACCAAACTCTACCTTTCCTCTCACGCCCTCAACTCTGGATTTCTTCATCTGCTCACCAAGTCTCGTATGAAAAATACTATCTTTAACAAATTATAAAGGTGAAACTATTCCTTGCGGCTCTGACCACTTCGCGGTCAAACTCAGCTTTAAAATATATAATAGCCTGAACGTTCTCATACCCCAGAACAAAGAATTTATCGACTTCCGCAAGATGAACTGGGAGTCTTTTGAGCGATCTTTGACGGATAAACTCATAGACAACATCCCCAACTCCACTTCGAATCTGAGTAACGCAGAAATCGACACTGCTATTGAAAAAATAGAAAGCTCGATTGCCGCAACTATTTCGGAACAATCGGAGTCAAAAAAGGCAAAAGATCCCCAATTGTGGACCAACTTCAACATGGTACTCACTTTTTATCATCTAACGATAAAAAAGCTAACGCGCTTGCAAACCAATTTGCCAATAGCTTCCGTCCAAATCTTCCATCTCAACTTCCACAATTTCTGCACGAAGTTAACGTGGAAGTATCGTCTCTAGCCGTTGACGTTTACGAAAAAAAATTGCTCTGTCTCACCGATATCTCTAGATGAGTTCACTTATCCATCCGATCTCTCTTTCGAGATTCGCAGCGGACACGCCAAGAAATCCTCCGTACCCAATAAAATTTCCAACTTTATTATTAAAAAACTACTATATCCCTAACAAATGGAAAATAGCTGAAATCTTTTCCATCCCCAAAAAGCCAAGCGCAAACTGCATATCACAATTCAGGCCGATCTCACTCCTTCCAAACTTCAGGAAGCTTCTGGAAATCCAATAAATTCAATTTGGGTTCAAACTTACCCACTCCACCTTTCACTCGTTGTTGAAACTTCATACAGACACAACGGTAGGCCTTATCAAAAAGGAGATCACAGTTGCCTGCCTTCTTGACATAGAAAAGGCGTTCGATTCAGTGTGGGTCAATGGTTTGGTATACAAACTAATGAGGCTGAATTTTCCCCATACTACTATTAAAATCATACACAGTTTCCTTACGGGTCATAGATTCTACGTTCGTGTAGGAACATCTACTTAACCGGTCTTTGAAACTCATGCAGGAGTAGCGCAAGGTACAGTCGACTCTCGATAAATAAAACCTTGATAAAATGAATTTCTCGTTAACTTGAAGTTGCTTGTATGAACTCTTATGCATACACTTTTGTTTGAAAACTGAATTAAGTTGAATTCTCAATTTCCCGTAATGTCGGAGGCGCTAACGATATTTTGCGAAACATTTGGGAGTGTGTGTGTGTTTTCTATTAAATATGACCGATCTAATGCGCCATTGTGAATTCAGCTTAAGTTATTTCTCTACGCAATTCAGTTTGCATTTGACCGTATGTTTAACTTGGCTTTACGTTTCACTTGTGTAACTGACGTTGAAAGAATGAGTAGAAGTGCGAAGAAGTGCCTGTCGATCGGGCAAAAAAGGAAACTTTTCGAGACAGTGGAGAAAGAAGGTGGTGCGAAAAAAAGAGCAGATCGTCGAGTGCCAGAAAAGTGGATGTAGGAAAAGATGCCGGCAAGGTCAATATCCCGGTCTAGAGGAATGTCTGGTTAAATGGCTTCGCGAGACCAGAGGACAAAACATACCATTTGGAGGTTCTATGCTGAAGAATAAAGCCCAGTCGCTTGCAACTTCGATTGGGATTGTTTTCAAAAAGATTTGTGGCGAAAGTGCCAGTGTTAATGAAAAAGTTTGTTCGGAGTGGAAGGAAGAACTACATCGCTTGCTGGAACACTATGATCCATGCAACATTTTCAACACGGATGAGACCGGTTTTTTTTTTAAATGTCTTCCCGACCGAACTTTGACCTTTAAAGATGAAAAATGTCACGGTGGCAAACACAGCAAAGAAAGGATAACAGTATTGCTAGCAGTGAATATGGACGGATCTGAAAAACTAAAGCCACTCGTGATAGGGAAGGCTGCAAAGCCACGATGTTTCAAGGGTGTGAAATCATTTCCTGTATCTTATCGCTCAAACAAAAAATCGTGGATGACAACGGAGCTATTCAATGAGTGGACTCTTAACTTGAACGGTGATATGGCGAAACGAAAACGCAAAATTCTGCTATTTTTGGACAACTGCATTGTTCATAACAACCCACCACCGCTTTCCCACATCGAACTCCAGTTTTTCCCTCCAAACACGACATCTAAACTACAGCCGTTAGATCATGGTGTTATCCAAAACTTTAAAACTTTCTACCACAAAGAAGTTGTTTCCCTGCTACTCTACAGTATTGATAATAGAACAAAGGCTTACATAACAGTTCTAACTGCCATGACTCTGATTGATAAGGCCTGGAGAAGTGTAACCCCAACGACAATTTTCAACTGTTTCAGGATATGTGGATTCGATAAAGGTACATCGATTCAACGATGTTGGGACCTTCTTCCTAACCAAAGCGATTTGACTTTCGAGGACTACATACATTTTGATGACGACGTGGGCGTACATGGCCCCCTTTCTAATGCTGAAATTCAGGCTGATTCGGTTGACGATAAGGATGAGGACGATGAAGAAGAAACCATCCCGATGGTCTCGCTGAACGAGGCAAGGTCGTCATTGCATACATTGCGTTCATACGCACTTAGATCGGAGGTGGGTGGTGAGCTATTCTCAGCCCTCGCAACGATAGAAAACTCACTTGATCAGACACGATGGGGCTCGCTCATTCAACAAAAAATAACTGATTTCTTCAAAAATGATTAATAAACCTAGTTGATAACAACTGTTCTTGTATATATGTATATGAATAAAATATAAAGTAGTTTTTGAAAAAAAAAATTACGCTCATTAATTTGAATTGTTTGTTATGTTCTCTCGATATTTAAAACTTTTGTTTAATAAAACTGTCAATAATTTGAACTTTTTACTAGGTCCCAACAGATTCAATTTATCGAGAGTCGACTGTACAAAGCTTGGTCCGCCACTATTCAATTTCCATACCCATGACCAGAATGCCCCATGTAGCTCTCCGCAATAATGGGGAACATATTCTTAAACTCTGGGACTACAGTCGAAAATGGGGAATTAAAATAAACACGACCAAAACCGCCTCATCTCAATGGTTCAGCCACCAAGTGCAAGAACCTTGCCTTGACCATGCCCGACAACTCGATCATTCGACCAAAACAAAATGTCAAATATCTAGGAACTCACTTCGAAGAAAGATTCAGGTTCAATTCCCATGCGACAGACACTCTAAAAAAGGCCAAGCCTGCGCTATCCCTAATTTTATTTTTTTTTTTTTATTATAACAGATTTAGTTACAAGAGGTTTTTACATTTACATCTGCTAAGCCTTCAATGGCTTGTTTGCAGAAGGTTATTCGTACTTAATTAGGTTAGTTCATACTGCAATTCTGTAAGTTCGGGATCATATTTTCAATATTAACGAGAACTTCCAGAAGGGAAGTTGCTTGAAACTTGAAGTATCTTAGTACACAATGATATAGAAATACATATTTTTTTCTTATATTAAAGCTTAATTGTACTATAGAATATAAAGACACACAGAAATATAGAACATTAACGTTGGTTGATTCACAGATTGTTTAAGACAAAATATTTTAGTTGTTTCTTTCTATTGCTTTGTTGGGGTATTTGCTTCATTATTAGAGGAAGTTCGTTGAAAGTTTGAGGTACTATAACTTTTAATTGTTGCCGTCCATTTGAGTTATTAAATCTATCAGGCTTAAGGAAACATTGCACTCGTCCCCTTGTATTAATATTATGATCCAGTGGTTTTTTTATATCGTTCATCGTCATAGTATTCCATAATTACATTCAGTTTGAAGAGTTGTTTTACATTTAACATATTTAGACTTGCAAACAGATTTTGATCGTTTCCGGGTACATTTGTGCTTGGTGTTTTTTTCTTAAAAGTATTTTTAAAATCTTATCTTGTATTTTCTGTACTTCCATCAGATAACCGTTAGTCGTATTTCCCCATGCGAGAATTCCATACCTGATTGCTGATTCCACCAAGGAATAATACACTTGTTTCAGTATTGCGAAGTGCGTGTAATTGCTTAGACGGTATAGTGCAAATATCGCTCTTCTCAATTTTTCACACAGCAATGACATGTGTGCATTCCACTTAAAGTTGCAGTCGAGGGTTATTCCAAGATATTTGTACGTTTGTACCTGCTCAATAAAGCCATCGCATTCGTCGTTGTCGTCCAATGATTCGCGGTGATGCAAGTATTCATTATGATGTATTTTGATACTTATCTTGCTTTTGATAACATTTGTGGGTCTGATGTGCATAATTTTTGTTTTCTGTCGATTCACGATTAGTCCAGCGTCATGACACCACTTAGTGACTGAGTTGCATCTGATCCTTTTGCATCATATCTATCGCTGTTGGCAAATCACAATGGGTAACGATTATAGCTGTATCATCTGCGAAAGCAAATCCGATTCCAAATTTAAGTGCCGATAGCATATCATTTACGTATATAATAAACAATAGTGGACCTAGTATCGAGCCTTGAGGCACACCATAATCTAGAGGGTATTTTCGGCTAAACAATTCTTTTATTTTTACTTTAAATCCTCGATCTTTCAAATAGTCCCTAAACCATTCTAAAATGTGTCCACGAATACCAATCTTTTCTAGCATTTTTACTATTTCATTATGTGTTAGTGTATCAAATGCTTTTTCAAAGTCGATAAAAATAACAAGGGAGTGTTGTTTTTTGTTAAGGTTGGTATTGATTTGATTTGCAAATTCAGCAAGGAGTTTATTTGTGCTCTTATTTTTTTGGAAGCCAAATTGATTTTTATTTATGATGTTATATTTATTAAGAAAGTCCTGTAGATTTTCCGCCATAATTTTCTCCATTATTTTCTCTAAGACGGGAAGAATAGATATATTTCTGTAGTTGAGAACGTCAGATATTACTCCAGATTTATATACTGGCCGTACGGTGGCTACTTTCAGTTCACTTGGTACAGTTGCCTGATTGATGCTTCTATTAACGAGGTGTGTGACGGTATGACTAAGTAATTGTGCATTTTTTAAGTCTTTTGGCCTTATACCATCAGAGCCAGGTCCTGTATCAATCTTTAATCCGGTAAGTACTTTGTAGACCCTTTCTTCTGTGATTTCTGCTAAGAACATGGATTGTATTAGCTTTGTCTCGTGCCCAAAATATGTTTTCGTGTTGCAGGGATGAACGATACTACGAATTTCTTCAGTGAAATTGGATGCAAATTTTTCGGTTAGTACCTTGATGTTGCTCGGCATACCAAAATTTTTTAAAATCATTTCGTCAAGGCTTTTCGAAGATTTTCCCATTATATAGTAGAATAGCAAAAGAAGAAGGATTCATAGATGACTTCGACAAGAGTAAGCAGAATCACCACAACTATCACCGAGGCTGACAACAAGAAACTAGAAGCATTCTCGCCATCATCAACAGCATAATAATCACCATCGTTATCATCATCATTATCATCATCATCATCATCATCATCATCATCATTATCATTGTCATCACCATCATCATCTTAAACACCATCATCATCATAGACCGTCGGCGCTGCTCACGCACGGCGTTAAAAAAAGACAGTAAACATATATATATAAAAAAAATAATTTCTAGAAAAAATGTAATTTTTTTAAGCCTTTAGGCCAACGCAGAGCCCTATGCGCTCGCAGAAATGTATTTAAACTAGTTATAAGTCAAAAATTATTGAAAAAGTGTACATCAAATATATATCTGAGCTATAAAGATTAAATAATAAATTGTAAATGTCCCATCTTTCTTCCTCACGGGCACTCCTCAACTTGTTCATCAATTACTTTTCTCTCCAAAGGCGGGAATCTTCTTGACGGCCTGTAGACTGGTTCATCATAGATTGGCACAATTTTCAATTGAACGGGCGATTGAATAGGTTGTGACGGGGTACAATTTGCAACTAATTCTTTCACCTTGCTACGATGTTCGCTATACAAGAAAGATAAATCGGCTTAATTAAAACAATCTTTGCAAGTACATTCAGATATTGACACCAGGTAGCAATGTGTCTGTGTCGATTAATCCGCATAAAACTTCCTTGTTTACAGTAAACTGGCCTTCTCATATCAGTCATCTGGAATAAGTTCGTCGATAATTTCTTTTGCATTGGACAATCAGGGCGCTTGTGCCCGAAATTGTTGCATCCGAAACATTTTGGACCTTTATACTCCTCGGGGCACGAGTGACATCCGTGCTTCCACCGCTTTTTTGTTTAACGGAATTATCGCGTGTGGTCGTGCTTGAGCTAGGCACAGTTCCGTCCCTTTCACTTTACATTTGCTCATAAATATGAAGCTTTTCTTTAAAATCCGTCACCGTTCGTCTACCATACAAAATCGTTTTATTACCAACCGCATATTTAATGCCGTCAACTACGTAGCGAAAAACCGAAACATCATCAACGTTGGCTTGACCCGCTATGTCGAGACAAATTCGCGACATGATTCCCCTTTTTTGTTATACACGTAGTTTTTTATGCACCTCACAAATGGGGATTTTTGCTTAAAATTCTTCAATTAATGCCGTCTTTAATTGAATATACGACGGGCTTCGTTTCACAGTCCACGTACATTTTTACAGCATCCGAGGGCGATTTTCGACAAAAGACAAAACGTTGCACGCTATTCCAATTAAACGCGATTGCATATGATTCAAATTCCTCGACCCATTTTTGTACGCTTATAGATTCTTCGGAATATAGATATTATTAATTAGCCGGAAAAGTTTTGAATTATATTTTCCACGATCGAAATATTAAATTTACCGGAGCTCTGATCGTCTATGAGGACAGAAGTTTGGAAAGCATCGTCACGTCTATCGATTCACCGCTTCTCTGCAAATTTCTTCTTCTTTATTTTTTTAGTTGTAACTACGGGATCACGATTAACTAGAATTTTATTTTACGGTTAATACAACAATTCTTGTTCGCTTTTTTTTAAAGTACTCAAGGGATTGGATGTACCCTTAAAGTGTTTTTTTAAACAGAACAAGCAGAAGTGGAAGGGAGAGAAAGGAGGTACCAGTTTTAATGTGGAGGATATCCCGGCATAAAATATTAATTCCAAATATAAAACCAAATTCCAAATATAAAAAATTTAATGCTGTTCTGTTTTTGACAAATTTTTCTTTGCATAAATTCTTAGTTAAAAAATCTGCTAAATTTTTATTTGAATCAATTTTAATAATATTAACATTACCATTTTCATAATTTTCATTTATAAAGTGATATTGTATTTCAATATGTTTGGAGTTTTTGGTGAAATTTTCAAACTTTCCTATTGCAATTGCTCCACTATTATCTTCATACAATTTTATAGGTTATCTTATTTTCATATCAAATGCATCGTTCATCAATTTATAGCTTTATAGCTATATATTCAGCAAGTGTCGAATTTTTTGCTACGGTACATTGTTTTTAACTTCCCATCAGGAAGTTCTTGTAATCGGTCCGATTTTCGAAATTCAAAATTTTTAGATTTCTCCACGTTTGGCGGTCCCAATATTCGGATTCCATTGTTTTTAGAAAGATGTCTGTGTGTGTGTGTGTGTACGTACGTACGTACGTTTGTGCGGATTCTTTCGTACAGCCTAACTCGAGAACAAATCAAGCTATCGAAGCCAAGTTTCATTCGAAGCGTGTGTGCATAAAGATCACCTGAAAAGCTTTTAGTTAAATTTCACAGGGTTGTTTGAATTTTATAAGGAAAAAACTGTCAAAAAAGGGGCATTTTCACTTCTTCAATTAAAACCAATTTAGTTTTCCAATAAAAAAAGTTCAAAATTAATTAAATTTATAGTTTACAGATACCTTATCAGATGAAAAAATATGCATAAATATATACACTGCCGTTCATAAGTTTCCGCACAAATTCATATGAAAAACATTTTTTTGTTCAATTTTAATGCCAAAAGTTTCATCAATATTATGTTTATTTAGTCAATTGAATAAACTAGTAAGTTACTTACTATAGAGACTACCAAAGCGACTTAAACAGTATTTAGTTGAGGCCATTTCATACACTGATGTGCCCCTTTCTCTATTTCCTGATCCAAATTTCCACGGAAGTATTTTGAAAATTGTTTCAGAAATGTGAATCCTGTAAGTCTTCTCCATTTTTCAAGAATCAGAGCAAAAAGAAGATCATGGCGCAACTTACATGAGGCAATTGAATTCAAAGAAAAGGCGTCGAGAGAAAGCTAAATGACAAAGTTAAAACACATGGCTAAAACTGCATTACTCGTATATTGCAAGGAGGATCATAACATCCGATTTAGTTTGTTTACAACTGCTGCGGTTTCTTATCATGAATGCAATCCTAGAGGTCTTTCCAGAAAATGACACATGAATAAAAAATTTCTCGGAACCGGCCTGGAAACAACCATAAAAATCTGCAAAGAAAACTGGACTGAATGTGATCCTCATAAAGCCATATATTAACCAGAAGAAAAAGATCCTATGCTGAGCAGTTCCCAGCTCGGAAGGAAGAGGCGGTCGAAATCTCGGGACTGAAATTATGTACTTTTGAACCCTTTTAAAAAGGACACGCCTTTATATTCCAAGCAATGGTCACTAGAAAGGAAGGCAATCTAACAAATTTGATTGATTAGAAATAATTCCGAGAATACATTTACAGTTGAGATAAACGGCCTTCCTTAATGTTTATACCGAAACAATTTAAATTCTGCAAACAAAAAAAAGCAAAGTCTGGACACAAATTTCCCTTTGCTCATCTCAAAAAAACTTTTTAAAATTCTTATCCATATAATAACATTAGTAACAGTAAAAATTTGTAAGCGATGTTGCAGCGATAACTCAGCACAAGTTTTAATAAAAAGATTTCTGATGAAGGGAAAGTTTGCAAAGAAATTGCAGAGTTCAACCGAATCAGACAAATTTGAATTCCCAAAAAAAACAGTTCCAGGCGACCGAGCCTCTGAACATGCTTGAAATTAAGTTTGTGTCACCATGCAACAGGTCCTCAAGCTTTAAAAATATATAAACAGAGTTCTCACAAAATGTAATAATTTTGAAACAAGGCTATAAAATTCTGACTGTCTGATTAAAAACACTTTATTGAAGAAGTTGAAAAACAACTGCCAAAAGCGAATACAAATTCAACTTCCAATGTTAAAGTTATTGAAATGAAATCGATTTATGCAACTCTAAATTTGAGCTAAATCTTCCAAACTTTGGATAGGTCGATATCAAATCATCCGTCCCAATTCGAGCTCCACCCACGGAATTCAATTGAAACCAAATACATCTGAGTTTCTCAAACCACTACAAAAATCTTTCGTTCTTCTCCTAATTCTTCCACTCGTTCTATGCGACTTGCATTAAAAGAGTATTCATAACCTCTTGAGAGCGAGCAAATTATAAAAAAAATATCTTCACGTCGAGTTGGACACTATTAGAGGGATGGCCGTGTGCTATTATGTGCCTACAGATTGCTTTCCTTTCTATTAACCATTGCTTGGAATATAAAGGCGAGTACATTTTGAAAGGGTTCAAAAGTACATAATTTCAGTCCCGAGATTTCGACCGCCTCTTTTTTCCGAGCTGGGAACTGCTCAGCATAGGATCCTTTTCTTTTGGTTAATATATGGCTTTATGAGGATCACATTCAGTTCAGTTTTCTTTGCAGATTTTTATGGTTGTGTTTGCAAGCCGGTTTCGAGAGATATTTTATCCATGTGCCAATTTATGGAAAGACCTCTAGGATTGCGTTCATATTAAGAAACCACAGCAGTGGTAAGCAAACTAAATCGGATGTTATGATCCTCCTTGCAATATACGAGTAATGTAGTTTCAGCCATGTGTTTTCACTTTGTCAATAAGCTTTCTCTCGATGCTTTTTCTTTGAAATCGATTGCCTCATGTAAGTTGCGCCATGAGCTTCTTTTTGCTAATATATTATAACGATAAAAAAGCGTCAAGCTACAACCGAGCAGGTTTTGAACAAAAAACTGGTGGCTCCATAATTTTCTAAGGATGTTCTCATGTGTCAGTGTTGCAGACGTCACTCTGAGTCTTGAAAAATGGAGAAGACTTACAGGATTCACATTTCTGAAACAATTTTCAAAGAACTTCCGTGGAAATTTGGATCAGGAAATGAAGAAAGGGGCACATCAATGTATGAAATGGCCTCAACCAAATACTGTTTTAGTCTTTTTGTTAGTCTCTATAGTTATTAACTTACTTAGTTTAGTCAATTGGCTAAATAAACATAATACTTTTGGCATTAAAATTGAAAAAAAAAAAATTTATATGAATTTGTCCGAAAACTTATGAACGGCAGTGTATATATTTATGAATATTTTTTTATCTGATAAGGTATCTGTAAACTATAAATTTAATTAATTTTGAACTTTTTTTTATTGAAAAACTAAATTGATTTTAATTAAAGAAGTGAAAATGTCCCTTTTTTTGACAGTTTTTTCGTCATAAAATTCAAACCACCCTGTGAAATTTAACCAAAAGCTTTTCAGGTGATCCATATGCACACACGCTTCGAATGAAACTAATTGGCCTCGATAGCTTGATCTGTTCTCGAGTTAGGCTGTACGAAAGAATCCGCACAAACTTACGTACGTACGCACGTACGTACGTGCACACACACACACAGACATCTTTCTAAAAATCATGGAATCCGACTACTGGGACCGCCAATCGTGGAGAAATGTAAAAATTTTGAATTTCGAAAATCGGACCGATTACAAGAACTTCCTGATGGGAAGTTAAAAAACAGTTCCAGGCGACCGAGCCTTTGATCATGCTTGAAATTTAGTTTGTGTCACCATGCAACTGGTCCTCAAGCTTTTAAAATATGTAATAATTTTGAAACAAGGCTATATAATATTTGATAATTCTGACTGTCTGATTTTATTGAAGAAGTTGAAAAACAACTGCCAAAAGCGAATACAAACTCAACTTCCAATGTTAAAGTTGTTGAAATGAACTTTCGCAACTCTAAATTTGAGCTAAGTCTTCCAAACTTTGGATAGGTCGATATCAAATCCTCCGTCCCGTATCGGGCTCTACCCACGGAAGTGAGTTGAAAACAAATACATCTGAGTTTCTCAAACCACTATAAAAATCTTACGTTCTTTTCCTAATTCTTCCACTCGTTCAGTGCGAATTGCATTAAAAGAGTATTTTTGTTCAAAACAGGAAGCGATGCTTTCTTTTAGTAGTAGTACATGAAGCTCGACAAGATAGAACTCGTACTTTCTCCAAAACGTTTTTGCAAGCCATAGTTATTTCTTACAGCCAAGACGCAACTCATAATACGAGGTCACAAAAGTTTTAATCTCGTGCACAACATTTTCAAGCTATGCCATGGTCGCAGCGTGTTTGGTAGAGCATGAGAAGCGCCCGATTGAGGGTGTTTAGAGATTAAGAAACAGGAATAAGGTTCGAAAATTCTACCAATCAATCCTGAGGACATGGAAGAACCAACAATGCTATCTACCCGACCTAGACGGAGTAAAGACAGCAATATTTAAGTCTTAAGTCTTAGAAAGCCACTTGTGCGGACGGCTTAACTGCAAAAGTCCCGTTTCAACCCCAGAGGCACTATCTTTTAAAGGTCTGTTCAGTAACTCGCATATGGCGAATATATAAAAGGAGAACGCATCTCGACGTCAACAGTGCGTTTATGAGAATTCAGACAGAAATGACAAAGATGGGTTTGGCGGTATACGAGGGCACAAAGATGCATATGTTGTCATCAAAAAAAGACACCCAAATCATTATCATAGACAGCTATAAATTTGAGGTAGTTAGGGACTTTATCTACCTATGCTCTCCTGTAAACATAGATAATAACACTAGCGCTGAGATCAAACGAAGAATGCTGTCGCTGTCGCTGGGCTAAGAAAACAATTGTGTAAAGTCCTCTCTCGTACAACTAAAGTGTCACTCTATAAAACTCTCATCAGTCCCATCATAGTATATAGTGCTGAAGCATGGACAGTTTCAAAAGCGGATGAAGGCGCCTTAGGTTGTTTCGAGAGAAAAATGTGATCTGCATTGACGGTGAGTGGAGGAGAAGATTTAACAACGAACTGTACGGTACGAGTTGTACAACGAAAATGACGAAAAAAGTGCATTTAGCTATCATTATTTAACAAAATCGCGAAACATAATTTTAAATTATATTGTCATTTTTTTAGTAATATTATTAAACTAAAAATGGAACAAATTTCTAGTAGAAATGTCACTTAATCAAAAAAAAAGTATTTCCAAATTGTTGTCCTGATCATTCGAAATAATATATTCGAATAATCTATTAATCTATATATATCTATTAATCTATACGCAAATCGTATTTTAAATGATTAAAAAAATATAAAAGAAAGATTTTCCTAAGGGGCAGTAAAGAACATATATACGTATCTTTTTTTTTATTGCAATATATTTGTCTATGGAATGAATGATGTTATCATAACGAAAATGGAATTTGATGGTGGTGGGAAATGAAATTTTTTGTCGAGATCGGAAGTTCATGGTATCGGCAGACCTTCTCGCACCCAAACAATTTTTTTTTTCTTTTCCAATAAATCAGGTTTCCTAACACTCTTACAACATTACCTGTTGTTGACTTACGATGTAGATTATCTCCTGCATGATCAGAGTCTACCATGCAGTCTAGTTTTTCGCTTTTTATAAATTTATCTGTTTTAAATAAATATTTTAAAATTCTTAAAGCATGTTTATTATGTGTTTTATTATAACAATTTTGGAATCTACTCATGTAATTTACGCTGTATGCTATATCAGATCTCGTGCCTGTACTTATGTATAATAGTTAGGCAATTAAGTTTCTATATTTTATACGTTCATCAACTTCACAGGATTGTTGTTAAAAATTAACTGAATTAGTCCGAACAAACTTTGATGCACTGTACTACATTATACTTTCTCTTTTCTTTTTCATTATAATGTTTCATTTTTCATATTCTTGAATTAAAGTTGTCCTTGTCATATAGTATTTCGAAGAGTAAAGATCGTTTTCTTCAAGTCTTGGCTTTTCTATTTTAAAGTCAACCGCTAAATTTTCCACATGGCGCCGAAACCCGGGAGGAAGGTGATCGAAGACTAGAAAACTTTACAAAGCAAAACTTTGAAATCGTTATAAAGTTTAAAACGTGAAAATCTTCCGAAAGAGGAATGGAGTTATCTGCACGAGCTGCCTATAGGGGGCAGGTAACAAAAATTTTTAAAATTGCAACTGATTTTCTTGATAGCGCAGATTCTCAAATCAATATGGCGACCGACTTGGATGCAATTGAAGAAGACATCGTTTCATATATCCAGCAACTTACGGCAGCTTACGAAAGTCTCAACGTAGCGAACCAGGTGGTGAAAAATAAAAATAAATAAAAAATGCGTACGGGACAGTGGCATTCGTAAAAGGTTTCAACAGCAAAGGCGACATCCGTGTTTCATTTTTGTGTGCTAAGAGCAGAGTAGCTCCACTTAAGGCTGAAGGGATAAAAGAGCTTTCATTGCCGAAATTAAAGCTTACGGCAGCGTTGCTAGCAGCGCGAATATGCTCTTATCTAAAGCAATCCCTAAAGGTTAACGTGGACAGATTCTATCTTTGGACGGACTCAAGGATTGCACTTGGATGGATTTAGTGTGACATTCATCGTTGGAAACCGTACGTGCAAAACCGAGTAATGGAGATTCGACATCATATTTCAATAGCAGACTGGAGGTATTGTAGAGGAAAGGAGAATCCAGCAGATCTCCTCACCAGAGGGGTGACAGCTCATAGTTTACTTAATCCCTATGTGTGGGTACATGGACCAACGTGGCTAAATAGTGATACAAGTTTTGATGAAGATAGAGTCGAGGCTGTTTCCGAGATCGTGGCACCAGTGGCGTTATTAACGCCGATTTCCATTCCTGTAGATACATCACCAGAACCTTTGTTGGCCTACAGAGAACTCAGTTCATGGAGCCGTTTAGTTCGTCGCACAGCTTTTATGTTTCGTTTCGTAAGGCTGTGCAGAAAGGGAGAACAATTTGAATTGGCGCTTCATACAGCGGAAGCATACTGGATCAGGTTCTTGCTAATGAAATTCTTCTTTTGCAGAAAGAGAAATCTGTGCCAAAAACTTCGAAAATTGCTCAGTTGTGTCCTTTTTTAGACGAAGACGGATTTTTACGGCTAGGTGGCCATCTTCAATCGTTAGAAGCAACTTTGGACCAAAAACATCCAATCTTATTTCCATCGAACTCATACCTAGTCCAACTTATAATCGATGATTATCACCAAAAAACTTTACATGGCGGATTTCTGGATTATCAAATCGCGCCCCTTGATCAAAGATGTGTCATTTGCCAGAAGTTTTTCGGTAAGCCTGTGTCGCAGCCATTTGGTCCTCTTCCGATCGTCAAAAACATTCGACTGTGTGGGCATAGACTTCGCGGGACCTCTTTATTTCTGTGATAGTTCCACAAACCAGATGAAAAAGAGCTATTTAATGATTTTTACTTGTGCTGCTATCCGATCTGTACATCTCGAAATTGTAACGAACTTGTCAACCGAAAGTTGCATGATGGGACTGAGGCGTTTCATATCGCGACGAGGTACTCCATCTACGATATTTTCCGACAACGCGCGAACATTCCGAAGAGCCGCTTTAGAATTAAATGCCACCAACCAAGCTCCCAACGACGAGCTTATGCAAGGGTTCTTATCCACTACGCGTATACGGTGGAAATTTATTGTTGAAAGAGCCCCATGGTGGGGAGGATTTTGGGAGCGACTAAAAAGTACTATCAAAAACGTTTTAAAAGTGGTCATCGACAGGGCAAGATTGACATTTGAACAACTACGGACTGTGATTGTGGTAGCCGAGGGTATCATTAACCTTCGTCCTCTATCATATATTAGCAGTGATCCATTGGATATTTCACCACTCACGCCTTCACATTTTTTGCATGGTCCCGGCGGTTTCTCTAACCCAGAAGAAACGTGACCAACTAATCTTCAGTCTAATGATATTCAGCTACTTTGGAAGCAGCGGCTTAAGGTGACTAATATGCTTTGGAATCGGTGGCGCACCGAATACCTGCAACAACTGCGGTCTTTTCATCACAGCCAAGGTAATTCTTCAGTTCAACTTAAGCCAAATGATGTGGTCCTTGTGTTTTATTCTGCAAAACCAAGAATAACAGTGAGATAAGCAGTTATTGAAGCCACATTTACTGGACGTGATGGGAGGGTCCGCGCTTGCGAGCCACGTTACGCTGATGGTTCGAGAGCTCGAAGGCCTGGGCCGAGGATGTTAAAAATTAACTGAATTAGTCCGAACAAACTTTGATGCACTGTACTACATTATACTTTCTGTTTTCTTTTTCATTATTATGTTTCATTTTTCATGTTTTTGAATTAAAGTTGTCATTGTCATATAGTATTTCGAAGAGTAAAGATCGTTTTCTTCAAGTCTTAGACTTTCTATTTTAAAGTCAACCGCTAAATTGTCCACAATTGTTCTAGTTTTAAATTTGTTTCCATAGGACTATCAACCAGTTTAGCTTGATTTAATCCATATTTTGTTGATAAATATAAGATACATTTTTCTTGACTCAAGGCCATTCTATTTCTTTGCTATTATATTCTTTAAATTTAACCAAATAATTCATCACGAATTTTTCCATTAGTTTAATTTTTATCTCTTGAATTTTATTTTAATTTTTGCAACACAATATCTAATCATCTACGAAAACTAATAAATCTTATCTTTATCAGAGTTATTCAAATACAAACAGAATTCATGTTTGGTCCTTACAAAGCCTAAATTTTCAAGAAATTCGTTTAAACAATCATACCAATCTCTGGGGCTTTCTGGGAGTCCATAAATAGTTTTATTGACTTAACGAGCCTTATTTTCACCAGTTTCATACCCTCTAGGTTCGTGAACATATTCTTCTGATTTTATAGCACCGTTCAAAAACGCAGTTTCGACGTCCATTTGCTCGACATACATATTGTTATAACTACTGTAACTTAGTAAAATTCTTAATGTCTGCATCTTACCAACTGGTGAATAGTAAATTAGATTATTAAATTAGGTTAGGAAATTACTTTCATTTGAATTATTCGCCTCCTCGAAATTAAAGGGAACATTGGCGTTTACATAATTTACATAAATAAAATGACTTATAGGTTTCCATATCTTTCATTTGTTTTTCTCTCTTTTTTCGATTGCCTTTGTGCTTCTTCATTTTCATCAGTCTCACTTAAGCTGTTTTCATTTTGGCTTTAAAATTGTCATTTAAAACATTAATTTTTTCTTGTTGCTTATTCTCCTGAATTTCAAAATTTACTACTCCAGTATTAAAATCTAAATTATCATCATCA
This sequence comes from Orthonevra nobilis, assembly GCA_963555765.1. Taxonomy (NCBI): domain Eukaryota; kingdom Metazoa; phylum Arthropoda; class Insecta; order Diptera; family Syrphidae; genus Orthonevra; species Orthonevra nobilis. The sequence goes on along the minus strand of OY743224.1, from coordinate 79,053,547 downwards.
TTTTCTAAATCATAATTTGAACACAAGGAGTTTTTCTTTTTTTCTAAAAAAAAAATTAGGTTTGATTCATCTTCAATAATTTTAACATGTCTCGCATTTATAATCTTATTATTCATTAAAACTCTATAACTATTATTATTATAGCCAATTAATTTACCAATTTGTGCTTTATCGTCCCATTACCTCGCCTTTTTACTTCGGGAATCCTAACAAAAACTTTACTGCCATAGATTTTCAAGTTTTGTACATTTGGCTTTTTGCCAGTTAAGATTTCATATGGCGTTTTAATTTTTTTTGTGTTGACCAATGTTCGATTCTTAAGATAGGACACAGTTTTAATTATTTCCGGCCAAAAAATTAACGGCACATTTGCCTCGCGTAGTAACCATCTAGCTATATCCATTGCAGATCTATTAAATCTTTCTGCCACTCCGTTTAGCTCATGAACGTATGGAGGGCATGGTAATAACTCTATACCTTTATGTTTAATAAATTTGTTAATTTCCGCGTTTAAATAATCCTTCGCACTGCAGTTTTTTTACTCTTTTGTCAAACTGATTTTCAACTAAATTCACATATTGTATGAAACAACTTGCAGTTTCCGATTTGCTTTTAATACAATATACTTGTGCGCATTTACTATAGTCATCGACAAAAGATAAAAAAATAACAATAACCGGTTGTCTGGTGTGGTCAATTGAGATCCGTATGGATTAATTCCAAAATTTCGGTTGATTTTGTCCTATCGTTTTCGAATGGAACATTTGCCATTTTACTCTGTATGCAGCTTGCCCATTTCAAATCGAAATTTTCTAATTTTTCTGGTAAACCGATTAAGAGTTTCTGTTCGACTAGCTTTTGCAAATATTGAAAATTTACATGACAAAGTGCCCTTTGCCATTTCTCTTTTTGAGTAAATTCCGTAACATTTGCGTATATACTATTATTCAAATATTTGTTAACAATGCCTTTCAATTTATATAAACCATTTTCAATATTTGCAATGGCTACTAAAGCTCTGTTGCTGTTATAGATTTTTGCGTTTGAATTTCTCGCTATTATTGTACAACTCGCCGCTACTTATGATACACTTATTAGATTTTCCCTTAAGCATTCTACATAAAAAAAATTGGTTTGGGTGCGAGTAGGCCTGCCCATACCATGAACTTCCCATCTCAAGATACAAAAGAAATAGGTGCTATTTTATTTGCCTACACCATGAAATTCAATTCGGATTATGAAAATATCATTCATTCCCAAACCAAATGCATTGCAAACAAAAAGATCAGATACATACATTTTAAGCTGCCTTTGAGGAAAACCATATTTGATATTTAAAATACAAATTGCGTATTTAAATAACTTAATATAATTTAAAATAATTTTTACCGTTTTTTTTTTTCAATGATAGTTGGTTGGACTTTTTTTGTCATTAATCATTTAATTACTAAATTGAGGTTGCGTTACAGTCTGCGTGGCATGGTATTTTATCCTTTTGGCTAAGTCGATGTCGCTGTACAACTCCTAGCATACAGTTCGTTGTTGAATCTTCTCCTCCACTCACAGTCATTGCAGATGGGACAAAAGATTACACTTTTCTCTCGGAACAACCTAAGGGGCCTTCATCCGCTTTTGAAAGTGTACATGCTTCTGCACCATATAGCAGAGCGGGGATGATATGGGTCTTATAGAGCGATGCTTCAGTTCTTCGAAAGAGGGCTTAGCTTTCTTAACCAGAGGTATTCTTCATTTGATCTCAGCGCTGGTGTTATTAACTGTTTTTACAGCGGAGCCAAGATAGATAAATCCCTAACTACCTCAAAGTTATAGCTGTCTATGGTAACGTTCTGACCCAGACGTCGGATTTGGTTTCTGTTGATGGCAGCATATGCTTCTTTTTGCCCTCTTTTGTTGACAATATTCTTTTGCACTATTGTCCCAAGTATGATGTTGAAGAAATCGCATGACAGTGCATCACCTTGTCAAAAACGTTGTTTGACATCAAGTGGGTCGGTGACGTCTTTGCCGACCTCAATTTGTGCAGGATGGCGGTGACCTACATCGCCATCTTGCACAAAAGTACGAGCTTGGCGGGGATGCCAAACCTAGACATGACTTCATAAATCTCGCCCCTGTGGACGAAACAGACACCAAAACCAACCTTGAAATTGGTGAAAAGGTGGTGCGTACTGACTTGGCGCTCCTTGGCTTTTTCCAAGATCTGCCGTTATGTTAATATTTGGTTTATGGTGGACTTTTCTGGTCGAAAACCACATTAATGCGTTGATTAACATATTGACGAACTGCTTCAGACGTTCACATCATACTGCAGAAAAAATGTTAAAGGCAATTTTGAGGAGATTGATACCTCTATAATTGAGTTCCTTGGTGCATACTCCCAACTAAGTCATCGCCGCCGCTTCAAGAAGTTCTATCTTGCTATCTGTACTTCGTCTAGGTCAGGTAGATGGCATTGTTGGTTATTCCATGTCCTCAGCATTGACTACAATTCTACTATGATATTTCCATTTCGAATTTTGCAGGCTTCGGTTTGGGGTGTGTAACCTTGAGATAATTGTTTTTGCTGGCTGGCTGTCGATGGCTTGCATTAAACGACTCAATAAAAGCATTTTCGACTGTAATATAGGACCAACGACCCAAAATCTTAGCCAGTCATCCTTCTAAGAGTATCCAACTCAACGTGAAGATAAGATATTTTAAATTTAGAGTTGCGAAAATCGATTTCATAACAACAACTTTAACATTGGAAGTTGAATTTGTATTTGCTTTTGGCAGTTGTTTTTCAACTTCTTCAATAAAGTGTTATAAATCAGACAGCCAGAATTATCATATATTATATAGAGTAGTTTCAAAAGTATTACATTTTGTAAGAACTCTGTTTATAGGAATTCATATTTTAAAAGTTTGAGGGCCAACTGCTTATCTCAACTTCATGTATTTTTGGAATTATTTTTAATCAATCAAATTTGTTTGATTGCTTTTCTTTGGAAGATATTAACCACTGCTCGAAATATTAAGGATTAACTTTACTATGTCCTTTTTGAAAGGATTCAAAAGTATATAGTTTCAATCCAGAGATTTCCACCACCTCTTCCTTCCGAGCTGGTAACTGCTCAGCAAAGGATCTTTTTCTGTCTGTTAAATATATGGCTTAAAGAGGATCACATTCAGTCCAGTTTTCTTTGCAAATTTCGATAGGATTTTCCACGCCGATTCCGAGAGAATTTTTTATCTCTGTGTTTTTCTGGAAAGACCTCTAGGATTGGGTTAATGATAAGAAACCAGAACAGTGAAAAACAAACTAAATCGGAAGTTTTTGTCTTACTTGCAATATACGAACAATGCAGTTTTATCCATGTGTTTTAACTTTGTCATTTAGGTTTCTTTCGATGCTTTTGCTTTAAATTCACTTGCCTCATGTAAATTGCGCCATGAGCTTGTTATTGCTAATATATTATAACTATAAAAAATCGTCAAGCTACAGCCGAGCTGCTGTCTCCATAATTTTCTAAGGATGTTTTCATGTGTCAGTGTTGCAGACGTCACTTTGAGTCTTGAAAAATGGGAAAGACCTACAGGATTCACATTTCTGAAATAATTTTCAAAGAACTTCCGTGGAAATTTGGGTTAGGAAATAGAGAAAAGGGCACATCAATGTATGAAATGGCCTCAACTAAAAACTGTTTTAGCTCTTTGGTAGTCTCTATAGTTAGTAACTTACTAAGTTTAGTCAATTGGCTAAATAAATATAATATTGATGAAACTTTTGGCATTAAAATTGAACAAAAAAAATTTTTGTATGAATTTGTCCGGAAACTTATGAACGGCAGTGTATATATTTATGCATATTTTTTTATCTAATAGGGTAGCTGTAAACTACAAATTTAATTAATTTTGAACTATTTTTATTGGAAAACTAAATTGGTTTTAATTTAAGAAGTGAAAATGCCCCTTTTTGACAGTTTTTTCGTCATAAAATTCAAACCACCTTGTGAAATTTAACCAAAAGCTTTTCAGGTGATCTTTATGCACACACGCTTCGAAGGAAACCAATTTGGCTTCGATTAGGCTGTACGAAAGAATCCGCACAAACGTACGTACACACACACACACACAGACATATTTCTAAAAATGATGGAATCCGACTCCTGGGACCGCCAAACGTGGAGAAATGTAAAAATTTGAAAATTTTGAATTTAATTCTACTTCATTTCTATCAACAAATTTTCATTTTACCGATTTTACTAGCTCTAAATTTCTTGCCATCAGGCATATTTACATCAATTGGATTTTTTACATTTATCTGTTCTTCAAAAAGTTTATCAGCTTTTATTAGATGGTCTATACATCCGCTATCTAGCAAAAAATTAACTTCAGATTCATCTATGCAATTTTCACGTTTTGAACTATTACAATTTACTTGTCTTACTTTGTTTACTTCTGTAATAAAATTACATTTTGATGTTCTAGTTGAGTTAGCCACGATGATGCTGTGTTGTTACCTCTGTTGTTATTCTCGGTGTTGTTGTAATTGTTTTGTTGAACTTGACTTGTGGCTTCTGTTCGATGCGATGGTGATCCTCGTTGACCTCTGCCGCCTCTGTAATTTCCACGATGTGAACCTCGTCCACGTCCAAAGTTGTGGTGCGCTCCTCGCCCTTGTTGAGCTTGATTTGTGAAATGTTGAATCTCCGAGCTGGTCTCCAGCAGTCTTTTTTTCATGTGGCCTTCACGACCGCAGTTATAACACACACCTTTTATTTGTGTGTTAAATGTGATAACATTTTTAACTTCCCATCAGGAAGTTCTTGTAATCGGTCCGATTTTCGAAATTCAAAATTTTTACATTTCTCCACGATTGGCGGTCCCAGTTGTCGGATTCCATGATTTTTAGAAAGATGTCTGTGTGTGTGTGTACGTACGTACGTACGTACGTACGTACGTACGAACGTTTGTGCGGATTCTTTCGTACAGCCTAACTCGAGAACAAATCAAGCTGTCGAAGCCAAATTGGTTTCATTCGAAACGTGTGTGCATAAAGATCACCTGAAAAGCTTTTGGTTAAATTTCACAGGGTGGTTTGAATTTTATGACGAAAAAACTGTCAAAAAAAGGGACAATTTGACTTCTTCAATTAAAATCAATTTAGTTTTCCAATAAAAAAAGTTCAAAATTAATTAAATTTATAGTTTATAGCTACCTTATCAGATAAAAAAATATGCAAATATATATACACTGCCGTTCATAAGTTTCGGGACAGATTCATATAATTAACTTCCCATCAGGAAGTTCTTGTAATCGGTCCGATTTTCGAAATTCAAAATTTTTACATTTCTTCACGTTTGGCGGTCCCAGTAGTCGGATTCCATCATTTTTAGAAAGATGTCTGTGTGTGTGTGTGTACGTACGTACGTACGTACGTACGTTTGTGCGGATTCTTTCGTACAGCCTAACTCGAGAACAAATCGAGCTATCGAAGCCAAATTGGTTTCATTCGAAGCGTGTGTGCATAAAGATCACCTGAAAAGCTTTTGGTTAAGTTCCACAGGGTGGTTTGAATTTTATGACGAAAAAACTGTCAAAAAATGGGACAATTTCACTTCTGCAATTAAAATCAATTTAGTTTTCCAATAAAAAAAGTTCAAAATTAATTAAATTTATAGTTTATAGCTACCTTATCAGATAAAAAAATATGCATAAATATATACACTGCCCTTCATAAGTTTCCGGACAAATTCATATAAAAATTTTTTTTTGTTCAATTTTAATACCAAAAGTTTCATCAATTTTATGTTAATTTAGCCAATTGACTAAACTTAGTAAGTTACTAACTATAGAGACTACCAAAAAGACTAAAACAGTTTTTAGTTGAGGCCATTTCATACATTGATATGCCCCTTTCTCTATTTCCTGATCCAAATTTCCACGGAAGTTCTTTAAAAATTGTTTCAGAAATGTGAATCCTGTAGGTCTTTCCCATTTTTTAAGACTAAGAATGACGTCTGCAACACTGACACATGAAAACATCCTTAGAAAATTATGGAGCCACCAGTTTTTTTGTTCAAAAGCTGCTCGGCTGTAGCTTGACGCTTTTTTATCGTAATGGTATATTAGAAAAAGAAGCTTATGGTGCAACTTACATGAGGCAATTGAATTCAAAGAAAAAGCATCGAGAGAAAGCAAAATGACAAAGTTAAAAAAAATGGATAAAACTGCATGACTCGTATATTGCAAGGAAGATCATAACAACCGATTTAGTTTGTTTTCGCCTGTTGTGGTTTCTTATCATGAACCCAATCCTAGAGGTCTTTCCAGAAAATGACACATGGATAAAAAATCTGTCAAAATCGGCGTGGAAAATCCTATCAAAATCTGCAAAGAAAACTGGACTGAATGTGATCCTCTTAAAGCTATACTATATATTAACCAGAAGAAAAAGATCCTATGCTGAGCAGTTCACAGCTCGGAAGGAAGAGGCGGTCGAAATCTCGGGACTGAAACTATGCACTTTTGAACTTAATCGACATAAAGATAATCACGCTTTAATAGTCCGAGCACAGCAAGTGCATCATACAAGGTCATAGAAATATTTTCAAAAATGCATTGAACAAGGAGTTGACATAAGCGATATTTCACAATGTTTATATCGAAACAACGATTTAAATTCCGCAATCAAAATCAAAATTCTGGTCACAAATTTAACTTTTTCTCATTTCAAAACAACTTTCTTAACTTTTTTTTTTACTAGAAAAGTAATAATTTGTAAGTGACGTTTCAGTGTTAGCTCAGATCAATTTTAACTTACTTCTGGATGTCTGTCCCTAACAAGTTTAAACACTTTATTGGTGAAGTTGAAAAACAACTGCAACAACAAATTTTAATTCCAAGTTAAAAGTTGTCGTAATATAACTCCAAATTTGACACATCTTATCTTAACGTAGAGTTCTTTGCTCTTAAAGCAATGCCTGTATGCCACTTTGTGCCTACAGGAGACTTGCTAAGAATCTATGTCGTTGGTCCTATATTTTTTCTAACTTGATTCGTTATAAGTTGGTTATTTTGGTCACACACAAAACAATCTCAGTAACAATCTGATTTTATAATTTGCATTCTTTTGGCAAACAAAACTCCCGCACAAAGCAAAAGCACTTTGGTCACTAGGAAAATAAGCATTAAATGGAATTCAGAAACTACCCTCTCTTGTTTACTATTGACCAGAACAATAAATGCAATCGGCCGTAAGTTGGAACAAACGGATTGTAAAACAGCTAAATGCGAGAAATATGCTGTAATTGCCATGCGTGACAAATTTTCAACTGTTCTCATTGGTAGTTTTAATTTCGTCCACAATATTCTCAAGTATGAGAAAAGCGCGATCGACGATGTTGACATATAAAGAAACAGGTTCGAAAAAACAATTATCTCAGGGTTACAGACCCCAAACCAAAGCCTACAAAGTTCAAAGTGGAAAAATCATAGTCGAATTGCAGTCAATGTTTAGGACTGTATTAGACGACGCAGGCCAACAGCGTCTACCCGACCTAGACGAAATAGATAGCAATAACATACAAGCTAAAATTTAATAAAGCAACTTTAGCTGTCCAACTTCTCAATGCGACGGCAGTGAAACAATAGAGTATCAAAGATTAAAAATGGAATCTCAGTATTGTTTGCCCGCTCTTAAAGAAAGGAGACCATCTTAACTGTGCCAATTGTAGAGTCCACCATAGACTAAATATAAATATATCGGCAGATGGTTTCTATTTCGTCCACAGAGACGAGATTTATGAGGCCAGGTCTAGGTCATCCCTTCCAAGCTCGTCCTTTTGTATAATAGGGCAAAAAGATATATATGATGTCATCAAGAAAGGACACCTAAATGCGACGTCTGGTTCAGAACGTTAACATAGACACTTAGACAGCTATAACTTTGTGGTAGTTAGGGACTTTGCTTAGGCTTCGCTGCAAACACAGATAATAACACCAGCGTTGAGTTCAAATTGAGAATACCCGTGGCTAAGAAAGCAATTATGTAAAACCCTCTCTCGAACCTAACTATCGGCTTACCATCCCCGTCAATGATATATGATGCAGAAGCATGGAAACTTTCAAAAGCAGATGAAGGCGAATTATGTAGTTTCGAGAGAAAAGTGTGAAAAATTAATATTATTAACTTCCCATCAGGAAGTTCTTGTAATCGGTCCGATTTTCGAAATTCAAAATTTTTACATTTCTCCACGATTGGCGGTCCCAGTAGTCGGATTCCATGATTTTTAGAAAGATGTCTGTGTGTGTGTGTGTACGTACGTACGTACGTACGTTTGTGCGGATTCTTTCGTACAGCCTAACTCGAGAACAAATCAAGCTATCGAGGCCAAATTGGTTTCATTCGAAGCGTGTGTGCATAAAGATCCCCTGAAAAGCTTTTGGTTAAATTTCACAGGGTGGTTTGAATTTTATGACGAAAAAACTGTCAAAAAAAGGGACATTTTCACTTCTTCAATTAAAATCAATTTAGTTTTCCAATAAAAAAAGTTCAAAATTAATTAAATTTATAGTTTACAGCTACCTTATCAGATAAAAAAATATTCATAAATATATACACTGCCGTTCATACGTTTTCGGACAAATTCATATAATTTTTATTTTTTTTTTCAATTTTAATGCCAAAAGTATTATGTTTATTTAGCCAATTGACTTAACTAAGTAAGTTACTAACTATAGAGACTACCAAAAAGACTAAAACAGTATTTGGTTGAGGCCATTTTATATATTGATGTGCCCCTTTCTCCATTTCCTGATCCAAATTTCCACGGAAGTTCTTTGAAAATTGTTTCAGATATGTGAATCCTGTAAGTCTTCTCCATTTTTCAAGACTCAGAGTGACGTCTGCAACACTGACACATGAAAACATCCTTAGAAAATTATGGAGCCACCAGTTTTTTTGTTCAAAACCTGCTCGGTTGTAGCTTGACGCTTTTTTATCGTTATAATATATTAGCAAAAAGAAGCTCATGGCGCAACTTACATGAGGCGATCGATTTCAAAGAAAAAGCATCGAGAGAAAGCTAATTGACAAAGTGAAAACACATGGCTGAAACTACATTACTCGTATATTGCAAGGAGGATCATAACATCCGATTTAGTTTGCTTACCACTGCTGTGGTTTCTTAATATGAACGCAATCCTAGAGGTCTTTCCATAAATTGGCACATGGATAAAATATCTCTCGAAACCGGCTTGGAAACACAACCATAAAAATCTGCAAAGAAAACTGGACTGAATGTGATCCTCATAAAGCCATATATTAACCAAAAGAAAAGGATCCTATGCTGAGCAGAGTTCCCAGCTCGGAAGGAAGAGGCGGTCGAAATCTCGGCACTGAAATTATGTACTTTTGAACCCTTTCAAAATGGACTCGCCTTTATATTCCAAGCAATGGTTAATAGAAAGGAAAACAATCTTACAAATTAAATTTATTAGAAATAATTCCGAAAATACATGAAGTTAAGATAAACGGCCTTTCTTAATGTTTATACCGAAACAATTTAAATTCTGCAAACAAAAAAAAAGCAAGGTCTGGACCCAAATTTCCCTTTGCTCATTTCAAAAAAACTTTTTAAAATTCTTATCCATATAATAACAATAGTAACAGTAAAAATTTGTCAGTGATGTTTCAGCGCTAACTCAGCACAAGTTTTAATAAAAAGATTTCTGATGAAGGGAAAGTTTGCAAAGAAATTGCAGAGTTCAACCGAATCAGACAAATTTAAATTTTCAAAAAAAAAACAGTTCCAGGCGACCGAGCCTTTGAACATGCTTGAAATTTAGTTTGTGTCACCATGCAACAGGTCCTCAAGCTTTAAAAATATATAAACAGAGTTCTCACAAAATGTAATAATTTTGAAACAAGGCTATATAATGTTTGATAATTCTGACTGTCTGATTTAAAACACTTTATTGAAGAAGTTGAAAAACAACTGCCAAAAGCGAATACAAATTCAACTTCCAATGTTAAAATTATTGAAATGAAATCGATTTTCGCAACTCTAAATTTGAACTAAATCTTCCAAACTTTGGATAGGTCGATATGAAATCATCCGTCCCAATTCGAGCTCCACCCACGGAATTCAATTGAAACCAAATACATCTGAGTTTCTCAAACCACTACAAAAATCTTTCGTTCTTCTCCTAATTCTTCCACTCGTTCTGCGCGTTAAAGAGTATTCATAACCTCTTGAGAGCGAGCATATTATAAAAAAATATCTTCACGTCGAGTTGGATACTATTGGAGGGATGGCCGTGTGCTACTATGTGCCTACAGAAGACTGGCTAAGATTTTGGGTCGTTGGTCCTATATATTTTGTTTTAAACAGGAAGAGATGCTTTCTTTGAGTAGTGTAATGCAAGCCATGGACAGCCAGCCAGCTTCAACATGAAGCTCGACAAGATAGAACTCGTACTTTCTCCAAAATGTTTTTACAAGCCATTGTAATTTCTTACAGCCAATACGCAACTCATAATACGAGGTCACAAAAGTTTTAATCTCGTGCACTACATTTTCAACCTATGCCATGGTCGCAGCGTCTTTGGTAGAGCATGAGAAGCGCCCGATTGAGGATGTTTAGAGATTAAGAAACAGGAGTAAGGTTCGAAACATCTACCACCAGAGAAAACAATTATCTCAAGCTTACAGACCCCAAACCGAAACCTGCAAAATTCGAAATGGAAACATCGTAGTAGAATTGCAATTAATGCTGAGGACATGGAAGAACCAACAATGCTATCTTCCCGACCTAGGCGGAGTAAAGACAGCAATATTTAAGCTTAAGTCTAAGAAAGCCACTTGAGCGGACGGCTTAGCTGCAAAAGTCCCGTGTCAACACCAGAGGCACTATTTTTTAAAGGTCTGTTCAGTAACTCGCAAATGGCGAAGATATTAATAGAAAAGGAGAACGCATCTTGACGTCAACAGTGCGTTTATAAGGATTCAAACAGAAATGACAAAGATGGGTTTGGCGGTATACCAGGGCACAAAGAAGCATATGTTGTCATCAAAAAAAGACACCCAAATCGTTATCATAGACAGCTATAAATTTGAGGTAGTTAGGGACTTTATCTACCTATACTCTCCTGTAAACATAGATAACAACAATAGCGCTGAGATCAAACGAAGAATAACTCTTGTTAATCGCTGTTTCTCTGGGCTAAGAAAACAATTGTGTAAAGTCCTCTCTCGTAGAACTAAAGTGTCGCTCTATAAGACTCTCATCTCATCAGTCCCATCATGGTATATGGTGCAGAAGCATGGACAGTTTCAACAGCGGATGCAGGCTTCTTAGGTTGTTTCGAGAGAAAAGTGTGATCTGCATTGACGATGAGTGGAGGAGAAGATTCAACAACGAACTGTACGGTACGAGTTGTACAGCGAAATCGACTTAACCAAAAGGATAAAATTCCAATGCCACCGGACTGGCGCTACAGTCCTCAAGTTATTAATTAAAAAGCTAATGACGAAAAAAGTGCAATTAGCTATCAATATTAAAAAAAAACGCAAAACATAATTTAAAATTATATTAAGTCATTTTTTAAGTAATATTATTAAACAAAAAATGGAACTAATTTCTAGTAGAAATGTTACTTAATCAAAAAAAATGTATTTCCAAACTGTTGTCCTGATCACTCGAAATAAAATATTCGAATAACCTATTAATGATAAATACGCAAATCGTATTTTAATTGATTCAAAAAATCTAAAAGAAAGATTTTTCTAAGGGGCAGTAAAGAACATATTTATGTATTTTTTTTTATTGCAATGTATTTGTCTATGGAATGCATGATGTAATCACAACGAAAATGGAATTTGATGGTGGTGGAAAATGAAATTTTTTATCGAGATGGGAAGTTCATGGTATGGGCAGACCTACTCGCACCCAAACCAATTTTTAATATTTAATTTTTAACTTCCCATCAGGAAGTTCTTGTTAACTTCCCATCAGGAAGTTCTTGTAATCGGTCCGATTTTCGAAATTCAAAATTTTTACATTTCTCCACGTTTGGCGGTCCCAGTAGTCGGATTCTATGATTTTTAGAAAGATGTCCGTGTGTGTGTGTGTACGTACGTACGTACGTACGTTTGTGCGGATTCTTTCGTACAGCCTAACTCGAGAACAAATCAACCTATCGAAGCCAAATTGGTTTTATTCGAAGCGTGTGTGCATAAAGATCACCTGAAAAGCTTTTGGTTAAATTTCACAGGGTGGTTTAAATTTTATGACGAAAAAACTGTCAAAAAAAGGGACAATTTGACTTCTTCAATTAAAATCAATTTAGTTTTCCAATAAAATAAGTTCAAAATTAATTAAATTTATAGTTTATAGCTACCTTATCAGATAAAATAATTTGCATAAATATATACACTGCCGTTCATAAGTTTCCGGACAAATTCATATAAATTTTTTTTTTTTGTTCAATTTTAATGCCAAAAGTTTCATCAATATTATGTTTATTTAGCCAATTGACTAAACTAAGTAAGTTACTAACTATAGGGACTACCAAAAAGACTAAAACAGTTTTTAGTTGAGGCCATTTCATACATTGATATGCCCCTTTCTCTATTTCCTGATCCAAATTTCCGCGGAATTTCTTTGAAATTTGTTTCAGAAATGAGAATCCTGTAAGTCTTCTCCATTTTTCATGACTCAGAGTGACGTCTGCAACACTGACACATGAGAAGATCCTTAGAAAATGATGGAGCCACCAGTTTTTTTGTTCAAAACCTGCTCGGCTATAGCTTTACGCTTTTTTATCGTTATAATATATTAGCAAAAAGAAGCTCATGGCGCAAATAACATGAGGCAATTGAATTTAAAGCAAAAGCATCGAAAGAAACCTAAATGACAAAGTTGAAATACATGGATAAAACTGCATTGCTCGTATATTGCAAGGAAGACCATAACATCCGATTTAGTTTGCTTTCCACTGTTGTGGTTTCTTATCATGAACCACAATCAGGTCTTTCCAGATAATGACACAGAGATAAAAAAAATCCTTCGGAATCAGCGTGGAAAGTCCTATCAAAATCTGCAAAGAAAACTCTTTAAGCCATATATTTACCAGACAGAAAAAGATCCTTTGCTAAGCAGTTACAAAAGTCCTCAAACATTTAAAATATGAATCCCCATAAACAGAGTTCTTACAAAATGTAATACTTTTCAAACTAAGCTATCTGATTTATAACACTTTTTTGAAGAAGTTGAAAAACAACTGCCAAAAGCAAATACAAATTCAACTACCAATGTAAAGTTGTTGTTATGGAATCGATTTTCGCAACTCTAAAATTAAAATATCCTATCTTCACGTTGAGTTGGATACTTTTAGAGGGATGACTGGCTAAGATTTTGGGTCGTTGGTCCTATATTACAGTCGAAAATGCTTTTCTTGAGTCGTTTTATGCAAGCCATGGACAGCCAGCCAGCAAAAACAATTATCTCAAGGTTACACACCCCAAACCGAAGCCTGCAAAATTCGAAATGGAAATATCATCATCAGCTGAGGACATGGAAGAACCAATAATGCCATTTACCTGACCTATACGAAGTACAGACAACAAGATAGAACTTTTAAAAGCGGCGGCGATGACTTAGTTGGGAGTATGCACCAACTTATCTGCAACATATGGTCAGAAGAAAGCATGCGAGATGAATGGAATCTCAGTATTGGGTGCCCAATCCTGAAGGAAGGAAGCCAATTAAAGAGGTATCAATCTCCTCAAAATTTTCTTTAACATCTTTTCCGCCGTGTGATGTGAACTTCTGAAGCAGTTCGTCAACAACCTGATAGGTCCGTATTAATGCGGTTTTCGACCAGAAAAGTCCACCATAAACCAAATATTAACATAACGGCAGATCTTGGAAAAAACCCAGGAGCGCCAAGTTCCCTGCCAAGCTCGTACTCCATCGGTGACCTCCATCGCCATCCTGCACAAATTGAGGTCGGCAAAGACGTCACCTGACCCAGTTTTGACTATCTTGGCTCCGCTGTAAAAACAGATAATAGCACCAGCGCTGAGATCAAATGAAGAATACCTCTGGTTAAGAAAGCTAAGCCCTCTTTCGAAGAACTGAAGCATCGCTCTATAAGGTCCATATCATCCCCGTCCTACTATATGGTGCAGAAGCATGTACACTTTTGAAAGCGGATGAAGGCCCATTAGAGAAGATTCAACAACCAATTGACTTAGCCAAAAGGATACAATGCCAATCCTACGTGGACTGTAACGCCACCTCAAGTTAATAATTAAATGATTAATGACAAAAAAGTCCAACCAGCTAACATGCTTAAAAAAAACGGTAAAAATTAAATTATTTCTGCAGTCAAACTAAAAATCTAATTTTCTATTATTATCATAGAAAGTATTTCCAAATTGAAATATGTTTATCTATCAAACTTTTCAATCTTGTGCACAACATTAGGTAAATGTTACTAAATCAAAAACGAATATTTCCAAATTGTTGTCCTGATCACTTAAAAGAATACTTTCGTAAGTAAGTAATTACCGAAATGTTGAATTAAAATTAATGTTGAATACTCAACTTTACCTTCATAGCAACTTACCATTCCCCTACTTATCCCCATTTCAAGTAATAAATATGATTTTAATTTTACAGAATTTAACTGAACTAGATAAATTTGCTAATGATTCAACTCAATTATTATTATCTCATACCTTATATTTCCACATGAATTTGTTTTAATTTAGATTAAATCTTTATATTTATATTATTAATTTATTAGTCTAATATGTTTGAATTCAATTTAACCAACGTATTCTTTACAACGCTAATCTTTCACAGATTTATAAGTATTTCTAACGGTGTTAGGATGTACATAATAAGTATACCCTTTAATCTATAATTTAGAGGCAAATCGTATTTTATATAATTCTAAAAAGTGAGTATCTTAAAGTTGATTTTGGGAGCAAATTATATAGCACCTTAATGATTTTTTTTATCATGAGATGGGAAGTTCATGGTATGGGCAGGTCTACTCGCACCCAAACCAATTTTTCTTTTTTTCGCTGTCCACTTTTGTAAAACTTTTTTCAATAATTTTAGTTTTCACAAATTCTACTGTTTTTTGATCAGTTGGCACTTAATCGATATAATCACCAATGCTATTAAAGCTTTTTTTTGTAAATAGTGCTCAAGTGCTCAAGGGAGTTGAAGTATGTGTGTTTTTTTAACACAGCACGAGCAGAAGTGGAAGGGTGAGAAAGGAGGTACCAGTGCACATTGGTTTTAAATTGTTGTAGGTTGCAGTGCAAAAGAAAAATAGAACGAAGTAACGCATTCCACATGCGCACTGTGCGGCTTATAAAAGAATTTCTAAATTTCACAGTGAGCCCGAAAGTAGGCTTTAGGGTAAACTGATGAGCATTCGATGATGTACGGGTGTTGCGAGTGAATTTCTGGAGGGGCGGAATGAAATTAGCTATTTCGACGGAGCATTGGTGGTAGAAATAGCGATAAAAAAAGTCAAGCAAGACACATTTCGACGGTGTTCCAGCGAGTGAATTGTTTTCGATATGTTTTCATCGTCTATGAGTTTTATCGCTCGCTTTTGAATTCTACCTAGGAGTTACAAGGTGGTCTTGGGTGCACCTGCCCAGATGTGAGCGTTGTGCTCCATTTTAGGCCGAATAAAGGCCTTATAAACTATGGCTAAATCAGAAGGGGTAAAAAACATCTTGCACCGGTTTAGAAAACCTAAGCATTTCGCTGCATTCTTGGCTATATCGAATATGTGGTCATTCCAACGTAGGCTAGAATTGACTCACATACCGAGCATTGAAAGCTTTTCGGATTCTTCAACGCAAATGCTATTCATGGACAATGGCTGGGTGTTAGAATTTCGCTTTAATGACATAAGACAGCATTGGGTTTTGGAAGCATTAAATTCTACTCTATTGGCTTGTCCCCATTTGGTTATGCTGTCTATATCAGAATTTAATGAGTTAAGCATCCGTTGTCGATCGATGTCCATGTCCGAAGAGCAGGAGCGTGAATCATTAAACGCATATGAGAAACTGAGGGTACTGTCATCTGCGAAGGAATATATTGGATTAGATGTGATAGACAAGAGATCGTTAATGAAAAAACTGAGCCTTGGGGAACACCAGCATTTATATGGTGAATTTCAGATTTGAAACCATCCAATACAACTTGTATTATACGATTCGAAAGATAGTTTCTAATCCATCGAAGAAGAGACTCACCGCTCCAATATGCACGCATTTTCGACAAAAGAGCCGGATGCCAGGCTCTATCAAATGCCTTTGAAATATCGAGTGCAACTATCTTTGTTTCATCGAAGTTATGTATAGATTGGTTCCACTTTTCAGTGAGACAAGTCATCAAATCATCAGTGGACCTGTGGCTACGAAAACCTTACTGCCGGTCATTAAGAAGTTTTCGTGATTCAAGATATTTCATAAGCTGACGATTAATCAGCGTTTCCATGACCTTAGAAAGAAGGGACGTAAGTGCTATGGGTCTGTAATTGGAGAGAGAAGATGAAACGCCTTTTTTAGGGACAGGCTGGACAAATGCAGTTTTCCATCTTCTCGGAAAGAGACCTGAGGAGTAGGAAAGATGAAAAAGCTTACGCAGTGGTTTTGCCAGCGTAGAAGAACACCTCTTCAGAACTATAGGGGAAATACCATCTGGACCAGCGGATTTGTGCGTGTCTAAATCTTTCAGTACTCTTGCGACTGTGCGTTTGCGAAAATATATTTCTCCCATAGAATGTTCAACGCTCTCGAGCACAGGTAGTGGTAAAGTGCTTGTAGGCAAAGCTTTAATTAAGCATCTTTTTTTTTCTTCTTCATTTAACGTAGCGCCTCGTGGTCGTTAGCTCGTGGTCGTTACGCCTGCTCTTTACACTCTAAATTAATTAACAGTCGCATTTTCCATTTGTCATAGTTGCTGCCATCAAAAACGTGATATATAATATCATCTATATTGTTTGCCATGTTTTTTTATTCTTCTGTAGTCTCCAGGACACTTTTTTATCAACAACTATTTTCGATTTTTTATCGTCGTCCGAATCACTGTTTTCTGATTCTTTATTGTAAATCGATTCTTGTCTTTCACTTTTGTTTAATTTTGCTAACGCGTTTATATCAGACATTTATTGGTTTTTATTACTTTTCAATTTTTGCACATGGTTAACCTCATTTTTTATTTTTCTACCGATGTTACGAACACGTCCGTTTACATCCACAAAATTGATGAATTATTCCTTGCACACTTTTTATCTTTATATTATTTAATTGTTTCTTTTTAGTTTGGCAATACACTTTTGTTTATTTTTATTAACAGCTACGGGGGAGAGTATGATAACTTGGGCGCCAAAAATTGATAACGGGTTTTTGTAGAGGGGTCAAAAACAAGCATTTTTTAATATGGAGGGGGAAAATGACTTAAAATGAAAAAAAATAAAGCAACAACAACGGCAACACTTACAATAAAGTGCTATACCTGCTTTGAAAGCCAGAAACATGTTCTTTAATCCTGGGTTTAAATTAAATAGAAAACTTTAATAGTTTTTGAAAAATTCGCATGCAAATTCAATTTTTTTTATAAAAAAAATCAAGAAAACAAGTTTAGACCAATTTTTTTCGAAATTTGGAAATGAAGTGCTAAATTTGCTTATTTTAGTCAATGCTTGTATCAATTCTGAATAGAACACAAAAACCGAATGGCTTAATGTCTTCTAGTTTTTGAGAAAATTGAGATCTACTAAAACTATTTTTTTTTTGGTATTTACGGTGATACTTTTAGTATAAATGTTAATGATAGGTTCATCTTTTTTAGTAAAGTTTAGCAAATCATTTAGCGTTATTCAGAATGCACTTCGAGGAGGTCAGAGGAGAATCAGACCGATTTCTTCTAAAAAAGCGATGGTCTTATCGTTGGTCGATACCAAATCCCCAAACAAACAAAATACCGAAAAGTTATTTAGTTTAGAATGGATTAGAGGATGCTTAGTCGCCATTGCTTATTCACAAAAAATAACACTCGATTCGCACTTAGGTTGAACACAGAATGAGCTTTACCACATGTGCATGAAAAAATCAACGGCACAAAATTCAAAGTTTGATCGGTGATATTTTTACATCATTATTAAGTGCATTCCATATTACATAAGTACATACAAATTAGATGAAGAGTATTCATGACATAGGCGCCTGCCAGGCAAAAAGCAGGTACCCTGAGCGGAGCGACGAAGTCGCGTGAGTGTGGACTGACTGCGGAAAGAAAGTTGAATTACTTTAACCCGCGAAGCGGCCCACCCATGTACTGTTGATATAAAAAAAAAAAACTATTGATAAAGACGCATGCCGGACATTTAACCGATTATTCATTCGGTTACCTTAAAGGAAGACCACTTTAATGTCACAAAACAAAAATAGTAATTTTCAATTTTCTCAAAAACCAGAAGACATAAAAAAGCAAATTTAGCACTTCATTTCACAAATTTGAAGAAAATTGGTCTAAACTTGTTTTTTTTTTATTTTTTTTATCAAAAATTTGAGTTTGCTTGCGAATTTTTCACAAACTTTTAAAGTTTACTATTTATTTAAGCCCAGGATTAAAGAACATGTTTCTGGCTTTCAAAGCCGGTATATCACTTTATTGTAAGTGTTGCCGTTGTTGTTTTTTTTTTTTTAAGTCATTTTTTATAAATTGCCCCTACCTCCTAAACGGTGCGAGATAGACCCCCCCTCCCATAGTAAAAAATGCTTGTTTTTGACCCCTCTACCCTCTACCGTTATCAATTTTCGGCGCCCAAGTTGTCGTACTCGTGCCCAGCTACGCTCTGCTACCATGTTAAAATAAAAAAGGGCCAGTAGAACTTTATTTGATGTTGTTTATTCTGAAGTTTAAATAGTACAAAGTGTCATGATGAGAATAAAAGTAAAGAAAGGGAAAATAAAACTGATTCACATGAGCCACATAGCTTCTATGCTCATTGAGATGTCGACACCAGTGCTTAGTTTCTTAAAATAACTTTAAATACAACAGATGTCGACACATGCACTAGGTTGTACTTACAAATATATTATTTATCATTTAATACAACAATATGAGTATACAATTGTCGATAAAAAGGGCAAATATAACACATATGCAGATGCATTTTGCCATGTAAAAAACGATTTCGGAAAAACGACTCAAGTTCAACAAAAAGACAAAAACGGACACTTCGGGGTAAAATAACAGATAACAATATTACACATAAATTCAATACAAACTTTACAGATGACCTAGAATTCCTCCCAAGCACAATTATACAAGAAAAATGGTTCTTTTTACAACTTCGAACAGATAGACTTCCCATTGGGGAATCAATAGAACAAGAAACACTAAAGAAAAAGTTACAACATTTCATTAAACCATTATAGGTTAAACCTCTTCTTCCCAATCAGATAATAATACTAATCTCACAACACCATTCAGAAGTTCAAGAGATCGGCAAATCTCAGAATCTTGCCTTAATGATTTCAAAATAAAACTCGCACACCATAAGTCGCTTGGTTTCGGTCTGGCAGCAACCGACAACGGTGCCAAAAGAATCTTCAAGTAAATTCTTGAAAAAACCTTCCATATACAAGACATAGTTATATAGTATATCTCTTTATTGACGAAAGACTCTTCCTGCCCTACACTAATGATATTTTAAAAGTATTACACGAAAACCATGAGTCACCATTCGGCGGACATCAAAGTGTCACAACAATCAAAAAATTATATGATACTATTACTTGCCTACAATTACAAAAGACACAATTAAGTACATTCGTAGATACGAGTCATACCAAAAAACTTAATCTTCAAGAAAAAATAAAATCCCTGTGAAAATATCTACTACAAGTAAAACACCATTTGAGCGTAGAGCCTTGGATATAGAAGGTCAACTCCCTGATAGCTCTGATTACAATAAATACATCCTAACCTTTCAGGATGACCTGACTAAGTTTTCTGAAGCGATACCGCGATACAACAATTTTTCATGTCCCCTGAACAGCCTACACTATTCAATACAAACAGCGAAAATGCAGATTGTACAATCCAATTGCTAACCAGAAGTAAAACTATTCCCAACTCATGTGACATGAAACAATCTAACCATTCAAGATGAAATCTGTGATGAAAACGTCAGAACACTTACATAACTTCCATGACACTCCAATAATAGTGTTGTCAGGTAAATTTTACATTAAGAGTAATGACATGATCATTCACGAATCCAGTGAACAAACCGAAATTGTATCCAAATCTTTTACTCCCGCATTAAATATCTCAATATTTCTTACATTTTGCAAAAGTTACCGCATTTATAAAGTTTGAAAAAACAAAAAAACAGACAAACAAAATCCAAAATAGAAAAGACATAGTACGCCCCACTATAACTTGAAAGGAAACACATAGTAAAACACTAGAGTAAGGGGGGTAAATATTAATGACAAAAATTGGTTTGGGTGCGAGTAGGCCTGCCCATACCATGAACTTCCCATCTCAAGATACAAAAGAAATAGGTGCTATTTTATTTGCCTACACCATCAAATTCAATTCGGATTATGAAAACATCATTCATTCCCTAACCAAATGCATTGCAAACAAAAAGATCAAATACATATATTTTTAGCTGCCTTTGAGGAAAACCATATTAAAAATTTTAAGTACAAATTGCGTATTTAACATTGACAGATTAACATATTTCAATTTGGAAATACTTTTTTTATGTCTGAGTTACATTTCTACTAAAAGAAAATTAGTTTTTAGTTTTACTGCAGAAATAACTTAATAAAATTTAAAATAATTTTTACCGTTTTTTTTTTAAATGATAGCTGGTTGGACTTTTTTTGTCATTAATCATTTAATTACTAACTTGAGGTGGCGTTACAGTCCGCGTGGCATGGTATTTTATCCTTTTGGCAAAGTCGATGTCGCTGTACAACTCCTAGCTTACAGTTCGTTGTTGAATCTTCTCCTCCACCCACAGTCAATGCAGATGGGACAAAAAGATAACACTTTTCTCTCGGAACAACCTAAGGGGCCTTCATCCGCTTTTGAAAGTGTACATGCTTCTGCACCATATAGTAGGGCGGGGATGATAGGGGTCTTATAGAGCGATGCTTCAGTTCTTCGAAAGAGGGCTTAGCTTTCTTAACCACAGGTATTCTTCATTTGATCTCAGCGCTGGTGTTATTATCTGTTTTTACAGCGGAGCCAATATAGATAAAGCCCTAACTACCTCAAAGTTATAGCTGTCTATGGTAACGTTCTGACCCAAACGTCGGATTTGGTTTTTCTTGATGGCAGCATATTCTTCTTTTTGCCATCTTTTGTTGACAAGGTTCTTTTCCACTATTGTTCCAAGTATGATGTTAAAGAAATCGCGTGACAGTGCACCACCTTGTCTAAAACGTTGTTTGACATCAACTGGGTCGGTGACGTCTTTGCCGACATCAATTTGTGCAGGATGGCGGTGACCTAAATCGCCATCCTGGACAAAAGTACGAGCTTGGCAGGGATGCCAAATCTAGACATGACTTCATAAATCTCGTCTCCGTGGACGAAACAGACACCAAAACTAACCTTAAAATTGATGAAAAGGTGGTGCGTACTGACTTGGCGCTCCTGGGTTTTTTTCCAAGAGCTGCCGTTATGTTAATATTTGGCTTATGGTGGACTTTTCTGGTCGAAAAACACATTAATACGTTGATCAATATGTTGACGAACTGCTTCAGACGTTCACATCATACGGCAGAAAAGATGTTAAAGGCAGTTTTGAAGAGATTGATACTGAGAATTCATTCATCTCGCATGCTTTCTTCTGACCATGTATTGCAGATACAACTAAGTAAACGCAGCCGCTTTTAGAAGTTCTATCTTGCTATCTGTACTTCGTCTAGGTCAGGTAGATGGCATCGTTGGTTCTTCCATGTCCTCAGCATTGACTGCAATTCTACTATGATATTTCCATTTCGAATTTTGCAGGCTTCGGTTTGGGGTGTGTAACCTTGAGGTAATTGTTTTTGCTGGCTGTCCATGGCTTGCATTAAACGACTCAATGAAAGCATTTTCGACTGTAATATGGGACCAACGACCCAAAATCTTAGCCAGTCATCCCTCAAAGAGTATCCAACTCAACGTGAAGATAAGATATTTTAAATTTAGAGTTGCGAAAATCGATTTCATAACAACAACTTTAACATTGGAAGTTGAATTTGTATTTGCTTTTGGCAGTTGTTTTTCAACGTCTTCAATAAAGTGTTTTAAATCAGACAGCCAGAATTATCAAATATTATATAGCTTAGTTTCAAAAGTATTATATTACATTTGGTAAGAACTCTGTTTATAGGGATTCATATTGTAAAAGTTTGAGGACTTTTGGAATTATTTTCAATCAATCAAATTTGTTCGATTGCATTTCTATGGAAGATATTTACCACTGCTCGGAATACTAAGGCGTGATTAACTTTATGTCCTTTTTGAAAGGGTTCAAAAGTACAAAGTTTCAATCCAGAGATTTCCACTACCTCTTCCTTCCGAAACTGGTAACTGCTCAGAAAAGGATCTTTTTCTGTCTGGTAAATAAATATATGGCTTAAAGAGGATCACATTCAGTCCAGTTTTCTTTGCAGATTCCCACGCCGATTCCGAGAGATTTTTTTATCTCTGTGTCATTTTCCGGAAAGACATCTAGGATTGGGCTCATGATAAGAAACCACAACAGTGGAAAACAAACTAAATCGGATGTTTTGGTCTTCCTTGCAATATGCGAGAAATGCAGTTTTATTCATGTATTTTAACTTTGTCATTTAGGTTTCTCTCGATGCTTTTGCTTTAAATTCAATTGCCTCATGTAATTTGCGCCATGAGCTTCTTTTTGCTAATATATTATAACTATAAAAAAGCGTCAAGCTACAGCCGAGCAGGTTTTGAACCAAAAAACTGGTGGCTCCATAATTTCCTAAGGATGTTTTCATGTGTCAGTGTTGCAGACGTCACTCTGAGTCTTGAAAAATGGGAAAGACTTACAGGATTCACATTTCTGAAACAATTTTCAAAGAACTTCCGAGGAAATTTGGATCAGGAAATAGAGAAAGTGGCATATCAATGTATGAAATGGCGTCAACTAAAAACTGTTTTAGTCTTTTTGGAAGTTTCTATAGTTAGTAACTTACTTAGTTTAGTCAATTGGCTAAAAAAACATAATATTGATGAAACTTTTGGCATTAAAATTGAACAAAAAAAAATTTTATATGTATTTGTCCGGAAACTTATGAACGGCAGTGTATATATTTATGCATATTTTTTTATCTGATAAGGTAGCTATAAACTATAAATTTAATTAATTTTGAACATTTTTTATTGGAAAACTAAATTGATATTAATTGAAGAAATCAAATTGTCCCTTTTTTTGACAGTTTTTTCGTCATAATGTTCAAACCACCCTGTGAAATTTAACCAAAAGCTTTTCTGGTGATCTTTATGCACACAAGCTTCGAATGAAACCAATTTGGCTTCGATAGCTTGATTTGTTCGCGAGTTAGGCTGTACGAAAGAATCCGCACAAACGTACGTACGTACGTACGTACGTACGTACACACACACACAGACATCTTTCTAAAAATCATGGAATCCGACTACTGGGACCGCCAAACGTGGAGAAATGTAAAAATTTTGAATTTCGAAAATCGGACCGATTACAAGAACTTCCTGATGGGAAGTTAATAAAACAATAACTACCGGACTTTTGGTTGGGCTAAAGTCTATTTATTTGTTACGCTCCAACTCTCGGCCCGTAACTGGTGCAGTCGGAAACTCCTAAAAAGTCGAACGAGAAAGAGTTTAGTCGACTTCTAAACAAAAAAACGGTAAAAAAATAAAAAATAAAAAACTTCTAAACAAAAATAACATCATAAAAATAAAAATTGGTTTGGGTGCGAGTAGGTCTGCCTATACCATGAACTTCCCATCTCAAGATAAAAAAAATGTAGGTGCAATTTTATTTACCGCCACCATCAAATTCCATTTGGGTTGTGAAAACATCAATCATTCCCTAGATAAATGCAAAGAGCTTTACAAAATTGCTTTCTTAGCCACGGGTATTCTTCGTTTGACCTCAACGCTGGTGTCATTATCTCTGTTTGCAGCCAAGCCTAAGCAAAGTCCCTAACTACCACAAAGTTATAGCTGTCTATGTTAACATTCTGAACCAGACGTCGCATTTGAGTGTCCTTTCTTGATGACAGCATATGTTTCTTTTTGCCTTATTATACAAAAGGACGAGCTTGGATGGGATGCCAAACCTAGACATGGCTTCATACATCTCGTCTCTGTGGACGAAACAGAAACCATCTGCCGATATATTTATGGTGGACTCTACAATTGGCACAGTTAAGATGGTCTCCTTTCTTAAAGAGCGGGCAAACAATACTGAGATTCCATTTTCATCTTTGATACTCTATTGTTTCAATGCCGTCGCATTGAAAAGTTCGACAGCTAAAGTGGCTTTATTAGATTTTAGCTTATATGTTATTGCTAACTATTTCGTCTAGCTCGGGTAGACGTTATTGGCCTTTGTCGTCTAATACAGTCCTCAGCATTGACTGCAATTCGACTATGATTTTCTTTGAACTTTCATTTAATGCTTATTTTCCTAGTCACCACTTTGTGTAGGAGTTTTGTTTGCCAAAAGAATGGAAATTGTAAAATCAGATTGTTACTGAAATTGTTTTGTCTGTGACCAAAATGTCCAACATATAACCAATCGAGTTAGAAAAAATATAGGACCAACGACCCAAATTCTTAGTCAGTCTTCTGTAGGCACACAGTGGCACACAGGCATCGCTCAAAGAGCATACGTTAAGATAAGATGTGTCAAATTTGGAGTTATATTAAGACAACTTTTACATTGGAAGTTGAATTAATTTTTCAACTTCACCAATTTTAACCCGTTAGACAGCCAGAATTAAGCAATAATATGTAGACAAGTAAAACTTGAGCTGAGCTATCACTGAAGCGTCACTTACAAATTATCATTGTGAAAGACCGCTTATGTCAACTCCTTGTTCAATGTATTTTAGAAAATATTTCTACTACCTACGACGATGCACTTGTTGTGCTCGGAATATTAAATCGTGATTACCTTTATGTCGATTAAGTTCAAAAGTACATAGTTTCAGTCGAGAGATTTCCAGCATTTCTTCCATCCGAGCTGGGGAAATGTTCAGCATCGGATGACATAGAATGTTCCGGTAAATTGATGACTTTAGGATTAGCACATATAGTCCATATGCGAGTAATGCAATTTTATCTGTGTTTTAGTTATGTCATTTAGGTTTCTCTCGATGATATGGTTTAAAGATAGAAAAGCGTCGAGCTACAGCAGGTCTTGAACAAAAATACTGATGGCACCATCATTTTCTAAGGGTGTTTTCAAGTGTCAGTGTTGTACCGTAATTCGAAATCATGAGAAATAAAAAACATTAATTGGATTCACATTTCTGAAACAATTTTCCAAGCACGGTCGTGGAAAGGTGGGTCAAGAAATAGAGAAAGGGGCACCTTAAAATATAAAATGGCCTCAACTTAATACTGTTTTACTCTGAACGTATATCTGTAAAGGTAATAACTAACTTATTTTAGTCAATTGGCTAAATAAATATGATGCTGATGAAACTTTTGGAATTAAAATTCAACAAATTATTTACAAATTACAACAACTTAATTTGTTCTCGAGTTAGGTTGCTCGAAGGAATCCACACAAACGTACATACGTACACACACACACACAGTCATCTTTCTAAAAACAATGGATTCCGACTTCTGGGACCTCGAAAGGTCGAGATATGTAAAAATTTTGAATTTCGAAAATATTTATATTTTTAGCTGCCCTTGAGGACTACCATATGCTCGTATGTATTTTCGTTTTTGGATCACTTAAAATACGAATTGCGTATTTAACAATGATAGATTAACATATTTCAATTTGGAAATACTATTTTTCTGATTGAGTTACCTTTCTATGATACTAAAAGAAAATTAGATTTGTAGTTTGACTGCAGAAATAACTTAATATAATTTAAAATAATTTTTACCGTTTTTTTTAACTAGCTGGTTGGACTTTTTTTGTCATTAATAATTTAATAATTAACTTGAGGTGGCGTTACAGTCCACGTACCATTGGTATTTTATCCTTTTGGCTAAGTCGATGTCGCTGTACAACTCCTAGCATACAGTTCGTTGTTGAATCTTCTCCTCCACTCACCGTCAATGCATATGGGACAAAAGATCACACTTTTCTCTCGAAACAACCGGGCCTTCATCCGCTTTTGAAAGTATCCATGCTTCTACACCATATAGTAGGACAGGCATGATATTGGTCTCATAGAGCGATACTTCAGTTCTTCGAAAGAGGGCTTAGCTTTAATAGCCAGAGATATTCTTCGTATGATCTCAGCGCTGATGTTATTATCTGTATTTATAGCGGAGCCAAGATAGACAAAGCCCCAACTACCTCAAAGTAATAGCTGTTTATTGTAACGTTCCGATCAGGGTTTGGTCTTTCTTTATGACAGCATATGCCTCTTTTTGCTTTCTGGCGTTGACAAGGTTCTTTTGCACTATTGTCCCAAGTATGATGTTGAAGAAATCGCATGACAGTGCATCACCTTGTCTAAAATGTTGTTTGACATTAAGTGGGTCGATGACGTCTTTGCCGACCTTAATAGAGCAGCTTGATTCCTCCATCGCCATCCTGCACAAAAGGACGAGCTTGGCAAGGATGCCAAACCTAGAGATGTCTTCATAAAACTCGTCTCTGTGGACGAAACGGACACCAAAACCAACCTTGAAATTGATGAAAAGGTGGTGCGTACTGACTTGGCGCTCCTGGGTTTTTTTCCAAGATCTGCCGTTATGTTAATATTTGCTTTATGGTGGACTTCTCTGGTCGAAAACCACATTAATACGGACCTATCAGAATGTTGACGAACAGCTTCAGACGTTCACATCATGCGGCGGAAAAGATGTTAAAGGCAATTTTGCGGAGATTGATACCTCTATAATTGGCTTTCTTCCTTCAGGCTTGGACAACTGACCGCGTATTGCAGATGAGTTGGTGCATACTCTCAACTAAATCATCGCCGCCGCTTTTAGAAGTTCTATCTTGCTATCTGTACTTCGTCTAGCTCAGGTAGATGACATTGTTGGTTCTTCCATGTCCTCAGCATTGCCTGTAATTCTACTATGATATTTCCATTTCGAATTTTGCAGGCTTCGGTTTGGGGTGTGTAACCTTGAGATAATTGTTTTTGCTGGCTGGCTGTCCATGGCTTGCATTAAAACGACTCAATGAAAGCATTTTCGACTGTAATATAGGACCAACGACCCAAAATCTTAGCCAGTCATCCCTCTAAGAGAATCCAACCCAACGTGAAGATAAGATATTTTAAATTTAGAGTTGCGAAAATCGATTTCATAACAACAACTTTAACATTGGAAGTTGAATTGGTATTTGCTTTTGGCAATTGTTTTTCAACTTCTTCAATAAAGTGTTATAAATCAGACAGCCAGCTTAGTTTCGAAAGTATTACATTTTGTAAGAACTCTGTTTAAAGGGATTCATATTTTAAAAGTTTGAGGACCAACTGCTTATCTCAACTTCATGTATTTTTGGAATTATTTTTAATCAATCAAATTTGTTTGATTGCTTTTCTTTGGAAGATACTAACCACTGCTCGGAATATTGTGGCGTGATTAACTTTATGTCCTTTTTGAAAGTTCATTTACATAGTTTCAATCCAGAGATTTCCACCCCTTCTTCCTTCCGAGCTGGTAACTGCTCAGCAAATGATCTTTTTCTGTCTGGTAAATATATGGCTTAAAGAGGATCACATTCAGAACAGTTTTCTCTGCAGATTTTGATAGTTGTTTCCAGGCCAATTTGGAGAGGTTTTTTATTCATGTGTCATTTTCTGTAAAGACCTCTAGGATTCGGTTCATGATAAGAAACCACAACAGTGAAAACAAACTAAATCGGAATTTAAGGTCTTCCTTGCAATATACGAGTAATGCAATTTTATCTAGGTGTTTTAACTTTGTCAATTAGGTTTCTCTCGATGCTTTTGCTTTAAATTCAATTGCCTCATGTAATTTGAGCCATGAGTTTTTTTTTGCTAATATATAATAACGATAAAAAAGCGTCAAGCTACAGCCGAGCAGTTTTTGAACAAAAAAACTGGTGGCTCCATAATTTTTTAAGGATGTTTTCATGTGTCAGTGTTGCAGACGTCACTCTGAGTCTTGAAAAATGGGAAAGACTCACAGGATTCACATTTCTGAATCAATTTTCAAAGAACTTCCGTGGAAATTTGAATCAGGAAAAAAGAAAAGGGCACATCAATGTATGAAATGGCCTCAACTAAAAACTGTTTTAGTCTTTTTGGTAGTCTCTATAGTTAGTAACTTACTTAGTTTAGTCAATTGGCTAAATAAACATAATATTGATGAAACTTTTGGCATTAAAATTGAACAAAAAACAATTTTTATATTACTTTGTCCGGAAACTTATGAACGGCAGTGTATATATTTATGCATATTTTTTTATCTGATAAGGAAGCTGTAATCTATAAATTTAATTAATTTTGAACTTTTTTTATTGGAAAACTGAATTGATTTTAATTGAAAAAATGAAAATGTCCCATTTTTTGACAGTTTTTTCGTCATAAAATTCAAACCACCCTGTTGAATTTAACCAAAAGCTTTTCAGGTGATCACACACGCTTCGAAGGAAACCAATTTGGCTTCGATAGCTTGATTGGTTCTCGAGTTAGGCTGTACGAAAGAATCCGCACAAACGTACGTACGTACGTACGTACGTACACACACACACAGACATCTTTCTAAAAATGATGGAATCCGACTCCTGGGACCGCCAAACGTGGAGAAATGTAAAAATTTTTAATTTCGAAAATCGGACCGATTACAAGAACTTCCTGATGGGAAGTTAATAATAAATATAAAAAGAGAACATGACGACAAATCTACTAGATTTCAATCGAAATAC
Organism: Orthonevra nobilis; assembly: GCA_963555765.1. NCBI lineage: Eukaryota > Metazoa > Arthropoda > Insecta > Diptera > Syrphidae > Orthonevra > Orthonevra nobilis. Next base: position 79,024,381 of record OY743224.1, on the reverse strand, counting down.
TAGGGTATTGGAAATATTTATCAGAAGTGTAGGTACAGTGTGGAATCTTCTTCGATCCATAGAGAACGTCCCTTTGTCATATAGACTCAAGTGATCAGAAATAAAATCAAAGACAGATCTTCAGATAGACTTAGACTTTATTGTAATCCTGAAAGTTTGGATGAAATGAAATCCACACTCTTTAGGCATTTTTCCGATCATAGAGATGAAAGGACTCTCTATAATCAGCTAAGTCTCTCACGTCAAACTACAAGTTTGTTAAAGTTCTATGACAAAATACTCGAGATAGATACAACCCTTAACACTAAACTAAAAAATTGGTTTGGGTGCGAGTAGGTCTGCCCATACCATGAACTTCCCATCTCGATAAAAAATATCATTTCCCACCACCATCAAATACCATTTTCGTTATGATAACATCATTCATTCCATAGACAAATACATTGCATTAAAAAAAAATTGGTTTGGGTGCGAGTAGGCCTGCCCATACCATGAACTTCCCATCTCAAGACACAAAAGAAATAGATGCTATTTTATTTACCTACACCATGAAATTCAATTCGGATTATGAAAACAACATTCCTTCCCTAATCAAATACATTGCAAACAAAAAGATCAGAAACATATATTTTTAGCTGCCTTTGAGGAATTCCATATACTCGTATATGTTTTCGTATTTTTGAATCATTTAAAATACGAATTGCATATTTAACATTGATAGATTAACATATTTCAATTTGGAAATACTTTTTTTCTGACTGAGTTACATTTCTACTAAAAGAAAATAAGATTTTTAGATTTACTGCAGAAATAACTCAGTATAATTTTATATAATTTTTACCGTGTTTTTTTTAATGATAGCTGGTTGGATTTTTTTTTGTCATTAATCATTTAATAACTAACTTGAGGTGGCGTTATAGTCCGCGTGCCATGGTATTTTATCCTTTTGGCTAAGTCGATATCACTGTACAACTCCTAGCATACAGTTCGTTGTTGAATCTTCTCCTCCACTCTCAGTCAATGTAGATGGGACAAAAGATTAGATTTTTCTCTCAGACAACCTAAGGGGCCTTCATCCGCTTTTGAAAGTGTACATGCTTCTGCACCATATAGTAGGACGGGGATGATATGTGTCCTATAGAGCGATGCTTCAGTTCTTTGAAAGAGGGCTTAGCTTTTTTAACCAGAGGTATTCTTCATTTGATCTCAACGCTGGTGTTATTATCTGTTTTTACAGCGGAGCCAAGATAGACAAAGCCCTAACAACCTCAAAGTTATAGCTGTCAATGGTAACGTTCTAACCCAGACGTCAGATTTAGTTTTTCTTGATGGCAGCATATGCTTCTTTTTGCCCTTTTTTGTTGACAAGGGTCTTTTGCACTATTGTCCCAAGTATGATGTTGAAGAAATCGCATGACAGTGCATCACCTTGTCTAAAACGTTGTTTGACATCAAGTGGGTCGTTGACATCTTTGCCGACCTCCATCGCCATCCTGCACAAAAGTAAGAGCTTGGCAGGGATGCCAAACCTAGACATGACTTCATAAATCTTGTCTCTGTGGACGAAACAGACACCAAAACCAACCTTGAAATTGATGAAAACGTGGTGCGTACTGAGTAAGATCTGCCGTTATGTTTATATTTGGTTTATGGTGGTCTTTTCTGGTCGAAAACCACATTCACGTTCACATCATACGGCGGAAAAGATGTTAAAGGCAATTTTGCGGAGATTGATACCTCTATAATTGGCTTCCTTCCTTCAGGATTGGGCAACCAATACTGAGATTCCATTCATCTCGCATGCTTTCTTCTGACCATGTATTGCAGATGAGTTGGTGCATACTCCCAACTAAGTCATCGCCACCGCTTCCAGAAGTTCTATCTTGCTATCTGTACTTTAATAGGTCAGGTAGATGGCATTGTTGGTTCTTCCATGTCCTCAGCATTGACTGCAATTCAACTATGATATTTCAATTTCGAATTTTGCAGTCTTCGGTTTAGGGTGTGTAACCTTGAGATAATTGTTTTTGCTGGCTGGCTGTCCACGGCTTGCATTAAACGACTCAATGAAAGCATTTTCGACTGTAATATAGGACCAAGGACCCAAAATCTTAGCTAGTAATCCCTCTAAGAGTATCCAACTCAACGTGAAGATAAGATATTTTAAATTTAGAGTTGCGAAAATCGATTTCATAACAACAACTTTAACACTGGAAGTTGATTTGTATTTGCTTTTAGCAGTTGTTTTTCAACTTCTTCAATAAAGTGTTATAAATCAGACAGCCAGAATTATCAAATATTATGTAGCTTAGTTTCAAAAGTATTACATTTCGTAAGAACTCTGTTTATAGGGATTCATATTTTAAAAGTTTGAGGACCAACTGCTTATATCAACTTCATGTATTTTTGGAACTATTTTTAATCAATCAAATTTGTTTGATTGCTTTTCTTTGGAAGATATTAACCACTGCTCGGAATATTAAGGATTAACTTTATGTCCTTTTTGAAAGGGTTCAAAAGTACATAGTTTCAATCCAGAGATTTCCACCACCTCTTCCTTCCGAGCTGATAACTGCTCAGCAAATGATCTTTTTCTGTCTGGTAAATATATGGCTTTAAGAGGATCACATTCAGACCAGTTTTCTTTGCACATTTTTATAGGATTTTCCACGCTGATTCCGAGAGATTTTTTTATCTCTGTCATTTTCTGGAAAGACCTCTAGGATTGGGTTCATGATTTAAAACCACAACTGTGGAAAACAAACTAAATCGGATATTATGGTCTTCCTTGCAATATACGAGTAATGCAGTTTTATCCATGTATTTTAACTTTCTCATTTAGGTTTCTCTCGATGCTTTTGCTTTAAATTCCATTGCCTCATGTAATTTGCGCCATGAGTTTCTTTTTGCTAGTATGTAATAACTATAAAAAAGCGTCAAGCTACAGCCGAGCAGGTTTTGAACAAAAAAACTGGTGGCTCCATAAATTTCTAAGGATGTTTTCACGTGTCAGTAATGCAGACGTCACTCTGAGTCTTGATTCACATTTCTGAAACAATTTTCAAAGTACTTCCGTGGAAATTTGGATCAGGAAATAGAGAAAGGGTCACATCAATGTATGAAATGGCCTCAACTAAATACTGTTTTAGTCTTTTTGGTAGTCTCTATAGTTAGTAACTTACTAAGTTTAGTCAATTGGCTAAAAAAAACCTAATATTTATGAAACTTTTGGGTTTAGAATTGAACAAAACAAAAATTTATATGAATTTGTCCGGAAACTTATGAAGGGCAGTGGATATCTTATGCATATTTTTTTATTTGATAAGATAGATGTAAACTATAAATCTAATTAATTTTGAACTTTTTTTATTGGAAAACTAAATTGGTTTTAATCGAAGAAGTGAAAATGTCCCTTTTTTTGACAGTTTTTTCGTCATAAAACTCAAACCACCCTGTGAAATTTAACCAAAAGCTTTTCAGGTGATCTTTATGCACACACGCTTCGAATGAAACCAATTTGACTTCGATAGCTTGATTTGTTCTCGAGTTAGGCTGTACGAAAGAATCCGCACAAACGTACGTACGTACGTACGTACGTACACACACACACACAGACATCTTTCTAAAAATGATGGAATCCGACTACTGGGACCGCCAAACGTGGAGAAATGTAAAAATTTTGAATTTCGAAAATCGGACCGATTACAAGAACTTCCTGATGGGAAGTTAAAAAGATACATATTGTATATGTTCTTTACTGCCCCTTAGGAAAATCTTTCTTTTAGATTTTTTGAATCATTTAAACTACGATTTGTGTATTTATCATTAATAGATTGTTCGAATATATTATTTCAAGTGATCAGGAAAACACTTTGGAAATACTTTTTTTTTGATTAAGTTACATTTCTACTCGAAATTAGTTCCATTTTTAGTTTAATAATATTACTAAAAAAATTACTTAATAAAATTTAAAATTATGTTTTCCGTTTTTGTTTTATATTGATAGTTAATTGCATTTTTCGTCATAAGCTTTTTAATTAATAACTTGAGGACTGTAGCGCCAGTCCGCGTGGCATTAGAATTTTATACTTTTGGTTAAGTCGACTTCGCTGTACAACTCATACCGTACAGTTCGTTGTTGAATCTTCTCCTCCACTCACCGTCAATGCAAATCACACTTTTCTCTCGAAACAACCTAAGGCGCCTTCATCCGCTTTTGAAACTGTCCATGCTTCTGCACCATTTACCATGAAGGGACTGATGAGAGTCTTATAGAGCGACACTTTAGTTCTAGGAGAGAGGACTTTACACAATTGTTTTCTTAGCCCAGAGAAACAGCGATTAACAAGAGGTATTCTTCGTTTGATCTCAGCGCTAGTGTTATTATCTATGTTTACAGGAGAGCATAGGTAGATAAAGTCCCTAACTACCTCTAATTTATAGCTTTCTAAACCCATCTTTGTCATTTCTGTCTGAATCCTCATAAACGCACTGTTGACGTCAAGATGCGTTCTCCTTTTATTTTAATATCTTCGCCGTATGCGAGTTACTGAATAGACCTTTAAAAGATAGTGCCACGGAACTTTTGCAGCTAAGCCGTCCGCTCAAGTGGCTTTCTTAGACTTAAGCTTAAATATTGCTGTCTTTACTCCGTATAGGTCGGGTAGATAGCATTGTTGGTTCTTCCATGTCCTCAGTATTGACTGCAATTCTACTACGATGTTTCCATTTCGAATTTTGCAGGTTTCGGGTTGGGTCTCTGTAACCTTGAGATAATTGTTTTCTCTGGTGATAGAATTTTCGAACCTTATTCCTGTTTTTTAATCTCTAAACATCCTCAATCGGGCGCTTCTCATGCTCTACCAAAGACGCTGCGACCTTGGCATAGCTTGAAAATGTTGTGCACGAGATTAAAACTTTTGTGACCTCGTACTATGAGTTGCGTCTTGGCTGTAAGAAATTACTATGGCTCGCAAAAACATTTTGGAGAAAGTACGAGTTTTATCTTGTCGCGCTTCATGGTGAAGCTGGCTGCCTGTCCATGGCTTGCACCACACGACTCAAAGACAGCATCTCTTCCTGTTTAAAACAAAAAAACAATATAGGACCAACGACCCAAAATCTTAGCCAGTCTTCTGTAGGCACATAGTAGCACACGGCCATCCCTCTAATAGTATCCAACTCGACGTGAAGATATTTTTTTTATAATTTGCTCGTCTCAAGAGGCTATGAATACTCTTTTAATGCAAGTCGCACAGAACGAGTGGAAGAATTGAGAGATGAGCGAAAGATTTTTGTAGTGGTTTGAGAAACTCAGATGTACTAATTTGGTTTCAATTGAATTCCGTGGGTGGTGCTCGAATTGGGACGGATGATTTGATATCGACCTATCTCTCAACCCTGTCGTTTAAATATACACTATATTTTTTACTTATTTTATTATTATTGTTGCATATTGTTTTTTTTCGTCAAACTTAATATGATTTTGTAATAATAATATTTGATTGTAAATAGTAAAATTGGTTTGGGTGCGAGTAGACCTGCCCATACCATGAACTTCCCATCTCATGATAAAAAAAATCATTAAGGTGCTATATAATTTGCTCCCAAATTCAACTTTAAGATACTCACTTTTTAGAATTTTATAAAATACGATTTGCCTATAAATTATAGACTAAAGGGTATACTTATTATGTACATGCTAACACCGTAAGAAATACTTATAGATCTGTGAAAGATTAGCGTTGTAAAGAATACGTTGGTTAAATTGAATTCAAACATATTAGACTAATAAATTAAAAATATAAATATAAAGATTAAATCTAAATTAAAACAAATTCATGTGGAAATATAAGGTATGAGATAATAATAATTGAGTTGAATCATTAGCAAATTTATCTAGTTCAGTTAAATTCTGTAAAATTAAAATCACATTTATTACTTGAAATGGGGATAAGTAGGGGAATGGTAAGTTGCTATGAAGGTAAAGTTGAGTATTCAACATTAATTTTAATTCAACATTTCGGTAATTACTTACTTACGAAAGTATTATTTTAAGTGATCAGGACAACAATTTGGAAATATTCGTTTTTGATTTAGTAACATTTACCTAATGTTGTGCACAAGATTGAAAAGTTTGATAGATAAACATATTTCAATTTGGAAATACTTTCTATGATAATAATAGAAAATTAGATTTTTAGTTTGACTGCAGAAATAATTTAATTTTTACCGTTTTTTTTAAGCATGTTAGCTGGTTGGACTTTTTTTGTCATTAATCATTTAATTATTAACTTGAGGTGGCGTTACAGTCCACGTAGGATTGGCATTGTATCCTTTTGGGTAAGTCAATTGGTTGTTGAATCTTCTCCTCCACTCACCGTCAATGCAGATGGGACAAAAGATTACACTTTTCCCTCGAAACAACGGGGCCTTCATCTGTTTTTGAAAGTATCCATGCTTCTACACCATATAGTAGGACGGGGATGATATGGGTCTTAAAGAGCGATGCTTCAGTTCTTCGAAAGAAGGCTTAGCTTTCTTAAGCAGAGGTATTCTTCATTTGATCTCAGCGCTCCTTCTAAGAGTATCCAACTCAACGTGAAGATATTAGAGATGTTAGGGATTAACTTTATGTCCTTTTTGAAAGGGTTCAAAAGTACATAGTTTCAATCCAGAGATTTCCACCACCTCTCCTTCCGAGCTGGTAACTGCTCAGCAAAGGATCTTTTTCTATCTGGTAAATATATGGCATAAAGAGGATCACATTCGGTCCAGTTTTCTTTGCGGATTTCGATAGGATTTTCCACGCCGATTCCGAGATATTTTTTTTATCTCTGTGTCATTTTCTGGAAAGACCTCTAGGATTGGGTTCATGATTTAAAACCACAAACTAAATCGGATGTTATGGTCTTCCTTGCAATATACGAGTAATGCAGTTTTATCCATGTATTTTAACTTTGTCATTTAGGTTTCTCTCGATGCTTTTGCTTTAAATTCAATTGCCTCATGTAATTTGAGCCATGAGCTTCTTTTTGCAAATATATTATAACGATAAAAAAGCGTCAAGCTACAGCCGAGCAGGTTTTCAACAAAAAAACTGGTGGCCACATAATTTTCTAAGGATGTTTTCATGTGTCAGTGTTACAGACGTCACTCTGAGTCTTGAAAAATGGGAAAGACCTACAGGATTCACATTTCTGAAACAATTTTCAAAGAACTTCCGTGGAAATTTGGATCAGGAAATAGAGAAAGGGGCATATCGATGTATGAAATGGCCTCAACTAAAAACTGTTTTAGTCTTTTTGGTAGTCTCTATAGTTAGTAACTTACTTAGTTTAGTCAATTGGCTAAATAAACATAATATTGATGAAACTTTTGGCATTAAAATTGAACACAAAAAAAAATTTTATATGAATTTGTCCCGAAACTTATGAACGGCAGTGTATATATATTTGCATATTTTTTTATCTGATAAGGTAGCTATAAACTATAAATTTAATTAATTTTGAACTTTTTTTATTGGAAAACTAAATTGATTTTAATTGAAGAAGTCAAATTGTCCCTTTTTTTGACAGTTTTTTCGTCATAAAATTCAAACCACCCTGTGAAATTTAACCAAAAGCTTTTCAGGTGATCTTTATGCACACACGCTTCGAATGAAACCAATTTGGCTTCGACAGCTTGATTTGTTCTCGAGTTAGGCTGTACGAAAGAATCCGCACAAACGTACGTACGTACGTACACACACACACACAGACATCTTTCTAAAAATCATGGAATCCGACTACTGGGACCGCCAATCGTGGAGAAATGTAAAAATTTTGAATTTCGAAAATCGGACCGATTACAAGAACTTCCTGATGGGAAGTTAATAAGTAAAAAATATAGTGTATATTTAAACGACAGGGTTGAGAGATAGGTCGATATCAAATCATCCGTCCCAATTCGAGCACCACCCACGGAATTCAATTGAAACCAAATTAGTACATCTGAGTTACTCAAACCACTACAAAAATCTTTCGCTCATCTCCTAATTCTTCCACTCGTTCTGTGCGACTTGCATTAAAAGAGTATTCATAGCCTCTTGAGACGAGCAAATTATAAAAAAAATATCTTCACGTCGAGTTGGATACTATTAGAGGGATGGCCGTGTGCTACTATGTGCCTACAGAAGACTGGCTAAGATTTTGGGTCGTTGGTCCTATATTGTTTTTTTGTTTTAAACAGGAAGAGATGCTGTCTTTGATTCGTGTGGTGCAAGCCATGGACAGGCAGCCAGCTTCACCATGAAGCGCGACAAGATAAAACTCGTACTTTCTTCAAAATGTTTTTGCGAGCCATAGTAATTTCTTACAGCCAAGACGCAACTCATAGTACGAGGTCACAAAAGTTTTAATCTCGTGCACAACATTTTCAAGCTATGCCAAGGTCGCAGCGTCTTTGGTAGAGCATGAGAAGCGCCCGATTGAGGATGTTTAGAGATTAAAAAACAGGAATAAGGTTCGAAAATTCTATCACCAGAGAAAACAATTATCTCAAGGTTACAGAGACCCAACCCGAAACCTGCAAAATTCGAAATGGAAACATCGTAGTAGAATTGCAGTCAATACTGAGGACATGGAAGAACCAACAATGCTATCTACCCGACCTATACGGAGTAAAGACAGCAATATTTAAGCTTAAGTCTAAGAAAGCCACTTGAGCGGACGGCTTAGCTGCAAAAGTTCCGTGGCACTATCTTTTAAAGGTCTATTCAGTAACTCGCATACGGCGAAGATATTAAAATAAAAGGAGAACGCATCTTGACGTCAACAGTGCGTTTATGAGGATTCAGACAGAAATGACAAAGATGGGTTTAGAAAGCTATAAATTAGAGGTAGTTAGGGACTTTATCTACCTATGCTCTCCTGTAAACATAGATAATAACACTAGCGCTGAGATCAAACGAAGAATACCTCTTGTTAATCGCTGTTTCTCTGGGCTAAGAAAACAATTGTGTAAAGTCCTCTCTCCTAGAACTAAAGTGTCGCTCTATAAGACTCTCATCAGTCCCTTCATGGTAAATGGTGCAGAAGCATGGACAGTTTCAAAAGCGGATGAAGGCGCCTTAGGTTGTTTCGAGAGAAAAGTGTGATTTGCATTGACGGTGAGTGGAGGAGAAGATTCAACAACGAACTGTACGGTATGAGTTGTACAGCGAAGTCGACTTAACCAAAAGTATAAAATTCCAATGCCACGCGGACTGGCGCTACAGTCCTCAAGTTATTAATTAAAAAGCTTATGACGAAAAATGCAATTAACTATCAATATAAAACAAAAACGGAAAACATAATTTTAAATTTTATTAAGTAATTTTTTTAGTAATATTATTAAACTAAAAATGGAACTAATTTCGAGTAGAAATGTAACTTAATCAAAAAAAAAGTATTTCCAAAGTGTTTTCCTGATCACTTGAAATAATATATTCGAACAATCTATTAATGATAAATACACAAATCGTAGTTTAAATGATTCAAAAAATCTAAAAGAAAGATTTTCCTAAGGGGCAGTAAAGAACATATACAATATGTATCTTTTTTTTTAATGCAATGTATTTGTCTATGGAATGAATGATGTTATCATAACGAAAATGGTATTTGATGGTGGTGGGAAATGATATTTTTTATCGAGATGGGAAGTTCATGGTATGGGCAGACCTACTCGCACCCAAACCAATTTTTTTATTATTATTGTTGCATATTGTTTTTTTTCGTCAAACTTAATATGATTTTGTGATAATAATATTTGATTGTAAATAGTAAAATTTTTTAGAAGTAAGATACTGCGTACCACAACTCTAAATTGTGCAATATTTAAGAATTCAAAAATTTACTATGTATATATTTAGCTACCATAAAGAAAAAGCAAAAAGAAAAAGCAAAGTTTGGAAGATTTAGCTCAAATTTAGAGTTGCGAAAATCGATTTCATTTCAACAACTTTAACATTGGAAGTTGAATTTGTATTCGCTTTTGGCAGTTATTTTTCAACTTCTTCAATAAAGTGTTTTAAATCAGACAGTCAGAATAATCAAATATTATATGGCCTTGTTTCAAAATTATTACATTTTGTGAGAACTCTGTTTATAGGGATTCATATTTTAAAAGCTTGAGGACCAGTTGCATGGTGACACAAACTAAATTTCAAGCATGATCAAAGGCTCAGTCGCCTGGAACTGTTTTTTTATTAAAACTTGTGCTGAGTTATCGCTGAAACATCACTTACAAATTTTTACTGTTACTACTATTATTATAGGGATAAGAATTTTAAAAAGTTTTTTTGAAATGAGCACAGAATTTAAATTGTTTCGGTAGAAATATTGTGAAAGGCCGTTTATCTCAACTTCATGTATTTTCGGAATTATTTCTAATCAATCAAATTTGTAAGATTGCTTTCTTTCCTATTAACCATTGCTTGGAATATAAAGGCGTGTCCTTTTTAAAAGGGTTCAAGAGTACATAATTTCAGTCCCGAGATTTCGACCGCCTCTTTCTTCCTAGCTGGGAACTGCTCAGCGTAGGATCTTTTTCTTCTGGTTAATATATGGCTTAAAGAGGATCACATTCAGTCCAGTTTTCTTTGCAGATTTTGATAGGATTTTCCACGCCGATTCCGAGAGATTTGTTTATCTCTGTGTCATTTTCTGGAAAGACCTCTAAGATTTGGTTCATGATAAGAAACCACAACAGGGGAAAACAAACTAAATCTAATGTTATGGTCTTCCTTGCAATATACGAGTAATGCAGTTTTATCCATGTGTTTTAACTTTTTCATTTAGGTTTCTCTCGATGCTTTTGCTTTAAATTCAATTGCGTCATGTAATTTGTGCCATGAGCTTCTTTTTGCTAATATATTATAACTATAAAAAAGCGTCGACCTACAGCCGCGCAGGTTTTGAACAGAAAAAGTGGTGGCTCCATAATTTTCCAAGGATGTTTTCCTGTGTCACTGTTGCAGACGTCACTCTTAGTCTTGAAAAATGGGAAAGACTGACAGAATTCACATATCTGAAACAATATTCAAAGAACTTCCGTGCAAATTTGGATCAGGAAAAAGAGAAAGGGGCACATCAATGTATGAAATGGCCTCAAATAAATACTGTTTTAGTCTTTTCGGTAGTGTCTATAGTTAGTAACTTACTAAGTTTAGTCAATTAGCTAAATAAACATAATATTGATGAAACTTTTGGCATTAAAATTGAACAAAAAAAAAATTTTATTTGAATATGTCCGAAAACTTATGAACGGCAGTGTATATATTTATGCATATTTTTTTATCTGATAAGGTAGCTGTAAACTATAAATTTAATTAATTTTGAACTTTTTTTATTGGAAAACTGAATTGATTTTAATTGAAAAAATGAAAATGTCCCATTTTTTGACAGTTTTTTCGTCATAAAATTCAAACCACCCTGTTGAATTTAACCAAAAGCTTTTCAGGTGATCACACACGCTTCGAAGGAAACCAATTTGGCTTCGATAGCTTGATTGGTTCTCGAGTTAGGCTGTACGAAAGAATCCGCACAAACGTACGTACGTACGTACGTACGTACACACACACACACAGACATCTTTCTAAAAATGATGGAATCCGACTCCTGGGACCGCCAAACGTGGAGAAATGTAAAAATTTTGAATTTCGAAAATCGGACCGATTACAAGAACTTCCTGATGGGAAGTTAACAATGGAAGATAATCCAGATATTAGACAACGTATGATGCGTCGTAACATAAACTAAGGAAAAGATACATTCTTCAAAGGACTTAAGAAATCTTGCAAAACAATTGTTCTTAGCAGAGCAGAGACACTCTAGAAAAGGCATACGAAATAGCTCTCAGCTTAAGAGATAGTAATAGATAGGACTAATCATCTTCATATTAACGATTAATGATGTTGAACGCATTTTCAATCACTCCGATCTTTCCATCTATGCTGATGATATGAGAATCAGTAAACTTATATCTTCCCACTTATATCTTCCCCTTCTGATCACTTACAACTGCAAAACGATCTAAATTGTTTTTACATTTGGTGTACCAAAAACCACTTAGAGCTAAATGTTGCCAAATGCAAAACAATCACTTACTTATTGCCAAATGCAAACCATCACTTACTGGCGTAAACGTCTTCCTCCACCCCCACGGTCATACTTTTTCTCCGGCGAACTTATTCCTTCAGTTGATTTTGTGTTTGACCTTGGAGTCCTATGTGACAGAGAACTAAATTTCCGTTCCCACATTGATTCCATAATACGTAAAGCCAACTCTTCCCTTGGCTTTATTAAACGTTGGGCGAAAGAATTCTCAAACCCTTATGTCACTAAGTCTCTTTATATTACGTATGTTAGACCGATTCTTGAATATGCTAGTCAAGTTTGGTCTCCCTTTTACGATACCAATTCACTCAGAATTGAAGCTGTCCAACGAAGATTTATACGTTTTGCCCTCAGCGGTCTTCAGTGGAATGAAAATCACAACTTGCCACCGTACGTGAACCGGATTAAACTGATTAACCTTCAAACCCTTAAATCACGTCGCGATGCTGCCGATGCTTTATTTGTTCATCAACTTCTCTCCGGTGCTATTGATTCCTCGTCTCTCCTTCAATTGATTCACCTTAACACTAATCCCCGCAATCTCAGATCAGTGCCTCTTTTTCGTCTCTCAAATCATCGTACAAACTACGGTTTCTTCGAGCCAATATCCAGAATACTTCGCACTGCGAATAATTATCTTGACTTCCACTTCTCCAAATCATCCCTGAAAAATATACTATTGTCTGATAATAGTACCTCCCTCCTCTCTGACTAGCCCACCCGCCTCTACCTTCTCTCTACCGATTTAACCCCAAGTAATACTCCCTTTCCTTCTGACTAGCCCCCATAGATTTAAGTTAGTTTCTAAGTTTTGTTAGTTTCTAAGAGTTTTGTCTTAGTTTTAAGTGATAGTTTGTACTAAGCCTAATAAAGAAGTCCGGGGTGTACCCCGGGCAATAAACAACAAACAAGAATAATGTCAGGAAGCTATAAGCATAATGTTCCAAATCACAACCAAAGTTTATCCCGCCATATTCCTCCACGGAATAATGAAAGGCCCGTTCCAATCGAAGTTCAACCAACGAAATCGACTATGCAGTGAGCATTAAATAATAGACACAACACAAAAAGGAGTAAAAGGCCCCCGTTCCATGAGGCGTTTATTCAAGAAAATTTTCGTCGAACCGCATCTGATAAAACTTATTGCCTTATGCAGATATAGATTTTTTTTTCGGGAACAAAATAAAAATGTTAAAAGCACTTATAGATACATAACGGCAAAAATAACAGGAAAATTTGAAACAACCTTATTTTGAGAATTCAAAGACGATGATCCTCCAATAGACTTATACTTATGTAATTTTCATAACTATCGTATTTTGATATGCTGATAGAAAATGAAATTCCTAAAACACGTGGAAAATTATTATACAAAGGCCTTATTCATTCAACAATAAAATATTATTTTTAGCCTCTAACGTCACGATCATTACCTATGTCTGTTGACATAGAAAATAGACCAATTTTTTGTTAAGGGACAACCCTGCGAAGATACTTTACTCATACTGCGAGGCAGATATTGGTCCAAAACTTGAATAGCCAACCAACAAAGATGAAAAATCTTTCAGGCTTAATAATTGATTTAGAGATCACCCAACTAATAAAGGTGAACAAAATGGATCTGAAAAATGATAGAAAATATTTAAACTCCTTTTGTTCTAAAAACACAAATCGCAAAAAATTGGTTTCAAAGCTTAAATGGTCTGAAGTGAATCATACTGAAGCTAGACATCGAAAAGAAGATCCAACCAATAGCAGATCTAAAGATCATAATAATAAATTGATTTCAATGCTTGAATGGTCCAAAGGGTTCTAATTAATAGAAGATCCAAAGATCATTGTAGGGGAAAAGAAACAAAAACTTCTTTTATAATTTAAGTATATTTATTCGTCTAAATTTGTCCGACTCGATGTCGCACGTGTGAAGTCGTTGACTAGTATATAAAGACAGACCTGTACCAAGAAAATTGGAAGAACCAAAATGGCGTGTCGGGTAGCCAACATTGACGATTGGCGTGCTGTACTGCAGGGCAACCAACTGTTAGGTAGCTATGTGTCCAAGGACGGTACAAATCCTAGACATCCTGCCCGGTCGAACCACCAGGTTCGAAATGCTCGGCCTCTAAGAGCACGCAAATCTTCTGTACTGCCCGGGTACATAAGCCCGACCCCGTTTTCAGAGTGACGTTCCGACCTAACCCATCGCAACCCGGGTGGACTTCAGCAACCCGACCCAATCGCCAGTGGGTCGGCGGTAAATTTTCTTGCCTCACGACGACGATGTCTCCCACCTGGATATTAGGCTGTCTCCGCTGCCACTTACTTCTAGTCTGCAACGTTGCTAAATACTCTTCGCTCCATCGACGCCAAAACTGCTGATGCACCTGCCTCAACCACTGCCAGCGTTTGAGATGACTGACCGGTATATCGTCGACTCTTGGTTCCGGCACGGTGACAAGGGGAGCTCCGATGAGGAAATCACCGGGAGTTAATGCCAATTTGTCATCGGGATCATCGTGAAGCGGCGTGAGTGGGCGGGAATTGAGACAGGCCTCAATACGCGCTGCTAATGTCTGGAGCTGGTTGTGCCAGAGGACCTGCGTTCCCACCAAACGTACCAAATGATGCTTGGTTGACTTCACCGCGGCCTCCCAGAGACCACCCTGATGCGGAGCTCGAGGTGTGTTGAAGTGCCACCTAGTTCCAGTATTTGCTAGTGCCTGCTGGTTGGACTCGCTGTGCCAGGCTCTAAGATCGTCTTGAAGTAAACGGTTTGCACCCACGAAAGCAGTGCCGTTGTCACTGTACAAATCCGGACATGGTCCCCTCCTGCTGACAAATCTCGTGAAGGCGTCCAAGAAAGCTTGCGCTGATAGATCTTCGACCACCTCAATATGAACCGCCTTTGTCCCCATGCAGACAAAAATGGCCAAGTACGTTTTGACCGTCATCCGAGACCGCTTAGTTCCAACGCGGAGGATGAAGGGTCCACAATAGTCTACGCCGGATGCCAAAAAAAGGCGTGCTGCGCTCACTCGCGGTCTCGGCA
This sequence comes from Orthonevra nobilis, assembly GCA_963555765.1. Lineage (NCBI taxonomy): Eukaryota > Metazoa > Arthropoda > Insecta > Diptera > Syrphidae > Orthonevra > Orthonevra nobilis. The sequence continues at coordinate 79,009,198 of OY743224.1, read as the reverse complement.
AGGAGGCCATCTGTTGAACCAATGTTTGCTTGCGATGACGGCGACAGATTACGCAACTGTGGATGTAGCTCCGTACAGCTTGCCAAGCGTTCAGGATCCAAAACCGTCGACGAAGAATTTGAAGCATAAGCTGGGTGCCACCGTGCAAAGTGCTCTTATGAGCTTGATCGGGAGTGCGTTGCTGAGAAAATGTGATCGCATTCGTCCTCCCATACATTGTATTCAGGCACCTCTTCTAACTTCCAAAAATTGCGTACCACTTCCTTCAAGCGCAGGTCATCTTTGCTCACCTGAGCGCAAACTGCATGTGGTGGATGACTTTGATTCGTTGTCGTAATAGCTGGGCCATATATTACTCAACCCAGACGTGTGCGTTGAGCGCAGGGCTCGCCGGATTTTCCACCAATAACTTCACCTTCTACTATTTGGCCCCAAACATCAGCCCCAATTAAAACGTCGATGGTCCCAGGTGTTGCAAAAGACGGATCAGCAAGTTGAATACCTGCCAAATGTGTCCACGATCTCACATCAATATGCACCGGTGGAGTTACGGAGGTTATTGACGGGAGAGCCAACGCGTTGATTGCCAATTCAAAGCCAAGAAATGTAGACCTGAGCGTAAACATTACTCTAGCCTTTGTTCGAGTGTGGGCGAGAGCGCCGATACCTTCCACAGCCACGTCATATTTAGATCTGCGAAGCTTCAAATGATTAACTAAACGATCGGTAACAAAACTTACCTGCGATCCAGGATCGCAGAGGATACGAGCCAAGCGCTGTCGCCAATAATACAGTCTGGTTGGCTAGTCAGGCAGTGTGTGCCGATATGTTGGCAGTAATTGGCTGGGTTAATGATGAGACTTCTGCACCGGTGGCGGTAGAGTCTCTACAGAACATAGTGTGATGTTTCTTCTGACAATACCTGCACCCACTGGCAGGACATTGTCTCGAGGTGTGCCCACTCTTCAGGCAATTAAAACATAAACCAGAATCCTTCAGATCCGCAAAGCGTTGTCCGGGCGACTTAGCCAGCAACAATAGACAGCGAGAAATTCGATGCTGTCCCTGACAATGTGGACACCTTCCCTCGCCCATGGTTGTTAGATGGGCCTTCATCGATGGCGGCGCACGAGCATGACTTGTGGTTGAAGCTTCCTTACGATGTGGAGCCCGTATTAGCTCTGTAGCAAGACTTTGGGCACGTTTCTCCACAAACACTATCAAGTTCGACAAGCTCGGAATCTCGTTCGATGAACAATTCATGCACCACTCGCGCTGCGTGCACATAGGAAGTTTGGACACGATTAATTGCACCACCAGAGCATCCCAATGATCCACGGGTAGATCCATAACCCGAAACGCACGTAATGATTCTTGGACAGTATCGACAATCTGAAGTAGTGCCTTTGACGTCTCCTCAGGCGCAGTCTTAAGATTGAGCAGACGAGAAATATGAATTTCCGCAAGAAGCTTGGGATTGTCGAATCGATTCTTTAATGCCTGCCATACCTCTTCGTATCCACCAGAGTACATTCCCCCAATGAGCGGTACCTTTGCCGGATCAATAGCCTGTCGCAGTTTGCCAAGTTTGTATGCTTCTGGAAACTCCGTTTTATGCACCAGAGTCTCGAAAGTATCTTTGAAAGCCAACCAATTGTGCAGTGTGCCATCGAAAGCCGGTATTGCCACTGGATCCAAATGCATATCAAATTTGTTCGCCAATACGTTAACCTTCTCCGCTGATGTACAAGTAACGGTGGGCGTCGCTGTGTTAAGAATCATATCTCGTGTCTCTGTGAGTTGTGACAATCGACGATTGAGTGTCACGCAGCTGCATTGTAGTTAGTCTCTACCTGTTCCCAAAGATTATCGTGTTCCGCTAACTCGTCAAGTGTACCTTTCCCAACCAAAGCTTCATGACTAGTGACAAAGCGATTGTAGTGCGCCGTTAGGGACTTAAGTTCTTGCTCCAACTGAGCAGCATCAGCAGAGTCGAGATTAGCACCAGCAATTCGTTAGTAGGCACGCCGTATGGCATTCGTAGCAGCCATTCGCAGATTCAGCTCAGCCATGTGTTATGCAGCACAGAACAATTTCCTCATAAGCAGCATGTGGCAGCGCAGTCCCTGTCACCAAAGGTATTCCCAAGCAGAGCGTTGTGGTAATCCGCTGTACACACGTTTGTGTGTATATTTCGTATACTTCGAATATTCCTCACAGGAGGCACCAAAATGTAGGGGAAAAGAAACAAAAACTTCTTTTATAATTTAAGTATATTTATTCGTCTAAATTTGTCCGACTCGATGTCGTACGTGTGAAGTCGTTAACAAGTATATAAAGACAGACCTGTACGAAGGAAATTGGAAGAACCAAAATGGCGTGTCGGCTAGCCAACATTGACGATTGGCGTGCTGTACTGCAGGGCAACCAACTGTTAGGTAGCTATATGTCCAGGGACGGTACAAATCCTAGACAATCATAATAATGAATTGGTTTCAAAGCTCGAGTGGTCCAAAGAGAACCATTCCGAAGCAAAATATGAAAAAGAATATCCAACCAGTAAAAGATATAAAGATTGCAAAATTAAATAAGTTTCAGCACTCGAATGGTCCAAAGAGATCCATCCTGAAGTGAAGCCTTATAAAAAGGATAAAAGAGATAAGAGATCTGAAAAAATAGATCAAAGGCCTATAAAAAACTTAAAAGAAGTTTATCATACCGGATATAATAAAGACCACTAAAAAACTGATGATATAAGAATATTCGAGAATATATTAAATAAATATGTTCACTTATTTAAGGAAGAAGGACAGAACCTCGCCCTTTCAAAAAACATAAAACACGAAATAAAAACGGTAGATGAAAAACCTGTCTGTGCAAAGAGTTACCCTTATCCGTACGTCCTTAAGCAGGAGATTCAGAATCAAATCAAAGAAATGCTGAATCACGAAATTATAGGACAAAGCAATTCCGCTTGGTCTTCACCAATGTGGATTGTGCCGAAAAAGGCAAATGTTTAAGGGATGAAGAAATTCTAAAATCAGTGACAAAACGATTAATGACTCATCAATGAAATCCTGGATAGATTAGGAAAAACCCAATACTGTACTACTCTTGACCTCGCGTCGGGCTTCCATCAAATAGAAGTGGATTTCCGGAATTTCAAGAAAACTGTTTTCTCAGTTTGCTACTTTTCAAAGAGTAATGGACAATGTTCTAATAAAACACATCGAAAAGTTATGTCTTGACTATATGGACGATATAATTGTTTACTCATCGTCATGCACTGAACATACAGTAGATCTATCAATAGTGTTTGAGGCATTACCAAATCTAAAAATTCAATTTTTAAAAGATTAAGTGGAATTTCTTGGACATATAGTTGGCAAAGGTGGTATCAAACCAAATCTAAAGAATATCGACACTTCTTAGGACTATAAGGATACTTTAGTAGGTTTTTCAAAGATTTTGCACGTCAAACTTAATACATGTCTGAAAAATTAAAGAAGGTAAAGAAATGATCTAAAGATCTATTGTATGTAAAATGATTTGAAGTTTTCCAGAATATACTTTTTAATGAACCAATTTTAGTGCACCCTGATTCCAGTTAGCCATTTATTTTAAGTACAGACACATCAAATATAGCCATAGGTGCAGTACTTTCACAAATTTACGAATGCTACGAGCATCCTTCTTCCAGTGCAAATAGAACGTTAATAAACGTTAAAATAAAGAATTATTCAACGATCGAAAAAGAATTCACACGGATCATAAGCCGCTTAAATAGCTTATGAATTTAAAAGAATCAAACAGCAAGCTTATAAGACGGAGATTGCAATTGGAAGAATTCAACTATGCTGTCGATTAGATGCAAGGGAAGAAGAATTCTAATGCTGATGCTATAGAATTCCTATAGAAAACTATTTAAATAATATCGAAGCTGCAGCGACTATAAATAGCGAACAAGAGGATGATCATGGTTACATTCCAATATCTGAATCGTTTCTCAATTTGTTTTAAAATCAAATTATTATCGAAAAACTTCAAAGCGGTGCCAATCAAATAAAAAAACACGAAAGATATTCAACAAAACTCGTAAAATTATAAAATATAAGACTCGTTGGTTCTTCCATGTCCTCAGCATTGACTGCAATTTTACTATGATATTTCCATTTCGAATTTTGCAGGCTTCGGTTTGGGGTATCTAACCTTGAGATAATTGTTTTTGCTGGCTGGCTGTCCATGGCTTGCATTAAACGATTCAATGGAAGCATTTTCGATTGTAATATAGGACCAACGACCCAAAATCTTACCCAGTCATCCCTCTAAGAATATCCAATAATATATTTTAAATTTAGAGTTGCGAAAATCGATTTTATAACAACAACTCTAACATTGGAAGAGTTGAATTTGTATTTGCTTTTGGCAGTTGTTTTTCAACTTCTTCAATAAAGTGTTGTAAATCAGACATCCAGAATTATCAAATATTATAAAGCTTAGTTTCAAAAGTATTACATTTTGTAAGAACTCTGTTTATGTATTTTTGGAATAAAATATAAGACTTTTACAGAGTTCGATATTATGCAAATAATGAAATTTCACTTGAATCCAAAAGGTGTCTAAGGTATTCTTAGAAATTCAAAATGTTTATAAGAACCACTTTCATAGATCAAAGAAATATATAAAGTTTTACAAAAATACTGAAAGATACTAATAAACTTATAATAAGTTATCACAAAGAAAGTTACCATAGAAGAATAAATAAATCCTTTGATCACATACGAAGAGAATATTACAAAAGATAACAAAGTATATCAATAACTTTGAAATACTATATGTCAAACTGAAAAATTTAAGCGAACTCCACCAAAGCCTTAGTTCGAATTTACAGAAACCCCAAAAGACGCGTTAGAGATAATTCTTGTGGACATTTTCTTCCCACAGAAGGGTAGACCCATTCTTACAATAATCGACAAATATAGTCGCTATACACAAGCATATGAACTACAGCTAGAAATGCCATACACTTAAAGGAGAGTATATTAAGGTATACCATATAAACACTTTTGAAAATCCCAAATTGATGGTTATAGATCAAGAAAAAGCAGCAACCTCTTTTGATTTTCAAGAGTTTTTAAAGAATGAAAACATTAATTCATATTGTACAACAGTGAGTAATTCAAACTCCCGTAGTACGTCTTCATTTAACATTGTGAGAACATTCCAGAATACTGAAAAATCACAACAATATTACTGTAGATGAAGCAATGCTCAAAGCACTATTCGCTTATAATAATTTAATTTGTTCTTCCTCAAAATGTACTCTTTTCGAACTGTTCTTAAAAAGAATTTCGGAAAACTTTCGGAAACAAGAAGCATGAATAGAAACCCTAAAAATATAATAAGTAAAATAATGAGTAAACGTAACGAAATAAGAAATAGTCCAATGGAATTTAGGAGGAATGGTAAGATATATAATAAAGAAAAAAATATTACCAAGTTAAAACTTAGGTTCAGACAATTAAGGACATTTAGAAACAATAAAGTTACAATACTCGCTATTAACAAAAAACAATATCATTAATCTAAAATTCAAAAACCAAGGAAATTTCAGGTTCACAGTGAAATCAATGCAAATTAACATTCTCCTACGAACGATCCTTTCAATGCATTCTAACTATTTAAGGACAAAAGCTGGACAAAACAAATTTAATGAAGGGCAAATCTTTATTATAATCAGAGATAATGATCTTCCATTAATTTCCAATCATAAGAAAATACGACATAGTGTAGACATAAATTTGTTGTTAAGTAACTTAAATCTTATAAGCGAGTACAAAGCCTCACTTAATTATGCAGTTATCCAGCGTTGATAGATAATTACAATTCCTTAAGCAGAAAAAAAGATAGTCTTATTCCACATTAAAGAGCTAAGAGACGATTAATGAATTTTTGGGGCAAAGGTTCAAAATTTTTGGCAGGCATAAAGGACTCTGACGATGAAACAGAAACATGAGAAAGACGAGTGAATCTTTTTCTTATTTTTGTTTCATCGTCGTTAATGAGGAAAATAATAGAAACATCATTGCGAATTTAAAATACAAATAAATAACAAATTTAATAATGTAATGAAACCCCTAACCGGGCATATTAATACTCAAAAATTAAAAATTAAACAGCAAATGTATGAAATTATGCAACACAGTTTTCACATTCAATATGATTAACAATTATTAAGAGAACAAATCAGAAAATTTGGTTTGGGTGCGAGTAGGCCTGCCCATACCATCAACTTCCCATCTTAAGATAAAAAAAATGTAGATGCTATTTTATTTGCCACCACCCACAAATTTTATTAATTTTTTTAAAACATCATTCATTCCCCAGACAAATGCATTACAAAAAAATGAGATACATATTTAATTTAAGCTGCCCCGAAGGAATATGTATATATTATGTTTCCATTTAAAAAAATTTGTGAATTTAACATAAATACATTTATGACACTTTTCTCTCGAAACAACCTAAGGCGCCTTCATCTGTTTTTGAAAGTGTACATGCCCCTGCACCATGTATCAGGATGGGGATTTTGAGGGTCTTATAAGGCGACACTTTAGTTCTTCGAGAGAGGACTTTACTCAATTGTTTTCTTAGCCCAAAGAAACAGCGATTGGCAAGAGGTATTCTTCGTTTGACCACAGCGCTAGTTTTAGCGGAGCCTAGGTAGACCAAGTCCCTAACTACCTCAAAGTTATAGCTGTCTATGGTAACGTATTGACCAAGACGTCGCATTTGGGTGTTATTTCTTGATGACAACATATGCTTCTTTGTCCACTTCGTATACAGCCAAACTCATCTTTGACGTTTGGAATATTTTTCCAAGTACGATGTTGAAGAACTCGCATAAAATGCATCACCTTGTCTAAAACGTTGTTTGACATCAAGTGGGTAAGTGACGTCTTTGCCGAACGTAATGGAACAGCTTGAGATTTCCATCTTTATCATGCACAAAAGGACGAGCTTAGCAGGGATGCCAATCTTAGATATAGTTCGTGGATCCTGTCAAAGACAACCTTGAAATTGATGAAAATGTGTTGGGTGCCGAATTGGAGCTTCTAGGTTTTTTCCAAGATCTGTCGTGAAAGTAATATTTTGTCTTTGTTGAACAATACTTGTCAAAAGCTACACTGATATGGACTTATCAGTCTGTTGACGAACTGCTTCAGACATTCACATAATACGGAAGCAAGGCTGTTTTACTTTCTTCAAGATTCATGCATGCTTTATTCTGGTCATATATTATGTCGCAGATAAGTTGATCAATACTCCTTACCAAGTCATTACCGCCGCTTTCTTTTCTTCGTCTTTTATTGGCCTGTGTCGTCTTATCGAGTGGTTCAGACTGCCTATCAGCGAAATTCGATTCATCATCGCCGTTATAAGGTCTGCAGAAGTGATTCTTCCATATACTCAGCAATGACTGCAATTCTACTATGATGTTATATTTTGAACATTGCAGGCTTCGGTGTGGGTTTGTAATTAAGAGATTATTATTGTTCATGTTGGTAGAATTTTTTCAACTAGGATTCATACTTTTTGGAACGTGGATCAAAAAAAAGAGCAAAAAGGGCACATCAAAATATGAAAGTGTTTTAGTCTGTAAGTTAGTTTTTATCGTTTATAACTAACTAAATTTAGTCAATTGGCTAAATAAACATAATGTTGATGAAACTTTTGGAATCAAGATATTTTTATCAAATAAGAAAGATGAAAAATTTAATTGACTTTGAACTTTTTTTATTGGAAAACTAAATTGATTTTAATCTAAGAAATGAAATTGTCCCTTTTTTGACAGTTTTTTCGTTATGTAATTTCATCACCCTGTTAAATTTAATCAAAAGCTCTTCAGGTGATCTTTATGCACACACGCTTTGTTCTCGAGTTAGGTTGTTCGAAAGAATCCGCACAAACGTACGTATTACACACACACACAGTTTTCTTTCTAAAAACAATGGATTCCGACTACTGGGACCTCGAAACGTTGAGAAATGTAAAAATTTTGAATTTCAAAAATCGGACCGATTACAAGAACATATATTTTTAGCTGCCCTTGAGGAATACCATATACTCGCACACATTTTCGTTTTTGAATCACTTAAAATACGAATTGCGTATTTAACAATAATAGATTAACATATTTCACTTGGAAATAGTTTTTTTTCTGGTTGAGTTACCTTTCTATGATACTTAAAGGAAATTAGATTTTTAGTTTGACTGCAGAAATATATAATTTAAAATAATTTTTACGGTTTTTTTAACATGATAGCTGGACTTTTTTTTTGTCATTAATCATTTAATTATTAACGTAGCATTGGTATTTCATCCTTTTGGCTAAGTCAATTGGTTGTTGAATCTTCTCCTCCACTCACCGTCAATGCAGATGGGACAAAAGTTCACACTTTTCTCTCGAAACAACGGGGTCTTCTTCCACTTTTGAAAGTATCCATGCTTCTACACCATATAGTAGGACGGGGATGATATTGGTCGCATAAAGCGACACTTCAGTTCTTCGAAAGAGGGCTTAGCTGTAATAGCCAGAAGTCTTTATAGCGAAGCCAACCACATTAATACGGACCTATCAGGATCTTAACGAACTGCTTCAGACGTTCACATCATACGGCGGAAAAGATGTTACAGGCAATTTTGAGGAGATTGATACCTCTATAATTGGCTTGCTTTCTTCAGGATTGGGCAACCAATACTGAGATTCCATTCATCTCGCATGCTTTCTTCTGACCATGTGTTGAAGATGAGTTGGTGCATACTCCCAACTAAGTCATCGCCGCCGCTTTTAGAAGTTCTATCTTGCTATATGTACTTCCTCTAGGTCAGGTAGACGCCATTGTTGGTTCTTCCATGTCCTCAGCATTGACTGCAATTTTACTATGATATTTCCATTTCGAATTTTGCAGGCTTCGGTTTGGGGTATCTAACCTTGAGATAATTGTTTTTGCTGGCTGGCTGTCCATGGCTTGCAATAAACGATTCAATGGAAGCATTTTCGATTGTAATATAGGACCAACGACCCAAAATCTTAGCCAGTCATCCCTCTAAGAATATCCAACTCAACGTGAAGATAATATATTTTAAATTTAGAGTTGCGAAAATCGATTTCATAACAACAACTCTAACATTGGAAGAGTTGAATTTGTATTTGCTTTTGGCAGTTGTTTTTCAACTTCTTCAATAAAGTGTTATAAATCAGACATCCAGAATTATCAAATATTATAAAGCTTAGTTTCAAAAGTATTACATTTTGTAAGAACTCTGTTTATAGGGATTCATATTTTAAAAGTTTGAGGACCAACTGCTTATCTCAACTTCATGTATTTTATGAATTATTTTAATTCAATCACATTTGTTTGATTGCTTTTCTTTGGAAGATATTAACCACTGCTCGGAATGTTAAGTCGTGATTAACTTTATGTCCCTTTTAAAAGAGTTCAAAAGTACATAGTTTCAATCCATAGATTTCCACCACCTGTTCCTTCCGAGCTGGTAACTGCTCAGCAAAGGATCTTTTTCTGTCTGGTAAATATATGGCTTAAAGAAGATCACATTCAGTCCAGTTTTTTATCTCTGTGTCATTTTCTGGAAAGACCTCTAGGATTGGGTTCATGATAAGAAACCACAACAGTGGAAAGCAAACTAAATCGGATGTTATGGTCTTCCTTGGAATATACGAGCAATGCAGTTTTATCCATGTATTTTAACTTTGTCATTAAGGTTTCTCTCGATGCTTTTGCTTTAAATTCAATTGCCTCATGTAATTTGTGCCATAAGCTTCTTTTTGCTAATATATTATAACTATAAAAAAGCGTCAAGCTACAGCCGAGCAGGTTTTGAACAAAAAAAAACTGGTGTCTCCATACTCTTCTAAGGATGTTTTCATGTGTCAGTTTCCAGACGTCACTCTGAGTCTTGAAAAATGGGAAAGACTTAAAGGAATCACATTTCTGAAACAATTTTCAACGAACTTCCGTGGAAATTTGGATCAGGAAATAGAGAAAGGGGCACATCAATGTATGAAATGGCCTCAACTAAATACTGTTTAAGTCTATTTGGTCGTCTAGTCAATTGGCTAGATAAACATAATATTGATGAAACTTTTGGCATTAAAATTGAACAAAAAAAATTTTTTTAGGTAGCTGTAAACTATAAGTTTAATTAATTTTGAACGTTTTTTATTTGAAAACTAAATTGGTTTTAATTGAAGAAGTGAAAATGCCCTTTTTTTGACAGTTTTTTCGTCATAAAATTCAACCCACCCTGTGAAATTTAACCAAAAGCTTTTCAGTTGATATTTATGCACACACGCTTCGAATTAAACCAATTTGGCTTTGATAGCTTGATTTGTTCTCGAGTTAGGCTTTACGAAAGAATCCGCACAAACGTATGTACGTAAACACACACACATAGACATCTTTCTAAAAACAATGGTATCCGACTACTGGGACCGCCAAACGTGGAGAAATGTAAAAATTTTGAATTTCGAAAATCGGACCGATTACAAGAACTTCCTGATGGGAAGTTAAAAATTAAAGACAATTCATAACTGTGCGAGCTAGGAGTCTTGGGAAGAGATTTGCTTACAACAGAAGATGTTCATAAATATATTGCAACATTTCAAGAATTAATTAATATCAAAATTTTTGTCATATTTGTAATAATGATTCTAAACTATGCAAATGAAACCTTTTATAAAACTATCACTGAACCACTTCCAAATAAAAACAACTTAAAATCGACAGCAAATACGAAATTGAAATGTTTAACAAAAATAATGTGTATGAATATATTGAATCACCAATAATCTTAAGAAAACAATTAGAAGCAACTACAGATAATTGTATTTCGTAAATCTTATAAGAAAAACTTATATGCACTTTTCAAGAAAATAAAGTAGAAATTAAACAAATAACTAACAATATTATTATAACTAAAAATATACCCAAACTATTAATTAATCAAAATGTAACGCAAATTATTGAAGAATTTATGGAAATAATTTTTTTAATTTTGAAAATTGTAAACTTAACATAAATGGGCTAGAGTATCAAAACCTTATTACGAGTGAAAACTGTATTACAACATTTCTCTTAACATATCATTGCCAGATATTCTTTAAAGAAAGCAAAGCAAGACGATTTGTGACCGAAGGAATCACATTTACAACGATCGTACTAATCATTGTTGGAAATCTCTTATTTTTCTTCACTTTAACTAAATTTAATAAGAGAAAGGCTTCCCAAAGTACAAACATTGATATTGATATTGAGCAGAATCTTATGAAGGGAGAGTTACGGTGCTGACAACAAAACAAATACTCCACCAACGTACGAATGCATGAGTCATAATCTAATCTTCGATGCACTTTTGCAACGTCATTCAGTGTGGATCTCGCACATAATTATTTCTTGATTTCCAAAAGAAACTATAGTATTATAAAAAAGAAGAAGATAACATATGTTTTACCAGATGCCACTTTTAATGACATTAAAGGTCCAATTATGTTGGCTATAATAAAAAGAATGAAAAAAGTTGAAACCGTGGTTTGGACGTGGTTTGAGAGCAGAATTTAAATTACGAGTATCGAAAGAAATTTGGGGAAAGAAAACTACAAGTGGAAATTAAGGATATAATAGTCGGACAAGTTACGGGTCGAGAATTTGAGCGTAACAAAAAATTAAACTTAAGCCCAACCACAAGGCTTAATAAAAACACGGTAGTTACCGCTTTATTGTTATAAATATTTTTTTATGATTTATTATTTTAACTGACCCCTTACTTCTGCAGGGGGGGGGGGGAAGTCAGAGTCTTATATTTAGTTATGTTACATTGCTGGTAGGGAATCGGAATCACACAACTGGGCTTTGTCAGATTCTACTATTACATCTGAACGGGGAACAATCGTGGTGGCTATTTAAACCATGATTGTGATGAAACTCGTATTATAATGTCTTTGTCTAAGATTTGCAACATGATCTTTAGTAAATAAAATTTGTCAATTTAGCAAACGGATGCACTTGTGTCAATAGACAATGTGAGGATGTGCATCATCTATTGAACGGAAACTGAGTCTTACTGATTCTTAGCGATCATGATATAGTATACTATATAGTATAATTACATTGATTAGTAAAGGCGACTAGACACTTACAAATTGCAAGCAAAGGTAAGCAAACAAAAAGAGAACAGTGAACATTATTGCTGTAGATCGTTTTATATGAGTATGCAGTCCCAGTCCCAGTCATTCCCAGTCATTCCACACAAAACAGAAGAAAAAGAAGGAAAAATCGCATGCAGCCTCCTTTTGATATTTACTGCGTAAACTCTCAACGCTGACTGATCATTCCTTGAATACGATTGGTGGATAAGGTGTAAAGAAAATAAGAAGCTGCTGCCAAATGCGAAAAAAGAGTGTAGAGAGAATGTGGGGAGTATGCATTTATTATTCTTTTAGTGTAGTGGGTAATGACAATTTGAGCGAAGAATGGTTATATTAGTTCTCAATTATTGTGTTAGAGCCTGGCTACACGAGCATGGGATTGGAAGGGCTGTCGGCTGAAACGGGTAGCTTTTTAGTAAGTTGGAACGAGATAGGTTGAAAATCCGAAAATCCACCGAAAGTCATCTTCAGAAGATGGCTTTCTGCCTGGGTATGAATGTTCCTTTCCAAACCATACCGATGTCGAGGTAAATTCTCTTTTTACAATTGCCACGATGAAGGTAAGACCTCTTCGAGTGAACGCAACATGCTACATGAATTCATTCGTAGGAGTCGTTCACAAACCTTCGCGGGAGTAATACGTGTATCGATTTTTTTTATAGTGAAAGTCAAAGTACAAGTTCAATTTAAATCGTCTCTTCGCCACTGGAGTGATAACCAACCAGCCGGTGCAGTGGGTGCGTTTTCAAGTGTTCTTTTTGCTACTGTGCTGTTAAATAACCAGCCGGTGCAGTAGCTGTGTGTCGGACTCTTGATCCGCACGTTCAAGTTCGAATCCCAGTCGGGACATATAAATTGCATTCTTTGCTTAATAATTTATACAATATAAATTAATACAATCAATTTTAATAACAATGAGTGAGCGACAGTCGTCGCCTCACCAACCTGGAGGAGGAGCGGGGAAGGCATTGCCTGACCCAAAGCCGCCACTACCACCGTTGTCTCCATCTTCATCGATGACTTGGAAGAGGAGGAGGAGGTCGAGACCGACTCCAAACCTAGTAAAGCGCCCGTCCCTATCGGCTGAAGCAGCTGCCAACTGGAGCTGGGGAACGGGCGCCAACAACAACAACGGCAGCAGCAGCAAAAACAACAACAACAGCAGCAACAATATCAGCAGCAATTATCAAAGTCGCAGCGGAACAGCAGGCGGCGACAACAACAGACGAATTCCCGTATGTCTCCGACGGTGGCGAAGGCCGCTATACTGGAGACAGCAACTCCTTCATGTCGTTGGCGGCCTCGGAGACCGACTACGAAATTTGCCAACTAGAGGCATTGTTGAGGGCCGTGAAGGCAAAGCAACTGGCTCGGCGAGCAAAAGAGCAGCAAGCAGCCATTCAACAAAAACAATCTGCTAATACCAGCCAAACTACAGCACAAGCAGATAACCAGCTACAACAACAGCTGCCTAAGCAGCAACAACAACAACCAAAGCTGCCAAAGCAGCAGCATCAAAAAGAGTTGCCAAAGCAGCAGCAACATTCAGAGCTGCCAAAGCAGGAAAAACTCAGTCGTTCTCTGACCTTTGTCAAGTGAACACACCGTGCGGCTTAAGTTTATTTTCAAGTGACTAAGTAAGTAAGTTTATAGTCTATCTATAACCATTCGGCATTCGATTTGTCAAGTCGAAGCGTGGGTGAGTGGAAGTACACACGACCTGTCACCCGAGGCATTCGGGTTCAGTCCCCACACAGAAGCTGTTAAAAATTTTTATTTTTCAAATAAAATAAAAAAAAAAAAAAAAAAGCTTCGAAGTCGGTTAGCCGGCGTTGAGTGCAAAACAACGGACCGCTCACCAACAGGTGGTGGCAATGGACAACTGCGCCGAAACGGATATTAAAACAATGGACCAAACATCGGACCATTTACCATCGGTTGTAAAATCATCTAAGAGAAGGAGAAAGCCAAGACCAACCCCAGACATGGTGAAACGCTCGTCTCTGACTGCTTCAACTGAAAAGCTGCCAATTGAAGTGGGGAACCGGGCAACAACATCACTACCAACGGCTATCGCGGAAACGAAGGCCAAAACAACAGCAGCAGCAAAAACAGTAGCAGAAGCCACAGTACGCAACAAAAGTTACGCCCCAGTTGACGGTGAGGATTATCCGTACGTCTCCGATGGTGGAGAAGGGCGCTACACGGGTGAAAGTAACTCGTTCGTCTCGCTGGCAGCCTCTGAGTCGGACGACGAAGACGAGGAAATTGAAAGCTTAAACAGCAACATAAGCCAGCTACAAGATATGTTGCGCGCAATCAAGGCCAAGCAGATGGCGCGCCGAAAACGAGAGCGCGAGGAAGCTAACCTATGCAAGCAGCAGAAGGAGCAACAACAGCTGTGTTCTGATCAACAACTTCCGCAACATCTTCCGCAACAGCAAGAACGACATGAACAGTTCCCAAAGCAATGTGTGCATAAACCAATGTCACAAATTCAGCAGAAACAAAAACTACACCTGACTACACAGCAGCAGAACAAAGAACTGATTAAAAAACAGCAACAACAGCAAAGAGAGAAGCAGCAACTACAGCAGCAGAAGACAACAAAGACGAAGGTGCCACCCATTAACACCTACAAAATGGAGTTAAAAGAAACAATTTCACTATGTAAGTCGGCTATCGGTAACAATTGTACTATTAAACGTTTTAATGAAAATAGACACTCTATAAACTGCACCACTCTGGAGCAGTATAATGTAGTTAGGGATTTGTTAAAGGAAACAACTACGGAGGTCTTCTCCTATACCCCAAAGGGGGAAGATTGCAAACCATGCTCCTTAGAGGGCTGGAACCCTCTACAGACCCTCATGAGATCTTACGAGAGCTTAAAGCAAAGGCTTGTGACGATCTCCAGTTCGTGGCAGTCAAGCCATACACCACACCGAAGGCCAAAAGGGAGAATCGGAAATTACCGTTCTTCCTAGTTCAATTGTCTCCCAGTAGCAAATTAGATAGTCTTAGGAGCATCAATGTCCTAGATTATCAGTGCGTGAAATGGGAAAAAGTAAAAAGGCGTGATAACACTTTACAATGTGTTCGATTCCAAAGGTTCGGGCACGCCGCGTCGAACTGCGAAATGCAGCATCGGTGTGTGAAGTGCGCAAAGGACCACAAAGCGGAGGAATGTCCGCTTGTTAGGGATAATTCTAATAGAAGCGATCTCAAGTGCATTTTATGTGGAAATTCTGGACACACCGCAAATTATCGGGGTTGTCCTAAGTATCAATACATAAAAAAAATTAACATGGCTCGTCAGCAAAAGGTCGAGGTGAAACGTCCATCCGTTCGTAATCAAACACCAGCCGTTTCTCCCCATGTGACCTACGCGCAAATGGCGGCAGGCCAAGGGAATACGGTACAGCAATTGCCAAAGGCTGTTCCAAAGGCACCAACGCCTCGGGCACCTGAGGCTGAAGCTGATCTGCTGGCTATTTTGCTCTCGATCCAGGGACAAATTAGCCAGCTACAACAGCAGATACAAGAACAGGCGACACGGGTGGATCGTATCTGCTCGCTTTTGCCGAGCCTAACGCGCCTCCAGTCGTAATGCGTACGCTGGCGGGGAGACCCTTGAAGATCCTTTCGGTGAACGTGAATTCACTAATAAAAATCGAACGAAGAGGCGTACTCTTCAAGTTGTTAGAAGACCGAAGCCCGGATGTTCTTTTGGTTAGCAAAACCAAGCTTTCTCAAAAGCACAAACTGAGGCACAGTAAATATAATATTATAAGAAGAGACCGACCTAACTCAGATCGAGCAGGTGGGGTCGCTATTTTTATTAATAAAAATCTGCGTTATAAGGTTATGTACAGTGGTGAAGTGCGTAGGTTCCAGGTGCTTGAGGCATGCATCATATGCATCCCCCTCAGTAGTGGGAAGAGAATGTATATGGTCGCAGTCTATGCAACTGAAGCTACTCAACAATCTGCTCTTATTTCAGAGCTGGAGACACTCTTTCAATACTTACGGCTGGATTTGGAGGAGAATTATTTCCTCATGGCCGGAGATTTGAACGCCAGGCACAGCAATTGGAGAAATCATTCACCAAACACTAGAGGGAACCTACTGTTCAATTGGTGGGGTCAGAACAATGTTGAGTACAGGTTAGATTTGAAGGCAACTGATAGCCCGTCTTATCCAAGAACAGGCTCCTACTTGGATCTTTTGCTTTTCGACGAACGTTTAGAACTGACTGACGTGGACCGACAAACAACAAACTGTCTAAAAACATTTGTGTATGACAGTGACCAATGCGGATTTATTGCCGAAATTACTATTCCTAACGAGATTGCGGAGTTGGAGGAGTATGTTCAAACGTATTCTTACAACTATAGTAGGACGCGTTGGACGCACTTCTCTCGAGTATTAACCAGAGCACTCTCCTCGAACTTGCTCAACACACTATCTAATAGAAATCTGTCGAACGAGGAGATCGACGATTATCTGAAAAAGATGGACGATATCATTAAACAAACGATAGACATGACAATTCCGAAATACGAACAAACTGACAATGTTAATGGTTACCGCAATGCAACTATCGACTCGCTACACCGACAAAAAAGTCGACTACTGACGAAACTTAAACTACTATACAGACACTTCACTGACCCACAAGACTCGGAAATTCGGGCTATTAAAGCTAGCAACCCTAGCATGTTCCCGAAAATCAATAAATTTTTTAGAAGGAAAAATCAGAACGAACTTGCGTGTCTTAAGCTCCCCCGAACTACGAACAACGAACAAATACTTCTTACAGCAGGCATTGATCCAGTAGAAGCGATTGAAGATGATAACTTCTTTGTGATCGAAGATCCCCAGGAGAAAGTTGAAGTAATAGGCGTGACCTTTCAAGATGTGTATAGGGTGAATGTTTGCACTCACCCGAACCATGTCTTGGAAGATTGCGTCCTCGTACACAACTCCGACCTTCAAAATGATATTGAGAACTGGCGATCGGAGAACACTGGTTTTACCAGGTTCAGTGATGATAATTTAGCAAATGATGTCGTCGCCGATGAAGGGGCACATCCTCCTTTTATATCAAAGGAAGATCTCTTGGTTATCTTCGGTTCACTTAGAAGTAAGAAATCCGTAGGAATCGGCGGTATATCAAACATTGTTCTCAGACACCTCCCTTTAGAAGCGGTAAACATTTACACAACTCTGTTTAATAATTTGCTGAATAATGCACATTATCCAGCTCATTGGAAGACAGCGGTGGTGCAACCCATTCCAAAACGGAATAAAGACACATCCAATCCGTCAAATCTCCGGTCGATAAGTCTCCTTCCAAACATCAGCAAAGTGTTTGAAAAAGTGATCAATAGAGCCCTGACCGAGTGGGTTGAGGACAAAAATATTATTCCGGATAATAAGTTCGGTTTCAGAGCGGGGCATGATTGCATACATGCCGCGTCGAAACTGGTATCGGATATCCAATGGAACAAAGGTAAGAAACAATGCACGGGTGCCTTGTTGATTGACTTGGAGAAGGCCTTTGACACTGTTTGGTTGCAGGGGCTCTTTTACAAGCTTGACAAGCTCGGCATAAGCAAACCGCTGCTGTACATAATCTTAGATATGCTCACCAGCAGACAGTTTATTGTGAAAAATGGCAGTGTGGTGTCTGCTGGGACTTTTGAAATTAAAAACGGTCTACAACAGGGTGTAGTTAATTCGCCGATTTTATTCACTATTTTCACGAGCGATCTCGTAGGCTCTCTTCACCACGCTATAGCATACGCAGATTACTTGATCGCGTACAGGTCAGGTCCAAAGATTGAGCGATATTGCGACGATTGGAAGTTGAAGATCAATTTCCAAAATTGCGAATCCATTTTGTTTAGGACGCCGTTGTCTGGGGCCTCTTGGGATACCAGAAAGAATTGACGAAAGTTCTCTATCGTTGGACAAAACGGGCAGCCACTGGCGAGTCGGAGTGTAGTCAGATATCTTGGGATCTGGCTTGATCAGTATCTATATTTTAACAAACATATAGATGCGGCTCTGGCCAGAGCTAAAGCGGCCTATGCCATGACAAAGAGACTGTTTCACAGCAGCCAACTCGATGCCAGGGTAAAGGTGATCTGCTACGCGGCCCTCATTCGGCCTTGCATATGGATGTCCCGTGTGGTTCAACGTGGGAGCAAGCTTGATGGAAACGATTCGGGTTTTGGACAGACGCTGCCTAAGGGCGTGTCTCCATTTATATAGAACTCTAGAGTCTGAGTACAAAAAGTTCTATAGTAATGAGGTCCTGTACAACGGGGCCAACCTAATCAGAGTGGATAACTTTCTTATTAAACTCATTCGGAGACACGTTGCAAGAGCAATGACCTCGAGCAATAACCTGATATCTAGGGCTTACTACCCCAACTTTATGTACTACGAGACAGTTCGCCTTAACGGCTTTACCCCACCAGAGGCTTTCCTCTATTTTGATATTAACGGCCTGATTCAGGATAGAAACGAAGTTCCATTAATCTTCCATGTTGCCCGAAAGATTGTGGACAGTCGACTTATCTACAATGGAGATGTCGCTCGCGGCTCAGAGGAGAATCTTCGGTTCAGTAGGGCGGTACCAGTCCGT
The DNA here is from genome assembly GCA_963555765.1 of Orthonevra nobilis. Classification (NCBI taxonomy): domain Eukaryota; kingdom Metazoa; phylum Arthropoda; class Insecta; order Diptera; family Syrphidae; genus Orthonevra; species Orthonevra nobilis. The sequence goes on along the minus strand of OY743224.1, from coordinate 78,990,314 downwards.
GACAAGGAGGATTTTGTCACAACAATTTTGGTGGTTAAATGAAGGAGAGGATACTTCGTAGTTGTCGTCTTGGTCATTGAACTTACACTATTATTGTTAAGAAATTGTTCTTAAATGCCTAGCCGGCTTACATAGATTTTAAGATTAGGCTTAGGTTAGTTTTAAGGTAAGTTTTAAGAACAAAAAAAAATAATAATAAAACCATAGCACAGCACAAAAACACAAAAAAAAATATATTAAATACATATTTGTTATGTATCTAGGTTGAGTTATTTTTAAGCTATTTAGTAATTAAAAATTAGTTTAAGTTATTTTTAAGTTAGTTGTAGTTATATATAGATACATATGTACATATATCAAGTTTTTCTTTCGTATACAATTTTTCTTGATAATTAGATCGTAAGATAATAATAATTGAAGCATATTAAAACAATATTTAATTTTAGTTCAAGTCATCGAAAGACATGGGTTAAGCATTAGGTTTAGCTTAGAGCGTCCGCAAAGGGCCAGTAAGTAAAATGTTAAAATGTTAATGGTTATTTAGGCTAGTTTGAGCATTTTTATGTCTAGCATGTAAGTTAATATGAATTCTAATAAAAATGCATTAACAAAAAAAAAAAAAAGCAGGAAAAACAGCAACAGCAAAAACAACAGCAGCAGCAAAAACAGCAGCAGCAGAAACAACAGCAGTGGCAGAAACAACAGCAGCAGCAGAAGACAGCGAGGCCGAAGGTGGCCCCGATCAATACATATAAGATGGAGCTGAAGGACACGATTAAGATATGCAAGTCGGCCATTGGCGAAAATCTTATTATTAAAAGATTGAGTAATGACAGGCATGCTATCAAAAAAATTAAGAATCTATTAGAACAGACCACGACAGAGTTCTACTCCTTCACCCCAAAAAGTGAAAGACTGCAGACAATGCTCCTTCGAGGTCTCATCACAGCAAAGGCCAAAAGGGAGAATCGGAAATTACCGTACTTCCTAGTCCAGCTAACCCCCAAGAGAAAACTTGATAGTCTGAGGAAAATAAAAGTCCTAGATTATCAATGCATAGTTGGGAAAAATTAAATCGCAGCGATAACATTTTACAATGTGTTCGCTGTCAAAGGTTCGGGCACGCCGCTGCGAAATGTCAAATGCAGTTTCGGTGCGTTAAGTGTGCATTGAACCATAAAGCAGAGGAATGTCCGCTAGGGAAAGATAGGGTTGCTGATAGCACGACTCTCAAGTGCATTCTATGTGGTAACTCGGGACACACCGCTAACTATCGGGGTTGTTCCAGGTACCAATTTTTTAGGAAAATAAACCTGGCTCGCCAACAGAAGGTGGAGGTCAAGCGCCCACCTGTTCCTAAAACTCCAGCCGTAACTCCCAATGTGACCTATGCCCAAATGGCGGCCGGTCAGAGGAGTACGGTACAACAAGCACCAAAGGTTGCTCCTCAGGCCTCACGACCTGGTGCACCTAGTGCTGATGCTGATCTGCTGGCTATTTTGCTTTCTTTTCAGGGGCAAATTAGTCAGCTGCAACAGAAAATACAGGAACAGGCGACACGCGTAGATCGTATCTACACTCTGTTGCCGAGTCTAACGCGCCTCCAGTCGTAATGTGTTCGCTGGTGGACCCTTAAAGATCCTTTCAGTGAATGTAAATTCGCTAATAAATATCGAACGAAGAGCTGTACTCTTCAAGTTGTTAGAAGACCGAAGTCCCGATGTTCTTCTGGTTAGCGAAACCAAGATCTCTCAGAGGCACAAGTTGAGCCATATTATTAGAAGAGAGCACAGACCACATTATAAGAAGAGATACCCCCAAATCCAATGGAGCTGGTGGTGTCGCTATCTTCGTTAGAAAAAATCTGCGGTATAAGGTTATATACAGCGGTGAAGTGCGTAGATTACAGGTGCTAGAGGCTTGCATCATATGCATCCCCCTCCGTAGTGGGAAGAGGATGTATATGATCGCAGCCTACGCAACTGAAGCTACTCAACAAACCTGTTTTATCTCAGAGCTCGAGACACTTTTTCAATACTTACGTCTGGGTTCGGAGGAGAATTATTACCTCATGGCCGGAGATCTAAAAGCCAAACATAGCAATTGGAGAAATCATTCACCAAATACTAGAGGGAACCTACTATTCATTTGGTGGGGTCAGAATAGTGTCGAGTATCGACTCGATTTAAGAGCGACGGATAATCCGTCTTAGCCCAGATCAGGCTCCTTTATAGATCTTATGCTGTTTGACGAACGGATACAGCTGACTGACATGGACCGACGAACAATAAACTGTCTTCACACATTCTTGTACGACGGTGGCCATTGCGGATTTAGTGCCATAATAACAATTCCCAACGAAATTGCGGTACTGGAGGAGTATGTTCAATCGCATTCTTACAATTACAGTAGGACGCGGTGGACACGCTTCTCCCGAACTATGACAAGAGAACTTTCCTCGAACTCGCTCAACCCTACATTTAATAGGAATTTGTCCAACGAGGAGATCGACACTTCCCGAATACCAACTGACTGACAATGTCAATATATACCGCAATGCTACGATTGACGCTAGAGTAGGCTACTGACAAGGCTCAAATTACTATACAGACGTTTCACCGACCCCCAAACTCGGAGGATAGGACACTGAAATCACAGCTTAAAAACCTACAGCAATTAATTCAGCAAAATTATCGTGCTACAATTAATTCGCATTGGAATAACAAAATCCGGGTTGTCAAAGCTAGCAATCCTAGTATGTTCCCGGAAATTAATAAAATCTTTCGAAGAAAAAATCAGAATGAGCTTCCGTGTCTTAAGCTCTCCCGAACTACAGACAACGAACAAGTACTTGTGACAGCAGGCATAGATCCAATAGAAGCGATCGAAGATGACAACTTTTTTGTGATCGAAGATCCTCAGGAGAAAGTTGAAGTAATAGGTGCGACGTTTCAGGATGTGTATAAGGTGAATGTTAGCACTCGCCCGAACCATATCTTGAAAAATCGTGTCCTATTGCACAACTTCTACTTGCGATATGACATTGAGCACTGGCGGTCGGAGAAAACGGGTTTTACCATGTTCAATGACGATAATTTGGCAAATGATGTCATCGCCAATGAAGGGATTCACCCTCCATTCATATCAAAGGAAGATCTCCTGGTCATTTTCGGTTCACTGAGAAGTAAGAAATCTGTGGGAATCGACGAAATACCAAACATTGTTTTTAAACACCTTCCTCTAGAAGCGGTAAGCATTTACACTACCCTGTTTAACAATTTGCTGAATAATGCACATTATCCAGCTCATTGGAAGACAGCGGTGGTGCAACCAATTCCTAAACAGAACAAAGACACGTCCAATCCGGCAAATCTCCGGTCGATAAGTCTCCTTCCCAACATCAGCAAAGTGTTTGAAAAAGTGATCAATAGAGCCCTGACCGGTTTCAGAGCGGGGCATGATTGCATACATGCCGCGTCTAAACTAGTATCGGATATCCAATGGAACAAAGGAAAGAAACAATGCACGGGTGCCTTGTTGATTGACTTGGAAAAGGCCTTTGACACTGTATGGTTGCACGGGCTCTTTTTCAAGCTTGATCAGCTCGGCATAAGCAAACCGCTGCTGTACATAATCTTAGATATGCTCACCAGCAGACAGTTTATTGTGAAAAATGGCAGTGTGGTGTCTGCTGGGACTTTTGAAATTAAAAACGGTCTACAACAGGGTGTAGTTATTTCGCCGATTTTATTTACGATCTTCACAACTGATCTTGTAGGATCTCTCTGCCAATCCATAGCGTACGCAGATGATTTGATCGCGTACAGGTCAAGTCCGAAGATCAAGGTCATTGTATGTCTTTTGCAACGTGACTTCGAAAAGGTTCAGGAATATTGCGATGATTGGAAGTTGAAAATCAATTTTCAAAAGTGCGAGACCATTCTGTTTAGAACCCCGTTGTCTGGGGCTCCTAGAAATACTAGAAAGAAGTGGCGAATGTTCTCTATTGTTGCGCAAGACGGACAGCCATTAGCAAATCGAAGTCTTGTCAGATACCTTTGGATCTAGCTATATCAATATCTGTATTTTAACAAACATATAGATGTTGCTCTGGCCAGAGGCAAAGCGGCCTTTGCCTTGACAAAGAGGCTGTTTCACAGCAGTCAACTCGATGCCAAGGAAAAGGTGATCTGCTACACGGCCCTTATTCGGCCTGTTCTTGCCTATGGCTGTCCTGTTTTGTTTAACGTGGGAACAAGCTAAATGGAAAAGATACGGGTTTTCGAGAGACGATGTCTTAGGGCTGGTCTCCATTTATATAGAACTCCAGAATCTGAGTACAAAAAATTCTATAGTAATGAGGTCCTGTATAACGGGCCCAACCGGATCAGAGTGGATAACTTTCTGATGAAACTTATTCGAAGTCACATTGCAAGAGCAATGACTTCGACCAACAACTTTATCTTCGGGGCTTTCTACCCTAATGATATACACCACGAGACAGTGCGCCTTAACGGCCTTATTCCCCCTGAAGCTTTTCTCTATTTAGATAGGAAAGGTCTGGTCCAGGATAGATTAGCGGTGCCGTTAATCTTCCACTGTAGAATTCTACTACTTAAATATTTTTCCAATAGCCTAATGCAGCCTCACATTAGGTACAAGAAAAGGCTTGGTTCGATTGGTTACTAACTGTGTGTAAAATAATTTATTTCGGCTCTATTTATACAAAAATAAGTGCTTATTTACACAGAAAAGTGCAGATGGCAAAAAAATACAAAAAAGGTGCATGCGTCATCAAAAAATGCAGAATTACAGAAAACAACAGCAAACAAATAAACAAAATTATGCTAACGTAAACAAATTAGAATAAAAAGGCAAAAATATGAAACTTGTGATTAAAATTGCAAACTTGCAATAAATTGCGAGAATTTTTGTTGATTCATTCAACATTTTGCCACCTCCGGCGATGATTGCCAAGTAATGTCAAACGTTTGGTCCGGTGTTTTCCTAAGCTCCTTCAACGCAATGTTGGCCGAGTGATTAATTCTTCGGTGACTGAGTACCACAGCCAATACACAGATTATAATCACAACGACTGCAAGAAATGAGCAATCTCCAATTGTCCAATACTGGTGTTTTTTGATGGTCTTCCAGTTGTGTTCATGTATCCGGTTGAGCGCTTCCAATGCCTCTCGATGGTTGAATATTGACATCTCCATTAGATCCTTATTAAGTGGGATGACGGTTTCGTTTGTAAAATAAACTGGATTCTGAGCTGATACCGATGTGTTAATGGTAGCGATTGATGTGGTAAAGTGCTGTACTACTTTCGTTTCCTCAAACAATTTTGCCTCCAATCGGACGAATTTTGATTGTATTACGCAGTCTGGGTCACTTATACTATGCCGGCGTCGTTGAGAATGACTTCCTCTCGAGTTGAGCCACAAATGACGAACACTGAAGTTTTCTGTGGTGTGATGAACATCCACGAATTATGACTCCATAATATGACTGCAATCCTCACTTTGCTCAATACTGTGAAATATTGACGGCCGGAGAATGCATGTTGTTCCATTTAAAGTTGGTGCCTTGTTTATATCTTCCAGTGGTACTTCAAAATACCTTTGTAGAAATGTCTGCTCATCCACCTTCTCTGGAACGGTGTTGGTTTTAATCAAGTCATATTCGTCAGCATCACTGATTATAAAGTATCCTCTGACCAAAATCTCCGCTGAAGTTGAAGACATCTCTCAAACAAGTGACTGCGTTTCAGATACGCATTTAACAGTTTGTTATATTTTATTTCAATCTCTCGCATGTAACTTAGTGCAATCAGATAGGCGTTCGTCACATGAAGATTTATCTTGTTTTCGTCAACCAACTTGTACCAAAATTCCATCCTATTTATCTCTTCCAGACCAGCATACAGCTTCTTTGTAAAATTGTTGATTTTTTTACTGATTCTTGCTTCTGTCTCATTTACACTGGCGATTGTAGACAGCATGATCTTGGTGTTAGTTTTCGTATTTTTGATCAGTTCCTTCTGATTACTGTATAGGTCTTCGATGTCATGGTATACTTCATCGTTGACTCCGAATAATGAGTTGAGAACAGTTCCCAGTAGTCCTCGTTTTTGTTTACGCAATGGTGTTATTTGAAGTCTGTTAAAAATTGAGAGCACATTGTTCCACTCTTCTTCCATGTGATGACATAATTCATCGCACTGACTCTCCTTTGTCACTGATTTCGCTTTGTTGCATAATTTAATTAATTGATCTCTGGTCTTGTTTATGTTACCTTGATCACGTTAAATGTCTTCTATAGGAAATCGAATGCTCGTGCGTAACACTCCTCGTTGAATTTTGGCAGTTCCAATTTGTTCCACGAACAATCCAATGTCCGGATGGGTGAATGTATATTTTGACGATCCCGGCATAACAAGTGCGAGCAGAGACAGAGTCACAAGTGCGATGGAGAAATTTGCTAACGGAGTGGGTGACTTCTGCTTTCTATCTTTCAGATTCCTTCCGGGCTTTCCTGGTGATTGCTTTTAGGGTGTTTTCCATGGTTGAACTCTGACGTCTTCGGGATTTTCGATATTGTCTTCTTTTGGCAGCAAACATACCTTGGTTATTGGTCGCTTGACTGTGCCTTTTTCTGTCTTGGTTGTCAGAACTCTGGCAAGGTCATCTACTCCGCTGTGTACTTCAACTATTTTACCGAAAGGCCACTGCGATGGTGTCAAAAGCTCATTTTTCAGCAAGACGATTTGTCCAATCTTTAAGTTGGTTTTCGCTTGTTTCCACTTATTTCGTTGTTCAATTTTAGCAATGTAATCCTCGTACCAACGGTTGCACACATCTTGTTTGAGTTTTTGAATGAACTTCCACCTTTTTAAACTACTCTCTGCGAGATCTAGTATGACATCATGTCGTCTTGCTATCAATGGGGATCCAATAATGAAGTGACCTGGTGTAAGTGCATCCAGATCTTCAAGGTTGTCTGTTAATGGGCAGAGTTGTCTCGAATTCAAACATCCTTCTATTTGCACCAGAACTGTATTCATCTCCTCGTATGTCAATTTTTGTTCACCTATGATGCGATTCAAATGGTATTTGACTGACTTGACCCAAGCTTCCCAGAGTCCACCAAAGTGCGGAGCTCCAGGGGGAATGAAATGCCACTGAATTCCGTTATCAGTAAGTGGAGCTTGTAATGCATTGATCACGTTTTTTGCTCCAACAAAATTTGTTCCGTTGTCGGTATACAGGTGATGTACTGATACTCTTCTACTGATCATTCGTCGCAATGCTGCCATGAATCCATCTGTTTTTAAATCGGAAGTCAGTTCAATATGTACTGCGTTTGTCGCCATGCAGACAAATAACGCTATGTAAGCCTTGTGCGACTTCACACCTCGAATTTGTGAACATCATATATTGACTGGGCCTGCGTAGTCTATTCCACAATGCGTAAATGGACGTGAAAACCTTACTCGTGCTTCCGGAAGTTGTCCCATGAGTTGATTTGATTCTTAAGCCTTAAATCGGAAACATCTAACGCATTGATTTATTATGGCCTTGACAGTATTGGTTCCTCGGATGATCCAAAATTTCCTCCGAATATGATTTAACGTCAGTTTCACTCCACCGTGAAGTGTATCGATGTGAGCTTTATTGATGATCAATTTTGTCAGCGGATGCGATGATGACAAAATCATTGGATGTCTCTGGTCAGTTGATAAAATGGCGTGTCTCAACCGACCTCCCACTCGTAAAATTCCATTGGCGTCTATGAATGGATTCAGTGAAGATATCTTGCTGGTTGATCTCAGTGATTTGTTTATTTTGAGGTTATGCATATCCTCGGCAAACATTCATTGAGCACCCCTTACTAGTGCTTTTTCAGCTTCTACGAGTTCCTCTACCGTCAAAATGCCATGTAGCCTTGGTTCTCCTCTCTTGCTCTTCCTGCAATTGTTTTTAAACTGAAGACAGATTGCGCTCAAACGTTGGAGTTTCAAGAATGATGAAAAGGCATAAGTGATGTCGTTTCCTGGAGGATTGTGGGGTTGTATACGAGTACCTATGCACGCGTAAGACTTCCGGATTTCAGGCATATCATGCACTTCAATCATAACCTTGTCAACTGGCCAATATTGTTCGTCTTTCTTCAACCATTCTGGACCATGCCACCATGTAGAATTCTCAGTGAGGGTATCTCCAAATGACCCTCTAGACGGAAAGTCAGCAGGATTCTCTATACCAGGTACGAACCTCCATTGTCCTTTGAAATGTTGTTGCACATACCCGCTTGGCTACAAACGTGTTCCATTTCACTGGGTGTTGTTTTAACCAGTTTAATACGATGGTAGAATCTGACCATGCTATAATTCTGGTGTATTTATTAGTGTCTATTCCCTCTTTAATGTAGTTCATTAGCTTCGTAGGTAGTGTAGCTGCACATAGCTCCAGTCTGGCTAATGACACTTGCTTAATAGGCGCCAACTTGGTCTTTGACGCGATTGCGCATATTGTAGTATAGCTAGAATTGACGACCTTCTGATACACCACCGCTGCATATGCTGATTCTGATGCATCTGCAAATCCATGTAATTCGATTTGAGAGTTTTCCATTTGTTCCGTCCATCGTGGAATTCTTACATTTTCAAGCGTCGATAATCTTTTCTTGAATTCATCCCATTCCTTTTGAATTGTCATTGGCACATTTTTATCCCATCCGATACCCAAGAGCCAAAGTTTTTGAATCAGAATCTTTGCTTTGATTGTTATAGGTAACAACCAGCCAAAGGGATCGAAAATTTGCCTGCGTCACTCAATATTGCTCGTTTGGTACTCTTTGAGCTGAACGAAGAAGAGTTTACCTTAAATTGGAAGTCGTCTGTTCTCGGATACCATCTTATTCCCAAAATTTTGAATATTGCGTCACTATTAAAGTCATATTCCGGTTCCATTTCAACTACTTTTTTTGGTAAGGTTTTTATGAAATCTGAACTATTTGACGTCCATTTTCGTAAGTTGAATCCACCCAACTGAAGTAGCTGCAGCAATTCTTGTTGAAGGTCTTCACACTCTTTAAGTGACATTACACCACCAAGACAGTCGTCTACATAGAACCCTTCAAGCAAGTTTTGCTCGCCCGTGGATACGTCTGTTTTTCATCCTCAGCTAGCTGGCATAAAGTTTTAATTGCCAAATACGGGGCTGATGCTGACTAAATGTGACTGTTTTAAAAACGTAACGCCATTTTGCGTGAATCGCCCAAGACCATGCGATTCTTAAGTAGTGGTAATTTGACGATATATCGTCCTGTTTCATCCCGTTTGTGTGTCATTTGGTAGTGGTCGCACATCTCTTTTTCGGCAGACTTGACCATTGCAGTTGGTACTTCTTCTAGCTCCCAAAATTTCTTCAATCCTTCATCTTCACTACACACACTTATACATGACGTGACGATCTTAGGTCGTACTTGCTTCTTTGGAGTTGAAGTGTTAATGACTGGTCCAGATAATATCCAGCCAAACCTTGTATTTTGTGCCATTGGAGTACTAGCTGGACCCTGGATTAACCCATGCGTCAGGAAATGCGGTAAAATGTCTGATCCAATCAGTAGTTCAATATCCTTTGGTTGTTCGTACCATGGATCTGACAACTTCAAGCCTTGAATATGTGGCCACTGGTTGGGTGAAAATTGTCGCAGTGGCATTCTTGATGTCATAAGAGGCATCACTAGGGCTTCTACCTCCAAGTTGACTCCTTCATCGTGAATTGATTGAATGGTGAAGTGGCATGCTGCGATGATTTTTGTAGCATGACCGTTAATTCCATTTATCCTTGACTCATACTTGACCAATGGTACCCTTAATTGACGCGCTAATTTCTCTGTCACGAAACATGATTGAGATCCTTGATCAACGCCTCCAACGCATATGTTTACCATGGCTGTAGCTAATAGTACCGTTCTGTCACTTTGACATGCTGTGGCGATTCTCGTTGTCAATGGTGTCTCTTCACTTGTTGTTTTTCCTACAACCAAGAAATCTTTTGCAATTATACAATTGATGAGACTCGCTACACAAAACGCATTTCGACTGTGTGACTGTAGTCAAATGGTTCCTTGTGGATGCTGGTTTTGACACTTGTGGCTGGTGTTCTCGGATAAGTTCGCGACTGTTCTCCAATCCTCGGAATCTGCCTTCGATAAAGTTAAAGAATTCACTTAACTTTGGAATTTCTGTTGACGTTCCTTTCGATTGCTGATACAATTTTCTTGATTCGTGGTTGAGTTATGGATAAAACAACTGAATCACTAATGCATCCCATGAATTGACATCAACTCCCAAGTTTTTGATACCATACAGGATTTCTTTTGATGTATCCATCATTGTTCTTAAATCGAACGCATTTTCACTTCGAACTGATTTCAAACCCAGGAATTTTTGAATGTAGTTGTTGACCAACGCTGCTGGATTTTGAAACCGTTTCGTTAGCAATTCTATAGCTGTTGCATAATTGCTTAACGTAGGTGATAAATAACTGACAATCCTTGCCGCTTCTCCGCTCAGATTGCCTTTCAGATATTGAATACGTTCGACATTGCTTAAGGATCTGTTCTGGTGCACTAATCGATCGAATAGTTCCCAAAACTGTGTCCACTCTTCATACCTTCCACTGAATGTTGGTATGCTTATGGGTGGGAGTTTGATTTCCCGATGTGTTCCTGGTTGTGGAGCTACCTCCTCCGTTTGGTGTTGCAGCTGTTCTGCCTCTTGGATTTGAATATACTATATGCATCTTGGTACATCTGCTCCAAATCTATAAATTCATTGCTGGACACGTACTCCTGATCGTAGTCAGCTTCTTCCAATGATAACATAATTTCTTCATTCACTGTTTGTAGCCTTGTCCAGCATTCCTGTAATTAACTCAGCTTGAATCTGCGGTAAACTGCATTTTGACTCAAATCCAAGCTGTCAATTACGCGTATGAATTTGGACTTGACGATGTTCAACCTAGTAAACCTTGCTGGGCGTTTCATCTTCTCGGACGGCTCCTCCGTTCTTTTTGATGACTGTGGCCTCATTGCAGTTGAAGGTAGTTGTCCTGGCGCAGTTGTAATTGAACTGACGGGAGCTGGAATGTCGGCATGTTTCTTCCTTCTTAACTCATCAAATTTCGCCTTCAAAGTACCCTTAATGTCAAGATACCTTGACTCAAACTGACTGAAATACTTCTTTGTGAAGTAGTCATGATGCGGGTTTGCTTTCTTTAAGTTTTCCAAATACCCGTTATTAACTTCCCATCAGGAAGATCTTGTTTAGTTGGAAGTCAACCCAGTGCTGCTCCAACTTCTCTAATCGAGTTATAAAATACTCCACAGAGTATCGTGACTCTCCATCCTTTTTAAAATTGGTCCACAACCGATGCACTTCTTCACTAAGTCGGGTTTGTGAAAGCGCGATGTCCTCGAATTCACTCATTGCAGTTTTTGAAATATTTTCACACAATTAATATTAATTTTTTGTCTTTCCTTGGTCTCGTAAAAAATATATAATTTGTTCAACACTTTCTGGCTGATCCGGCTCGAAGGACCATATGTAGAATTCTACTACTTAGATATTTTTCCAATCGCCTAATGCAGCCTCACATTAGGTAAACAAGAAAAGGCTTGGTTCGATTGGTTACTAATTGTCTGTAAAATAATTTATTTGGGCTCTATTTATACAAAAATAAGTGCTTACTAAAACAGAAAAATGCAGATGGCAAAAAAATACAAAAAGGTGCATGCGTTATCAAAAAATGCAGAATTACAGAAAACAACAGCAAACAAATAAACAAAATTATGCTAATGTTAACAAATTATAATAAAAAGGGAAAAATATGAAACTTGTGATTGAAATTGCAAACTTGCAATAAATTGCGAGAATTTTTGTTGATTCATTCAACATCCACGTTGGTCGAAAAGCTGTGGACGGGCGAGTCACCAACCAACCGACCAAGACGTCGCAAGTAGCTCACCGGAGACCCTCAGGTTTAGTAGGGCGGTATCAGACCGCGACAGAGCTGATGTCGAAAGGCAATACAAACATTTTTGGTGGTTGAACGGAGAATGTGGTGTATCTTGTGTGCCCTTAAGGCACATCATAGCATGTCCTGTTAGCCCTGGCCGACTTACATATATATAAGGTAGTGTTTATGATAATTACGCTTCCAAAACAAACAACCAAAAAAAAGTGCAAACACGTCTGTCACCATTTTTTTGATGCCACTTCAGCTAAAACTGCCGATTAACCTGCAGCGCGAATGTTGACCCATTTCGGAAATCATTGCAGTACAATTACCTTCCGCATCGGCAATTTTTTGTGTTGCTGAATTTGTATTATTGCATGTATTAATAGCAGGGCATTTTGTTCAATAAATGGTTGTTTTAAAAAGTTTAAACTAACAGCAACAACGTCTTTGATTTTAAGCAATTACAAGGTGTAATTGCGAACAGTGTTCCTTCGAGCAAAAAAGTAATAACCATTGCTAAGCCTTTTTTATTTCCTAGTGTGAGGCTGCACTAGGGTGGTTATATACTATCGCTCTTAAAGTAATAGTTTACTTTGAAAAAAGTAAGTGGTAATTGTTTACCTTGAAAAAAAAGTGATATAAATAAACAACTCAATTATGAATAATCTTGAACGAGTTATCGATAACTTTCAAGATGTCATCGTCCAGCTAGAAGAGGTTAGACTTAACCTTACCAAGCTGGGATTAGATAAGCGTACCCCGGAAACGCTTGCGAGGCAATATGAAAAGGCAAAAAGGCTTTGGACTTCCATAAATAGTAATTCCGCCACCATGATGAACTTAAGGGAACAAACCGCAAATGTCTTTCTGCCGAAGTACGAAGCAGCAAAAGCCATCTCTTCGAAAATCAAGTTTATTGCCAAGCACTCTCCAGAATTAATAGAGGAGGACGAGAATGAAATAGAGGATCCAGTCTACCCAGGACCTAGCCGTGCTCCCGAAAACCCGTCAGACTTAGTTCCTAACCCGGAGACACTTGAAGCAATCAATTTCCCAAAGAATCCCAGGCCGACTGCTTCGGCGTATGGCAGGCTCGTCCTGGGTATCTTCTGGAAAAAGAGGGACCGAACGATTTGTTGCGTGGTACACGACCTCCCGTTTGGTCGTCTTCACATCGACCCTTCGTACATCTCCCTTACTGTCAGGATAGCATTCAATAACTCGGCCCATTTTCCAATCGGCAGGAGTAACGCTGGGTTCTTGAAGTAATACCAGATCCCCGACATCGAGTGTTCGAGCTGGGAATTTCCATTTATTTCTCTTCTGCAGTTGGTGGAGGTACTCTTGGTGGAATCGTTCCCAGAAATGCTGTTGAATTTGTCGCACTTGCAACCACCGCTTTGTAATTGGGACGGCAATTGATGGATTTGTATCGATTACAGAGTTTTTGAAGCTCCGTTGTGTGATGAAATGGAATGGTGTAAGGGCGGGTGCGTCTTCTGGCTCTGAAGACTCTGGGTGTAATGGTCTTCTTTTTAAGATACCTTCGATGCGACACAATAAGGAGTTGAATTCTTCATAGTTTAGCTTAGCTATATTGGACATTTTCTTCATTAGATGTTTCATAGATTTAACGGCGGCCTCCCATAGTCCGCCGAAGTTAGGGCTATATGGCGGGTTGAACTTCCAATCAATCTCCTGGATCGCTTGATGGGCCTTGCAACTATGAGTGATCTTGCTTCATTCTTGGTTGATCTTCCTTTTCGCTCCAATAAAATTTGTTCCATTATCAGAGAGGACCAAGGAAGGCCAGCATCGTCTGTTCGCGAAGCGGGTGAAGGCTGCCATGAACATTTCCGTACTTAGATCCGAACATATTTCTAGATGAACAGCTTTGGTAACTAAACAGACAAAGACCGCTACCCATACTTTAATGATCTTATCGAACCTAATTGAGCTTGCTTTAATGTGAAAAGGGCCGCACAAATCGACACCGATTTTGCTGAATACTGGTGCTGGAGTGATTCGTTCCATGGGTAGATCTCCCATAATCGGCTGAACAGTTTGGGCCTTCCATCGAGCGCATATGGGACAACTCCGGATATATTTTTTTATTCGTGATTTTAAACCTGGAATCCAGAATTCTTCCCTTATTAAGTGCTCCGTTGAAGAATTCCCACAATGGTGGCGATCCAGGTGTGTTTGGCGTACTAATAAATCAACCAGGTGGCATTTGGTTAATACTATCGGGTGCTTTCGACTCTCCGGGAGGTTGGCGAGAGAAATCCTCCCACCCACGCGAAGGATGTTGTCATCTGGACCAAACATGGGAGTTAAAGAAGTCAACCAGCTTTTCTTCGGAAAAGTTTTTGATGTCTTGAAATGGGCTATTTCGTTTGCAAATGATTGATGTTGCTGAAACCGAATGATTTTTACTTTAGCGTTGGATATTTCTTCAGCTTAGAGTGGACCGGTTCTTCGCGCCTCCTTTTTACTAGCCCAGCGAAGACAATGTGCAATTACTCGTAGCAAATGTCTGAAGCAGGAGAACTTCTCGATGAAATTGTCCTTTGTTGGCTCTATTTGGGAAGCATGACTAATGGTGATCTCCATTCCTTTAAACGGAGTGAGTGGCAACTGATCGTGCATAAGCCAGGACGGGCCAGCGAACCAGAGCTTGCTGTTTGCCAATTGACATGGCGTAAGTCCGCGTGAGGCTGGATCTGCCGGATTGTCAGCAGATTTGACGTAGTGGAGCTTCATCGGACTGATGACCTTTCGAATTTTGTTGACTCTTGTTTTCACAAATTTGCTGGTAATGTACTTAGTATTGCGCACCCAGGCTAGGGCAACTTCGCTGTCGGTATATGCGATCATAGTTATATCCATAGAGTGAAACTTACTACTGATCTGCCTGAATAGCTCAGTTAGGAGCACGATTCCTTCAAGCTCCATCTTCGGGATTGTGCAAAGTTTATTTTCTTTGTTTGCTTTTGTTTTAAGTGGTGTGACGCGACCTCTGGCAGCTAGTAGGCGGATAGTATAATTTGAGCCGTTTACCTCTCGAACTCCCATTCTTACCCGACTGTAAATCACAGCACCGTATCCATCTCCGGAGGCATCATAAAATCCAATAAGCTCGATCGGCGTGCTTTTATTTCCACCGATCCAGCGCGGAATTTTTATGTCATTGAGCTGTGAAAACGTTCCCAATATCTGGCTGAACTTTTGTTGTGTTTTCTCGTCTACCAGATCGTCCCAGTCGTATTTAAGCATCCACAGCTCTTGGATCCGTATTCGGAGAAGCATGACGACTGGAAGGATCCAACCCATGGGATCGTAAAGCGATGCTGCTACAGATAACAAACTTCTTTTGGTGAATTCGAATTTGTCTTGATTGGAAGTTCGGAAAAAGTACATATCCTCTGCTGGATTGTAGTTTATCCCTTGGATTTTTCTTGTTGGACCGGAACCCTCTTGGTAGGCGGTCAGTTTTTGGAATCATCCACATAATTAAGAATTTCTGGCTTGTTTGATGACCATTTTGTCAGACATAGCTTCCCAGCCTCCAATGTGGCGTCTATTTTAGCAATTTGCTCTTGGCATTGTTCAACGCTATCGGCTCCATGAACGAGGTCATCCATGTAAATTGAGCTTTTGATAATGTCTATTGTCTCCTGGTCTGGAGCGTTATCTTCAGCGATCTGGTGGACCGTCCGTATAGCTTGCCATGGGGCACAGTCAACCCCGTAGGTCACGGTGTTCAAGTAGTATTTCTTTAAAGGTTCACTTTTGTTTGGGCGCCAGATGATTCTGAACTTCTCACGGTCTGACTCAGGTATCAGGAACTGGCGAAACATCTGTTTGATATCACTGGTGAAGATGAATTCGTATTGTCGATTCTGATGGATGATATCGAATATGTGGGACTGTAATTTCGGCCCTGGGTAGATGAGCTGATTCAGTAGTTAGTAATTAGTGATTAAGTAGTTTTAATTTTATTTTAAGTTTAGGATTAGTCTTTTAGTTTTGTTTTAAATTTAGATTAAGTTAAATCAAAGTCCTGACACTAAGTTTTTGTATTTCTTAGTATTACATATAATGTTAGTTAGTTAGATATAAATGATATTAAGTCGAAACACATATTTAAGTTGTTAGGTTTAGCTTAGAGCGCCCGCATAGGGCCAGTAAGTTAGTTAATAAAATAAATAAATAGTTAAGTTAATTAAGCTAGATTTAAGCATTTTTGTTTAGCATGTAAGGTTATGAATTTAAAAATAAAAAAACATGCATTTAAATTGAAAAAAAAATTGAATTGTATCGCGGACTCCTTGATCCGCACGCTCGAGTTCAAATCCCAGTCAGGAAAAATAGTATATAATTTTTTTAAAGACAATTTAATAATCACATATCAAGAAAAGAAAAGTATTTAAAGATCAGTGGACGACAACAGTCCCCACTCGAGCAATGGGGTGTAACGGGGAAGGCATCGCCTGACCCGAATGCACCGCTGTCTTCGTCAGCATCGAAGACAGGGAAGCGAAAGAGGAGGGTTTTCAAGCCAACTCCTAATCTTGTCAAGCGTGCGTCCCTTTCGGTTTCATCAGAGAAGCTGCCGGAGGGAACCAGTTATCGGGCGCTACCAGAAACGTCGGCTACGGCGATAGCGGCAGCAGCTGCAAAGCAGCAACAACGGGCGATTATGACGATTTCCCGTATATCTCCGACGGCGGGGAGGGCCGCTACACAGGAGATAGCAACTCCTTAATCACTTTGGCGGCATCTGAAACCGACGACGAAGATGATGAAATTTGCCAATTTGAGGCATTGCTTAGGGCCGTTAAGGCAAAACAAATAGCACGGCGCGAAAAAGAGCGACAGGCAGCAACCGAAAGCACCAACAAAAATGTGCAAGAGCAACAAGTGCTGGGAAAAACCCAACAATCTGATTTGCCTACCATCACCCAACAACAAAAGGTGAATAAGCAGCAGTAACAATTAAAGCTGCCTGAGCAGCAACAAAATCAAGAGATGACAAAGCAGCAAAAACAACAACAGCAGACACAGCAGCAGAAACAGCAGCAACAGAAACAGCAGCAACAGAAACAGCAGTAACAGAAACAGCAGCAACAGAGGCAGCAGCAGACGACAGCGAGGCAAATGTGCCTCCTATAAATACGTATAAACTGGAGTTTAAGGACACTATCAAATCTGTAAGTCGGCCATAGGCGAACATTTTATCATTAAAAGATTGAGTAGAGATAGGCATGCTATCCACTGCTTCACAGTGGAGCATCAATGTCTTCACTGTCAGAGGTTCGGTCATGCCGCTTCGAACTGTCAAATGCAGTTGCGGTTCGTTAAATGCGCAATGAACCACAAAGCGGAGGAATGTCCGCTAGGAAAGGATAGGATTGTTGATGCCACGACTCTCAAGTGCATCCTCTGTGGTAACTCGGGACACACCGCAAATTATCGGGGTTGTCCTAAGTACCAGTATGCTAGGAAGGTAAACCTGGCTCGTCGACAGTAGGTGGAGGTGAAACGCCCGCCTGTTTCCATAACACCAGCCGTAACTCCCAACGTGACCTACGCCCAAATGGCGGCCGGCCCGAGGAGTATGGTACAACAAGCACCGAAGGTTGCTCCTTAGGTCCCACGACCTGGAACACCTAGCGGTGATGCTGATCTGCTGGCTATTTTCCTCTCTATTCAGGGGCAAATTAGTCAGTTGCAACTGCAAATTCAGGAACAGGTGACACGCGTAGATCGTATCTACACTCTGCTGCCGAGTCTAACGCGCCTTCAGTCGTAATGTGTTCGCTGGTGGAGAAACCCTTAAAGATCCTTTCAGTGAATGTAAATTCGATCATAAATATCGAACGAAGAGCTGCACACTTCAATTTGTTAGAAGACCGAAGCCCCAATGTTCTTTTGGTAAGCGAAACCAAGCTTTCTCAAAGGCACAAATTAAGGCACAGTCAATATAATATTATAAGAAGAGACAGACCCAACTCCAATGGAGCTGGTGGCGTCGCTATCTTTGTTAGAAAAAATCTGCATTATAGGGTTATGTACAGTGGTGAAGTGCGTAGTTTCCAGGTGCTGTAGGCCTGCGCCATATGCATCCCCCTCCGCAGTGGGAAGAGGCTGTATATGATCGCAGCCTATGCAACTGAAGCTACTCAACAAACCTGTTTTATCTCAGAGCTCGAGACACTTTTTCAATACTTACGTCTGGGTTCGGAAGAGAATTATTACCTCATGGCCGGAGATCTAAACGCCAAACATAGCAATTGGACAAATCATTCACCAAACACTAGAGGGAACCTCCTATTCAATTGGTGGGGTCGGAATAGTGTCGAGTATCGACTCGATTTAAAAGCGACAGATAGTCCGTCTTATCCCGGATCAGGCTCTTACATAGATCTTATGCTGTTTTGACGAACGGATGCAGCTGACTGACATGGACCGACGAACAATAAACTGCGTTCACACATTCGTGTACGGCAGTGACCATTGCGGATTTAGTGCCGTAGTAACAATTCCCAACGAAATTGCGGAACTGGAGGAGTATGTTCAAACGCACTCTTACAACTATAGTAGGACGCGGTGGACACGCTTCTCCCTAACAATGACAACAGCACTCTCCTCGAACTTGCTCAACCCACCATCCAATAGGAATATGTCGAACGAGGAGATCGACACTTACCTTAAAAGGATGGACGACACCATAAAACAAACAATGGACAGGACAATTCCTAAGTACGAACTAACTGACAATGTTTACATTTACCGCAACGCTACGATCGACGCTCTACACCGACAAAAGAGTAGGCTTCTGACAAGACTTAAACTACTGTACAGACGTTTCACTGACCCACAAAACTCGGATGTTAGGACACTGAAGTCACAACTTAAAAACCTACAGCAATTAATTCAGCAGATTTAAAGAGCTTCAATTAATTCGCATTGGAATAACAAAATTCGAGCTGTTAAAGCCAGCAAACCCTAGTATGTTCCCGAAAAGCCGAACTACCAACAACGAACAAATACTTCTTACAGCAGGCATAGATCCAGTAGAAGCGATTGAAGATGACAACTTTTTTGTGATCGAAAATCCTCAGGAGAAAGTTGAAGTAATAGTTGCGGCGTTTCAGAATGTGTATAAGGTGAATGTTAGCACTCGCCCGAACTACGTCTTGGAAAATCGCGTCCTAGTACAAAACTCCGACCTTCAAAATGATATTAAGCTCTGGCGATCGGAGAACATTGGTTTTACCATGATCTCCGATCGCCAATGGCGATGAATAAATTTTTCAATGACGTTAATTTGGCAAATGATGTCATCGCCACCTTCATTGTTTATCCTCCGTATGTTTCAAAGGAAGATCTCCTGGTTATCTTCGTTTCACTGAGAAGTAAGAAATCTGTGGGAATCGACGAAATACCGAACATTGTCCTTAAACACCTTCCTCTAGAAGCGGTAAACATTTACACTACCCTGTTTAACAATTTGCTGAATAATGCACATTATCCAGCTCATTGGAAAACAGCGATGGTGCAGCCCATTCCTAAACGGAATAAAGACACATCCAATCCGGCAAATCTCCGGTCGATAAGTCTCCTTCCCAACATCAGCAAAGTGTTCGAAAAAGTGATCAATAGAGCCCTGACCGAGTGGGTTGAGGACAAAAGTATTATTATTATTATTCATTTTCAGAGCGGGGCATGATTGCATACACGCCGCGTTTAAACAGGTATCGGATACCCAATGGAACAAAGGTAAGAAACATTGCACGGGTGCCTTGTTGATTCACTTGGAAAAGGCCTTTGACACTGTATGGTTGCAGGGGCTCTTTTTCAAATTAGACCAGCTCGGCATAAGCAAACCGCTGTTGTACATAATCTTAGATATGCTCACCAGCAGACAGTTTATTGTGAAAAATGGCAGTGTGACGTCTGCTGGGACTTTTGAAATTAACAACGGTCTACAACAGGGTGCAGTAATTTCGCCGATTTTATTTACGATCTTCATAAGTGATCTTGTAGGATCTCTCCGCCACTCCATAGCGTACGCAGATGACTTGATCGCGTACAGGTCAAGTCCGAAGATCGAGGTTATTGTAAGTCTTTTGCAATGTGACTTCGAAAAGATTCAGGAATATTGCGACGATTGGAAGTTGAAGAGCAACTTCCAAAAGTGCGAGACCATTCTGTTCAGGACTCCGTTGTCTAGGGCCTCCAGAAATACTTGAAAGAAGTGGCGAATGTTCTCAATAGTTGGACAAAATGGGCAGCCACTGGCGAATCGAAGTATTGTCAGATACCTTGTGATCTGTCTAGATCAGTATCTATATTTTAGCAAACATATAGATACTGCTCTGGCCAGAGCCAAAGCGGCCTTTGCCTTGAAAACGAGACTGTTTCATAGCAGTCAACTCGATGCCAAGGTAAAGATGATCTGCTACACGGCCCTCATTCGGCCTGTCCTTGCCTATGGATGTCCTGTTTGGTTCAACGTCGGAACAAGCTTAATGGAATAGATTCGGGTTTTCGAGAGACGATGGCTTCGGGCTTGTCTCCACTTATATAGAACTCCAGATTCTACAGTAATGAGGTCCTGTACAACGGGGCCAACCTGATCAGAGTGGATAACTTTCTGATAAAACTTATTCGAAGTCACATTGCAAGAGCAATGACTTCGACCAACAACTTGATCTCCGGGGCTTTCTACCCCAATGATATACACCATGAGACTGTGCGCTTTAACGGCCTGATTCCCCCTGAAGCGCTTCTCTATTTAGATAGAAAAAGTCTGGTCCAGGATAGATTAGCGGTGCCGTTAATCTTCCACGTGGCCCGCAAAGTTGTGGTCGGGCGAGTCAACTACAACCAAGACGTCGCAATTAGCTCAACGGAGACTCTTAGGTTCAGTAGGGCGGTATCAGACCGCGACAGAGCAGACGGCGTATGGCAACGTCGACACTATTGGTGGTTAAACGAAGAGTAGAAGTCTGTCGTATGTGTAATTTTTAATTTGAGGACCCTTATGGCAAATTGGCTGGCATGTCATGTCATGTCGTATGTAAGTAGTTATTAATTTATTGTTATTTAGTTTTTAATCGTATTTTAAGTTAGGTTAAGATTTTAGGTTTTAATTTAGTTTATAGTTAGTATTTAAGTCTTGTTTAAGGAAACCGTAAAAAAAAAGTTCCGGTCACTAAGTTTTTTAAAAAAAATAAATATTTTCTTAGTTATTAAATACTGTAATTTAAATTAAAAATCAAAAATAATAATTTAAGTCGAAAGACCAAGTTAAATTGTTAGGTTTAGCTTAGAGCGCCCGCATACGGCCAGTAAGTTAGTTATAAATAGTTAAGTTAATAAAGCTAGCTTTAAGCGTTTTTGTCTAGTATGTAAGTAAAATGAATTTAAGACATAAAAATGCATTGAATTGAATTTTCTTCTGTCCTTACGGCTTTATCGCAGGTACTTTTCCACTCCTCGAAAGTAATTTTTGCGAATTCGTCTTCTGCTAATATCTTGACACCAATTGCATAGTGATTTGAAATTATCTATATCCCTTTTACCTTAACGTGGATAATGGTTCTGCTGATTGAATACATGACAGAAGCTCCCTTCATCGTGATATTTTCTGATCATTTTGGTTTTGTTACTTTTTTTGTTTTTCGTAAACTGCAGTCGTTCCATATATCATTTCATTTCGACGTAAACGTTACTATTAGTGTAAGATTATGCCATGACGTCATACACGCATTTCTTTACTGCATTCTTCTACTACTCTCCTAATACACGCAAAATATTGTGTTTGTCCAAAAACGGTTTTAAAGATTTGACCCCCTTAATTTTTGTGCCTTTTTGTCGAACATCTGCTACCTCCAGTGAAAACATTTCCTCATGCACGGCATAAACTGCTTTAAACAATGAATGAATGAAGCTCCTTTAACAGTAGTGGGCCGAACTTTCTCTCGTTTCTGGGTCTTTTGGCTAATGCAGTGTACCCTCGTAAAACGCATCCCTTCGTTAGTTTTCAATAAAGCGGGTTAAGTGGGAAAAAGGATTTTCCAAGAATGGTTCAGGAAGTCTTTGTTTTGAACCAGTAATGAAGGCATGAGCAGCAAGATCTGCTGGATTGTGTTGAGATGGAATGTGTCTCCATATATCGCATTTAGTAAGTATTCGAATTTCAGCAACTCGGTTGGACACGAACGTCTCCTATTTCGAGGAAATAGCTGTAATCAAGCATAATGTGATCAGCGAATCCATTCATGCGAACATCCTGCAATTTTGAGAACCTTAAGCTTTATGCGTCATATTAACAGTTTTGCTAAAAGGAAGGATCCGCAAAGTTCCAGTCGTGGTAGAGTAACCCTTTTTATTAGCGCAACCTAAGTTTTTTAAATTAATGGGTTCATGTGGATCCTGTTCTTCTCATCTGGTACTCGCAGGTGAAATACCGCTGCATAAACTTTCTCGGAAGCGTCACAAAATCCATGAATTTCCAGGTTTTTGCTCTCGCTGTGGGTCTGGATCCAACAAGCAATGCGCACCTGCTCTACAACTGGAAGATCTTCCCGAAATGAAAGCCATTCTGTTTCAGATCTGGGGTAATTGGCTTATCCCAATCCGAACCTCGTGACCAAAGTACCTGCATCATCAGCTTCGCCTTTACGATGCACAGAGAAATCCACTCAAGTAGATCAAAAGCCTGGCAATAGTGGTAAAAATTGTGGGTTTGGTGACTTCGTATATTGATATTTTCAACGCTGAATTGAAAACATCGTTTTGTATTTTATGACCTACTAACAGATGAACGAGCAGCATCGAAGACAACTCGCCGCCATGTAATCGAACTCGCTTTCTTGAAAACACAGCAATGGTAAGGATTTGAAATTGTTGAATTGAAAAAAATTGTGTTGTCATCATCTTCAAGTAGCTTCATGTGACCTGGTGTAATATACGCCTTGCGGCATTTTGTGAAGTCTTCTCCGAATGTAGGGTTGTGCAGAAACCTTCTCTCCAACTTGTAAATCCCCCTTAAAGCACCATTCAACGATGTTCCCATTGACGGGTAACGCATCGCCTTAAAGGGAAGCTTAACTTGGTATCTCCCATTGACCGTCCGTTTGGTGTTCTGCAAAAAAAAATTCTTCGCATATTTGATCTTCTTGCGCCTCAAAATCTTGTAATGGTGATTCTCCCATCTCCCAAAATCGATGCATTTGAGAATTGAGATCCAAAACTTGCATAAAGCTTCGAATAGGTGCCGGTTGCACTGGAAGTTTACCTATAAGGATCCATCCTGGTAGAGTGTTTTGAGCTCGTTGATATATTTTCTTTATATCGGATGATTTCTGGAAGAATGATTTCCGAATAAACGTCTCTTCCAAGAAGTATATCCACAGTGGCGGCTTTGAAGAAGCGCGGATCAGCTTATTGTAGACCATCTTAGTTGTCAGATCTTTGGCCGGAAGAAGCCCAGTCAGTGATTTGAAAATATATGTTCGCGTCCTGATTACGAAGTACGAGTGGTTTGACCCGAATGTAATGTCAACAGAGCTGTGAACATGTATTACTGTTGACTTTCCCCAAGCCTGACACATTCAAAAAAATACGACGACGTTAAAGTTGTTAAGCCTAAACACCAGCCTTTATAAAAAAGTAGCTTCTTTGCCTGAATCAATTAAAGCACGAAGAAAAAATTTCCTTTTATCACTTGGTATGAGTTTGTGTGAGTGTTTGTGTGTGGGATATGATTAGTGGACTATATTGGATTGTTATTTTGTGGTGTGTTTGAGTTAGAAATTTGATATTGTGTAAGGTTTGTTATGTTGTAGGGAGTAGTGTGTTGTGTAGGGTATGAGTGGGAGTGTGAAGTGGGGTGCTGATTATGTAGATTGGACAGCTACTTCACACAGCATAGTTCCGATAAAAGTAGATTTTCTTTTAAAATCTCATTCCGAGCTGCGTACGTTATCACACGAAGATTTTTTGATGCGCTAGAGCTGCGCGTTATTTTGACAGTTACCTTTTATTTTTTATTCGCTGTTCGCAGATTAAGAACTTGTTGATGAAATTTTATATATTTATACTGATGCTTTTGCGATAGGGAATGAAAAGAAAACAAAAGATCTAGGATAAAACCATAGAGGAAACATCGACATGTCCAGGGATCGATCAATTTCATTACAAATGCACTGAAAGTGAATGATAAACTATCTTTCAGAAATTCTCAGTGTTTACTTTTACCATCAACTTTATTTATTTATTTAATATTACGCCAAATTCAAAATTAACATCTATTTTTTGGCACGCAGACAAAGCAAATCTGCTGTGTAACCTTAGAGTGAGAAGTAGAAATAAAGCAAATTCGAAAAATAAAGAAGAAGGAGATAAGGAAACGTGCATGTCCGGGCTAGGTTATCGCTGTTTCACCTTCCCTCTCTCTTGCACTCATTTGAATCTTGCAAAACATGCAGTGAGTAATAGCGGTCTTGGTTGGATTATTGCTGAAATGGAGTAAGGAATTGTGTTTTTGTTGGCAGTAATAGGTGCGTAGTATGATTATAGGCTACACAATTTTCGCAGACGCCGACTACTCTTATTATGCTTACCGCTCCGAGGTGTCCATTTTAAACAATTTTGTGCATTTCCGCAATGAGGGTTGACGTTTGTTGCACATTTTGCAACTAAATTGCTCCTTTTGCCGAGTTTCCACTTCATCTTTGTCCAATTCGTCCATCAGTTCCGTTTTGTACTGTATGTACAATTCTCTGGCCTTATCATAAAGCTCGTCGATCTCCTCCACCTTCCCTTCACCTTCGTAGAATCAGCCCTTTCTTATCCTTGTTAACTTCCCATCAGGAAGTTCTTGTAATCGGTCCGATTTTCGAAATTACTGTGAGTGGAGGAGAAGATTCAACAACGAACTGTATGCTAGGAGTTGTACAGCGACATCGACATAGCCTAAAGGATAAAATACCATGCCACGCGTACTGTAACGCCACCTCAAGTTAGTAATCAAATGATCAATGACAAAAAAAGTCCAACCAACTATCATTGAAAAAAAAAACGGTAAAAATTATTTTAAATTATATTAAGTTATTTCTGCAGTAAAACTAAAAATCTAATTTTCTTTTAGTAGCAATGTAACTCAGTCAGAAAAAAAAGTATTTCCAAATTGAAATATGTTAATATATCAATGTTAAATACGCAATTCGTATTTTAATTGATTCAAAAATACGAAAACATATGCGAGTATATGGTATTCCTCAAAGGCAGCTAAAAATATATGTATCTGATCTTTTGGTTTGCAATGCATTTGGTTAGGGAATGAATGATATTTTCATAATCCGAATTGAATTTCATGGTGTAGGAAAATAAAATAGCACCTCGTTCTTTTGTGTCTTGAGATGGGAAGTTTATGGTATGGGCAGGCCTACTCGCACCCAAACCAATTTTTTATTCAGGTAATTATTTCGTTTTGTCATTTTTCCTTCTTTCTCTATTCTTCAAATGTCTCATTGCAATACGATACATTTTAATCAATATTTTTTCTTTTTTTTACTTTGGCTGTTATTTTTCATTCCTTGTTCATTTTTTTGTCAATCATATTTTTGTTGACTAAAACCTTTTTATTAACGTCAGCAATAAATTCAATGAATCAATTTTGTATTAGTTTTTCGAATAATGTAATTTTAAGCTAGAATAAGCAAAATTTATGTATAAAAACTGTCGAATAAAATTTCACGGTGTGATTCTTTTGCAATCACCGAATTATCAAGACAGATTTTCAATTTCTAGGTGAGTCTGCTTATGAGCCCATAAATAAATATTTTTCTGGTGTTCTGGTTCATCTACCGGCAATACTATTGATAGTCACGGTACAAGAACCGTGGTCTATAATCAATAACATATACATATATAGCAAAAGAGCTATAAACATTTTGGTGACCCCGACGAGATTAGCGTATTTTGGTTTCCCCCCACCAGTGGTAGGGAACCTTTACGACTAGTCCAATTATAAGAGCGCTATACATTGGTACCTTCAATCAACATAAACAAAATAAGCGTTCACCAGGGCCATACACTGGTGTCAACAATCAACATTCAACATGACCATGCTAGAGGAATTAACGTCTAGGCAAGCAGATACATCTGCTGAAATCTTGCGCCTTCAGGCAAATGTAAGGAAGGAGCCTATAGCTCGTCGGACAACAGAACTGTATGAAGTTCGACTCAAGCAACTGGATCAGCTTTGGGAGCACTTCGAAGCAACAGATAGCAACATCCGAACAGATTATGGAGGCGAATTAGCACATGCGTACTTCACAAGCGGGCAGTAAGAATCAGTGCTACAAAGCTATGAAGCTGTAAGGTCTGATATATTATCAAGGCTTGACAGCATACGGGGGGGTGATCACGTCACTTCCGTCATCCAACAGGGAGCAGGTGCACCCAGCACCAAGCCCATAATAGCTGCAACACAGCAAGAACAAAATGTTCTCCCCAAAATACAATGTGCTGCTGATGAGGTTAGAAGCAGGGTAAAAAAACTAATAAGAAGGCAGCAAGCAACAATGGAAGGGCTGGATAGAGCTTTTCGTGGGATATTAGATAACACAAGCCCGAGGTCCAGGGAATTCTATCAAGTCAAGATAAAATCGATAGAACGCGATTGGGACAGCATCCAAAACATCCACGCGGAAATATACGAACATTCCGCGGATCCCATTCTCCATGGCTACCATGTAGAGCAATATTACGACATGAAAGAGAAAGTGCAGCAGAAGATCGTCGAACTATACGAGCTAACAAGTCTAACTCAACCGAGCTCATCCACCAACAATGATGCCGGACCGCTACCGAATACGCTCAGGTTACCAAATATAGTTCTCCCAAAGTTTGACGGAGACTATATGAAATGCCTACAGTTCCATGATCTATTCATTGAACTAGTGCATAAACAACCGATAGCAGATGTTCAAAAAATTTATTTTTTAAAAACAAGTTTGATTGGCGAAGCAGAGAAGTTAATACGCCACATTCTGCCAACAGATTCAAATTATGAAGCCGCATGGCAAATAGTAAAGGATAGGTTCGAAAATAAACGTCTGCTAGTCACCGCTGTTCTTCAAAAACTTATGTCACAACCAGCAGTGAACATAGAAAGCGCTGCGGTAATAAGAAAATTACATGATAGTACACAAGAATGCCTGTTGGCATTGGGCGGTCTGGGAATAGACACGGCTACTTGGGATCCAATTCTGATACACATTCTGACGAAGAAACTTGATAAGACTACATACACATTGTGGGAGCAATCACTTAAACAACCGAGATTGCTCCAGCCCTTGAAAGATTTTCTTGGTTATGTGGAAACCAGATTTCAGTCGCTCGAAGCATTGGGCGGCAAATTGAACTCCGTTGATGGGACAAACAGGCGAATAGCGTCACAAAAATCACTAGCTGCTTTAACAAAAATACTTGATGCAAAATGCTGCAAATGTTGCAAGGGACTACACCAACTTTATGCCTGAATTATGGTACCGATTGCCCGTTTGATTAAAAAAAACAATTTTTTATTTGGGCAGAGTGACGAACTCTGTATTACGTATTACATTTCTTATGGTAAGCAAAATACAAAGGTGGAAATTTATTGTGAGAACATGATAAGGAATTTATTAAGAAAACAAAATGTGCAAGTCTGTTTAATTTGAATTTGATTTCAAGGTGCAATGACTTATGGAACTGTGGGAATGTACTGCAATGACTTATGGGAATTGTGGGAATGTAACTCCTCCCCCCTTGGAATGGAGTGACGGCCAAAGAAGCTGTATCGGAGAAGATTCTTTTGCAGGAACGAACATTACATCGGATGTTAATGCATTGTTTTGCTGGCTGCTGATGTTTTCTTCGTTGTCCATGTTGAATTTGCGCTTCTTGTATGCCCTCGTTAAGTAGGCCAAAAGGATGATTGCTGATGTGACGGAGATGATTGGTATGAGTGTATATTCCAAAAGATTATTTTGTAGTGTTTTTTCTTGTAGGAACTGTATTGCCTGTTTATTCTCGAAGTGGTAGGTTTTGAGTTTTTGTATGTTTAATACTTCTAGTGTGGTTGCGTTAATTTTACTGAATGAAGTTGGATATATATGAACATCTTCCCACAACATTTCGGTTTTACTTTCGTAGATAATTTTGTTGATCTCTATGTTGCATTTTTGGAAGTGTATTATGAGTGTGCCTCTTACAACTTGATTTTCTGGTCCGCATGTTGATGTGACTGTAGTTTCTGGACTATTGATGAGAAGTATGTAGCTTGGTTCGGGTTCAATAATTTGATGGATTTCTTCTGCTTCTTTGAACTGACAATGTGCTGGTATGTTGCGTATCAAGTTAGCGATGCAGCTTGTCTGAAGATTATGTTCTTGGCTGGTTGGCTTTTTACAGAAGAATACACCATCTATTTTTTGGCATTTCTTATCGAAATATTGAATCTCATGGTTGTTAAGGATACAAAAAGGTGGTGTAGTGAGTAATTTATTTTTAATTGGGAGAGGTAGGAGGTGGAATAGTGAATATGTTTCATTAGTTGTTACAGGTATTTGTATGTTGAAAATAATATTTGTGTGGTTGTAATATGCTTGCAGCTCTAATAACTCATATATATGTTCGTCCGATTTGATTTCAACTGACTGTTGTTCAAAAACTTCGTAAATACCAGTTAATTCATCTGAACTTAAAATGTGTTTGGATATAATGTTTAATTTTGCTAATATTATTGCTTCCGCAATGTTGGCCAAATGATTGTTGAGAAGTTCTATATTGAAATTGATTTGGTTCAAGTACTGAATGTATCTGATTGAATTTTCTTCTTATCTAATCTTTTTACCTATTTGATTTTGGGATCGAATTAGGTATGTTTCTATTAACTTCTGTTGTGTATTTATGTGATTTGTAATATTTTGAAATCTTCCTATCATTTGATTATTAACTTCCCATCAGGAAGTTCTTGTAATCGGTCCGATTTTCGAAATTCAAAATTTTTGCATTTCTCCACGTTTGGCGGTCCCAGTAGTCGGATTACATGATTTTTAGAAAGATGTCTGTGTGTGTGTGTGTACGTACGTACGTACGTACGTTTGTGCGGATTCTTTCGTACAGCCTTACTCGAGAACAAATCAAGCTATCGAAGCCAAATTGATTTCATTCGAAGCGTGTGTGCATAAAGATCACCTGAAAAGCTTTTGGTTTAATTTCACAGGGTGGTTTGAGTTTTATGACGAAAAAACTGTCAAAAAAAGGGACATTTTCACTTCTTAAATAAATGCCAATTTAGTTTTCCAATAAAAATAGTTCAAAATTAATTAAATTTATAGTTTGCAGATACCCTATCAGATAAAAAAATATGCATAAATATATACACTGGCGTTCATAAGTTTCCGGACAAATTCATACAAAAAATTTTTTTTGTTCAATTTTAATGCCAAAAGTTTCATAAATATTATGTTTATTTAGCCAATTAACTAAACTAAGTAAGTTACTAACTATAGAGACTACCAAAAAGACTAAAACAGTATTTAGTTGAGGGCATTTCATACATTGATGTGCCCCTTTCTCTATTTCCTGATCCAAATTTCCTCGGAAGTTCTTTG
This sequence comes from Orthonevra nobilis, assembly GCA_963555765.1. Classification (NCBI taxonomy): domain Eukaryota; kingdom Metazoa; phylum Arthropoda; class Insecta; order Diptera; family Syrphidae; genus Orthonevra; species Orthonevra nobilis. Next base: position 78,960,601 of record OY743224.1, on the reverse strand, counting down.
AAAATTGTTTCAGAAATGAGAATCCTGTAGGTCTTTCCCATTTTTCAAGACTCAGAGTGACGTCTGCAACACTGACACATGAAAAGTTCCTTAGAAATTTATGGAGCTACCAGTTTTTTTGTTCAAAACCTGCTCGGTTGTAGCTTGACGCTTTTTTACCGTTATAATATATTAGCAAAAAGAAGTTCATGGCGCAACATACATGAGGCAATTGAATTTAAAGCAAAAGCATCGAGAGAAACCTAAATGACAAAGTTAAAAGACACGGATAAAACTGCATTTCTCGTTTATTGCAAGGAAGACCAAAACATCCGATTAAGTTTGTTTTCCACTGTTGTGGTTTCTTATCATGTGTCCAATCCTAGAGGTCTTTCCGGAAAATGACACAGAGATAAAAAAATCTCTCGGAATCGGCGTGGAAAATCCTATCAAAATCTGCAAAGAAAACTGGACTGAATGTGATCTTCTTTAAGCCATATATTTACCAGACAGAAAAAGATCCTTTGTTGAGCAGTTACCAGCTCGGAAGGAAGAGTAGGTGGAAATCTCTGGATTGAAACTATGTACTTTTGAACCCTTTCAAAAAGGACATAAAGTAAATCACGCCTAAATATTCCGAGCAGTGGTTAATATCTTCTAAAGAAAAGCAATCAAACAAATTTGATTGATTAAAAATAATTCCAAAAGTCCTCAAACATTTAATATATGAATCCCTATAAACAGAGTTCGTACAAAATGTAATACTTTTCAAACTAAGCTGTCTGATTTATAACACTTTTTTGAAGAAGTTGGAAAACAACTGCCAAAAGCAAATACAAATTCAACTACCAATGTAAAGTTGTTGTTATGAAATCGATTTTCGCAACTCTAAAATTAAAATATCCTATCTTCACGTTGAGTCGGATACTCTTAGAGGATTTTTTACTAAGATTTTGGGTCGTTGGTCCTATATTACAGTCGAAAATGCTTTTATTGAGTCGTTTAATGCAAGCCATGGACAGTCAGCCAGCAAAAATAATTATCTCAAGATTACACACCCCAAACCGAAGCCTGCAAAATTCGAAATGGAAATATCATAGTAGAATTGCAGTCAATGCTGAGGACATGGAAGAACCAATAATGCCATTTACCTGACCTAGACGAAGTACAGATAGCAAGATAGAACTTCTAAAAGTGGCGGCGATGACTTAGTTGGGAGTATGCACCAACTTATCTGCAACACATGGTCAGAAGAAAGAATGCGATATGAATGGAATCTCAGTATTGGTTGTCTCATCCTGAAGAAAGGAAGCCAATTATAGAGGTATCAATCTCATCAAAATTGCCTTTAACATCTTTTCCGCCGTATGATGTGAACGTCTGAAGCAGTTCGTCAACAACCTGATAGGTCCGTATTAATGCTGTTTTCGACCAGAAAAGTCCACCATAAACCAAATATTAACATAACGGCAGATCTTGGAAAAAACCCAGGAGCGCCAAGTTCCCTGCCAAGCTCGTACTTTTGTGCAGGATGGCGATGGAGGTCACCGCCATCCTGCACAAATTGAGGTCGGCAAAGACGTCACCGACGCACTTTTGTCTATCTTGGCTCCGCTGTTAAAACAGATAATAGCACCAGCGCTGAGATCAAATGAAGAATACCTCTGGTTGAGAAAGCTAAGCCCTCTTTCGAAGAACTGAAGCATCGCTCTATAAGGTCCATATCATCCCCGTCCTACTATATGCTATCATGTTTTAAAAAAAAAAAACGGTAAAAATTATTTTAAATTATATAAACTTATTTCTGCAGTAAAACTAAAAATCTAATTTTCTTTTGGTAGAAATTTAACTCAGTCAGAAAAAAAGTATTTCCAAATTGAAATATTTTTATATATCAATGTTAAATACGCAATTTGTATTTTAAATATTAAATTTGGTTTTCCTCCAAGGCAGCTAAAAATATATGTATCTGATCTTTTTGTTTGCAATGCATTTGATTAGGGAATGAATGAAGTTTTCATAATCCGAATCGAATTTCATGGTGTAGGCAAATAAAATAGCACCTATTTCTTTTGTGTCTTGAGATGGGAAGTTCATGGTATGGGCAGGCCTGCTCGCACCCAAACCAATTTTTTATTGTTGTTTTCTACCTGTTTACCTACTTGTTCTTGGATGGATGAATATAACTGTGATTGGAACTCGTTCAGTTTATTGAGATACTCATGGACATTACTAGATTCCACATCTTTGAATTTGTATGTTCGTCCATAGAAGAGTTCATATGGTGTTAGCTTTGTGGCGGAATGTATTGAGTTATTGTACGTAATCAGTGCTTCGTTTAGTATGTCTTCTTGATCTCTATCTCTTCGTTTTTGGTAAATGATCCTGTATGTTTCCGTTAATGTCGAGTGCAATCTTTCTATAGGAGAATTGCTACTGGATTGTTGAAGTGAAGTAATATGTTGGGTAATATTGTATTGTTTAGTGAAGTCTTTAAAGATAGTTGCAGTAAACTCTGCGCCTTGATCTGTAATGAGTTTTGCTGGGATGCCGTGAAGGCTCATAAAGTGCATTAGCGACTTTATTATAGTTAAACTATTTCTGGCTACGACCGTGTAGGCTGCAGCAAATCGGGAAAATTTGTCGATAATAGTTAATATTTGTTTATTATTTATACAATAAATGTCTATATGAATTACGTCTAATGGTTTTTTGGGATTTTCTGGTATCTGAAATTCTAGTTTTTGGGGGTTTCTGTCGTATTTTAAGGTTTGGCATGTGTCACAATTGTTGATAACGCTTGTTATCTTATTTTTCATATAGGGGAAAAAGTATTTACGTTTTAAATGTAGTAAAGTTTCATTAATACCTCTGTGGTTATTTTTCGAATGATAGTCGTTAATTATTTTGTCTTGGTTATCGTTCTCTAGTATGTCTTCTAAGATTTCTGTGCATCGTAAGATTTTGAATGTTTTGCATCTCGAGTAAAATTTTGAGTAAACCGTTTGTACTATTCTAAATAAATTGTCGTCGTTCGTAAAGATGGCTGTGACTTTGTTGGGTGGTAGGTACTGTTTGAATATGCTGGTTACATTTTCTTCTGAAAATTCCGGTAGTCGAATAGTACGGCGTTGTTTGTTCTTGAAAAGGTTTATTAGTGAGATAGGTGGTCGAACATTGGATTTTTCCAGAATTAATTGCAGGTTGAACTCGTTTAGAGGTCGTTCCGAAATCGGAATTCCATCATCCATGTTCTCTTCTGCAGAGTGAATTGTCGTTCCACCTGTACCTTGTACTGATTGATTACCTATTTCATTCAAGTTTATTTCCTGTTTTCGAATCCTGCTCAGCGCATCGGCATTGGTGTTTAACTTGCCTTTTTTATAAACTATAAACCAATTGTGCCTTGGGAAATTACTTGCGTCTGTCGTTAAATTAAAAGGTTTACTAAAATTTGGGTATTGCAAAATCGGATCATTAATCAGGAGGTCTTTACATGTCTCAAATGTTTTTATATAGAGATCGTTAAGAACTATTTTCTTGCCCTTTTTTAAACATTCAGTCAGAGGTTTTGTCAACTTTGCGAAATCCTTTATGAATTTCCTATAATATCCTAGTAAACCTAGAAATGATTTTATTTCTTTAGGCGTTTTAGGAATGGGAAATTCGCGAATAGCTCTGATTTTGTCAGGGTTCGGTTTGACTCCCTCGGTGGTGACAATATGTCCCAGAAAAGCAATTTCCTTGTGCAGAAATTCCGATTTGTCAAGTTGTACTTTCAAACTAGCTTCCCTTAGTTTTTGGAACACTTTCTGAATGTTTTCTGTATGTTCTTGCAACGATGTCGAAAAAATGATGATGTCATCAAGGTAGACTAAACAGATTTTACCTAGCAGCTCCTTAAGAACGTTATCCATCACTCTTTGGAACGTGGATGGAGCATTCTTAAGTCCGAAAGGCATGCGGACATATTCAAAATGACCACCTTCTACCGTGAAGGCAGTTTTCTTGATATCGTTGGGATTCATTTCTATTTGGTGATATCCGCTAGCCAAGTCTAATGTCGTGAAATACATGCATTTTCCAAGTTTATCTAAAATTTCGTTTATGTTGGGGAGTGGGTACCGATCTGAAACTGTTTTTTCGTTAAGTTTCCTATAATCTATTACGAGACGCCACTTTTTCTTCCCACTTGCATCTGCTTTCTTTGACACTATCCAAACAGGCGAACTCCAAGGCGAGGAACTCGGCCTGATTATTCCTTGTCTAAGCATGTCTTGTATTTGTCTCTGCACTTCTTCCCTGTGTACATAGGGGTATCGATAAGACTTGGTGTAAATCGGAATATCATTATTTGTTGGAATACTATGCTTAACATCGTTGGTAAAATTAAGCTTCTGACCTTCTTTAAGGAAAATATCATCGAATTGTCTGCATATTTTAACAACATATTTCTTTTCTTCATCGTTGAGGTGGGAGGTCCGAATAAGTTTCGCGATATCATTGGGCAAAACATTACGATTGGAACTATCGTAATGGGTATTGAAATTATGAAGTTCCGTATATGTGTTTCGAGAAAATGGGGCTACTTTTAATGGCTGTTCAAGAACAAAATTTTGATCGTAATCTGCTTGATTTGTTACTTCAAGAAAACTATACCAATCTTCTGATCTGTAAATGCCTTCAGATATTGTTAGCCTGTTTTTTATCTCTGTTGGCTTCACATAAATATCTCCATTTTCTACATCTGTAGGTAATCTAGCTATTATTTTTGATTTTGCCGGAACTATGTATTCTTTGGACATAAAGTTGGGTTTGAAATGTAGTGGTATTACAGTATTTCCTATTATTAATGATTGATCTGCAAGATTTATTTTTGCACCCATTTGAGTCAGTGTATCCAATCCTAGGAGGCCATCGAAATAGGTATGGAAGCGGAATACTAAGAAAGTTATTTTTCCTGCTTGGTAAAATGCTATAAATTTGGGTAAGGTTACTTTTTTGTCTATTTGGTGTTTATTAAGTATAGTTGAAATTGTTATGGGTTGGATTTGTAGAATATCGTCTGGGTGTACAAATGCGGGGTCAAGAAAAGAAGAAGATGCACCGGTATCAACAAGAAATTTTAAAGTTCTGCCAAACGGGGAAGAAATCTGTACGTAAGGTAAATTGGATCCGTGTTTATTTATGTCTAAATATCCGATTGCGGTATCGAGGCTGGTATACGAAAATTTGTGTCGTCTAGTTCGTTCATTGTCTCCAGTAAAGTTTGGTCTTGTTCGTCAAAGTTCTCAAAGTATTCGTCTAAGTCTTGGTAGTAAGGGTTGTCAGGGTCTGGTTCGTATGTTAAATTTTGTACGCTATTGGTGTGAGGCGGAATGTCTTTACTTTCCGTCGATATGTTATGGACTTCTCTTATTGAATAATTTGGGGGTCCTACCTGTCGAAACATGTTACTAGCTGGTCTGAAATTCTGTCCTTGGTTTGGTCTGTGTAAGGTTGTTTTTTGACGAGAATTCCCGGAGTATGTATCCATTGGTTCAGGTGGAGGTTGCCTTTGATCTTGGTAAGCGTTTCTTCTTACTGAAACACTGGTTGATGGAATTACTCTTTGTTGGGGATTGAATGAATTCTGAATATTTGTTGTTTGGTAGGAGGGCTTACTGAATGTCTGTTGTCCGTTTTGGTTTACAGACCGGACGGGGTGATTCATGGAGTATGTCGCAGATGGAGATGAAAATCTCTGTACGACATTTCTCGTGGGTTGGAATGCATTTGCAGTATTTCGTGAGAGGTTTTGTTCGTGGATTGTTCTATAATTTATTGGTCTATTGGAGTTGAAGTCAGATTTTGTATAAAAGATGTTTTGTTCTTTTATGCAGTATGAGAATGCTTCCGTTAAAGTTCCAGGTTTCATAGCACGAATAGTGGATCCAAAAGGTTCCCTAAGTCCTGCTAAGAATGTGTTGAGACACATTTCTGTATACAAATTATGTTTTGCTTCAATAACGTTAGCGTTGGTTTCATGAATTTGAACGTGGTTAGACATTGCTGCCTGAATTTCTATAATCTCACTATAGAACTTTTCTAGGGTCTTATTGTTTTGACGTATGTTGTGAAGATCTCTTATCAGTGAAGTTTCATTCCTCTTGTCGGAATAGTGGTTAATTAAATTTTCTTTTATTAGTTTCCAAGATAATGGTGTTCCATATACGTTTAAAATTTCATTGGCGGGACCTACTATTTTGTTTCGGATACTTCGAAGTATGATTCGACCTACGTTGGTTCCGTCAATGTCTGTAAGTAATGATAATATTTCCTCAACGTTTTTTATGAATTCGAACAACAATCTGGGATTGCCGTCGAACGTTGGGATGTCCTTGATAATATCTGGCACTCTAAGTGAATTGAGTATTTGAATTGCTGCAACTACGGCTGCTTCTTCGTTATTTGGGTTTGCCATTTCTAAACTTCCTAGATTATTATTGCTACTTTTTCCTGTTTCTAATTTAGTATTATTGTCCTAGACTTGTGCCTTTATAATTAATACTTTCAGTACTTGATTTTAATAACAACTGTGTGTCTGTATTTAAATTTAAATTTGTATTTATAAAATGATTTACTGTGTTTGAATTTATTAAACTTAAATTTATATTTGAGTTACTAGGGCTTATATTTATGTTGGGATTAGTGGAATTTATTATGGGATAAGGATTCTTCCTGTTTCTTTTAATATTCTTCACCATGGATTCAAAATTTACTTACAGTGGTATTTTCTGCATCTTCTCGAGCCAATTCCACAATTTCAGTTTAGCTGGTGTCACTTGATATTAAATGTCAGATTGATTCTTTTGTCAATATGCCGTCGACGTGATCAAGGATCTGCACTGTATGAATTTTGTCGGTATGCCGCCGATATATTCACTGTTTTAATACACTCGTAACACTTTATTAACTGTCGATCTGTTCTCGAAGAGAGTTGGGAAATCCGCACAATCAATTTAATTTTATTCGCAACGCACCACTGATTTATTTTTTTATTTGCCGATATTCTTTCGACGAATCCACGATTGAATAGAAAAACAAAAATCCAATTAAACAACAAGCAAAAGTTCACTTTTATTCGATATTCCTTCGAATGATCACTCTTGGTACTGAGAGATTTAAGGTTCCTTGGAATTACAGAAATTATTCCAAGTCCACGACTGCGCCAATTATGGTACCGATTGCCCGTTTGATTAAAAAAAACAATTTTTTATTTGGGCAGAGTGACGAACTCTGTGCTTTATTGAAAATAAACTCAGCTTTTGATTTTTATTACAAAGTATTTATACATTTCTGATTCTTTGTTCTTAACGGAAAGAGTATTACATTTCAAGAAAAGTATTTCTATTTTATTTTTGGCGGAAAGCGTATTACATTTCTTATGGTAAGCAAAATACAAAGGTGGAAATTTATTGTGAGAACATGATAAGGAATTTATTAAGAAAACAAAATGTGCAAGTCTGTTTAATTTGAATTTGATATCAAGGTGCAATGACTTATGGAACTGTGGGAATGTACTGCAATGACTTATGGGAATTGTGGGAATGTAACTCCTGCAACAAATTCTTGCAAATGACACCCTCGCAAAGATTGGCCTTTATCAAGACGTCTAACAATTGTATAAATTGTCTAAAGGATGGGCACACATCATCCAATTGCATGTCCAGAGGCTGCACAATATGTGAGAAAAAACATAATACGCTCTTACATCTGCAACAAACAAGCTCTCAACCATTGGGTAACCCTGTGAAGTCTTCAACTTCAGCAGTTGCCTCACTGCCAAACGTTACAACCCATGCTACGCAAGACAATATTTCGCTAACAACTACTAATATAGAAGCCAAGCCAGGCTATGTCTTCTTGAGCACCATTGTAGTTAATTTGGTTAGCAAAAACGGATCAGTTATCCGCTGCCGAGCGATCTTGGATTCTGGTTCACAAAACATTATCACACACAGAATGATGCGTAGGCTCGAGATACCAATTACAGGTAGCCCGTTGGTAGTGCATGGTATCGGGAGTTCAAGACGCGAAACACAGCGCAGAGCTAATTTCGAATTAATGTCAGGCGCAACAAACTTCTCCACAAGAATAGAAGCAGTCATCATGTCACAAATAGTAGCACCGCAGCCATCGCAATCATTCGACACCTCAACATGGCAGATACCAGCAAACATAAGATTGGCAGATCCACAGTTTAACACGCCAAACAAGATTGATCTACTCATTGGCGCTGAACATGTTCATCAATTGCTTTGCATTGGACAAATAAAATTAGGAAAAGGTCTACCATTGCTACAAAACACACAACTTGGGTGGATAGTCACCGGAAGATTCATTGGACCAACTTCTTTAACTCCGGCTTGTGGTGTCCTTACTTCAAACGAAGCTCTAGAAAAATTTATTGAACGATTTTGGGTAACTGAGAACCTGCTTGAATGCAACTCCGAAAACACGTTAGCAGAACAGCGGTGCGAGGAGATCTTCCACCACACAGTAAGAAGAGACACTCATGGCAGATTCATTGTGTGATCGACAGTATCATCTGATATGGTGGAGGTCAGATTCAAACCAGCCTGTTAAGGCGTATCAGCTCAAAGCCGTTACATACAGTACATCATCTGCCCCCTACTTGGCAATAAAATGTTTACAAAAATTAGCTCAAGATTATGCTAGTGTCTATCCTTTGGGGTTCGAAGTTTTATTGAGAGACTTCTACGTAGATATGTAAATTATTCATCTTAAACCACCTCGATAATTGCACCATCTTGTATACATTTCCACCGGCAGTGCAGCGTCCCAATCATAATTCAGCTCCCACAGCTCTTGCAGGAACAATTTAGCAACAATTACCACTGGAGCAACTATTCCAAGTGGATCGAAGAGTCTGGCAATATCTGATGCAACTGTTTTTTTCGTGAACCGTTTTTGCGTTATGCAGTTGGTTTTGATGCAGAAAACATCTGGTTTTGGCAGCCAGATTAGACCTAGAGTCTTGACGAACCCTTCGTTATGGTCCTATCCAGAGAAATTTCCTAATCCTCTAATGGGACATGTTTCAACAGTTGCTGGTGGTTTGCACACCATTTCCTTAGTTTGAACCCTACCTCCTGGAGCAGTGCTGACAACTGAGTTTGAATATCTCTAGCCATGCTTTAAGTATTTGCTCCGGTCATTGCATCATCTACGTAGAAGTCTCTCAATAAAACTTCGGACCCCAAAGGATAGGTATTAGCATAATCTTGAGCTAATTTTTGTAAACATTTCATTGCCAAGTAGGGGGGCAGATGATGTACCATATGTAACGGTTTTGAGCTGATACGCCTTAACAGGCTGGTTTGAATCTGACCTCCACTATATCAGTTGATACTGTCGATCATTCTCTTTTAATTGAATCTGCCGATACAATTTTTGAATATCGGCTTTTAAAGCGAATAATGGCATCCTGAAACGCAGCAAAATTGTGAATAGCTCGGTTTGTATTGTAGGCTCAGGGTATATGATGTCATTTAAGGAGATGTTGGTGGAAGACTTCGGTGAAGTATCAAAAACCACTCTCAATTTCGTACTAGTAGTGTCTGGTTTTAAGACTCCATGATGAGGTAGGAAGAAATTTGGCGATTTAATTGTTCGATAATCAACCTCTTCCATATGGCCCAATTCGATGTACTCGTTCATGAGTTCGATGTATTGTTTCTTCAGAACACTATCCCCGTCTAGTTTCCTTTCTAGTGCGTAGAATCTACTTAGTGCGATGTCCCTGGAAATACCCAATTTTTCTGGATCATCGGCAAATGGTAAGCTCACAATGAATCTGCCATTAGTGTCTGTTCTAACTGTATGATGGAAGATCTCCTCGCACCGCTGTTCTGCTAACGTGTTTTCGGAGTTGCATTCAAGCAGGTCCTCAGTTTCCCAAAATCGGTCAATAGATTTTTCTAGAGCTTCGTTTGAAGTAAAGACACCACAAGTCAAAGCTAGAGAAGTTGGTCTAACGAATCTTCCGGTGACTATCCACCCAAGTAGTGTGTTTTGTAGAAATTTTTTCCTAATTTTATTTATCCAATGCAAACCAATTGATGAACATGTTCTGCTCCAATGAGTAGATCAATCTTGTTTGGCGTGTTAAACTGTGGATCTGCCAATCTTATGTTTGCTGGAATCTGCCATGTTGAGGTGTCGAACGATTGCGATGTCTGCGGTGCTACTATTTGTGACATGATGACTGCTTCGATTATTTTGGAGAAGTTTGTTGCGTCTGAGATTAATTCGAAATTAGCTCTGCGCTGTGTTTCGCGTCTTGAACTCCCGATACCACGCACTACCAACGGGCTACGTGTAATTGGTATCTCGAGCTTGCACATTATTCTGTGTGTGATAATATTTACTTGTGAGCCAGGATCCAAGATCGCTTGGCAGCGGATAACTGATCCGTTTTTGCTAACCAAATTAATTGCAACGGTGCTCAAGAAGACATAGCGTGGCTTGGCTTCTATATAAGTAGTTGTTAGCGAAATATTGTCTTGCGTAGTATGGGTTGTAGTGTTTGGAAGTGAGGCAACTGCTGAAGTTGAAGACTTTACAGTGTTACCCGATGGTTGAGAGCTTCTTTGTTGCAGATGTAAGAGTGTATTGTGTTTTCCCTCACATATTGTGCAACATACGCTAATCACGTCGTGGTCACCAAAATGTATATAGCTTTTTTGCTATTTATGTATGTATTATGTGTTATAGACCACGGTTCTTGTACCGTGACTATCAGTGGTTTTGCCGGTACAATAACCAGAACACTAGAAAATATTTTATTATATGTTTCCAAGCAAACTCACTAAGAAAATTTAAACAGTGTCTTATGAAGTCGGTGGTTACAAAAGAATCACACCGTGAAATTTTATTCTAGCTTAAAATTACATTTTTTGAAAAACTAATACAAAATTGATTCATTGAATTTATTGCTGAAGTTAATAAAAAAAGCTTTAGTCAACGAAAATATAAATGAATGACAAAAAATGAAGAAGGAATGAAAAATAACAGCCAAGGTAAAAAAGGAAAAATATTAATTAAATGTATCGTATTGCAATGCGACATTTGAAGAATAAAAAAGAAAGAAAAATGACAAAATTAAATAATTACTTGAATGGAAAAAAGAAAAAGTATCAAATTTTGTTGTTGGCGTTTGTTTCGACATGACCTATCTCAACATATGTGTAGGGTATTTGGATGACATCTTAATTTTTTCGACTACACTGAGGAACATCTAAATTCATTGCAATTAATATTCAAAAAATCAAGTGAACATATCCTGAAAATACAACCCGAAAAATGTTGGGATTAAGAAGGGATTAAGCCAAATCCTGATAAAGTAGAAAATATAAGGCGAATTGAACTACCTAGAATAGAAAAGCAACTTAAAAGTTTCTTAGGCATGACCGGGTTTTACAGAAAATTTATTAGATACTTTGCCAAAGTAACACATCCACTAATAAAATATTTAAAAAAAGATGTAAATTTAATATTAACGATCCTGAGTATATTGAAGCTTTTGAGAAACTCAAATTTTTGTTGTCGTCTCAACCTATTTTAAGGTATCCAAATTATGAGAAATTGGAGCTGTTCTTTCGCAAGACGGTCATCCAATATGCTTTGTATCCAGAACGTTGAACAACCATGAGAAAAATTATAGTGTAACTGATAAGGCATTTTTGGCTATAGTTTTCTCGTTAAACTTATTTAGACCTTATCTTTATGGAAGAAGGTTCAAAATTGCAAGAACATATACAACTTATCATTAATAATTGTGGAAAATGCCAGGAAATAAAGTTTGAGAGAAATCCAATAAAGCCATTATTTAGCATTACTAAATTCGCCGTTGCATATTTAATTAACGACAGAAACTGGATAAAAAAGATTGCTATAATAGAAAACTATCTAGCTGCTTTTGAGACACCAAGAAAAATTATAATGGACAATGAGTTTACATCAAAACAAGTAATTAAATTTTTACAGGAAAAAGGCATAGAGCAAAGAAATGGACAAAGCCCAATAGACATACTGGAAATGCTGACGTTGAAAGACTACATTCCACCTTAATTTAAAAGATTCAGGCAATAGAAGAAGATGTTTCAGTGGAACAAAAGATATATAATGCGTTTGGAAATTATAACGATAGGTATCACTCAACAATTAATATGACTCCTAGGCAAGCTAGTAAAATAACAAATATTAAATCATTAGTAGAAAAAGTAAAGAAGAAAAATTACAAAAATATACAAAGAAACAATAGAAACAGAGAAAACTATGTTGAAAATAGGAATGAAGGATATATTAAAAATTATAAGAGGGTCAGACATAAAGACGAACCATATTTTAGGAAGTTCTAATTAAAAAACTAGCGTTTATCTAATATTAAAAGAGTTCCTAAATTTGCAGGTCATAATAATGTTTTTAATGGTGAGGATCATCGCAGTCCAGGAACTTCTACAAGTACATTCTATTCAAGAAGAAAATGGGTATGTGAAAATAAGAATTAAACAAGTTGAGATAGCTAATAACACTGACACAATCTTACGCATAATAATAAATCCATCTGAAATGATGAGCATTTTAGATCAATTAGCACTTAACCTATATTAGCTCACTAAAAATTGGAAGATTCAGTTGCACTTAATTCCGAAATCAAATAAGTAACAACTAAATTACGAACCATTAGCAAATCAAATAGACAAAAAAGGGGTTTATTTCATTTTGTAGGTAGAACTCACAATTGCTTATTTGGAACAATAGACGACAATGATCGACAAGAAATAGCGGATCATTTAAAGGTTGTAGACACTAATAACCATAGAGCTATTGAAAGTCTTAATCAACAAATTAAAATAAACGACCATTTTAACAGAACACTACATGATTTGAAAACACTAATAGAAAATGATAGAAAAAAAATTTTACAATCAACACTACAAATAACATAGTTAAAGACCTAAATTACAAAGTTTTATCTCTGGATCAAGAAACAAAACTCAGGTATGTACTTAGAAAACAACATAATGGCAACTAAGAACAATTTAATTCATCCAAGTATGTTAACAATAGAAGAGCTAGACTATTATAATATTGATTTTCACAAATTGAAGCTTTTGAAAGCTGGAGTAATGGAATATAAGAACGATTGTTTGATATTTGTTTTATAATTACAGAGTTACAATTAATAAAACCAATACCAAATTCCAATAGTTGGCAAATAGATGCATCAGAAGAATTAATTGTTGAAATAAATAAACAAATATACGAATATAATGAAAAAGCTCTGTTTAGACACTTAAAACATAGTAAAAATTGTATATTTCAGAAAACATGTCCATTGGTTTATTACTGTTGAGATAGGTCATGTCGCAGCAAACGCCAACAACAGCGAGCAACATCTATACAGCAACGACCTCGAAAACAAATTTGATACTTTTTCTTTTTTTTATTCAGGTAATTATTTCGTTTTGTCATTTTTCCTTCTTTCTCTATTCTTCAAATGTCTCATTGCAATACGATACATTTTAATTAATATTTTTTCTTTTTTTTACTTTGGCTGTTATTTTTCATTCCTTGTTCATTTTTTTGTCAATCATATTTTTGTTGACTAAAACCTTTTTATTAACGTCAGCAATAAATTCAATGAATCAATTTTGTATTAGTTTTTCGAATAATGTAATTTTAAGCTAGAATAAGCAAAATTTATGTATAAAAACTGTCGAATAAAATTTCACGGTGTGATTCTTTTGCAATCACCGAATTATCAAGACAGATTTTCAATTTCTAGGTGAGTCTGCTTATGAGCCCATAAATAAATATTTTTCTGGTGTTCTGGTTCATCTACCGGCAATACTATTGATAGTCACGGTACAAGAACCGTGGTCTATAATCAATAACATATACATATATAGCAAAAGAGCTATAAACATTTTGGTGACCCCGATGAGATTAGCGTATTTTGGTTTCCCCCCACCAGTGGTAAGGAACCTTTACGACTAGTCCAATTATAAGAGCGCTATACATTGGTACCTTCAATCAACATAAACAAAATAAGCGTTCACCAGGGCCATACACTGGTGTCAACAATCAACATTCAACTTGACCATGCTAGAGGAATTAACGTCTAGGCAAGCAGATACATCTGCTGAAATCTTGCGCCTTCAGGCAAATGTAAGGAAGGAGCCTATAGCTCGTCGGACAACAGAACTGTATAAAGTTCGACTCAAGCAACTGGATCAGCTTTGAGAGCACTTCGAAGCAACAGATAGCAACATCCGAACAGATTATGGAGGCGAATTAGCACATGCGTACTTCACAAGCGGGCAGTAAGAATCAGTGCTACAAAGCTATGAAGCTGTAAGGTCTGATATATTATCAAGGCTTGACAGCATACGGGGGGGTGATCACGTCACTTCCGTCATCCAACAGGGAGCAGGTGCACCCAGCACCAAGCCCATAATAGCTGCAACACAGCAAGAACAAAATGTTCTCCCCAAAATACAATGTGCTGCTGATGAGGTTAGAAGCAGGGTAAAAAAACTAATAAGAAGGCAGCAAGCAACAATGGAAGGGCTGGATAGAGCTTTTCGTGGGATATTAGATAACACAATCCCGAGGTCCAGGGAATTCTATCAAGTCAAGATAAAATCGATAGAACGCGATTGGGACAGCATCCAAAACATCCACGCGGAAATATACGAACATTCCGCGGATCCCATTCTCCATGGCTACCATGTAGAGCAATATTACGACATGAAAGAGAAAGTGCAGCAGAAGGTCATCGAACTAGACGAGCTAACAAGTCTAACTCAACCGAGCTCATCCACCAACAATGATGCCGGACCGCTACCGAATACGCTCAGGTTACCAAATATAGTTCTCCCAAAGTTTGACGGAGACTATATGAAATGGCGACAGTTCCATGATCTATTCATTGAACTAGTGCATAAACAACCGATAGCAGATGTTCAAAAAATTTATTTTTTAAAAACAAGTTTGATTGGCGAAGCAGAGAAGTTAATACGCCACATTCTGCCAACAGATTCAAATTATGAAGCCGCATGGCAAATAGTAAAGGATAGGTTCGAAAATAAACGTCTGCTAGTCACCGCTGTTCTTCAAAAACTTATGTCACAACCAGCAGTGAACATAGAAAGCGCTGTGGTAATAAGACAATTACATGATAGTACACAAGAATGCCTGTTGGCATTGGGCGGTCTGGGAATAGACACGGCTACTTGGGATCCAATTCTGATACACATTCTGACGAAGAAACTTGATAAGACTACATACACATTGTGGGAGCAATCACTTAAACAACCGAGATTGCTCCAGCCCTTGAAAGATTTTCTTGGTTATGTGGAAACCAGATTTCAGTCGCTCGAAGCATTGGGCGGCAAATTGAACTCCGTTGATGGGACAAACAGGCGAATAGCGTCACAAAAATCACTAGCTGCTTTAACAAAAACACTTGATGCAAAATGCTGCAAATGTTGCAAGGGACTACACCAACTTTATGCCTGCAACAAATTCTTGCAAATGACACCCTCGCAAAGATTGGCCTTTATCAAGACGTCTAACAATTGTATAAATTGTCTAAAGGATGGGCACACATCATCCAATTGCATGTCCAGAGGCTGCACAATATGTGAGAAAAAACATAATACGCTCTTACATCTGCAACAAACAAGCTCTCAACCATTGGGTAACCCTGTGAAGTCTTCAACTTCAGCAGTTGCCTCACTGCCAAACGTTACAACCCATGCTACGCAAGACAATATTTCGCTAACAACTACTAATATAGAAGCCAAGCCAGGCTATGTCTTCTTGAGCACCATTGTAGTTAATTTGGTTAGCAAAAACGGATCAGTTATCCGCTGCCGAGCGATCTTGGATTCTGGTTCACAAAACATTATCACACACAGAATGATGCGTAGGCTCGAGATACCAATTACAGGTAGCCCGTTGGTAGTGCATGGTATCGGGAGTTCAAGACGCGAAACACAGCGCAGAGCTAATTTCGAATTAATGTCAGGCGCAACAAACTTCTCCACAAGAATAGAAGCAGTCATCATGTCACAAATAGTAGCACCGCAGCCATCGCAATCATTCGACACCTCAACATGGCAGATACCAGCAAACATAAGATTGGCAGATCCACAGTTGAACACGCCAAACAAGATTGATCTACTCATTGGCGCTGAACATGTTCATCAATTGCTTTGCATTGGACAAATAAAATTAGGAAAAGGTCTACCATTGCTACAAAACACACAACTTGGGTGGATAGTCACCGGAAGATTCATTGGACCAACTTCTTTAGCTCCGGCTTGTGGTGTCCTTACTTCAAACGAAGCTCTAGAAAAATCTATTGAACGATTTTGGGTAACTGAGAACCTGCTTGAATGCAACTCCGAAAACACGTTAGCGGAACAGCGGTGCGAGGAGATCTTCCACCACACAGTAAGAAGAGACACTCATGGCAGATTCATTGTGTGATCGACAGTATCATCTGATATGGTGGAGGTCAGATTCAAACCAGCCTGTTAAGGCGTATCAGCTCAAAGCCGTTACATACGGTACATCATCTGCCCCCCACTTGGCAATAAAATGTTTACAAAAATTAGCTCAAGATTATGCTAGTATCTATCCTTTGGGGTTCGAAGTTTTATTGAGAGACTTCTACGTAGATGATGCAATGACCGGAGCAAACACTTTAAGCATGGCTAAGGATATTCAAACTCAATTGTCAGCACTGCTCCAAGAGGGAGGGTTCAAGCTAAGGAAATAGTGTGCAAACCACCAGCAACTGCTAAAACATGTCCCATTAGAGGATCAGGAAATTTCTCTGGATGAGGACCATAACGAAGGGTTCGTCAAGACTCTAGGTCTAATCTGGCTGCCAAAATCAGATGTTTTTTGCATCAAAACCAACTGCATAACGCAAAAACGGTTCACGAAAAGAACAGTTGCATCAGATATTGCCAGACTCTTCGATCCACTTGGAATAGTTGCTCCAGCGGTAATTGTTGCTAAATTGTTCCTGCAAGAGCTCTGGGAGCTGAATTATGATTGGGACGCTGCACTGCCGGTGGAAATGTATACAAGATGGTGCAATTATCCAGATGGTTTAAGATCCTTGAATAATTTACATATTCCCCGCCATATTTTTTCACAATGTTTTCCTACGTCCATACAAATACACACATTTTCTGATGCATCCGAGAAGACATACGGCGCTGCAGTTTATATCAGATCAGTCAGCAAGGATGGATCCATAAGAGTCCGGTTACTAGAGCAGCACGCCCACCAGCATCGAAAGGAAGAAGATCCCGCTTTCCATCACCATAAACAAATCGCCCACCTTCATTGAACATGTAAATCATTCGAATTCATTTCGTAAGCAACAACGGGCAACAGCCTACTGTCTTCGGTTCATTAAGCTGATAACATCAAGAAAGCGGTACCATTCAAAGAACAACAAGGAGCATCAACCAAGGCCTAAAACCCAAGAAATGTGGCCACTAGCAGCACAAGAGCTAGAAGAAGCGCTCCAGTTAATTTAACGATACGTCCAAGCATGTGAGTTCAAACATCAAAATGAACTACGACAAATGAGCAGATCAACTCAAAATTATATAGATATCCACCTCAGCATGAAGCAGAAGTAAGGAAACAAATGAAAGAAATGGAAGCTCAAGGCATAATCAGGAAAAGTGAGAGCAGGTACAGTTCACGGATTATATTAATCCATAAGAAAAAAGAGAACTCAGGGGTACAAAAATTCCGAATTGTGGCAGATTACCGAAGACTAAACCAAGTCACGATTGACGACATATATCCACTTCCCAATATAGAAAGTATATTGGACAAGTTGGGCAAAAGTTGCGTTATGCAGTTGGTTTTGATGCAGAAAACATCTGGTTTTGGCAGCCAGATTAGACCTAGAGTCTTGACGAACCCTTCGTTATGGTCCTATCCAGAGAAATTTCCTAATCCTCTAATGGGACATGTTTCAACAGTTGCTGGTGGTTTGCACACCATTTCCTTAGTTTGAACCCTACCTCCTGGAGCAGTGCTGACAACTGAGTTTGAATATCTCTAGCCATGCTTTAAGTATTTGCTCCGGTCATTGCATCATCTACGTAGAAGTCTCTCAATAAAACTTCGGACCCCAAAGGATAGGTATTAGCATAATCTTGAGCTAATTTTTGTAAACATTTCATTGCCAAGTAGGGGGGCAGATGATGTACCATATGTAACGGTTTTGAGCTGATACGCCTTAACAGGCTGGTTTGAATCTGACCTCCACTATATCAGTTGATACTGTCGATCATTCTCTTTTAATTGAATCTGCCGATACAATTTTTGAATATCGGCTTTTAAAGCGAATAATGGCATCCTGAAACGCAGCAAAATTGTGAATAGCTCGGTTTGTATTGTAGGCTCAGGGTATATGATGTCATTTAAGGAGATGTTGGTGGAAGACTTCGGTGAAGTATCAAAAACCACTCTCAATTTCGTACTAGTAGTGTCTGGTTTTAAGACTCCATGATGAGGTAGGAAGAAATTTGGCGATTTAATTGTTCGATAATCAACCTCTTCCATATGGCCCAATTCGATGTACTCGTTCATGAGTTCGATGTATTGTTTCTTCAGAACACTATCCCCGTCTAGTTTCCTTTCTAGTGCGTAGAATCTACTTAGTGCGATGTCCCTGGAAATACCCAATTTTTCTGGATCATCGGCAAATGGTAAGCTCACAATGAATCTGCCATTAGTATCTGTTCTAACTGTATGATGGAAGATCTCCTCGCACCGCTGTTCTGCTAACGTGTTTTCGGAGTTGCATTCAAGCAGGTCCTCAGTTTCCCAAAATCGGTCAATAGATTTTTCTAGAGCTTCGTTTGAAGTAAAGACACCACAAGTCAAAGCTAGAGAAGTTGGTCTAACGAATCTTCCGGTGACTATCCACCCAAGTAGTGTGTTTTGTAGAAATTTTTTCCTAATTTTATTTATCCAATGCAAACCAATTGATGAACATGTTCTGCTCCAATGAGTAGATCAATCTTGTTTGGCGTGTTAAACTGTGGATCTGCCAATCTTATGTTTGCTGGAATCTGCCATGTTGAGGTGTCGAACGATTGCGATGTCTGCGGTGCTACTATTTGTGACATGATGACTGCTTCGATTATTTTGGAGAAGTTTGTTGCGTCTGAGATTAATTCGAAATTAGCTCTGCGCTGTGTTTCGCGTCTTGAACTCCCGATACCACGCACTACCAACGGGCTACGTGTAATTGGTATCTCGAGCTTGCACATTATTCTGTGTGTGATAATATTTACTTGTGAGCCAGGATCCAAGATCGCTTGGCAGCGGATAACTGATCCGTTTTTGCTAACCAAATTAATTGCAACGGTGCTCAAGAAGACATAGCGTGGCTTGGCTTCTATATAAGTAGTTGTTAGCGAAATATTGTCTTGCGTAGTATGGGTTGTAGTGTTTGGAAGTGAGGCAACTGCTGAAGTTGAAGACTTTACAGTGTTACCCGATGGTTGAGAGCTTCTTTGTTGCAGATGTAAGAGTGTATTGTGTTTTCCCTCACATATTGTGCAACATACGCTAATCACGTCGTGGTCACCAAAATGTATATAGCTTTTTTGCTATTTATGTATGTATTATGTGTTATAGACCACGGTTCTTGTACCGTGACTATCAGTGGTTTTGCCGGTACAATAACCAGAACACTAGAAAATATTTTATTATATGTTTCCAAGCAAACTCACTAAGAAAATTTAAACAGTGTCTTATGAAGTCGGTGGTTACAAAAGAATCACACCGTGAAATTTTATTCTAGCTTAAAATTACATTTTTTGAAAAACTAATACAAAATTGATTCATTGAATTTATTGCTGAAGTTAATAAAAAAAGCTTTAGTCAACGAAAATATAAATGAATGACAAAAAATGAAGAAGGAATGAAAAATAACAGCCAAGGTAAAAAAGGAAAAATATTAATTAAATGTATCGTATTGCAATGCGACATTTGAAGAATAAGAAAGAAAGAAAAATGACAAAATTAAGAATTACTTGAATGGAAAAAAGAAAAAGTATCAAATTTTGTTGTTGGCGTTTGTTTCGACATGACCTATCTCAACATATGTGTAGGGTATTTGGATGACTTCTTAATTTTTTCGACTACACTGAGGAACATCTAAATTCATTGCAATTAATATTCAAAAAATCAAGTGAACATATCCTGAAAATACAACCCGAAAAATGTTGGGATTAAGAAGGGATTAAGCCAAATCCTGATAAAGTAGAAAATATAAGGCGAATTGAACTACCTAGAATAGAAAAGCAACTTAAAAGTTTCTTAGGCATGACCGGGTTTTACAGAAAATTTATTAGATACTTTGCCAAAGTAACACATCCACTAATAAAATATTTAAAAAAAGATGTAAATTTAATATTAACGATCCTGAGTATATTGAAGCTTTTGAGAAACTCAAATTTTTGTTGTCGTCTCAACCTATTTTAAGGTATCCAAATTATGAGAAATTGGAGCTGTTCTTTCGCAAGA
Organism: Orthonevra nobilis; assembly: GCA_963555765.1. NCBI lineage: Eukaryota > Metazoa > Arthropoda > Insecta > Diptera > Syrphidae > Orthonevra > Orthonevra nobilis. The sequence goes on along the minus strand of OY743224.1, from coordinate 78,939,973 downwards.
CGGTCATCCAATATGCTTTGTATCCAGAACGTTGAACAACCATGAGAAAAATTATAGTGTAACTGATAAGGCATTTTTGGCTATAGTTTTCTCGTTAAACTTATTTAGACCTTATCTTTATGGAAGAAGGTTCAAAATTGCAAGAACATATACAACTTATCATTAATAATTGTGGAAAATGCCAGGAAATAAAGTTTGAGAGAAATCCAATAAAGCCATTATTTAGCATTACTAAATTCGCCGTTGCATATTTAATTAACGACAGAAACTGGATAAAAAAGATTGCTATAATAGAAAACTATCTAGCTGCTTTTGAGACACCAAGAAAAATTATAATGGACAATGAGTTTACATCAAAACAAGTAATTAAATTTTTACAGGAAAAAGGCATAGAGCAAAGAAATGGACAAAGCCCAATAGACATACTGGAAATGCTGACGTTGAAAGACTACATTCCACCTTAATTTAAAAGATTCAGGCAATAGAAGAAGATGTTTCAGTGGAACAAAAGATATATAATGCGTTTGGAAATTATAACGATAGGTATCACTCAACAATTAATATGACTCCTAGGCAAGCTAGTAAAATAACAAATATTAAATCATTAGTAGAAAAAGTAAAGAAGAAAAATTACAAAAATATACAAAGAAACAATAGAAACAGAGAAAACTATGTTGAAAATAGGAATGAAGGATATATTAAAAATTATAAGAGGGTCAGACATAAAGACGAACCATATTTTAGGAAGTTCTAATTAAAAAACTAGCGTTTATCTAATATTAAAAGAGTTCCTAAATTTGCAGGTCATAATAATGTTTTTAATGGTGAGGATCATCGCAGTCCAGGAACTTCTACAAGTACATTCTATTCAAGAAGAAAATGGGTATGTGAAAATAAGAATTAAACAAGTTGAGATAGCTAATAACACTGACACAATCTTACGCATAATAATAAATCCATCTGAAATGATGAGCATTTTAGATCAATTAGCACTTAACCTATATTAGCTCACTAAAAATTGGAAGATTCAGTTGCACTTAATTCCGAAATCAAATAAGTAACAACTAAATTACGAACCATTAGCAAATCAAATAGACAAAAAAGGGGTTTATTTCATTTTGTAGGTAGAACTCACAATTGCTTATTTGGAACAATAGACGACAATGATCGACAAGAAATAGCGGATCATTTAAAGGTTGTAGACACTAATAACCATAGAGCTATTGAAAGTCTTAATCAACAAATTAAAATAAACGACCATTTTAACAGAACACTACATGATTTGAAAACACTAATAGAAAATGATAGAAAAAAAATTTTACAATCAACACTACAAATAACATAGTTAAAGACCTAAATTACAAAGTTTTATCTCTGGATCAAGAAACAAAACTCAGGTATGTACTTAGAAAACAACATAATGGCAACTAAGAACAATTTAATTCATCCAAGTATGTTAACAATAGAAGAGCTAGACTATTATAATATTGATTTTCACAAATTGAAGCTTTTGAAAGCTGGAGTAATGGAATATAAGAACGATTGTTTGATATTTGTTTTATAATTACAGAGTTACAATTAATAAAACCAATACCAAATTCCAATAGTTGGCAAATAGATGCATCAGAAGAATTAATTGTTGAAATAAATAAACAAATATACGAATATAATGAAAAAGCTCTGTTTAGACACTTAAAACATAGTAAAAATTGTATATTTCAGAAAACATGTCCATCGGTTTATTACTGTTGAGATAGGTCATGTCGCAGCAAACGCCAACAACAGCGAGCAACATCTATACAGCAACGACCTCGAAAACAAATTTGATACTTTTTCTTTTTTTTATTCAGGTAATTATTTCGTTTTGTCATTTTTCCTTCTTTCTCTATTCTTCAAATGTCTCATTGCAATACGATACATTTTAATTAATATTTTTTCTTTTTTTTACTTTGGCTGTTATTTTTCATTCCTTGTTCATTTTTTTGTCAATCATATTTTTGTTGACTAAAACCTTTTTATTAACGTCAGCAATAAATTCAATGAATCAATTTTGTATTAGTTTTTCGAATAATGTAATTTTAAGCTAGAATAAGCAAAATTTATGTATAAAAACTGTCGAATAAAATTTCACGGTGTGATTCTTTTGCAATCACCGAATTATCAAGACAGATTTTCAATTTCTAGGTGAGTCTGCTTATGAGCCCATAAATAAATATTTTTCTGGTGTTCTGGTTCATCTACCGGCAATACTATTGATAGTCACGGTACAAGAACCGTGGTCTATAATCAATAACATATACATATATAGCAAAAGAGCTATAAACATTTTGGTGACCCCGATGAGATTAGCGTATTTTGGTCTCCCCCCACCAGTGGTAAGGAACCTTTACGACTAGTCCAATTATAAGAGCGCTATACATTGGTACCTTCAATCAACATAAACAAAATAAGCGTTCACCAGGGCCATACACTGGTGTCAACAATCAACATTCAACTTGACCATGCTAGAGGAATTAACGTCTAGGCAAGCAGATACATCTGCTGAAATCTTGCGCCTTCAGGCAAATGTAAGGAAGGAGCCTATAGCTCGTCGGACAACAGAACTGTATGAAGTTCGACTCAAGCAACTGGATCAGCTTTGGGAGCACTTCGAAGCAACAGATAGCAACATCCGAACAGATTATGGAGGCGAATTAGCACATGCGTACTTCACAAGCGGGCAGTAAGAATCAGTGCTACAAAGCTATGAAGCTGTAAGGTCTGATATATTATCAAGGCTTGACAGCATACGGGGGGGTGATCACGTCACTTCCGTCATCCAACAGGGAGCAGGTGCACCCAGCACCAAGCCCATAATAGCTGCAACACAGCAAGAACAAAATGTTCTCCCCAAAATACAATGTGCTGCTGATGAGGTTAGAAGCAGGGTAAAAAAACTAATAAGAAGGCAGCAAGCAACAATGGAAGGGCTGGATAGAGCTTTTCGTGGGATATTAGATAACACAATCCCGAGGTCCAGGGAATTCTATCAAGTCAAGATAAAATCGATAGAACGCGATTGGGACAGCATCCAAAACATCCACGCGGAAATATACGAACATTCCGCGGATCCCATTCTCCATGGCTACCATGTAGAGCAATATTACGACATGAAAGAGAAAGTGCAGCAGAAGGTCATCGAACAAGACGAGCTAACAAGTCTAACTCAACCGAGCTCATCCACCAACAATGATGCCGGACCGCTACCGAATACGCTCAGGTTACCAAATATAGTTCTCCCAAAGTTTGACGGAGACTATATGAAATGGCGACAGTTCCATGATCTATTCATTGAACTAGTGCATAAACAACCGATAGCAGATGTTCAAAAAATTTATTTTTTAAAAACAAGTTTGATTGGCGAAGCAGAGAAGTTAATACGCCACATTCTGCCAACAGATTCAAATTATGAAGCCGCATGGCAAATAGTAAAGGATAGGTTCGAAAATAAATGTCTGCTAGTCACCGCTGTTCTTCAAAAACTTATGTCACAACCAGCAGTGAACATAGAAAGCGCTGTGGTAATAAGACAATTACATGATAGTACACAAGAATGCCTGTTGGCATTGGGCGGTCTGGGAATAGACACGGCTACTTGGGATCCAATTCTGATACACATTCTGACGAAGAAACTTGATAAGACTACATACACATTGTGGGAGCAATCACTTAAACAACCGAGATTGCTCCAGCCCTTGAAAGATTTTCTTGGTTATGTGGAAACCAGATTTCAGTCGCTCGAAGCATTGGGCGGCAAATTGAACTCCGTTGATGGGACAAACAGGCGAATAGCGTCACAAAAATCACTAGCTGCTTTAACAAAAACACTTGATGCAAAATGCTGCAAATGTTGCAAGGGACTACACCAACTTTATGCCTGCAACAAATTCTTGCAAATGACACCCTCGCAAAGATTGGCCTTTATCAAGACGTCTAACAATTGTATAAATTGTCTAAAGGATGGGCACACATCATCCAATTGCATGTCCAGAGGCTGCACAATATGTGAGAAAAAACATAATACGCTCTTACATCTGCAACAAACAAGCTCTCAACCATTGGGTAACCCTGTGAAGTCTTCAACTTCAGCAGTTGCCTCACTGCCAAACGTTACAACCCATGCTACGCAAGACAATATTTCGCTAACAACTACTAATATAGAAGCCAAGCCAGGCTATGTCTTCTTGAGCACCATTGTAGTTAATTTGGTTAGCAAAAACGGATCAGTTATCCGCTGCCGAGCGATCTTGGATTCTGGTTCACAAAACATTATCACACACAGAATGATGCGTAGGCTCGAGATACCAATTACAGGTAGCCCGTTGGTAGTGCATGGTATCGGGAGTTCAAGACGCGAAACACAGCGCAGAGCTAATTTCGAATTAATGTCAGGCGCAACAAACTTCTCCACAAGAATAGAAGCAGTCATCATGTCACAAATAGTAGCACCGCAGCCATCGCAATCATTCGACACCTCAACATGGCAGATACCAGCAAACATAAGATTGGCAGATCCACAGTTGAACACGCCAAACAAGATTGATCTACTCATTGGCGCTGAACATGTTCATCAATTGCTTTGCATTGGACAAATAAAATTAGGAAAAGGTCTACCATTGCTACAAAACACACAACTTGGGTGGATAGTCACCGGAAGATTCATTGGACCAACTTCTTTAGCTCCGGCTTGTGGTGTCCTTACTTCAAACGAAGCTCTAGAAAAATCTATTGAACGATTTTGGGTAACTGAGAACCTGCTTGAATGCAACTCCGAAAACACGTTAGCGGAACAGCGGTGCGAGGAGATCTTCCACCACACAGTAAGAAGAGACACTCATGGCAGATTCATTGTGTGATCGACAGTATCATCTGATATGGTGGAGGTCAGATTCAAACCAGCCTGTTAAGGCGTATCAGCTCAAAGCCGTTACATACGGTACATCATCTGCCCCCCACTTGGCAATAAAATGTTTACAAAAATTAGCTCAAGATTATGCTAGTATCTATCCTTTGGGGTTCGAAGTTTTATTGAGAGACTTCTACGTAGATGATGCAATGACCGGAGCAAACACTTTAAGCATGGCTAAGGATATTCAAACTCAATTGTCAGCACTGCTCCAAGAGGGAGGGTTCAAGCTAAGGAAATAGTGTGCAAACCACCAGCAACTGCTAAAACATGTCCCATTAGAGGATCAGGAAATTTCTCTGGATGAGGACCATAACGAAGGGTTCGTCAAGACTCTAGGTCTAATCTGGCTGCCAAAATCAGATGTTTTTTGCATCAAAACCAACTGCATAACGCAAAAACGGTTCACGAAAAGAACAGTTGCATCAGATATTGCCAGACTCTTCGATCCACTTGGAATAGTTGCTCCAGCGGTAATTATTGCTAAATTGTTCCTGCAAGAGCTCTGGGAGCTGAATTATGATTGGGACGCTGCACTGCCGGTGGAAATGTATACAAGATGGTGCAATTATCCAGATGGTTTAAGATCTTTGAATAATTTACATATTCCCCGCCATATTTTTGCACAATGTTTTCCTACGTCCATACAAATACACACATTTTCTGATGCATCCGAGAAGACATACGGCGCTGCAGTTTATATCAGATCAGTCAGCAAGGATGGATCCATAAGAGTCCGGTTACTAGAGCAGCACGCCCACCAGCATCGAAAGGAAGAAGATCCCGCTTTCCATCACCATAAACAAATCGCCCACCTTCATTGAACATGTAAATCATTCGAATTCATTTCGTAAGCAACAACGGGCAACAGCCTACTGTCTTCGGTTCATTAAGCTGATAACATCAAGAAAGCGGTACCATTCAAAGAACAACAAGGAGCATCAACCAAGGCCTAAAACCCAAGAAATGTGGCCACTAGCAGCACAAGAGCTAGAAGAAGCGCTCCAGTTAATTTTACGATACGTCCAAACATGTGAGTTCAAGGGAGATATTACCCAGTTAAAAGCACAACAAGACTTGGATAAGAGAAGCGCATTGCTTGGACTTGCAGCTTTCATAGGGCAAGACAACTTACTACGTGTGGGAGGTAGATTGCAATCATCTACAATATCATATGACGCCAAGAGTCCAATTCTATTACCTTACTCCCACCCGTTTGTCAAGTTATTGATGACAGATCTACACATTGACCACTTGCATGTAAGGCCCCAGGGTCTTCTAGCGATTACAAGACAAAAACTTTGGCCGATTAAAGGAAAAAATATTGCGCGATCAATCGTTCAGGAGTGCACAAAATGCTCCAAAGCCCGACCTCAGCTGTATTCACAGATCATGGGTAATCTACCATCGCAGAGGGTTCAGCCAGCACGTCCCTTTATTAATTGTGGAGTAGATTTTTGCGGCCCAATCTGGATACACTATCGTTCGAGAGGTGCCCGCCCACAGAAGTGTTACCTAGCCATATTTTGCTGCTTTAGTACGAAGGTGATACATATCGAAGTCGTCAGTGATTTAACAACTGATGCTTTCATTGGAGCACTTAGGAGGTTCATCGGACGATGAGGATACTGCAAAAATCTGTATTGCGACAACGCCACTAACTTTGTAGGTGCAAAGAATCAATTGTCAGAGCTGAAGACCTCTATTTACGCAGCCTCTCAAACCAAAATATCGACTGCCTGTAATTCAAAAGGAATAGATTTCCACTTCATTCCCCCACGGGCCCCACATTTTGGAGGTTTATGGGAAGCAGCGGTCAAGTCGGCAAAGCACTTGTTGAAACACAAAATTGCTTCAGCTTCATTGACTTACGAAGAATTGTGCACTATCAGTGTGGACGCAGAAGCCATTCTAAATTCAAGGCCAATTACTCCGCTTTGTAGTGATCCTAATGATTTGACTGCATTAACACCGAGTCATTTCTTAATAGGAGAGCCGTTAATAGCTGCAATCGATCTAAATGCAGAGCCACTACGTGGGAGTTTAAGTAACAGATGGAAGCTGGTTTCTCACATTAAGGATGAGTTCTGGAAACGCTGGTCGTTGGAATATCTCAATGAGCTTCAACATCGTAGCAAGTGGAAAACTTCGTCCAGAAATGTTCAAATCGGCACATTGGTTATCATCAAAGAAGAGACAACACTCCTGTGTTAAAATGGCCAGTCGGGCGCATTACTAAGGTGTATTACGGCGACGATGGAAACATCAGGGTGGTCGACGTGCGGACACAATCTGGATCCTTTAAACAACCAATACACAAGCTAGCCCCACTCGTGAGACAAGAGGATCCAGCAAAAGCCACACCAGTCGCACCACAGGAACGACCAAATGTCAAGCCACATGGGAAGAAACGCGAACACACTGAAGACGAGGAAGATGAAATTGATATGCCATCCAAAGTTGTTGAGACCCAAGGCCTGAGAATTCATTTCGAAAAATTAGGTAACATCAACACAATTACCAGTAAATGAAACCTGGTTGTCTACTTCGATCTGGGACCTTACAGAAACAAACTCGCCGTTTTGGACAATAGCACGAACGTATTAATCCATCTCTGAGAACAAAATACTCAGAAGGATCTGTGCCATCAAGTTCTCCATCAAATTCAATACATCCATCAAGAAATCTTAGAAGAAGACGGATTATTCACAATTAAATCTTTTTCCAGAAGGATCAAAAGAGGGGCCTTGACCATTGACCTTATAGGAAATATTGCAAACTCACTTTTTGGCATACTTGACTCCAAATATGCAGAAGAAATGGCTGAAAATATTGAGCGCATCAATTCAAACGAGGACCATTTGAAAACATTTTTAAGAAAACAAACATCAATATTGGATTCAACTGTTAACATTATGAAACAAAACCAAGAAGCCATGGACAAGCGACACAAAACACTCGTTCTTCAGTTGGAATTGATAACCGACAGGTTAAATAACATAACAGGAAACGCATATCTGATACAAGAATTATTTTCATCTTGGTCGATTTACTCAACTCTTCTAATTGCTAACATCCAGAGGACGCAATTCGCAATACGTAGCGTTCTGGCCGATACTCATCAAAGAAAATTAAGTCATTTGTTGATATCACCTCAACAATTAAAACCTGAAATTACCAACATCAAGAATCATCTCCCACCAGAACAACATCTACAGTGGATGTAGAAGATCTTCTCCAATTCTACAACCTGATGTCCGTAGAAGGTCGAATTGTGTCAAATCACGTGGTATTTAAATTCGGCTTACCACTTGTGGGGCAAGTCAAATTCCTGTTATTCAAGATCATACCAATTCCTGCAGTTATTAACAATACACAAATAGCGATCGAACCGTCATCTACCCATATCGCCGTGAATAGCTACCAAGATTATTACTTTCCACTGTCGGACAACGATATCTCCAACCTTCTTAACAACATAACATCTCTCACATCATGCAAGGTGAAGATCATTGAGCACAGCCCGGTATGGACGTGGATTCCCAATACTAATGAATGGATTTTTGCGGTAACGAAGTTGACACTAATAAACGGCCGGAATTCAATAAGTACAGTAAAAGGAGCTGGCATCCTTAAATGTCCTCCATAGTGCATCGCCAAGCAGGACATGGTAACTCTTCGAGGACATACAAGTTATTCGAGCGTGGTCCGAGTGTGCTATACGAGACTGAGTCATTTGCCAAATTCCGACAATATTGGTGATTTAGCAGTAATTCAACCCATTATGCCAAATATTACGTCACACAAAAGGGAGTTGCAGCTTCTTCGTGAACAAATCAACGCATAGCAATCCGAATTACCTTTATTGATACGACATCATAACATTCGTCATACCATCATGGGATCATCCGGATTATTCTTGGCCATTATCATTTTCACGTATCTTTTCTGCAAACACGGTCCAAGAATTTGCAAGCGCACGGCTACAGCACCAATCCCACAACCAAGATCATCAGCTTCACAATCTTCACACTCCATCACAAAGGTGTGATATACCAAATCAGCTTTAATATATACCTCTGATGAACCTAGAATCATCAGCGCGGGGCAAGATGTTGAGATAGGTCATGTCGCACCAAACGCCAACAACAGCGAGCAACATCTAGACAGCAACGACCTCGAAAATAAATTTGATACTTTTTCCTTTTTTTAACTTCCCATCAGGAAGTTCTTGTAATCGGTCCGATTTTCGAAATTCAAAATTTTTACATTTCTCCACGTTTGGCGGTCCCAGGAGTCGGATTCCATCATTTTTAGAAAGATGTCTGTGTGTGTGTGTGTACGTACGTACGTACGTACGTACGTACGTACGTACGTTTGTGCGGATTCTTTCGTACAGCCTAACTCGAGAACAAATCAAGCTATCGAAGCCAAATTGGTTTCATTCGAAGCGTGTGTGCATAAAGATCACCTGAAAAGCTTTTGGTTAAATTTCACAGGGTGGTTTGAATTTTATGACGAAAAAACTGTCAAAAAAGGGGACATTTTGACTTCTTCAATTAAAATCAATTTAGTTTTCCAATAAAAAAAGTTCAAAATTAATTAAATATATAGTTTATAGCTACCTTATCAGATAAAAAAATGTGCATAAATATATACACTGCCGTTCATAAGTTTCCGGACAAATTCATATAAAAATTTTTTTTTGTTCAATTTTAATGCCAAAAGTTTCATCAATATCATGTTTATTTAGCCAATTGACTAAACTAAGTAAGTAACTAACTATAGAGACTCCCAAAAAGACTAAAATAATATTTAGTTGAGGCCATTTCATACATTGATGTGCCCTTTTCTCTATTTCCTGAACCAAATTTCCACGGAAGTTCTTTGAAAATTGTTTCAGAAATGTGAATCCTGTAAGTCTTTTCCATTTTTTCAAGACTCAGAGTGACGTCTGCAACACTGACATATGAAAACATCCTTAGAAAATTATGGGGCCACCAGTTTTTTTATTCAAAACCTGCTCGCCTGTAGCTTGACGCTTTTTATCGCTAGAATATATTAGGAAAAAGAAGCTCATGGCGCAAATTACATGAGGCAATTGAATTAAAAGCAAAAGCATCGAGAGGAACCTAAATGAGAAAGTTAAAATACATAGATAAATCTGCATTACTCGTATATTGCAAGGAAGACCATAACATCTGATTTAGTTTGTTTTCCACTGTTGTGTTTTTAAACCATGAACCCAATCCTAGAGGTCTTTCCAGAAAATGACACAGAGATAAAAAAAATCTCTCGGAATCGGCGTGGAAAATCCTATCAAAATCTACAAAGAAAACTGGACTGAATGTGATCCTCTTTAAGCCATATATTTACCAGACAGAAAAAGATCCTTTGCTGAGCAGTTACCAGCTCGGAAGGAAGAGTAGGTGGAAATCTCTGGATTGAAACTATGTACTTTTGAACCCTTTCAAAAAGGACATAAAGTTAATCACGCCTTAATATTCCGAGTAGTGGTTAATATCTTCTAAAGAAAAGCAATCGAACAAATTTGATTGATTAAAAATAATTCCAAAAGTCCTCAAACATTTAAAATATGAATCCCTATAAACAGAGTTCTTACAAAATGTAATACTTTTCAAACTAAGCTGTCTGATTTATAACACTTTTTTGAAGAAGTTGGAAAACAACTGCCAAAAGCAAATACAAATTCAACTACCAATGTAAAGTTGTTGTTATGAAATCGATTTACGCAACTCTAAAATTAAAATATCCTATCTTCACGTTGAGTGGGATACTCTTAGAGGGATGACTGGCTAAGATTTTGGGTCGTTGGTCCTATATTACAGTCGAAAATGCTTTTATTGAGTCGTTTAATGCAAGCCATGGGCAGCCAGCCAGCAAAAATAATTATCTCAAGATTACACACCCCAAACCGAAGCCTGCAAAATTCGAAATGGAAATATCATAGTAGAATTGCAGTCAATGCTGAGGACATGGAAGAACCAATAATGCCATTTACCTGACCTAGACGAAGTACAGATGGCAAGATAGAACTTCCAAAAGCGGCGGCGATGACTTAGTTGGGAGTCTGCACCAACTCATCTGCAATACATGGTCAGAAGAAAGCATGCGAGATGAATGAAATCTGAGTATTGGTTGCCCAATCCTGAAGGAAGGAAGTCAATTATAGAGGTATCAATCTCCTCAAAATTTCCTTCAACATCGCCGTATGATATGACCGTCTGAAGCAGTTCGTCAACATCCTGATAGGTCCGTATTAATGTGGTTTTCGACCAGAAAAGTCCACCATAAACCAAATATATTAACATAACGGCAGATCTTGGAAAAAACCCAGGAGCGCCAAGTTCCCTGCCAAGCTCGTACTTTTGTGCAGGATGGCGATGGAGGTCACCGCCATCCTGCACAAATTGAGGTCGGCAAAGACGTCACCGACCCACTTTTGTCTATCTTGGCTCCGCTGTAAAAACAGATAATAGCACCAGCGCTGAGATCAAATGGAGAATACCTCTGGTTAATCGCTCTATAAGACCCATCTCATCCCCGTCCTACTATATGTTGCAGAAGCATGTACACTTTCAAAAGCGGATGAAGGCCCCTTAGCTTGTTACGAGAGAAAAGTGTAATCTTTTGTCCCATCTGCATTGACTGTGAGTGGAGGAGAAGATTCAACAGCGAACTGTATGCTAGGAGTTGTACAGCGACATCGACTTAGCCAGAAGGATAAAATACCATGTTACGCAGACTGTAACGCCACCTCAAGTTAGTAATTAAATGATTAAAAAGTCCAACCAATTATCATTGAAAAAGAAACACGGTAAAAATTATTTTAAATTATATTAAGTTATTTCTGCAGTAAAACTAAAAATCTAATTTTCTTTTAGTAGAAATGAAACTCAGTCAGAAAAAAAGTATTTCCAAATTGAAATATGTTAATATATCAATGTTAAAAACGCAATTTGTATTTTAAATATTAAATATGGTTTTCCTCCAAGGCAGCTAAAAATATATGTATCTGATCTTTTTGTTTGCAATGCATTTGATTAGGGAATGAATGAAGTTTTCATAATCCGAATCGAATTTCATAATGTAGGCAAATAAAATAGCAACTATTTCTTTTGTATCTTAAGATGGGAAGTTCATGGTATGGGCAGGCCTGCTCGCACCCAAACCAATTTTTTATTCAAGTAATTATTTCGTTTTGTCATTTTTCCTTCTTTCTCTATTCTTCAAATGTCTCATTGCAATACGATACATTTTAATTAATATTTTTTCTTTTTTTTAACTTTGGCTGTTATTTTTCATTCCTTGTTCATTTTTTTGTCAATCATATTTTTGTTGACTAAAACCTTTTTATTAACGTCAGCAATAAATTCAATGAATCAATTTTGTATTAGTTTTTCGAATTATGTAATTTTAAGCTAGAATAAGCAAAATTTATGAATAAAAACCGTCGAATAAAATCTCACGGTGTGATTCTTTTGCAACCACCGAATTATCAGTACAGTATTTCAATTTCTAAGTGAGTCTGCTTAGGAGCCCATAAATAAATATTTTTCTGGTGTTCTGGTTCATGTACCGGCAATGCCATTGATAGTCACGGTACAAGAACCGTGGTCTATAAACAATAACATATATAGCAAAAGAGCTATATACAATAACAATGTTACAAGCATATAACAATTAGATGATGAATGTGTTGTTAATAAATATGAATAATGAAACTCTAATACAAGATTGTGATAAACGAAGGATAAATTTAATGGGAAACTATTAAATCAATTTTAAAAATTGGTTTGGGTGCGAGTAGACCTGTCCATACCATGAACTTCCCATCTCATGATAAAAAAAAAACATTAAGGTGCTTTTTAATTTGCTCCCAACATCATCCCCGTAAGTTTATATTTGTTTTCGCATCTTTGAATCATATAAAATACGTCGAAAGTATAGATTAAAGGGTATACTTATTATGTACATGCTAACACAGTAAGAAATACTTATTAATCTGTGAAAGATTAGCGATGTAAAGAATACGTTGGTTAAATTAATTAAAACATATCAGACTAATAAATTTAAAATATAAATATAAAGATTAAAACTAAATTAAAAACAAATTCATGATGAAATATTAGGTATTTCTTGAAATGGGGATAAGAAGGGGAATGGTAAGCTGCTATGAAGGTCACGTTGAGTATTCAACATTAATTTTAATTCAACATTTCGGTAATTACTTACTCACGAATGTATTCTTTTAAGTGATCAGGACAACAATTCGGAAATAATCGTTTTTGATTAAGTAAAATTTATCTAATGTTGTGCACAACATTGAAAAGTTTGATAGCTAAACATATTTCAATTTGGAAATACTTTTTTTCTGATTCAGTTACCTTTCTTTGATACTAAAGGAAAATTAGATTTTTAGTTTGACTGCAGAAATAATTTAATTTTTACCGTTTTTTTAAACATGTTAGCTGGTTGGACTTTTTTTGTCATTAATCATTTAATTATTAACTTGAGGTAGCGTTACAGTCCACGTAGGATTGGTATTGTATCCTTTTGGCTAAGTCAATTGGTTGTTGAATCTTCTCCTCCACTCACCGTCAATGCAGATGGGACAAAAGATCACACTTTTCTCTCGAAACAACGGGGCCTTCATCCGCTTTTGAAAGTATCCATGCTTCTACACCATATAGTAGGACGGGGATGATATTGGTCTCACAGAGCGACACTTCAGTTCTTCGAAAGAGGGCTTAGCTTTAATAGCTACAGGTATTCTTCGTTTGATCTCAGCGCTGATGTTATTATCTGTATTTATAGCGGAGCCAAGATAGACAAAGCCCCTACTACCTCAAAGTTATAACTGTTTATGGTAACGTTCTGATCAGGGTTTGGTTTTTCTCTATGGCAGCATATGCCTCTTTTTGCCTTCTGACGTTGACAAGGTTCTTTTGCACTATTGCCCCAAGTATGATGTTGAAGAAATCGCATGACAGTGCATCACCTTGTCTTAAATGTTGTTTGACATCAAGTGGGTCGCTGACGTCTTTGCCGACCTCAATGGAGCAGCTTGATTTCTCCATCGCCATCCTGCACAAAAGTACGAGCTTGGCAGGGATGCCAAACTTAGACATGACTTCATAAATCTCATCTCTGTCGACGAAACAGACACCAAAACTAACCTTGAAATTGACGAAAAGGTTGTGCGTACTAACTTGGCGCTCCTGGGTTTTTTCCAAGATCTGCCGTTATGTTAATATTTGGTTTATGGTGGACTTTTCAAGTCGAAAACCACATTTATACGGATCTATCAGATGTTGACGAACTGCTTCAGACATTCACATCATACGGCGGAAAAGATGTTAAAGGCAATTTTGAGGAGATTGACACCTCTATGATTGGCTTCCTTCCTTCAGGACTGGGCAACCAATACTGAGAATTCATTCATCTCGTATGCTTTCTTCTGACCATGTATTGCATATGAGTTGGTGCATACTCCCAACTAAGTCATCGCCGCCGCTTTGAGAACTTCTATCTTGCTATGTGTACTTCGTCTAGGTCAGGTAGATGGCATTGTTGGTTCTTCCATGTCCTCAGCATTGAATGCAATTCTACTATGATATTTCCATTTCGAATTTTGCAGGCTTCGGTTTGGGGTGTGTAACCTTGAGATAATGGTTTTTGCTGGCTGGCTGTCCATGGCTTGCATTAAACGACTCAATGAAAACATTTTCGACTTTAATATAGGACCAAAGACCCAAAATCTTAGCCAGTCACCCCTCTAAGAGTATCCAACTCAACGTGAAGATAAGATATTTTAAATTTAGAGTTACGAAAATCGATTTCATAACAACAACTTTAACATTGGAAGTTGAAATTGCTTTTGGCAGTTGTTTTTCAACTTCTTCAATAAAGTGTTATAAATCAGACAGCCAGAATTATGACATATTATATAGCTTAGTTTCAAAAGTATTACATTTTGTAAGAACTCTGTTTATAGGGATTCATATTTTAAAAGTTTGAGGACCAACTGCTTATCTCAACTTCATGTATTTTTGGAATTATTTTTAATCAATCAAATTTGTTTGATTGCTTTTCTTTGGAAGATATTAACCACTGCTCGGAATATTAAGGACTAACTTTATGTCCTTTTTGAAAGGGTTCAAAAGTACATAGTTTCAATCCAGAGATTTCCACCACCTCTTCCTTCCGAGCTGGTTACTGCTCAGCAAAGGATCTTTTTCTGTCTGGTAAATATATGGCTTAAAGAGGATCACATTCAATCCAGTTTTCTTTGCAGATTCTGATAGGATCTTCCACGCCGATTCCGAGAGATTTTTTCATCTCTGTGTCATTTTCTGGAAAGACCTCTAGGATTGGGTTCATGATAAGAAACCACAACAGGGGAAAGCAAGCTAAATCGGATGTTAGGGTCTTCCTTGCAATATACGAGTCATGCAGTTTTGGCCATGTATTTTAACTTTCTCATTTAGGTTTCTCTCGATGCTTTTGCTTTAAATTCAATTGCCTCATGTAATTTGCGCCTTCTTTTGCTAATATATTATAACTATAAAAAAGCGTCAAGCTACAGACGAGCAGGTTTTGAACAAAAAAACTGGTGGCCCCATAATTTTCTAAGGATGTTTTCATGTGTCAGTGTTGCAGACGTCAGAGTGACGTCTTGAAAAATGGGAAAGGCTCAGGATTCACATTTCTGAAACAATTTTCAAAGAACTTCCGTGGAAACTTGGATCAGTATGATCAATGTATGAAATGGCCTCAACTAAATACTGTTTTAGTCTTTTTGGTAGTCTCTATAGGTAGTAACTTACTTAGTTTAGTCAATTGCCTAAATAAGCATAATATTGATGACACTTTTGGCATTAAAATTGTAAAAAAAAAAAGTGTTATATGAATTTGTCCGGAAACTTATGAACAGCAGTGTATATATTTATGCATATTTTTTTATCTGATAAGGTAGCTTTAAACTATAAATTTAATTAATTTTGAACTTTTTTTATTGGAAAACTAAATTGATTTTAATTGAAGAAGTGAAAATGTCCCTTTTTTTGACAGTTTTTTCGTCATAAAATTCAAACCACCCTGTGAAATTTTACCAAAAGCTTTTCAGGTGATCTCTATGCACACACGCTTCGAATGAAACCAATTTGGCTTCGATAGCTTGATTTGTTCTCGAGTTAGGCTGTACGAAAGAATCCGCACAAACGTACGTACGTACACACACACACACACAGACATCTTTCTAAAAATCATGGAATCCGACAACTGGGACCACCAAACGTGGAGAAATGTAAAAATTTTGAATTTCGAAAATCGGACCGATTACAAGAACTTCCTGATGGGAAGTTAATAATTGTACTTTAGAAATCAAACAAAAAAATTGGTTTGGGTGCGAGTAGGCCTGCCCATACCATGAACTTCCCATCTCAAGATACAAAAGAAATACTATAGGTGCCATTTTATTTGCCTACACAATGAAATTCAATTTGGATTATGAAAACATCATTCATTCCCTAATCAAATGCATTGCAAACCAAAAGATAAGATACATATATTTTAAGCTGCCTTTGCGGAATACCAAATACTCGTATATGTTTTCGTATTTTTGGATCATTTAAAATACGAATTGCGTATTTAACATTGAAAGGTTAACATATTTCAATTTGGAAATACTTTTTTTCTTTCTGACATTTCTACTAAAAGAAAATTAGATTTTTAGTTTTACTGCAGAAATAACTTAATATAATTTAAAATAATTTTTTTACCGTTTTTTTTTTTAAATGATAGCTGGTTGGATTTTTTTTTGTCATAAATCATTTAATTACTAACTTGAGGTGGCGTAACAGTCCGCGTGGCATGGTATTTTATCCTTTTGGCTTAGTCGATGTCGCTGTACAACTCCTAGCACACAGTTCGTTGCTGAATCTTCTCCTCCACTCACAGTCAATGCAGATGGGACAAAAGATTACACTTTTCTCTCGGAGCAACCTAAGGGGCCTTCATCCGCTTTTGAAAGTATCCATGCGCTGGTGTTACTATCTGTTTTTACAGCGGAGCCAAGATAGATAACGCCCTAACTACCTCAAAGTTATAGCTGTTTATGGTAACGTTCTGACCCAGACGTCGGATTTGGTTTTTCTTGATGGCAGCATATGCTTCTTTTTGCCCTCTTTTGTTGACAAGGTTCTTTTGCACTATTGTCCCATGTATGGTGTTGAAAAAATCGCATGACAGTGCATCACTTCGTCTAAAACGTTGTTTGACATCAAGTGGGTCGGTGACGTCTTTGCCGACCTCCATCGCCATCCTGCACAAAAGTACGAGCTTGGCAGGGATGCCAAACCTAGGCATGACTTCATAAATCTCGTCTCTGTGGACGAAACAAACACCAAAACCAACCTTGAAATTGATGAAAACGTGGTGCGTACTGACTTGGGGCTCCTTGTGTTTTTCCAAGATCTGCCATTATGTTAATATTTGGTTTATGGTGAACTTTTCTGGTCGAAAACCACATTTATACGGACCTATCAGGATGTTGACGAACTGCTTCAGACGTTCACATCATACGGCGGAAAAGATGTTAAAGGCAATTTTGAGGAGATTGATACCTCTATAATTGGCTTCCTCCCTTCAGGATTGGGCAACCAATACTGAGATTCCATTCATCTCGCATGCTTTCTTCTGACCATGTATTGCAGATGAGTTGGTGCATACTCCCAACTAAGTCATCGCCGCCGCTTTTAGAAGTTCTATCTTGCTATCTGAACTTCGTCTAGGTCAGGTAGATGGCATTGTTGGTTCTTCCATGTCCTCAGCATTGACAGCAATTCTACTATGATATTTCTATTTCGAATTTTGCAGGCTTCGGTTTGGGGTGTATAACCTTGAGATAATTGTTTTTGCTGGCTGGCTGTCCGTGGCTTGCATTAAGCGACTCAATGCAAGCATTTTCGACTGTAATATAGGACCAACGACCCAAAATCTTAGTCCCTCTAAGAGTATCCAACTCAACGTGAAGATAAGATATTTTAAATTTAGAGTTGCGAAAATCGATTTCATAACAACAACTCTAACATTGGAAGTTGAATTTGTATTTGCTTTTTGGAGTTGTTTTTCAACTTCTTCAATAAAGTGTTATAAATCAGACAGCCAGAATTATCAAATATTATATAGCTTAGTTTCAAAAGTATTACATTTTGTAAGAACTCTGTTTGTAAGAATTCGTATTTAAAAAGTTTGAGGACCAACTGCTTATCTAAACTTCATGTATTTTTGGAATTATGTTTAATCAATCAAATTTGTTTGATTGCTTTTCTTTGGAAGATATTAACCACTGCTCGGAATATTAAGGATTAACTTTATGTCCTTTTTGAAAGGGTTCAAAAGTACATAGTTTCAATCCAGAGATTTCCACCACCTCTTCCTTCCAAGCTGGTAACTGCTCAGCAAAGGATCTTTTTCTGTCTGGTAAATATATGGCTTATGATTTCAAAATGCATATTTTTCGCGAAGTTACAAATCTCCTTTTCTGATGCATTGATAACGAAGAGTTTCTCCATCTGAGGACATATTTCAAAGGTCTGGAAAGACCTCTAGGATTGGGTTCATGATTTAAAACCACAAACTAAATCGGATGTTATGGTCTTCATTGCATCATACGAGTGATGCAGTTTTATCCATGTATTTTAACTTTGTCATTTAGGGTTTTCTCGATGCTTTTGCTTTAAATTCAATTGCCTCATGTAATTTGAGCCATGAGCTTCTTTTTGCAAATATATTATAACGATAAAAAAGCGTCAAGCTACAGCCGAGCAAGTTTTGAACAAAAAAACTAGTGGCTCCATAATTTTCAAGGGATGTTTTATGTGTCAGTGTTGCAGACGTCACTCTGAGTCTTGAAAAATGGAGAAGACTTACAGGATTCACATTTCTGAAACAATTTTCAAAGAACTTCCGTGGAAATTTGGATCAGGAAATAGAGAAAGGGGCATATTGATGTATGAAATGGTCTCAACTAAAAACTGTTTTAGTCTTTTTGGTAGTCTCTATAGTTAGTAACTTACTAAGTTTTGTCAGTTGGATAAATAAATATAATATTGATGAAACTTTTGGCATTAAAATTGAACAAAAAAAAATTTATATGAATTTGTCCGGAAACTTATAAACGGCAGTGTATATATTTATGCATATTTTTTTATCTGATAAGGTAGCTATAAACTATAAATTTAATTAATTTTGAACTTTTTTTATTGGAAAACTAAATTGATTTTAATTGAAGAAGTCAAATTGTCCCTTTTTGACAGTTTTTTCGTCATTGAATTCAAACCACCCTGTGAAATTTAACCAAAAGCTTTTCAGGTGATCTTTATGCACACACGCTTCGAATGAAACCAATTTGGCTTCGGTAGCTTGATTTGTTCTCGAGTTAGTCTGTACGAAAGAATCCGCAAAAACGTACGTACGTACGTACACACACACACACAGACATCTTTCTAAAAATCATGGAATCCGACTACTGGGACCGCCAATCGTGGAGAAATGTAAAAATTTTGAATTTCGAAAATCGGACCGATTACAAGAACTTCCTGATGGGAAGTTAATAAAATTTATAACAGAAAAATTACTGTAACTGATAAGTACTTTTATCCAGCAAATAATGTTAAGGAAATGTTTATTAAACCAATAAAATTTAATGATATAATAATAAATAGTATGGAAAATTTAAATAAAATTGAGGAGCTGCAATATCATAAAAATGTAATGTATGGCACTAACACAAGCCTTATATTGATAATAATCTTTATGGCTTTAGGTATCATCTTCTATGTATTTTGGAAAACTAGAAAAAATAATGTTAAAAATTGGTTTGGGTGCGAGTAGACCTGCCCATACCATGAACTTCCCATCTCATGATAAAAAAAAATCATTAAGGTGCTGTATAATTTGCTCCCAAAATCAACTTTAAGATACTCACTTTTTAGAATTATATAAAATACGATGTGCCTCTAAATTATAGATTAAAGGGTATACTTATTATGTACATCCTAACACCGTTAGAAATACTTATAAATCTGTGAAAGATTAGCGTTGTAAAGAATACGTTGGTTAAATTGAATTCAAACATATTAGACTAATAAATTAAAAATATAAATATAAAGATTTAATCTAAATTAAAACAAATTCATGTGGAAATATAAGGTATGAGATAATAATAATTGAGTTGAATCATTAGCAAATTTATCTAGTTCAGTTAAATTCTGTAAAATTAAAATCACATTTATTACTTGAAATGGGGATAAGTAGGGGAATGGTAAGTTGCTATGAAGGTAAAGTTGAGTATTCAACATTAATTTTAATTCAACATTTCGGTAATTACTTACTTACGAAAGTATTCTTTTAAGTGATCAGGACAACAATTTGGAAATATTCGTTTTTGATTTAGTAACATTTACCTAATGTTGTGCACAAGATTGAAAAGTTTGATAGATAAACATATTTCAATTTGGAAATACATTCTATGATAATAATAGAAAATTAGATTTTTAGTTTGACTGCAGAAATAATTTAATTTTTACCGTTTTTTTTTTAAGCATGTTAGCTGGTTGGACTTTTTTGTCATTAATCATTTAATTATTAACTTGAGGTGGCGTTACAGTCCACGTAGGATTGGCATTGTATCCTTTTGGCTAAGTCAATTGGTTGTTGAATCTTCTCCTCCACTCACCGTCAATGCAGATGGGACAAAAGATTACACTTTTCTCTCGAAACAACGGGGCCTTCATCCGCTTTTGAAAGTATCCATGCTTCTACACCATATAGTAGGACGGGGATGATATGGGTCTTAAAGAGCGATGCTTCAGTTCTTCGAAAGAAGGCTTAGCTTTCTTAAGCAGAGGTATTCTTCATTTGATCTCAGCGCTGGTGTTATTATCTGTTTTTCCAGCGGAGCCAAGATAGACAAAGCCCTAACTACCTCAAAATTACAGCTGTCTATGGTAACGTTCTGACCCAGACGTAGGATTTGGTTTTTCTTGATGGCGGCATATGCTTCTTTTTGCCCTCTTTTGTTGACAAGGTTCTTTTGCACTATTGTCCCAAGTATGATGTTGAAGAAATCGCATGACAGTGCATCACCTTGTCTTAAACGTTGTTTGACATCAAGTGGGCCGTTGACGTCTTTGTCGACATCAATTTGTGCAGGATGGCGATTTAGGTCACCGCCTAAATACGAGCTTGGCAGGGATGCCAAACCTAGACATGACTTCATAAATCTCGTCTCTGTGGACGAAACAGACACCAAAACCAATCTTGAAATTGACGAAAAGGTTGTGCGCACTAGCTTGGCGCTCCTGGGTTTTTTCCAAGATCTGCCGTTATGTTAATATTTGGTTTATGGTGGACTTTTCTGGTCGAAAACCACATTAATATGGACCTATCGGGATGTTGACGAACTGCTTCAGACGTTCACATCATACGGCGGAAAAGATGTTAAAGGAAATTTTGAGGAGATTGACACCTCTATAATTGGCTTCCTTCCTTCAGGATTGGGCCACCAATACTGAGATTCCATTCATCTCGCATGCTTTCTTCTGACCATGTATTGCAGATGAGTTAGTGCATACTCCCAACTAAGTCATCGCCGCCGCTTTTAGTAGTTCTATCTTGCTATCTGTACTTCGTCTATGTCAGGTAGATGACACTGTTGGTTCTTCCATGTCCTCAGCATTGATTACAATTCTACTATGATATTTCTATTTCGAATTTTGCGGGCTTCGGTTTGGGGTGTGTAACCTTGAGATAATTGTTTTTGCTGGCTGGCTGTCCATGGCTTGCATTGAACGACTCAATGAAAGCATTTTCGACTGTTATATAGGACCAAGGACGCTAAATCTTAGCCAGTCATCCTTCTTAGAGTATCCAACTCAACGTGAAGATATTAGGGATATTAGGGATTAACTTTATGTCCTTTTTGAAAGGGTTCAAAAGTACATAGTTTCAATCCAGAGATTTCCACCACCTCTCCTTCCGAGCTGGTAACTGCTCAGCAAAGGATCTTTTTCTATCTGGTAAATATATGGCATAAAGAGGATCACATTCGGTCCAGTTTTCTTTGCAGATTTTGATAGGATTTTCCACGCCGATTCCGAGAGATTTTTTTTTATCTCTGTATCATTTTCTGGAAAGACCTCTAGGATTGGGTTCATGATTTAAAACCACAAACTAAATCGGATGTTATGGTCTTCCTTGCAATATACGAGTAATGCAGTTTTATCCATGTATTTTAACTTTGTCATTTAGGTTTCTCTCGATGCTTTTGCTTTAAATTCAATTGCCTCATGTAATTTGAGCCATGAGCTTCTTTTTGCAAATATATTATAACGATAAAAAAGCGTCAAGCTACAGCCGAGCAGGTTTTCAACAAAAAAAACTGGTGGCCACATAATTTTCTAAGGATGTTTTCATGTGTCAGTGTTGCAGACGTCACTCTGAGTCTTGAAAAATGGGAAAGACCTACAGGATTCACATTTCTGAAACAATTTTCAAAGAACTTCCGTGGAAATTCGGATCAGGAAATAGAGAAAGGGGCATATCGATGTATGAAATGGCCTCAACTAAAAACTGTTTTAGTCTTTTTGGTAGTCTCTATAGTTAGTAACTTACTTAATTTAGTCAATTGGCTAAATAAACATAATATTGATGAAACTTTTGGCATTAAAATTGATCACAAAAAAAAATTTTATATGAATCTGTCCCGAAACTTATGAACGGCAGTGTATATATATTTGCATATTTTTTTATCTGATAAGGTAGCTATAAACTATAAATTTAATTAATTTTGAACTTTTTTTATTGGAAAACTAAATTGATTTTAATTGAAGAAGTCAAATTGTCCCTTTTTTTGACAGTTTTTTCGTCATAAAATTCAAACCACCCTGTGAAATTTAACCAAAAGCTTTTCAGGTGATATGCACACACGCTTCGAATGAAACCAATTTGGCTTCGACAGCTTGATTTGTTCTCGAGTTAAGCTGTACGAAAGAATCCGCACAAACGTACGTACACACACACACACAGACATCTTTCTAAAAATCATGGAATCCGACAACTGGGACCGCCAATCGTGGAGAAATGTAAAAATTTTGAATTTCGAAAATCGGACCGATTACAAGAACTTCCTGATGGGAAGTTAATAAATAAATAACATGAAGCCGGAGGCTTCTGATTCAGAGCGAGGAGGAGTTACATACCACAGCAACGAGCATCCGCAAACAACAGGAAATGCTGACCCAGAGCTTGCCAATGACCTGCCAAGTTCATACAAAATAAAAGCAAAGACAAACCCGCTTGCTTGGTTTGTATGGCACGATCGTCGTAAGTTAGCAAGTAAGAAATCGAGGAGTCTTGTTTGAAGTGCGACCCAATAAAGTTGTCTTGTTCTGTCTTGTGTTTTAATTTTGATTTTTTTATTAAATTTTTATTTTGCGTGCAAAAATTATTTTCCAAGACATATGGCGCTCCAGCTGCTGTTGGACAGATTCATGATGGGTAGTGGCTAGGCTGGATCCGCTTTAAACCAGAAGTGACAGCAATGAGCATTCCTAGATGTAATGTGAAAGCTAGTTTTGTGCGTTTTCCTGATGTGGAAGATACGCGGCTGTATGTTACTTAAGATGTACCGATGGTTGTCTTGTGAACTGCGTTTTGATTGGCTCCAAAACGTTTAACGAATGATATTATCAGCACTCACTCGGTCTCACTCTCTAAAGTTACATTTTGGAAGGACTCTCCTACTGTACTGGCTTGGATACGTTCCGATCATCGGCGCCACCGACAATTTGTAGCCTTTCTTATAATTGAAACACTTGAGCTGACTGATGCTTCGACCTGGCGGTGGGTTCCGACAGCTGAAAACGGAGCTGACGAAGCTACTAGATGGTTGCCACTTCCAATTTTTTCAAATAATAGCAGGTGGCTTGATGGGCCGCGTTCTTGAAATCGGATCCGAGCACCTGGCCGAATGAACAAACTGTGGGAACTACAGATGATGAACTTCGAGCACAATTCGTCGGATATTATGCTAAATCCATTCTTAAACCTTTCATAGCAATAGGACCTGAACGATTCTCATCGTGGAAACAATTTATTAACGCGATGGCTGCAGTAATTTTTTGTGCACGAAAGTGGAGAAACAAAACTCGTAAGTGTTCATCGGATCACCGTTCACCACACAAAGAAGAACTTTCACTAGCCGAAGTTTTTTGCTCAGAGAAACACATGCCAAAACATTCAGCGAGGAAACAATACTGCTATCAACTGGGAAACATGTAAAAAAATTAAGTCCACTTTATGAGCTCTCCCCTTGAAAATGATTGGTTCGATTAGGCGGAAGGGTGGCCCTCAGCAACGGAGGAAATCCAATCGTATTGCTTAGAGGTGAATACTTGTATTGCTTCTTGTGTTCTGAGTGTCGCGCAAGAGGTGCTGACCATGTAATTTGAGTGTATGATGCCGGCACGTTAGTCGTTCACAGGTCTTCATTGGATCAACAAGTGTTTCGTCTTTGTTAGTGAAACAAGCGCAAGCATTTTTTCAAGTGTTTACTTTGCTTCCTGCGCTGTTAAATAACTAGCCGGTGTAGAAGCTGTGTGTCGGACTCTTGATCCGCACGTTCAGGTTCGAATCCCAGATGGGACAAATAAATTTTCGCTTTGATATTTATATCAATTAAATTAAATCAAACGTAAATACGACAGTCGTCGCCTCACCAACCTGGGGGAGGAGCGGGAAGACATTGCCTGAGACAAAACCGCCCCCACCATTGTCTTCATCGATGACTGCGAAGAGGAGGAGGAGGGTTAAACCAATTCCAAACCTAGTAAAGCACCCGTCCCTATCGGCTTCAGGTGAAAAGCTACCGACTGGAGCCGGGGAACGGGCGCCAACAACAACAGCAGCAGCAACAACATCTGCAGCTGCACTCAAAGTCCCAGCGGAACAGCAGACGACAACAACAACGGACGAATTCCCGTATGTCTCCGACGGTGGCGGGAGTCGCTACACTGGAGACAGTAACAGTTTCATGTCATTGGCGGCCTCGGAGACCGACGACGAAGACGATGAAATTTGCCAACTACAGGCATTGTTGAGGGCCGTGAAGGCAAAGCAACTAACTCGGCGGGCAAAAGAGCAGCAAGCAGCCATTCAATAACAACAATCGGCTTATAACAGCCAAAGTTCAGCAGCTGCCTAAGCAGCAATAACAACAACTAAAGCTGCCTAAGCAGCAGCACCAAAAAGCGTTGCCAAAGCAGCAGCAAAAATCAGAGCTGCCAAAGCAGCAAAAACAGCAGCAGCAAAAACAACAGGAGCAGCAGCAGCAGAAGACAGCGATGCCGAAGGTGCCTCCAATCAACACATATAAGATGGAGCTGAAGGACACGATTAAGATATGTAAGTCGGCCATTGGCGAACATTTTAATTAAACGATTGAGTAATGACAGGCATACTATTTACTACTTCACAGTGGAAGACCACAAAAAAATTAATAATTTATTAGAACAGACAGAGTTCTACTCCTTCACCCCAAAAAGTGAAAGATTGCAATGCTCCTTTGGGGTCTCGATATGTCCACCGATCCTGAAGAGCTCCTACAGGAGCTTAAGGCAAATGAATGTGACTATCTTGAACTCGTAGGGGTCAAGCCATTCATCACAGCAAAGGCCAAAAGGGAGAATCGGAAATTACCGTACTTCCTAGTCCAGCTAACTCACAACAGCAAACTAGATAGTCTGAGGAAAATTAAAGTCCTAGATTATCAATGCAATAACATTTAACAATGTGTTCGCTGTCAAAGGTTCGGGCACGCCGCTGCGAACTGTCAAATGCAGGATGCTGGTGGAGAAACCCTTAAAGATCCTTTTAGTGAATGTAAATTCGCTAATATATATCGAACAAAGAGCT
The DNA here is from genome assembly GCA_963555765.1 of Orthonevra nobilis. Taxonomy (NCBI): domain Eukaryota; kingdom Metazoa; phylum Arthropoda; class Insecta; order Diptera; family Syrphidae; genus Orthonevra; species Orthonevra nobilis. The sequence goes on along the minus strand of OY743224.1, from coordinate 78,914,028 downwards.
GTACTCTTCAAGTTGTTAGAAGACCAAAGTCCCGATGTTCTTCTGGTTAACAAAACCAAGCTCTCTCAGAGGCACAAGTTGAGGCACAGTCAATATCATATCATAAGAAGGGACAGACCCAACTCCAACAGAGCTGGTGGTGTCGCTATCTTCATTATAAAACATCTGCGTTATAAGGTTATATACAGCGGTGAAGTGCGAAGATTCCAGAAGCTAGAAGATTGCATCATTGGCATCCCCCTCCGTAGTGGGAAAAGGCTGTATATGATCGCAGCCTATGCAACTGAAGCTACTCAACAAACCTGTTTTATCTCAGAGCTCAAGACACTTTTTCAATACTTACGTCTGGGTTCGGAGGAGAATTATTACCTCATGGCCGGAGATCTAAACGCTAAACAAAGCAATTGGAGAAATCATGCACCAAACACTAGAGGGAACCTAATATTCAATTGGTGGGGTCAGAATAGTGTCGAGTATCGACTCGATTTAAAAGCGACGGATAGTCCGTCTTATCCCAGATTAGGAACCTCATTTGACATGAACCGACGAACAATAAACTGTCTTTACACATTCGTGTACGACAGTGACCATTGCGGATTTAGTACCGTAATAACGATTCCCAACGAAATTGCGGAGTTGGAGGAGTATGTTTAAATGCATAGTTACAATTACAGTAGGACGCGGTGGACACGCTTCTCCCGAACAATGACGCGAGCACTCTCCTCGAACTCGCTCAACCCACCATCTAATAGGAATTTGTCCAACGAGGAGATCGACACTTACCTCAAACGGATGGACGACACAATAAAACAAACAATGGACAGACCAATTCCTAAGCATGAACTAACATTTACCGCAACGCTACGATCGACGTCCTACACCGACAAAAGAGTAGACTACTGACGAGACTTAAACTCCTGTACAGACGTTTCACCGACACACAAAACTCGGAGATAAGGACACTGAAATTACAGCTTAAGAACCTACAGCAATTAATTCAGAAAAATTACCGTGCTGCAATTAATTCGCATTGGAATAACAGAATCCGGCTGTTAAAGTGTTATGTTCCCTGATCAGAATGAGCTTCCATGTCTTAAGTTCCCCCGCACTACAGACAACGAACAAGTACTTGTGATAGCAGGCATAGATCCAATAGAAGCGATCGAAATGGACAACTTTTTTTGTGATCGAAGATCTTCAGGAGAAAGTTGAAGTAATAGGTGCGACGTTTCAGGATGTTTATGAGGTGAATGTTACCACTCGCCCGAACCATATCTTGGAAAATCGTGTCCAATTGCACAACTTCTACTTGCGATATGACATTGAGTCATACGAGACATTGATAAGTCTCCTTCCCAACATCAGCAAAGTGTTTGAAAAAGTGATCAATAGAGCCCTGACCAAGTGGGTTGAAGACAAAAATATTATTCCGGATAACCAATTCGGTTTCAGAGCGGGGCATGATTGCATACATGCCGTGTCTTAACTGGTATCGGACATCCAATGGAACAAAGGTAAGAAACAATGCACGGCATAAGCAAACCGCTGCTGTACATCATCTTAGATATGCTCACCAGCAGACAGTTTATTGTGAAAAATGGCAGTGTGACGTCTGCTGGGACTTTTGAAATTAAAAACGGTCTAAAACAGGCTGTAGTAATTTCGCCGATTTTATTTACGTTCTTCAAAAGTGATCTTGCAGGATCTCTCCACCACTCCATAGCGTACGCAGATGACTTGATCGCGTACAGGTAAAGTCCAAAGATCGAGGTCATTGTAAGTCTTTTGCAACGTGACTTCGAAAAGGTTCAGGGATATTGCGATGATTGAAAGTTGAAAATCAATTTTGAAAAGTGCGAGACCATTCTGTTCAGGACTCCGTTGTTTGGGGCTTCTAGAAATACTAGAACGAAGTGGTGAATGTTCTCTATTGTTGGACAAAACGGACAGCAATTAGCGATTCGAAGTGTTGTCAGATACCTTGGGATCTGGCTAGATCAATACGTATATTTTGACAAACATATAGATGCTGCTCTGGAGAGACCCAAAGCGGTCTTTGCCTTGACAAAGAGGATGTTTCACTGCAGTCAACTCGATGCCAATGTGAAGGTGATCTGTTACACGGCCCTTATTCGGCTCGTCCTGGCTTATAGGTGTCCCGTTTGATTCAACGTGGGAACAAGCTTAATGGAAAGATACGGGTTTTCGAGAGACGATGTCAAAGGGCTTGTTTCCATTTATATAGAACTTCAGAGTCTGAGTACAAAAAATTCTATATTAATGAGGTCCTGTACAACGCGGCCAACCTAATCGGATTGGACAACTTTCTGATAAAACTTATTCGAAGTCACATTGCAAGAGCAATGACTTCGACAAACAACTTGATCACCGGGGTTTTTTACCCCAATGATATGCACCATGAGACAGTGCGTTAATCTTCCACGTTGGTCGAAAAGCTGTGGACGGGCGAGTCAACTACGAGCAAGACGTCGCATGTAGCTCACCGGAGACCCTCAGGTTTAGTAGGGCGGTATCAGACCGCGACAGAGCTGATGTCGTAAGGCAATTTCGACACTATTGGTGGCTAGGCGGAGTATGAACTTCGTCGTTGTTTTATATCTTGGGTGCCCTTATGGCAAATATAGCATGTCCTGTCAGTCTTGGCCGGCTTGTTTATGTTTCATGTAGTGTAAGTAGTTTTTAATGTTATTGTTAAGTTAGGTTTAAATTTTTAGATTAAGATTAGTTTTTAGTTTAGTATTTAAGTCTAGTTTAAGTTTAAACATAAAAAGTCCATGTACTAAGTTTTTGAAAATTAATCTTTTTTTCTTAGTTTTATTATTAGTTATTTAAGTTTAAATATAGTAGTTATTGATAAGTCGAAAGACATAGGTTTAATTGTTAATTTTAGCATAGAGCGCCCGTATAGGGCCAGTAAGTTAGTTTAAACATAGTTAAGTTAATTAAGCTAGTTTTAAGCATTTTTTTGTCTAGCATGTAAGTTTAAAAAATGAATTAATAAAAATGCATATACATAAATTGAAAAAAAAAAAAAAAAGGTCTCTGAACGTCTGTGGCGGTGCAGAATCGTTACAGTAACAATGTTCAGACTCTTTATAGTAAAAATGTCTCAAGGAATGCTATTCATAACATTGTTAAATGTTATAACTGTAATAAAATTGGTCATATTAGTAAGAATTGTTTAGCTCTAAGGAGAACACAATTCATTGACAACAGACATATAATAAAAATAAAATCAAATCCTCAAATAGAAAAACGCACAAATTTTCGATCAAAGGAACAATAGGTGGGGATATTGTTTCCTCAAAATACTATAGTCCTCACATAACCTTAAGATATGATAATAAGTGCTATACGTTTTTAATAGATACAGGATCGTGTATACGTCTATTAAGGACAGGTGTTATATATGACGAAGCGTTCATTTCAATAACGTGACACATTTTATGGGTATTGGTATATCCAATAAATATACAATAGGAACTGCGGATATACCAGTGGAAGCATACAAGCGAAAGATTAACGAAATGCATGTTATTAAGACACGGTTTAACGTAGTTAAAGATGGTGTAATAAGTTATTATGATAGCATTTTAGGAATAGATTTTTTCATAGAATTCAAATTTTGTATCGATATAATGAAGAAAGAAATGTTTAACGACAATATGAAAATGGAACTTATTTTCGAAAAGAATAATGAAAATAACTCAACACTATCTTCATTCGAATGCGAAAATCATGACATTGTAGAAATACATCAAGGTTGAATGATTTCGAATAAATCTTAAATAATGATAGAATCGATGAACTTTGGTCAAAATAACGAATTGATCATTTAATTGAAAAAAAGGACATAGAATCACTATAAACAATAAAAGAATACGCAGACGCTTTTGCATTAGGCGATGAAAAGCTAACGAAAACTAATATAACAAAACATCACATTCTTACTATAAGTGACGTACCTATAAGCGCAAGGACATATAGATACCCCTAAATACACGAACTTGAAGTCAAGAAACAAATTGATGAACTTTTGAGAGTATTATTAGATATAGTGTTTCGCCTTGGTCAAGTCCTTTATGGGTAGTACCAAAGAAATTGGACGCTAGTCAGATTCCCAAAAGAAGAATGGTGATAGATTTTCGAAAACTAAACGCAATCACCAGATCTGACTCTCAGCAGAGACAGTATTGAGAAAATGGCATTCTCAAGACCTTATGGCCATTACGAATATATAAGGCAGCCATTCAGGTTGAAGAACGCTCCATCTTGCTTTCAACGCATGATGAATAATGTTCTTAATGGTTTGCTGGGTAAGGAATGTTTTATATACATAGATGTCATTGCTTACGGTAGAAATTTAGAGGAGCATAACGATAGACTAAGGAATGTACTCAAAAGACTAAAATCTGAAAATTTAAAAATTCGAATGGACAAATCAGATTTTTTGAAAGACAATGTTGAATATCATCTTATAACAAGTAAAGGATTACTGCTTAATAAAGAAAAGGTCAAAGCAATAGATAATCTCCAGAAACCTATGAACGCCAAAGGACTTAAATATTTCTAAGGAATGATGGGATATTATCGCAAATTTATAAGAAACTTCAGTAAAGCTCCATTATTAAAGCTTTAAAAGAAAAACGCACATTTTATATGGAATAATGAACATTCCTCATGTTTTGAAGAGTTAAAAAAAACTATTTAGACAATTTACACTTTTGCAATATCCTGATTATAATAAAGAATTCTTTAGTACAATAGATGCAAATAGAATAGGAATCGGTGCGGTGTTATCTCAGGAAAATTTGGAAGAGAATTACCCATACATATCAGTAGCAGAGCTCTAAACAGAGCTGAAGTAAACTACAATACAACAGAAAAGGAATTCAAATTCAATTCAAAAGATTAGGCCATATATCTTTGAAAAACAATTTAAGATAAAAACAAACCATCGAACACTCATCTGGCTTTTTTATGTCAAAGATCCAGGTTTGCGATAAATAAGATGGTGATTCAGATTAGAACAATATGATTATCGCATTGAATATAAGAAAGGTGTTGATAACATTGCAGCTAATGAACTTAGCAGAAATCTAGTATACCCTGTCGAAAAATCAAAGTTAAGTGGTAAGAGAAAACATAAGAGATATATTTGGAACGGATTAAGAAAATGAAGATGAGGAAATCGTGTTAAGGAAAATTTACAATGAGGTATTTAGCGAAGGAAATGATCAAAATAAAGAATATGACATAAGTACTACAGAAAATATAAACCAAATAAGTGAAAATGAATCAGAAAATGAGAATAAAATTGTAATTTGTAATGTTGATGAACAACAGAAAATTATTAAGGAATATTACGAAAGCCTTATTGGAGGACACGGGAGACAGAAAGCGACAATAGCTAAAATAAAAGACAAATTTTATTGGAAAAATCTTAACGAAGGCGTTAATAAATATATTCAAAAATATTCTACTTGTCAGAAACAGAAGATCAATCGTCACCCATGTAGAAATCCAATGAAGAAAGTTACATCTGCTGACTTTAGTTTGGAAAAGGTAGCCTTAGATCTTACAGTACCTAACGTAGAAAAAAATAAAACGCTTTATTGTCTAACAATACAAGTGGATTTAAGTTAATTTATAAAATACGTTCCCATAGTTGATAAGAAAAGTGAAACAGTAGCTAGAGCTTTCACTGAAGAATGGATTTTAAACTTTTGTATTCCTAAGATTCTTTTAACGGATAATGACGGTGAATTTGTTAACGACTTGATGAAGGAATTATTAAATTATTCAAGATAAAACACCTTAAAACAAGTAACTTTTATCCTCAATCCAATGGATCTGCTGAAAGATCTCATGCGTGCTTAGGGAAATATATAAGGTCAGTGATTTAAGACAAAAATAATCTGGAATATTCGAAATTATTTCGTTATGCAGCACTTTGTCACAACACTACCGTACATAGTGGTACAGAGTTTTCTCCGTTTGAAATGACTTTTGGTAGAAAAGCAAATATACCCAGGGAAATGAATTAATTAAAGTTTAAGACAGCAAAATATTTTACACAAGAGTTACAGTTAAAATTGTCACGTATGGAATCAGAAGCAAGGAAAAATCTTTTGAAAATGAAAGTTGTTTATTGAATATACCAGAATGTATAGAATTTGTGAAGAAGAGCAAGACACAAATTAATAATCTTAAACAAAATTTGAAAATAGTTTACCAGTTATTAGGTGTGGCAAAACGATTGACACGTGGTCTCGTGAACATAGTAGGTTCGGGGTTAAAATTACTTTTTGGTACCTTAGATAACGAAGATGCAGAATATGAGAAAGCTATTAGAATTTCAACAGAAAATTCGGAATATGTTCATATAAGCCAACAAAAAGAGATAAAGGTTTTAGACGGACCAAAATAAACAAAATCAAATTTTAAAAGAAGCTTATCATGAGCTAGGGAATATAACCAAAATAATATTAACTTAGAGGAAATTCCCAATAGTGTCAATGAAGATCGTGCTAATTTTATTATCAGAGATTATTTCTTTAAATACAAGCGTAAAATACATTTTTTAAAAGAACATACTGAATTTGTATTAGATCAACACAATCCATCTTGTTTCTTAATGATAAAGTTATTCATCCAATTATTGTAGAACCTAAGAAATTTACTGAGTTACTTAAGTTAATAAAACATGAACCTGAAATGTTATTTGCACCAAATCATATAATTTAATTATCAATCAGGAATCAAATTTTGGGCTTTATATGAAAAATAACAGATTGGTGATTGTCGTATCTGTGCCATTAGTTGAAACTTTTAAATCAGACGTTTTTGAAATGACTTTTGTGCCTTTTAAAAGGAATAACGCATTTTAAATATTAGATCAAAGGTACAACTATTTTGTTATTAAAGATAATAAAGAAGAATATGCAATGAGTAACAATTTAGAGAAAGATTGTAAAATTATTAATAATTATTTCATTTGTAATCAAATAAGTTTTAAAAATATTATTTCTGATGAAGATTGTGCTTTATCGATCTATATGAATAGAAAGCAAGAGAATTGTATTATCAAACAGAATCCTGAGTATTCTGAAATATTTCATTTAATAGAAGAGAATAAATATCTGTATAATCTAAATGAAAAAAAACTAAATTCTCATGCAAGTGTAAAGGTAGAGAATAAGAAGAAAGAAAATAAAACGAAACAGGAATTTTCTATATTAATAAAAATTGTGTTATTGAAACTTTTGAAAATAGAATTGTAACTTAAAGGATTTAACCATAGAAATAAGAAATCAAGAGAATTTTGTATCGCTTAAATTAAAGGAAATTCCTCCTCGTGTACAAGGTATCATAATGGGTACTGGCGGAATAATTTTAATAATTGCTTCAGTATATTGTATATTTAGATATTGTCTAAAAGGAAATATTATCATATTCTCAAAATGTTTTAATCGGAAAATTAAAAGTCCAATTAAACATGAAGATGAAGATAAAGAAAGAGTTGTACATTACCATAACGATAAATCGCAAAACTTTGCACAAGATTTCGAGTTAAATGAATTAACATGTCATTTTCTTGTAAATTTTATTAAAAAAATTAGTAATATATCTAAAAGAATTATTATTTTATAATAATTTCGTTCTGAGTGTCGCGCAAGAAGTGCTGACCATCCAATTTGACTGACCATGCAATTTGACTGTGTGATGCTGGCACATCTTCTGTAATGTGAGTTTAATAATAAAGTTAGTTCCAACCGGGTCGTTTAGTTTTTTGATTTCATCCGCATAACACGCAAGCAACGATTTCAGTGGTAATTAAAATAAAACACGACTTGCACGTATGATGGTTGACGGAAGAGTTACGAAAAATTTATTCATATCATTGACATTCATTTGACATGTTCGATGAGTGCATTTTGTGCAATATTTTTTTCTGAATCCATTTTATTTAAACCACACAAAAACCCATTTTCAATTTTGTAACAATTTTAGTTAACAGTAATTTTGTGTCCACAATAATTTTCATTAAAAAAAAAAACTATGCGGCAAAAAGCCCAAAAGTAACAATTGATATTTGCTTACTCATACCAAGACTATTCAAAAAACTTAACAATTTTGATTTTGCTACAGGTTTGGTTAAAATATCTGCAGACATGCTATTAGTCGGCACTTGATTAATACTAACATAACTTTCTTTAGCTGACTGAACAATGAACTTTGCTTTTATATCTACATGTTTGGTTCTAGCTGAATAATAATTGTTTAATGCTAAATCATATAAAATCAATAAATAGCAATGGTTTTCGACGCTTTCGGATTTAATTCAGCTCTGAGATATTTCAGCCATTTTGCCTCTTGTTAAGCTTCAGTCATCGCCATAAACTCCGTTTCGGCAGTTGACAATGTAATCGTTTGTTGCTTTCTTGTTCGCCAAGAAATTGCTCCACCTTGCATTATGAAGACAAACCCAGTGGTTGAATTGCGATTATCCAGGTCAACTAAATCAACGCATGACTTTGTGTAAGTGATTCCCCTGTCTGTTGTACCCTTCAAATATCGAAATATACGCTTCAACGCAATCCAATCAGATTTGTCAAGGCTTTCAGTGCACCTGCTTAGTAAATTAATAGCATAACTAATGTCTGGTCGAGTTACCTGAGCAGCAAATTATCAGCTCCCAATTGCCTCTCTATATGGAATATTTCTCATCTCGTATCGCTCTTCATGGGTTTTGGGACATAACTCTCCGCTTAGCTTTTGACTCAAATCCAAAGGTGTGAGAGTTGGGTTCTCACTACTCATACCAAAACACGCGATGATTTCACTTATATACAGCGACTGATCGATAGTAAAAGAGCCATTGGATTTGTTACGATTGACTCTTATTTTAAGAATTGACGACGTTTCTCCGAGATGTTTCATTTTGAAATGCTGGTTCAGCTCGACTTTTAATTGCTTTTCTTGCTCCGAGTTGTTTGATAAAACCAACTGATCATCGACATATACTGCAGCAATAAGCACGTAGCCGTCCGCCAACAAATAAAATATTGTAATGACCAAATCGGACAAGTAAAGTGGAAAGACAAACAACCCTCTGCTTGTGTATCGTTTATTGACTGAGAGAAAAAAAGTATGTCCGCTGAGACATTTATACTCTCCTAAGACATGCTAATTACAGTACATTGAACGTTATTAAAATCTTTGGAGACATTTCGGATGAATCATACGATCAGATGGCCATATATGTTGCAGTTCAATAAGAGAACAGATACAGTCTCGCAAGGAAGTATGCAACCAAAAGATTTAAATTAATTTTTTTTTCTGCTACAATTCGGCCATCCTGATAGTATAATCGACCCGATTACAAACCTCTTTTAGTAATGTCAAATTCAACTCCAAAATAATTAGTGAAAATATTTCTTGGAAACATAATATAAAAAAAATTCAAAATATAAATATGTAGGTAAATTTCTTTAAAATACAATAGGAAAATAATTATAACAATTTTCTTCAAACTATACAAAAACAAAAATATAATTCATGGGAGAAATTGTTTTGGAATGCCGGGCTTGAAACGCTAAAATAGAGTTGTCAAACGTTATCTTCATTATCAGCTAAATCATCCAAACAACCTTCGACCACACCACCATCATGCTCAGCACCAACTCGTACAACATTATACGGTCTCATATTGTCCGGGGACCAAATACCCTTGTATGGAAGACGTGTTACCTGTAAACCTTCAATATCGCCAACCACATAACGATCATTAGGTAAAACTTTCTTTATTTCGTATGGGCCTCGATATTTAGCGTGAAGTTTCTTGTTGACACCTGGAATGTTTACGATGTTCTTAATCAAAACATATTCACCTTGCTTATAAGACCTTGGACGTTTGTGGTGTTTATCATAAAAGTTCTTGTTCCTTAACTGACTTTTCCCTATATTTTCACTTGCCTTCTGCCTAATCTCATTAATACAGGTGATATTCTTCCTTACAGTATCTTGCAGATACTCGCGCACACGATCGCAGAACTCACCCTTTTGACTCCTTCCAAATAAGAGGACAATAGGTGTAAAACCTGTACTTCTATTTTGGGTGTTGTTAATCGCAAATTCGACTTTGGTCAAATATCGATCCCAATCCATGGTTGTGTTTGCTTCACATTCTTTTGCCATCATCGGGACTATAATCCGATTAATGCGTTCAATTTGGCCATTGGACTGCGGCGAATGAGTAGCTATTTGACTGTGTTTCATATTATGCTCCTCCAAAAAGTCTGCAAATTCTTTGGATGTGAAGCAACTTCCACGATCTGAAACGAGACGATTCGGTCTGGAGTAGCTCTCAAAAAATGCCTTCAAACAAGCAATGGCTTCTTTGCTCTGGGTTGTTTTAACTGGATAAAGTTTTATAAACTTGGTAAAGCCATCAATCACGAGAAATACGTGTCGTCTTTTCAAATGGGAATTAGGTAAGGGAACTAGATGATCGACATGTAGTGTGTCAAACGGAACTTCACCTTTTGGAATAGAGTGTAGCGTACCTTCTTTTTTCCCTGACTGAGGTGAAAAATAAATACACTTAAGACACGACTTTATATACTCTTTTATTTTTGCTTTCATGTTGGGAAACCAGTAGCTTGTTGAAATGTATTCGAAACATTTATCGGCTCCCAAATGACACATAGATTCGTGATGTGTTCGAATTATTTGCTCTTCCATCTGAGATGGAACGAAGAAAAGAACCTTATCTTTATACTTCCTATATATCAAGCCGTCGATCATTTCATAAAGCGAACTCTCTGTCTTCTCTAACTCAGAAGCTATCGCTATGATCTTGGGATCTTGCCTTTGTGCAGCAGCAAGTGCGAATTCAAATGACTCGTCGTTAACAAAGAGTATGTTGAAAGAACGACTTAACACATCAACGTGAGCCATACGTCTCCCCTCTCTGTGTTCGATCACATACTCAAAGCTTTGGAGCTCTAAGGCCCAACGAGAGATGCGAGGATTCAAAGTTTTCTTTCTTAAGGTCATGGTCAAAGCTTGACAATCAGTTATGATTTTAAATGGTATACCAATCAAGTAAATTTTAAATCTTCGCAATGCATAAATTATCGAAAGTGTTTCGAGTTCATAACTGTGGTATTTGGATTCAGATGACGTTGCCCGTTTAGAAAAGAAGAATACGGGGTGAAACTTTTGATCCAACTGCTTCTGCATTAAAACAGCACCGAACCCAACACTACTTGCATCACAATGCAATTCTGTTTGCAAACTAGGGCTATAAATCGATAAGACAGGTGAAGCAATAAGTTTATTCTTCAAAGTTTCAAAAGTTTGCATTTCTTGAACGCCAAATACAAAGGGTGCATCCTTTCTTAGCAAATCATATAGTGGTTTCGCTATATTTGCAAAATTTTTAATGAATTTTCTAAAGTAGGAGCAAAGCCCCAAAAAACTATGTACATCCTTTGTACACACGGGTATTGGAAAATCCTTTATAGCATTAAGATTAGTTTCATTAGGTCTTATACCATCTTCCGTAATCTCATAGCCCAAGTAAATAATCTGTGTTTGCAAAAATATGCATTTATCAAGCCTGAGCTGAAGTCCATTTTCTATAATAACATCTACAACCTCTTTTAAAATTTCCAGATGTTCCTCGATTGAATGTGTTGCAATTAAAATATCGTCTAAGTAAGTTATGATTTTATCTTCAGAGATTAACTTTTGAAATAGGTGCTTAATAAAGCGTTCAAAGACTGACGGGGCATTTTTCAACCCGAATGGCATGCGAGTATATTCATACTGACCCAACGGAGTTATGAAGGAAGTATACTTAGTTGACTCCTTAGACAACTCGACATGGTGAAAACCATTTTTTAAATCCAAAGATGTAAAATACTTTTTTCCTCTGAGACGATCTAAGTGATCTTCGATAAGAGGTAATGGGTAATTATCCCGCACGGTAACCTGTGCACAATCTTAGTTCCTTATTCTTTTTCTGTACCAAAACTATTGGCGAGACATAAGGTGAATTTGATTCACGAATAACTCCATTCTTAAGTAATTCATCAAGAATTTTTTGTAGCTCAATTTTGTGCGCATAAGGTAATCTTCTCGGAGGACAATGAAAGGGTGTGTCCTTAGATAGCAAAATATGCATTTTAAAATCTGAATTCGGTACTTGATGTTTGAGAGGAAAGTAAACCGGTCTAATAATATCTTTAGTTTTTTGGTCAACTACTGCATGCAAGTTTTTATTAATGTTAAGATTAAACTCACCGTTTTCATCCCTTAGGTCTATATTAAATATTTGATCTACAAACTTTTCTTCTTCTAAAACGTCGTTGTCCACTGATTCATGATGATGGGACGCATTGGAGATCGCTGGAGGCTCTTCGTTCTTATTAAAACTTTGATCCATTGCATTCCTTTTGAGTGTCAAACCCGTCTTTCCAATAAAATCCCTCCCTAAAATTAGAGGATAAGTCATTGAAAAATTCTTGACTACTAAAAGATGTAAATAAATTATTAAATTTCCAAAATTGATACTGCTACTTATACTTCCTATAGTAACCGGACGGCTACCATTTACACCAGAATATGACTGCGATGTTTCTGTTAGAGTTGATAGAAGCACTGGTGAAATATACTTCTCCTGGATGAAGCTGATAGGACTACCAGAGTCCAGTAGTGCCAGCAAAGTTGCAGAAATATCAAACCCCTTGCCAACCCATTGACAGCTGATGTAGGTTTCAAACTCATTACTTGCTGGTCGATCTCGTTCTGCATGTTGATGTAACATCATGAGTGGATCCTTTTCGGGACATTAGTGGAGATATGTCCTTGTTTATGACACTTGAAACAGGTGACCACTTTCTTCTCATTCTTTGGATGAGCACTGTTGTTACCAGACACAAAGTTTTCGTATTTTTTTACTGGATTTGTCGAACTAGTAGATGGTACACTCTTGTTTATTTTATCACTATTATTGTTTTTGATTTTCTCATATTTTCTTAGGGCTGTTTTCAATTCACTGAGATTGTTTGCACTATATAGGATCATTTATCCGAGTCAGGAATTCCTCTGATGACAAAATCCAACAAATCTTCTTCCTCCACGTACGAATGCGAGGCAATCTCCTGCATATGAATGACATATTGCTGCATCGTCTCTTCACGTAGCTTTTCCGCTTTCGAAGTTCATTATACACGTCAGATTTCGTCACAGACCGTCCAAATTCACCAACCAATGCCGATTTTAACGCACTCCAACTATTCACACTGACCGTTCTCACAAACAGCTTTGCAGTTCCTGATAGAAGACGCTTACCATAGACGAATCTATCCCTTTCCGACAATTTCATGACGTCTGCCAATTCCTCGAATTGATCTGTCCAGCGTTGTAAGGGATAATTGTCATCACCACTGAATGGAAGCATAGCCTCTTCAATCTCCTTGTAACTGCAACTTCCATGTGCTCTGAGATTAGTTTCGGTGTCTTCCAATTGAAGGTCACGGATTTGTTGCCTCAACTCCATGATCAATTTCTTCTTCTGAAGTTTGCTTTGAAGTCTCATTACCTCAGCATCTAAGCATTCCTCACTTTCACTTCCCGACTTGTCACTATCACCCAACGAATGTTCTTCCGCAATACTCGCACTTGTGTCATTACATCGGCCTCCGCTTCTGCTACTTTCTTCTTCCCGCATAATCTTCACAAGCTCGTTTTCTGCCAACCCTTGAACTGCCTCTTGAGCACGAAATTTCAACTCAGCTTTTGTGCCCGTTGTCTGGAGTTTCAAGAATCGCAATATGTTTTTCAATCGGTACACTGTCGCCGATTCTAAAAATTCTGTCCATTCGTCAGACATACTCCTTTTAGACACTGCACTTATCAAAAAAAAACGTTTGCCCAAGATCGCGAAAACTTTACTTTTTCGTAAACAAGAGGTACAGTCGACACGTTGATTACTTCTGAATTGTAATGACCAAATCGGACAAGTAAAGTGGAAAGACAAACAACCCTCTGCTTGTGTATCGTTTATTGACTGAGAGAAAAAAAGTATGTCCGCTGAGACATTTATACTCTCCTAAGACATGCTAATTACAGTACATTGAACGTTATTAAAATCTTTGGAGACATTTCGGATGAATCATACGATCAATTGGCCATATATGTTGCAGTTCAATAAGAGAACAGATACAGTCTCGCAAGGAAGTATGCAACCAAAAGATTTAAATTAATTTTTTTTTCTGCTACAATTCGGCCATCCTGATAGTATAATCGACCCAATTACAAACCTCTTTTAGTAAAGTCAAATTCAACTCCAAAATAATTAGTGAAAATATTTCTTGGAAACATAATATAAAAAAAATTCAAAATATAAATATGTAGGTAAATTTCTTTAAAATACAATAGGAAAATAATTATAACAATTTTCTTCAAACTATACAAAAACAAAAATATAATTCATGGGAGAAATTGTTTTGGAATGCCGGGCTTGAAACGCTAAAATAGAGTTGTCAAACGTTATCTTCATTATCAGCTAAATCATCCAAACAACCTTCGACCACACCACCATCATGCTCAGCACCAACTCGTACAACATTATACGGTCTCATATTGTCCGGGGACCAAATACCCTTGTATGGAAGACGTGTTACCTGTAAACCTTCAATATCGCCAACCACATAACGATCATTAGGTAAAACTTTCTTTATTTCGTATGGGCCTCGATATTTAGCGTGAAGTTTCTTGTTGACACCTGGAATGTTTACGATGTTCTTAATCAAAACATATTCACCTTGCTTATAAGACCTTGGACGTTTGTGGTGTTTATCATAAAAGTTCTTGTTCCTCAACTGACTTTTCCCTATATTTTCACTTGCCTTCTGCCTAATCTCATTAATACAGGTGATATTCTTCCTTACAGTATCTTGCAGATACTCGCGCACACGATCGCAGAACTCACCCTTTTGACTCCTTCCAAATAAGAGGACACTAGGTGTAAAACCTGTACTTCTATTTTGGGTGTTGTTAATCGCAAATTCGACTTTGGTCAAATATCGATCCCAATCCATGGTTGTGTTTGCTTCACATTCTTTTGCCATCATCGGGACTATAATCCGATTAATGCGTTCAATTTGGCCATTGGACTGCGGCGAATGAGTAGCTATTTGACTGTGTTTCATATTATGCTCCTCCAAAAAGTCTGCAAATTCTTTGGATGTGAAGCAACTTCCACGATCTGAAACGAGACGATTCGGTCTGGAGTAGCTCTCAAAAAATGCCTTCAAACAAGCAATGGCTTCTTTGCTCTGGGTTGTTTTAACTGGATAAAGTTTTATAAACTTGGTAAAGCCATCAATCACGAGAAATACGTGTCGTCTTTTCAAATGGGAATAAGGTAAGGGAACTAGATGATCGACATGTAGTGTGTCAAACGGAACTTCACCTTTTGGAATAGAGTGTAGCGTACCTTCTTTTTTCCCTGACTGAGGTGAAAAATAAATACACTTAAGACACGACTTTATATACTCTTTTATTTTTGCTTTCATGTTGGGAAACCAGTAGCTTGTTGAAATGTATTCGAAACATTTATCGGCTCCCAAATGACACATAGATTCGTGATGTGTTCGAATTATTTGCTCTTCCATCTGAGATGGAACGAAGAAAAGAACCTTATCTTTATACTTCCTATATATCAAGCCGTCGATCATTTCATAAAGCGAACTCTCTGTCTTCTCTAACTCAGAAGCTATCGCTATGATCTTGGGATCTTGCCTTTGTGCAGCAGCAAGTGCGAATTCAAATGACTCGTCGTTAACAAAGAGTATGTTGAAAGAACGACTTAACACATCAACGTGAGCCATACGTCTCCCCTCTCTGTGTTCGATCACATACTCAAAGCTTTGGAGCTCTAAGGCCCAACGAGAGATGCGAGGATTCAAAGTTTTCTTTCTTAAGGTCATGGTCAAAGCTTGACAATCAGTTATGATTTTAAATGGTATACCAATCAAGTAAATTTTAAATCTTCGCAATGCATAAATTATCGAAAGTGTTTCGAGTTCATAACTGTGGTATTTGGATTCAGATGACGTTGCCCGTTTAGAAAAGAAGAATACGGGGTGAAACTTTTGATCCAACTGCTTCTGCATTAAAACAGCACCGAACCCAACACTACTTGCATCACAATGCAATTCTGTTTGCAAACTAGGGCTATAAATCGATAAGACAGGTGAAGCAATAAGTTTATTCTTCAAAGTTTCAAAAGTTTGCATTTCTTGAACGCCAAATACAAAGGGTGCATCCTTTCTTAGCAAATCATATAGTGGTTTCGCTATATTTGCAAAATTTTTAATGAATTTTCTAAAGTAGGAGCAAAGCCCCAAAAAAGTATGTACATCCTTTGTACACACGGGTATTGGAAAATCCTTTATAGCATTAAGATTAGTTTCATTAGGTCTTATACCATCTTCCGTAATCTCATAGCCCAAGTAAATAATCTGTGTTTGCAAAAATATGCATTTATCAAGCCTGAGCTGAAGTCCATTTTCTATAATAACATCTACAACCTCTTTTAAAATTTCCAGATGTTCCTCGATTGAATGTGTTGCAATTAAAATATCGTCTAAGTAAGTTATGATTTTATCTTCAGAGATTAACTTTTGAAATAGGTGCTTAATAAAGCGTTCAAAGACTGACGGGGCATTTTTCAACCCGAATGGCATGCGAGTATATTCATACTGACCCAACGGAGTTATGAAGGAAGTATACTTAGTTGACTCCTTAGACAACTCGACATGGTGAAAACCATTTTTTAAATCCAAAGATGTAAAATACTTTTTTCCTCTGAGACGATCTAAGTGATCTTCGATAAGAGGTAATGGGTAATTATCCCGCACGGTAACCTGTGCACAATCTTAGTTCCTTATTCTTTTTCTGTACCAAAACTATTGGCGAGACATAAGGTGAATTTGATTCACGAATAACTCCATTCTTAAGTAATTCATCAAGAATTTTTTGTAGCTCAATTTTGTGCGCATAAGGTAATCTTCTCGGAGGACAATGAAAGGGTGTGTCCTTAGATAGCAAAATATGCATTTTAAAATCTGAATTCGGTACTTGATGTTTGAGAGGAAAGTAAACCGGTCTAATAATATCTTTAGTTTTTTGGTCAACTACTGCATGCAAGTTTTTATTAATGTTAAGATTAAACTCACCGTTTTCATCCCTTAGGTCTATATTAAATATTTGATCTACAAACTTTTCTTCTTCTAAAACGTCGTTGTCCACTGATTCATGATGATGGGACGCATTGGAGATCGCTGGAGGCTCTTCGTTCTTATTAAAACTTTGATCCATTGCATTCCTTTTGAGTGTCAAACCCGTCTTTCCAATAAAATCCCTCCCTAAAATTAGAGGATAAGTCATTGAAAAATTCTTGACTACTAAAAGATGTAAATAAATTATTAAATTTCCAAAATTGATACTGCTACTTATACTTCCTATAGTAACCGGACGGCTACCATTTACACCAGAATATGACTGCGATGTTTCTGTTAGAGTTGATAGAAGCACTGGTGAAATATACTTCTCCTGGATGAAGCTGATAGGACTACCAGAGTCCAGTAGTGCCAGCAAAGTTGCAGAAATATCAAACCCCTTGCCAACCCATTGACAGCTGATGTAGGTTTCAAACTCATTACTTGCTGGTCGATCTCGTTCTGCATGTTGATGTAACATCATGAGTGGATCCTTTTCGGGACATTAGTGGAGATATGTCCTTGTTTATGACACTTGAAACAGGTGACCACTTTCTTCTCATTCTTTGGATGAGCACTGTTGTTACCAGACACAAAGTTTTCGTATTTTTTTACTGGATTTGTCGAACTAGTAGATGGTACACTCTTGTTTATTTTATCACTATTATTGTTTTTGATTTTCTCATATTTTCTGAGGGCTGTTTTCAATTCACTGAGATTGTTTGCACTATATAGGATCATTTTATTCACTTCCGAGTCAGGAATTCCTCTGATGACAAAATCCAACAAATCTTCTTCCTCCACGTACGAATGCGAGGCAATCTCCTGCATATGAATGACATATTTGCTGCATCGTCTCTTCACGTAGCTTTTCCGCTTTCGAAGTTCATTATACACGTCAGATTTCGTCACAGACCGTCCAAATTCACCAACCAATGCCGATTTTAACGCACTCCAACTATTCACACTGACCGTTCTCACAAACAGCTTTGCAGTTCCTGATAGAAGACGCTTACCATAGACGAATCTATCCCTTTCCGACAATTTCATGACGTCTGCCAATTCCTCGAATTGATCTGTCCAGCTTTGTAAGGAATAATTGTCATCACCACTGAATGGAAGCATAGCCTCTTCAATCTCCTTGTAACTGCAACTTCCATGTGCTCTGAGATTAGTTTCG
The DNA here is from genome assembly GCA_963555765.1 of Orthonevra nobilis. Taxonomy (NCBI): domain Eukaryota; kingdom Metazoa; phylum Arthropoda; class Insecta; order Diptera; family Syrphidae; genus Orthonevra; species Orthonevra nobilis. Next base: position 78,895,530 of record OY743224.1, on the reverse strand, counting down.
GTGTCTTCCAATTGAAGGTCACGGATTTGTTGCCTCAACTCCATGATCAATTTCTTCTTCTGAAGTTTGCTTTGAAGTCTCATTACCTCAGCATCTAAGCATTCCTCACTTTCACTTCCCGACTTGTCACTATCACGCAGCGAATGTTCTTCCGCAATACTCGCACTTGTGTCATTACATCAGCCTCCGCTTCTGCTACTTTCTTCTTCCCGCATAATCTTCACAAGCTCGTTTTCTGCCAACCCATGAACTGCCTCTTGAGCACGAAATTTCAACTCAGCTTTTGTGCCCGTTGTCTGGAGTTTCAAGAATCGCAATATGTTTTTCAATCGGTACACTGTCGCCGATTCTAAAAATTCTGTCCATTCGTCAGACATACTCCTTTTAGACACTGCACTTATAAAAAAAAAAACGTTTGCCCAAGATCGCGAAAACTTTACTTTTTTGTAAACAAGAGGTACAGTCGACACGTTGATTACTTCTGAATTGTAATGACCAAATCGGACAAGTAAAGTGGAAAGACAAACAACCCTCTGCTTGTGTATCGTTTATTGACTGAGAGAAAAAAAGTATGTCCGCTGAGACATTTATACTCTCCTAAGACATGCTAATTACAATACATTGAACGTTATTAAAATCTTTGGAGACATTTCGGATGAATCATACGATCAGATGGCCATATATGTTGCAGTTCAAAAAGAGAACAGATACAGTCTCGGAACAGATACAGAAGGAAGTATGCAACCAAAAGATTTAAATTAATTTTTTTTTTCTGCTACAATATTCACTGGCTGACTTGTGAGCGCTTAAACCCAAACTTCAACAAAACTTCAGATAGTGGAACGTTTCATAATCGGCTAGATTGTATCGAGCCATAAATTGACTTCAACAGTCGACAATATCGATTCGAACCGTCATCGAACAGTTCCGGTTGTTGCATGTAAATTTCAGTGTCTAATTTACCATGCAAAAAGGCAGTCACCATATCCATTTGTGTGACTTTCAAATCAAATTGTACTGTCATGGCCAGCAAAAACCTGATTGACATGTACCGAACTACAGGTGAAATCGTTTCGTTGTAGTCTACGCCAGCGACTTGTGTAAGTCTGGCTTTGTATCTTGCAACACTTCCATCGTTGTTGCGTTTGGTTTTATACACCCATTTACATTTTACAGGTTTCTTTCCATTTGGCAGGTAAGCTGTTTCCCAATGAGTCCATTTCTTCACGCATTGCCTTTTTCGAATGTTCACTGTCCTTGCTCGACAAGGCTTGTTTCACAGTTGTTGGATAACTATCCTTTACAGCAACACAGACAAAATTCGGCTTTGGCTAGTCTGCATTGCGATTTGACGACTGTCGCTGAACAGTTTCTTGATTCAAAGCCCTTCGTTCATCGGGTGTCAGTGTCTGTTGTTCCGGATCGAATACACTACCATTTGTCTCATCAACAAATGAGTCTTCACTTTTGATGACGTGGTCATTGGTTGGCTCACAAAGCTGTACAGTAGCGTCTTCTTCTGGTTGTTCACAAACAACAGTCTGAAATGATGCAGTGCTCGAAGAATCACTCAATTCATCTTCCTCCCTTGCTTCGATAACACTGCTTTAACTTTCCATATAAAACGGTACAACACATTGATTAGTATTATTTCATTCGAAATCAATTACCTGTTCGACCGTATCACTTTCGATGAATCTCGGCTCACGATGACATTTTTTGATGATTTATTGTACAATTTATATGCCTTTTGATAGCATATCCAATGAAAATGTAGTCAATGGCTTTATCGTCCAGTTTTTTCGTCTCACATTTGGTACATGTGCAAATACTTTGCATCCAAATACTTTCAAGAAATTAAGATCAGGTGCTTTTCCGTTCCACACTTCATCTGGACTGATTTTACCATCTCGACATGGCACGCTATTTACGACTTTCACTGCTGCCATCAAAGCTTCCGCCCAGAAACTCTTTGAACTCGATGAATCGATCAACCTTATTCGATCAGAAGCGTACGATTCATTCGCTCATCATTGCCATTTTATTGTGGGGTATATGCTGCCGATATTTGATGCAATATTCCTTTCTTCGTACAAAAGTCTTTGATTGTTCCGTTGACAAAATCAGTTCCATTGTCGCTTCTGAAAATTTTCAGTCTTAAGCCGGTTTGGCTCTCTGCAATTTACACAAATTTCACAAAACAATCGAACACTTGATTTTTGCTTTTTAATGCATAAACAAACACTTTTCTTGTGAGGTCGTCAATAAAGGTAACGAAGTAGCGACAACCACCTATCGATCGCACATCGAATTCTCAAACGTCTGACAGTACTAATTCCAATAAATTTTTTGCTCTTGTACCTTCTTACGGAAAAGGTAGGCGACACTGTTTACCTTTTACACATATCTAGCACTTATTCGACCGCAATCGACTCATTTTATTGTCATTTATGTTCATAAACTTCATATTTTCAAGATTGACGTGTCCGAGGCCACGATGCCATAAACGTAGTTCACTATCGCTATTTGTTTTTGGAACTTTCACGTTTTCGACTCAAAACAACTGACTTTGAATTGGTACATCAAGTTTTAACATATTGTCAATTAAACTGCCTGTTGCAAGTACCTTCTTTTTGTCATTAATGACCTTACAACCGAGAACATTGAACACCATTTCATTGCCTTTTTTGACAATTTGACTCACTGAAAGCAAATTCGTACAAATTCTTGGGATGTGTTGAACGCCACTGAGCGTAATATCATTTGTTGAACCGTTTTATATGATTTTCTGTTCAATGACTGTTCTAACAGCCTTTAGCTCTTTGCGCAAATCACACTGTGTCCATTTGGCTTTACTGTATTTCTCACTGATGTATCACTGTTTGTCATGTGTTCCGTCGCTCCGCTTTCGAATTATCAATCAATTGATTGGTTGATTTTGGTGCAACAAAAGAACTATAAAGCACTGCTTTTTCATTTTTCTTTTTGGAATGTCTGAATGTAACTTTTTTCAAACACAACTTCTTGAAGTAAAATATTTTTGACGTAGTCAACGGTAATATTTTCACCTTTTGTTTCAATGCAACCATCGGTCTAAAGTCCTCTGGTAAACCCCACAACATAATTGCAGCAGCAATTTGTTCGTCGATTTTAAATCCAGCTGATTTGATTTTTGAATGCAACGATAGACATTGTGTAACATAACTTTGCATTGAGTCCCAGTCTTCTAACTTCAGCGAAATCCACTGTTTGAGCAATGTCACCTGAGTGAGTGTATACACTTGAATCGACTAGTAAGGTCAAATCAGCCAACTTTTGTCAAGTTTTCTGTTGATGTTGCTGCTGTAACTGCCGTTTCACAAAATTTCCATAATCCTTTTGTAATTAAATGCGCCTTGGCACCGACCTTCCAAGTTGCAAAATTTTGTGTGCCTTTAAATCGATCGAACGGCAATTGTACACTCATTTTTGCTTCAACAAAAAAAAAATCAATCAAGGCCTAACCTCAACAAAGGCTTCGATACCGGTTGATGAAAAATGCAAAAAAAATATACATCAAAACTTCGCAAAATAATTACAAAATAATTCCTCCCATTTAACGTGCAGAATTTACCGAGCCGTATTCATCTAAATTCAAGCGAAAAAACCCATGACCTGATATCAGTATCAGGATTTCAGCAACGATTTCAGTGGTAATTAAAATAAAACACGACTTGTACGTATTTAAAAGCTTCGCTCCTTATAAATCCCCAGGCCTGGACGGCATACTACCCATTATGCTGCTAAAATTGCAAGATTTAGCAATTCCCTGGCTTCTGCCGATCTATAGAAGCTGTATCCTTAACAACCACGTCCCCGATTCGTGGCGGCAAGTTCGAGTAGTCTTCATCCCTAAGATGGGTAGACGAGGGCATGAAAACGCAAAAGATTTCAGGCTAATTAGTCTGACATCATTCATTTTGAAGGTTCTCGAACGAATCCTGGACAACCACATACTGGTCTCAATAGTAGATACATCCCTATCCAAATCTAAATACGCATACCTGAAAGGGAGATCCACAGAATCGGCTCTCCATGAAGTAGTGCGAACAATTGAGAAATCGCTTAAATATAAAGAGTACACACTAGCTACCTTCTTAGACATAGAAGGGGCTTTCAATAACGTTCATACGGAAGCGATACTTGAATCCTTAACCGAACTTGGAATCGAAAACTTTCTATGTCAATGGATTGTTACCATGCTAAGCACTCGGTGCATTCAAGCAACGCTAGGTAATAGTCTTATAATCAAATTCGCTAGCAGAGGTACACCACAGGGCGGTGTCATCTCTCCTCTTCTCTGGCTTATTGTCATGAACAACATTCTATCAAAACTAGACAGAGATGGGGTAAAGGTAGTAGGCTACGCGGATGACATGGTGATCTTGGTATCAGGAAGGTTTCCGGCTGTGATCAGTGAGATCATGGAGGGCGCATTGGGGAAAGTTTGTACCTGGGCTTCGAAATGCGGCCTTGGTATCAACTCAAGCAAAACAGAACTGATGCTCTTCACCACTAAAACCAAGATACCCAGTTTCCCACTCACCGAACAACCGCTTTCTCTGTCTACCAGCGCCAAGTTCCTAGGCGTTACCTTAGACCCTAAACTCAGCTGGAAGCTAAACGTTGATCAGCGAGTTAAAAAGGCGTGCATAGCTTTTTACGCCTGCAGTAGAACCTTTGGTAAAAAATGGGGTCTCCAATCAAAGCTGATCCTATGGATGTATACGGTGGTGGTTCGCCCGATACTAACATACGGATCACTAGTATGGTGGCCGGCTCTCATGGAGAAATTCATTGTCATCAAACTAAACAAGGTACAGAGAACTGCATGCATAGGCACCACAGGCGCTCTACGATCGACTCCGTCGGATGCTCTGACGGTAATGCTGCATCTCCTACCTTTGGACCTACACATTAAAAACACTACTGCTCACAGCGCCATAAGGCTCAGAGAGTCTGGATGCTGGACGTCAAAACCCTATGGTGATAGTGCTATACTCGATCTTATACCAAGAGATCTGGTATCTTCACCTACGGACTATAAGGTCCCTAGAATTTATCCATCAAATAACTTTGACACTCTAATCCCAGAAAGAGCGGAATGGAATAGTGGTCAGATATGTAAGGACTTTAACTGGACAATCTACACTGACGGCTCTAAGATGGGCAGCGGAGTCGGTGCGGGTGTGTTCTCAGAATCTCTGAACATCTGTAAAGCCTATAGACTGCCCGACAATTCCAGTGTTTTCCAAGCCGAACTATTTGCAATCCGGGAAGCATGTCGTCAAATCAAATTACATCCAAATATCCTGCCAAGCCAGAAGGTTGCCATATGCATTGATAGTCAAGCAGCCATCGAAGCTATTGCCTCCTTTACTTCACATTCAAAATTAGTACAGGAATGCCGAGCTGAAATAGCGTCGTTAGAAGGTCAGCTCATTTCCCTTATATGGGTTCCCGGCCACAGTGCCATCCCAGGTAATCAGAAGGCCGATGAACTTGCTAGAAAGGGATCTGCCCTTCAGCGCTCGCTTGCAGGTGAGGTTTTCATCTCACTACAAGCAGTTAAGACTAATATATCCTCATACTTCCTTGAAGTAGCAAATGTAAGATGGGTCAGACTTACGAACTGTGCAACATCAAGGAAAATATGGCCGGAATACAAACAATCAAAAACAAAAGATCTCCTTCGACGAGCCCGTCATGATATTGCTAGATTAGTGGCGGTCTGCACAGGACACTGGCCGATTGGAGATCATGCCATTAAGCTAGGTATCCCACACAACTCACATTGTCGCAGCTGCAAAAACACAGCTGAGAGGGAGACCCTAACACACTTTTTTTTTGCGACTGTCCGGCTCTTGCTAGAGCCAGACAACGGGCGCTTGGTAGACCCTTCTTCAACTCAATTAATGAGATTTCTGCTAAGGATATTAAGAAACTAATGTCCTTCTTAAATACCTCGGGCTGGATTTAGAGATATCTCAAATACACCAAAATAACATCATAAATAAGGTTACAGAGCTTTGGTATTAAAACGGCACTTAGTGCTAATTAGGTTCTCACTGAACCACCACTTTTACCTACCTACCTGTACGTATGATGGTTGTCGGAAGAAGTACGAAAAATTTATTTATATCATTGACATTCATTTGACATGTTCGATGAGTGCATTTTGTGCAACACATTTGCATCACACTTAATGTCCAAACGTTATTCGCAGCTCCAAAGATCACGTTCTCAAGACAAAGGCTTTTTTCGCCCCTAAGTCATCTTCCACCAAATCGATATCCATCTACAATCAAAACGTAAGAGTCCTCCAAGACTTCAAGCAAACTCGCACAAGTTTCCTTACGACATTTTTGCTCTTTCTGAATCCCTTTCTGAATCCAATCTTTGCGAGAACATATTGAACCAAGAACTGTTTCTTTCCAATATAAATGTCTGTCGTGCCGATGGCGATCAAGCTGGCATAAATTTTGGTCGAGGGGTTCGCTTAAACAACTAACAACTCCTCCTTTGAATTTGTTTGTGTCTAAATAAAACTTTTTTTGCGCTATATTTATATTCTTTGCTAATATATCCACCCGTCATAACCTGCCAATGCATACCAACTTGCTGTTGAAGCTGTTGAAGCTGTTGATGCGAATATCAAAAATGCAGATACAAATGATGAATTTATAGTTATCGGAGACTTTTACCTCCCACAACACCATTGGACTACATATGATGTTAAATTATACTTCCTTTCTTGTAACCCTAAATCTGAGAAAGTCTTTTTTCGGTCTTTTTTAAATTATTTTATTATTTTTATTTATTTGATTTAACATCATTTATAGAAGACTTAAACAATCTTTAAAATATAAATGAGATATTAAGTAATTGAATATAAATTTAAACTTAAAAAGTTTAACAAAAAAAAAAAAAAAAATTGGAAAAAAAGGTTGAAATAAATATGTGTGTATATAGTATATGAATGTTTACAAGTGTTTTAGTGATATGCAAAATTTGTTGATTTGATTACACTCAGTCCTTTTTTTACGCGATTATTGGTTCTGCCACTAATCGTGTAAAAAAAATTGCGTAAAATGGTTAGTTTTCCAATATTAACTGACGAATTGGTTCCGAATATAAAAAATATCGCGTATAACAACATATACGCGCAAAAAAATATTCAAAAACAATACAATAAGTTTCAAATTTCAGACTTATGATTTATTCATTCATAACAAAATAAAAAATACAAAACAAAAACCATATATAAAAGAGAAGAAAATAGAAAATAGGTAGATTTATTGAAAAAACCGTTGAATGCTGTTTAATCACTGTCATTATCCGTAGTGGAAATTATTCTTAGCCGCTTATTTTGATGACCTGCACTTATATCACTAGAATTTGTATCAGAATCAATAGTAAGAACTATGGATTGATGCTCTGATTGACTTAGCATCTCCGACTGAGTTTGCACCATAAATTCAGTTAATTTTGTTTGAATGCTTCTTTTTAGACCCAATAAATTCCGATGTAGTTCTTTATATCTTAACATGCAGAGCCTCAATTCTTTTTGAAAAATTCGTACACGTTCGGCATCAGTATTATTTGCTACAAAATAATTTCCCAATTCTGCTGCAAGTTTAAGACCTTGTTTAATCGTCTCTGCTTTAATTGGATGCTCGTCTATCTCGGTGTCGCTGCCATTTTCCGATTCGATAGCCGTAGTTTCCGTAGCTATTTTAATCAAATCGTCATCATCAAGCTCTCGGTCTAGAAGAATCTCGTCAATATCTTCTCTCGTCATATCTGCAAGAATTTCTCCTCCCGCGGAACGTGCTAAATCAATGATATCTGAATAATCAGTTGAATTGCTTGTCACGGACATACCACTTTTAACACATTCTGGCCAAAGAGATTTCCAGCATGCGTTTAACGTATGTTGCCTTATTTCAGAAATTGCTTTTGACGCGTACAAGATGCAATCCTTGATAGAAAAATTTTTACAAGCATCGGTGAAGTCCAATTCAGGATTTTCCTCCAGTTTTTCCATAATGCACTGAAAAGTTTTTTTGAGGTAGTACATTTTAAAAGTCGCAATAATGCCTTGATCCATCGGTTAGATAATTGATGTAGTATTCGGCGGGAGGAAAATGATATTTACATTAGGATGTTCAATCAACGGATGGCCTGGTGCATTGTCAATTATTAAAAGAGCTTTAAAGGGCTGTTTCTTCTTTTCCAAATAACTTTTAACTTCTGGTACAAAGCATTTAGCAAACCATTCTTGGAATATATTTCCAGTTACCCAGGCTTTTTTATTGGCCATCCAGTGAACACGTAAATGTTTTAAATCTTCGCCCTTTAGTGCTCGCGGCCTGAGACTTTTGTTTACTAACAGCGGTTTAATCATGCGGTCACCGGAAGCATTGCTACATAATAAAAACGTCACACGGTCCTTTGCAGCTTTGAAGCCACCTAATGATTTTTGGGTCTTAGACACATATGTTCGTTTTGGTAACCTCTTCCAAAATAGGCCGGTTTCGTCCGCATTGAAAACTTGGTCTGGCGTGTAACCACCTTCTTGAATAATTTTTAATAACTTTGGTGGATAGTCCTGCGCAGCTTTACTATCAGCTGAAGCAATTTCACCCTTAGTTTTTAAATTATGAAAATAAATGAAAATAAAAAATACAAAACAAAAACCATATATAAAAGAGAAGAAAATAGAAAATAGGTAGATTTATTGAAAAAACCGTTGAATGCTGTTTAATCACTGTCATTATCCGTAGTGGAAATTATTCTTAGCCGCTTATTTTGATGACCTGCACTTATATCACTAGAATTTGTATCAGAATCAATAGTAAGAACTATGGATTGATGCTCTGATTGACTTAGCATCTCCGACTGAGTTTGCACCATAAATTCAGTTAATTTTGTTTGAATGCTTCTTTTTAGACCCAATAAATTCCGATGTAGTTCTTTATATCTTAACATGCAGAGCCTCAATTCTTTTTGAAAAATTCGTACACGTTCGGCATCAGTATTATTTGCTACAAAATAATTTCCCAATTCTGCTGCAAGTTTAAGACCTTGCTTAATCGTCTCTGCTTTAATTGGATGCTCGTCTATCTCGGTGTCGCTGCCATTTTCCGATTCGATAGCCGTAGTTTCCGTAGCTATTTTAATCAAATCGTCATCATCAAGCTCTCGGTCTAGAAGAATCTCGTCAATATCTTCTCTCGTCATATCTGCAAGAATTTCTCCTCCCGCGGAACGTGCTAAATCAATGATATCTGAATAATCAGTTGAATTGCTTGTCACGGACATACCACTTTTAACACATTCTGGCCAAAGAGATTTCCAGCATGCGTTTAACGTATGTTGCCTTATTTCAGAAATTGCTTTTGACGCGTACAAGATGCAATCCTTGATAGAAAAATTTTTACAAGCATCGGTGAAGTCCAATTCAGGATTTTCCTCCAGTTTTTCCATAATGCACTGAAAAGTTTTTTTGAGGTAGTACATTTTAAAAGTCGCAATAATGCCTTGATCCATCGGTTAGATAATTGATGTAGTATTCGGCGGGAGGAAAATGATATTTACATTAGGATGTTCAATCAACGGATGGCCTGGTGCATTGTCAATTATTAAAAGAGCTTTAAAGGGCTGTTTCTTCTTTTCCAAATAACTTTTAACTTCTGGTACAAAGCATTTAGCAAACCATTCTTGGAATATATTTTCAGTTACCCAGGCTTTTTTATTGGCCATCCAGTGAACACGTAAATGTTTTAAATCTTCGCCCTTTAGTGCTCGCGGCCTGAGACTTTTGTTTACTAACAGCGGTTTAATCATGCGGTCACCGGAAGCATTGCTACATAATAAAAACGTCACACGGTCCTTTGCAGCTTTGAAGCCACCTAATGATTTTTGGGTCTTAGACACATATGTTCGTTTTGGTAACCTCTTCCAAAATAGGCCGGTTTCGTCCGCATTGAAAACTTGGTCTGGCGTGTAACCACCTTCTTGAATAATTTTTAATAACTTTGGTGGATAGTCCTGCGCAGCTTTACTATCAGCTGAAGCAATTTCACCCTTAGTTTTTAAATTATGAAAATTATGTCTTTCAATAAACTTCGAAAATCATCCACCACTAGCTGAAAATTTGTTTTTGTTTTCTTGGTTCGATGTTAATCGATTAATCGATTTTGTTTTATTGCTGTAGTATCAACTGGGATTCGTTTCTGGTTGAGATCCTCAATCCAAATTGTTAATAGGTTTTCCATTTCTTCAATAAAAACACTTCTTGAGTATGAAGTTTTCTTCGCATTTGCATTTTTGCCGGAAACTACAGATTTTCTTATTGCATTTTAATTTTTTTTTATTGTCCGAACTGTAGATTCACTGAGTCCAAGCCTCTTTCCCACATTTGTTGGGCCAGCTCCCTGCTCTAGATAGTCCAAAAGTTTTATTTTTGTTTCTAAAGAAATGCCTTTGCGTTTTTTATTAACTTCCCATCAGGAAGTTCTTGTACTCGGTCCGATTTTCGAAATTCAAAATTTTTACATTTCTCCACGTTTGGTGGTCCCAGTTGTCGGATTCCATGATTTTTAGAAAGATGTCTGTGTGTGTGTGTGTACGTACGTACGTTTGTGCGGATTCTTTCGTACAGCCTAACTCGAGAACAAATCAAGCTATCGAAGAATTGGTTTCATTCGAAGCGTGTGTGCATAGAGATCACCTGAAAAGCTTTTGGTTAAATTTCACAGGGTGGTTTGAATTTTATGACGAAAAAACTGTCAAAAAAAGGGACATTTTCACTTCTTCAATTAAAATCAATTTAGTTTTTCAATAAAAAAAGTTCAAAATTAATTAAATTTATAGTTTATAGCTACCTTATCAGATAAAAAAATATGCATAAATATATACACTGCTGTTCATAGGTTTTCGGACAAATTCATATAACATTTTTTTTTTTTTACAATTTTAATGCCAAAAGTGTCATCAATATTATGTTTATTTAGGCAATTGACTAAACTAAGTAAGTTACTACCTATAGAGACTACCAAAAAGACTAAAACAGTATTTAGTTGAGGCCATTTCATACATTGATCATACTGATCCAAGTTTCCACGGAAGTTCTTTGAATATTGTTTCAGAAATGTGAATCCTGAGCCTTTCCCATTTTTCCAGACTCAGAGTGACGTCTGAAATACTGACACATGAAAACATCCTTAGAAAATCATGGGGCCTCCAGTTTTTTTGTTCAAAACCTGCTCGTCTGTAGCTTGACGCTTTTTTATAGTTATAATATATAAGCAAAAAGAAGCTCATGGCGCAAATTACATGAGGCAATTGAATTTAAAGCAAAAGCATCGAGAGAAACCTTAATGAGAAAGTTAAAATACATGGCCAAAACTGCATGACTCGTATATTGCAAGGAAGACCATAACATCCGATTTAGCTTGCTTTCCCCTGTTGTGGTTTCTTATCATGAACCCAATCCTAGAGGTCTTTCCAGAAAATGACACAGAGATGAAAAAATCTCTCGGAATCGGCGTGGAAGATCCTCTTTGAGCCATATATTTACCAGACAGAAAAAGATCCTTTGCTGAGCAGTAACCAGCTCGGAAGGAAGAGGTGGTGGAAATCTCTGGATTGAAACTATGTACTTTTGAACCCTTTCAAAAAGGACGTAAAGTTAATCCTTAATATTCCGAGCAGTGGTTAATATCTTCCAAAGAAAAGCAATCAAACAAATTTGATTGATTAAAAATAATTCCAAAAATACATGAAGTTGAGATAATCAGTTGGTCCTCAAACTTATAAAATATGAATCCCTATAAACAGAGTTCTTACAAAATGTAATACTTTTGAAACTAAGCTATATAATATGTCATAATTCTGGCTGTCTGATTTATAACACTTTATTGAAGAAGTTGAAAAACAACTGCCAAAAGCAAATTCAACTTCCAATGTTAAAGTTGTTGTTATGAAATCGATTTTCGTAACTCTAAATTTAAAATATCTTATCTTCACGTTGAGTTGGATACTCTTAGAGGGATGACTGGCTAAGATTTTGGGTCTTTGGTCCTATATTACAGTCGAAAATGTTTTCATTGAGTTGTTTAATGCAAGCCATGGACAGCCAGCCAGCAAAAACCATTATCTCAAGGTTACACACCCCAAACCGAAGCCTGCAAAATTCGAAATGGAAATATCGTAGTAGAATTGCATTCAATGCTGAGGACATGGAAGAACCAACAATGCCATCTACCTGACCTAGACGAAGTACACATAGCAAGATAGAAGTTCTCAAAGCGGCGGCGATGACTTAGTTGGGAGTATGCACCAACTCATCTGCAATACATGGTCAGAAGAAAGCATACGAGATGAATGAATTCTCAGTATTGGTTGCCCAGTCCTGAAGGAAGGAAGCCAATTATAGAGGTGTCAATCTCCTCAAAATTGCCTTTAACATCTTTTCCGCCGTATGATGTGAACGTCTGAAGCAGTTCGTCAACATCTGATAGATCCGTATAAATGTGGGTTTCGACTTGAAAAGTCCACCATAAACCAAATATTAACATAACGGCAGATCTTGGAAAAAACCCAGGAGCGCCAAGTTAGTACGCACAACCTTTTCGTCAATTTCAAGGTTAGTTTTGGTGTCTGTTTCGTCCACAGAGACGAGATTTATGAAGTCATGTCTAAGTTTGGCATCCCTGCCAAGCTCGTACTTTTGTGCAGGATGGTGATGGAGAAATGAAGCTGCTCCATTGAGGTCGGCAAAGACGTCAGCGACCCACTTGATGTCAAACAACATTTAAGACAAGGTGATGCACTGTCATGCGATTTCTTCAACATCATACTTGGGGCAATAGTGCAAAAGAACCTTGTCAACGTCAGAAGGCAAAAAGAGGCATATGCTGTCATAGAGAAAAACCAAACCCCGATCAGAACGTTACCATAAACAGCTATAACTTTGAGGTAGTAGGGGCTTTGCCTATCTTGGCTCCGATATAAATACAGATAATAACATCAGCGCTGAGATCAAACGAAGAATACCTGTAGCTATTAAAGCTAAGCCCTCTTTCGAAGAACTGAAGTGTCGCTCTATGAGACCAATATCATCCCCGTCCTACTGTATGGTGTAGAAGCATGGATACTTTCAAAAGCGGATGAACGCCCCGTTGTTTCGAGAGAAAAGTGTGATCTTTTGTCCCATCTGCATTGACGGTGAGTGGAGGAGAAGATTCAACAACCAATTGACTTAGCCAAAAGGATACAATACCAATCCTACGTGGACTGTAACGCTACCTCAAGTTAATAATTAAATGATTAATGACAAAAAAAGTCCATCCAGCTAACATGTTTAAAAAAACGGTAAAAATTAAATTATTTCCGCAGTCAAACTAAAAATCTAATTTTCCTTTAGTATCATAGAAAGGTAACTGAATCAGAAAAAAAGTATTTCCAAATTGAAATATGTTTAGCTATCAAACTTTTCAATGTTGTGCACAACATTAGATAAATTTTACTTAATCAAAAACGATTATTTCCGAATTGTTGTCCTGATCACTTAAAAGAATACATTCGTAAGTAAGTAATTACCGAAATTTTGAATTAAAATTAAATTTTTGTTGGGACTTGCCCGTTTAAACAAGCAAAAAACAAAAAAAAACAATCGCGTTAAAGTGAGAAATTTGCGTAAAAAAAGGAATTTGCGCTGCAAAAATAACCGCGTTAAAGTGAAATCGTGTTAAAAGAGATCGCGTAAAAAAAGGACTGAGTGTATTTATGAAAATAGTACACTTATTCATAAGTTAGTCCTGTTTGCTGTAAGTAGCGAAAAAGAGTAGTATCAAAACAACCCTTGTAGCAGAGTCTTGTTATTCTGAGAGGAATCGTATTCCAAATACGAGTGGCACGAACGAAGAATTAACGCTGGGAAGAACAATAGGAAATGCGAAGCGAAACCAAACAAAATGACCGGTTTGATTGTTAAAAATGTAGTTTTTCGAAAAGTTAAGGTGGCTGTTTGCTGGTGATAATCTTATGAAGGCATTTGACTGTGCTGTAATCGAGATATCGGCCTATTGCGCAACCGAGGATGCTCTTTGTAAATGAAGAGATGTGGTCATTACGATTCAAAGCATACACGTATCGAGTGATGTTGTTGAAGGCTACATTAAACTTTCTGTTGGCTTTGGAGCTAATGTTGCAGCATATTTCGCAACCATAAGTTAATAAAGATGTAAGCAACGCTAAAGCGAGATTCAGTATAGTACTGAAAAGGGTATGACTGTGGTACTGACATGATTATCACAACTAAGACTTGGACTGAACCAGATACTAAGATTTTTGACCTTTGTTACGAACTCGATCGATTCGTTGCTCGTAGCTCTAGCAGGTTTATCGGACCAGGTCTGTAATCTTGAAAGGTCTTCGTTAAGCATCCAGGCAGTATCGTAAACATGTTCAAGCTTACCGCTTATGTAGATTTGTACATCGTCTGCGACCATGTGAACACGAGAGTTTTTACTAATTAAAGGAAGATCATTTATGTAGATGACAAAAAGCAAAGGACCGAAAATAGATCCTTGTGGTATGCCCGATATGGTATTCATTAAATTTGATTTCATATTGTAAACATAAACGGCTTGTTGTCTTTCATGAAGGTAGGAAACGATAAGATTGGTGGCAGATGCGGAGACACTGAACAAAATTTTGAGTTTTCTTATTAGCTGCATATGGTTGACTGTATGGAAGGCTTTGGAAAAAGCTAATAGTGCGAGAAATGATGTCAGATCATTGTCCGTCGCTGCCGTTACATCGTCACTTAACCACTTTAAGCAGTGCATTGGCACAGCTGTGGTGTTGTCGGAAGTCAGATTGGTTCATATAAAGCAGAGAGTTGTCTAGATGAAAATGGGACAATCGCTATGGGTCGATATTCAGTAAGTAAGTACAGCAGTAAGTATATCAGGGAGAATTATTTTTACGAAAGTCGGATGGATTTAATAATTTAATAATAATAAATTAATAATAATTTAATAATTTTTAGCACAGCTCTAACCATATCTATTTCCTCTGCCCTGCGAAACTCAAATGACCTATTGGGAAGAACCCCAGCTGGTGGCTTATATACCATGTATGAAGTCTGAGTATTTATGAAATCCACGTTAAGCTTGTTGGGGTCAATATCTTCTGCTTCTCCTGCAGTAGTACGACCGACACCTAGTTCACGCAGGTTTTTCCATAAAATTTTTGGAGGAATCTTCACGTCGAGATGATGACTATAAAGTTCTTTTTGGCGCTTCTAATTTTTAAACTGGCTACATTCATATACAGGCCCAAAAAATAATTGCTAAACTCTTCGCTAACTTCTTCAGCAAATCGTTTACTAGCCACGTACTTCCTCCAGATTCAAATTGCTTCTCCTATATGTACAATTGCGCAAAAATTTCCTAAGTATTAGTCGATATATCCATTTCTGACGTGATCGAAAAGATTTATAACCTTTAGGATGACTATTCGCCAGGTCCAGATGGACTACCTGCTATATTTCCAAAAAAAAGTGCGCCAACGCGTCATCCTTACAACTTAAAACCTTATTTCAGATGCCCCTCAAGCAATTCCCTAAAGTTTGGCAGGACACATTTATTATGCCCGATCACAAAAAAGCCCACAAAAGTGCAGTTTTAACTCTTGACGCGCGCGCACGCCAAATCAGCCTGTCGCGTTAAATTGTGTTCATGTAGTGCTTGTGATTGTATAAGTTCCCCTGCCGCATTATTTTCGTCTTCGTTTTTTTTTTTATTGTGCCATAAAAAAAATTAAAAATCGTACAAAAAATAAAAAAAATTAAAAGTGCAGTGCAGTGCAGCAACCAAAAGTGTCATAAAAAGAAAGAAACAAATTCACTGAATACAGCATCACGCGAGCCCTCCTCATCCCGTATTTTCCTCACCCCTCCCTCGCCTGTGTGTGCTCTTGGTTGTTGCCGTTGCCGAATGTTTACATTTGGCTAGGCAACGACCGAGAATATGAGACATCTCGCGCATAGCGGTTTTGTAAGTGAACACCAAGCCGGGTAACTGTGGTGGATGATTTGGACACTCGGAATTGGATGTTTACGTTACAACTCTACTTAGTGAGAATTGAGTTTTGAGCTGCTGATGGTTGCAATGTGTGGGAATTTTAGAGTCGACACTTGTAATATACGCGGTCTCAAAAAGAATTTCTTTGCTGTGTACGCCCACACACATCAATTTAGACCAGCTGTTTTGGCACTTTGCGAAACACAGGTTTGCGAAAACTCTGGTTTTGACCTACATGGATATAGCTTATTGCCATTATTCTTCTCACATTGTGGTATCGTCATATATATACGTAATGATATTGCTTATCAACTTCAACCACAATACGGTCAATGTTCCAATCCGGAATTCAATTTCATGTGGCTTAAATTCTATGTCCATAAGCAAACAATTCATTACTGTTTCATTTATAGAAGTCCAAACCTGAACAGTTCCTCTACTTTTAACGAGTTTGATGAACTGTCCAATTCCATTTTAAGAATTGTGTCATATCAGCCAACTTCGCTTCTTCAAACCACCCAGTTAAGGAAAAAACTCCTAAAAGACTTCTTTGGCAATATGAAAAAGCTGATTGGGGCGGCCTTAATAGCTTTTTTATGAGTTTTAACTGGTCACTATGTTTTCTCGATAGTGACGTGGACGCCGCCGCTGATATGGTCACAAATATTATTCTCCAAGGCATGAACGACTTCATCCCGAACAAGGAGAAGACAATTAGGCCAAAAGAGAATTCATGGTTCGACTTGAGCTGTAAAGAGGCTGTCAGGTTGAGAGAGCTGAGTTTTCGGTTTTATAAAGCCAACCCTACAGAGGAAAAAGTTTCGACGAGTCCGTAATGACTGTAATGCTCTTCTACGACGTACGAAGTTCTCCCATGGACAAAAATTTAGGCAAAAAATACTACGTTGTCCCAGTGGTCGTAAATAATTTTGGTCCTTCGTCAAAAATATTAAGAACTCTACTTCGTCATTGATTCCGACGCTCATTTCGAATGATACTCCTGTCGTAAATAATCTTGAAAAAGCCAATCTGCTTGCCGAACAATTCGCGGCTGGTTCCACACTTCCAGATTGAACTTTCCCGCCACCTGTGCTCGAGAGCGTTGAACATTCTATGGGACACATATATTTTCGCACTCGGACAGTCGCAAGAGTACTGAAAGATTTAGACATACACAAATCCGCTTGTCCAGATGGTATTTCCCCTATAGTTCTGAAGATGTGTTCTTTCACGCTGGCAAAACCACTGCGTAAGCTTTTTCATCTTTCCTACTCCTCAGGTCTCTTTCCGAGCAGATGGAAAACTGCATTTTTCCAGCCTGTCCCTAAAAAAGGCGATTCTTCTTCTCCCTCCAATTACAGACCCATAGCACTTACGTCAGCTCAGCACAATCGTCAGCTTATGAAATATCTTGAATCACGAAAGCTTCTTAATGACCGGCAGTACAGTTTTCGTAGCAACAGGCCCACTGGTGATTTGATGACTTGTCTCATTGAAAAGTGGAACCAATCTATACATAACTTCGATGAAACAAAGATAGTTGCACTCGATATTTCAAAGGCATTTGATAGAGTCTGGCATCCGGCTCTTTTGTCGAAAGTGCGTGCATATGGGATCGATGAGTCTCTTCTTCGATGGATTAGAAACTACCTTTCGAATCGTACAATACAAGTTGATATTGACAGCATAATCAAATGGGGTCTAGCTAACCGAGTAGAATTTAATGCTTCCAAAACACAATGCTGTCTTATGTCATCAAAGCGAAATCCTTATACCCAGCCATTGTCCATGAATGGAACTTGCGTCGATGAAACCGAAAAACTTTCAATACGCTGGAATGACCACATATTCGATGTCGCCAAGAATACAGCGAAATGTTTAGGTTTCCCAAGCCGGTGCAAGAAATACTTCACCCCTTCTGACTTAGCTCCAAAAATGGAGTACAACGATCACATCTGGGCAGGTGCACCTAAAGCCACTTTGCACCTGCTAGATAGAATCCAAAAGCGTGCGGTAAAACTTATAAACGACAGCACTTTTACAAAATCAATAAACTCGCTGGAACATCGAAGAAATGTTTCCTATCTGTCGCTCTTTTATCGCTACTTTTACGACCAATGCTCCGAAGAAATAGCTAATTGCATTCCGCCCCTCCAACAATTCACTCGCAACACCCGCACATCATTGAATGCTCATCAGTTTACCCTTAAGCCTATTTTCGGGCATACTGTGAAATTTAGAGAATCTTTTATAGGCCGAACATCGCGCATGTGGAATGTGTAACTTCGCTCTACTTTTCCTCTGCACTGCAACCTACAGCAATTTAAGACCAATGTGCACCGCTACCCTCTTTCTCTCCCTTCTAACTTTCCTTCTGCTCGTGCTGTGTAAACGCACTATAAGGGTCCAACCAATCCCTTGAACACGTGCAAAAAACGATATCTAATTGCCGTCCTATAGCCAAACTCTCTTCCATACCCAAGCTGTCGTTTTTAACACCAATCCACTTTACCTTAGGTCCTCCTCACTCTTCCATGTGGCTCTCCACCGCACAAACTACGGCTATTTTGAACCTATGACAAGAATGCTGCGCACAGCCAGTAGCTCTTTTGACTTCTATCTCTCGAAAGCCGCTCTCACAAGTTTCCTTTACTCGCCAAACCATTCCCCTCCATCCTCTTAGTTTTAAGTTCCTGTGTTAGTTTTAAGTTTTAGATTTAAGTGCTTTGGACTTGAATAAAGCTAAATAAATAGTCCGGGGTGCACCACGGGCCTTAATATTGACATGGGCTCAGAGGCTTTGGCTGTTATTTGTTCCTTACTGGCTTCGCTGCCTTCAAATGTCTCTTAACTAGAGGTGAGAAGCTTCAACCCATCAAGCTCTTACTCGAGCCACTATCTTTGTTCATCCTTTGTGGCGATCTGCGACAATTGTGAGCTTCGTTGGAAGGGGTTGATAGATCCTGTACCAACCATTCCTTCCAATTTGTTATTCTTGTCTATTTTTGTCCGAAGATGAACTTGACTGTAGGGAATTAGACGAGACAAATAGTAGGGAATATTGTTTAAATGTTTTTCTTAAAACTTTTAAATGCATGCATACACAGCGAAAGCGCCATCAAAGACGGCCTCTACTGTTGTCGTGCCAAAAGTAGAAAAAAGTTGCAAGCTTTTGGGCCCAATAAATTTGTAGTACTAACAAATTCTATATACACTGAAATTAATGTACACAGATTTCTGCCACAAACCGTGATATAATGTGAATAATGGACTTTAACGTAGATCGTATTGCTTGCTTTTTTAGTTTTCCCCGTTCATATCATTTTCAAATTGTCTTTAATTTACTAAATACATACCTATGTAATAACTAATACCTTTTACTAATATTTTATGCTAATTTTTTATCACAGATATATCTATATTTACAATATGATTGTATTTACTGAAGATCTTCTTGGTTGCTTTTTTTTTTTTGTATTTCATAATTTTTGTACTAAGTAATAACCTAAATATTCTTTTAATATTATTTTCTGTATATTGTTATATAATAGAATGTGCCTATGTTTTACCCTTATTGTTATTTCGCAAGCCCACCAAGCTAGTTCTTTTAATAACTTCACCACACTTGTTTGTGTGAGTTATAATTAGATTTGGAGACATAATTCTCTCTCCAACTTCATCTCCTCTAGAAGATAAAGGTGGAGAGATCGTCAGTCTCAGGTCTCGTAAGCGAGTTTATATGGGGATTGCTTGAAAGAAAGTCATTCGGACAACTCGAGTTATATTTGTTCTTTCTTTAAAGAAAATAAAGTTAATTCAATAAACATAAACGTGACGTGTTTTCAATCCCATAAATGGCGCAGTCGGTGCAAAAAAAAAGAAAGATTAAAAACGGGTTGAATTTAAAATTGTAAAATAAATTAAAACTTAAAAAAATATCTTTGTTTTTTTTTGAGCAAAAAAAGTATAAAAAAAAGTGTTGTACTTTTCGCAAAATAAACCCTTAATAAGTGAAATAAAAAAAAAAAGTTGAATAAAATGTAAAATGAAATAAAATAAAGGTAAATATAAAATTAATGAAAACAATAATTGAAAGATCAAAACGAAAATTTGAAAAAAAATCATTTGGAACAAGCAAATATGTGAATAAGTAACAGCATAACAAAAAAAAAATATTGTATGATACCGTTAGAAACAAGCGAGCTTCCAAACAGTTCGTAAACAACCCGACAAAAAAAAAGACTCCCAACTGTTTGTGTTTTAATCATACAAAAAAAAACGAATTTAGTTCGAAAACAACTCAATCCAACCAGGCCTAAAAAAAAACAGATAACAGTGATAAAAACAGTTTCATTCTTTTCTTTCACTAACCATAACTTGGAAACAATCAGTTAATAAAAATTCTAAAATAAAAAGAATAAACATTTCTAAATAATTCTAATACAAAATAAAGGCACGAGTACGATAACTTGGGCGCCAAAAATTGATAACCGTTTTTTGTAGGGGGGTCAAAAACAAGCATTTTTTACTATGGGAAGAGGGGGGGGGGTCTATCTCGAACCGTTTAGGAGGTAGGGGCAATTAAAAAAAAATACTTTAAACGAAAAAAAACAACAATGGCAACATTTACAATAAAGTACTACACCGGCTTTGAAAGCCAGAAACATGTTCTTTAATCCTGGGTTTAAATAAAGTGGTAAACTTTAATAGTTTTTGAAAAAATCGCATGCAAACTCAAAATTTTGATAAAAAAAATCAAAAAAACAAGTTTAGACCGATTTTTTTCAAAATTGTGAAATGAAGTGCTAAATTTTCTTATTTTAGTCAATGCTTGTATCAATTCTGAATAGAACACAAAAAACCGAATGGCTTTATGTCTTCTTGTTTTTGAGAAAATTGAAAATTACTATTTTTGTTTTGTGACATTTAAGTGGTCTTCCTTTAAGGTAACCGAATGAATAATCGATTAAATATGTATTGAATATTGAATACTCTTCATCTAGTTTGCATGTGCTTATGTAATATGAAATGTACTTAATAATGATGCAAAAATATCACCGATCAAACTTTGAATTTTGTACCGTTGGTTTTTTCATGCACATGTGGTAAAGCTCATTCTGTGTTCAACCTTAGTGCGAATCGAGTGTTATTTTTTGTGAATAAGCAATGGCGACTAAGCATCCTCTTATCCATCCTAAACTAAATAACTTTTCAGAATTTTGTTCGTTCGGGGATTTGGTATCGACCAACGAAAAGAGCTTTTTTAGAAGAAATTGGTCTGATTCTCCTCTGACCTCCTCGTGGTGCATTCTGGATAACGCTAAATGATGTGCTTAACTTTACTAACAAAGATGAACCTATCATTAACATTTATGGTATACTAGAAGTATCACCGTAAATACCAAAAAACTAAAAATAGTTTTAATAGATCTAAATTTTCTCAAAAACTAGAAGACATAAATCCATTCGGTTTTTTGTATTCTATTCAGAATTGATACAAGCATTGACTAAAATAATAAAATTTAGCACTTCGTTTCACAATTTTGAAAAAAATCGATCTAAACTTGTTTTTTTGATTTTTTTATCAAAATTTTGAGTTTGCATGCGATTTTAAAAAAAAAACTATCAAAGTTTACTACTTAATTTAAGCCCAGGATTAAAGAACATGTTTCTGGCTTTCAAAGCCGGTATAGTATTTTATTGTAAGAGCGGACATTGTTGTTGTTTTTATTTTTTTTCATTTAAAGTCATTTTTTTTAAATTGCCCCTACCTCCTAAACGGTGCGAGATAGACCCCCCCCCCTCCCATAGTAAAAAATGCTTGTTTTTGACTCCTTTACAAAAAAACGTTATCAATTTTTGGCGCCCAAGTTATCGTACTCTCCCCAAAATAAAAATTAAGTGCAGAAAAAAAACAGGTTGAATTAAAAATTATAAAAAAAATAATATGGAACATTGTTTTTTGAAAACTAAGTATAAAAAATCGTGTCTTATTTTTCGCAAAATAAACTCTTAATTAGTGAAATAAGAAAAAGAATAGAATAAAAGTAGAATGAAATCAAATAAAATAAAGGAAACTGATTATAAAATTATTGAAAACAATAATTCAGACATGAAAAATAAAATCTGAAAAAAATACATTTGGATCGTGTGAAAAAATAAAAGCATAACAAGAAACGTTATACCCGACAAAAAAACAACCCGACAAAAAAAAAGACTCCTAAACGCTGGTGCTGGTGAACGAAGCCTACAATATTATTATCGAAATCAATCATCAATTTTTTGGTCCTAACGGTTATTCTCAATTTTCCAGACAATCCAATCGTTTTTTTAACTTAAATGATAGACAAGAAAATAATAATTCAGTTTCAAATAGCATCAACCGCAATAATTCTTACCTTAGACATTTTAACAATTCGAACAATTCTTCCTATTCTTCCAAAATCAAAATTACAATAGCCAATCTTTTCGAAACAATAGTAGCAGTAATAATATGCGTAACTCTAGTAACACACAAGCTGGTCAACCGAGACGACCAATTGGGTATACTCCTCGTTTCTCAAATTCTGAACCAATGGATATAAGCCTTAATGAAAACAGAAATTCTCAAAGTACAAACTCAAACTTAAATCGCCAAAATTTTTAGAGAAGTCGTCAAAACGACTACCTTATATAGTGATCGAAAAACACGTTCGAAAACTTAAATTTATTATTGACTGTGGTGCAGAACACAGCATAATAAATCAAAACTTATGTAATCCAAAATGGCAAGTCTCGTCCAAAAATCATATTTTGAAAGTCCTTGATAGAAACGTTAGTTCGTGCGTGGAATATAGAGTCGCAATTCTTAAAGAATTTAATGAGGGTAGTGATGTTTATGATAATTTCCTGGAATATCAATTTCATGACCGTTTTGATGGATTAATTGGAAACAATATCCTTCTTGGTCTTTATCCGATAATTAATTACCAGACTAGACTTCTCCTAACAGAAAACGCGAAGATAAAAATATATTTCGACGAAGAAGAAGAAATGTATGAAAATCTTATCCATCAAAACGAAGATGTTTTGAACGTTTTCTGTAGTGAAAGTGTCATCACTAAAGTTCCGAAAAAACTCTTTGCAGATCATTTGAATAAAACAGATATTTCAAAACTAAAAACACTATTACATACTTATCAGAGTATTTTTTATAAAGAAGGCGACCCATTATCTTTTACCAACCAAATTAAACATCAGATAATAACAAAAACTAATGTCCCCATTTATACTAAACTTTACCGCTTTCCTAAGATACAATCGGATGAAGTTGACAGACAAATTTCTGATATGTTAGAGCAAAAAATTAATGTTGCAAGTAGTAGTCCATATAATTCTCCAATTTGGGTTGTTCCTAAAAAGGATGACAGGAGTGGTCAAAAAAAGTGGAGAATTGTCATATACTATACTATCGAAAACTGAATAGTGAAACTGTTGAGGATCGATTTCCTATGTCTAACATGGGTGATTTGTTTGACAAACTCGGTAAGTGTAATTACTTTTCAACAATAGACCTGGTGAAAGGATTCCACCAGATTGAGTTGGATCCATGCGATAGAGCAAAGACGGCTTTCTCTACTAAAACTGGTCATTACGAGTTTCTACGGATGCCTTTTGGGTTGAAGAACGCCCCGGCCACGTTCCAGAGACTAATGAACCCTGTTCTGAGAGATTTTATATATGAAATCTGCGTTGTCTATTTGGACGACATACTCGTGTTCCCAACCAGTTTTGAAGAACATCTACAATCCTTGAAACAAATTTTTCAAAAACTGAAAGAAAGCAATCTTAAAATTAAAGTAAACAAATGTCCTTTCGCTGATATACTCACAAACTTTCTCGGCCATAAAATCGTCAATAATGGAATAAAACCTGACAACAGAAAAACTTAAGCTATTTATTAAATGAAATAACCATCAACTATAAAGGGAATTAAAGTATTTTAAGGTATTACCGGTTATTACCGCAAATTTATAAGGGATTATGCCAAGGTGGCATATCCAATGATTCAATATTTGAAAAAGTCTACAAAGTTACAAGTTAATGATCTCACGTATATAAAATCTTTTAAAACCTTAAAAGCGTTGATCACTTCAGAGCCAGTTTTGAAAAGTCCCGATTTTTCAAAACAGTTTACACTCACCACAGGCGCATCCGGCTATGCAATAGGAGCCGTGCTCAGCCAAGACAACCACCCTATTTGCTATGCATCGCGTACACTTAAAAAGCACGAACTTCATCACTCTGTTATTAAAAAGGAGTTATTATTAGAGTTATTATTTATACGGACGAAAATTCGTTGTGCGAACGGATCATAAGCCTCTCGTCTGGCTTAATGGTATCAAAGAACCTAACATGAAACTGCAACGTTGGAAGATCATTCTCAACGAGTGTCGAGAAATGAATAGTGTGAACATGTGATATTGGTGGCTCTTGGAAGGCGGAAGCGAACAGAACGAATTTCATTGACATTTAATGCGGCTTGTCAAAATGACAGCGCGCGCCTTTGAATTCATTTGCCTTCGAATTTTATTTCGCCATTTGCCTTTGTCATCGCCAGCCGCTGCCGCCTGCCAAGAGTCACCAATAAGTAAGTATTCAAACATTGTCAAAACAATTATTAATAAGTTCCTTTTAGAAAATAAACTCTCCCTGACATGAATTAAACGTGAACTTCAAAAGGGGCGTTTTATTTGAACGGGGCAAAGAGCGGGGCGACGACAGCTTTATTTTTTATTGGGCCTTTATTTTTTATTGAGCATCCCCGCAGCCAGCGGACGGAATCCTTATTTCGGATTGCACAGAGTATTCCTGCAGTTAGCAGACGGAAACATTCACTACAGTTGGAATTCCCGCAGCCAGCGGACGAAAAATTCACGAATTACCCGCAGCCAGCGGACGGAATAATTTGCCGTGAAATAAATCTGTGCCCGCTATCATCTAAACAACCGTTAGCCCGCAACAAGCGGAACAATTTGCC
This sequence comes from Orthonevra nobilis, assembly GCA_963555765.1. Lineage (NCBI taxonomy): Eukaryota > Metazoa > Arthropoda > Insecta > Diptera > Syrphidae > Orthonevra > Orthonevra nobilis. The sequence continues at coordinate 78,870,375 of OY743224.1, read as the reverse complement.
GTTACTCAATTTAATTTGTGCAAGCCAATGCCAATGGAAACGAGAAGAACGAGACAAACTTCTAAGAAGAGCCAGGAGTCTGACGCCCAAACGGACTCCTTCGACGAGTGTACTTCTCAAGACGAAGACAACAGAACAGTATTGGAAAGTGAAGCCCAGAATACCACAATGGAGGAAGAATTGTTGCAGCTCATAAAACAATTAGAAGTAGCTAAAGCCGCCGCAAGCAAGGAAAAACAGGAACGCATGCGGTATGAACGACTTCTGCAAGAGCAGCAAATGACATCAAGCGCTTCAATCCCAAATAGTGCGGTTATGCCTGGTGCTCCTGAAATCACCGCTGTTACGTCAGCACTTTTCACGCCTGTGTTTGCTATTTCGACTGCAACAACTACGCCGCATGCCGCTAGCCAAGACAACATTATTTTTCAACAAACTGCCACGAAGGGACACATGCCATGTACTTCTCACGGAGCATATTCTTGGCTAGCAGTGAGTTCATCGCCGTCTCCGCAGATCTTAACAGCAAGTTCAGCCCATCGTCAACAGAGCAGTACGCCGACTTTCTTACCACCTCTGAATGGTCTTCAGACAATACAACACCAAAACCAAATTCCTACCTCAGCAGCCGAGCAGCCATATCGCCCTCAAGGATCATCTTCATCACCGGCCTCATATGGATCACAACGAAAGCTGCACGATTTGCCGGAGTTTCGTGGGAGCCCAGAAGAGTGGCCTATGTTTTGCACAGCATATGTGGAATCCACAAACATGTTCGGCTACAGCAAATTGGAGAACATGTTCCGTCTCCACAAAAGCTTAAGAGGAGAGGCCAGGGACGTAGTCGAGGCTCTGCTCATCCACCCAAACAATGTGGACTAAGTGATGTCCAGCCTGGAGTTTCGTTTCGGACGTCCAGAGTGCCTCGTACAGAGTCAACTTAAGAAGGTGAGGGGTTTCGCACCGATACCGGATAACAAATTGGAGCTGATAGTGCCATTCGCTACAAAAGTGCAAAATCTTACTGTGTTCCTAGAAGCAAGTGGAATGCACCAGCACTTGGCAAACCCAACCTTATTGGACGAACTGATCGGAAAGCTGCCGATGCATAAAAGGTTAGAGTGGGCACAGTGCAGTGTTTGTATACGACCATACCCCACAGTCAAGCACTTCAGCGAGTGGATAAACCGGGTAGCTAGACTGGTTTGCATCGTAACCCCCACACAGCTGCTATCATCATCAAGTCAGAGCGACTCGTCAAGGAGGATGAAGAGGGGCAACGTTCTTCATGCCGTCGATGTGAACGAGAAGGTTGGAAACAGCATGTGCCGTTACTGCGAGGGAACGCCGCATGCAGTGACAGAATGTAGCAGCTTCACCAAACTGCAAACACCAGCTAAATGGGATTTCGTGAAACGACACAATCTATGCTTCGGATGCCTGAGGTTTGGGCACAACATAAGGGCCTGTCGCACAAAACGATCGTGTGCCATTGGTGATTGCCGAAGAATGCACCACCAGTCTCTTCACGAAACCGAATCACCAACGAAGTCATCAGCCGGAGAGGGGGCAAGTTTGGAACCTCGAAGGCCTTTGCTGAGCTGCGACGATACCAGAAGCGCACGGATCCTCTTCAGAGTTCTGCCTATCAGGATCTATAACAAAGAAGTAACAATTCGAACATTCGCCCTATTCGATGAAGGGTCATCCGTCACAGTCATGAGCTCGGAACTAGCCAAACGTCTCCGACTCAACGGAAAGCCCAAAGACTTGCATCTGCGATGGATTGGAGACAAGCCAGAAAAAAAGAGATCCTTTGCTGTTGATGTGGAGGTGAGTGCCGACCTGGAAGATGCCAAAAGGTTCAAACTGAGTGAAGTTCAGACTGTCGATGAACTTTGCTTACCCACTCAAACGTTCGCCGCCTCGGACTTGTTTCTGCATTGCCGTCCAGATATTTCTCTGCCCAACTACAACAACGCAAGACCAGAGATATTAATAGGACTAGATAACAGCCATCTCGGAGCGCCAATAGAAGTGATCTTCTCTGAGGAAAAGGGACCGATAACTGTGCGTACTCAATTAGGGTGGGTCGCATACGGTGCACTGCCGTCGGGACAAGGAGAAGACCCGAGAGAAAATGTCGTAATTTGCAGTAACCAGGCTCGTGAACGTGATGAACGATTGGATAAGCTCGTGGAAGAATACTTTTGCATCGAAAGCTTCGGTGTAAGAAAACCAACGGAGAAACCAGCATCAGAGAGTGACAAAAGAGCTTCGCACTTATTGAGCAACACCACGAAAAGGTTGGAGAAACGGTACCAGACTGGCCTGCTATGGAGAGAAGATGGAGTCCAGTTACCGAACAGCTATGAACTGGCCAAGAAAAGACTTTTCAAACTAGAAGCCAGAATGCGAAGGGATCCCGATTTTAGTGCCACATACAAAGATAATATCGCCAGTTACGTAAAAAAGGGATATGCAGTGAAGTTAACGTCGTCTGAAGCAGGTACATTAACTCCCAGAACTTGGTACCTTCCACATTTCGGAGTAAAAAACCTCAACAAGCCGGGTAAGGTGCGACTGGTTTTCGACGCTGCTGCTGAGGTTGAAGGCGTATCTCTAAACTCTGCTTTGCTGAAGGGACCGGACAACAACGTGCCGTTAGTAAAGGTGCTATTCAACTTCCGGTTACGACCCTTCGCAGTCACAGGAGACATAAGAGAAATGTTCCACCAAATACTGATACGCCCAGAAGATGAACACTCCCAACGTTTCCTCTGGCGAGAGGAAGAAGGGAAGCCGATAGACACCTACGTCATGAGGGTCATGACCTTTGGAGCCGCCTGCTCCCCTTGCTCAGCGAACTACGTGAAGAACCTTAATGCCGAGAGGTTCCGAGATACGCATCCAAGAGCCACTGAAGCCATCGTAAGCCACCATTATGTCGACGACTACGTTGATAGTTTCGAAAGTGTGACAGAAGCCATCATTGTCACCAAAGCAGTCATCGACATTCATCGTGATGCGGGGTTTGAATTGCGTGACTTCACATCCAATTCCAAAGAAGTTCTGCATAGCCTGTCGCGCGCCATTGAGACAGGTAGTTCCGGCAAAACGATCAGCTTGGACTTGGAAGCCTCCATGAACGATAAGGTCTTGGGTCTATGTTGGAACAGTGAGGAGGACGTATTCATGTTTCGTCTGAACTTCGCCCGAGTAAGCCAGGACATCATCACAGGAAACAGATGCCCGACCAAGAGGGAATTCCTCAGCCTCACCATGTCCGTCTTCGATCCCCTTGGGATGATAGCCAACTACACGCTTCCGTTAAAGCTGATATTGAAAGCAATCTGGCGTATTGGGATTGGATGGGATGAGCCAATACCCGATGAATCACTCACACGTTGGAAGGAATGGAAGTCCCAGATGCCAAGCTTAACTGCACTTAAGGTTCCCAGATGTCACAGTTGTTACATGACCATCGCCGCCCGGGTGGATCTACACACGTTTGTGGATGCCAGCGAAGAAGCATTCAGTGCCGCTACATACCTTCGCATCGAGCATCATGGGGAGAACCACGTATCATTCGTCTGCGGCAAAACCAGAGTAAGTCCTAACAAAATTTTAACCATACCTCGTTTAGAATTGTCCGCAGCGATACTTGGGACGAGGCTGTGCAACTCCGTCGTCGAATGCCATACTCTGCCCTCAGCTAATCGAATCTATTGGACCGATTCCAAGACTGTTCTACACTGGCTACGATCAGACCCCCGCCGCCATAAAGAGTTCGTTGCGTACCGCATAGCGGAGATCCTGCAGAGCTGCAAAGCCGCTCAGTGGCGATGGGTGCCTTCAAAATCCAATCCAGCTGATGACGCTACCCGTGGCAGTCACTCACAGCAGTTCCACAGCAACAATAAATGGATAAAGGGGCCAAGTTTCCTGAGAATGCCCGAGTCAGAGTGGCCCCAACAACCAAACGACATTTCCGACCACGTATCGAGGGAGGAGATCCGTCCGAAGTATCTGCTAAGCACATCCCGCTCAAACAAGCCACTCTTCGATGCTACTAGATTTTCAAGTTTCCTGAAGCTTAGACGCACCATGGCCTGGGCACTACGCTTCGTAAACGCGTGCCGGCGTAACTTAACGGAACGAGGTGAATTGACGGCTGTAGAAGTCAAGGAGGCTGAGGATCTGGTATGCCGACAAGCGCAGGGCGAGGCTTTTAGTGAGGACATCGAATGCCTTCGACGAGAGGTACCAATACAGAAGGGTAGCAAGCTCTATCAGTTGACGCCATACCTGGACGAAGTTGGACTTGTTCGCTCACTCAGCCGAATCGACGCCGCTACAACAGTGCCTTTCGAAACCAGACGCCCTGTGATAATGCCTAGAGACCATCCAGTAACAAAGCTCCTCGTTAGTGACTATCATCGCCGGTTCCGTCACCAAAATGACGACACCATAGTGAATGAAATACGACGCCGATTTTGGGTGGTAGGACTTCGTTCTGCTGTGAAGGTTGCGAAAAGTCAATGTCAGTTATGTCGAGTTCGGAGAGCCAAGCCGCAATCCCCGTTGATGGGTCAGCTTCCAGAGGATCGGGTGACTCCTTTCGTCCGACCATTTACGTTTACCGGCCTTGATTACTTTGGGCCCGTGAACGTCGCTATACGCCGTCGAACTGAGAAGCGGTGGATCGCGCTATTTACATGTCTTACCGTAAGAGCCGTTCATTTGGAGATGGCGGCTGATCTGTCCACAGATGCGTGTATCTTATGCATCCGCAATTTCGTCAACCGCCGGGGAACTCCGTTACGAATCAGGACCGATAACGCGACGAATTTTCTAGGAGCAAGTAAAGAGCTACTAACCAGCGACATCTTCGACAACGAGGCCATCAAAGCGGAACTCTCGTCAGTTGGTATAGAGTGGGTATTCAATTGTCCGCTGAATCCACACGCCGGAGGATGCTGGGAGCGACTTGTCCAGTCAACGAAGAGAGCTTTAGCATACACGCTCAAGGAGGTTACGCCAAAGGTTGAAGTCCTGTATAGTGCGCTAATGGAGGCCGAAAACATCATTAATAGTCGGCCGCTGACACATTTGCCGATCACGACCGAAGATGAGGAACCCCTTACGCCAAACCACTTCCTTCTAGGGGTCCCGAATTCAACTCAAACACCAGGGCCCATAGACGAACGGGCATTGTGTCTTCGAAAGCGGTGGAAGGTGAGTCAGCAGCTGAAAAACCGTTTTTGGAATCGATGGATAAGTGAGTATCTGCCGATGTTAACAAGACGCTGCAAATGGTTCCAAAAGGTGCCGCCGTTAGAAGTTGGGGACCTAGTACTGGATTGCGACGTCACCAAACAGAGGAGTGGATGGATGCGGGGCAGGATCATCAGAGTATTCCCGGGGCCAGACGGACAGGTCCGTTCCGCCGACGTAAAGACTGCCTCAGGGGTGCTGCGAAGGCCAGCGGTGAGGCTCGCCGTATTAGATGTTAGTGAGGCTGGAGTCTCGACTCGTGCTCCTCACGGGGGGTGGGATGTCGAGAAATGAATAGTGTGAACATGTGATATTGGTGGCTCTTGGAAGGCGGAAGCGAACAGAACGAATTTCATTGACATTTAATGCGGCTTGTCAAAATGACAGCGCGCGCCTTTGAATTCATTTGCCTTCGAATTTTATTTCGCCATTTGCCTTTGTCATCGCCAGCCGCTGCCGCCTGCCAAGAGTCACCAATAAGTAAGTATTCAAACATTGTCAAAACAATTATTAATAAGTTCCTTTTAGAAAATAAACTCTCCCTGACATGAATTAAACGTGAACTTCAAAAGGGGCGTTTTATTTGAACGGGGCAAAGAGCGGGGCGACGACAACGAGTATGATTTTGATATCGAGTACTTAAAGGGGAAAGAGAACAACGTTGCAGATGGACTTAGTAGGTATATTGAATGAGAATAAGCTTGGTCGACATCTTCAATAATGAACGTGACGGCTATGACAAAGAAGTCAAAGCCTCGGCAGACAATAACGAAGAAGTTATGTTTACTGGTGCCACGATTCATAGTGCCTTAGAATATGAAACTCGATATATTTACATCACCTAAAAACCAATAAATCTTTTCAAATCTATCTTTCCTATAATGCTCAAGAAAAAGTTTCATCTAAAATTATTCATAAAAAAATTCAAAATCTCGTGCATGTCAATAGAGAAGTATTAATTTACTTAAAATTATGCAAAAACTCCTTTCTACAAAAGGAATTTTCTGTGTACATTGCGAAGATGTATCACTTTACATTCAGTTCCAAGACCTATACGTTAAATATTTTTCCTTAAATAAAAACCTTAGACTGTTAAAATCAAGTCATAAATTAACAGATATCACAGATAGAAACATATTAATAACAATAATACAAAACGAGCACATAAGTAAAAACCATCGCGGCATAAATGAAATGTTCGCTAAGTTAAAAAATGTTTACTATTATCCGAAATTACAGCTCGAAATCCAAAAATTCGTGAATAATTGTGAAATTTGTAGTATTTAAAAACATGACAGGCACCCACTTCAGATACCGATGGAAATTTCTTAAAATCCAAAGCATTTTAATGACATCTTACACATGGATATTTGGTTCCCCGAACGTGGAAAAATGTATCTAACCACGCTTGACAAATTTTCGAAATACAATATGCTAGCATCCACTTATTAGAAGATAGAAATTGGATCTCGATACTAAGTGTAAATAAACAGAGAATCCAGTTCCTTGGAAAACCGAACAAAATAATTTCCGACGGCGATACCTGCATATTGCACTCAGCTGTAGATCAATTTCCTAAAGAAAACAACATCCTTTTTCACAAGACCACAGCATCTCTTAGAACCGGCAATGCTGATGTCGAAAGACTTCATGGCACCTTCAATGAGCATCTTAGAATTATGAACGCCAGCAAAGATAGTTCTGACCTAGAAGAAAAATTGTTCAAAATTGTAACCATTTATAATTCTACAATTCACTCTACAACCAAATTGAAACCAATGGATTTCATTTTAAAAAACTTGAGTAGTGATGAAATTGAATCTTTGGCACAAAATTTTCAATTAGAAAGAGAAACACGAATTAACAATAAAAACAAAGCCACAGGAACTCCATTGAACCAATGTGCAAACATTGTTATAAATCGAACTGTAGCGAAATGTAGGCCGAAATACAAGAAACTCGACAATTTTGAGTGCGATGGAAATTATATCCTCGACACATCAAATAAAGGTAATATTAAATACCACAAAAAACAATTAAAAAGAAAATACAAATTTCAAAATACATAACAAAGATATAATAGTTTTTTTTCTTCATCATTTTCCATTTCTGTATCCAAATTAGTTATTTATTTCGATCCGCATTCTTATTTTCTTTATTTCCCAGGCTTATTTAATTCATTTCCGCAATTTAGTAAAAATAACTTTTTAATTTCAATAATAATCTTTTCACATTTTAATATAAATATTCTGTTCTTTTACGCAATTTGAATCTGCAAACCAGATTTTTTTTCTCCTCTCTTTCCGTTCCAGTTTCCGACCAGTTGATAGTAGCCATTTTTCCTTGTTCACTGTTTGTTGATTCAGAGTTAGAGTGTGTACTTATCCTAACCAATAATTTGATTTGACTTTGAGATGCACAAAATTAAGGCTAGGCAAACAGAATATTATCTTGTTGAAGTTTTATGAGTGTAAAATTATAGTAAAACTAAACATTATAAAAAAGTAAGCAAAAATGCATGTTTTGTACAATGAAATAAAAGAAAAATGTCAAAAATTGATAAATGAAAAAAAAATATTTAAATATTAAATGTAAAAATATAAAATAAAAATTAAAAGGAATTGACTTCCAACTGTTATATAAAAATAAAAAACCTTAGCTTAACCTTTGTTCCATTTAATCTCTATTGTGATATATAGGACTATGAACAGTAATAACTGTGTAATGAAACTGTTATAAAAATATTTGAATCTCGTTTATGAGAGTATAAGACTTTAAAAATGCTTGTAAAATATTTGGAAATTAAGAAATTAAGACCGTATATCAGTTATCAACTGTTATAACTAACTGTAAGTTACTAAGAAAAAAAAAACAGTTTGAAAGTGTACAAATAAATAAATTGCTTTAATTTTTTCCTATTATTATCAGGACAGTACTGTACATTGTCTTTTTTAAAAATTGGTACATAAGAATAAGAAATAATAAACTGTTTTTGGAGACCAAAAAAAACTTAGTGGGGGAGGTATTATATAATAGAATGTGCCTATGTTTTACCCTAATTTTTATTTCGCAAACCCACCAAGCTAGTTCTTTTAATAACTTCACCACACTTCCGTTCTTACAGTATAGCTGTGGGGGGCTTATGCCCAGTGTATCTTAAAAGATACAACCACTTCTTTGTTAATAACTTCGTTAAAAAAAATAAAAAAAAATTGGTTTGGGTGCGAGTAGGTCTGCCCTTACCATGAACTTCCCATCTCAAGATAAAAAAAAATATAGGTGCTGTTTTATTTGCCGCCACCATCAAATTCCATTTGGGTTATGAAAACATCATTAATTTCCTACAAAAATGCATTGCAATGGAAAAAATTAAATTCATACATATTTTATTCAGCTTTGAATCATTTAAAAAAAAAACTACGTATTTAATATTTATTTTTCACACTTTTCTCTCGAAACTACATAATTCGCCTTCATCTGCTTTTGAAAGTTTCCATACTTCTGCATCATATATCATAGACGGGGATGGTAGTTGCTTTCTTAGCCAAGGGTATTCTCGGTTTGACCTCAACGCTGGTGTTATTATCTGTGTTTGCAGCGAAGCCTAAGCAAAATCCCTAACTACCACAATAATAGCTGTCTATGTTAACGTTCTGAACCAGAAGTCGCATTTAAGTGTCCTTTCTTGATGACAGCATATATTTCTTTTTGCCCTATTGTACAAAAGGACGAGCTTGGATGGGATGCCAAACCTTGACATGGCTTCATACATCTCGTCTCTGTGGACGAAACAGAAACTATCTGCCGATATATTTATATTTAGTCTATGGTGGACTCTACAATTGGCACAGTTAAGATGGTCTCCTTTCGTTAAGAGCGGACAAACAATACTCTCTAGGATTGGGTTCATGATTTAAAACCACAAACTAAATCGGATGTTATGGTCTTCCTTGCAATATACGAGTAATGCAGTTTTATCCATGTATTTTAACTTTGTCATTTAGGTTTCTCTCGATGCTTTTGCTTTAAATTCAATTGCCTCATGTAATTTGAGCCATGAGCTTCTTTTTGCAAATATATTATAACGATAAAAAAGCGTCAAGCTACAGCCGAGCAGGTTTTCAACAAAAAAACTGGTGGCCACATAATTTTCTAAGGATGTTTTCATGTGTCAGTGTTACAGACGTCACTCTGAGTCTTGAAAAATGGGAAAGACCTACAGGATTCACATTTCTGAAACAATTTTCAAAGAACTTCCGTGGAAATTTGGATCAGGAAATAGAGAAAGGGGCATATCGATGTATGAAATGGCCTCAACTAAAAACTGTTTTAGTCTTTTTGGTAGTCTCTATAGTTAGTAACTTACTTAGTTTAGTCAATTGGCTAAATAAACATAATATTGATGAAACTTTTGGCATTAAAATTGAACACAAAAAAAAATTTTATATGAATTTGTCCCGAAACTTATGAACGGCAGTGTATATATATTTGCATATTTTTTTATCTGATAAGGTAGCTATGAACTATAAATTTAATTAATTTTGAACTTTTTTTATTGGAAAACTAAATTGATTTTAATTGAAGAAATCAAATTGTCCCTTTTTTTGACAGTTTTTTCGTCATAAAATTCAAACCACCCTGTGAAATTTAACCAAAAGCTTTTCAGGTGATCTTTATGCACACACGCTTCGAATGAAACCAATTTGGCTTCGACAGCTTGATTTGTTCTCGAGTTAGGCTGTACGAAAGAATCCGCACAAACGTACGTACGTACGTACGTACGTACGTACACACACACACACAGACATCTTTCTAAAAATCATGGAATCCGACTACTGGGACCGCCAATCGTGGAGAAATGTAAAAATTTTGAATTTCGAAAATCGGACCGATTACAAGAACTTCCTGATGGGAAGTTAAAAAAATTTAACAGCAGATTTGTTGTTTTTGATTCCGCTAACGTATAATATATTTTTTTCATCAAAATCGGTTTCCTTGGGCATTTAAGGGTTAAAGTAATTTGTATTTGTATTTATTAAATAGTAATTGCTTAACACATTAAGATGAATCTTATAGATTAGTGAAAGCCTTAAGTTAACAAATTTTGTTAAAGTAGGAAACAAAAAAAAACAAATGAACTATAGCTAAAATTATTATTAATCTTATTAATTCATTGAAGAAATTTAAAAATTGTTAAATAAGTAAATAATACAGAACTTAAACTAAACGAGCAAGAAGTATATAAAAAGATAAGAGAATTGGAAAACAGCTTGAAAAAAAAGAACTAACGTTAAATGGTTACTAACTATACGAACTGGCCAAGTTATTCAAAAGTAGAGATTTAAAGTGTTTCCCATTTCTCACCCCTCTCAATTCGGTGGGCAGGGAGTTCCACAGGCGGATAGCATGGACGAAGAATGTGCGCTCTTATGTTAGACATGAATATTTTGTTTGAATTAAGGCGAAAGTCCTTTGTGAACGAGGGAAAAGTAATTTACTATATGTAGGTCCTTCACTTCCTGACTTTATGGTCACTCAAATAAAACGAATCGATCACTTTAAATTCTCAATTTATTACTTGTATTTTCTTTTATGGTCTTAATGGACTCAAAGGTAGCTGTTGGCAACGTACTTAACTCTCGGAAATCTACTCAACAACTGAACTCACAAACGGTGCGCAAAACTCCCTTCCTATCATTTGTCTGTCCCTTTGGTATGTCCCGTTTATCGTCCGTCCGTTTGTGTATCGTATTGTTAGCTTCGTCGTCAGATTGTCGGCGACACATTGTTGTTTTATGTCTGGCGTTGTTTTAGGTGCCGTTCGGTCGCGTGATCGTTTACCGTATTTTGCCATGTCTCGTGATTCGTCTGTGCTGTTCGTCTTTAGGGGAATGTTTGCATGGTTCGGCATCGAATCCCACATCCGGCTATCCTGACGTCTCGTTCGTCCCGAACGAAGGGTTCCACTTTTTCATATTCTCAGCTATAGTTGTTGTCCTGAATGGGCCTTCGTGCTCGCCAACCCTCTCAACTTCGTACCTTCCGTGATTCATTACCCGCATTATTTTGTATGGCCCCAGAAACCTTGGCCTTACCTTCATACCACTGCCAAATTGAGTGCGCTTAATGGCGACTAACTCGTTTAAGACGTACTTAACCTCAGGTCTCCGCTTCTTGTCGAAGGTCCTCTTATTCTCCTGTTGATCCGCTGTAATATTATCGCGAACCTCGTCTCTGAAGGCTTCCCTTTCCTTTTCCAAATCGTTGCTCGCCGATTCGTTCAGTACTTCCCTCAGATCCGGGTAATCACCTACCCGCATTTCCATGCCTGTCAAAATCCGGAACGGACTAAACTTCGTCACCCTTGATGGGGTGTTGTTAAGTGTTTGTTGTACTTTGTCTACATGCCGGTACCAGTTCTGAGTGTCTCTCACACTTGCTTTCGTTAACATTGGCACGACTACACGATGAATTCGCTCCACTTGGCCGTTACCCCTTGGTACCCCTGTTGTTATCACCAAATGCTGAATCCCTTCTTCCGTACAATACTCCTTAAATTCGTTTACCGTGAAAGCTGTTCCTTGATCAGATATAATTCGGCGAGGATTACCGAAAACAGCGGCCTGCTTCTTCAGCCTTTCCACGACCTCACTTGACCCTGTGCTTTTCGTGGGATAGAGCCACACGAATTTTGAAAATGCATCTACAACAACGAGCAGATAGTTGTATTGTTTTTTTGTCTGATCCATTGGACCAACATGGTCGATATGGTAAGTTCCCAACGGCTTATCTTCCTTATCTATAGGCCTAAGATAACCTTCTTTCTTACCAGCTTTAGACTCCGACACAATGCACTGCACGCAACCTCTTACAATGCTTGACACCTCCGCAGCTAGTCTTGGGATGTAGAAGGTCTTCTCGATCAAGTCTTGCGTTTTCTTTGTTGCAAAATGTCCCTGCTAGTGTGCGATATGAATAATCTCCTTTTCCATAGCTTCAGGAACTACTATATAGTAAGTTCCTTAAAGGGATCCTTGTATAGTACTCCAGCCTTCACGAAAAAATCTTCGTAATCGTCTTTCTCCAAAATCTTCTTGACAGCCCTCGTCCAGTCGTCTTTCAGCTGTGCTTCTCTTAAACGATGGTGTAGGCAGTCTTCCACCATCAAACAGGATGCTCTACTGAGCGCATCTACTTGCTCCATCATTGACTTTGGCCGATGTCCTATTACGTACTCAAACTCTTGAAGAAACATTGCCCACCTCGAAACTCGTAACGGCACATCGGTTTTCCGTATGGTCATGGCAAATGCATTGCAATCTGTAACTATCGTAAACTTCATTCCCATTACGTACATCCTCCATTTCTTCAGGGCCTCAATAATCGCTAAAACCTCTAGCTCATAAGAGTGGTACTTTTCTTCCACCGGTGTAGTCTTCCTGCTCATGTACTGGATCGGATGGTACAATTGGTCTTCCGCGCCCTTTTGCAACAGAACCGCATCATAGCCAAACTTACTCGATTCTGTGTGGTAGACGCCTTGGGGTCAAACAGCTTGAGAACGGGTGCTTTGACTAGCGCTGCCTTAAGCTGCTGGAATGCTAACATCTGTTCGACTGCCCATTTGAAAGAAACATCCTTGCGCGATAAATCCGACAAGGCCTTCGCAATAACCGCGAACCCTTCTATAAATCGTCTGAAGTACGAGGCGAGTCCAAGGAAACGTTGAAGCATTTTCCTATCGCTCGGCACTGGAAACTCCTTCACTGCCTTGGTTTTCTCTTCTGAAGGACGGATAGCATTGTCCTTCACAACATACCCCAGAAACTCTATTTACCTTTTAAAAAATTGACACTTCTGCCATTTAATGCGTAGGCCATACTTTGCTGCTACCCTGAGCACTTGCCTCAATTTATCAATACCCTCTTCTTCGTCCTGCGACAGAATAACTAGATCAGATAGACAATAACTACGCCTGCCTGGATCAGGGTCTGAAACACCGCAAATATGTACCTGCCGAAAACTGCTGGGGAGTTCGAAATTCCGAATGGAACATAGAGGAATTCAAACTGTCCTTCCTGCGTCACGAACGACGTGTACTTCCATGAGCTTATCTCCATATCCTATCCCTATCGGACATGGAAGAACCCATTTTCCAAGTCCAAAGTTGTGTACACCGATGCTCCTTGTAATCGCTCCAGAACCTCATCTATCAAGACCATTGGGAAGTTGTCTCTCATAATCTTCTCGTTCAACTTCCTGTAGTCGCAACACAGCCTCTTAGTGCCATCCTTCTTTGTGACAAACACGATTGGCGACGCGTACTCGGACAAACTTGGCTGAATGATTGATGAAGTGATCCCTTCCGCTAGCCATCGGTTTATCTGTTCCCGTACAATACCTTGCTCTGCATATGCCATTCGCCTCGGTCTCTAGAAAACTGGAATCTCATCTTTTAACACGAGCTTCATTTCCACGGGTGACTCCTGGCACTTTTCCGGATTATAACTCTCTATCATCTTACCGCTGCTAGGCATATGTTCTGGAACTCTTTCGCCAGCTCAAATAATTCCGGTTTTCCCTTATTCCCGTCTACCTCTGATTCTGTCTCTTCGTTAGTTTTCACAAAACGCCTGGCACTTCCTCTGCCGATACTACGGTTCACACTACTATGCTTGGTTGCGCTGTTGATTTCCTTACTCTGGCTCACTGTACCGACAACTTGAGGTCCTCCTGGACGATTGTCTCTTTCGTCGACTTCCTTCAATCTTACAAAGCCACTGCCTTCTTCTTCGACCGCTCTTGATCCTACGAGGTCACTGCCCCCTTCTTCGACCGCCCTTGGTCCTAGGAGGTCACTGTCTCCTGCTTCGACCGCCCTTGGTCCTACGAGATCACTGCCTCCTGCTTCACCACATTTTTATTTCCTCCGAAACTGAGCGCTCTCCCTCGAGATATTTAAGTCGACTTCGTCGAGAACATCGTTACCTATCACGGCTGCATATTGCATGTCAGATTCCCTTACCACATGCCAGGTCATGTTCAAATTTATCCCATCCACCTCTCAAAACTACCCATCGTCATAACATTACCCTGTCCAATGCCTAACAATCTGCTCTTCGATTTGCGGCATCATCATACGATTGTCGTATCTTAACAGGCTTAAATCGCTTCCCGTGTCCAAAAGTGCTGACAGTACGTGACCCTCCACTGAAATATTTTTAAAAACCCTATTTGACCCTATTGCTAAATGTACTCTTGCCTCTTGTATGTGACTAACTTCTCGATGTTGCGGCGTGCAACACCCCCTTCCCCCCTCCTCAGATTTGGCATTTGCGTTTCGTTTTTACATTCAAACTGCCAATGCCCTTGCTGCCCACATTTGTAACATCTCCAGGTCCTTATCTGGCAATCTCGTGCGATATGCGTTGTCTGACCACACTTGAAGCACTTCTTATCCATCTTTTCTCGCTTCAACTCTTGCTGTGGAATCGATGAAGGTCGTTGGCTGCTTCCTGAGTATGATGACTGCGGTTGGGAGCCTCGGATCTTTTCGTACACCTTCAACTGACTTTTCAGCTCTTTTATCAATCTTGCCTGGTACAACGCTAACTTGTTTTGCTTGCTGACCGGAATACCGTCTATGAAATATTCGATCAAGCTCTCATCGTCCATTGCGATCGTTTCGCCTAGCTCCATCAAACAATACAAGTTGGTTTTTTGCGACGCAGTTTTAGCATGCGATGAACTTCTGCCGGGGACAACTGCACTTCAAATTCCTCTATTAATGCCCGCCTTAAGCCGATCCAATTCTTTATCCCTGGTTGACTCCGAAGGAAAAGTTTGGCTGCTCCCTTAAGCAACTGCTTCGCGTAGATAAATTTTTGCAGTTCATTCCAATTTAAAGTAGTTGCGGTATCCTCAAACTCACGGATCCACGTATCGACGCTTCTGGAACCATCTCCTTCGAACTGGGTGACTCATCCTCGCCCCATTTCGACGTTGGTCTCCGAAGCGGACCTCTCGGAATTTCCGTCTTCCCCTTCTTCGGTGCGGGACAAGCCGTAATGTAGTAGGAGCCGATCTTGTAGCATTTCCTTTCGTCCAAAAGTCGGTAAGTTCAGTTCGGTCAGTTTTGTCTTTAGTCCGTCTACGTTCAGAGCTAATACCGCTTGTGCGTCCATCACAAATTTTATACTTATTTAATTTCAAAAAAATAAATCAATTCTTCCAAAAAAAAATTTTCTTTCACAAAATAAAAAAATTAACCCAGAATTTACAAAATTTACTTTGCCAACGTACCTTTTAATCTTATTTCTGCCTTCTTCCCGTTCTTCAAATTTCCCGCTTTGCTGTTCTTCCGTTCTTCTGTTCTTTTTCGGTCACCGCTGCCTTCCCTCTTTGTCTGGACACGACACAGCCTCTCGTTGGGGCATACAACACAATAAAATTTACCACGCCGCGCAAAATTTTTAAAATGGTTTGATGACACTAATTATGCTTATGCGCATCTTGTTGCAGCCCTTTTTCACTTTTCCGCTTTTTTTTTTATTGTCTTTTCATCCCTTCACTGTTCGGGTTAGTTCCCGGTTGGATCCGATTAAATTAATAAATCGATCCCGGTTGAGCCCCCATAATTGTAGGTCCTTCATTTCCTGACTTTATGGTCACTCAAATAAAACGAATCGATCACTTTAAATTCTCAATTTATTACTTGTATTTTCTTTTATGGTCTTAATGGACTCAAAGGTAGCTGTCGGCTACGTACTTTACTCTCGGAAATCTACTCAACAACTGAACTCACAAACGGTGCGCAAAACTCCCTTCCTATCATTTGTCTGTCCCTTTGGTATGTCCCGTTTATCGTCCGTCCGTTTGTGTATCGTATTGTTAGCTTCGTCGTCAGATTGTCGGCGACACATTGTTGTTTTATGTCTGGCGTTGTTTTAGGTGCCGTTCGGTCGCGTGATCGTTTACCGTATTTTGCCATGTCTCGTGATTCGTCTGTGCTGTTCGTCTTTAGGGTAATGTTTGCATGGTTCGGTTGTCATATAGTTAAGGCTTTTCCTTCCCAATTTTGAGCTCTTTTAAAGTTCTCCACGTATCTCGCGTCAATCTACTTTGACTTAATTTATTTTCATAATAAATCGTTTTCGCAGCTTTAATCTCCATCACCACTATGTTACGCAAACGGTAGTACTCACGATGCAATGTTTTAAGTTTGTATCGCCTCCAAAGACTGTAAGCCTTATTTCGTTCTTGCATTAGTTGTGTAATACTACTGCTTAGCTAAGGTGGCGACGATCTACGGGCAACCTTAGACATTATTGCAACATTTTTTATCGAAGAGGAATATGACCTGCTCTTGAAGGAATAGCACTTTATCATTTACCGATTGTATGTACCAAACATTATTCCAGTCAGTACGCTGTAAATCATGCATCAAATCTTGATAGTTCAGGTTTTTAAAATCTCGGAACTGATACCTGATCTCCCTTGGTTTATTTTTAAAATCTAAGGTTAAAAAGATCATATCATGCCTGGAGAAGCCAGGGGCTAAGATTTGGTCATAAAGCATGACCTTACTTATGTCGCTGACAAAAAAATTATCAATAAGTGTGCTTGGATCTCCCTGGAAATGAGCAGGAATACTTGTATTTACTAGAAACAGGCTAAGTGCTTTGAAGCCGTTGAGGAAATTAAAGGCAGCGTTCGCGTCAATCAAGTTAACATTAAGATCACCACAGATAACAACATGGGAGGCGCTACAAGATAATTGTTCCAATACATTAACTATCGGCAGATAGTTCACATATTGATTTGCTCTGTACACCGTACCCATAAATATTGTTTTCGTCTCGCACACGATGTTGATGAAGCAATAGTCAAGCCCAGTGTCCTGCGTTGATTTACAAACCGGTGTGACCTGTAAGCCTTCCCACACATAGCTAGCAGCGCTTCACCCAACACGACCTACTCTATCACCACGGAAAACCGTATAACCTGCCACATCATACGCATTATCCTCAAAACCAAGTCTCAGACACACAGAAAATATCCTACGGGATCCTACAAACAGATACCTGAATTCCTCCAATTTCAAACTATAGTGCAAGCTTTGTGCATTAAGATGACACAATTTTAAACCATTTTTTTGCGTACAAAGAATACGGATCATGGAGTACATATTCTCGTTAACGTCACCTGTGGGATTCCCTCCAAGGTTAATTACATTGTTCATTTTTGATTTTTAAAGAAATAGAGAGAAGAAAGAAATCATAAAAAACATTGGAAAAATTCATTAGCCAGTTAGTATATACAAGAGAAAGCTGAAAACAAGACCGAGATATTAAATTAATTTGCAAATAGAATCTAACAAAAATGAAAGCCAATAAATAATAATTACATACAATAATAAATGCATTCTCAAAGCGTCTCAGCATCAGCAGCGGGTGCAGCAGCAGCAACAGCAAGTAGATCTTCGGAGCTTTCGATGAGACAGCTTTTCGAAGTCGCCGATTTCTTAACATAGAGAAACCCATGTTTTGTGTGTGCAGCGAACATTAATTCACAGGAGAATAACTCATTGCCCTGTGGTTATAATGTGTTTACTTTGTAAGTTTGTACTATATATGGTATTATTTGAGGCTTTTGTACTGCTTTCAAAGCACTTTACTCTTTGTTAGTCACTTGAGTTTAACCGGTGTCAAAAAAGCACTTTAATTAAAGAAATTCTTACGCACCGAGTATTTAAACACTGTTTTGAAGAAAATAGAAAGTAATATAAATAGAAAATGGAGTTCTTCTTATCACCATCAACTTGAGCAAAACACAAATGGCTTTGCGGACAGCCAAATGTAGAAATTGAGGCATAGTTATTATCAAGGAAGACAATCTTCCGCCTTCGTCATGGGTACTTGCTCTAATTATTTAACTACATCCTGGCAAAGATGGGCCCGCACGCGTTGTTGTGACGAACTATCCCCCTTACCGATATCCCCCTTACCCCGTCTCACGATCCGTTAACTTGTTTGCCAAATTTAAGAAACCCCTATATATATATATAAAGAAAAAAATTATCAATTTTGAATTAATAAATTTGTTCAAAATAAAAAACGAACATATGCGAACCGTTCGTTTTCCTTTAATACTATGAATAATAATACCCCATTTCTCTTTAATAAACCCTTTTAAACCGTCAATATAAGTACTATATAATACGAATATACCTTTATCCCTTATTCAACACTTCAAGCCGTCAATAAATTTATGGATTTTAATATACCCCTTCCATATGAGATGAACCGTTAATTAAAATGAATCGAACCTAGCTTCAAGAACTTAGTTCAATGATTTAATTCAAGGAATTTTAAAAAACAAGACCAAATCACCCATCAAGTTTACATCCCTTTTCTTAGAAGAATAATGATTTAGTATCGCAGGTAATCATATCCACAAATATATTTTTTATTTGCACAATTAAAAGACAAACATCCTAATACCTTTTTTATTTATTTATTACGAGATGGTAGATTCATATCACCAGCCCAGGGGGCAAACCGAAGATGACAATAACAATCGATCTAAGCCCTATGAGCACCTTTCCTGAAGGAGCGAAACAGAATTTGATTCCGACCAACTATCATCGATGGGGAGCCGACACAGAGACGAAAATAAAATGAAATCATTCCCGAGAGCGCGGAGCATTTTTGAATTGAATAAGTGATCGCGATGGGCAATTAATTTCATGCAGATCTGCAACAGACGATCAACGCACCCATGCTCACATCATTTATCCCCATCGGCCGATGATTGGAACTCAACTCTTAACTATTCACAATTCATAAACACTCACTTATTTTAACGCACTTAATTATATTAACTTAAAATTTTTATTATTATTCAAATTATCAAAACAAACGAGGTAAAATGAAATTAACTTACATCGTCACCGGGCGTGGACTAAGTCAAGACGAAATGTCAAAATTGTAATGGCAATTCAAAATTTTCTCCTTCCTGTGGTTTATACCCTAAAACTTATGTTATTCATCCTACTCGGGACAAATGAAGAGCTTTCATGATGGCCGATGCAGAAACAGAGATAGAATTCATTGTCAAGGACGCACTCTAACTTCCATAATAAATAATAATGCATATATTTCAATGTTATGATGGCTAAACCCAACTGTGAAGCGCATTGAACTTAACATTACATAACAAACAGCTTTAAGGTTGCGTGGGAAGTCGGCGAAAAGAATTCTGACGCTGAAGGTTTAAAATAAAAAATAACCTTATTAAAAATTACGTAAAAGATAACCGATAATCGATTCGAAGTATACAAGTTTCTATGCCTGTTTAACCCAAAATGTCTTACTTAATTTGTAACGACCAATAAAAGAGAAGTTGTTTTTTGTTAATATTAATTGAATAAATCATAAAAATCAAAATCTAAAATTGCTTTCCAAAAAACCTTAAAAAAATACACTTGTCAATTTCACACAATAAACTTTAAACAAAATAAACAAAAATAAATATGTTATATTTCTTTTAAATACCTTTAAAATAATGAAATCAAGTATAAAGACTCAACTTAACTTCTAAAAATCAATAAAAGACAGAGCTTTTTTTAACTTTTATTGATTAAATCATAAAAAAAAAAAAAAAAAAAGCTTTCCAAAAAAACTAAAAAAATACTTCTCATGTTAACACAAAAAAAAAATAAACACAAATAAATATTTCTTTCTTTAAAATAACTTAAAAATAATGAAATTAAGTATTCAGACTCCAAACTTATGCTAAAAATTACAAAAAAAAATAATTCTGGATCACAACATGGAACTTAATTTCCATCTATCCATCTTGGGCTTCAAGGCAGATCGGACAGGCTAGGGACTTGAACTCTCCACAAATAGGATTTTGACATTTTTCGCGCACTTTCAACAGGAACATTTTCATTTTGTAGAGTTTCACTGTGTCTGTTTTTTCCATTCATTGCCCATATATTAATCTGGTTTTTCTTTTTTGGATATAGTACTTTCGCAATAAATTATGTATGCGTTAATAAATGCCATATTAAACATACCATAAAAAACTGCTATTGGCCATTGGTTTGTTTTACGTCTAGATGACATAAGGGAGCACATTTGATCGAAAGTATCCACTCCACCTTTGGATTGTGGATGGATTTGGTTTCGTTATAGAAGAAGCTTTGTGGTTTCAGGATGAGCCGTACCATTTTCATTGCACGATGACAAAATTTTGCTTGGTTTTTTGTTGTACGTTACTAAAGTTAGAAGTCCATCGTAGCAAAACATTGATGTTGCGACACGTCTCGTTCTCATAGAGGCAATCCTTGAGTTTATGTACATTTTCCTATCATATATTATGTCGCACTGTCATATTCCATGACTATTTCAATCCCATATCTATTGGGTTTATCGGGAATGTACATGCGAAATGGACATCGGCATCGGAATCGGAAAAGCTGTTCATCAATCGTTTCATACGTTCCCGGGACGTTAGTGCAACGGTAATTGCTTATCAAATTTTCCAACTTTGACCGTTCCTGCATTTCAATATTGAATTTTGTGGAACAATTACAGGATTTCCTATTGCAGCCGATGTGCTTGTCGCCGCATTTTCATTATCTTTTCCCTCTGAACTTACCTCTTCATCATCGAAATCACTTTGTACCTAATCTGCCAACAAAATTTTTTCCACTTCGCTGTCCGATCCATCAATTTCTTCATCGGTTCATATGCATCGTTAAAATATTTGTCCCACTGTGTATTTGCTGAAGTGCTTTGTGGTGTTATTGTGAGCTATGGAAGGCCACGGAAGCATCTTCGATAAGGGTCATGAGGACGGCGGCACGCTTGTGGTTGCTCGGCTGAGCTCATTGGATGGGGTAGTCCATGTCCTCCTTACCTAATATGTCCTGCTCATCAGCAAAGAAGAGTCGTGTCAAAGAGAGGGAGAGAAAAAAATGAAAGGGTGGAGAGAAAGATGAAAGAACGAAAGGGGAAAAAACGTTGTTCAGGGCTACCTTCTGGACGGGGATCTTAGTAAGACGAAACGTGCACCGACTTACCATATGCTAAACTAAAAATCCATTACGGAATTATCCTCATCCTAATCTATCTTAAACCAACGATAGCTTCTTCCTTAAGCCTCTCCTAGCTTATAACTAACCAAGCTACAATAAATAATTATACAAAAATATAAACTTAAGTTAAGCCTAAACTAACTTAATCCTACCTATGGAGCCATAAATAAGTTGACCCCCACCCTTCCATTCCGGACCCGTCATCGAGGGTTGCACCGTTCCTTGAATCAGCCATTAGATGCATGTTCAGTCAATTCGACATGTCTATATTTACTCCAAACTTTTCTTCAGCAAAATTTTATATAATCATGTAAAACAGGTATAAATAACTAAGTCAAAAAAAGGGAATAAAAGAAATTGGTTTTTACACTTAACGCCTAACCCAAGAAAATGAACTTTAAATAAAACGTATGTTTTTAACTAAAAAGAAAACTATGACCAAAAAAAGAAAACTCACTCAGTACTTATCTTTGGCTCCCCCGTTGTCGTGCCGGCAACTCGATGCTGGAACAGTCACTGGATTTATCATAAAAAGTCTATCCCGGTCCTTGGAGATTTTTTTTCTCAGACCACGTCTGATCTATCTCTTTTTCTTTATTTCACCTCCGGCGAGAACTATTTTGTTACGACAACCCCAATACGTTGCCTTTACAATTCTTTATTTTCTTGCCACAGTATACTTCCGCGCACTCTCTCGTCTGTATTTTCAATGACCTACGTTTTTTCGATGGTCATTTTCCCGTTCAGAATTCTAGGCGCTAGCTAGTCAACCGGCTCTGATTGATCGAGAGCCCGTGAATTTGACGGCAAAGCTAGTTGACATTTGGTGAGGAAGTAGACTGGATTTGCAGTTAAAAATATATGACAGCTTTTAGCAGTTGATTGATGAAACGTCAAAAGTAAGCTGTTTATTTTGAAAACGTTTATTATATGGATATAATAATCATAATTTTATTATAAAATTTATAATAATTTAAGAATTTAAACAAGTGCAGTTTCGTTAATGAAGAAGTTATATCTTGCTGAGACGAATCTGAGCAATTAATGAACCGAAATTTTACTTAAGATCAATACTTTAGTTTATTTGATCTCCACAGCACCTTTATTATCATGTTTCGAAGCATGCAAGAAAACATTCCATTCTTAATGTGTAGGCCTAACTGACTTTATACTTGACAAAGTAAATTCAACAAATGGGTTGCATTTTTACTGCTCAGACTGTCGACTTCTTTCACTTTCGAGTTTAACTTTCAAATTAGTTGCGATAGAACGTGACTTTCAGAATATCTCGGCTAGTTTTTCTTCGTTGCTTAAAGGTTTCGACAATCTCAAAAGCCAATTCTCTTCGTTGTCAAAGTTCCCAGTTATGATCGATGCATCAACCTCCACTGATTTTTCAACCCCGGTTCCCCCCGTAAATACAGTGGAAATCGTTGCTAATTCTCTAGCCCCTCAACTTGCGGACGTTTCTGTACCAAAAAGGAAAAGGTCGACTTCATCTAGTATTCAAAAAAAAATTCCAGCCAAGAGACGCCCTCAGAAAAACAAATTTTCGGACCAGTGTTTACCCTGTTCATCCAATCCCGATAAAAATTTGAATACAATCGTTCACAGACCTTTAGAGGAGAAAGACGTGTTTCGATTTTGTTGGTTCCCAACAAAAACATTATCGCGACGAGCAGCAACAAATAAACGACCAGATAAAACTACCACTAAACTGCTCGATCCAAAATTAACAAAAATAATGGTCAAGGCGCTGACAGTTGACTGCGAACAAAATAATTGTCAAGGCGCTGACAGTTGACTGCGAGCGTCGTCCTTTTTCCTGACAATAATGCCATCTCAATTTTGATTAGAGTAGGGAAGGGCATATTGTTCAGCATATTGTTTAACCACTTTGGCCCACGCACTTAATGCGGGGTATTAATGTAAGTAATACCCAAGAGAAAGCTTTAAGGGGAAATTCTATAATTATAAGTGAAAGGAGAAATGTGTAAAGTTGAATGATCGCGGTTACATAATGTAAAATTGTACAGCTGTTTGAAAGCTTAAAGTCGGCAAAACCGACGTTACATTTAAATTCAGATTTAATTTTAAAGACATTGGCAATCGTAAAGTGTATCAAGGAAGAAGTCTTAGAAGTGTTCAAATTAAGCATAAAGTCCAATTGTAAAGAGAAAAAATAAAGAATATTATAACGTGGTGTGAAGTGTTGAGTTTTTCTTCAAATAATTTGTCTTAGAAAGACAATATATCATTTCGTCAGACCTTAAGACGAACATGGTCCTTCGCAGCCTCAAAAGAAACCAGTAAAATTCCAAAGGGACATAAAAACCAAATTGGAATCATCCTGAAAATCAGTGTAAATTAAAGTGATCTAAAAGGCAATATTTTGAGTAGATCCCAACGTTAAACGAATCAACATATTCAACGGAGGAAACGCCGCAAGTAGCTGAATATCCCAACGGAGAAGATTCTGTTCCAGCAATAAAACGGACACCAACCGGAGAAAACGGAAATAAGATATAGTGGTCAATTCCAACGGAGAAGATCCAGTTCGAGACGGTTAAAGAACATCAACCGGTCATCAAGCGGAACTTACAGTAGTCCAAACCGAAAAGCAACGGACACTAAGCCTTTGCAAAGTAACAAGGTAGGAATTCAAACATTTTTTCTATCTTTCATTTAATTATTTATTAAAACAACTTAATTTAATAAATTTAATTGAATTAATCAAAACATACAACGATACAATAAAAGTATATATTAATTATTTATCAAACAATAGAGACAAATTAAATAAAACTTAAATCAAATATCAAAAAGATATCAGTGTTTCTTGAAAAAAAAAATGTCGAAACTGGCTAGGGCAGTAGAAGCTCAAGAACAAACTCTTAAGGAGCTTAAAAGTGATCTCGATGAATTCGAAAAAGACATAACTCTGCGAAAATCAAAGGGGTATGTAAACGCGTTACTTAAGGAAGTCGAGGAAGGATTCGAACGGGTAAAAAAAGATCATGCATTTATAGTGAACAGTACCGCTGATCCGCTTAAAGAAACATACATTTCTGAAGAAATTTTTCAGAAAATTAAAAGAATTTATTTGAATCTTATCGGTCAGCTGCGTGACGACCTCGATAAATTCGCTCAAGCTAACAGTGCTATTTTAGACGCATCTCGTCTCAATTCTTCAAGATCAGCAGGTTCTGACATACGTCTTCCGCGAATACAAATTAAACCATTCTCGGGTAAATTTGAAGAATGGTGTGAATTTTTCAATTTATTTGGAAGCATGATTGATGAGAACATTGATTTTACAGACATCCAAAAACTACAATATCTCAAAAATTCTGTTACTGGTGAAGCTGCACGGTTAATTCAGCACCTTCCTATTGACAGTAAAAATTACACATCGGCTTGGGAAATATTAACCGAAAGATATCAAAATAAACGCAAACTCGTTAACACACAATTGCGAATTTTGATTGAGAAAAATAAACTCACGCACGAAAGTGCAACAAGTTTGAAATCCCTGCATGATACCAGTATCGAGTGTATAAATGCACTTTCTAATCTAGGGATAGAAGTCGAAACTTGGGACTGCATCCTAATTTATTTAATTTTTCACAAGCTTCCTCCTTAAACCCAGAGGGATTGGGAAGACAAACTAGGCGTCTCCAAAGCTGTTCCTGATTGGAAAACATTTTCATCTTTTATTGAAGGTCGATTCAATTCACTGGAAAATATCCTCGAATTAAATGGGTTTTCGAAGCAACAGGTGGCGTCTACCTCCTATCGGAAACCAAATGCTTTCCATACGCAATCACAACTATCAGACAAAGCATTCCGCTGCCGGCTCTGTAAAGCCTCTCACGGAGTTCGGCATTGCAAAAAATTTATAGCTATGGATGTGAAGACTCGTACTGAGACAATAAGGAGGAATTCAATTTGTACTAATTGTCTAGGTTATGATCATCATGCCTCATCATGCAATAGCAGCAACCGATGTTATAAATGTGGTTTGAAACACCACACTATGCTGCACATAGAGTCAAACACATACAACTCAAACAACAATCAACAATCACACTCCTCTAGACAAAACCAATCCAATTACAACACACAAAATCACTTTATTCAGAATGCGAATCAACATATTCCTTCTGCTATTCTTCAATCTGAAAACGAAACCCCACTCACTTTTAATACAAATTTTAACCAAATGCAATCTAAGATCTTATTAGCAACTGCCTTAGTTAAGGTTTTTTTCTCCAATGGAACACCTCACACCCTTAGAGCATTGATAGATCCAGGTTCCGAAGCGACATTCGTTACGGAACACGTTACCCAACTTCTGAATCTCAAAAAGCAAAAAATATCAGCTAATGTCACAGGGTTAGGGCAAACGTCTACGGGAACTTCACATTATCAAGTCAATCTCACGCTGTTCTCTCGGACCAATTCGGTATTCTGCTTGAATGTTAGTGCATTCGTATTTCCGCAACTGACTTCAATGTTGCCGACTTATCAGATTGAGGAAGAAGGGTGGGAACATTTGTCCAACCTTAGCAGACCCATCGTAAAACGTCCCAGGAAGAATCGACATGTTGATAGGTGCTGATGTGTACGCATCTATCATACTAGAAGGACTAGTCAAGGGTCAAGGAAGTTTCCCGGTGGCTCAGCAGACTCAGTTAGGATGGATTCTGACAGGTACCGCCAACAATAACTCAAAGTCGAAGTCAATAACAGTGCAAAGTCACTTTTATTCATTGGACATACAGCTGAGAAAGTTTTGGGAAATAGAGGAAGGGCTAGAAGATAGAAAGCTTACGGCAGAGGAAGAGAAGTGTCAACAACACTTCAAACAAACCTTTAAACGACGAAGGGATGGTAGATACGAAGTTCGGCTTCCCTTCAAGGAAAAACATCGTCCAAGTCATGACAATTCAAGGCAGGCAGCATTAGTCAGGTTTTTTCAAATTGAGAGACGACTATTAACCAACAAAAAATTACAAGAGGCATATACTGCTTGCAAACATGAATATGCCGCCTTAGGCCATATGAGTGAAGTTAGTTCAGAGGTCCACCTGACATCTGGCAAACATTATTTTCTACCTCACCATGCGGTATTTAAAGAAACAAGCACCACAACGAAACTTCGCGTGGTCTTTGATGCGTCTTGTAAAACGACGAATGGAAAATCATTAAATGACCACTTAATGGTGGGGCCTCGTCTTCAGCCCGACATCATTGATTTAATTGCCAAATGACGAAGGTTCAAGGTTGCGTTTTCTGCGGACATCAGTATGATGTACAGGCAGATATGGATGGCGAAGGAAGATACTCCGTATCAAACGATTTTGTGGAGAGCAACAACGAAGACACCAATAAGAACATACGCTCTCAACACGGTTACGTTTGGGACATCGTCAGCGCCATATCTGGCCGTACGCACTTTGCAACAACTTGCCACAGATGTAGAAAACAGCCATCCCCATGTGACGAAAGCAATCATGGAATGTTTTTTAGTCGATGATTTCTACGGCTCCGATAACGAAGAAAGTGCCGTCACTCTGCAAAGAGATGTTTTAGATATCCTCAGGGCAGCTGGATTCCCACTACGCAAATGGGCCAGTAATTCCACAAAGGTTCTAGAACAAGTATCTGAAAGTGAAAGAGAAGTTAATCTCCCACTGAAATTTGAGTCGCCAGATGCTATTAAAACGCTTGGAATTCAATGGCATCCAGCAAAGGATGTTTTCAAATTTCAGATAAATTTAGATGAAACAACCACCTTCACAAAACGTTCCGTACTCGCAGATATCGCTCGCTTGTTTGATCCGCTTGGATGGATAGCGCCGTGCGTTCTCAAGGCAAAGATTACACTGCAACAGCTTTGGCGCAACGTGCTCTCATGGGATGCACATATCCCACTAGAGGTACAAAAAAGGGATAGATCTACGAAGCGGATTTAAAAGGTTAGAAGAAATCCAAATACCACGTTGGATTGGATACGATGACAACGCGCAGGTACAGCTTCATGGGTTAAGTGACGCATCTGAGAGGGCGTATGCAGCTGTTATATATGCCCGAGTCATAAAAAATGGTGAACAGCATACCCACATCATCGCTTCAAAGACTAGAGTAGCTCCGGTAAAACAAATATTACCGCGCCTGGAACTCTGTGGAGCTCTACTCTTGTCACGACTCATGCATCGAATTTCGAAGGCCATGCAATTCGAACGCCTGGAAACATTCGCATGGTCAGACTCCATGATTTGCATAGCATGGATAAAAGGAAGCCCATCAATACGCACTACTTTTGTGGCAAACCGTGTCACAGAGATCCAAACTCTAACAGACCCAAACATATGGCGGCATGTCGGTACAAAGGACAACCCGGCTGACCTTGGATCCCGAGGATTATCGCCAGACCACCTTATTAATAGTGAAATCTAGTGGCAAGGTCCGGGCTTTTTACAAGGCTTCACGTTAAGGGACCATCAAACAAAAATCCCTTTCGAAACAGATGTGGAGACAAAGAAAAAAGCAAAAGGTGAGAAGGGCAAACCAACGTTGCACGATAATATACTTAGATCTCACACAATATATCATTGCATTGTCATCAACAATGCGTTATTTGGTAGATTCTCATCGCTGAATCAACTTATACGGTGCGCAGCAGTATGGAGAAGATACATCAACAATTTACAGCCAGCGAAAAGGATGTCATTGGATACGCATCCCATTACGTCGGATGAACTGGCAGTATCACTCAAACAACTCATAAAGATAGCATAAAGAGAAACATTTTCTGAAGACATCAATGCCCAGAAGAAGAAAAAATTCGTCTCCAAGAGAAGTGCCGTTCTCAGCCTGAACCCGTTCCTTGATTCTGATGAAGTATTAAGAGTAGGAGGGCGGTTGAAGAATTCAGCACTTCCTTATAATCAACAGCACCCGATCATTCTAAGGGATTCACACACGTTTTCCAGACTACTTGTAAACGATGCACATCAACGCACTCTTCACGGTGGACAACAGCTGATGATGGCCAACATTCGCAGCAAGTACTGGATAACAAATCTTAAAAGGCTGGTGAAATCGACGATTCACAAATGCGTTCGATTCCATCGCTACAATGCGAAAATGCAACAGCAACTTATGGGCAGCCTTCCGTCGGAAAGAGTTAGCATATCAAGGCCGTTTACAAATAGCGGAGTTGATTATGCAGGGCCAGTAGAGATAAAGATGTGGAAAGGCAGGTGCAGTAAGTTTTCAAAAGGGTACATATGCGTTTTCGTTTGCCTTTCAACGAAAGCCATACACATTTATAGCAGCATATAGAAGATTTGTGGCTAGACGGGGTATTTGTTCGAATCTTTTCAGTGATTGCGGTACGAACTTTAAGGGAGCATACAATGAATTAAGAAAAGACAGTAAGTTCATTTCGTCGGAATGGTCAGCCGAAGTCGCCGACAGTTTGGCGGCACAAAACACAACATGGCACTTTAACCCCCCATCATCACCACATTTTGGAGGTCTTTGAGAGGCAGGAGTCAAATCGATAAAACACCATCTCAATCGAACAATTGGCATCGCAAAATTGACGTTCGAAGAGTATGCGACTCTCCTAACGCAAATCGAAGCATGCCTCAATTCAAGGCCAGTATGTCCCATGACAGCCGATCCCAATGACTTAGCCGTACTGACCGGTCATTTCCTAATTGGCGCACCGCTACTTACTCTGCCTGATAGGAATCACAACGAGAAGAGTATCAACAACCTTGATCGGTGGAATTACATTCAACGACTCACCCAGGAGTTTTGGAAGCAGTGGAGCTCAACGTATCTGCACTTACTGCAGCAACGCCCGAAATGGCTCCAACAACAGCCAGCAATCAAGGTGGGTGACATTGTGCTGGTAAAGGAGGACAACCTCCCACCATCTCTATGGTGTCTTGCTCGTGTGCAAGAGGTACACCCCGGATCGGATGGTCTGACGCGCGTGGTGACCATAAAAACGGAAAAGTCGGTACTAAAACGCCCCATCGCGAAAATATGCCCCTTACCAATCTCGAACCGACAAACTAATCAGTGAACTATCAGCCAGTTTCGAGCAAAAATAAACATAAATGAACAATTCAAATCTGAATAATAACATGAAATAATAATAACATGAAATAATTAAACATAAATCATAAACGAAGTGTATCGGAATCGCGTAAAACACAATCAACCCTAATACAGCTCACAAGCTAAACCTACGATTCCTCCACATAAATTAGAATTAAGAAGAAAAAAAAATAAATAAATTTAAAACTTAATATAAACAAACCCACTCCATATGAGCAACGAATCCAGGCAACTCACGCTGCAATGCACCGCAATCCGACCAATCCATTGCAAGAGAAGAATGAAGCCACGTCTGCAGATATATATAATTTGAATTTTAACACCTATTTTTTATTTATTTATTTGCATACAAACACTAATTTCTCTTTTTGTTTCTCAACACATGTATAATATGCACCAACTCAAACCTCGTGCATCGATGAACAAAACTGCCGAGCGAATTCACGCAGAGGAAGATTGACACATCTATCCTGGGAAACTGGGAAATGAACACAATTCGAGGCCGGGAGCATGTTGGTTCCCAACAAAAACATTATCGCGATGAGCAGCAACAAATAAACGACCAGATAAAACAATTTTGATTAGAAAAGGATAGGGCATATTGTTCAGCATATTGTTTAACCACTTTGGCCCACGCACTTAATGCGGGGTATTAATGTAAATTCTATAATTATAAGTGAAAGGAGAAATGTGTAAAGTTGAATGATCGCGGTTACATAATGTAAAATTGTACAGCTGTTTGAAAGCTTTAGGTCGGCAAAACTGACGTAACATTTAAATTCAGATTTAATTTTAAAGACATTATCAATCGTAAAGTGTATCAAGGAAGAAGTCTTAGAAGTGTTCAAATTAAGCATAAAGTCCAATTGTAAAGAGAAAAAATAAAGAATATTATAACGTGGTGTGAAGTGTTGAGTTTTTCTTCAAATAATTTGTCTTAGGAAGACAATATATCATTTCGTCAGACCTTAAGACGAACAGATTTTAAAGTGAAACCAGTGAAAGTTTATTTTCAAGTGTTCGTTTTGCTACTGCGCTTATGACAAACCAGCCGGTGCAGTAGCTGTGTGTCGGACTCTTTGATCCGCACGTTCCAGTTAGATTCCCAGCCGGGACAAATAAATTTTTATTCTCGATACTAATTTACATCAATTAAATTAAATAAAAAAGTAAACTTGAAATGAGTGAGCGGCAGTCGTCGCCTCACCAACCTGAGGGAGGAACGGGGAAGGCATTTTCTGACCCAAAACCACCACCGTTGTCATCATCATCATCGGTGGCAGGGAAGAGGAGGAGGAGGGTTAAACCAACTCCAATCCTCGTTAAGCGCCCGTCTCTATCGGCTTCGGTGGGAAAGCTGCCGACTGAAGCGGGGAAACGGGCGCCAACGGTAGCTGCAGTAACAGCAGCAACAATAGCTGCAGCAAAAACAACAACGGACCGAGAAGAATTCCCATATGTCTCCGACGGCGACGGGGGCCGCTACACTGGAGACAGCAACTCCTTCGTGTCTCTAGCGGCCTCAGAGACAGACGACGAAGAAGACGAAATTTGCCAACTAGAGGCAATAATACGGGCCGTGAAGGCCAAACAAATGGCTCTGCGCGAACCAGAGCCTCTAGCAGCCAGTCAAAAAGCGCAACAAACGGCACAATCGGCAAGCACGATCGAAAATTAACAACAACAGCAGACACAACTACAAAAGCAGCAGCTAAAAACAAAACTGCCAATGCAACAACAGCAAAAAGAGTTGCCGAAGCAGCAACAAAAAGAGTACCAGCAGAAGCAGCTAAAACAGCAGCAGCAAAAACAACAACAACAACAGCAGAAACAACAGCAGCAGACGACAGCGAGGCCGAAGGTGCCTCCAATAAACACCTACAAGATGGAGCTTCAAGACACCATCAAATTATGTAAGTCGGCCATAGGCGATAATTTTATAATTAAACGTTTAAATAAGGACAGGCATGCTATACACTGCTTCACAGTGGAGCATCACAAAACAATTAAAAACATATTAGAGAAAACAACGACTGAGTTCTTCTCATTCACCCCCAAAGGAGAGCGTTTGCAGACAATGCTCCTTCGAGGTTTAGATTCGTCCACTGATCCCGAGGAGCTCCTTCAGGAGCTTCAATCGAAGGAATGTGACGATCTTAAGTTCGTTAGTGTTAAGCCTTTCACTACAGCAAAGGCCCGAAGGGAGAATCGGAAATTACCGTTCTTCCTGGTCCAGCTTACTCCCAACAGCTAAATAGATAGTCTGAGGAAAATTAAAGTCCTAGATTATCAATGCATAAGTTGGGAAAAATTAAATCGCAGTGATAACATTTTACAATGTGTTCGCTGTCAGAGGTTCGGGCACGCCGCTGCGAACTGTCAAATGCAGTTTCGGTGCGTTAAGTGTGCATTGAACCACAGTGCAGAGGAATGTCCTCTAGGTAAGAATAGGATTGATGATACCACGTCTCTGAAGTGCATTCTTTGTGGTAACTCGGGACACACCGCAAGCTATCGGTGTTGTTCCAGGTACCAATATGTTAGGAAATCAAACCTGGCTCGTCAACAGAAGGTGGAGGTCAAGCGCCCACCTGTTCCTAAAACACCAGCCGTAACTCCCAATGTGACCTACGCCCAAATGGCGGCCGGTCAGAGGAGTGCGGTACAAAAGCACCGCCGGAGTGCGGTGTTCGCTGGTGGAGAAACCCTTAAAGATCCTTTCAGTGAATGTAAATTCGCTAATAAATATCGAACGAAGAGCTGTACTCTTCAAGTTGTTAGAAGAACAAAGTCCCGATGTTCTTCTGGTTAGCGAAACTAAGCTCTCTCAGAGGCACAAGTTGAGGCACAGTCAGTATCATATCATAAGAAGTGACAGACCCAAATCCAACGGAGCTGGTGGCGTCGCTATTTTTATTAGGAAAAATCTGCGTTTTAAGGTTATGTACAGCGGTGAAGTACGTAGATTCCAGGTGCTAGAGGCTTGCATCATATGCGTCCCCCTCCGTAGTGGGAAGAGGCTCTATATGATCGCAGCCTATGCAACTGAAGCTACTCAACAAACCTGTTTTATCTCAGAGCTCGAGACACTTTTTCAATACTTACGTCTGGGTTCGGAGGAGAATTATTACATCATGGCCGGAGATCTAAACGCCAAACATAGTAATTGGAGAAATCATTCACCAAACACTTGAGGGAACCTACTATTCAATTGGTGGGGTCAGAATAGTGTCGAGTATCGACACGATTTGAAAGCGACGGATAGTCCTTCTTATCCCAGATCAGGCTCCTATATAGATCTTATGCTGTTTGACGAACGGATACAGCTGAGTGACATCGACCGACGAACAATAAACTGTCTTCTTACATTTGTGTATGACAGTGACCATTGCGGATTTAGTGCCGTAGTAACAATTCCCAACGAAATTGCGGAGTTGGAGGAGTATGTTCAAACGCATTGTTACAATTACAGTAGGACGCGGTGGACACGCTTCTCCCGAACAGTGACCAGAGCACTCTCCTCGAACTCGCTCAACCCACCGTCGTATAGGAATTTGTCGAACGAGGAGATTGACACGTACCTTAAAAGGATGGACGACACAATAAAACAAACAATAGACAGAACAATTCCCAAGTACCAACGTGACTAACAATGTTAATATGTACCGCAATGCTATGATTGACGCTCTTCACCGACAAAAGAGTAGGCTACTGACGTGACTTAAACTCCTGTACAGACGTTTCACTGACCCACAAAACTCGGAGGTTAGGACACTGAAATCACAGCTTAAAAACCTACAGTAATTGATTCAGCAAAATTACCGTGCTGCAATTAATTCGCATAGGAATAACAAAATCCGGGCTGTTAAAGCTAGCAATCCTAGTATGTTCCCGGAAATTAATAAAATCTTTTGAAGAAAAAATCAGAATGAGCTTCCGTGTCTTAAGCTCCCCCGAACTACAGACAACGAACAAGTACTTGTGATAGCAGGCATAGATCCAATAAAAGCGATCGAAGATGACAACTTTTTTGTGATCGAAGATCCTCAGGAGAAAGTTGAAGTAATAGGTGCGACGTTTCAGGATGTGTACAAGTTGAATGTTAGCACTCGCCCGAACCATATCTTAGAAAATCGTGTCCTATTGCACAACTTTTACTTGCGATATGACATTGAGCACTGGCGATCGGAGAACACTGGTTTTACCATGTTTAATGACGATAATTTGGCAAATGATGTCATCGCCAATGAAGGGATTCACCCTCCATTCATATCAAAGGAAGATCTCTTGGTGAGGTAAGAAACAGTATGCAGATGACTTGATTGCGTACAGGTTAAGGCTGAAGATCGAGGTCATTGTAAGTCTTTTGCAACGTGACTTCGAAAAAGTGCAGGGATATTGCGATGATTGGAAGTTGAAAATCAATTTTCAAAAGTGCGAGACCATTTTGTTCAGGACTCCGTTGTCTGGGGCTTCTAGAAATACTAGAAAGAAGTGGCGAATGTTCTCAATTGTTGGACAAAACGGGCAGCCATTAGCGAATCGAAGTGTTGTCAGATACCTTGGAATCTGGCTAGATCAATATCTATATTTTAACAAACATATAGATGCTGCTCTGGCCAGAGCCAAAGCGGCCTTTGCCTTGACAAAGAGGCTGTTTCACAGCAGTCAACTCGATGCCAAGGTAAAGGTGATCTGCTTCACGGCCCTTATTCGGCCTGTCCTTGCATAAGGCTGTCCCGTTTGGTTTAACGTGGGAACAAGCTTAATGGAAAAGATACAGGTTTTCGAGAGACGGTGTCTTAGGGCTTGTCTCCATTAATATAGAACTCCAGAGTCTGAGTACAAAAAATTCTATAGTAATGAGGTCCTGTAGAACGGGGCCAACCTGATCAGAGTGGACAACTTTCTGATAAAACTTATTCGAAGTCACATTGCAAGAGCAATGACTTCGACCAACAACTTGATCTCCGGGGCTTTTTACCTCAATGATATGCATCACGAGACAGTGCGCCTCAACGGCCTTATTCCCCCTGAAGCTTTTCTCTATTTAGATAGAAAAGTTCTGGTCCAGGATAGATTAGCGGTACCGTTAATCTTTCACGTTGGTCGAAAAGCTGTGGACGGGCGAGTCAACTACGACAAAGACGTCGCAAGTAGCTCACCGGAGACCCTCAGGTTTAGTAGGGCGGTATCTAACCGCGACAGGGCTGATGTCGTAAGGCAATATCGACAATTTTTGGTGGCTGGACGGAGAATGAACTTCGTCGTCGTTATTTATCTCGGGTGCCCTTATGGCAAAAACAGCATGTACTGTCAGCCGTGGCCGGCTTATTTGTGTTTAATGTAGTTTAAGTAGTTTTTAATATTATTGTTAAGTTAGGTTTAGATTTTTAGATTAAGATTAGTTTTTAGTTTAGTATTTAAGTCTAGTTTTAGTAAAAAACATAAAAAGTCCACACACTAAGTTTTTATTAGTATTTATCTTTATTTTTCTAAGTCTTATTATTAGTTTGTTAAATTTTATATAGAGTAAATATTAGTTAGTCGAAAGACATAGATTTAATTGTTAGTTTTTTCTTAGAGCGCCCGTATAGGGCCAGTAAGTTATTTAAGACATAGTTAAGTTAATTAAGCTAGCTTTAAGCGTTTTTGTCTAGCACGTATGGATAATGAATTGATAAATAAAAATGCTTTGAAATGAAATGAAATGAAAGTTTGAATACTATAACGAGCTTATCTATTCCAGCAGCGGAACCAAGCTGTACCGAACTTACTACGAGTGTAATTCCGCCAAAAAAATGTGGATTATTTGCTTTACCAAAATTAAAAGAAGCATTTGTCTCCAGCCTTCTTCCTAATACAACTTGTGAAGATGTCATTGGGAATCTTAAAAATTATTGTGTTGACGTGGCTTCTGTAAGATGCCAAAAAATTAACAAATTTAATTCAAAATCACATCCGAAGCAAACATATTCCCAAAAATTATTAATAATGAGATCTGGCCTGCTGATGCTACAATCCGCGAATTTGTTCCTTAAGCGGGAAAGATAATCACCCCTTCCATTAAGCTTTCAAAAAACTAGAGCGTTTATCCCTTTACTATCAAAATGTAAGGGGATTACGTACTGGAGTCTCGAAGTATGTTTCTATCGTCCCATAACTGTAATCATGACGTCATCGCATTAACTGAAACGTGGCTCAATCCAAGCTTTTTATATAATGAACCATTTTCATCGGAGTTTGAAGTATATCGAAAAGACAGATCTTCAAACATTGCAGACCCCGTCGGGGGTGGTGTTATCATTGGGGTTCGAAATATTCTGGAAAGCTCTATCTTTCCGATTCCTTTTGTTGAAAGCTTGGATGTTATATGTGTTAAAATTAAACTCAAATCTAAAATGATTTTTCTTATTAATGTCTATGTTCCACCCACTAGCTCTAACGATATTTATGAAGGAGTCTCAGCCGCTATCAATTATTTATCTGATAATTGCGATCCTCTTGACGAAATTTTATTATTAGGTGATTTTAACTTACCTCATTTAAAATGGATACCTTCTGACGACGAACTTCATTTTGTTACAGCTGGTAGTGTATCTCCTCATTCGTCAATTTTTCTTGACTCTAATCTCGTGTGGATTACAGCAAATGAACTGTAACTTGACCTTGTCTTTTTCACTAATAAAAGTAACAAGGCTTGAGAATGACGTGGAATACAAAGATCTAGAGTTTGATTTTAAAAATACTGATTTTAATCTTCTTAACGAATTAGTTTCTAAGATAAACTTTAACAGTATCTTTAAAGGAACTGTTGACCAAATGGTTGGTAAATTTTTTGTGAACATGTTCGACTGCTCGTTTCATCTGTTCCCGTTAAACAAACACAAATGGGCTCGGTAGTAACTGTCCCATGGTACAATCATGAATAACGAAGTCTACATAATAGACGGAATATAGTTGTATACAGATAATGTTTTTTTTTTTCAAAGTATTTTTATTCAATTCATTAATTTTTCTTACTTGCTAGTCAAAAACGCTTAATGCTAGTTTAATTAACTTAACTATGTATGTATAAATAAACTTACTGGCCCTCCTCGGGCGCTCTAAGCTAAGCCTAACAAGTTAAAAATATGCCTTTCGACTTAATACTATTTTTAATTTTTAATTTAAACAACAAAATATCAGAAAACTAAGAAAAATTATAAATTATACAAAAAAAAAAACTTTGTCAATGGACGTTTTTTTATGTTTTTTAAAACTAGACCTAAATACTAAACTACAAACTAATCTTAAACCTAAAATCTTAACCTAACTTAAAACAACATTAAAACTACTTACACTACCTTAAACATATGTAGGCCAGCCAAGGCTAACAGGACATGCTTTCCAGTTTGCCTTTAGGGCACTCAAGTTGAATACTACAAAACGATTGAGTTCTACTCGCCGTTTAGCCACCAATAGTGTCGGTATTGCCTTTCGACATCCACTCTGTCGCGGTCTGATACCGCCCTACTAAACCTAAGGGTCTCCGCTAATCTATCCTGGACCAGACCTTTTCTATCTAAATAGAGAAACGCTTCAGGGATCATTGCTCTTGCAATGTGACTTCGAATAAGCTTTATCAAAAAGTTATCCACTCTGATCAGGTTGGCCCCGTTGTACAGGACCTCATTACTATAGAATTTTTTGTACTCAGACTCTGGAGTTCTATATAAAAGAAGACAAGCCCTAAGGCATCGTCTCTCGAAAGCCCGAATCTTTTCCATTAAACTTGTTCCGACGTTGAACCAAATGGGACATCCGAGGGCCGTGTAGCAGTTCACCTTTACCTTGGCATCGAGTTGACTGCTGTGAAACAGTCTCTTTGTCAAGGCAAAAGCCGCTTTGGCTCGGGCTAGAGCAGTATCTATATGTTTGTTAAAATATAGATACTGATCCAGCCAGATCCCAAGGTATCTGACAACACTTCGAATCGCCAGCGGCTGTCCGTTTTGCCCAACGATGGAGAACATTCGCCACTTCTTTTTAGTATTTGAAGAGGCCCTAGATAACGGAGTCCTGAACAGAATGGGCTCGCACTTTTGAAAATTGATTTTCAACTTCCAATCATTGCAATATTCCTGAATCTTTTAGAATTCACGTTGCAAAAGACTAACGATGACTTCGATCTTCGGACTTGACCTGTACGCGATCAGGTTATCTGCATACGCTATTGAGTGGCGGAGAGATCCTACAAGATCACTTGTGAAGATCGTAAATAAAATCGACGAAATAACTACACCCTGTTGTAGATTTCAAAAGTCCCAGCAAACGTCATACTGCCATTTTTCACAATAAACTGTCTGCCGGTGAGCATATCTAAGATTATGAAAAAGAGCCCCTGCAATCATACAGTTTCAAAGGCCTTTTCCAAGTCAATCAACAAGACACCCGTGCATTGTTTCTTACCTTTGTTCCATTGGATATCCGATACCAGTCTAGACGCGGTATGTATGCAATCATGCCCCGCTCTGAAACCGAATTGGTTATCCGGAATAATATTTTTGTCCTCAACCCACTCGGTCAGGGCTCTATTGACTACTTTTTCAAACACTTTGCTGATGTTGGGAAGGAGACTTATCGACCGGAGATTTGCCGGATTGGATGTGTCTTTAATCCGTTTAGGAATTGGTTGCACCACCGCTGTCTTCCAAAGAGCTGGATAATGTGCATTATTCAGCAAATTACTAAACAGGGTAGTGTTTTAAACAGGGTAATGTTTACCGCTTCTAAACAGGGTAATGTTAACCGCTTCTAAAGGATGGTGTTTGGTATTTCGTCGATTCCCACAGATTTCTTCCTTCTCAGTGAACCGAAGATAATAAAGGAGATCTTCCTTTGAAACATACGGGGGATAAACCCCTTCATTGGCAATGACATTATATGCCAAATTATCGTCATTGAGCATGGTAAAACCAATGTTCTCCGATCGCCAGTGCTCAATATTACTTTGAAGGCCGGAGTTATGTACGAGGACTCGATCTTACAGGATATGGTTCGGGTGAGTGCTAACCTTCACCTGATACACATCTTGAAAGGTCGCGCCTATTACCTCAACTTTCTCCTGAGGATCTTCGATTACAAAAAAGTTGTCATCTTCGATCGCTTCTACTGGATCTATGCCTGCTGTTACAAGTACTTGTTCGTTGTCTGTAGTTCGGGGGAGGTTAAGACACGGAAGCTCATTCTGATTTTTTCTACGGAAAAATTTATTGATTTTCGGGAACATACTGGGGTTGCTAGCTTTAACAGCCCGAATTTTTGTATTCCAATGCGAATTAATTGAAGAACGATAGTTTTGCTGAATTAATTGCTGTAGGTTCTTAAGGTGTGATTTCAGTGTCCTAACATCCGAGTTTTGTGGGTCAGTAAAACGTCTGTACAGTTGTTTAAGCCTTGTCAGTAGACTACTCTTTTGTCTGTGTAGAGCGGCGATCGTAGCGTTGCGGTAGATGTTAACATTGTCAGTTAGTTCGTACTAAGGAATTGTTCTGTCCATTGTTTGTTTTATCGTGTTGTCTATCCGTTTGAGGTAAGTGTCGATCTCCTTGTTCGACAAATTCCTGTTGGATGGTGGGTTGAGCGAGTTCGAAGAGAGTGCTCTTGTCATTTTTCTAGAGAAGCGTGTCCACCGCGTCTTACTATAGTTGTGAGGGTGCGTTTGAACATACTCCTCCAATTTCGCAATTTCGTTGGGAATCGTTATTACGGCACTAAATCCGCAATGGTCACTGTCGTACACGAAAGTGTGAAGACAGTTAATAGTGTGTCGGTCCATGTCAGTCAGCTGTATCCGTTCGTCAAATAGCATAAGATCTATGTAAGAACCTGACCTGGGATAAGACGGACTATCCGTCGCTTTTAAATCGAGTCGATACTCGACACTATTCTGACCCCACCAATTGAATAGTAGATTTCCTCTAGTGTTGGGTGAATGATTTTGGTTGGAGTTGGGTCTGTCTCTTATTATAATGCTATACTGACTGTGCCTCAACTTGTGCCTCTGAGAGAGCTTGGTTTCGCTAACCAGATGAACATCGGGGCTTCGGTCCTCTAACAACTTGAAGTGTACAGCTCTTCGTTCGATATTTATTAGCGAATTTACATTCACCGAAAGGATCTTTAAGGGTTTCTCCACCAGCGAACACATTACGACTAGATGCGCGTTAGGCTGGACAGCAGAGTGTAGATACGATCTACGCGTGTCGCCTGTTCCTGGATAGAAAGCAGAATAGCCAGCAGATCAGCATCACCGCCAGGTGTTCCATCCCATGAAGCCTGAGGAGCAACCTTCGGTGCTTTTCTTACCGTAATCCTCAGGCCGGCCGCCATTTGGGCGTAGGTCACGTTGGGAGTTACGGCTGATGTTTTGGGAACAGGCGGGCGTTTCACTTCCACCTTCTGTTGACGAGCCAGGTTTATCTTCCTAGCATACTGGTACTTAGAACAACCCAGATAATTTGCGGTGTGTCCCGAGTTAACACATAGAATGCACTTAAGAGTCGTGCTATCAGCAACCCTATCTTTACCTAGCGGACATTCCTCTGCTTTGTGGTTCGTTGCACACTTAACTCCACGAAGCTGCATTTGACAGTTCGCAGCGGCGTGCCCGAACCTTTGACAGCGAACACATTGTAAAATGTTGTCACTGCGATTTAATTTTTCCCAACTTCTGCATTGATAATATAGGACTTTTATTTTCCTAAGACAATCTATTTTGCTGTTGGGAGTAAGCAAGACTAGGAAGTACGGTAATTTCCAATTCTCCCTTCTGGCCTTTGCTGTGGTAAATGGCCTCACACCTAAAAACTCAAGATCGTCACATTCCTTCGCTTTAAGCTCCTGAAGGAGCTCCTGCGGATCGGTGGACGTATCTAGACCTTTAAGGAGCATTGTCTGCAATCGCTCACTTTTAGGGGTGAATGAGAAAAACTCAGTTGTAGTCTTTTCTAAAAGATTTTTTACTATTTTATGGTGCTCCCCTGTGAAGCAGTGGATCGCATGCCTGTCCTTACTTAAACGTTTGATAATAAAATTTTCGCCAATGGCTGACTTACATATGTTAATCGTGTCCTTTAGCTCCAATTTGTAGGTATTGATGGGCGGAACCTTTGGCCTCGCTGTCGTCTTATGTTGTTTTTGTTGATGCTGTTGTTTATGTTGCTGCTTGGGCAGCTGCTGTTGCTGCTGCTTAGGCAGCTGTTGTTGTTGCTGTTGCTCTGGCAGCTGTTGTTGGTAAGGTAGCACTTGTTGTGTTTGTTGTTTAACAGGCAGCTGTTCTTATTGCTGCTGTTCTAACAACTGCTTTTTGATTTGTTGCCGCTCGAATGTTCTACGTGCAATTTGTTTTGCCTTTACGGCAAGCAACATTTTCTCTAATGTGCATATTTTTTCTTCCTCGTCATCCGTTTCTGAGGCCGCCAGAGATACGAATGAATTACTCCCGCCCGTATAACGGCCTTCGCCGCCATCTGAAATGTACGGGAAATCATCCTGTACATTTGCTTTTTTATTTTCTGCTGTTGCTGCTGTTATTGCTGATCTCGTTGGCGCCCGTTCCTGCGCTCCAGTCGGCAGCTTTTCTGCTGAAGCCGAAAGGGACGGGCGCTTTACAATGCTTTGACTCAATTTAAATACCTGTTGGTTCCCAACAGGTTTGAACTGAAATTAAATCAAAATCTTTAAAAGAAAACACTATTGATCACGTTGACATTTGGGCACGTTCATATGGGCGATGCATCGGATTAACTGCTGAAGCGTCAATAAGTAGACAAAAAACGCAAGCATCAGCTAATGTGAATGCATCAACCCTTAAACAAACATATCACAACACATTCTTTATTAAATATACTTTACTAACATTTAATTAAAACAATAAAACGCGCAAACGCGACGTGCTGTTAACGCCAGCGAAGATTAATTCAAACTGCCCAAATGTGAACGTCATCACAGTTGTCCCGCTCTCTCCTTCATAAAATTAAATGTTTCTTATCCCTTAAAAGGCAGAAAGCATAATTTAATAATTTAAGGCAATATTGTTCCCACTCCTTCTTGTGTGCCCCAATAAGGGGCATTAATAAAAAATGTTACATATACTATCATAAAATGGGGAAATCAATTCTAAACGATATATATTTAATAAAGAGAGAGAGAAAATTATGTAAACCAAGGAAGGTAAATACTTGCATTTGAACAGCTGACCTATATACCGAGGTTTCATGATCAGAGGTCGAAAAGAATACGGACACTTGCAAATTACCAGCAGTTAAGACAAGTTCAAACATAAAAAGTCAAAATTGTCAAATAAAGAAAACCTTTATAACGTGGTCAAAAGAATAGTTTTTTTTATTTTGGTATAAATTCCAAAAACTTAATTTGTTTTTTCCACCTCAACAATTTGTGGAAGAAACATTGGTCCTTCTCACCGTCGAACCAGAATAAAGGATTCATTCTATCGTCAAATACGGTCAACATACAGTAAACGACACCGTACAGGACAAAGTATAGGACACCGTACAGGACACTGGACCGCTTCACCAAAACGGAGTCTCCAGCTGCAAGACAACGGAAATCCAGCAGGACACTGTGCCACTTCATCAAAAAACAAACTGCAAAGCCAACTCATCAAGCAAAATAATACAGGTAGGAAATTCGCTCATTTCCATATCTTTTTATTAACAATTAAAAAACATTGATTGAAAGTTAAAACAAAATAATTAACTAAAATAAAGTGTCGAACTAAAACAGTTTTACTTAATTATAAAGAGCATTCAGTAGCCCATTTAAATTCGTCAAAAAGTGATAGTGCATAATAATATCGAAGATGGCAAAATCCATTGAGGCTCAAGAATTAGTCCTTAAAGAGCTGCAAAAAGATTTTGAGGATTTTTCAAACGATATCGCGGCGCGAAAGTCCAAGGGTTATATTAACGCCTGTCTAACAGACATTGAGGAAGTGTTCAAGCGTGCAAAAAAAGAGAACACCTCAATTGTGAACAGTTCCGCAGATCCGCTTAAAGATAAATATAATTCCGATGAGACTTATTCAAAAATTAAACGCATTTATTTTAACTTCGTTGGCCAATTGCTTGACGCAATCGATCAATTTGCCGAAGTACACACTGGCAACTTAGAAATCTCGCGTTTCAATGCATCTAAATCGTCTATGTCTGATATTTGACTGCCCCGTATTCAAATCAAGCCATATTCTGGTAGCTTCGAAGAATGGTCTAAATTTTACAATTTGTTTTTGAATATGATAGATCAGAACATTGATCTTTCCGATGTTCAGAAACTTCAATATTTGAAGACTTCTGTCTGTGGGGAAGCTGCTCGCTTAGTGCAACACCTTCCAATCGATGCAAAAAATTATAATCCGGCATTCGAAATTTTAAAAATTTTAAAAGAAAGATACCAAAACAAACGCAACCTGGTAAACACGCAACTGAGAATTCTTATGGAACAAGAACGGGTTAGTCACGAATCAGCATCTAAACTTAAATCGTTGCATGATACTAGTACAAAATGTATTCATGCTCTAGCCAATCTAGGAATATCAGTCGAAACATGGGACTGCATCCTGGTCTCCATCATCTTCCATAAACTTCCCCCGCAAACACAAAGGGACTGGGAAGACAAATTAGGCACCACAAAGGCGCTTCCCGATTGGAAAACCTTCTCCTCATTTATAGAAGGGCACTTCAACTCATTGGAAAGCATCCAAGAGTTAAATAGTTCTCCAAAACATCAAATACAGTCCACACCCTATCGGAGAGCGAACGCTTTCCATATAAAATCGCAGCAAGCGAATAGACAATCTCTCTGCCGACTTTGCAAGTCAGCTCACGGCATTCGGCTTTGCAAAAAATCTGTATCAATGGATGCAAAGACTCGTGCTAAGATAACAAGAAAAAATGCGATTTGCTCAAATTGCTTAGGTTACGACCACCAGGCATCAAATTGCAGCAGCAGCAATCGATGCTACAAATGTGGTCAAAAGCATGACACCATGTTGCATATTGAACCGCAAGCTACGTCATCAAACCATCAAGGAAATCAAATGAATTTCCAACGGTCATCTAATCCCCAATATAACACTATTAATCACTTTACGCAAGGTGCGATACATCCTATTCTTCCCAACAAATTAGAGAGTGAACATGAAAAGCAGTTCACCTCAGATAATACGTTCAACTCTCATCATAACCAATTGCATTCTAAGGCCCTTCCAGCTACTGCATTCGTTAATGTATCCCGGCCAATGGAACGCGTCATACCCCTAGGGCTTTGATTGACCAAGGTTCAGAGGCCACATTCATAACTGAGAATGCCACTCAGTTATTAATTCATAAAAAACAGAGGATGTCAGCCAACGTCACTGGTTTAGTTCAAAAATCCGCGGGTACAACTAAACATCAAGCCGATTTCACCATATTATCGTTGACAAATCCAGCATTTCGAATAGACGCCAGGGCGTTTGTCTTTTCTCAACTGACGGCAAAGCTACCCACACATGTTTTGCAAGTAGATAAATGGTATCATTTGTCGGACCTACCCTTAGCAGACCCCTTATATTACATTCCTGGGAAGATTGATATATTGATAGGCGCGGATATATATTCGTCAATTATCCTTGAAGGGTTGGTCAAAGGCCAACGAGGATCCCCAATTGCACAACTCACGGAGTCACACTCTGAGTCCTTTACCGTCCACAATCATTTCAAGTCGTTAGATGTTCAACTTCGTCAATTTTGGGAGATTGAGGAAGATTTGGACGTCAGGAAGTACGAGGTTCAACTACCTTTCAAAAACAATAAAGGCCCTTATCTTGGAAATTCCAAACGAGCGGCATTGGCAAGATTTTTTCAAATAGAGAAGAAATTTGCCTCTAATTAAACCTTTTATGGAACATACTCGACGTGCATAAACGTGTACATAACTCTAGGTCATATGAAGGAAATCACTCCACCTACAGACGATGAACACTATTATCTGCCACATCATGCAGTATTTAAGGAATCGAGCACCACAACTAAGCTCCGCCAGAGTCTCAGTCAGTCATTCACGAAGTACGGTCATTGTTCGGTACTCAGTGTATCAATTACTTAGACAGCGCTATATTATTCCGATACCCAGGTATCAGACATATTTTAACCTTTTTTTCCAGCAATTTTTTATAACCCACAGAAACATTGCTTTGTAAAGTTTTTTTTAAAATATTACCTGGCTCCGTTTTTTACGGAAACTAAAAAAAAAAACCCAAAACAGGTACAAAAGCGGACCCAAGATGGCAGAGCGCTATACCGTAGAAACGGCAATAGACACGCTCGTGTCACTGATCCGTCGGATTAAGGAAGATGT
Organism: Orthonevra nobilis; assembly: GCA_963555765.1. Taxonomy (NCBI): domain Eukaryota; kingdom Metazoa; phylum Arthropoda; class Insecta; order Diptera; family Syrphidae; genus Orthonevra; species Orthonevra nobilis. Next base: position 78,825,452 of record OY743224.1, on the reverse strand, counting down.
TGGACCGGCGTTCAACAGCACCCTTATCGACATCGTCAACAAGGTCTCCAGTGAGGACTCAGTTGAGTCAGAGATGGAAGAAAACCCTTCAGCCATTGATGAGGACAACTCGAGGTACACCACTTCGAACGAGGACTCCAGCAGCGACGTCGAAAATCCTTCGACCACGCCAACACCATCAAGCCCGTCAGATGCCGAAACCAGCTGTTCTTCCCCTCAGCCCGGACAGAAAAGGCAAAAGAAATCCTTCTCTTCCAGAACGAAGAAGAAGCGCACTGAAGAGGAAGACCAACCAAAACCTTCACCCAGCCAACCATCGCCTAAAGCCGACAAAAGGACGCCACCTGTAACATCAATAAGGACCTCAGCCATGCCGCCAATAATTTGTTTCTCAGCAAACGTTGCTGAAATCAGCCGTTTCGCTATGAACAAGGGAATTGTGTTCACCCTCAAAAATTTTAACACTCAAAAGACCAGCATCAGGACCAGCACCAGAGAGGGTTTCGAAACCCTCAAACAATTTTTAAAATCTAGAAAGATTGACAACCACACCTTCACACCAAAGGAGGATAGGAAAACGCACCTTCTTCTGAAGGGCATCCACTGGAGCTACGCTACCAAAGAAGTCGCCGAAGCACTGTTGATATAGTTGATATAGTTGTTGTGGGGTACACACGTATCAACCGTAGCTAAACAAAACCTTTTAAATTAACATTAACTAGGAACGCATATTTATATAAAACGGCGGAAAATAAAAAGTAAAACGAATTCGTCTCTTTTGGTGGTTAACTTTGGTTCTTTCAAGTATTGCTCAATTGAAAAAAATACAAAATGATTTGTCTTTGTGCGAAAAAAGTTGAACGGAGTGACATTAAAATTGAGTGCAACGATTGCAAAAAGCTTTATCATGCAAAATGTGTAAATGTATTACCCGCTGATCTTGAGTTTATGAGAAAAAACCGCAAAATATGGAGATGCTCTCAATGCAATTCAGCGCGAAGAAACTCTTTCTGTGCTGATAACGCCACTCTCCCGGTTTCTCATAGCAGCCCAACGGTCACCCCAAAAGAAAATAAAACAAACGAAAACATTACAATAGAAATGGTTTTTAATTTAATGAATGAACTCAAAAATGAAATAAATGAACTTAAAAAAATTAATCAGGACTAATTATTCAATATCACAGCATTACAAAATGAAAACACTGATCTTAAAAACACAGTGAGTGTATTAAAAACTAGAATTAATTATTTGGAACAATCAAAGCTTTCTAACACCATCGAATTATTTAATGTACCAAATGTTGACAACTCAAATGCACTGCAAACCGCGTTGCACATTGTTCGTAGTGGTGTGGGTTACGAATTGGATGAGAAAGACATTGACTCTGTTTACATAAAAAAAATCAAAACAAAGAGTAACGCTCAACCAACTCATAATGCTCCCAACAAAACTAACGTATTGTGTGTCAATTTTACTCGGAAAATAATAAAAGAGAATATTATGCGAATGAAATCAAAGAAGAATCCAAAATTAACAACAAAACTACTGGATGATAAACAGGACGGCTCAAAAATCGTCATCAATGATAGTTTAACATCTTCCATGCGAGCTCTATTCAATGCGACAAAACAAATTAGAACTGCAAACAAAATCAAATATATGTGGATGAGGAACAGTACAATTTTTTTGCGAAAAGTTGAGGGTGGTGATGTTATTAAAGTAAGGTGTTTCGAAGACTTAAATTCGATTAGATTTTAACTTTTTAATTTTTAAATTTAATTAATTAAAAAATGAATGAAAATCACCCCATTCACGCAAAATCTTGTTCTGTTCCCATCATGTCTACACTTATAATACACCAAAATATACGTAGTATGAGAAGAAATTTTGATTCCTTTCTAGCACATATTAATGCTCAAAATTTCGATGCGGAATTTATTGTTTTAACAGAAGTTTGGTTATTCGACTATGAACTATCCAATTATAATATTCCGGGTTATGAACTTTATGCGAATTGCAACAATTCCTATAGCGCAGGTGGTGTCGCAGTGTACGCAAAAAAAGAAAAGAGTTGTGAGGTAGAAAATATAAGTTTGATAAGTGCCGACATTTTAAAAATTAATTGCCGTATCCTTGAGGAGAAATTTTCAATTTTATGTGTTTACCGCCTTCATGAAAACAACCTTAACAAAAATATTTTTTTGGAGCAATTAAATTCTCTCATGAAAAATATAAAGACAAAGAATTTATTGGTTATAGGAGATATTAACATAGACATACTGAAAAACAGCTCAGACTCAGACAACTACATGGCTTTAATGTCCTCGTATGGCTTGGAAGCTCTTATAATGGAACCCACTCGTATCACGGACAAATCAGAAACATGTATTGATCATATTTTTTCAAGACTGAGTTCTAATTTTGCACGAAAACTTTCTGCTGAAGTGTTAGATTACAAAATCACTGACCATTGCATGATAAACTTAAATATAGAAAACATTCGATCAAATGCTCGCAGTTTTAATAAATATGTGCCATTCTCGGAAAACTTAAAAATCGACTACAATAAGTTAATAGAACGCTTAAAATTTGAATTCTGGGAACCAGTTTATAAGCAGAGTGATCCCTCGGTAGCATACGATATTTTTCTTCATATTTTAAAATCCCATATTAACAGTTCCTCTAATCTGGAAAAAAAAGAAAGTAAAAAATTGAAACGTCTAAGGCCCTGGATAAGCAGAGAATTGCTTATGAAAATAAATAAAAAAAACGTAATTAGAAAAAAATGCAAACGCAATCCTCTCAACCAAAAATTAAAAGAATACTTCTGTAAGTTAGATAAAGACGTTAAAGAACAGGTTAGCTTAAGCCGCGATAAATATTACGCTCACCAATTTAATAACTGCAATGGCAATACAAAAAAAGAATGGAAAGTAGTAAACAGTATCCTCAACAAGCAAAGTGAAAAGGAAAAAATCCACAAAATTGAAGTTGAAAATGTAACAATATCAGATCCAAAAGATATAGCCAATCACTTCAATCAGTATTTTGTGTCCATTGCAGCTCAATCGAAACCATGTTCTCCCCAATATAGCTGCAAATGTTATTTGTATCCAGATTTAGTTGAAGACTCTTGTCAAAATAATAGTTTTATGTTTAAACCTTTCACGCCAATTGAAATTCACAAGTACATACTAGGACTTGATAACAAATACTCTAGCACCTCCGATAACATAATGAACTGTCTTTTGAAACGAATTTCATTGTTTATTGTCGATGTTCTGTGTCATATATTCAATTTAAGTGTTAAATTTGGTATATTTCCTTCCTCTTTGAAGAAGGCTGAAGTCATTCCTTTATTTAAAAAAGGAAACCGCAAATCAATGACGCAGTATAGGCCTATCTCCGTACTTCCAACGTTTTGTAAACTATTCGAGAAACTGATAAAAGTACGCATAGTGTCATTTTTAAATAAAAATAATTTTTTTAGCAACGAACAATTTGGTTTTCTCGAGGGTAGATCTGCAGAAGATGCCATTCTTAAATTGTGTGGTGAAATCTGTGGTAGTTTCAATGACAAAAACACTAGTATAGCTCTTTTTATTGATATGACAAAAGCATTTGATATGGTTAATCATGACATTCTTTTAGATAAATTGTATAAAGCAGGAATAAGAGGATTTATGTATAATTGGTTTGTTTCTTATTTGAGAGATAGAAGTCAGAGAGTGAAATTTGAAGGAATATACAGTAATGATCTAAAAATTAATACTGGTGTGCCTCAAGGCTCGGTTCTGGGGCCAATCCTATTTTTAATTTACATAAACTCATTACTAAAACAAAATTTCAAAAGCAATAAAACCGCCTTTGCTGATGATATAGTCTTCACATATACTAGTAAAAATTTGTTTGACTCGGCAGTAAAACTGCAGATGGATTTAAGTATACTTCGGCAATGGTTCACCAAGCATGAGTTACTTATAAGTGAAAAAACAAAATTAATGATTTGTAATTTAAAAGGTCCTTGTCCACTTGACTGTGATGTTTCTTTTCATGCAAGTTCTTGTAATAAATTTTCTTTGTGTGTCCATACGTGTGAGAAAAAAAACTTTTGCGAAGATTTAGTGTGCAGTCCCAACTGTTTTAAAATAGAAGGTGTCAACAATTTTAAGTACTTAGGGGTCTTAATAGATAAAAACTTAAATTGGAAGGGGCACGTGGATGATTTAAAAAAATATATGTTATCTGTTACTCGTAATTTGTATCTTCTTAAACCACATTGTTCAAAAAAAATGCTATTGATGTTCTATTATGGTCTTGCACATTCAAAGTTACAATACGGTATTGCAAGTTGGGGTGGAGCTTATAATAACACCATTGAACCGCTCAAAACTGCCCAAAAACACATTGTAAGGATTATTTGTAATGCAAACAGATTGGTCCATAGTTGGCCACTGTTTTTGAGGCTAAGAATTCTTCCGATAAAACACCTCTATATCTATAAGGTTCTAAAAGTTTTTTTTATTCGAAGCGGATACAGCTCTACCCTTAGAAGTTCAAGTGCATACACCCTAAGAACAAACTGTATGTCATTTTTTATTACTCCTTTGTCCAAAAACACCCATTTTTCAAACTTTTACACTGCGGCAGCACCTAGGCTATTTAATAAATTACCATTAGCAATAAGAAAAATAGTACAACCGAACTTATTTTTAAAAGAAATGAAACAATTTATTTTTGGATTGGATAGTTCAGCAGTCAAAACTTTTCTGAGTTCAACTTTGTAGTTTTTATATATGTTCTATGTCCTCATTTTGTGTTAGTTATATTCTATATTATATTATATTATATTATATAGTTATATTATGTTCATATTTATTCCATTTAATTATACATACATATTTTATATTTCATTTATGAACAGAAATTTGTTTTATTTTCAATTTATTAATAATTTATTCACTTATTATTTTGTAGTTACCCCACATAAATAATTAATTAGCAAATCAATATAATTTAATAGAAGGATCATTCGCCACTAGTCACTTTAGTACTAAAGAATGATGCCTATTTATTCATTACAAAAATGTTATATTCTTGGATATTCTTGGTTCTGAAAAATTTTTGTAAAACACATTTTTGTAAAAACTGAATAAAAAAAAAAAAAAAAAAAAAAAAAAGCATTGAAGGCTGAAGGTATTGCGGTGCTTGAAGTTAAGGCTCTCAAGTCTTCTAGAGCATCGGGAAAATCCTTCAATGCATTCATCGTCGAGGTGACTAAATCATCAGATCTGCCCAGCATTTATAAGCAGACATTACTGCTGAACCAGCGAGTCCATTGGGAGAGACTCAAGCCGAAAAGCATTTCGCAATGCAAGAACTGCCAACGTTTCGGCCACGTTGCTACAAACTGCGGTATGGGCTATGTCTGCGTTAAATGCGACAAAAAGCACCAACCCGACGAGTGCACGCGCAAGGAAACCTCTGGGCCGGAAGTCTACTGCGCAAATTGCAAGCTTAATGGACACCCTGCAAGTTACAAGGGATGTCCATTTTACAAAAATAATTGGCCGAGAAGGAAACAGTCTCCAACCAAAGAAAAGCTGAACAAGAATTTGCTGCCAAATCAGCATGCATCCTCACCCAGCCAGCCGTTAGCTTTGCAACAATGGCAAAGATGGGAGCAGCTCCTCCAAATGGCACTCCTAAGCCACAACAATAACAACAGCCAACTAAAAGGATAACATCAATCGAGAGACCACAACCATCAAAACCGCACAAAAATAATGCCACAGGAATCGATCTCGCTGGAGAGATCAAAAGGGTATTCAAGAACGATATCCAGACGGTCATGGACAAAGCAAGAAGTGCCGGTCCACCCAATTACGCTCAACTTAGCGAGGAGAATAAGGCCGTGGCTCTTGCCACTTTTGTCTTCCAATACAACGTTAATTCTATTTATAGCATTCCACGAAGGACAGCCCTTAACCTTTTTTTGAAGAAAAACCGGCCAGATATCGCACTCCTTAGCGAAACCATGCTAGGTAGCCGCAACAGGATAGATTTTCAAGACTTCAACGCCTTCAAAACTGACAAGATTGTCGGTAAAAGAGGCACAGCCCTATTAGTAAGGAAAAACATCGAAGCTCAAGAAAAAACCATCTCCGGTTTGAAGTCCTTCGAAGCAACGGCAGCCATCATCAAAGTCAACCCAACGGAAACAATCATCGTCATCAGCATCTACAATAGTTGCAGAGGAAAACCAACGGACATTAAACACGATCTTGGCATCATCAACAGCGTCCTCAGTCAGCACACTTACGGGCTCATTGGTGGGGACTTCAACGCTCGGCACCCGCATTGGGGAGACAATACCACCAACCCTGCTGGGAATGCGGTAATGGAATGGTTGGAAGATAACTTTGAACACCATTCATTGGTCATCGTTTCTCAACCCAAACCAACACGTCCAGTAGCCTCATCGTACTTGGACTTCTACTTGGCAACATCCAATTTAGTTCGCACTCTTCCTGAAATTAGGAACTATGAGTGCAAAGTACTAACGAGCGACTCGGACCACGATGCAGTGCAGCTAGAAATTAAGCTCCATCAACCAGTTATCATCAACAGGCGACCAGAAGGAAGATACCTCAACTATAACCATATAAACGAGGAATTGTTTAAAACGGACATCGAGGAGAACCTATCACTACCACCTTATACCAGGAATTTATCCAACTCGGAAATTGACACTGCTATCGAGGAACTTCAGCGGGCCGTTGAAATCGGCATAAACAACCAAAAAAGGCCATCTACATCAGAGGACAAATATACTAATCTTCCCTTAGCAATCCAGAACCTGTATCATCACAGACAGAGAATACGGAAGAGACTCCAAAGGATATTTCATCGAGAATGGAACTCGGTCAATGTCGAATACCAGACCCTGCAAAGTGAGCTGCGATGTATCAACATCATGTTCCAGAATGCAGTCCAACACCACAACAACCTACAGTTGCAGAAGAATCTTCAATCAATTAAGCCTGGACCTGACACCTTCAAGTTAATCAACAGAATCATCGGGCAGAAAACGAAAATGCCGGACAAATTAAAAACACCGAACGCAGAGGTCTCAACAGAAGCCGATAAAGCTGAAGCTTTCGCTGACTGCTTCGAGGACAACTTCAAGCCCCAGCCACCCAATAAACCAGAGTTTATTGAGGAAGTCGCTAGAACCATCTCTACAATTGAGGAAGAGACAAACGCCACAGAATTCGACGTAGACAACCCTGCCGACGACCCGAGTGACTGTGATAATTTCTGCACCTCTGGAGAGGTTGAGGAAATAATCTTCAGCAACAACTCCAAGAAATCTTCCGGAGCGGACAACATTTCAAACTTCATAATGAAAAAGTTTCCTTTCGTTGTGATGACAGCCCTCACTATTATATTCAACAATTGCATCAACAATAGCTATTTCCCCACTAAATGGAAATAAGCTAAGGTTGTTGCAATTCCAAAAAAGGAAAACAGAGCCAGCGTGGATGGACAGGCCTGTATCGCTTCTATCCAACCTGAGCAAAATTTTGGAGGAGCTGATTTTGCGAAAAATTAAAAAATTTTGCGACCTTCGTGGAATTATCCCGGACATTCAATTTGGATTCCGGGAAAAACACTCGACCCTTCATCCTATGATGATACTTTTAAACGACGTGACAAAGGCTCTTAACAATCATCAGGTTACAGTTGCATGTTTCCTGAATATTGAAAAAGCCTTTGACACTGTCTGGGTCCAAGGATTAATTTTTAAATTGGTACAATTAGGTTTTCCAACGTCATTCATAAAAATCTTTCATTCTTTCCTTACTTCCAGGACTTTCTTCGTGCAGGTAGGCAATAAGAAATGTTCAATTCGTGCAATGAGAGCCAGTGTCGCACAGGGATCAAAGGTTGGTCCTCTCCTCTTCAACATTCTGACATCGGACTGGAAAATTCAACAAAATGCTGCTTGTACGCGGACGACTCACTCACGTACGCAAGTTCAATTTCACCACTGATAGCGGCTCGAAGAGTTGAAGCCCATATCACAAAGTTACAGGAATACTACAAGGATTGGGGAATCCGCATCAATCCAAGGAAAACAGAGCTGATGTGCTTCCGTAGGCCGGCCAACTCCCGGAGAACAAGGTCCGCTAAGAACTGCCGCAACACCACGATTGGATTCCAGGACGGTACAATAATCAAGGCCTCGACAAAGATTAAGTACCTTGGAGTTAACTTCACGGAGAAGTTGAAGTTCAACCCTCATGTGGATGCAATTCTTCGCAAGGCTTGCTTCGCCTTCCATCGGGTTTACCCTTTAATGCGCAAGCAGAATGGCCTAAGCCAGAAGACAAAGCTGCTTTAATATAAACAGCTCATCAGGTCGGTGATAACATATGGATTCCCCATATGGTTCACAGCCTCGAAGACTTACATCAAGAAATTTGGTATGTTCGAGAGGAAGATCTTGCGCATATGCACTGGTCTCCACTACAACAGGATCACGAAGAAACACATCAGCAACAGGCGACTCTACAGCGAATCAGGAATCAAACCAGTAACCCGGTACATGGTTGGTTTATTTCTTTTATTTATAAAATATTACCAATGTAAATATATATTAAGGAACAATTGTAAATAATATTTTAAGTTCAATAAAAAGTAAATGTAAATGTAACTGTAAACTAAGCTCCGTGTAGTGTTCGATGCGTCCTGCAAAACCTCCAACGGTAGCTCGCTGAATGATTTTTTGATGATAGGCCCCAGGTTACAACCTGACATTATAGATCTCATTGCCAAATGGAGAAAATTCAAGGTTGGATTTTCAGCGGACATGAGCATGATGTACCGACAAATCTGGGTTGCACAAAGGGATACACCTTACCAACTCATTCTGTGGAGAAACCACAAACCTGAGCCTGTCAAAACGTATGCACTCAACACGGTCACGTTTGGGACAGCAGCTGCACCTTATTTGGCGGTGCGCACGCGAGAAATCAATCTCCCGTTGAATTTTGATAAGCCAGACGCTATCAAAACTCTAGGAGTTCAGTGGCATCCTGCCAATGACGTATTTAAATTTAAAATTGACTTACCTGAAGTTGATCAATATACTAAGAGATCTGTTCTCGCTGATATCGCTCGCCTGTTTCACCCACTGGGGTGGATATCTCCATGCATTCTTGGAGCAAAATTAATTCTCCAACAACTTTGGCGTACTGAATCATTTTGGGACGCTCCAATATCAAAAAGTATAGAGCGAACATGGGTAGATCTTCGCAATGGAATCACGAAGCTACAGAGCATTGAAATCCCTCGGTGGACTGGATTTGAAGGGTCCAGTCGAGTGCAGCTTCATGGCTTCAGTGATGCCTCTGAGAGAGCTTACGCAGCGGTTGTGTATGCTCGAACATTTCAAAACGGCCAAGAGCAGATCCATATCATAGCAGCCAAGACTAGAGTAGCTCCAATAAAACCGATATCTATGCCACGCTTGGAGCTATGTGCATCTCTCTTGCTAGCCAAACTACTGCAAAGAATCGCAAGGTGCATGCAGTTCAACAATGTTGAAATCTTTGCCTGATCTGACTCCATGATCAGTTTAGCATGGATAAAGGGTGATCCACCAATTCGAACCATCTTTGTTGCCAATCGAGTAACAGAGATCCAAACTCTTACCAGCCCAAACTCGTGGAGACATGTAGATACCAAGGAGAATCCACCTGATATTGGATCAAGAGGTTTGGCACCGGAAGATCTAGTCTGCAATAGTATGTGGTGGCACGGGCCGATTTTTCTCAAAAATGTCTCTTTAGCTGATCATCCAATAATAGCCCCAAGCGACACTACACTAGAAACTAGAAAGCAAAACAAAGAGAGAATTACTCAACCATCATTCTACAACAAAATTCGAAAACCGTACTCACCAATTGAGCATTGCGTCCTATTGTACTAGCGTTAGCAATAAATTCTTCGAAACCTGCTCAACACTTAGGCGTTTAGTTCGCTTAGTTGCTATATGGCGTCGCTTTATTAATAATTTAAGGCCTGAAAAAAAATATCTATTTCGGAACAGCCCATCTCGGCTGATGAACTTGAAGGTGCACACAATCAACTTATCAAAATCGTGCAGTTAGCATTATATCCTGACGAGATCAAAGCTTTAAAAGAGAACAAACCACTGAGTAAGTGAAGCTCTATCCTTAACCTAAACCCATTTCTCAACCGCGACGAATTGTTACGCGTCGGAGGTCGATTAGCCAACTCTTCCCTCCCCTTTCAACAACGACATCCTATAATTCTTAAGGAGGACCACCATCTCGCAAGGCTAATTGTAAGAGAAGTGCATCAGAGCACTTTACATGGTGGTCAGCAAATGGTTATGGCGGAGGTCAGACGAACCTTCTGGATAACCAATTTGAAGAGGATGGTCAAGGCAACCATTCACAGATGCGTTCGATGTCATCGCCACAATGCAAAGATGCATTCGCAACTCATGGGTAATCTCCCAGCAGAGAGAGTCACTATATCAAGGCCATTCACAAACACTGGTGTTGACTACGCTGGCCCAGTTGAGATTAAAATGTGGAAGAGTAGGTGTAACAAAATTTCAAAGGGATGTATATCTGTTTTTATTTGCCTTTCAACAAAGGCAATCCATATAGAGCTCGTAAGCGATCTCAGTGCAGCAAGCTTCATAGCCGCATTCAGGAGGTTTGTAGCCAGAAGAGGTAGTTGTACCAACCTCTTCAGCGATTGCGGGTCTAATTTTAAGGGAGCGAATAATGAAAGGAAGTAGCCGCAACACTCGCATCTCAACGCACAACGTGGCACTTCAACCCTCCACCATCACCACATTTCGGAGGTCTTTGAGAGGCCGGTGTCAAATCCATAAAGTATCACCTAAAAAGAACAATTGGCACATCCAAACTGACCTTTGAAGAGTATGCTACATTGCACGCACAAATCGAGGCATGTCTCAACTCGAGGCCATTATGCCCTACGACCACCGACCCTGAAGATTTGACGGTACTAACACCCGGTCATTTTCTGATCGGAGAACCACTTTGAACACACCCGGAAAGGAATCTCGAGGATAAGGCCATCAGCAATCTTGCCAGGTGGAAATACATTCAAAGCCTTACTCAAGAGTTTTGGAAACAATGGAGCGCCGCATATCTTCATCATCTTCAATATAGGCCAAAATGGCTTCAGAAAAGACCTAACCTCAATGTAGGAGACATTGTCCTACTCAAGGATGATAACCTCCCACGTCCTTGTAGTCACTTGCTCGAGCCCTAGAACTACACCCCGGTTCGGGCGGACTTATGCGTGTAGTAACAATCAAAACAGAAACTTCTACCTTCAAACGTCCGATTGCAAAACTATCCCCCCTGCCGGTTTCAAATCCCACAACCCATCGTAATCAATGAAACCTTAATTCATATAAAATACCACATCTTAATGCGAAATCAAGAAATTTTAACCTCCGAATTAATATACCTTCTCGTTAATGCCCATGAACCATTAAAAAAAACACTTTAACACACATAAGTATTAATCCTTGAACTTTAATGCCCATGAACCATAAAAAAAAAACCTTCAACACACATAAGTATTAAACCATGAACTTTAATGCCCATGAACCCTTAAAACCTTTAACACATAAAAGTTGTAATACGTGAACTTAAACAACCATGAACCCGTGAAAAAAAAAATCGTCTTACACATATAAGCATTAATCCATGACATTTTATTACCAATGAACTCTTAAAATCTTAATTGGAAATAGGTGTTTATGACCATATACATAAATTCTCAATTTTAATCCAAATTAAACAATAGAAATAAATCCGGAATCAAATATTCATACCTTTCGAAGACATCACACTAATCTTGCTGTAGACATTATTTTATATTGGATTGTAATCGATTCTCTCTAATCACATATTTTCACTTTTTTCATAATAAACTTCTTTGGCCGAGATATCACGAGATGACAACAAATCAGCATCATTGACGAAACCGGGTCACAAAACAACATTTATGTCATAAACAAACCAAAACAAGTGCAAGAGGTAGATTCGTTGCCTGGGTGGGGGCACACTAAAGGATTAATTAAAATCGAGACGACAACAACAACACTCAGGCACCTCAATATCACCACACGTTTTATGCCTGCATCACCGTTCCGGAGGCGGGGAGCATGTTGGTTCCCAACAAATTATTAGTTTGAACTGAAATTAAATAAAAATCTTTAAAAGAAAACACTTTTGATCACGTTGACATTTGGGCACGTTGATATGGGCGATGCATTGGATTAACTGCTGAAGCGTCAATAAGTAGACAAAAAACGCAAGCATCAGCTAATGTGGATGCATCAACCCTTAAACAAACACATCACAACACATTCTTTATTAAATTAACTTTATTAACATTTAATTTAAACAATAGACGTGCTGTTAACGCCAGATAGATAGGTAGATTAATTCAAACTGCCCAAATGTCAACGTCATCACAGTTGTCCCGCTCTCTCCTTCATAAAATTAAATGTTTCTTATCCCTTAAAAGGGAGAAAGCATAGTTTAATAATTTAAGGCAATATTGTTCCCACTCCTTCTTGTGTGCCCCAATAAGGGGCATTAATAAAAAATGTTACATATACTATCATAAAATGGGGAAATTAATTCTAAACAATATATATTTATTAAAGAGAGAGAGAAAATTATGTAAACCAAGGATCATTGACCTAGGTATAAAGGGGTAAATAGTTGCATTTGAACAGCTGACCTATATACCGAGGTTTCATCATCAGAGGTCGAAAAGAATACGGACACTTGCAAATTACCAGCAACTAAGACAAGTTCAAACATTAAAAGTCAAAATTGTCAAATAAAGAAAACCTTTATAACGTGGCCAAAAGAATAGTTTTTTTATTTTGGTATAAGTTCCAAAATCTTAATTTGGTTTTTCCACCTCAACAATTTGTGGAAGAAACAATACCCTCCTCCTACTCTTGGACGTCACTTTCATTGCGGTTGACGCAGTTGTTTTTGGGTCAGGCGATGCCCTCCCCGTAAATCCTCCACGTTCGAGTGGGGACTCTTGTCTCCCATTCATTTCTTTCGTTTTTTTTTGCTTTTGTTTAATTTGTTACGTGTAAATTAAACGGAAAAATAAAACTTTTTATTGCTCCACAGCACGACCACTGGACCGGCTGGTTTGTTATCAGCGTAGTGGCAAAATCACTATTATAAAAATACTTGCACTAGTTTTCGCTAATCAAGTTGAAACACGTGTTACTCCCCTGAAGGTCTGTGAACAACTGATATAGATTAAGTTATTATTTATGAAGTGCCCATCTGATTAACATTGTACAAATGTCATATGTTACATGAATGAATAAATACACTTGACTGAGACATCTCGGAAATTTAAAAAGTAACAGTGAAGTGGTACAGAAAAAAGAAAAAAAAAGAAAAAATTGGAGCTCAAAATGGATTTTCAAAAACCGGGTCCATTAGTTTTAAATGGAAATTTGAAAGTGAACTGGGCACAGTTTAAGCAACGATATGAGATCTATGCAATGGCCACCAAAACGAATTAGGAGGCAGAGGAAATACAAGTTGCACGTTTTCTAAGTTGTGCCGGGGATGAGGCAATTGATCTGTGCAGCACACTATTGATCACTCAAGAAGAGGGAAAAAACATTGAGGAAGTTAAGAAAGCATATGAGATAATTGCAACCCACGAAATAACGTGGTCTACGAGCGGTACATTTTTTACACGCGGAGTCAACGGGAAAGTGAACCGTTTGATCACTTCATGGCTGATATATCAAAGTTGGTCAAAAGCTGTGAATTCGGTGATCAAGAAGAAACAATGCTGCGAGATCATAATGTACAGGCGCAGCTGTTAAAAGTTGACAAGTTGGATTTGCCCAAAGCAAAGGAGTTTTGCCGCGTAGCCGAATTAACAGCGATCCAAGCCAAAGACATGCAGAACCAGCATAGCAGCGTAGATGGTATCAGCGACAGAGCAAAGAGGAAGGTGATATTAAACAAAATAAAAATTATTATGTAAACCAAAAACAATTTAAAGGTAGTGCAAATAATAAGTGCATAAAATGTGGTAAAAAATATGTGTAATAAGAAAGCGAAAGTTAGTGATTTGGTCGAGCATATTGATAGTGGCGATTCGGATTTATATGTGGATTCCGTTAATGAAGTACACAGCACGGAATCGGTTTGGTTACAGACGCTTAAGGTAGGAGAGGATTACATAGAATTCAAGTAAGACGGTGGGGCTGATGTCAATGTGTTGCCCCTTTACATATCAAATTCTAAGAAAATAGATTTGAAACCAACTAAGTCTAATTTGGAAGCATGTGGCGGTTTCAAACTTAATACGGTAGGTGAAGTTGTTTTGCCGACCTCATATAAAGGCAAGTGTTTCAGTACCAGATCTGTGATGACAAACGTGAATTCGAGACCAATTTTAGGTCTTAAAACGTGTATTCAATATATTTAAATAAATCGAGTGAATGCCCTTGATGGAATGAAAAGTGATAAACAGAAATTTTTAGAGCTCAATAGAGATGTGTTCACGGGTATAGGTAGGTTTCCGGATAAGTGTTCCATTGAGTTAAAATCGGGCACAGTGCCTTGCAATCACCCCCCACGGCGGGTCCCAATCAGTATTAGGGTAAAGTTGAAGGAAACATTAAAAGCTATGGATAATAAAAATGTTATAACAAAGAAGGATACGCCGTCTGAATGGTCTCATAATTTAGTCATAGTTGAAAAACCTAATGGTTCTTTACGTATCTGTTTAGATCCGAGAGAACTTAATGTTAATATTAAACATGAACATTTCCTTATTCCTAAAATTGAAGATTTTCGTTGCGCAATGAGGAATATGAGATATTTTTCAGCCCTTGATTTAAAGGAAGGATTTTGGCAACTTGAGCTGGACGAAAAATCAAAAAACTTGACAGTGTTTAGTACGCCCTTTGGCACATTCAACTTCAACGTGCTACCTTTTGGTGTCAATATTGCACCAGAGAAGTTTCAAAAAGTCAATTCAAAATCGGCAGATCAGAAAAGGAGCACGATGAAAATCTCAAACGGGTTATAATGCGGGCTAGAGAGATAAATGTCAAATTCAATCCAAGCAAGTTGCAGTATAACGTCGAACAGGTTAAATATTTAGGGCATAGCTATTCAAAAGATGGCCTGGCTCCTGATCCAGAACGGATCAAAGCTATTCAAGCGATCAAAGATCCTAAAAGTAGAAAGTATTTGGAAAAGATTTTTCGAACTTTAAATTTTTTAAGAGATTTTTTACCTAATTTTGCTGAAATTAATGAGCCTTTACGAGAATTGCTACGAAAAAACGTAGAATTCATTTGGTCCAAACACCATTCGCAAATACTAGAAAAGATTAAGGATAATATATCTTAGGCTACAATTTTGCATAGTTTTTCTCCAGACTTACCCATTATACTACAGACCGATGCATCAAAGAATGGCTTGGGGTGCTGCCTTTTCCAAAATAATAAGCCAGTATCTTTTGCATCTAAAAGTTTATCAGCAGCACAAGAAAATTATGCTCAGATAGAAAAGGAATTTTTGGGTATTGTGTATGCATGTGAGAAATGTCATAACTATATACATATATGGACGTAAAATTACAGTTCATACTGACCATAAGCCTTTGGTAGGCATTATGAAGAAAGATATAAGCAAAATACATTCAAATAGACTCCAACGTATGAAACTCAAACTTCTGAAATATGATTAAGATGTTCAATATGTACCAAGCAAACTACTTCACGTAGCAGATCTATTATGTAGAAACTACTCCGACGATCACAGCGTACAAACTGATAACTCGTCAACAGATGAAGTACATACTGTTAATTTAAGCGAGTCAAAGAAAGCACTATTTCAGGAAGCAACAAAAAATGATGTTGTTTTGCAAACAATAATAGGTTTCTACAATTTCGGATGGCCGACATCGAAACAATCTTTAACAGATGATTTAAAGTTTTATTGGAACTTAAAAGAAAATTTTTTTGTTGAGGAGGGATTGCTATTTTATGACGATAGAGTTTTTGTACCTCGAAAATTAATTCAGGAGGTACTAAGTCTTCTTCACGGATCGCATTTTGGCATAAGTAAAACAAAAACTCGTGCAAGGTCACTATTTTTTTGGCCTCATATGAATAGAGACATAGAAAATATTATTTTTAAATGCAGAACTTGTGAGAAACATAGAGCAAATAATCCTCACCATAAACTGACTCTTTTGACTCTTGAGCATTTTAGCATTAGTAAAATTAAAGTCTCTTTTTTGGTTCATAGTTTTCAGCACTTTTCTTATGTCAGTCGGATTTACAGCTTTGAATTTGAATGTAGCGGTGGGATGGTTACATGTTGTTGAATGAATCAACAAAAATTCTCGCAATTTATTGCAAGTTTGCAATTTTAATCATAAGTTTCATATTTTTCCCTTTGGGGAGAGTACGATAACTTGGGCGCCAAAAATTGATAACGATTTCTTGTAGAGGGGTCAAAAACAAGCATTTTTTACTATGGGAGGGGGGGTCTATCTCGCGCCGTTTAGGAGGTAGGGGCAATTTAAAAAAAATTACTTAAAATGAAAAAAAAGAAGAAAAAACAACAACGGCAACACTTACAATAAAATACTATACCGGCTTTGAAAGCCAGAAACATGTTCTTTAATCCTGGGCTTAAATTAAATAGTAAACTTTAATAGTTTTGGAAAAATTCGCATGCAAACTCAAATTTTTGATAAAAAAAATCAAAAGAACAAGTTTAGATCAATTTTTTTCAAAATTGTGAAATGAAGTGCTAAATTTGCTTTTTGTAGTCAATACTTGTATCAATTCTGAATAGAACACAAAAAACCGAATGGTTTTATGTCTTATAGTGTTTGAGAAAATTGAGATCTAATAAAACTATTTTTTGTTTTTTTGGTATTTACGGTGATACTTTTAGTATAAATGTTAATTATAGGTTAACATTTGTTAGTAAAGTTTAGCAAGTCATTTAGCGTTATCCAGAATGCACCACGTGGTGGTCGGAGGAGAATCAGACCAATTTCTTCCAAAAAAGCGATGCTCGTTTCGTTGGTCGATACCAAATCCCCGAACGAACAAAATACCGAAAAGTTATTTAGTTTAGGATGGATTAGAGGATGCTTAGTCGCCATTGCTTCTTCACAAAAAATAACACTCGTTTCGAACTAAGATTGAACACAGAATGAGCTTTACCACATGTGCATAAAAAAACCAACAGTACAAAATTAAAAGTTTGAACGGTTATATTTGCAATGCATCATTATTAAGTGCATTCCATATTACATAAGTACATACAAATTAGATGAAGAGTATTCATGACATAGGCGCCTGCCAGGCAAAAAGCAGGTACCCTGAGCGGAGCGACGAAGTCACGTGAGCGTGGACTGACTACGGAAAGAAAGTTGAATCTCTTTAACCCGCGAAGCGGGCCACCCATGTACTGTTGATTCAAAAAAAAAAAAACTATTGATATAGACGCATGCCGGACATTTAATCGATTATTCATTCGGTTACCTTAAAGGAAGACCACTTAAATGTCACAAAACAAAAATAGTAATTCTCAATTTTCTCAAAAACTATAAGACATAAAACCATTCGGTTTTTTGTGTTCTATTCAGAATTGATACAAGCATTGACTACAAAAAGCAAATTGGACACTTCATTTCACAATTTTGAAAAAAATTGATCAAAACATGTTTTTTTGTTTTTTTTTATCAAAAATTTGAGCTTGCATGCGAATTTTTCAAAAATTGTTAAAGTTTACCATTTTATCTAAAACCAGGATTAAAGAACATATTTCTGGCTTTCAAAGCCGATATAGTACTTTATTGTAAGTGTTGCCGTTGTTTTTGTTTTTATTTTTTTTTCATTTTAAGTCATTTTTAACTTCCCATCAGGAAGTTCTTGTAATCGGTCCGATTTTCGAAATTCAAAATTTTTACATTTCTCCACGATTGGCGGTCCCAGTAGTCGGATTCCATGATTTTTAGAAAGATGTCTGTGTGTGTGTGTGTACGTACGTACGTACGTACGTTTGTGCGGATTCTTTCGTACAGCCTCGTACAACTCGAGAACAAATCAAGCTATCGAAGCCAAATTGGTTTCATTCGAAGCGTGTGTGCATAAAGATCACCTGAAAAGCTTTTGGTTAAATTTCACAGGGTGGTTTGAATTTTATGACGAAAAAACTGTCAAAAAAAGGCACAATTTGACTTCTTCAATTAAAATCAATTTAGTTTTCCAATAAAAAAAGTTCAAAATTAATTAAAATTATAGTTTATAGCTACCTTATCAGATAAAAAAATATGCAAAAATATATACACTGCCGTTCATAAGTTTCCGGACAAATTCATATAATTTTTTTTTTGTGTTCAATTTTAATGCCAAAAGTTTCATCAATATTATGTTTATTTAGCCAATTGACTAAACTAAGTAAGTTACTAACTATAGAGACTACCAAAAAGACTAAAACAGTTTTTAGTTGAGGCCATTTCATACATCGATATGCCCCTTTCTCTATTTCCTGATCCAAATTTCCACGGAAGTTCTTTGAAAATTGTTTCAGAAATGTGAATCATGTAAGTCTTTCCCATTTTCATGACTCAGAATGACGTCTGCAACACTGACACATGAAAACATCTTTAGAAAATTATGGAGCCACCAGTTTTTTTTGTTCAAAACCTGATCGGCTGTAACTTGACGCTTTCTTATCATTATAATATATTAGCAAAAAGAAGCTCATGGCGCAGCTTACATGAGGCAATTGAATTCAAAGAAAAAGCGACAAGAGAAAGCTAAATGACTTCCCAGAAAATGATATAGAGATAAACAATCTCTCGAAATCGGCTTAGAAACTACTATCAAAATTTGCAAAGAAAACTGGACCAGAAGAAAAGGATCCTATGCTGAGCAGTTTCCAGCTCGGAAAGAATAGGCGGTCGAAATCTCTGGACTGAGACTATTCAGAGCAATGGTAAATATGCTCCAAAAGAAAGCAATATAACAAATAAGATAAATGGCCTTTCACAATGCTTTTATCGAAACAATTTAAATTCTGCAAACAACAAAAAAAAAAATAGCAAAGCCTGGTTACAAATTTCCCTTTGCTCATTTCAAAACAACTTTTTAAAATTTTTCCTATATCTAATAGCATTAGTAATAGTAATGATTTGTAAGTGATGTTTCAGTGATAACTCAGACAAATTTTCATGCTCGAAATTTAGTTTGTGTCACTATGCAACTGGTCCTCAAACTTTTAAAAAATATGAATCCTTATAAACAGAGTTCTTACAAAATGTAATATAATACTTTTGAAACTAAGCTATATAATATTTGATAATTCTGGTTGTCTGATTTATAACTCTTTATTGAAGAAGTTAAAAAACAACTGCCAAAAGCAAGTTGTTGTTATGAAATTGATTTTCGCAACTCTAAATTTAAAATATTGTAATGAATTTTGGTCACATCTAAAGCCTCGGCAAAAGAATCAGAAACGTCAAACTGACATGAGGAGATGGAAAAAAGAAGAAGAAGAAGAGTCGTCGTTGTGCCACGTTGCTGCAAAAAGGAAATTTGTAAAAAGAAGGAGAATTTAGATTGGAATAAAGTTTTAGTTTGCATTTATTAGGAAAGTTGTTTTATTAATCATTTACCCAGCATAACAATTGGTGTCAGGTGTGGGGTAAACTGCGATCGATTCCTAGCCGAATCTCTACCACGTGCAAACCATGTCAGAATCTGAAGATCTCGCGAACAAATTGCAGCAAATTCTTCTGAGGTTGGACAACCAGGCGAAGTTACTTACGGAACAATCAACATTAGTGGCGGGTATGCAATGCTCATTGGAAGACCTAACTACTCGAGTGGGACAAGTCGAATCAGCACCACAGGAATTGTTTAGTTCTCCAGTTGGAGCCCATTCTAATACTTCTACTCCCATAGGTAACACAGGGCAGGGAGACATGCAAGCTGTCTGTAATGAAAATGCAGCGCGCGTTTCGACTATTCATGGGGCACCTTCTGCTAACTCCACTCATGTACGAAAGCATGCAAATTCATCGGATGGGCATACATTTTGCGTAGCGAATGCTGGCTTCGAACGACTAACATCAATACATGACGAGTCACGAACTGTTCCACATCCATGTGTTATTACGACTGATGTCCATCCCCAAAGCACAGCAACCGCAGGTGTTTTGCAAGGATGTATGCAAACCGTAATGTTTGGGGCACCGCAGCACATCAAAGTACATCCACGTGAGTTCGATGGGAAAACGTCATGGCGCACATACCGCCTACATTTCGAGACGGTAGCGAGGGTGAACTGTTGGAACTCTGAGCTGAAAGCGTTATATCTCGCCCCTTACTTAAGAGGTACGGCATTAGCATTCTTCGAGACACTTCAACCCCAAATTCGGGATGATTTTGATCGCTTGGATATAAGTTTGGGTCAGCGATTTGGGAACGATTATGAACAGTCAACGGCACATTCGGAGCTACGTGGACGAATCCAGAAGCCTAAAGAGTCCTTAAACGAATTGGCGACCGATATTCAGCGTCTTGTCTACCTTGCATTTCCAGACTGTCCAGAACAAGCCAAGGATCGTATCGCGCTAGCACAATTTATCGACGGAATTTTCGACACCGAGTTGCAACAGAGAGTGCGAGACTCTGTCCCTTTAACGCTAGAAATGGCTCTATCTTCAGCTGTACGCATGGAAGCCAGCCGTGCGGCCACCAGACTAAGCCGCAGACAAATTCGAATAGCAGAAGTCATTGTTTCCGACACTGAAGATCACTTCCCAATCGTGGAATCGGGAAACGAACATCGCGCAGTTTAAAGGAGCGAAAGCTGCCGCGAGTAAGACAGAAAGCTCCAATAGTAACACAAAAACCAAACACCCCAAGCAATTTCAATGAATCGACCACAGCAGTACGAGAGAAGAGAGTTAAGGGCAAAATAAAATTCATCCACCGGACTGGCTATGGATTTGTTCGACGATGTGACAATGACGAGGTGGTATATATACCACGAAGCGAATTACGCCGAAACCCTAAATTTCTTCACGAGGGGCAAGCCGTATCTTTTGATGTGGAAGCAGCACGGTTAGGTTCCCGTGCCATCAACTTAAAAATTCTTAACCATCCGACACCACCCACCTTGTCGAGCGCTCCGGCTTCAGACATCCCAGACTGCGATACTCACCATGCGGGAAACGCCGACCCACTATCTCTACAGAGGCAGAATTAGTGGGGAAATCCAGCGCCTCTGCACCGACGGTTGCATACATCCGTTATACTAATAGCTTAAATAACCTCGTTGCCCGCATCAAGATAAACGAGATCACTTGCCTAGCAATAGTGGACACAGGTGCCACTCAAACAATCCTACATCCCCGAGTTATGAAGAAAATGGTTACCCCCCCGATGATGGAAACATCGCGTGCGATCATCCAAACTTGCAGTGGTGATACTGTACCAGTAGAAGGGACTGTCGAGGTCCGAGTGCAGATAGGAGTATTCGTCAGTCTAAATTCCATGTACGTTGCCCCCATCTCAGATGACTGCATCATAGGCATGGATTTTTTGCGACGGCATAGATGTGAAATTAATTTAAAACAAAACACTTTGCAAGTTGGTGAAGAAACCATTTACTTAAACCAAGCAAACACCCAGAACGTTTTCGCTGCTAATCCCTGTGATGTTAGTATTCCTGCACTGTCAGACTGTTGGATTCGCCTGATGACTTCTGCGCCCGATGATGAAATCATACTAGCCACAGCAATTGAAACGGAGCTAAAAATCGATATTCCCGATTCTCTGTGCTACGTACTGCATGGAGAGATATGTGTTCGTTGCACCAACATGTCTGAAGAAGATATATGCATTCCGAGAAACACCACATTGGTCCAAACTGAATCGCAACCAGAAGTGTTCTACTGCCGACGCATGACAGATGACGCAACCAAGACTGATCGTTTGTTAGCCATACAAGAAATGATCAAAAGAAGTGCAACCAGTCTCACCAGAGAAGAACAAGTAAGGTTAGAGTTCCTAGTTTTACGTAACCGTTCCTTATTTGCAGATTCAAAACCGGGTAAAGGATGCACTTCCCGTGTTCAGCACCGGATCGATACGGGTGATACTGCTCCAATAAAGCAACCCCCTAGGAAGTTGCCCCTAGCACGCCGAGCAGAAGCTGAGTTGTTATTGAACGACATGAAAAGTCAGGAAGTGGTACAGCGATCAACGAGTCCATGGTATTCCCCTGTAGTCCTTGTGCGCAAGAAGGATGGCTCTTTGAGGTTTTGCGTGGACTATCGCAAACTCAACAACGCGACTAAAAAAGATTCCTACCCGTTGCCACGAATCGACCTTACGCTCGATGCTCTTGGAGGCTCGTCATGGTTTGCAACGCTAGATCTCCAATCTGGCTACTGGCAAGTTGAGATGGCAGCAAGTGACAAAGAAAAAACTGCATTTTCCATTGGAACGGGGCTGTATGAATTTAATGTGATGCCGTTTGGTCTAACCAATGCACCCGCCACGTTCCAGCGTCTTATGGATGAAGTGCTACAAGGACTCCCGCACACCGTCTGTCTAGTCTATCTAGACGACATAGTCGTTCACGGAAAAACTTTTGACGAACTGCTACAAAACTTAGAGTCCGTATTCCAGAGACTACGACAAGCAGGCCTCCAACTATCTCCCAAAAAGTGTTGCCTTGGAAAAAGAGAAGTCCAATTTTTGGGATATATTGTGTCCGGATCCGGAATAGCAGCTGACCCCGAAAAAATTTCAGCAGTTCGAGGATGGCCCACCCCGAGGAATAAGACAGAAGTTCAGTCATTTTTAGGGATCTGCGCGTACTACCGTCGTTTTATCCGAAATTTTTCGACCATCGCTAAGCCTTTAACAGCGTTGACTGAGAAAGGGAACCAATTTTCTTGGACCGCATGCTGCGACGATGCTTTTTGTCGGCTTAAAGAAAAGCTAACTACCGCGCCTATTCTCGCCCAGCCGAATGAAAACGACTTGTTCATTCTCGATACAGATGCTAGCCAGCATGCATGTGGATCTGTTTTGTCCCAGCTTCAGAGCGGAGAGGAAAGAGTAATCGAATATCACAGCAAAACTTTTAGTCGACCAGAACGAAATTATTGTGTTACCCGAAAAGAACTTCTGGCCATTGTTAAAGCTGTCACTCATTTTCAGCCCTATTTGCTAGGAAGACATTTTCTTTTGCGAACAGATCACAGCTCACTGCGTTGGCTGATAAATTTCCGTGATCCAGAAGGGCAAATGGCACGATGGCTAGAACGCTTGCAGCAATTTGATTTTTCGATCGAGCACCGTCCGGGGAAGAATCACCAAAATGCTGACGCGCTTTCCCGCCGTCCTTGTGAAGCTGAGGATTGTCGGTATTGTGCTCGCGTAGAGGAAAAACAGTGCAATCTTGTTCGGACAACGACGTTAGCGATGGATATAGTCGAGCGACAAATACGTGATGGTGATCTATCAGTGGTACGGCAATGGGTTGATGAACAAAGACGACCAATGGTTGACGAGGTTAGGGCTTTGAATCCAAAAGTAAAAGCGTACTGGGGTATGTACGATGCCCTACACTATCAAGATGGAGTGTTATGCAGAAAGGTAAATAGCCCGAACGGCGATTACTATCAAGTTTTGGTTCCGATTTCTTTACAGACGGAAATCCTGAAGGCGATGCATGACAGTCCGACTGGAGGACATTTTGGGGTTAAGAAGACACTAGCGAAGACAAAAAAGCGGTATTATTGGATCGGGTGCTCCCAGGATGTACAGAAACACTGCAAAACTTGTGTACCATGCCAGCAACGTAAGGGTCCAACAACCAGAAATCGTGCAAGATTGCAACCCGTCCACGTAGGCGCCCCTTTTGAACGCGTCGCAATAGACATACTGGGACCCTTGCCCCTCACAACTCAAGGTAACAAATATGTTTTAGTCTTTTGTGATTATTTTACGAAGTGGCCAGAAGCACTAAAACTTCCGGACCAGACCGCAGAGACGGTAGCAGAAGCCCTTACTGTTCAAATATTCTCACGATTCGGTGTGCCCTTACAACTGCACTCGGATCAAGGCAGAAATTTTGAGTCCGCAGTTTTTAAGCACACACTTGAACTTCTCGGTATCGACAAGACGCGTACAACAGCGCTGCATCCACAATCAGATGGCATGGTGGAGCGTTTTAATCGCACGCTCCTGAACTACCTCGCCAAATATATCGCCGAAAACCAAAGGGATTGGGATGCTCACTTTCCATTTCTTCTTTTAGCTTATCGAACAGCTGTTCATGAAGCGACACAACAAACACCTGCATTCTTAACGTTCGGACGGGAACTCCGCTTGCCTACAGAAATATTTACCGGTCCTCCTCCCAGCCGACCTATTGCCACGTCAAAGTATGTGGAAGATTTGACCAAGCGGTTGGAAACCGCGTACGCTTTTAATCGAAAACAGCTGTTGGAATATAGCCGGAGAATGAAGGACCGATACGATTTGAACGCTAAAGCTGCACCATTCAATACTGGAGATAAAGTGTGGTTATATGCTCCAAAGAAGAGAAAGGGTCTCTGTCCGAAGCTTCAAAGTGACTGGCAAGGCCCTTACAACGTGCTGGGCAAGTTGGGTGATGTGCTTTACCGAATTATCAAACAGGGCGCAACCAAACCATTGGTGGTTCATAGAGATCGATTGGCATTATGCCAGCTTTCTGAATAGAGGTCGCGTCGCGTTATCGTGTTGATTTTTTTTTGTTGTTTTTGTTTCGAGAAGGCGAGTATGTGGCGCCTTATCTAAATAACCACTGATAAATCGGGTGCAATGAAAGCTGGTCGTCTCGAATCGTTATATCGTCGCGTCGCGAGGGTAAATCCAAACAGCTTTGCATCCGATTTAAAAAACGAAAGCTACATGATACTCCATTTGTTAAACAACAGCATGAAACAACTTCTGGTATGACTGAGGACAGTCAATCTTCAAATGAGGGAGCTGTGGAATGAATTTTGGTCACATCTAAAGCCTCGGCAAAAGAATCAGAAACGTCAAACTGACATGAGGAGATGGAAAAAAGAAGAAGAAGAAGAGTCGTCGTTGTGCCACGTTGCTGCAAAAAGGAAATATGTAAAAAGAAGGAGAATTTAGATTGGAATAAAGTTTTAGTTTGCATTTATTAGGAAAGTTGTTTTATTAATCATTTACCCAGCATAACAATATCTTATCTTCACGTTGAGTTGGATACTCTTTGAGGGATGACTGGCTAAGATTTTGGGTCGTTGGTCCTATATTACAGTCGAAAATGCTTTCATTGAGTCGTTTAATGCAAGCCATGGACAGCCAGCAAAAACAATTACCTCAAGGTTACGCACCCCAAACCGAAGCCTGCAAAATTCGAAATGGATGTATCATAGTAGAATTGCAGTCAATGCTGAGGACATGGAAGAACCAACAATGCCATCTACCTGACCTAGACGAGTTACAGATAGCAAGATAGAACTTCTTAGTTGTATCTGCAGTACATGGTCAGAAGAAATCATGCGAGATGAATGAATTCTCAGTATTAATCTCCTCAAAATTGCCTTTAACATCTTTTCCGCCGTATGATGTGAACATCTGCAGCAGTTCGTCAACATCCTGATAGGTCTGTATTAATGACCAGAAAAGTCCACCATAAACCAAATATTAACATAACGGCAGATCTTGGAAAAACACCCAGGAGCGCCAAGTCAGTACGCACCACCTTTTCATCAATTTCAAGGTTAGTTTTGGTGTCTGTTTTGTCCACGGAGACGAGACTTATGAAGTCATGTCTAGATTTGGCATCCTTGCCAAGCTCGTACTTTAGTGCAGGATGGCGATTTAGGTCACCGCCATCCTGCACAAATTGATGTCGACAAAGACGTCACCGACCCACTTGATGTCAAACAACGTTTTAGACAAGGTGATGCACTGTCTTGCGGTTTCTTCAATATCATACTTTGTACAATAGTGCAAAAGAACCTTGTCAACAAAAGAGGGCAAAAAGATGCATATGCTGCCATCAAAAAAACTAAATCCGACGTCTGGGTCAGAACGTTACCATAGACAGCTATAACTTTAAGGTAGTTAGGGCTTTATCTATCTTGGCTTCGCTGTAAAAACAGATAATAGCACCAGCGCTGAGATCAAATGAAGAATACCTCTGGTTAAGAAAGCTAAGCCCTCTTTCGAAGAACTGAAGCACCGCTCTATAAGACCCATATCATGCCCGTCCTACTATACGGTGCAGAAGCATGTACACTTTCAAAAGCGGATGAAGGCCCCTTAGGTTGTTTCGAGTGAAAAGTTTAATCTTTAGTCCCATCTGCATTGACTGTGAGTGGAGGAAAAGATTCAACAACGAACTATATGCTAGGATTTGAACAGCGACATCGACTTAGCCAAAAGGATAAAATTCCAATGCCACGCGGACTGTAACGCCACCTCAAGTTAGTAATTAAATGATTAATGACAAAAAAAGTCCAACCAGCTATCATTTAAAAAAAAAACGGTAAAAATTATTTCAAATTATATTAAGTTATTTCCGCAGTAAAACTAAAAATCTAATTTTCTTTTAGTAAAAATGTAACTCAGTCAGAAAAAAAGTATTTCCAAATTGAAATATGTTAATCTATCCATGTTAAATACGCAATTTGTATTTTATATATTAAATATGGTTTTCCTCAAAGGCAGCTAAAAATATATGTATCTGATCTTTTTGTTTGCAATGTATTTGATTAGGGAATGAATGATGATGATCCGAATTGAATTTCATGGTGTAGGCAAATAAAATAGCACCTAGTTCTTTTGTATCTTGAGATGGGAAGTTCATGGTATGGGCAGGCCTTCTCGCACCCAAACCAATTTTTTTTAAATTGCCCCTACCTCCTAAACGGTGCAAGATAGATCCCATAGTAAAAAATGCTTGTTTTTGACCCTTCTACAAAAAACCGTTATCAATTTTTGGCGCCCGAGTTATCGTACTCGTGCCTTCCCTTTTTATTATAATTTGTTAACGTTAGCATAATTTTGTTTATTTGTTTGCTGTTGTTTTCTGTAATTCTGCATTTTTTGATAACGCATGCACCTTTTTGTATTTTTTTTGCCATTTGCACTTTTCTGTTTAAGTAAGCACTTATTTTTGTATAAATAGAGCCAAAATAAATTATTTTGCACACAGTTAGTAACCAATCGAACCAAGCCTTTTCTTGTACCTAATGTGAGGCTGCATTAGGCGATTGGAAAAATATCTAAGTAGTAGAAATCTACATAAGGTCCTGCGAGCCGGATTAGCCGGAAAGTGTTGAACAAATTATATATTTTTTACGAGACCAAGGAAAGACAAAAAATTAATATTAATTGTGTGAAAATATTTCAAAAACTGCAATTAGTGAATTCAAGGAAATCGCGCTTTCACAAACCCGACTTAGTGAAGAAGTGCATCGGTTGTGGACCAATTTCAAAAAGGATGGAGAGTCACAATGTATTTCGTAACTCGATTCGAGAAGTTGGAGCAGCACTGGGTTGACTTCCAACTAAATAGCGGGTATTTGGAAAACTTAAAGAAAGCAAACCCGCATCATGACTACTTCACAAAGAAGTATTTCAGTCAGTTTGAGTCAAGGTATCTTGACATTAAGGGTACTTTGAAGGCGAAATTGGATGAGTTAAGAAGGAAGAAACATGCCGACATTCCAGCTCCCGTCAGTTCAATTACAACTGCGCCAGGACAATTACCTTCAGCTGCGATGAAGCCACAGTCATCAAGGAGCACATCATCAGAAAGAACAGAGGAGCCGTCTGAGAAGATGAAACGCCCAGCAAGGTTTACTAGGTTGAACATCGTCAAGTCCAAATTCATAGCCGTAATTGACAGCTTGGATTTTAGTCAAAATGCAGTTTACCTCAGATTCAAGCTGAGTCAATTACAGGAATGCTGGACAAGGCTACAAACAGTGAATGAAGAAATTATGTTATCATTGGAAGAAGCTGACTACGATCAGGAGTACGTGTCCAGCAATGAATTTATAGATTTGGAGCAGATGTACCAAGATGCATATATTCAAATCCAAGAAGCAGAACAGCTGCAACACCAAACGGAGGAGGTAGCTCCACAACCAGGAACACATCGGGAAATCAAACTCCCACCCATAAGCATACCAACATTCAGTGGAAGGTATGAAGAGTGGACACAGTTTTGGGAACTATTCGATCGATTAGTGCACCAAACAGATCCTTAAGCGATGTCGAACGTATTCAATATCTGAAAGGCAATCTGAGCGGAGAAGCAGCAAGGATTGACAGTCATTTATCACCTACGTCAAGCAATTATGCAACAGCTATAGAATTGCTAACGAAACGGTTTCAAAATCCAGCAGCGTTGGTCAACAACTACATTCAAAAATTGCTGGGTTTGAAATCAGTTCGAAGTGAAAATGCGTTTGATTTAAAAACAATGATGGATACATCAAAAGAAATCCTGTATGGTATCAAAAACTTGGGAGTTGATGTCAATTCATGGGATCCATTAGTGATTCAGTTGTTATATCCAAAACTCGCCCACGAATCAAGAAAATTGTATCAGCAATCGAAAGGAACGTCAACAGAAATTCCAAAGTTAAGTGAATTTTTTAACTTTATCGAAGGCAGATTCCGAGGATTGGAGAACAGTCGCGAACTTAACCGAGAACACCAGCCACAAGTGTCAAAACCAGCATCCACAAGGAACCATTTGACTACAGTCACACAGTCGAAATGCGTTTTGTGTAGCGAGTCTCATCAATTGTATAACTGCAAAAGATTTCTAAGTATGAAGCCAAGAAACCGATTGGAGGTGGCCCAGAATGCCCATCAAAGAAGGGTTGCAGGGTATGCACACAACAACTTAATTCCCTACTTCATTTCCCTAGAGGTGAGAGTGCAGCCGTCTTGGTTGTAGGAAAAACAACAAGTGAAGAAACACCATTGACAACGAGAATCGCCACAGCATGTCAAAGTGACAGGACGGTACTATTTGCTACAGCCATGGTAAACATATGCGTTGGAGGCCAAGTGAAACTCGTACGAGCTCTGATTGATCAAGGATCACAATCATGTTTCGTGACAGAGAAATTAGCGCGTCAATTAAGGGTACCATTGGTCAAGTATGAGTCAAGGATAAATGGAATTAACGGTCATGCTACACAAATCATCGCAGCATGCCACTTCACCATTCAATCAATTCACGATGAAGGAGTCAACTTGGAGGTAGAAGCCCTAGTGATGCCTCTTATTACATCAAGAATGCCACTGCGACAATTTTCACCCAACCAGTGGCCACATATTCAAGGCTTGAAGTTGGCAGATCCATGGTACGAACAACCAAAGGATATTGAACTACTGATTGGATCAGACATTTTACCGCACTTCCTGACGCATGGGCTAATCCAGGGTCCAGCTAATACTCCAATGGCACAAAATACAAGGTTTGGCTGGATATTATCTGGACCAGTCATAATCACTTCAACTCCAAAGAAGCAAGTACGACCTAAGATCGTCACTTCATGTATAAGTGTGTGTAGTGAAGATGAAGGATTGAAGAAATTTTGGGAGCTAGAAGAAGTACCAACTGCAAGGGTCAAGTCTGCGGAAGATAAGATGTGCGAGAACCACTACCAAATGACACACAAACGGGATGAAACAGGACGATATATCGTCAAATTACCACTACTTAAGAATCGCATGGTCTTGGGCGATTCACGCAAAATGGCGTTAAAGCGATTCTTTATGTTGGAACAGAGATTTGCCAAAAATGAGGAGCTTCGGCAGGAATATTCCAAATTCGGCAGATTTTAGTCGATCAGGAGGAACAAAACCTACAGCGCATCTTGTGGAGAGAAAGACCCAGTGCCCCCATCAAGGAATACGCTCTTAAAACAGTCATATACGGTACAGCATCAGCCCCGTATTTGGCAATTAAAACTTTATGCCAGCTAGCTGAGGATGAAAAACAGACGTATCCACGGGCGAGCAAAACAGTGCTTGAAGGGTTCTATGTAGACGACTGTCTTGGTGGTGCAAGGTCACTTAAGGAGTGTGAAGACCTTTAACAAGAATTGATGCAGCTACTTCAGTTGGGTGGATTCAACTTACGAAAATGGACGTCAAATAGTTCAGAGTTCATAAAAACCTTACCAAAAGAAGGCGTTGAAATGGAACCGGAATATGACTTTAATAGTGACACAATATTCAAAATATTGGGAATAAGATGGTGTCCGAGGACAGACGACTTCCAATTTAAGGTAAACTCTTCTTCATTCAGCTCAAAGAGTACCAAACGAGCAATATTGAGTGACGCAGGCAAAATTTTCGATCCCTTTGGCTGGTTGTCACCTATAACAATCAAAGCAAAGATTCTGATTCAAAAACTTTGGCTCTTGGGTATCGGATGGGATGAAAATGTGCCAATGACAATTCAAAAGGAATGGGATGAATTCAAGAAAAGATTATCGACGCTTGAAAATGTAAGAATTCCACGATGGACGGAACAAATGGAAGACTCTCAAATCGAATTACATGGATTTGCAGATGCATCAGAATCAGCATATGCAGCGGTGGTGTATCAGAAGGTCGTCAATTCTAGCTCTACAACAATATGCATTATCGCGTCAAAGACCAAGGTGGCGCCTGTTAAGTAAGTGTCATTAGCCAGACTGGAGCTATGTGCAGCTACACTACATACGAAGCTAATGAACTACATTAGAGAGGGAATAGACACTAATAAATACACCAGAATTATAGCATGGTCAGATTCTACCATCGTCTTAAAATGGTTAAAACAACACCCAGTGAAATGGAACACGTTTGTAGCCAACCGGGTATCTTATGTGCAACAACATTTTAAAGGACAATGGAGGTTCGTACCTGGTATAGAGAATCCTGCTGACTTTCCGTCTAGAGGGTCATTTGGAGATACCCTCACTGAGAATTCTACATGGTGGCATGGTCCAGAATGGTTGAAGAAAGACGAACCATATTGGCCGGTTGACAAGGTTATGATTGAAATGCATGATATGCCTGAAATCCGGAAGTCATGACATACGAGAAGATGAATACAGTTCTGGTGCAAATAGAAGGATGTTTGAATTCGAGACCACTCTGCCCATTAACAGACAACATTGAAGATCTCGATGCACTCACACCAGGTCACTTCATTATTGGATCCCCATTGATAGCACCACGGCATGATGTCATACTAGATCTCGCAGAGAGTAGTTTAAAAAGGTGGAAATTCATTCAAAAACTCAAACAAGATGTGTGCAACCGTTGGTACGAGGATTACATTGCTAAAATGCAACAACGAAATAAGTGGAAGGAAGCGAAAATCAACTTTAAGATTGGACAAATCGTCCTGCTGAAAAATGAGCTTTTGACACCATCGAAGTGGCCTTTCGGTAAAATAGTTGAAGTACACAGCGGAGTAGATGACCTTGCCAGAGTTCTGACAATCAAGACAGAAAAAGGCACAGTCAAGCGACCAATAACCAAGGTATGTTTGCTGCCAAAAGAAGACAATATCGAAAATCCCGAAGACGTCAGAGTTCAACCATGGAAAACACCCTAAAAGCAATCACCAGGAAAGCCCGGAAGGAATCTGAAAGATAGAAAGCAGAAGTCACCCACTCCGTTAGCAAATTTCTCCATCGCACTTGTGACTCTGTCTCTGCTCGCACTTGTTATGCCGGGATCGTCAAAATATACATTCACCCATCCGGACATTGGATTGTTCGTGGAACAAATTGGAACTGCCAAAATTCAACGAGGAGTGTTACGCACGAGCATTCGATTTCCTATAGAAGACATTTAACGTGATCAAGGTAACATAAACAAGACCAGAGATCAATTAATTAAATTATGCAACAAAGCGAAATCAGTGACAAAGGAGAGTCAGTGCGATGAATTATGTCATCACATGGAAGAAGAGTGGAACAATGTGCTCTCAATTTTTAACAGACTTCAAATAACACCATTGCGTAAAAAAAAACGAGGACTACTGGGAACTGTTCTCAACTCATTATTCGGAGTCAACGATGAAGTATACCATGACATCGAAGACCTATACAGTAATCAGAAGGAACTGATCAAAAATACGAAAACTAACACCAAGATCATGCTGTCTACAATCGCCAGTGTAAATGAGACAGAAGCAAGAATCAGTAAAAAAATCAACAATTTTACAAAGAAGCTGTATGCTGGTCTGGAAGAGATAAATAGGATGGAATTTTGGTACAAGTTGGTTGACGAAAACAAGATAAATCTTCATGTGACGAACGCCTATCTGATTGCACTAAGTTACATGCGAGAGATTGAAATAAAATATAACAAACTGTTAAATGCGTATCTGAAACGCAGTCACTTGTTTGAGAGATGTCTTCAACTTCAGCGGAGATTTTGGTCAGAGGATACTTTATAATCAGTGATGCTGACGAATATGACTTGATTAAAACCAACACCGTTCCAGAGAAGGTGGATGAGCAGACATTTCTACAAAGGTATTTTGAAGTACCACTGGAAGATATAAACAAGGCACCAACTTTAAATGGAACAACATGCATTCTCCGGCCGTCAATATTTCACAGTATTGAGCAAAGTGAGGATTGCAGTCATATTATGGAGTCATAATTCGTGGATGTTCATCACACCACAGAAAACTTCAGTGTTCGTCATTTGTGGCTCAACTCGAGAGGAAGTCATTCTCAACGACGCCGGCATAGTATAAGTGACCCAGACTGCGTAATACAATCAAAATTCGTCCGATTGGAGGCAAAATTGTTTGAGGAAACGAAAGTAGTACAGCACTTTACCACATCAATCGCTACCATTAACACATCGGTATCAGCTCAGAATCCAGTTTATTTTACAAACGAAACCGTCATCCCACTTAATAAGGATCTAATGGAGATGTCAATATTCAACCATCGAGAGGCATTGGAAGCGCTCAACCGGATACATGAACACAACTGGAAGACCATCAAAAAACACCAGTATTGGACAATTGGAGGTTGCTCATTTTTTGCAGTCGTTATATTATAATCTGTGCACTGGCTGTGGTACTCAGTCACCGAAGAATTAATCACTCGGCCAACATTGAGTTGAAAGGGCTTAGGAAGACACCGGACCAAACGTTTGACATTACTTGGCAATCATCGCCGGAGGTGGCAAAATGTTGAATGAATCAACAAAAATTCTCGCAATTTATTGCAAGTTTGCAATTTTATTCATAAGTTTCATATTTTTCCCTTTTTATTATAATTTGTTAACGTTAGCATAATTTTGTTTATTTGTTTGCTGTTGTTTTCTGTAATTCTGCATTTTTTGATAACGCATGCACCTTTTTGTATTTTTTTGCCATCTGCACTTTTCTGTTTAAGTAAGCACTTATTTTTGTATAAATAGAGCCGAAATAAATTATTTTGCACACAGTTAGTAACCAATCGAAACAAGCCTTTTCTTGTACCTAATGTGAGGCTGCATTAGGCGATTGGAAAAATATCTAAGTAGTAGAAATCTACACATGTATTATTGAACTGTTCATGTGGTATTGATTCGCTGATATCACGGGTGCTGTAAATAAAATACTTGTTAAACTTTTCTACTTTATCCTTATCGTCTTTAAATCAAACTCCATTAAAGTATGTGTCTTTTAAGTTCCGTTGAGAACACATGTCTTAATGACTCAATTCGATTTTTTATATTGTTACTTTTTGCTTTCTTTAGTTCGGTTTTGTATTGGTTGGCACGAGTACGATAACTTGGGCGCCAAAAATTGATAACGGTTTTTTGTAGAGGGTCAAAAAAGAGCATTTTTTACTATAGGAGGGGGAGGGGGTCTACCTCACGCCGTTTAGGAGGTAAGGCTATTTACAAAAATAAAGACTTAAAATGAAAAAAAAATAAAAACAACAATAATGGCAGTACTTACAATAAACTACTATACCGGCTTTGAAAGCCAGAAACATGTTCTTTTATCCTGGGTTTATATTAAATAGTAAACTTTAATAGTTTTTGAAAAATTCGCATGCAAACTCAATTTTTTGATAAAAAAAATCAAAAAAACAAGTTTAGACCAATTTTTCTCAAATTTGTGAAATGAAGTGCTAAATTTGCTTATTTTAGTCAATGCTTGTATCAATTCTGAATAGAACACAAAAACCGAATGGCTTTATGTCTTCTAGTTTTTGAGAAAATTGAAAATTACTATTTTTGTTTTGTGCTGTATAAAATGTCCGTTATGCGTCTTTATCAATAGTTTTTTTTTATATCAACAGTACATGGGTGGCCCGCTTCGCGGGTTAAAGGAATTCAACTTTCTTTCCGTAGACAGTCCCGCTCAGGGTACCTGCTTTTTGCCTGGCAGGCGCCTATGCCTCTTCATCTAATTTGTATTTACTTGTATAATATGCAATACACTTAATAATGATGCAAAAATATCACCGATCAAACTTTGAATTTTGTACCGTTGGTTTTTTCATGCACATGTGGTAAAGCTCATTCTGTGTTCAACCTTAGTGCGAATTTAGTGTTATTTTTTGTGAATAAGCAATGGCGACTAAGCATCCTCTAATCCATCCTAAACTAAATAACTTTTCGGTATTTTGTTCGTTCGGTGATTTGGTATCGAAAAACGAAAAGAGCATCGCTTTTTTAGAAGAAATTAGTCTGATTCTCCTCCGACCACCACGTGGTGCATTCTGGATAACGCTAAATGACTTGCTAAACTTTACTTACAAAGATGAACCTATCCTTAACATTTATATTTTTTTCATTTTAAGTCATTTTTTTAAATTGCCCCTACGTTCTAAACGGTGCGAGATAGACGCCCCCTCCCGTAGTAAAAAATGCTCGTTTTTGACCCCTCTATAAGAAATCGTTATCAATTTTTGGCGCCCAAGTTATCGTACTCTCCCCTATTGGTTTCTTATTTCTCGATATTCATGCCAACTCTTTTCGTTATTGTTTACTTTGCATGTTTGGTAGGCAATAATTTTTTTGCGTTTTTGGTTACATATTCTCTCATTGAACCAGTTATTTGTGGGACTTCTCATTGTTTTTGAATGAATAAACATTTTAGTTATTTTCAATAGTTCATCCTGGAAAACTTTTCCAATAACAATTGGATCTTCACTTATTGTATGTACTGCACTGTTCCTTAATTGAATTGCAAAGGATGCTTTATTATATCTAAGAACTTGCACTTCCTTTATGTTATCTTTTTCTATTACATTCCTTTTTAGTTCAATCTTAATCTCAATTGTTTCGTAATCACTTATTTTTAACTTCCCATCAGGAAGTTCTTGTAATCGGCCCGATTTTCGAAATTCAAAATTTTTACATTTCTCCACGTTTGGCGGTCCCAGGAGTCGGATTCCATCATTTTTAGAAAGATGTCTGTGTGTGTGTGTGTACGTACGTACGTACGTACGTACGTACGTACGTACGTACGTACGTACGTTTGTGCGGATTCTTTCGTACAGCCTAACTCGAGAACAAATCAAGCTATCGAAGCCAAATTGATTTCATTCGAAGCGTGTGTGCATAAAGATCACCTGAAAAGCTTTTGGTTAGATTTCACAGGGTGGTTTGAGTTTTATGACGAAAAAACTGTCAAAAAAAGGGACTTTTTCACTTCTTAAATTAAAATCAATTTAGTTTTCCAATAAAAATAGTTCAAAATTAATTAAATTTATAGTTTACAGTTACCCTATCAGATAAAAAAATATACATAAATATATACACTGCCGTTCATAAGTTTCCGGACAAATTCATACTAAAATTTTTTTTGTTCAATTTTAATGCCAAAAGTTTCATCAATATTATGTTTATTTAGCCAATTGACTAAACTTAGTAAGTTACTAGCTATAGAGACTACCAAAAAGACTAAAACAGTTTTGAGTTGAGGCCATTTCATACATTGATATGCCCCTTTCTCTATTTCCTGATCCAAATTTCCACCCAAGTTCTTTGAAAATTGTTTCAGAAATGTGAATCTTGAAGGTCTTTCCCATTTTTCAAGACTCAGAGTGACGTCTGTAACACTGACACATGAAAACATCCTTAGAAAATTATGGAGCCACCAGTTTTTTTGTTCAAAACCTGCTCGGCTGTAGCTTGACGCTTTTTTATAGTTATAATATATTAGCAAAAAGAAGCCCATGGCGCAAATTACATGAGGCAATTGAATTTAAAGCAAAAGTATCGAGAGAAACCTAATTGAAAAAGTAAAAACACATGGATAAAACTGCATTACTCGTATATTGCAAGGAAGACCTTAACATCCGATTTAATTTGTTTTCCACTGTTGTGGCTTCTTATCATGAACCCAATCCTAGAGGTCTTTCCAGAAAATGACACAGAGATAAAAAAAATCACTCGGAATCGGCGTGGAAAATCCTATCAAAATCTGCAAAGAAAAATGGATTGAATGTGATCCTCTTAAAGCCATATATTTACCAGACAGAAAAAGATCCTTTTCTGAGCAGTTACCAGCTCGGAAGGAAGAGGTGGTCGAAATCTCTGGATTGAAACTATGTACTTTTGAACCCTTTCAAAAAGGACATAAAGTTAATCATGCCTTAATATTCCGAGCAGTGGTTAATATCTTCCAAAGAAAAGCAATCAAACAAATTTGATTGATTAAAAATAATTCCAAAAATACATGAAGTTGAGATAAGCAGTTGGTCCTCAAACTTTCAAAATATGAATCCCTATAAACAGAGTTCTTACAAAATGTAATACTTTTGAAACTAAGCTATATAATATTTGATAATTCTGGCTGTCTGATTTATAACCCTTTATTGAAGAAGTTGAAAAACAACTGCCAAAAGCTAAGAGTTGGATACTCTTAGAAGGATTACTGGCTAAGATTTTGGGTTGTTGGTCCTATATAACAGTCGAAAATGCTTTCATTGAGTCGTTTAATGCAAGCCATGGACAGCCAGCCAGCAAAAGTAATTATCTCAAGTTTACACACCCCAAACCGAAGCCTGCAAAATTCGAAATGGAAATATCATAGTAGAATTGCAGTCAATGCTGAGGACATGGAAGAACTAACAATGCCATCTACCTGACCTAGACGAAGTACAGATAGCAAGATAGAACTTCTAAAAGCGGCGGCGATGACTTAGTTGGGAGTATGCACCAACTCGTCTGCAAATATGGTTAGAAGAAAGCATGCGAGATGAATGGAATCTCAGTATTGGTTGCTCAATCCTGAAGAAAGGAAGCCAATTATAGAGGTATCAATCTCCTCAAATTTGCCTTTAACATCTTTTCCGCCGTATGATGTGAACGTCTGAAGCAGTTCGTCAACATCTTGATAGGTCCGTATTAATGTGGTTTTCGACCAGAAAAATTCACCATAAACCAAATATTAACATAACGGCTGATCTTGGAAAAACCCCAGGAGCGCCAAGTCAGTACGCACCACCTTTTCATCAATTTCATGGTTGGTTTTGGTGTCAGTTTCTTCCACAGAGACGAGATTTATGAAGTTATGTCTAGGTTTGGCATCCCTGCTAAGCTCGTACTTTTGTGCAGGATGGCGATGGAGAAATCAAGCTGCTTCATTGAGGTCGGCAAAGACGTCATCGACCCACTTGATGTCAAACAACATTTTAGACAAGGTGATGAACTGTCATGCGATTTCTTCAACATCATACTTGGGACAATAGTGCAAAAGAACCTTGTTAACGCCAGAAGGAAAAAAGAGGCATATGCTGTCATAAAGAGAGACCAAACCCTGATCAGAACGTTACCATAAACAGCTATAGCTTTGAGGTAGTTGGGGCTTTGTCTATCTTGGCACCGCTATAAATACAGATAATAACATCAGCGTTGAGATCAAACGAAGAATACCTCTGGCTATTAAAGCTAAGCCCTATTTCGAAGAACTGAATTGTTGCTCTATGAGACCAATATCATCCCCGTCCTACTATATGGTGTAGAAGCATGGATACTTTCAAAAGCGGATG
The DNA here is from genome assembly GCA_963555765.1 of Orthonevra nobilis. Lineage (NCBI taxonomy): Eukaryota > Metazoa > Arthropoda > Insecta > Diptera > Syrphidae > Orthonevra > Orthonevra nobilis. The sequence continues at coordinate 78,787,238 of OY743224.1, read as the reverse complement.
AAGGCCCCGTTGTTTCGAGAGAAAAGTGTGATCTTTTGTCCCATCTGCAACCAATTGACTTTGCCAAAAGGATAAAATACCAATCCTACGTGGACTGTAACGCCACCTCAAGTTAATAATTAAATGATTAATGACAAAAAAAGTCCAACCAGCTAACATGTTCAAAAAAAAACGGTAAAAATTAAATTATTTCTGCAGTCAAACTAAAAATCTAAATTTCCTGTAGTATCATAGAAAGGCAACTCAATCAGATAAAAAGTATTTCCAAATTGAAATATGTTAATCTATCAAACTTTTCAATCTTGTGCACAACATTAGACAAATGTTACTAAATCAAAAACGATTATTTCCAAATTGTTGTCCTGATCACTTAAAAGAATATTTTCGTAAGTAAGTAATTACCGAAATGTTGTATTAAAATTATTGTTGAATACTCAACTTTACCTTCATAGCAGCTTACCATTCCCCTACTTATCCACATTTCAAGTAATAAATGTGATTTTAATTTTATAGAATTTTAACTCATATTTCAATTTCAATTTCATACCTTATATTTCAACATGAATTTGTTTTAATTTAGATGTAATCTTTATATTTAAATTTTTAATTTATTAGTCTAATATGTTTTAATTCAATTTAACCAACGTATTCTTTACATCGCTAATCTTTCACAGATTTATAAGTATTTCTTACTGTGTTAGCATGTACATAATAAATATACCCTTTAATCTATACTCTCGACGCAAATCGTATTTTCAAAGATGCGAAAACAAATATAAACTTACGGGGAGCTAAAGAAATGAGTATCTTAAAGTTGATGTTGGGAGCAAATTAAATAGCACCTTAATGTTTTTTATTATCATGAGATGGGAAGTTCATGGTATGGGCAGGTCTACTCGCACCCAAACCAATTCTTAACTCTGTATTTACTTCCGCACCTGTTGACTTTTCGTTAGTAATTACATTATCAATAAGTGATTTAGTTGTGGCTGTAACTCTAGTTGGTTCGCTAACAATCTGTCTGCATAGATTTTCAACTTCTATTGGGTTTTTTATATCTTTTACATACCTATTTGATGGGTTTAACCAATCGATATTTATATCTCCGGCAAGAACAAATTGTTTACTGAAACTACCTAGTTCCTCTAACCATTCTTTAAATTTTTCGCAAAATGAGCGTTCTGGTGAGCTAGGGGATCGATATACTCCAGCAATATATATTGACTGGCTGTTATTTGTAATTTTGATAACAAGCCGGTACAAATGTGCTGGTTAAAGTGCCTCATTTCTCACAATTTCCACTCCGTATTTATTTTTTATGTATATACATAGCCCGCCGGTATGTCTTGATGTGCTATTGCATCGGATGTTAGTGTAATTTTCTACTGCAATCTCGCTATCTTCGATTTCTTCAGTTACATGAGTCTTTGACAAGATGATGAAGTCATAGTTTTTTGATAGGAAATTTTGCTCGACTTCAGTTAAATTTTCTGTTAAACCCTGAATGTTGCAATATACACCTTTTATACTCTTTTGTTGCCATATAACAAATTTATGTTTTTCAGATTGCACAATTTTAGAGAACACTGAGCAGTTCGGATCTCTGCTATCATGATCAATGTTTAGGCTTAGACCATATATTTTATTGTAATAGGACTACCGGTTGAAAATGTCGTTTTTTTTTCAAAAATCAATAATTTATTGAGGAAAAATAGATATAAATTCAATATTCAAAGTATTGCCCATCGCTAGCCACACATTTTTCTGGCAATTCCTGGATACCCGTTCTGAAAAATTCGACCGGTTTGGCCGCAATCCACGAATCGATCCATTTTTTGACATCATCGAAATGACGGAAGTGCTGGTCAGCCAGGCCATGTTGCAACGATCGGAAGAGAAAGTAATCGGATGGCGAAAGGTCTGGACTATACGGCGGGTGGGGTAGGACATCCCATTTGAGCGTTTCAAGGTTAGTTTTGACGACATTTGCAACATGTGGCCGAGCATTGCCATGTTGCAAAATAACTTTATCGTGTCTTGCAACCATTTCCGGCCGTTTTTCCTTCAGTGCTCGGCTCAAACGCATCAATTGTCATCGGTAGACCTCGCCTGTGATTGTTTCATTCGGTTTAAGCAGCTCATAATACACAACACCCTTCTGGTCCCACCAAATGCACAGCATAACCTTCAGGCCATGAATTTTCTGAACGGCCGTCGATGTTGCGGCATGGCCGGGGTATCCATACGTTTCCCGACGTTTTGGATTATCGTGATGTACCCATTTTTCATCACCAGTGACGATTCGATGCAAAAAAGATTTCTTTTTGTGGCGTTCAAGCAGCATTTCGGACATGCAAAATCGGCGTTCGACGTCTCGTGGCTTCAATTCATACGGCACCCAATGTTCTACCTTTCGGATCATTCCCATTGCTTTCAAACTATCGGAAATGGTATTCTGAGCGACGCCAAGTGATTTTCCAAGTTCTTCTTGCGTTTGTGACGGATCTTGATCGAGCAATGCCTCCAATTCATGGTCTTCAAACTTTTTCACCTGGCCGAGGCGTTCTTTGTCTTCGGTATCGAAATCACCATCTTTGAACCGCTTAAACCACCGCTGACGCATTCTAACGTCTAAAGTATAGCCCGGGTAATCTTCGGTAAGCAATTGATGCGCTTAGGTTGCTTTTTTCTTTATATGAAAGAAGCATATTAAAACTTCCCGCAAATGTTGTTTTGATGGCACGAATGAAGACATTTTACGGCTTTACAAAAACATGAAGTTTCTGATGTGACAGCTGTCATGGTCAAAATTCACCTCAGAGTAATAGATATGAAGTTGTCTGCAATAACGACATTTTCAACCGGTAGTCCATTTATCTTAAACAGTTAACACACCTTGATTCAGTTGAGGTACAAACCTTCACATCATGACCTTCTCCACATTAAATGTCGTTTTTACAGTTTTTTGCTATGTGGTAGTATCCGCAACATTTATAACATCTATTTATATTGTAATGTTCGAAGATTCTGCATTTCTCCCATCCAACGTTAGCTTTTCTGTTGTCTAATAGGGATCTACGGTCGTGTTCTTCCACCTCAATTATAGAAGAGTATGCTTCTCTATTTTTATTTTTGAATGTCTTTACGCATTTGACCTCATTTTGTATGTTATTCTGTTTTTTAATTGCGATTTGGAGTTCTTCTGCAATCCATTTTTCACTCATATCCGTGATCATTAGTTGTGGGCGTCTCTGGTTGAATATTTTCACTTCGTATTTTTCTCCTAACTTTTTTATTACTTCATCTTCAATTTTCTGCAGTGTTTCATCGACCTTGAGAGAAAGTGAAGTAGGGTCAATTTGATCCTTTATGTCTTTTTTTGTTTCAGCGGCCTCTTGTTAACTTCATAATAAATGGCTCTTCTTAATTATTCAGCGTAGTTGAGTTTTATTTCATTTTTGTTTGTTTTACTCATTTTGTTTACTCCCACTTCAATATTATTCTTTATTTCATTCACACTACTCATAACAACTTTATTATCTAGTGCCATCTCTTTCATTTTGTCGCATAGATTTTCGCTATTCTCTTTAAACGACTCACTAATCTCGCTCATTTTTCGTATTTCTATCACACACTTTTCACAAGTTTCTTGTGCGTTTTGCATAGCTTTCAGTCGGTTGGAGAATCTAGCCTCGATCGCTTGGAGCAGGCATTTGATTTCCGTTTCATTGTTTTTAAGTGATGCTTCAAACTCAGATTTATATTCCCTTAAATGTATTCCATTTTTTTCGACCGTTACTTGCTTGTCTTTTAAAACGGAGTCAACATTATGTATGTAGGATTCGATAGCAAAAACAACAAATGCCTTGTTTGATTTGTATGAACAAAGTTTGTGTTTATTGGTGTTTTAAAAATAAATGTTACTTTAGGATAATAAAAGGAGTAAAAACGTCCGACACGCACGGAAGCCAGCAAACGAATGAATGTTTTAATGATTCTTTTTTCTGTCTGTTCCTACATCTCTCGGTCATCTTGACGTACATCTACATCGATGGATCCTGTTTCTTCGCTGTCATTTTTGGAGTTTTCTTCGTCTGAATAGCTGACCTGAGCCGAAGAGTACGGCTTCATGTTAGCAACCGATGAACTCGTACTAATAGGACCCTCATGTTCGCCAATCTTTTCAACCAAGTACCTATCGTTTCGCAGAATAGATGTTACTTTGTATGGTCCCAGAAACTTACCCTGCAACTTAAGCCCTGGTCCAAATTGAGTTCGCCGTATGGCGACAATGTCTCCAGTTTTGTAACGACTCGCCTTTTTGCGCCTTCTATTGAAAGTTTTCTGATTTTCCGCTTGCACCTTGCTAATCTGCTGCGACGCTGCTTCTCGCAACTGAGAACGTTCTTGCGTGAAACTGGACCGGAATTCTTCTTCAATGAGGATCTTCAACTTTGGATCATCTTTGAGCCGCATTCTCTTCCCGATCATCAGTTCAAATGGAGTTGTTCCGATGCTCCGACAGTACGAAGCGTTGATGTGTTGCTGCACCTGGGAAACATACTTGTACCAGTTTTCTGGTTTCGGTGCTGCAAGCTTCGTCAAAACAGATATGATAACTCGGTTGTTGCGCTCAACCTGGCCGTTTCCACGCGGCACACCAGTGGTTATTAAATTGAGCTCAGAGCCTTCTTCTTTACAGTAGTCCTGGAAAATTCTAGACCGGAATGCAGAACCTCGATCGAATATTATCCGGCGGGGATTTCCGAAAACAGTTGACTGCACTTCTTCTGCTGTGGTCGACTTGGTCGGGTAAATCCAAACAAACTTGGTAAATGAGTCGACAACCACGAGAATATGGTTGTAGCATTTTTTGGTTAATGTCATTGGTCCCAGATGATCCACGTGATAAGTGTCCAAAGGTTGGACGCCCTTTTCGATTGGATTGAGGAAACCTTCTGCTTTGCCCGCCTTTTTCTCCGATAGGATGCACTGAATAAAGTTGCGGATAAACTTCTCGATTTTTGGTTGCATTTGTGGAAGCCAAACCTCCTGACAGATGAGATATTCGGTTTTTTTCGGACCAAAATGTCCCTGTTCGTGTGCCTGGCGGATTACATCGAATTGCATGGCCTTGGGCACAACCAACAAAGATTTTCCCTCACAGGTCCTGTAAAGCACACCTCCTCTGATATCAAAGTCGTCCCTTGTCTTCTTGTTTACTTCGTCGATAATATTTTTTATTTTAGCGTCGTCTTCTTGGGCTCTCTGGATTCGTGATGAAATTGTGTTGAGTACGCTGTTAATCAAACAAGAGCGTCTGCGTGTCGCATTGCTTTTCCTGGTCGATGTTCGATATTATACTGGTATTCTTCCAGCAATAGAGCACAGCGTGCCACCCGCAAGCTGATATCTGCCTTCGCCATCGTTAAAACGAATGCTTGACACTCGGTCACGATCGTCAACGGTATAGCCAGCAGGTAGATCCTGAATTTTGCAGCGCTTTTATAACAGCTAAGATCTCTAGTTCATACGAAGTGTATTTTTCCTCTGTCGGCGATGTGGTCCAACTGGCGTAGTAAACAGGATGGAACGCTCCGTCGGTTTGATCTTTTTGGAGTACGATCGCTCCCAACCATTGCTTAGCTGCATCAGTATGGAGCTGAGTCTCTGTTCCTACGCGGTATATCCTCAGGACTGGTTTACTCGTCAAAGCCGTCTTCAATTCTTCGAAAGCTTGCCTCTGCCTCGGTCCGAACTCGAACCTCGCATTGTTTCTCAACAACTCGGTGAGAGGTTTTGCAACTCCTGCAAGCCCTGAGATGAACTTTCGGAAATATCCGGCACGCCCGCAGAAACTTTTAACATCTTGGATCTTAGTTCGGGGCGGAAAGTTTGCTACTGCGTGAATCTTCATCTCTGACGGTTGGACCTTTCCATCTTCTATCACGTAACCGAGATACTTTATTCGTCTGCGGAGAAAAGAACACTTTTGCCAATTAAATTTTTCGTCATACTCGCCTGCTACATCCAAAACCATTTGGAGCCAATCTAGATTCTGCTTCTCATCGTCAGCTGGAATGATGATGTCATCTAGGTATAGAAACATTATTCCATTAGCAATTAGTTCTCTAAACACCGCCTTAAAGTGACGCTGGAACACAGCCGGTGAGTTGCTCAAGCCAAATGGTACAACCAGAAACTCGAATTGGCCATCAGGTGAAATGAAGGCCGTGTACTTTACGCTGTCTTCTTGAACTGGGACATGGAAAAACCCATCCCGAAGGTCTAGTGTACTAAAAACTCTTGCTGCCGATAGCCTGTCAATCTGATCCTCTATGAGTGGTAACGGGAATCTGTCACGGATGATCTTCTGATTGATACGCCACAGTCCACACATAGTGGAATTGTTCCATTTTTTTTCTTCGCTAGAACGTTTGAACTAGCGTATTCGGACGAACTTGGTCTCACTATTCCCTCGTTGGTCCACTCCTCAACAATCGCGTTTCGCAAATCAAGATTGTCAACGTGGTCTAGCAGTACTTCTGGTTCCTTTTCTTCATGAACAACGTTGATCTTCATCAAGTCGTCGATCGCGCAGCAAATAATGTCCAACTCTTCGCTTTCGCCAGAATTCAAAACACTGTCAGCTTCCATCTCGACAAATTGGGCTTTACCTCTCTTCAGCCGAATCTCTACAGCGTTGGTTATCTCACTTCCCAAGACCAGTTCGTACGGAAAGACTCTATCAGGAACAACATGGACCTCCAGATTAACCGAAATCTCATCAACGACTGCTTCTGTGACTGTGTGCAGTTTATCCGAACCCACTCCGCTAAATGGTACACTCTTCGAATTCAACTTCGGAGAACCCAACTTAATATAAGCGATGAAGTTATGAGATGAAGGTCACTGCCAGAATCGACTAAAGCTGTCAAACTGATGTTTCTCATAGTCACATCCTTGTATATTTTGCTGCCGTTAGTGTTGAGTGCCACGCAACTTTTTTTTGTCTTCAGGCATTCCCTGGCGCGGTGCCCATAATCGTTGCAAGTGAAACACTTGGTACCCTTTGACTTTTCCGGACAGTCTTTACTAAGATGTGAATGATCTCCACAGTTAAAACATCTCCGGTATCTATCGTCTTTGGCGTATGCAGTTGTTGGCTTTGATGTCTTCATCTGTCGGGTTTTATCGCAGTTGGTCTGCGATAGATATAGTATATTCCTGGAATGAATCATCAGGTTTCTTCTTCATGCTGCTAAGCTGGTTATGCACCTCTTTACTGCTTCTCGACTCTCCGAACTCTGTTACGAGCGATGATTTTATTTTGTTCCAGGAACGAACATTTTGGCATTCGAAGCTTACGAACAATTTCGCTGCGCCTCGCAGTAGTTTTCTGGCATACACAATTTTCTGAGCATCTGACCATCCACAGACGTCAGCCGTCTCTTGAAAATTGCGTACCCAATGATGCACGTTCTGACTCGAACTCGCACTTGCTAGTTGTTACTGAATCCTCCCAGTCGTCCGCCATCGTCGTCCTTTTATAACCAACTGTAAACAACTCTCAATACAGATAAGATATACGTCGTCGTGTTTCCTTCTTTTTTTTGCAGCTGCACTAAATACACTTCGTCGTCACACAATAGACACACACTTCGTCGCCGCTGAAATATTGTTGCAGCTGCGTAGTTTCGTCTTATTCGTCGTATTGTCGTCTGCTTCGTCGTCCCTGTTCGTTGGGCGCCGCTTATTAACTTTGGTCCTTTTCTTATCACCCAACACATGCGCAGTGGCACATAACGAAATCAGCCCTATCCCACTTCTGACACCAATTGTAGGATTCGATGGCAAAAACAACAAATGCCTTGGTTGATTTGTATGAACAATGTTTGTGTTTATTGGTGTTTTAAAAATAAATGTTACTTTAGAATAATAAAAGGAGTAAAAACGTCCGACACGAACGGAAGCCAGCAAACGAATGAATGTTTTAATGATTCTTTTTTCTGTCTGTTCCTACATGTATGTTTACCATGCAGTCGTCGCACATTAACCGTAAAAAACTGTTGGCATTAAATACGTTACTACTGTAGGTGTCAAGTCTGCTGCATTTTGTTGCGATATGGTAGGTTTTTCCACATACACCCACGCAATTGATACCTGTTTCGCCGCGTATAGTGTTTTTACATTTAAAGCACTCTTTCATATTTGCCGATTTTCAGTCACACTCGCACTTTAAATGTCTTTATATGGTTAAACATTCAATATAAGAAAATAAAAAAGTTTAGTTAAATTCAAGCCCGGAGCGTTATTGAAACACGTCTTTACTTCACAACGTCACTGATATCACAATCGTTGCAGAGGATATCCTGGAGGAGATCCGCAGCCTAAGGCGACAGGCAAGACAGGCAAATCGAGCTGCAACTTTTGTCATAGTTTTACATTTTAGCCATCTGGTTGGCTACTCTGCTAAGAGTGCGTCTATAAATTACATGTCCTTCTTTATATTTGATTTCCCAACTTCTAGTATTATAAGCTTTGGCGGCCTTGCCGCAAGTTGTCAAACCTTTTTTTTTAACTATTTAATTCTTAGCTATCAGTCTTATTTTGAACACTAACTCGAGTGTCCTTGAGCATATCCAAGCGCCATAGCACTTTACATGTGCTCACATGTTGGATCATGGATGATCCTAATACGGCGTAGTATGGTTCGAAAGCTGATGCATCGTGTACTACACTCCTCAAAACAAACGCCGTATTGCTTACGTGAAGATCCCAATTCTTATGGTCGTCTTGGAAGTACGACCTTAATTTGGCCATAAAGGAACGGTTAAACTCTCAGAAGCATTTGCATGGGGAGAGTAATATGCAGTGCGAACATGCTTGACTCCGTATCTGTTTAAAAAGCTGATGAACAATTCTAAAACGAATTGTTTCCTAGTCTGAATGAATAAATTCGGGGACACAAAACATATGAAAAACATTCTCCTCTAAATATCTAGTCACCTCGGCTGCCGTTGCCTTTCGAATAGGCCTTGACTTAATAAACATAATAAATCGATCTAAAACTATAAATATGTGTGTGATTATTGTCTTCGTTCTTATGTTTGGTTCCAGAAAGTCAATGTATAGACTTTGAAACAGTTTTTCTGTGATTTGTTGTTGCTCCATCGGGATATCACATTAAGTGGTTCACAGCAATTGCATATTTCACAAGATCTTAGTATTTCTTGTACGCCCGTTGTCATTCCTGGCCAGAAGTAGTTTTGCCTCAGCCTAGCCAAGGTTTTATGGATTCCTCCATGACCCGCTGCGGGAGAGTAGCGAGCCGCCTTTCCAAGACTCCCCCTCAGCTCCGTCGGAACCCAGAGTTTCCAGGCTCTATCCTCCTGAACTTCGTCTCCGGTCCGTAATTCTGTGCTTTTGTAGACACATCCGTCAGATATGCATACGTCTGGAAGTCTGGCTTTATTCTCGTTTAAAGTATTTCTTAGTTCCTCATACTCTTCCTCATACTCTTCTGGACAGCTAAAATCGACTTCAAGCGAATCTTTTTGGACATTGAGCTCTTTCATATGGGATCGAGAGAGAGCACCAGGGACGGCGTTTTGGGTGTCTTTCCTATGTTCGATCACGATGTCAAGCGCTTTGATCTTGAGGCTCCACCGCGCTAACCGGCTAGATAAGTCTTTTTGCGTCTTCAGCCACTTCAACCTAGCGTGATCGGTGATTAAAGTGAAGGGCATTACTTCCACGTAAGCCCTGAACTTCTTCACCGGCGGAACGGTCGCAAGGCATTAAAGCTCGGTGACACTGTAGTTCCGATGTGCAGCATTCAGTTTCTGAGACATGAAAGCTTTCGGTCGGTCGTTTTTCTCGTTGGCCAATGGGAAGTGCGCACTTCCTACGCCAGAAAACGATGCGTCACATTGTATGTAAAACTGTTTGTTCAAGTTATGTTTCGTTAGTATAGGAGCCGTTATAAGTGAGGTCTTCAGTTGTTTGAATGCCTTAAGAGCGTCGTCCGTCATGTTGAAAGTTTTCCCCTTCGTTTTGGAGGCGAAATTCGGGATGAAGCGCCTGTACCAACCTGTCATACCTTAGAATCGGCGAAGTTGCTTGGGAGTCTTGGGTACTGGGAAGTTTTCGACCGTAGAAACTTTTGTCCTTGTCCATTCATTCTAAGGCACCCATCACCGACTATGTATCCAGACTTCGACACACACCTGGTACAGGTACTTTACTTCTTTGTAGCAGAACTTTCTCTTCTACACAATGATTGTCAACCCGGCTACTGTGAGACATTTGGTAACAGGTACTTTACTTCTTTGTAGCAGAACTTACTCTTCTACACAATGATTGTCAACCCGGCTACTGTGAGACATTTGACAGTTCCAGGTGTGTGTCGAAGTCTGGAGAGCAAACCAAGAGGTCATCTAGTAGATGAAAACTTTATCCTTAAGTTTTGCCAAGCTCGCTTTATCCCCTAGCCGACAGATTCTCTGAGCAGCGTTACACAACACGAACGGCATTACTGTGAATTGATAAAACGGCCTCCCAGGGACTGTGAAGGCGGTTCTCTTCCGTGATTTGACCTCCAGTGGAATCTGCCAAAACGCACCTTCAATATTGAGAAGGGGGTAAGCATCCTTCTTTGTGACAACATTTACCTTTCGTGCGTCGAGGCACAGCCTGTTTTTGCCAGATTTGTCAATCAGGACCACCGGAGATCTCCATGGGCTGTTGCTTCCCTCGATCACTCCCAGTTCGAGCACACGATCTAGTTCGTCACAAAGAAGTTTCTGAACGGCAGGCGAGATCGGGTAGTGCCTTTGCTTGATGGGAATTTTGTCGTCTTCCACTTTTATTTCGTGTTCTTCTAGGCACTTTTTTCCCCATCCCCGCATTGCGGATGACGGAAACATCTATCCGTCGGGTTTGCTCTGCTGTCAGTACCTGGAATTGTGTGTTTTCGACCACCGGTGAAGGTACATCCAGTTCGTTCGGGACTTCCTTGAATGTCTTCCAGAAGTCAACGCCTAAATAGAGATTTTGTTGCAAATTAGGGACGATATACAACTCCATTGCGTGTGACTTCTGACCCCATGAAACCATCGTGCGAAAACGTCCTTATATGCATTGGTGGTTTCCCTCTGCAGTCTTTATGTCGGTCTTCATTTTCGTCATATTCAGATTGTGTCGCTCTAGGAAATCAAGTGCTCCCATACATAAGCAATGTCGACGGTTCGTTCCCGGTCTCCCCGTCGACTTTGAACTTTTCCTCGTTCCATTTCGTCGAGGCTGCAATACCCGTTTGTTCACGTTTGAAACACGTCATGTGGTTGAACCTGGAAGAGCATATACTACTGTGTCCAAAAAATAAGGTGACATTGTATTTATTTTGAAAAAAAAAATAAATAAAGATATTTATTCTTCCAAATCAATTTCATCCCCTTCAAAGTAATCCCCTCCCGATGCAATGCACTTATGCCAACGGATTTTCCAATCTTTGAAACACTGGTTGTAGTCACTTTCCGGGATGGCCTTCAGTTCCGTCTTCGCTGCGGCTTGAATCTCCTCCATCGTATCAAAACGCTGTCCCCGGAGCGGTCTTTTGAGCTTGTTGAACAGCCAGAAGTCGCACGGCGCCAGATCAGGTGAATACGGTGGTTGCGGAACGATATGGGTTGAGTTTTTGGCGAAATCATCACGAATTACGAGTGCGGTATGGGATGGTGCATTATCGTGGTGTAAAAACCAAGAATTGTCTTTCCACAATTCCGGCCTTTTTAGGCGGATAGCATTACGCAAACGACGCATAACGTTCAAATAATATTCCTTGTTGACTGTTTGGCCGGTTGGAAGGAATTCATAAAGCACAACACCACGATAATCGAAGAAAATAGTCAACATGACCTTGATTTTTGAGCGACTTTGGCGCGGTTTTTTTGGTCTCGGCTCTCCTTTGGCACGATATTCGCTCGATTGATCGGTTGTTTCGGGGTCGTAAGCATAGATCCAGGTCTCATCGCCAGTTATAATGCGTTTCCTGACATCCTGGTAGTCGGAAAGCATTGTTTCACACACTTCAACGCGACGCCTTTTTTCCAAAAAATTCGGGTTTCGGTACCAGTCGAGATTTAACGTGCTTGAGGCCCAAAGCATCCTTCAAAATGGTATTGACTGAGCCTTTCGATAAGCCAACTTCATCAGCAAGGTCTCTTATCGTTAATCGATGGACGTGAGCTTCATCGGTTGAGGTTGATGGTCGCCCAGAACGCTCTTCGTCTTCGACACGTTCACGGCCGGCTTGGAAATCACTATACCACTTGTAAACATTTTTTTTAGACATAGCCTCATCATCAAAGGCTTTCTGCACCATCCTCAACGTATCCGCAGCATAAAATTGATTCCGCAAACAAAATTTAATGCAAATTCTTTGCTCAATAAATTTCGACATCGCAAAAAACGAAAAACTCACTTTTAGCAGCTCACAAAACGACGCGTATCTCAAACACTATGAATATATTTTGACATGAAATTTCACATAGATGTGACTGACAGTACAACCAATCTAAAAAGAAAGAAAAATTTCCAAATCCTTCGACGCACGCAGTTTAAATTCATATGTCACCTTATTTTTTGGACACAGTAGTATGTCGTCGTTCGTCCGTGCCTCGGTAATGTCGAAAGTCGGTTTGCGTCGACGTCCCTTGGTCTCTCTTCGTGTATGGTGGTCTTTTCTTGTGGGTTTTTGCCCTGAATTCTGCCACCTCTATATCAACTTGGTCATCGTAATTTTAGTCATTCGTTCTGTTTCTCGTCCTGTATGAATCGTCCGGTTCTCCTACCACTTCATTAATGTTGCTTCAAGCCCTAGCGTTTCTAGTCCTTGAATTTCTATCTGCATATGTCCCACAGTTCTTTTATCGTTCTTGTCTTGACCCCAAATATCAAGGAAGACACTCTGTCCTTTATGTTTTGTTACTAGGTTACTCTCGCTGGGTCTCATCCTTATTTGTATGTCCTTGTAGAAATCAAAAGTTTTATGGGTTAGTTATATTCATTATGTGTCGCAGAATGTCAAGGTCGGGCTGGTCATTTGCGAAGCGTTCGGCCAACTCGGTCTTGAGATCGAAAAGGGTAAAGAGTTCACAAAACCTATTCTCTGCCACAGGGCGTCAGGTTGGGCGTCAGTCTATATAGTCATAGTGTCGACTTGTTGACCAAGTCCGATAAGTCCAGTCTTCGTAGTTGTCGTACGTACTCGTCTGAAAACCTAAGTGGGTATCGTATGTCCTCTAGTTCTTGTCTTGTTTAATGAGACGGGGCCTGTCGTATGTCTGTTTGTGCTTGGCATTCAAGTCGTTGTTGAATGTTGACCGTCTTCTTCAAGTCATGTGGATTATTCCACATCATCTGTAACTCCTTCCCTGAGAAAATGATGCTCTCGGTGAGTATCGTCATTAGTCGCGTCTCTTTATGGTCCTTTACCGTATAGGCTTCTCTGAAAGTTTGTGAAGGCTTTCTCCGTTAATCGTCTTCCGTACTGTATCTGTCAGTTACACTCTGATAATCGTTTACCTGTAAGTTCAAGTCGCGTACGCCTCAACTGTAACGTCTTATATCGTTTGTTTCTCTATGTCGCGTACTTGTTGATGGTCCGTTCGTCCACTCATCTTGTACTCCGTTAGTGTTATATGTTGGAGTGGATGTCTTCATTTGTTGCGTCGTACCCTCAATTGCTTTACGCAGAGTCGGTCCTATATGCTTTGCCTCCTTTCTTATTGGGGACAACGGATGGGGACATATTTATTTCGTCTTCTTTGTGTCAACGTCGTCTGAGCCATTCAAGTCCCCTTATTACGTTCTGTAATTATATCAGTGTCCCTTTACGATCGTTCCGTTATACTAAGGTTAAGTATGCCGTCTCTCCGTCCAGAGTCGAGTACTGGTCTCGCTACCCGTCGTATCATTTCCGCGGTTGTCGAGGAACCCTTAGAGATCGCGCCTTAATTTTTCTTTCTTTCCATCTCAGTGACTAATTCAATAATTTTTTGTTTCTTCTTTTTCAGGCTTAAAATTTGGAAAGGATTGAACGTTTAATAATAAACCAAAAAAAATCTACAATTTATATACAAACAAACAATTCAAAATTAAAAAAAGAGATTCAGAACAAAACTCAATAAATTATATGTTATCTAATCAAAATAATTTGTTTGCTAATAAATTATAATATAAAAAAGTTAAAAAAAAAGAAGAAAAAAGAAATTCTTCAAAAAGTAAAAAAAAAATGTTTAAGAAATGTGAGGTATTGTGTGTGTAGAACAAAAAGCCTCTTCAGTCAACGTTCAGTGGACTTGTGGAATTTTGTTGTTCAACAAAATTCACTCAAAAATTCACCTCCTTCCAGAATATATTTTTTTTTGTTTTTTTCCCTGTTTTTGTTGCCATTCTTTACTTCCGCGCACTCTCTCGTCTGTATCTTCAATGACTTACTTTGTTTCGATGGTCATTGTTCTTGCGCCTAACTGCTTTCTACTTTTGGGGGCACGTACCGTAGGGGGAAAGTTTCGTCTACGTCATCATTTTTCGAGTACTTGATGTTGGAATAAGTTATCTTTCCTTTCTCAAACTCTTTTTCATGCTTTGGTGCGATCACCATGGGTTGTTAGGCTTTTGATTTCTAGTGGCCTACGGAACCATTTATATATTGTCGTTTGTCGCCAGTCGTCTCGTCAGTATCTGAGGTAACCTTTTTTCACATTTTTCTTTTCTAATTCCCTTTTCTAACTTACTTACTAATATCACAGTCTTATACTTACTATAACTATTTCACAGCTCAAGATCACTTTAACTATTTTCAAATTGTAACACTAAAGCTAACCTACGTCACTTTGACGTATAGTATCTATATAAACTGTGTACAAATTCTATGATAAAATCACGTACAAGAAAACACGGCTTAAGTTGGCAAGGAAGAAGAGAAGGGAAGTGCAATGCACAAATAAATTGTAGTGATATATTTAAAACTACATACGACGTAGGTAACCTTTCTAGAGTTAATAAAGGTTATAACGTGTTGAAATTGCAAGTGTTTTTTTGTAAGAAAGAAAAGTCCACAACTTAAGAGCAGCCAAAGTAGAACTCTTTTGGGGAAAATTAAAAATATATCTGGCTCGACTAGCTAGGAACAAGAATCCAAGCACAACTTACTTGGTTTTTTAATAATAATATTTCCGGCTCGACTAGCTCGGAACACAATCCGTCGTATAAACGGGGAAAGTTCTTCTCTCCCGAAGAGCTACAAATTTTTTATTTTCGTCTATGTTTTTGGCAAAAGTTTTATTTCTTCGTACGTCCAAATATTTCAACTGACAATTTTCTGTTATTTGTGTTCTGCACGCAATAAGTAAAACCATAAAGTGATGAGAAAGCTCGTTGGCTCACTCTGTCTCTCTCTATCGAACTTATGCCCGAGTCACAATGCAGCGTGAGAGCGAGACGAGCAAATGTATGAAACAATACACAAAGATGCGAGACTCGTCTTATCGCATCGCGATGTTTTCGAAAAATTAAAAAACTAGCGGCGTTACAGCGTGACAGCAAGCTGATATGAGTAGCCAGAAAGAGAAAGATGGTGTTCGATCGTCTAGTTAGTTCATCTTAGACACAAAGATTACCTGAGCTCGCTGTCATAAATTTGGCTTTCTTTGTGAAATAAAACACCACTTTCGACGGCTCCAGCAGAGCACCCCGCGACACATTCTTTTGAAGCTGCCTTGTGATCCCATTTCGACTTACCTCCTGAAATCCTTTTTCTAGGTTATTAATTAATTTTGAAATAAAAAATTACCACTTTCGACGGCTATAGCAGAGCACCCCGCGACACATTCTTCTGAAGCTGAATTTTCTGCTGTCCGCAATGCTTCTGTCGGAACAGTATTGTGTCGGGCTTGTGCCAACAAACTCTCCATATAGCTTGCGGCAAAATTATGGCCTGAAAGTAAATTAAATTTTCAGATTTTTAAATTCTCTTTTGGTTAACATAATAATATCTTACCACTCATCATACGGTTTATTAAGACGGCTATTACACACAGCTTCTTTTGAAATCTCATTCCGAGCTGCGCACGTTATTACGTTATTTTGACAGTTAATTTTATTTTCTAATCGCTATTCGCAGATGAAGAACTTGTTGATGAAATTTTATGTATTTATAATGATGCTTTTGAAACAGGGAATGAAAAGAAAAAGAAAAGATCTAGGATAAAACCATAGAGGAAACACCGACATGTCCAGGGATCATTCCATTTGTGGAAGTGAATGATAAACTATCTTTCAGAAATTGTCAGTGTTTACTTAAACCATCAACTTTATTTATTTATTTAGTTTTACGCCAAATTAAAAATTAACATCTATTTGGTGGCACGTACGCAAAACAAATCTGCTGTGTATCCTACGAGTGAGAAGCATAAATAAAGCAAATTCGAAAAATAAGGAAGAAGGAGATAAGGAAACGTCAAAAACATGCAAGGAAAATCCTACCCGTGCATGTCCGGGCTAGATTATCGCTGTTTTACCTTCCCTCTCTTTTGCACTCTTGCTCAGATTCGTGCAAGCAATAGGTCACTCCCTCTTAAACTATTTGCACCTGCATTTTTTTGTTGTAAATTATTAATTTAAACCTTATCCGTTTGGTAAACGTTTTCAAAATGAACAGCTGATTTTTGACGTTTCATAAATCAACTGCATAAATTAGTCAAATAATTTTAACTGCAAATCCAGTCCACTTCCTCACCAAATGTCAACTAGCTTTGCCGTCAAATTCACGGGATCTCGACCAATCAGAGCTGGTTGACTACCTAGTGCCTAGAATTCTGAACGGGGCCAATCTGATTCACAAATTTTTGTGAACGAGTCGAATTTATCCTATTTGAATCCGACCTACGTTTAAATGACACAAAATCTGGATCGAGGCACGCTTCAATCCGTCATATAAGCTGGATAATTTATGAATTTTACGGCAATAACATGAAAGCAATACAATAAGAAAAAAGATACAGAATGACAATTTTCTCTCGAAGAGCCAAATAATTTCTCTGCTCTATTTACCTATGTATTGGATGGATTGAGTTCAATCCAGATTGAGGCCATATAAACGCATATCGGATTCAAATAGGATTAATCCGATCCAGTCGCATGTTTTACTTGATCGACTTGAGTTTTGGCTTGTAAGCTTCGATTCGAAAATTGACAGATGCAAAGATTTGTAGTCGAATTCAATCCGCCATATAAACGTGATAATAATTTTTAGTTCACATCTCCCGCTTCAATTTAACCGCGTTACGCAGCAAGATACATATAAGCATGCTTACAATATATTTAAAATGCTACTCAAACTTCGTTTACATGACGGGATAGCTTATGCTGTGATATCCAGATTGAAAAATCATATGGTCGAAATAGGATTCAGTTTGACAGTTCTTCTCTCTTGAAGAGCTGCAAAAATATTTGATTTCGGTATAATTTATGCCTCTTGGCGAGTCCAAATATCGTTACTTGCCATTTTCTGATATTTGTGTTGTGCACGGTACAAAAATGAAACGAAATATCGAGAAAAGTTAGTGATCGGATACTATTTGAATCCGATAATCTGCGTTTATATTGCACTCAGTCTGGATTGAAGTTAGATTCACTCCACCGTATAAACGGGGTATCTGTTCCTTTAATTTAAAATACCTTTTCTCGTACACATTCTCAAACGCAAACTCCATGACGCTTATTTATATTCACCGCAACAAAATGCTATAGTGTGCTCCAACGATAGAAGCTGCCTGATAGAAGACACCAGGCAACAACCAATGGAATGCGGCACATTAAGTTTTCCATTGCACATATGAAAACTGTTCATGTATGAGTTGAGCTACTTCTTCTTCTCTTTCGAACTATACTGCTCAGTTGCACTCTCACTCGGCGGAATATTTCTGGGTAAATAGATGTGCGGACGTTAATAAGAAACTATATTGGCATTTCAAAAAAAAATTCTTGCGGAAAAGATTAAAAATATTTATATATATATATCTTCCCGCTGTAACCCAAACAAGTGTTTTTTTTTAAGAAAAAACTATCACTGAAATATAGAAATTGAAAATCATAATTACCCTGGAGAAAACAGTGAAACAGAAAACGAAGAAAAGTGTCGTGTGCTTTTTAAGAAAAAACAAGAAAAGGAATTTTAATAAAATAAATTTTCAATTTTGTTGATTGGAATTGGCAACTTTATTTGGGGGCAATAAGTTTCCGTGGAAAACAATTGGGTACGTATCCATATTTTATATCTGGATTTATATTTCAGCGTGAAGTGCAAATTTTTAATGCTGGAAAATATGTTTTCTTAAAGATTGTATTGATTGAACGAAGCACGGGAGCTTCTCTCTTGCGGCAGAGGTACATATGAACATAAATGTATGAAACAAAATTCATTTGCTCAAAGTCATATGTCATAACCAGTGCCACCATCTCTGCAGATATTTTAGCATATATGCAGATATGACAATAAAAGAGCAGGAAAAAGGACCAAACATATTACGTTTAAATGAGGATTGTGGAGGGAACAAATTGCAGGTCTTCATCTTACGTATAGGCTTGCTAGGCGCCTTTCAATTCTAGGCTTCTTGTGTAATACATACAGGTGTTTGGAAATTCAAGGGGGGTAAAATAAAATATTGGCTTTAATTATAGTTTGGCGGCGGTGTTCATGATGGATTTTTGATTCAATACAACGTGTCAGGAAATTCATGAAAGGATCTAATGCTTCCCCTGTATGTACTTTCTAAAGGTTCTGATGTCAAAATTTCCCGTTTCGATGAGCACGGTACTACTGCCTTGCGAAATAAAAGCAAGGATAAATTGCTTTGGCAAAGCGGATTTATATAGCGTTTAATGCATTTTCCTGCACGCTTTTCATATTTTGTAAATCGGACAGACAGCTGTATTTTGTTGATCGGAATATCGCGCTAGCTTTAGAAGTGTGGGGTTTATAGTTCAAAATCAAGGGAATGATGTGTATCAGAACCATATTCGTACACCTGCTGAACTGAAAAAATTTAATGAATACGTTTGTATCTAAATAAAAAATTATTTGATTCGTACATTATATTTTGTATTCACACTTAACTTTGAAGAATGAAAACAAATATAAATTTAATACAGATCTTTTTATTAAAAGCAGTTTCATAACAATATAAAAATACCAATTAAAAGGTGTTCAAAGCTCATTTTACATTTAACTAGTATTCTTTATTTGATCTGGCATCTATAAGTCGATTTGACTTTCAAGAAAAAAAGGCGGTCTCTTAAATCAGGCTACTTAAGCGATGCAGTCAATTGATACAAGCTTCTTAACTAATACAGTCAATTGATACGACTGTTTATGCTGTTTAATAAGCAGCCAGAGACGAGTTGCATTAGCTCTGCTTCAGGTCATTATCCAGGCAAGCTACAAAGTTATTCTCGAGACCCAATTGAGTATCACCAACTGTAAGACTTTCCTTGACCATAATTCCACCGAGAAAGTGCCTTCACTTGTTGCAGAAAAACCACAACACCATTACCGTACCTCAACCGTGTTGACCTCTGGATGTTGAATTTCGATTCGTCTGTGCAGATAAGTGCTTTCCAGAATCAAAATCATTAAATTGGTTCTGTTTTCCAAATTCCAAACTATTGTCTCTATTGATATGACTTATAAATATTTTTTTACGTGCAAGTCTCCGTTTGAATGCAATCTCAATTTTTTTGATTCAAATCGCTTATTAAGTTCATGATCTAGGATTCTCCACTAGCTTTGGGAGCTTGTTTCGGAATATTTCTTTATTAAATTCGCGCATAATGTGATTATACATTATAACACTCCGCGTCTGGTTTGGTTTTTAAACTATCTACCATTATTGATTGTTTTGTTGATCTGTAACGACTTACTATATTTGAAATCTCACTGTATGATTCTCCATCATTGAAGTGATTTATAATTAATTGTTGAAGCTCCGTTGAAGGTTTCATTGTCTTTTGACTTTTTAAGACAAATATTAAAAAATAATTAGTAAAAGGCATTTTTGATACACTTGATGTTCATTTAACGTTACAGTCGCACTGCGGTTTCGTTAGTCTTCGTAGCTGTCATAATTGTTAATAACGATTTTTGATTAAGGTGGTTTTGCTTTATGCAAAAAAATCTACCTTTTGTATCTAGATCTGGAAAACATTTCAGATCTACGCAA
Organism: Orthonevra nobilis; assembly: GCA_963555765.1. Taxonomy (NCBI): domain Eukaryota; kingdom Metazoa; phylum Arthropoda; class Insecta; order Diptera; family Syrphidae; genus Orthonevra; species Orthonevra nobilis. The sequence continues at coordinate 78,766,953 of OY743224.1, read as the reverse complement.
ATTTTCGATAATGCTAAAACATTGACATTTCGCAATATTCTTTTTCTTTGCATTTCCTGGGATTGCTTTGCAGAATTAAAATGATGAAGTGAATATAATAATTGAATTGATATCTTCATTGTCCTACGAAGATTTCATAGAAATGTTATAGGAATAGAAAACAATAGATTTTCAGAGGAATAAAAGTCAGTCCGTAGACGAATTCTCCTTTCTCCATTACAACTTTAAATAAAATGTTTTGTTTTTCGTGTAAGCTGCCAAACGAAATAACTTACATATTAACATAATTACAAAAAACGGTAGGACTTGTACAACAAAGGTTGCGTACTGCGGCTGATTAAGCCGCATCTTTTGACTGTCACTCTAGAAGCTAGATTGGTTTATGACTAAGAAACCGCAGTCGTAAATTGGCGACATTTATTTCAATTCGTCACTTCCATGCGTTCTTATGCAAAATAGTCTCCACTGGACATGAACCATGCTGATGAACGTGACATGAAAAAATTCAGTAGAGGCAGAAAAATCATTGTCCACCGCACATCCTGATACGAAAGTGTATGTTTTCAACAAGGCATAGTTCGAGAAACGAGTTTATCCAAAACCTTTGTCGCCTTTCATTGGTTATTCTTCCAGTCCCTTTAATTTCTCCAAAACTTCGAGCCATTATTTTTATATCGTCGTAATTTCTTCTTACACATTTTAACCAGCAGAAAAAATAAAGAAACAGCCATACACTTATTCCTGATTTTGATTCGCTGCTGTCAAACATTGAACTGAAACGACATGACATCATTTGTCCAGCGAGAAAAAAAGCCTTGATTGTTGTTTGGACTATGGATGTGATGTTGGGCATCTGCATGTCCTGTGGAGATAGTGTATTACAGGCGTTCGGACAATCTGTTCCATTGCTATCGAAAAATCTGAGATTGTCAATATCAAATCACATACGTTTTTTGACGTTTTAATTATGGTAGATAGGTAAAAGTGGTGGTTCAGTGAGAACCTAATTAGCACTATATGCGGTTTTAATACCACAGCTCTGTTACCTTATTTGTGATGTTATTTTGGTGTATTTGAGATATCTCTAAATCCAGCCCGAGGTATTTAAGAAGGACATTAGTTCCTTAATATCCTTAGCAGAAATCTCATTAATTGAGTTGAAGAAGGTTCTACCAAGCGCCCGTTGTCTGGCTCTAGCAAGAGCCACATCGTTTGACCTTGATCAGGGGCAAGATCAATAACTTTCTCCTTGTGATTTTAATGATTTTCTTTTTACCCACTATGGGTAGAGACTAGCGCCCAACTTACAGCCGAGACAGACATAACCATTGTGAAGATTTTCATCCATTTTTAGCCACTTAACATCAGCCACAAAGCCGTTGCGTTTCACAGTCTTTAACCGCAGCTTTTGGTCACATTTCGAGGAAGTCGCGCAAGATTTAGTAATACGGCGGTGAGGTCAAGAACCAAAACATAGTGTTGACCAAAGGATCCATAATTACATCCGCATCCGACGAGTGCTTGACACGATTGCTTACAAGTTGATATGCTTCGCCATGCAACGCCTTGCAAGCTACCGAGAAACGTTTTCCTTTTCGTTGTAACGCCCTTCACCTATTGTCGATTTTTACATTCCTTCGAAATATGACCACTTCTGCTTGCCGGCGTCAATAAACATTGAAAATTCCTGCACATTGCTTCGATTCAAAATTGTCAAGAAACTTTACGTGTCTGTATCGAGGTAGGAAGACTATCTGTGGTGGCATTGTAAAAACAACGATGCGCGGTGGCGTCGACTGAATGATGATTTTCCAGAGTCTTTTAAATCAATTTGAACCTTTCTCTATCTATATCCGATTCTGTGTCCTTTGGAACAGATGGGGCTGGTTGTTCAGGAACTGTGTTGTTGGCTAACTGCAACCTCAAATCATCCATATACTTTCGAAGAGCTTGAAGCTCACTGTTTCTTTGTGTTGGCGTCGCTTGGGTTACAGAAGCCGCCTCAATGAGAAGGCCGACCCAAATTCCTCTCACTGTCATCGCCTGAAGGCGACCTAATACAGAATACATGGATTGTCGTATCGAACGAATCGATAAATTTTTGTTTTGGTATTGTCTTATCACTTTCGACAGAGTTACTGGGAATAATGAACAGGTTTATTGTGAATGGAACATATAAATATATTGACATTTGGATTAATTGTGGTTTCATTTGAGCAACATTGTATTGTCTATCACTTTCGACATTTGGATTATTTGTGGTTTCATTTTGAGTTACATTATCAAAAAACAAAAGTGAATAACAGTTGCGAATTGCTTCTTATTGCTGGAGAAGAAGGCAATTAAGAAACTGACGTAATTCTCTTGTGCTTTAGGAAAATATTTCGGTGAATTTTAATTTAACAAGTTATACTTTGCATTTTTATTGCAGTTTTCTGAAACACTTCCGCTTATCGAGAGAAATTTTCCCATCGTATTTTTGCGACCACTTTTGCTCAAATTGCTTTCATGAAGTCAGGATTCGCTATCATCAAAACACCAGTTTTTTTATTGTTTTTTATTGCTTATCATTTTTATGGTTAACAAAAGTTAATTTTGTGGTATTATAACGTAAATTTAAGTAATTAAATTAAGTTATTTTTAATTTTTGTGTGAGGAAGTTTGTTTTTGATCGTGTTATTCACATGCAGTTGATAAGAAAAATGCAGACGACAAGCAGCGAATGCCAAAATGAAAAAGATCGTTCACAATTGAGATACGCAATATAAAAATGACTTTTCGATGTTCGATTTTCTACAAATTTCGATTATCCATAGGAAAACGACAATCCTAATAAGAGCATAAGCTTCTGTGGCCCTTGCGAGAAAGGTATGACGCACACACATGGTAAAGCTAGAGCCGGCTCTCAAAAGAGCTGGTGCGCCACCAATGGAGAAGTTTCCTACTTTTTTTTTTTTTATCATTTATTGAAATTTAAGTAAAATGAAACAAGTGTGAAAGGTTCGTTAAAATATCTATAGAAATAAAAATGTTATGGGGCTTTGAAGTTGTGCTTGCAAGAAAAATTTCGTAACACAGCGCTCCAGGTTGTGACCTCATACGACTCTAACGACGCCGGCTCGTATTCACTGAATACGTGCAAATTCATTGGTGTGTAGTCACTTGCGCCGTTCGTGTCGTTTTGATAAATATTTTGTTAATAGACAATGGCTGAGATTAAAAAATACACGTACAAATATTGTATAGTACCGAAGTGTCCAAGCTCGACAGTTAAAACTGCAAATAAAATATTTTTTCGTGTCCAAATGTCGTGAAAAAAAGGAAAAAGTGGTGCAAACTAATGAGGCGTGATTTGATTGGACCTAAAAGCACTAGATATGTGTGTGAAGATCATTTTGATGTAAGTACCTATGTATACTAGCTGCATATTTCTGATTGATATACCTATTGGGCCTGCACACCCAAGATGAATTCATCCCGGGCCTAACCGGATTTGTGCGAAAAGGAAGTGAAGTGTGCAGTATGTAACGAATTAAATTCGAGAATGAGGTGGAAAACTAATGCACATACAACTTTTTGAAGTGTAAACTGAAATTCTTATACCATGGAAGGAGGTTCATGTAGTATACAGTTTTTCCGAAGAACTAAATAATTCCGGGTGTGCTTGAAGTAAAGTATGAAAGTGCGACGATCTCGGACAGGCTAAATGACGACACAGCCGAATTGGCAAATGCAAAAATGCGTAAACTTCAATGGTTTATTTCTCAGTCATTTATTGATGGATTTAAAAAAAACCAACAGCAAACGACTACAAGAGATTGTGTTGAAAATGTTGAATGTGAACACTTCCTGTGGTCAATTTCATGTAACATGTTCAAATTCTAATAAAAGCAAAAAAGGTGTGCACATTTTCCTTTTGCCTTGAAATATTTGTCTTAAAAATTGTTGAAAATTGTTTGAAAAATTTCTTTCCTAATTCTTCCGATATTACATCTGGTATACGAAAAAGGTACTGCAGCCAACCATATGAGTCGACCACTGATATAGAAAAATAAAACAAACATATTTTTTATTTTTCCTCAAATAATATTGGAGCAGGGACATAGTTGGGCAACTCCATGGTAACTCGCGTTACATTCGGAACAATTCATAGCTGTTTAATAGAATTTTTTATCTCACTGTCAGTATTAAATTATACAAATTATATTAGTTAAAGACATAATAACCATTTACAGAGCTAGGCAAAAGCACAAATTTTGTGATAATTAAATATTTACTTCATTAAAAATATAATCATGTTGGTAACTCGCGTTACCATATAGTTCTTTGCATTTAGCATTTTACATATTGAACCTCATTTTAAAGAACTGTTTTCACAAAGTATTGATCGCGTGAAATAAAATAAAACGAGTCACTTTAATTTACTTACCAGATTTAACAAAATAATCACGATAATTTATTTGCTTTCAAACACGTTATCGCCAGCAGTTGTTTATCATTTGCAATCGCAACTTAGGTCTTACATTTGACACTCGTAGGAAGTGTGCCATACTTAGTTCATAAGTAGGAATAAGTAGCAAGTCGAAAAGTTAAAGTTTCTTTTTTTGGCTCTATGTCAGCTTTCTCATGGAATTACCCAGTTGATATTTTTTATTTTTGCGACTTATGTTCCACGTAGTGACATAAGTTCACAATTTTCGTAAACTTTGTTGATTTTCTTTACGCATCGGACCTCTTTTTTAACTTCCCATCAGGAAGTTCTTGTAATCGGTCCGATTTTCGAAATTCAAAATTTTTACATTTCTCCACGTTTGGCGGTCCCAGGAGTCGGATTCCATCATTTTTAGAAAGATGTCTGTGTGTGTGTGTGTACGTACGTACGTACGTACGTACGTTTGTGCGGATTCTTTCGTACAGCCTAACTCGAGAACAAATCAAGCTATCGAAGCCAAATTGATTTCATTCGAAGCGTGTGTGCATAAAGATCACCTGAAAAGCTTTTGGTTAGATTTCACAGGGTGGTTTGAGTTTTATGACGAAAAAACTGTCAAAAAAAGGGACTTTTTCACTTCTTAAATTAAAATCAATTTAGTTTTCCAATAAAAATAGTTCAAAATTAATTAAATTTATAGTTTACAGTTACCCTATCAGATAAAAAAATATACATAAATATATACACTGCCGTTCATAAGTTTCCGGACAAATTCATACTAAAATTTTTTTTGTTCAATTTTAATGCCAAAAGTTTCATCAATATTATGTTTATTTAGCCAATTGACTAAACTTAGTAAGTTACTAACTATAGAGACTACCAAAAAGACTAAAACAGTTTTGAGTTGAGGCCATTTCATACATTGATATGCCCCTTTCTCTATTTCCTGATCCAAATTTCCACCCAAGTTCTTTGAAAATTGTTTCAGAAATGTGAATCTTGAAGGTCTTTCCCATTTTTCAAGACTCAGAGTGACGTCTGTAACACTGACACATGAAAACATCCTTAGAAAATTATGGAGCCACCAGTTTTTTTGTTCAAAACCTGCTCGGCTGTAGCTTGACGCTTTTTTATAGTTATAATATATTAGCAAAAAGAAGCCCATGGCGCAAATTACATGAGGCAATTGAATTTAAAGCAAAAGTATCGAGAGAAACCTAATTGAAAAAGTAAAAACACATGGATAAAACTGCATTACTCGTATATTGCGAGGAAGACCTTAACATCCGATTTAATTTGTTTTCCACTGTTGTGGCTTCTTATCATGAACCCAATCCTAGAGGTCTTTCCAGAAAATGACACAGAGATAAAAAAAATCACTCGGAATCGGCGTGGAAAATCCTATCAAAATCTGCAAAGAAAAATGGATTGAATGTGATCCTCTTAAAGCCATATATTTACCAGACAGAAAAAGATCCTTTTCTGAGCAGTTACCAGCTCGGAAGGAAGAGGTGGTCGAAATCTCTGGATTGAAACTATGTACTTTTGAACCCTTTCAAAAAGGACATAAAGTTAATCATGCCTTAATATTCCGAGCAGTGGTTAATATCTTCCAAAGAAAAGCAATCAAACAAATTTGATTGATTAAAAATAATTCCAAAAATACATGAAGTTGAGATAAGCAGTTGGTCCTCAAACTTTCAAAATATGAATCCCTATAAACAGAGTTCTTACAAAATGTAATACTTTTGAAACTAAGCTATATAATATTTGATAATTCTGGCTGTCTGATTTATAACCCTTTATTGAAGAAGTTGAAAAACAACTGCCAAAAGCTAAGAGTTGGATACTCTTAGAAGGATTACTGGCTAAGATTTTGGGTTGTTGGTCCTATATAACAGTCGAAAATGCTTTCATTGAGTCGTTTAATGCAAGCCATGGACAGCCAGCCAGCAAAAGTAATTATCTCAAGTTTACACACCCCAAACCGAAGCCTGCAAAATTCGAAATGGAAATATCATAGTAGAATTGCAGTCAATGCTGAGGACATGGAAGAACTAACAATGCCATCTACCTGACCTAGACGAAGTACAGATAGCAAGATAGAACTTCTAAAAGCGGCGGCGATGACTTAGTTGGGAGTATGCACCAACTCGTCTGCAAATATGGTTAGAAGAAAGCATGCGAGATGAATGGAATCTCAGTATTGGTTGCTCAATCCTGAAGAAAGGAAGCCAATTATAGAGGTATCAATCTCCTCAAATTTGCCTTTAACATCTTTTCCGCCGTATGATGTGAACGTCTGAAGCAGTTCGTCAACATCTTGATAGGTCCGTATTAATGTGGTTTTCGACCAGAAAAATTCACCATAAACCAAATATTAACATAATGGCTGATCTTGGAAAAACCCCAGGAGCGCCAAGTCAGTACGCACCACCTTTTCATCAATTTCATGGTTGGTTTTGGTGTCTGTTTCTTCCACAGAGACGAGATTTATGAAGTTATGTCTAGGTTTGGCATCCCTGCTAAGCTCGTACTTTTGTGCAGGATGGCGATGGAGAAATCAAGCTGCTTCATTGAGGTCGGCAAAGACGTCATCGACCCACTTGATGTCAAACAACATTTTAGACAAGGTGATGAACTGTCATGCGATTTCTTCAACATCATACTTGGGACAATAGTGCAAAAGAACCTTGTTAACGCCAGAAGGAAAAAAGAGGCATATGCTGTCATAAAGAGAGACCAAACCCTGATCAGAACGTTACCATAAACAGCTATAGCTTTGAGGTAGTTGGGGCTTTGTCTATCTTGGCACCGCTATAAATACAGATAATAACATCAGCGTTGAGATCAAACGAAGAATACCTCTGGCTATTAAAGCTAAGCCCTATTTCGAAGAACTGAATTGTTGCTCTATGAGACCAATATCATCCCCGTCCTACTATATGGTGTAGAAGCATCGATACTTTCAAAAGCGGATGAAGGCCCCGTTGTTTCGAGAGAAAAGTGTGATCTTTTGTCCCATCTGCAACCAATTGACTTTGCCAAAAGGATAAAATACCAATCCTACGTGGACTGTAACGCCACCTCAAGTTAATAATTAAATGATTAATGACAAAAAAAGTCCAACCAGCTAACATGTTCAAAAAAAAAACGGTAAAAATTAAATTATTTCTGCAGTCAAACTAAAAATCTAAATTTCCTGTAGTATCATAGAAAGGCAACTCAATCAGATAAAAAGTATTTCCAAATTGAAATATGTTAATCTATCAAACTTTTCAATCTTGTGCACAACATTAGACAAATGTTACTAAATCAAAAACGATTATTTCCAAATTGTTGTCCTGATCACTTAAAAGAATATTTTCGTAAGTAAGTAATTACCGAAATGTTGTATTAAAATTATTGTTGAATACTCAACTTTACCTTCATAGCAGCTTACCATTCCCCTACTTATCCACATTTCAAGTAATAAATGTGATTTTAATTTTATAGAATTTTAACTCATATTTCAATTTCAATTTCATACCTTATATTTCAACATGAATTTGTTTTAATTTAGATGTAATCTTTATATTTAAATTTTTAATTTATTAGTCTAATATGTTTTAATTCAATTTAACCAACGTATTCTTTACATCGCTAATCTTTCACAGATTTATAAGTATTTCTTACTGTGTTAGCATGTACATAATAAATATACCCTTTAATCTATACTCTCGACGCAAATCGTATTTTCAAAGATGCGAAAACAAATATAAACTTACGGGGAGCTAAAGAAATGAGTATCTTAAAGTTGATGTTGGGAGCAAATTAAATAGCACCTTAATGTTTTTTATTATCATGAGATGGGAAGTTCATGGTATGGGCAGGTCTACTCGCACCCAAACCAATTTTTCCATTGTGTATTTAACCGTTTTTCTTAATATTTTCAACTACATAAAAAAAATTGAATGAAAACATTTCAATATAATCAAAATAAGAATAAAAAAAAAAAAACACAAAGTTGTTGATAGACGAAATTTAAAAATTCTCGTTTTTAAGAATTTTAGATCAAAAATCAAACAATGCCTTTGATTGAAGCAATGTCATGATTGAGGCGATCAATGAAATAAAATTTCAAAGTAAACATTTGGAAACATATATAATCAAACTTATTTGTTTTTAACTTCTTTTAAACTAAAGCACCTTTGGCACCAGGGTCTGGGCTTTGAATAGCAATTAACTTGAGTATTAAAACACAAACTTAAATTTATATTAAAAATAAGTTAAAGAATTCCCTAATCAAAAAACTATAAAACATTTAATCTTTGAGCTTAGCTCTTCACTTAGGCCTCTGGTTGGGCCCGTTGTGTTCCCCTATTTCCCATGTGGCGAAGATGTTGGTTAAAGTGGGGAAGTTGTAGTGGAAAAAAGGGGGTTGATGTCCGAGTGAGTACTATGAAGTGTCTTGATTTGTATGGTCTGGAAATCTTTTTGTTCGTTTTGCGAAATCCATGATCCCACCGATCCCAATTTCGTTGAGGTGCGCAAAATCTGGTATCACTGCTTGTTATAACATGTGTATCATGTTTTGTCTTGGGAACCAGGGTCAATCATGTTAATGTGCAATGTGCCTTGTTACCAGTCCCACTATTAGCCTAAGATTCCGTTTGCTTGAGTACAGAGCTCGCTTTACTGCCTTATAAGTCGGTTTTTCTATTATCGATTTTGCTATTCTGCACGTTGAAAGGTAGACCCAGTGATTTATGAACTCCCGGGTTGCCCATTCGCTTTTAGATCTTTAAATAGTTGTCAGCGGGACACCTATTTCCTTTACAGGGTTTTGGTGGTCTTTTTAAATAAGTATATAAATATAGGCAAGCAAGTCAATTGAAGTTCATGTCGCAACTTTTAGTATTCCGAACCTTCTTCTGGCATTCTATTAAATTTAAGTTAATTACTCTTAACTCTTCAACTGTCGAGAAAAAACGAATCATGGTTTATTAAGTTTCATATAAACTACCAATTTTCAAATTTAAACTGCAAAAATGAAGCAATTTCAAATCTAAACGGCTCAGAAAATCTCCGATTATGATAACGTAAATCGAGAGATAGAAAGACGTTAGACGAGGCAAGATTGATCATTTTACACAACGTTAATCGAGAGGTCGTAAACCGAGGTAACGTAAATTGTAGCACTCTGATAAAAAAGTGAATGTAATTTATTAAATATATCACATAAACGTAAAAAAAAACACTGTCTTTGGAAACCAAAGTTAATATTGAAAAAAAAGGGTTGATGAGGGAATCGTTTAGCTCTAGATTTTTATGTGACAAAATCTGCCATCAGCTATAAAAAAGCAGATGAAAGAAGCGATATTAAATGCTGTTTCCAACACCTATCAAGAGGCGAAAACTTAATCTATGCGCAGGGCTGAGTATCCGGAAAAAGAGCCTTCGTTTAAATTGTTTTTAAATCTACGTGAAAAGGAGTGCACCATGACTAGACCAATATTAAATGCGAACGCCAAGTCAATTTTGAATGAAAACGCAATCCGTGCAAGAGAAAGATGGTTTGCCAAATTTAAAATCGGCACGGAATTCGCTACTTAAAAATTGGTGGCGAGATACTTTCTAGTGATGTTTGCGCTGAGTTTATAATGGAGACACAAATATATAATGCCGATGGACGCGGACTATTTTTCCGTGGCCCCTCAGATAGAACATTTGTTGCTGTTTGTGAAAAAAAGGCTCCTGGATACGAAATACAAAAAGAACGCATCTCAATTTTACTAGGCACAAGTACTGCTTACTCACAAATAAAAGCCTATGGGTAAAAAGCAAAAAAAAAAAAAAAACAGGGTGCTCTGCTCGTTAATGACAATGGAATTAGTTATATATAGTATTTCTTTCAACAAAATTTGACAGCAGCTGTACAACGGATCAAAATTGATTAGAATTAAGCTATTTGCTTTCTTTCTTGTGAAACACCATTCAATCCAAAATGCAATAATTTTACTAAAAAAAAGCTTGGGATGTTTTTGCCACTAGCACAATTGCAAATTAGTGCAAACAAAATCAGGACTGCAATGAAGTTCTTCGAATAAGAAGAAATTGATCCCAGCAATTCCATCTGTATAGAGGAAATCGAAGAATGGAATCGAGTTGTTTTTGAAGATGAACTCGGAAGCGATGATGAGGCAATTGATAACGTCAATAATTTAATAAAATGGTGCAAAAAGAGAGTTGAGTTTTTGAGTGAATTAAAAAAACGTCCAGGAACAAAGAGGCTATAGATCGTCATGTGTAGGCAGTGAAGGTGAAGCTGATGTAAAATAAGACCCAACGAAAAAAGGTTTAAAATTAAAAACAATCTTGCTTTTAAAATGGACATCAAGCCAATTAACTGAAATTTGGACATTTCGTTCAATAAGAATATATCGTGTCAATGGTGCAGGTTTCCCACCACAAAAATTCCATTTCATATATTTATTAATATATTCAGTTTTCGATGGGGTTTGTTTTCTGTCAAAAGACAAAAAATATTTAACAAAAAACAAACACTCTAAGTACAAAAACTTCGCCAGCAAAAAATTGGTGCTAGAACTTAAATTGTTAAACCATAAAAAAAAGTCACTGTTAGTTATACAAATTTAACCCCATTTCATTATACCAGATTTTGTTTCATAAGTACTTCGAAATTTGTCAACTACATAATAAAATAATATAACCCATGCAAAATCATTTGAAATGAAAAGAAAACCAAAGATGAGCATTGTAAAATAAAATAAATAAATAATAAATAAACATTTCGTTGTCGCTGCTCACGCGAGTTAAAAAATATAAATAACAACACACAATTACTGTTTTTAAAAATGACTTTATTTTATTAACACCTCTCTCTTGAACGCCCAAACAACAACTTAATTAAAATTGTCTTAAAAATAATCAAAGCAAACCATTGCTTTTGCAATTAATGCTGATTCAGCAGTGCAGCAAGCATTTATTGCACAAGCAACGGAAATGCTTTGGGTGAATTTATTTTATTTTCGTTAGCATTCATATCCGGTGTCAATTCGGGGTTGATGTCCGAAGCTACATATTTGTTTCTGGATCAAAGTTCCCATACAAATAAGTAACTTCTCCCCCCTTACTTTTACGATTCTCCTGAATCGTAGGAATTTCTACTGGCTCTTTTTGGATGTTGTCTTTTTGCTCTAATTTCGTCATATTACTGATTTGAATTTTCAATTTTCTATTTGTCCGTGATATGAATGCTATTACAAAAAAAAAAACGATAATTACTACTACAACTATAACTGTAGTACTACTTATATACAGTATTGTTCGAAACTTTTTCGTCTGCATTATTCGAATTCGAATATTTATGTATTTATTATTTTTGACAAACATAACATAGCTTTATTTTATTGCATTAACTACTTGTATGTGCTGGGTAAAAACAAAAATCAAAAATCAGTTCATTCAAAGTAAATAAAATATGAAAAACAGAATGCATCTCAAAATGCAGCTGTTCGAAACCTAAGCAACTTTTATTATTTTGTATAGTAACCTTTATTTTTTATTACCTCCGCACATCTACGAGGCATAGATTCAATAAGGTTTTTTATTATGGACATTGGTATTAATTTCCATTCTGTTTTCAAACACGTCATGAGCTCATCTTTATTTTTGAAGCATTGGGTCCCAACTCTACGCTTTAAGATGCCGAAGAGATTTTCCATGGGATTCAAGTCGGGGGATTGAGGGGGCCATTCCAAAACTTGAATCCCATTGGCTGACAGCCACTCTTTTACCAGTTTACCAGCTTCGATGAATGTTTCGGGTCATTGTCATGTTGAAACACCCATCGAAGTGGCATTTCCCATTCGGCGGTTGGTAGCATTTGGTCATTTTATATGTCTCTGTAGACAAATCTATCCATTATGGTGCTGATTTGATGAAAAGGTCCAACTCCATTCGCTGAGAAGCAAGTCCACACAATTACACTTCCCGCTCTATGCTTAACTGTGCCTTTGCAATATCGGGGATTCAGCCTTTAACCTTTTCTTCTACGAACGTGACATTTACCATCAGAGTTAACCAGGTTGAACTTTGATTCATCACTAAATAGAACGGTCTTCCACATGTCTAAGGACCAATTCAAATGTGATCTTACAAAATTTAATGCAATAAAATAAAGCTATATTATGTTTGTCAAAAATAATAAATACATAAATATTCGAATTCAAATAATGCAGACTAAAAAAGTTGCTTAGGTTTCGAACAACACTGTAGCTTATGTTTCTATATCTTAGTTCTTCAATATGCTTCAAATTTTCGATCTGTTGAATTTTTAACATTTCTTCGAAACTCAGTTTTGCAGTTATATTTACATATGCAGCATCTTCGTTATGAAATCTTTGAATGAATTCTAAATTAGTATTGGAAATTGTGGTATTTAATACACTGATTGAGCAGTTATTTATATTTATATTAATTAAGTAATGTCCAGACAGTTTCAATTTTCTGTCATCACAATAATTGATTACAATTTCTTTTTCAAAATTCTTACAAACTATAGTATTGTTATCTATTTGTAACAATTCTTTTTTTGTGTTCAACCGCTAATTACATGAATTTTGCTTATAACAAGAACTGCTTTTATTTAGCTCATTGATATATATATATTATTTACATTATATTCAAATCGTATATTATCTATTTCTACGAACTGAATTAACTTGCTGTCTATTTCTTTTTTTTTCATCATTCGGTATCGGAATAATCATTTTGAGTTGTGTTTGTATATAGTCTTTAGGTAGTGTGATAGCTAATATAAGCCTGTCCTGATCATACTGCATTAGTCCTAGTCTAGCATGTTTAAGTTTGTAAAAGTCAATCTTTGCTACTATTATTTCTGTTGCAGTTAATATACTTGGATGTAGTATTCCTTGTTTGGCTGCTGTTATGTTATCAAGTAAATCGTCTATTTTTTTCTCTAGGATGGTCAATTTAAGTGGTTGGTCTGTTTTGAGTTGTCTCGCAATAATATCCTTTGGTTATTATCTTTTTCTATTGTAGTCTTAAAATTGTTAATCGAATCCATTAACTGTTTATTGATCTTTATTTGCCTGTTAAGGTTTGCTATAGCTGCATTGTTCGTATCTACTACGTTCATATGGTCCAAAATATCTTGCCTAACTGAATCGTCCATCGTTCCAAATAGCCATTTATGAGCGGCTCCTACGAAATTGAAAAGTCCTCTTCTCTGTCTGTTTAATGGAATGATTGCCCGAATATTTGCTTTAATGCTGATTATTTCTGAACGTCTGAATGTCTATCGTTTGTTAATTGTAAAGTCAGTAGGTTTGTTTCAGTAAGAGTTATAACTGAAAGTATTTCCTTAGTATCTATAATGTGTAGTATAATCTGGCTATTGTTTATAATTTTTAGCGGCCCTACGTTAAGTGTAGTGTACCCATTATTAGCTTGTATCGGTGTTATTACCAATGTTGATTTTGCTGTTCCTATTGTCATCAGGATTGCCATGGTAATTACCAGCCAGTTGATTACCTGCAAATTTATTCGGTCGTTTAATGTTTGTTGGATGTACATTCTTCAAATTGTGTTTTCTATAATAAGTCTCATCTTTATGTCTAAGGTTTTTGTAATTTTTCATATAACCTTCGTTTCGATGTTCCTGGTAATTTTCCCTTTTAACGTTTCTTTTGTCTATTATTCTTTTCTTACTTCGTTCTTTACTATTTTTTAAGTTTTCCGGATTAGCTGTTTCTGCTTGATTAGGACTCATACCAAGAGTTGAATGATATCTACTATTGTATATTTGTACGGCTTTATAAACTTTTCTATTAGTTGAAATATCCTTGTTTTTTATTGTTAATAAGATTTCAAGAAGAGTTGAGTGTGGTCTTTCTATATCGGAATTTCCTGTATGAGAATTCGCCTTTGTCATATGAATGCCTATTCCTTCTTCTCTCAGATACTCTTTGATATTTTCAGAATTGAATTCATTATCACATATAATTTGTGTAGGTTTGCCAAATCTAGTAAACTGGTCTTCTATGCATTCAAGTTTACTTGTCCATTTTTTATTTGTCAAACTATATCCGTATGCTTTTTTGTGAGCTTGTCTACAAATGTCAAATATATTAATTTGTTGAAATGGTAGATGTCCATATGCAAAATTTCATTTTTTCTGCTTGGAGTTTCTGTTAGATAAAATTTAGGCCTGATTGGTTTTCTATCATACTTCCCTTCTTGACAAGTCTGACAATTTCCTATTACTTTAGAAATTTCTTTCATTAAATTTGGAAAATATATTTTGTCTTTTAAAGTGTGATATGTTTCTATTATTCCTGAATGATTACTTTCTCTGATATGATAGAGAGATATTTGCTGATGAGTTTCTTCTGTTGTTTTCAAATCCCATTCTCTTTGTAAGTTTATAAAATTTAATTTTTTTCTCATGTCTGTACATTTCAATTAGTACCTGTTGTATTTTGTTATATTCTGAATCTCCTACTTCCGAATAAATGCCTGTAGTTCTAAAACTGGTATATCGCTTAAAAAGGTCTCTCCAGTAGTTATCATCCCTTGTCATGTCTACCTGAATCATTCTATTATTATGTAGCACTTCGAACTCGCTCTGTACTGAATTCGTTAATATAAGCCGAGTTTTATATATGTTAACTATGCTGTCTTTAATCGGAATGTCACCTAACATTTGTTCGTTTGCTGAGTGAACGGTTTCTGCTTCTGAAGTTTCGTTTATTTCACCTGGAGTTGGGACTCTACTTAGAAAATCTGCTACTTTATTTTCTTTTCCCTGCAAGTACTCTATATCGAAATCAAATTCTTGTAGCTTCAGTAGCCATCTTTGATTACGTTGGCTGAATTCTTTCCCATTGTATTTTTTAGTAAAATATTTTATAGGCATGTGATCTGTAACAGTTTTAAATTTCTTCCCCCACAAATAAGGCCTAAAATATGTAGTAGCCCATATTATGGCTAAAAATTCTCTGTCGGTTACAGAGTAATTCATTTCATGATCATTCAATGTACGAGATGCATAACATGCCGGTTGTCCCTCTTGAGTAAGTACTGCACTTAAAGCAAAATTGCTTGCATCGGTATACAGTACGAATGATTTACTAAGATCTGGGAACTTCACTAAATTTTCTTTTAATTTTTCAAAAGCTTGAATATACTAGGGATCTTTGCTATTAATTTTTACATTTTTCTTCAAATATTTAACCATTGGGTAGGCTATCTTTGAATAATCCTTAATAAATTTTCGGTAGAATCCTGTACTACCTAAAAATCCCTTCAATTGTTTCTCTGTTACAGGTGATGGGTATTACTGAATGACTTCGATTTTATTCGGGTTAGTTTTCATTCCTTCTGAGGTAAGGATGTAGCCTAAATATTCGGTATTTTTCGTAAGAAAAGAACATTTGCTCAGCTGTATTTTTAAGTTGTGTTGTTCTAATCGTTGGAGTACTTTATCTAATGAAGCTATGTGTTCTTCTTATGATGTCGAGAAGATAAGTATATCGTCAAGATACACTACGCATATTTTTCCAATGTATTCTCGCAAAATGGAATTCATCAGACGTTGGAACGTCGCTGGGCCGTTCTTAAGCTCAAACGGTATTCTGACATATTCATATAGACAGTTTTTTGTGACAAATGCGGTCTTATGTATATCATCAGGATGTACTTTTATTTGATAATACCCCTTGGCTAAGTCAAGGGTCGAGAAGTACTGCGCTCTCCCTAGCTTATCTACTATTCCATCAATGTTGGGTAACGGATAATTATCGTCTTCCGTTATGTCGTTGAGTGCTCGATAATGAACACATAATCTGAACTTAATTTTCTCTTCACTATCTGGTTTTTAAGCGACAATAGGAGAAGCATAACGGCTATTAGATTGACGAATGATACCTTGCTTTTCCATATCACTGGTCTGTTTCCTAACTTCTTCCTCATGTTTAGGAGGAAGTCGATATAATTTTGCGTTGATCTGTTGAGCAGTGGTTAATTTTATTCCATGTACTATGCTATCACAATTTGTAAGTTGATCTCCCTCTTTGTAAACTAGTCCCTTGTACTTTTTTAATAAATTTCGGATATTTATCTCTTCGTACTCATTCAAATGTCCTAACTGCACTTCGTTACTGTCTTCTAATTCATAGCAATGAATATTTTCTTCTACCTGATATACTATTGGCATAATTGTTTTATTTATTTTAACTTATTTATTTTCTTTTATATTTATGTTATCTACAATATTACCTATGACATCCATCCCCAGTAAGAGAATATAGGGTTTGTCTCTCAGGGATCTTCCATAAGCTTGAATAAATGTGTTGGATGTATATCCGAATTCTTGCGGTACGGGTACTTGTTAAATTTTTAAGTTTTCTTTAGTTTGTTTTTTGACCGTCGTAAGGTTAATACTAACTTCATTAAGAACTGCATACTTGCTACAATATATTTTAGCTGTATTTACAATAGTTATCGTAGCCCTGTATCAATAAGACATACATGTTTGGTATTTTCCGGAACTTCTCTCGAATGCCTTTCTTCCACAATTCTAGGGTTTCGGATTTCGCCTTGGGTAGAGTGAGCTAGATTGTCCACGTTCATTGGTTCGGGGTTTTGTGTAGCAAAACGAGTCTGTCCAGAGGAATTGAATCCTCTATACTGTCCTGAGTTATTTATTGGTCGTTCTATATTGTTTCGTCCAGAACCTGTCGGTCCCGAAGTATAAAAAGTTCTTCTGTATTGTTCTGAGTTACATGATGGTCGTTGTAGGTTTTGTCCAAAACTGCTGTTATAATTCTGTTGTGGCTGTCTAAATTGTCTAACTACTTGATTATCCGGATTATGTTGGCTATTCTGTACCGGTATGTTTCGGTGAGACCTGCCTATCTGTCGTATACTATTATATTCCCTATTTCTTTCCAAAACTAAATTTCCGTGATCAAGCCCTACATACGAATAAAGGATATTCTTTATAGAATGGAGATCATACTAATCTCGTAGCTCTCTGGCTAAATTCCCAGTACACAATTCCCTAATTAAGCTGTACATCAATGACTTTAGGTTTACTTGATCATTTTCAAACATTACAATTGTACGAATTTCGATCATTAAATAGTCTATCTTATTACTTAAATCTAAAATTGAGCTCACCTTTAAATTGTTAATTTTTCTTGTCACTTCTTTTTGCTCGATGATAGGCCGGAACTGTTTCTTCATCAGATCTTTTGCATTTGTCCAGGAGGTCACCTCGTTGATCAGCAGCAGCTCCTTCGCTTTTCCCACCACTTTGCTCTGGGCGATTGCATTCCACGTTGCAGCTCTTTGGTCTTCTTTTGTAAGTTTCATGTGGTTGTCCACCACGTTTATGAACTGCGTTAGTTCGTTTCTGTTCCCATCGAACTCTTTGATGTATGATATCTCTTGCTTGCCTTTGTTGGCTCTGCGCTTCTAGTTTGGACAGGATATCCGCCATTTTATCCAGAATGGTGTTCGTCGTAGCTTCCGTTGCCATTTCTACTGGTTCTTCTAAAGTCGGCCGATTCCTCTGAGAGTCGTGTCGCGAAATTTTGACAGGTTTCACTTAAGTTCAACTGATTTGTAGTTGAAAATCACTTTTAAGTTAAAACTTGTTCGTTCTTTCCTTCAACTGATGTGTAGTTGAAATCACTTTTAACACTTGCTCGTTTTTACTAGTTGTCGTATTTATTTATTTATATTTTTTTCTATTCTTTATGATTCAATTGTAACTGATTTGTAGTCACTTTTTTCATCTGGTTTTTGTGTTTGTTTTTTTTCTTTATTTGAAGGTTCGTTTTTTTCCATTGAAATCATATCCTACCGACTGCGCCAGTTAAAAAATATAAATAACAACACACAACTACTGTTTTTAAAAATGAATTTATTTTATTTACACCTCTCTCTTGAACGCCCAAACAACAACTTAATTAAAATTGTCTTAAAAATAATCAAAGCAAACCATTGCTTTTGCAATTAATGCTGATTCAGCAGTGCAGCAAGCATTTATTGCACAAGCAACGGAAATGCTTTGGGTGAATTTATTTTATTTTCGTTAGCATTCATATCCGGTGTCAATTCGTGCTTGATGTCCGAAGCTTCATATTTGTTTCTGGGTCAAAGTTCCCATACAAATATGTAACTCGCGTTCCTTGGCCAAGTGATTTGATTCAAGCTTAACATCGTCTGAGATGTCCGTCCGTTTGTCCTAGTCCCGTTGTATGCAAACACTCGCGTATCTCGTTGGGGACACCTTTTTTGTCTGAATCAAAGAAATTCCCTCGCGAATAATAAACTTCGTCTTTTCCAATCCTGGAAACCTGAAATGCAAATTTCGGTATGGGCTTGGGCTACTCTAGAGACTATTTCATGACCAAAATATCTGACAGAAAATTGCATGGCATGAACCGACATGCACAGTGACTTTTCTTACGACGGTGATTCGACGTTTTCACATTTTCTATTGCTTTGATTGCTGGGCGTCATCTGTTCTGTTCTTTTTGAGCTTGTAGTCCTTCTTTTTTTTTACTTAAAGTAGATTCGCAATGTCACAGTCACAAGTAAACTTAATATTTGTCAGAAACAAATAAAAAATGCAAAACTGCTCATTATGTGAACATATGTTGGGAACATGTGTAATAACATCAGTAACCTGCGGAATAATTTTAATAGTTAAACGAAAACATGATAAAGGCTACAAAGCAAAATGACATTTTCGTAAATGGCCAACTTGAGTTTGATTCTAGTATTATAATAATTTGACTTAACTAGAAATTATGGAGCTTTGCAAAACATAGCTTACAACAAATTATTTTTTTCATTCGAAAAGAGAGGAAGTTAAAAAAAATCCTCAACGGATAATGTTATTTGTCGGTATCTGAGTACAAATGTGAATTTCTTCTTAAAATTTAAATTTGAGGAGACAAATTTTTCTATTACTAATGTTCTTTTTCTTGTTTGTTTTCTTGCAGATCAATTTTCGTTTAGAACCTTACAAATAAACCAAAAACAAAATGTCTGATCGCAAGGCTGTAATTAAAAACGCTGATATGAGTGAAGAGATGCAACAGGACGCTGTTGATTGTGCGACACAAGCTTTGGAGAAGTACAATATTGAGAAGGTACGAAAATCATAATAATTGAAAAGAATAAACTTTCTTTTATTCCTGTCGCATACGTAAGGGAATGAATTAGGCGCAGGGTCCACAGGCCAAAAGTACATAAAGGATATGGTATGAGTCCACGAACCTATTGTGAATTTATGACCCAAAAGTCCACATGATATTTCTGTGGATTATTGACCCATCGCTCACTAATAAGGTGATCATTTAGTTCTGTAGTGGAGCAAAGAGCTGCAGAGACAGGCCCCATACACACTCCACTGTTAATTCGATCGAATTATAAATTTTTTTTTTTTATAATTCAGACTCGTACAAGGGTAGTGAGTTTCCAATACCGCGCGTTCCACATTCGTGTTGTGCGACTAAAAACCAGTCTCTATACTTGACTTGACTGAACAACCGAATTTCGGCTTAAGGGTAAACTTTGATTCCTAGCTTGGAGGATTTTACGGTGAAAGTGATAAGTGAAGTGAATGCAACTGGCTAATTCGCTGGAGCATTTTTGTAAAAAAGGTGATAAAAATGGTAAGACGGAGACGATACGCCGGTGATAAAGACAGTCAATGAACTTTGTGATAGTTTTGTCTCATGGCTTTTATCGCTCGATTTTTGATTCTGCCGAGCAGGCTCGGGATGTTCTTCGGATCACCCGCCCATACATGGCAAGTTGCCAATTTTTATATTTAGCATATTTTGTTAACGTTGGATTTATTAGTTTATTTGTATTTTGTTTTCTGTAATTTTGCACCTGTTACAATTCAAATGCTTTTAACTTAATTTTATTTGATTCTTATTTTGGGTCTCCAAATCAAAACGTGTTACAATTTGTTAATCTCCCAGATCCGAACAAAAACGAAAAAAGCACCAGCATGACATTTCCCAAAATGGTATCATCCAGCTATCTCTGCTCGATGGTGCCATTCAGGTACGAATTATAACACTCCTCCGCTTTTAGTTAATTCCTAATCTATGAGGAGCCTTAACGACCCTGCCATATCTGGTCACATTATCTGGGCGCGCTGCGGTGGTGGTGATAAATTGAGACTCTGGTCCCATTTGTTGTTGTGTGCGTTCAAGTTGGTCGGAAGGCTTTGATTAAAGTGGGAGATTTGTTTGGTTTAGGAAAAGGTATGATGTTGACGGTTTTCCATATTTGGGGGATGGTTCCAGTGTCTAAAATTTTATTGTAGAGACGAATACGGATGGGAGTTCTTCAATCTGATCAAATCCGGGAGTTTTTTCTTTTACCAATTCGAGGCTGGCTTCTAATTCCGTTTTCCTTATGGGTAGATCAATGACCTTGCCCGAAGAATTGATGGGCTACCCTGCATGTGCTTTCTTCACTACGTGGGATTTTGTGTGGACAAAGTGGGTACGGAAATTTGTGTCTTCAGAGTATGCTGACAAGACATTAGCCAAGTGTTCGGCTATTTGGGAGGTACAGGATATTATCTGGGGGTCAGATGTGATTGTTTTGATCGAAAGTGGGCTTTATTGCCCCGTAAAGGTTTTGGTATCTGTCCATCATTTTACGAGGAAGCGTTGGGGTTGATGTTTGAGGTAAATTTTGCGAAGCTGTCTTTTTAAGCAATTTTAGCATTCTTCCGAAAGAGGACGTTCGATTTTTAGTAGTTTATCAGAATGGAATCGCTCGGGTGTTTCTTAAACATTTTTCATGCATTTTGTTTTTCCTTCCGTAGTTTATCTAGATCGGAATTCCACCAAGTGACGATAGATTTGTGAACTTTGATTTTTGTTTGGAGTATTGCTATTATAGCTGCAAATGTAATAGATTTGGTAAGCACAGCCGTCTCCTTGTTGATGTTGGTGGAAAGATCGTTTGCCGCTAAAAAGTGAGAAATCTTGTTTTGGAACAACACCCAATTGGTTTTAGGTGATAGGAATTTCGGAGGGAGCTTAGTGTTATTGTTGTTTCTGGCGGGTGATATTGAAACGGTTACGGGATAGTGATCGCCACCGTATAGATAAGGGATAGGTCGACATTGGTAAAGGTGAGTCGAAAAGTGTGTGGAACTCCCATCGTTCAATACTATAAGATTTGTGTTAGCTACAAAATTGTCAATGGGCAGAATGGGGGTGTTGAAGGAGGATATAATGTTGGATAAGACTGAATTGCAGAAAGTTTGAAAGGGGTGTATATATAGTATATATTTAGATATGATTGTTATTTTAGTTTTTAATGTAATTTCAGCTGCGATCGTTGATATTTGTCAAATATTTGTTTTGCTCGGGTGTTTGAGTTTATATTATGAAAGTGGGCTGAGTATTGCTTGGGGATGTAAAGGGTTGTGGTTTGGATCAGGTGGGTTTCTTGAAGGGTGTAACCAAAGGTTTAACTTCAGTAATTAGTATTTGTAGCTCGTGGCGGTTATTGGAATCTCCATTCATGTTCCACTGAAGAACTTGGATGATCATCCAAATAACGAAAGGCGTCAAAAGGACAATATAATTTAATATTTTGGTCGAAGCAGTGAACTATCATTATTTATTTTATTATTATTTTTTTTTTTTTTTTAAGTGCTGGTGTATAAATCGATCGATTTTCTTGGTGGTGTTTTTTTCGATTGTGTGTTTGGTTGAGTTTATGTAAAGTTTTATCTTCGGGACTCGTCTTTGAAGAAGATGTAGGTGTGAAAGTGGGTGTTAACGGAAGGGAGGAAGGAGAAGATGTTTCTGAGGTTTGATTGTGATTCAATTTTGTCTCTGTTTCCATAGGTTTATTGTTTATTGATGTAGAGAGTCGAGCAGGTGGTTTCGGAATATCTGAAAGATTTGATGATGTTAATGTTACCGTGGGTGGTTGCAAGAAAGTGTTTTTGGTATTGTTTGGTATTGGTATTGTATTGTTGCAAAGAGTTGATTTGAATTCCTTTGGAGTGGATGTAATTCTTTTTAAATGCGCCTGGCGTCGGCAATACTGTATTTTTTGTGTTTTTATTTAGTGAATTTCCTTCATTTGCAAAAATTTTGGACAGTCATTGGAATAAGATAGGTGGTGGACAAGACAGTTGGCACACATAGTTCTAAGGAATTCTGTGTTGGAATGGGGTGGAAGATAGGGTTATTTCCGCACTTTTTTGTTGTATGGCCAAGTAATTGGCATGATCTCATCGGGTTGGAGAAGTACTCAGTGACTTAAGCGTTGTAGCAACCAATTTCCACTGGGTCTGGAGGTTGAAATGAATCGAAGGTAAGAAGCATTTAGCCCGTTGCACTTTACTTTCCATCGCAAGACTCTGTGAACTTGTAGACTTCTTGTCAAAATAAGTATTTTACCATCCCTTAATTGTGTGATTTTCTCATATTCCTTACTTATCGCATCAATGGCTTTCTTTACCGCAAATATGCTCACGGATGTAAGGGGTTTGTTTTCATTTTCAGGGCAATTGGGACAAATCTGAGGTTTGTGCTATTCGATGTTTTTGGAAGATCGGGAAAATCTTGGAGGGAGTTGAGGCTCACTTTGTTTCGTTTTGCACGAGGTTCGGAAAGAGGTTGCATTTTTAACCCCGAGTCGCCGATTGCTTAATTTCAAACGTGAGAAAGAGACAACGGCGCACTTGAGGGAAGGTGAAAGAACTATATGTGTGAGAGGGGAATAGGGAGATAGTAAGCGCACAGGAGAAAGCAGCCGATTGGCAATGATGCGTACGGAAAGAAAGTTAGTCGGTGACTGATCCCGTATGTTATGTACACTAGTATTGTTCAAAATTTTAAAAGGATCGGTGCAGTAGTTTTGAATTTATGAATGGCCCCGACTTTGAAAACGTGAGTTGTGGGGAAAACGTTTTAAACATTAAACGTTTATCCGACAGGTATAACACTACTCGCAACTTCGTCAGTTTTGCTTCAATCGACTAGAAATTTTGACACAATATTCTAAAAATATTCAGTGATAGCAAATAAATTTCTTTTAAGAGATATCACTTTAAAAAAAATTAGTTAAGTTAATAATTAATGGTTTGTGTTGTTATTTTTATATGCCGTCATCGTCCACAGCGCTCCATTCCTTTTTCAGTCATAGACTACAACCCCACACACTTTCAATAAGCTAGTTATTTTTTATTTAACTGCCAAAATATACACTCGAAAAATTTATATGGCAAAACAACTTTTGCTACATACAATTCACAAATCGTTATTTCGTTCGCATAGCAGAACACTTAATTTCAAGTTTAGTGGTTGAATTCAAATATAGTGGAATGTAGAACATGCGGAAACAGAAAATTATTTTGTTAACTGATGGATATTCTTCAACATCAACATTGAAAACATAAATGACTTTCTAGAGGCTGGAGGGAACTGGAAGGAGTACGTTGTCATGCTGTCTACAAATCTAACCATCGACTCTGCAGTTCATATGCTCGCTAGTAAATTGAATAAAGGTTTTAAGAAATTCTGTCCCATCTCTCATAATCGCTCTCCCACAAATTGCCAATTGGTGGACTGGAGAGCTGAAAAAAGAGAATATAGGTGAGATAGCCATTTAATAGACCAAAAACGAATGGTAGCGACGATGACTGGATTCTTCATACGACAAAGCTATATTTCACATTTGGGAGAGAGGACTGTCAGGAAAAAGACAAGCAGAGGCACCGCAAGGTGGTGTAATTTCACACTTACTTTGGATCTAAGTGATCAACAAGGTTCTGAACACCTTCAAAGCCAAGTGCACAAATGCAGTTGCATACGCCGATGACGTAGTCATTCTTGTCACAGTATCTTGTAGTAGTAGTAGTAGTACAATCTTTATTTATATTTTTATTACTCTATATCAATAATAATAACAATATATACATTTAAATAATTATTTGAATTCAGTCTTATTTCAGTTAATTTTTAATAATTTGCTTTGTTCTATACACTTTCTCTTAAATATTCTAAAAATTGGTTCATCCTTAATATCGTTTGGAAGCATATTAAAAAGATTGAATCCCTTGTATAAAAGAGTATTCTGAGCAGCTGACGAATTTTGTTGACTTAGCCTGAAATCATTTGCGTTCCTAAGTTGGTATGGTTGAACATCTCCTACTCGTCTTATTCCACTTTTTAAGTAAATTGGTGCATCCCCATTTTTTATTTTGAATACTGCTATAAGTGTATTCAGTTCTAATCGCTGCTTAATATTTAACCATCTCAGGGTTTCCAGCATATATTTAATAGATGTGTATCGGCTGCATCTTAAGATGCTCCTCATGGCTTTATTTTGTAACTTTTGTAATCTTTCAATTTGTCTCTGATTACAACACGAAAATAATATTGTGGAGCAAAACTCAAAATGCGGCTTAACTATGGTGTTATATACTATTATAGCTGTCATCATGTCCATTTTTTTGCGTATTCTTTTGAAGAAACCAATTTTTTTGCCAAGTTTTTTTGCAAATGTAATCTACATGCTCATGCATTTTTAACTCTTTGTCTAATAGCATTCCCAAATACTTTATACTTTTGACGTTTTCAATTCTTTTGTCGTTTATTTTGAGGACCGTTTCGCTGTTCAATTGTATCTCCATTAGTTTAGTTTTTTGTTCGTTTAATTTTAATTTATACATTTTCAATTTTCATTTCATTTCATTCATTTTCCTGTTAACGTCACAGTTGTCAAAGTATCTACCAGCTATCAGCAGTCTTAACTAGGCAGCACTTAAAGTACTTACATTGTGGGCAGATTCAAGTGTCTAAATTGATAATCCCCACAAGACGGAACTTATTCTTCCCACAAGAAAAAGGAAACTTGAGGAGTTTACTTCCCCATAAATGAAT
Organism: Orthonevra nobilis; assembly: GCA_963555765.1. Classification (NCBI taxonomy): domain Eukaryota; kingdom Metazoa; phylum Arthropoda; class Insecta; order Diptera; family Syrphidae; genus Orthonevra; species Orthonevra nobilis. The sequence goes on along the minus strand of OY743224.1, from coordinate 78,741,546 downwards.
AGAACAGCTTTGTGGAAAAGAAACATTGAAGATAGAGTGGACAAGACAATCTGTGCTTTCTACCTATGCAAGAGAACCTGCGGTAGGAATTGGGGCATACGACCGTATGTATTACATTGGTCATGCAGAACAGTGGTGCGTCCTATACTTACCTTCGGCTCTAAAGCATAGTGGAAAACAACGGAAAATTATAGCCTCGCCAAAAAGCTGATTAAGCACAAAGGTTAGCCTGTCGTCTATGTATAACAGGAGCCTTCTGTAATATGTTGCACATCAATAACTAGTACAGACTTCCAAATGAGTGTAGTGTCTATCAGGGTGAAACCCTCAAAAATGTCAGGGACCGATGAGTGAATCAAAAAATAATATTGCCGAACTAAATGCATGAGTTTCTCTTGTTGACAGCACCAGCTTTCTTCCCCGGCTTTCTCCAAGTAAATCTTAAATCTTAAATCAAACTTTAATATATATCAAAATCAATATATCTGATCATGAAAATAATGTTCGCGAAATTAATTGGAGCCACAAGTTAAATTTTTGCAATCAAACATAAATTTCTTTTTTACTGGTTTGTAGCACTTAAAAGTAAGACTCGTGAAATCTTATTTTTGATAGATCAGCGAAATGAAATGAGGCATATGGTACAACGTCTGGAAAATATATCACCTTGAAGAGCATCACAATCTTCGTAATAGAGTTATTTGGAGTTGGCAAAGTTTAACCTGTTCCAATGCAGGATATAGATGCAAATGAGCTATATTAAAAGTTCATCTCAACCACTTCGCATGCTGTATTGCACATTTCACCAACTTCCTATCAGATTTGGTGAGCAAACATTTGAGTTTTCTCGTATGGAAAGTAGTTACGAAGTGTAGAGTTTTATATCCAACATACCGAATACTGTTGCATTCGACGGTATTCACCCGGTCAATACTGTATTGACTATTGGCGAGATTCATTCGTGGAAATTGGCTAATTTTTTTCCCGTAAAAAAAAAACGGCGAGTTTAGGCCAATATCTATACTACCCTGCCTCTCAAAAGTGTTTGAGAGAATAATGCATGAGCAACAACCATATTAACAGGTCAAACTTACTTTCCCCGCATCAGTCTATCTATAGGTCAAATCATAGTTGCATAACGGCTCTTATCAAGAATTGTGTATGAAATCAGGCAATTTCTTGATCAGGACCCGCTAACTTTCCTTGTATTGCTGGATTTCTCTAAAGCCTTTGATAACGTTGACCACATAATTTTAAAAATTTCATCATCTGCGGTGAAGTTGGTGTCATCATATGCACATAAGTGAGTGAATGCAGTATGTGTTCATAAACGGTCAAACGTAAGATTTTCTGTCCCTTCCGTTGTTATTCTCCCGATATTTTATCTGAGCTTCTCACTCTAGTGAACACAAGTATGAAGATGATGTGCAGCTGTACAAGAGCTGCACTAGTAATTCAGTTCAGCAATGTATTCAGTGCTTAAACTGGGACCTGGATCAACTGTTATTATGGTCAAAGCTTAATGGGCTTGTCTTGAACCCTGGCAAGTCAAAGTGTATCGTAATATATATAAATACTTTAGACTTATCCTCGTATCTTTAAGTTTCGTCGACCCGGCGAAAAATCTTGGTGTAATTTTTAATAGAAAGCTTAGTTGAAGTAATCACAGCAACTTCATAGAAATCATTTGACGTGCAACGAAGTTATAGAAGTCGCAGCGTTATACTCCAGACTCCTGTTGGCAAAGTTTCGTGTGGTCCCAATGCTGACATATGGTTGTTGAATATTCGGTCACTCTGACGCGAGAATCCGAAGAAGATCGAACTTGAGATTTAACAACACTGATCGCTAGATATTCGGTTTGAAAATATTTGACCTTGCTATATAAAACCAACCGCTCTCACCTACCTGCATATTTATATAACCGTTTGATTTTCAGCTCCTACAGTCGTACGAACATGATAACCAACCCCCGTGTTGCTTGCTCCGCGTCTGAGCGTAATGGTTTATTCATAAACGTCATACTAAGACAGATATGCAATATACGCGTTCATAAAGGCAGATTTTCGGTCGAACTGAACTATGCGAACTACATTACCTCTTGTTCATAAACATCAGTCTATCGTCAGTGTCTTGCTGTAGGGTAAGGCAAATTATGCTGACTGCACGAAAAGTTTATATCCAAGCAATTATTTTAATAATATAGGTATAACAAATTTCTCATGAATGTTCTTATACGAAATAGATAGCTTGTTGTATTTAAAGGGAAAATGAAATGAAAGTTTAGTTTAGAAGAACAGTTACATAAACCTGCTCATAGCAAAAAAACTGAAAATGGGGACTGACTTCAATGCTGAAAAAAAAGAAAATTTTTCTGTGGAGGATTGTTTTGGCAGATATAAAAAATGTTGACCCATTTTTTGAGTTTGAGGCAACCCATATAAAAAATATTGAAAACTTAGTGTGGTATGTACAATAAATTAACCGGCAGGTTGAATTTCTTGGGCTAAAACTTGACTGCCGAGTTGTTGCAAAATTTGTTCTTAATAATATCCTCCATACCGTTATAAATTTAAACTGATTCACTTTAAATTGCATAGTCCGGTATAACACATCGACTCTTTTGATTCCATATCTCTAAGTCATTCTCTTTTAGACATTCATTCGCTCATACTCTAATTTGACAGTTATTCTTTCATTTCGAATTCCGTTATAGGAGTTCATTTGCACTCACGAATAGAAATGAAAAAAAGTAGAAAAACAACGAAAAATGAAAAAGAGAAATGTCGAAATGAGCCAACAAAATTTCTACCCACGGCTCACCGGGAGGCTTGTCTTCTTTATCATTTTATATATTCTGCCTTCTCTCTTTCACTTGTGTGGGTCTTGACTCATGAGTCGACGTGTAATACCGGACATCGCACATTTTTCAATTGTCAAGTATGAAAACCAAGGCAAGTAAAAAAGATTTTACGTATACAGGTGTTTGTAACAGTGCCAGTTTGAAGACTCGTGGATCGATAAGAAAATTTCCATAAAAATGGAACCGTATCTATTTAATTACCATACCAACCCAAACCCTGGCTTACAGAAGAAATATACATAAAGGAAATTGTTGAACATGCAAATTTATCAACTTCTGTCTATGTACCTGTAAAAGCTGCCTTGGAAAAATTGCTATGGTGATGTTTTGTTTATGGGGAGATAACACTTTTACCCTAATTAATTGAGGGTCACGCCAAGTTCAGCTTTTAAAAAGTCGTCATGCTATGTATTTTGTTTTCGTATTCGTTTTATGATTAACCCCCTCGCAAACATTTTCGCTTTGCCACTAAGATTTTGCTTTCGCTTTGCTAGTAAGATGATAGTAGTATTAAAAAGAATGTTTTAGAACGTGTTAAATCTTGCAGCAAAATCGTGCCCCATTTTTTTTATTAAATCAATAAATGGCGGAAGAATAGAAAAAGCTACAAACAACATAATAATTGGGCAAATCAGTAAAATGGGTGATTTTCAAAGGTATTTTGCTTCAAAAGATTTTGCGTTCTGTGACTTTGTATATAGAGTGTCGAGCAAAGTTTGATATATAATTTTTAATATTGAGGTTTTTTATCAATAAGATAATTCTCTTAAGGCGGATTTAAATAAAATTGTCAGATTTATACCCTAAATTAATTTATCAAATAATAATTTAAAAAACTCAATAGTAGAAATAAAAGCTAGCAAATCTGAAATTCTCACTGCCTAAAGTTTACAGTTTTGCACATTTTATAAGATAATAACACCATTTCCTTTTTTTAGCAACAACATTATAACTAATGGTTTATTTAAAAGAGACTAGGGAAAATTTAAACGTGCAAAACTGGATATTTGGAATTAGTGAGAATATTTTCGCTGTCGTGAGTTTTATTTTGAATAATTTAGTTTGGTAAATTTTCAATTATTAACTTCCCATCAGGAAGTTCTTGTAATCGGTCCGATTTTCGAAATTCAAAATTTTTACATTTCTCCACGTTTGGCGGTCCCAGGAGTCGGATTCCATCATTTTTAGAAAGATGTCTGTGTGTGTGTGTGTACGTACGTACGTACGTACGTTTGTGCGGATTCTTTCGTACAGCCTTACTCGAGAACAAATCAAGCTATCGAAGCGTGTGTGCATAAAGATCACCTGAAAAGCTTTTGGTTAAATTTCACAGGGTGGTTTGAATTTTATGACGAAAAAACTGTCAAAAAAAGGGACATTTTCACTTCTTCAATTAAAACCAATTTAGGTTTCCAATAAAAAAAGTTCAAAATTAATTAAATTTATAGTTTACAGCTACCTTATCAGATAAAAAAATACACCTATCCCCCGATTTACACGGTACTTGTTTTACACGTTTTCGCTTTTACACGGTTTTCCAAATAAGTTTTTTTTTGAAGTTGAAGTAAAATTTTTACCAAAAAATACATCTTCATCTTTACAACTATTGGACCAAGGCATAATTTCTACTTTTAAAACTTTGTACATAAAACGAGCCTTTACACATATTTTGGAACAAATGGAGAACAATGGTTCTTTAACAGTTATTAGTGGTTGGAAAAATTTTACAATATTAGACTGTGTGAAGCTTATCGCCTTATCATATACTGCGATTAAGCAAACAACGCTCAATAGCTGTTGGAAAAAATTGTGGCCAAATGTAGTCAAAAATGAACATTCCATTTCAACGTTAAATGATGAATATTCGCAGATAGTACAGATGGCGCATTCATTGGGCGGAGAAAGTTTTGATGATTTTACAGTTGATGATATCGCAGAGTTAATGGCTGATAAAGAACTAAGTGAGGATGATTTAGTTAACTTAGTTTGCGAAAGTGAATCTGACAAATCTGATGAAGAGGAATTAGTACCAGTAACATTCACTGCTAAAGTCATTCGCGAAGGACTCGCATTGGGAAGAAAGCTGGGTAATCATTTTATACAAAATGACACAAACTTTGAAAGGGCTTTAGAATTTCAACTAATCGCTGCTTGGCACAATATGAAGAAGTTTACAAAGATCTTACAAAAAATTCTAAGCAATTGTTAATAACCGATTTCATTACCATCTCTCAGAATGAAAATATTTCTGCTTTAAACATCGAATCGGCACAAATAACTTCGAGTGATGAAAGTGAATTCCAACCTTCGATTCCGAAAAAAAGAATGAGAGTAATTTCTGATAGTGATGAAGGATAATAAAACAACTTTGGTTTTAGTTTTTGTTCTTCTGTTTAATGTATTGTAATTAAATAAAAAAACAGTGTTTCCGTAATATATTACATATTTTAACCTGTCAATGCATTTTATTTTTATTTCTGTGTACACCTAAAAATATTGAAAAAAAACACAACTGTTAAATAGCAAAATTATGCAGTTTCTGCTAGCTTTTCGATTTACACGGTTTTGACTTGAAAATTTTTAATTTTCGATTTACACGTTTTTCTCAGGAACGTATCTACCGTGTAAATCGGGGGATAGGTGTATGCATAAATATATACACTGCCGTTCATAAGTTTTCGGACATATTCAAATAAAATTTTTTTTTTGTTCAATTTTAATGCCAAAAGTTTCATCAATATTATGTTTATTTAGCTAATTGACTAAACTTAGTAAGTTACTAACTATAGACACTACCGAAAAGACTAAAACAGTATTTATTTGAGGCCATTTCATACATTGATGTGCCCCTTTCTCTTTTTCCTGATCCAAATTTGCACGGAAGTTCTTTGAATATTGTTTCAGATATGTGAATTCTGTCAGTCTTTCCCATTTTTTAAGACTAAGAGTGACGTCTGCAACAGTGACACAGGAAAACATCCTTGGAAAATTATGGAGCCACCACTTTTTCTGTTCAAAACCTGCGCGGCTGTAGGTCGACGCTTTTTTATAGTTATAATATATTAGCAAAAAGAAGCTCATGGCACAAATTACATGACGCAATTGAATTTAAAGCAAAAGCATCGAGAGAAACCTAAATGAAAAAGTTAAAACACATGGATAAAACTGCATTACTCGTATATTGCAAGGAAGACCATAACATTAGATTTAGTTTGTTTTCCCCTGTTGTGGTTTCTTATCATGAACCAAATCTTAGAGGTCTTTCCAGAAAATGACACAGAGATAAACAAATCTCTCGGAATCGGCGTGGAAAATCCTATCAAAATCTGCAAAGAAAACTGGACTGAATGTGATCCTCTTTAAGCCATATATTAACCAGAAGAAAAAGATCCTACGCTGAGCAGTTCCCAGCTAGGAAGAAAGAGGCGGTCGAAATCTCGGGACTGAAATTATGTACTCTTGAACCCTTTTAAAAAGGACACGCCTTTATATTCCAAGCAATGGTTAATAGGAAAGAAAGCAATCTTACAAATTTGATTGATTAGAAATAATTCCGAAAATACATGAAGTTGAGATAAACGGCCTTTCACAATATTTCTACCGAAACAATTTAAATTCTGTGCTCATTTCAAAAAAACTTTTTAAAATTCTTATCCCTATAATAGCATTAGTAACAGTAAAAATTTGTAAGTGATGTTTCAGCGATAACTCAGCACAAGTTTTAATAAAAAACCAGTTCCAGGCGACTGAGCCTTTGATCATGCTTGAAATTTAGTTTGTGTCACCATGCAACTGGTCCGCAAGCTTTTAAAATATGAATCCCTATAAACAGAGTTCTCACAAAATGTAATAATTTTGAAACAAGGCTATATAATATTTGATTATTCTGACTGTCTGATTTAAAACACTTTATTGAAGAAGTTGAAAAATAACTGCCAAAAGCGAATACAAATACAACTTCCAATGTTAAAGTTGTTGAAATGAAATCGATTTTCGCAACTCTAAATTTGAGCTAAATCTTCCAAACTTTGCTTTTTCTTTTTGCTTTTTCTTTATGGTAGCTAAATATATACATAGTAAATTTTTGAATTCTTAAATATTGCACAATTTAGAGTTGTGGTACGCAGTACCTTACTTCTAAAAAATTTTACTATTTACAATCAAATATTATTATCACAAAATCATATAAAGTTTGACGAAAGAAAACAATATGCAACAATAATAATAAAATAAGTAAAAAATATAGTGTGTATTTAAACGACAGGGTTGAGAGTTAGGTCGATATCAAATCATCCGTCCCAATTCGAGCACCACCCACGGAATTCAATTGAAACCAAATTAGTACATCTGAGTTTCTTAAACCACTACAAAAATCTTTCGCTCATCTCCTAATTCTTCCACTCGTTCTGTGCGACTTGCATTAAAAGAGTATTCATAGCCTCTTGAGACGAGCAAATTATAAAAAAAATATCTTCACGTCGAGTTGGATACTATTAGAGGGATGGCCGTGTGCTACTATGTGCCTACAGAAGACTAGCTAAGATTTTGGGTCGTTGGTCCTATATTGTTTTTTTGTTTTAAACAGGAAGAGATGCTGTCTTTGAGTCGTGTGGTGCAAGCCATGGACAGGCAGCCAGCTTCACCATGAAGCGCGACAAGATAAAACTCGTACTTTCTCCAAAATGTTTTTGCGAGCCATAGTAATTTCTTACAGCCAAGACGCAACTCATAGTACGAGGTCACAAAAGTTTTAATCTCGTGCACAACATTTTCAAGCTATGCCAAGGTCGCAGCGTCTTTGGTAGAGCATGAGAAGCGCCCGATTGAGGATGTTTAGAGATTAAAAAACAGGAATAAGGTTCGAAAATTCTATCACCAGAGAAAACAATTATCTCAAGGTTACAGAGACCCAACCCGAAACCTGCAAAATTCGAAATGGAAACATCGTAGTAGAATTGCAGTCAATACTGAGGACATGGAAGAACCAACAATGCTATCTACCCGACCTATACGGAGTAAAGACAGCAATATTTAAGCTTAAGTCTAAGAAAGCCACTTGAGCGGACGGCTTAGCTGCAAAAGTTCCGTGGCACTATCTTTTAAAGGTCTATTCAGTAACTCGCATACGGCGAAGATATTAAAATAAAAGGAGAACGCATCTTGACGTCAACAGTGCGTTTATGAGGATTCAGACAGAAATGACAAAGATGGGTTTAGAAAGCTATAAATTAGAGGTAGTTAGGGACTTTATCTACCTATGCTCTCCTGTAAACATAGATAATAACACTAGCGCTGAGATCAAACGAAGAATACCTCTTGTTAATCGCTGTTTCTCTGGACTAAGAAAACAATTGTGTAAAGTCCTCTCTCCTAGAACTAAAGTGTCGCTCTATAAGACTCTCATCAGTCCCTTCATGGTAAATGGTGCAGAAGCATGGACAGTTTCAAAAGCGGATGAAGGCGCCTTAGGTTGTTTCGAGAGAAAAGTGTGATTTGCATTGACGGTGAGTGGAGGAGAAGATTCAACAATGAACTGTACGGTATGAGTTGTACAGCGAAGTCGACTTAACCAAAAGTATAAAATTCCAATGCCACGCGGACTGGCGCTACAGTCCTCAAGTTATTAATTAAAAAGCTTATGACGAAAAATGCAATTAACTATCAATATAAAACAAAAACGGAAAACATAATTTTAAATTTTATTAAGTAATTTTTTTAGTAATATTATTAAACTAAAAATGGAACTAATTTCGAGTAGAAATGTAACTTAATCAAAAAAAAAGTATTTCCAAAGTGTTTTCCTGATCACTTGAAATAATATATTCGAACAATCTATTAATGATAAATACACAAATCGTAGTTTAAATGATTCAAAAAATCTAAAAGAAAGATTTTCCTAAGGGGCAGTAAAGAACATATACAATATGTATCTTTTTTTTTAATGCAATGTATTTGTCTATGGAATGAATGATGTTATCATAACGAAAATGGTATTTGATGGTGGTGGGAAATGATATTTTTTATCGAGATGGGAAGTTCATGGTATGGGCAGACCTACTCGCACCCAAACCAATTTTTTAAAACATGTTTTAAAGACGTTTTTTATTGACTAAAAACCAGCAAATCGGAGATTATGTATCTACTTTTGCTCGTCGCTGTAAATAGATATCTTTATGACTAAAGCTTCGGTCTCGAGTAACACGGAATAACGTTTCAACTTTAAGCTTTAAAACAACGATAAAGTAAATACGAAACCAAAACGGAAAAGAATGCCAATGAGTCACAAGCCACCCAACGATTTTTTTTGTTCTGTCTCTATGTGTTTACATTTTTCGTCTCAACAATACGACAGAAAAGTCCACCGAACCGACATATCTTTACATATATATAATTACAGAAAAATAGAATACAGATGTCTCATGCTATTAGGAGGAAGTGATGTATGAAAAGTGATTACCCAAAAAAAAAAGCTTTCATAAAGCTTCAACGTCAAAAAAAACATGGGTTTACATGGGTTTTTGTTTCATATGTCTTTTCAGCTCATCATGTCACAGAGACCTCAGAAAAAATTGAGAAAAAAAATTGTTCTTCTTGCTTTACTTTAATTTACTTTAATTTGCGTCTGCCGAGAGTGGCGAATGGCACTGGCAACGGCCGATACATAGAAATGTTGAATTGTGTGAATATGTGGATATCGGCATCGTAGTATTTATCGTTGGTAAAACGATTGGGTTTTGATTCTTGCTTGCTTGTTATTTTCTCTGAAGTGACAATGAGAACTTTGTTTTTTAACTCAGATCGTCAACATCTTATGCAATGTAAATTTAATAATCGGCCAGAATTGGGACCATCAAAAAATGTTAATTTATTGTTTTATTGTGTATTGTATTTTTTTTCCTTATACTTATTTACACTGCTCTTTTCCTACTTTTGGTAAGGTAATTGAAGATTGAAATTGAAAAACTAGATGATGACCTATAAACCAAGAAAACCTTGACTAAAGTAGTTTCCAGGAGACACGAACGAGGACGTGGCTGGATCGACAACATCCTCCCACTCTCCTTACATCATAACTTCCCAATAATCATACCAAATTTATGAAGACCTGTCGTGTTAATTAACATTTTTAAAACGTCCATTTGATTTGCAATTTTCCTATTTTATTTTCCGGCTTTCTATTTTTTTTTTTTTTTTTTGAATGGTTTTCAAGGTTTTCAGCTCTCCTGATACTTTGGCCCATGCTAAATCTCGCTTGATAACGTTCTTATAGCTCCTCGATTTGGTATTGTATATAAAATCGTTTTCTTTGATGAAAGCTATTAGTTTTTCTTCGAAGGAAATCATTTTACACACACAGAAAAAAATATCCTGGAGGAAAACAAATTATAAGCGTTAGTGAACTGTCAAACGCGCGATCAAAGTAGAGAGTTGCTCTACTTCGGCGTTGAGGTCGGGCTTTCGATATTTACGATCAAACGCGCGAGGTCACATTATAATAAAATATATAATAAAACCCATAAGATCTCAATGTTTCTACTCAATCTGTCAAAGGGCGAGCGCCGCATTGTGTTTCTACTTTATTACTCTATGAGTAACACTGCCACTTACAAAGCTTGTTTTATAAGCAGTACTGATAGCGTTAAAAAAAGGATAGTCACATTTGTGAGCATCAGGAAGTCCAACATTTCGAAAAAATGCGTTATTAAAAAAAAGCAACATTTCAAAAAAGTATTTTTCATTTAATTTTATATTAGTTTTTTATAGTAAATAAGAAAAAAATCGAAGCAACAATTAGGGCTACAACATTTTTTTTTTAATTTTTAGTATGTAATTGCTTGAATCAATTTGAATCTTTTGTCTGGCAAAGGTAAACTTCACATTTATCACACTTTGTACGAGAGCTGCTAGGGCAATTGACCAGACGGCACTTAAGATGTGCTTTTTAAGTTTCCACAACTGTTTGTCTTGTCCTGGTAATGGCTGATTTTTTTTCTTCTCCAAGGGTTCGTCGTCTGGTTCATAAATTTCTGGTTCATCTCTTGGCTTGCTGACCCTACCCAACAAATATTCTCCGACTTCCAGTTTGAACTGTAACAAATCCTTCTTTTCTTTCTTTTGCAGCTGGTTTAGTATGCAGTCGTGAATATTTTCCTGGTAGCTGTTTACCATACCCAAGTCAAACAAGTGGAAAATTGATTTTAAAGTCCATTTTCTGGTTTTCAACCACGTACGATAGCACTCAATAAGTTATCACAAGTATCTACTCCACCCATACTAAAATTGTATGATGAAACACTTGCTGGACATGGAACATCAACTTTCGATTTTGTCACTTTATCGCAGCGTTTGGCGGTATTTACTGGTTGACTCCCAGTCCGAGTCGATGCCATCAACACACCTTTGTTGTCTTTCCATTTCAAGACACATATAGTGTTGTCATTTTGGCAGAATTCTTCAAATTCTCCCCTCTTCAGCGGGAGTTCCAGTGGCATAGATATCTTTTTCTTTAAGCTTTTGAAGCTAATTTTTAAACATCTTCCCGGACACAATAATTCACAGGCTACACTTTACACAGCAGATTTGCGCGAGGCATAGCTTGTGCAATAAGGTCAAGCGAAACCTTGTATTCCAGTATACTACTGTGTCCAAAAAATAAGGTGACATTGTATTTATTTTGAAAATTCTTTATTTATTCTTCCAAATCAATTTCATTCCCTTCAAAGTAATCCCCTCCCGTTGCAATGCACTTATGCCAACAGATTTTCAAATCTTTGAAACACTGGTTGTAGTCACTTTCCGGGATGGCCTTAAGTTCCGTCTTCGCTGCGACTTGAATCTCCTCTATCGTATCAAAACGGTGTTCCCGGAGCGGTCTTTTGAGCTTGTTGAACAGCCAGAAGTCGCACGGCGCCAGATCAGGTGAATACGGTGGTTGCGGAACGATATGGGTTGAGTTTTTGGCGAAATGATCACGAATTACGAGTGAGGTATGGGATGGTGAATTATCGTGGTGTAAAAACCAAGAATTGTCTTTCCACAATTCCGGCCTTTTTAGGCGGATAGCGTAACGCAAACGACGCATAACGTTCAAATAATATTCCTTGTTGACTGTTTGGCCGGTTGGAAGGAATTCATAAAGCACAACACCACGATAATAAAAGTATGACTTTTGAGCGACTTTGGCGCGGTTTTTTTGGTCTCGGCTCTCCTTTGGCACGATGTTCGCTCGATTGATCGGTTGTTTCGGGGTCGTAAGCATAGATCCAAGTCTCATCGCCAGTTATAATGCGTTTCATGACATCCTGGTAGTCGGAAAGCATTGTTTCACACACTTCAACGCGACGCCTTTTTTCCCAAAAAAATCAATGTTTTCGGTACCAGTCGAGATTTGACGCGCTTGAGGCCCAAAGCATCCTTCAAAATGGTATTGACTGAGCCTTTCGATAAGCCAACTTCATCAGCAAGGTCTCTAATCGTTAATCGATGGTTTTTCAACACCAAATCTTTGATTTGTTGGACGTGAGCTTCATCGGTTGAGGTTGATGGTCGCCCAGAACGCTCTTCGTCTTCGACACGTTCACGGCCGGCTTGGAAATCACTATACCACTTGTAAACATTTTTTTTAGACACAGCCTCATCATCAAAGGCTTTCTGCACCATCCTCAACGTATCCGCAGCAGAAAATTGATTCCGCAAACAAAATTTAATGCAAATTCTTTGCTCAATAAATTTCGACATCGCAAAAAACGAAAAACTCACTTTTAGCAGCTCACAAAACGACGCGTATCTCAAACACTATGAATATATTTTGACATGAAATTTCACATAGATGTCACTGACAGCACTACCAACCTAAAAAGAAAGAAAAATTTCCAAATCCTTCGACGCGCGCAGTTTAAATTCATATGTCACCTTATTTTTTGGACACAATATGGATACGTGAAAACTTAATGCAGCCAATAATTGCATGCATTCAAAAAAAACAGACATCTCTTTGAACGAAGTCTTAAGTTCCCGACCAGTAGATGCCAAATAATACTGCGACGTAGGGGCAACCGCTTTTTCAGTTAAGGCTTTAGTGAGAAGAATATTCTTACGGCGATTTTAGAGCCTAAAAATGAAAACCTATGCATAAAATATATATAACAACATTTACCGGAATTTCATCTTGAAAATTCTTGTGGAGTGATTCATTTGGCCCAAACGACCTTTTAATCCACTGGAAAATCCTTTTCCGGGAATTCAATCCAAATGAAGCTGACGAGGATGGTTCTTGACTCAAAACTGAGCTGAGCCAGTGGACATCGGAATCAAATTCTACTTTATTACTCTACGTCCTCTTCTACACATACTAAATCAAGCAAACGAAAAAAGTCAAATTTGACGGCTCAACAATTATTTTTTATATCACTGTTCAGAACTGGAGCTCACAATTGTGGAAATCCAATTCGTTTGATTGGAAAACTTAATAATAAACTTACCTTTAAAGATTTGAAACCACAACAAATAAAACTTCTAACTCGTTTTGTTTAATTAATTTTAATTATTTGTGACACCAGACATGCGACTTTTACAACACTTATTACCGTTACAGCGTAAGTATACAATGTGGGTCAACAAATGAACCGTCGTTAAACTCATTGTGTGGTTCTTTTAAGAGGAAAAATTCGAAAGCTCACAATTGTGAGCCCGTGGAGAAAGTTAATTCGTACGAAAAAGGCGTGCTTTTCTGAATTTTTTGTGACGACACAGTTAAAATCTCTTTATTAAAACCAATAGTATATAAAAGTATGACTTTTGAAGAACATTGTATAAATATAAATAAATTTCAAGAAAAAAATATCAAATTATTTGGACAGCAATTATTTGGACGTGTCTCGGGAAAATTGGGAATTGCGGTGACCCTCATAACTTAGTGCTGGATCACCTGAAATCAAAAAATCAAAGTTCATTGGTTAGATCATAGTTTTCCCCGGGTAATGCTGGGAGGGTATTTCGAAAATCTTAATTTTTCACTATTTTGAAACACTTTGAGGCAATTTTATTGAAATTTTCTATTGCTAGCTTGAATTGATTTCAAACAAATTACATAAAACTAATGCTAAATACCGCTTAACAATGACAACGAAAATAGCAAAAGCACCCTCAAGAAAAAGTTACAATCACTTCCGCGTTGCATGAATAATTTCAAAAAAGTACCGTTATAGCGTTTTTTTCTTTATTTCTGTTGTACATATGTTCAATTTCAAAAAAAAAGACAATTTACAACAAAGTAAATCGAGCAGAGCGTGATTTTCACGTTTAGAGAGTATTATTCCAAAAGGTCTCAGACAGAAATGAGCGAAGCTTTGCTTAAAAAAACCGCACACATCTAGTAGTTTCTCACTAAACCATAAGACAAGTGCTGACGAAACATGAATTCACAGCTGCGCCTCTGCGTTCAACTACAAATATATAATAACGCATTTCGTTCACTTCGTTATATAGCGTTCAATCAAACGAATACTGGGATGATGTTATATTTTGCGACGAAACAAAAACAATTTTGTTTTACTACTGTGTCCAAAAAATAAGGTGACATTGTATTTATTTTGAAAATTCTTTATTCTTCCAAATCAATTTCATCCCCTTCAAAGTAATTCCCTCCCGATGCAATGCATTTATGCCAACGGATTTTCCAATCTTTGAAACACTGGTTGTAGTCACTTTCCGGGATGGCTTTCAGTTCCGTCTTCGCTGCGGCTTGAATCTCCTCTATCGTATCAAAACGGGGTCCCCGGAGCGGTCTTTTGAGCTTGTTGAACAGCCAGAAGTCGCACGGCGCCAGATCAGGTGAATACGGTGGTTACGGAACGATATGGGTTGAGTTTTTGGCGAAATGATCACGAATTACGAGTGCGGTATATGGGATGGTGAATTATCGTGGTGTAAAAACCAAGAATTGTCTTTCCACAATTCCGGCCTTTTTAGGCGGATAGCGTTACGCAACCGAATTCATAAAGCACAACACCACGGTAATCGAAGAAAACAATCAACATGACCTTGATTTTTGAGCGACTTTGGCGCGGTTTTTTTGGTCTCGGCTCTCCTTTGGCACGATATTCGCTCGATTGATCGGTTGTTTCGGGGTCGTAAGCATAGATCCAAGTCTCATCGCCAGTTATTATGCGTTTCATGACATCCTGGTAGTCGGGAAGCATTGTTTCACACACTTCAACGCGACGCCTTTTTTCCAAAAAAATCCATGTTTTCGGTACCAGTCGAGATTTGACGCGCTTGAGGCCCAAAGCATCCTTCAAAATGTTATTGACTGAGCCTTTCGATAAGCCAACTTCATCAGCAAGGTCTCTAATCGTTAATCGATGGTTTTTCAACACCAAATCTTTGATTTGTTGGACGTGAGCTTCATCGGTTGAGGTTGATGGTCGCCCAGAACGCTCTTCGTCTTCGACACGTTCACGGCCGGCTTGGAAATCACTATACCACTTGTAAACATTTTTTTTAGACATAGCCTCATCATCAAAGGCTTTCTGCACCATCCTCAACGTATCCGCAGCAGAAAATTGATTCCGCAAACAAAATTTAATGCAAATTCTTTGCTCAATAAATTTCGACATCGCAAAAAACGAAAAACTCACTTTTAGCAGCTCACAAAACGACGCGTATCTCAAAAACTATGAATTTATTTTGACATGAAATTTCACATAGATGTCACTGACAGTACTACCAACCTAAAAAGAAAGAAAAATTTCCAAATCCTTCGACGCGCGCAGTTTAAATTTATGTCACCGTATTTTTTGGACACAGTAGTATAACGAAGGATTCAACAAAATGTGGCGCAAACTTTTAAAAGCCTGTCGAATGGAAATATTATTCCAACTGTGAAAGTTGGAAGGCTATCTGTGACGGTATGGAGGAGCATATCCAGAAAAGGTGTGTGAGACTAAATCTTCATTGAAAACACCATAGACGCAAAGAAATACCTGTGCGTTCCACAGCCTCATTCGCTCAAAGACAAAAAAGGCTTATAAAGTCAGTTATCGATGCTCAGATGATCACACCAAATATTAAAACGTCGAATAATTTTATTTTATATGTGTAGTTATTTTTTTAAGTATAAAAGCTTAAATTGTAAGTGTATGAAGATTTTCTTTAAAGTGCATTTTTTGCTTTTAACGTTTTGTTATGTTTTTGTGGTTAAATAAAATAATTTATTTTTCATGTGTAGCTATATAAGTTGTAAAAACAGATTTTCAATAAAGCTCTTGTTTTTGTTTTTGTAACGTTGTTCTTACCTTGTGTAAACACTTTGTTGTCTGTTTGTGAATATAATATATGTATAACGTGTTTAGATATGCCAAGTTTAGTTCTAAACCATCAATACCATATATTTTCTAGAAGGCATCGAGTTTACTAGTAGAATAATACCCCCTAAATTTCAGTATTACATGCAACAAATTAAATTTACTTTCGTCGGAACATACCCTGCGTCCAATCTTGATACTTTTTCGCTCTCGCCACGCGCTTTTTCGTTGCACGTCTTCCAGATAAACCTATCTCCTTCTGCGTATTACTATGTATAGTATATACTACGCTAAGGTCAGCTTGATGAAATTCAGAGAGCTCTGCTTTTCTATGAGCAGATTTTACGACAGCTGTATATGAGTACAAATATTAAAATATTATTTCTTTAGATTACTCGCTGTAATCTAAAGAAATAATATTATTTTAGCAATTGATGTTCGGTTTAGCTTTTATATGTAAATTAATTATGGGTATATAAATAAATGTCAATTATCGTTGATCTATCACATGATGTTAGCGTTTTATTTCTTCTAGGGATTTGCTTCATTAAGTGAACAAGTTCAAGTGCTTGGCTCAAATATTCACAATTGATAACATGTTTATGTGCTTGGTATCTCATCTTAATTCAACATTTTGGTGACTCCGATGCAGAAGACAGAAGTTCAACATGGAGCAATTGACAATGAGTCAAAGAGAATTAGGAGACGAAATCCAGCAAATCATAAGACATGTTACGAAGGATTCCCCAAGTCAAAAAACTACCGAAGTGTATTTCATCTCTCGATTGAACAGGCTAGATGCCATATGGGAAGAATTCGATGCAACGGAAAAAAGAATTCGCTCTCACGGCCCTAGCACAAGAAGGTGAGTATTTCTCATCGGAGTACTACACCAAAAGCAAGCAATTTTATTGTGTGACTCAGTGGCAGACATAAAAGCAAGTAAAAACGATAAGGTGGTCATCGGGCAAAAAACGACAACGCCAGATGAACCACAATCGCCACACGTCGAAACGAAATTCAACATATTCAATAGACAACAAACAACCTCAAACACATGAGCACTATCATAACAGAGAGACACTTCAACGAAGACAGAAGGCCAAGAAGAATTCGTTTGACCCCATCATCCACGGAACGGCCAAAGAAGAAGCCCCGGCTCAGTGTGTTCATGCGATAAACAACCAAACGAGGAACTCCATTACTCCATTTGGAAAACAGAAGACGACCTGGTAGCGGAGGAGTATAACATGGAGTTGTATACCAAATAGGAAAAGAGGTTCTGATTTACCAAGTTCTATTGGAAAAGCAAAAACAAGCAATCACAACGATCCGAAAATAAATCATGAGCATGAACATACTCACCAAGAAACTCTGTCGACACAGCCACCTTCGAGCAATTACTGCAAATCCCTCGATAACGAGTTCTTAACATTTTTGAAAAACCACTTCGAGGCATTTAAAGCAGTTGAAGATAAAGACAAACCCAGGTAGTAAAAAACGAACATCGAATGCTGCAGGTTATGCGGGTTAAAAGAACATCCGATTTACTACTGTGAGGAATTCTTTTAGCTTTCAATATCGGAAAGACTAAAGTGACGTCCCTTCCACAAAAATCCAGCAGATCTCCTATATCGAGGAATATCAGCAGCAAGCTTCATATCATGCAATATGTTGCTCTATGGACTTTCATTCTTGCACGGAAACGAGTCAGCGAGTCCCATACCACTGATTAGATTCGAACGCCAGTTAAACTAAGAAACATGTATTATCTGATCCCTTTTTTCTTTCGTCAAATTTATTTGGATTGCAAGAGCTAGGCCAACAAACAGGTTTTAATCAACGTGTTTTGTTTTGATAATCTGTCAAGCAAAAGCTTTGCGAATTTATCAATGTGGATTTTAAGGATCCATCTTGTTTATTTTTATTTTCAGTTGAAGACAGTTACCCTAAGTGAGCTAGCAATTGCGAAATCAATGGTTCAAGAGTTTTAAATAAAAAGGGTAATTTGGGGTCGAATAACGTCTACCGTGCACGGATGGACAACCGTACGCACAAAAATTACGTGAATCGTCTTACAAACGAACGTAATGGGATTATGTTTTAGAAAAAAAGATTACTAGATTTTGTATCGCAAATGCTATGTTTACATGTGAAACATTAATTACTAATATGTGAACAAATATGCTATGTCGTCGAAATGAGCTCTTTTCTAAGTTCTTCGACTCAAAAGATAGCGATTTTTAGCAAAAAATTTATTTCGTGACACTTGTTATATTTTAAATAAATACCAATGATTTTAGTTAAATTTTTCGCTCCTAAATTATCATATACACAATCGGTTAACTTAATACGTTCAGTGACACGAAAATTATCACTTAAAAATAAGATTATCTATTTATTCTTATGTTCTTTTCAATGATCACTACTTCAATTTTCCACTGAACTGAACTTAATATCTTTTTATTTTTCTTTCAGGATATTGCTGCATATATCAAAAAAGAATTTGACAAAAAATACAACCCTACATGGCATTGTATTGTTGGCAGAAATTTCGGCTCATATGTGACACACGAGACTCGTCATTTTATTTACTTTTACTTAGGTCAGGTGGCAATTCTATTGTTTAAGAGCGGATAAATCAATAAAAACACAACTCGTAAAAAAATGCTATTAAAAAAAAAAACAAATTAGTTACAAACAACCCAATCTTAAAAAGATATCCAGAAACCTATTTCTTTAAAATCTTTTTTCCGGAATGAACAAATCCATCGCTTTAATTAAGTTAAATTGAAGCTTTTGCTACTTACTTCTACAATTTCATAAAATGAAAACAGTTTGTTTAACAAAATATGAACAAATTACGAAATAAACTATGCTTAATTTTTCATCCACAAATCTACACACAATAGTTTATGATCAATCCAATCATAATTATATAAAAGAAATCCCAAATTTAAATTAATTTGAAACTTTAGTAGAATTATACTTTATAAATTAAAACAAATATATATGGTGAACACCGCGCAGCCAGATAAAAGCGGGAAAGAAACTATAAATTATATAAATGTAACTAAAAAAATGTCCAAATTAGTTATATAAACAAACAATCTAAACAAAAAATTAAATATAATTTTCTATTCTTCGTAAAAAAATATTAAATTAACAAAATTATATTGTACTATAATTTCAGATTTGATTTATCTCATTTTGTCATGCTAAACAGAAATCAAAGTAAAAACAAAAGGAAAGTAATACTATTAATATATAAAATTATATTTGGAAAATTCATTAAGAAAGTGTTTCCCGTTGTAAAAGTGTGTATTGTGCTGTCTTGGAGAGGCAATAGAATACTTATGTCTATCATATTTGGGTTAGGTTATGTCAATATTGCACTTTAAACCTTTTCCTTGGTGGAAACGCATTAGTAGAATGTTTTTTTTTGTTCTCCTATGGAAACAAAATTAAATAAAACTCGATAGTAATTCTACTTGCTGCAAAATCAAACAAACATTGTTAAAGATGGAACTATATATTTTGTCACTGTTTTCTCTCCACTGCGTATGTAATTCAGAAGTTCATATATATGTATATATATATATTATATATATATATTATATATATATACACATATATATGTATTTATATGCCTACATATATATTTTTCTTTTATTGAAATTAAATGATCATCAAAGTGGAAATAGAAACATAACTTTTAAGTATGAAAAAGATAAAGAAAATACAAAAAAAAAACTAAATAAATATTAAGTATTATAGAATCTTAAACTTGACGACTTCTTTAATAAAAGTAATAAAAGGCAGGAAACATTAAAGGCTGAGTTCAAAAAAGCACACAAGTTTGCTGTCAATATGCAGAACTAGTTTTAAGTAAACTCGACATATACTGCATTTTTGTCACATAAATGTATGCTATTGCGCGGCGTTTCATATTTTCAATGCCTGCACGACCTTGTATGTGAAAAAAAAATGTGTCCCTCAAATTTTGTGGAAATATTACATTATTGTCTTTGAAACATAAGAAGTCATCAAAATTTGTTTCATGCGGGAAAAAGATAATGGAAGCACTGATTTGACATGTCACTTGTGTTCAAAGTCAGTTATATATGGTATGTCTTGCGCAAAAAATTGTCGATCATTTTACTTTCTTCATTTCTTTAAGGGAGACCTTCAAAAAATAAATTTTTTTGTAACGGATTCTTTATCTACATGTAAGTAGAAATAAATCTTTCAAGGCGTTTCCCAGATTTCGAACCTTTAACGATATTTTAAACGCGTTTGAAATTGGCACCATCAGCGCGCTCTGATCATTCACGGGAAGAAGCAAGGGTCGAGCGCGCGGAGAGGCAGCTGACCGGCGCGGCCCGGATTGAGCAGCGGGAGATGTTAGCGGCTCAACATGAGCAGCTAAAAAAAGTGGAGGGGTGCCTCTATAGAACAGGGATTGTCGATAAGCGGTAATTATAAACACATTACAAAACTATAAACGTGTTTTTCTCGAAAACACGTTTTTAAAAATGGCTGACATTTTCCTGACCGCTGTATAAACATATCGACCTGAAGTTTTGAGACCTTACTTAGAAAATATAGTTTTGTTCACTGACTCTGCTCCGAGCAGAAAAAAACAGAAAAGAGCAAGATTTAGTGTTCATTGACAAAAATTTCTGCTCGAAACTGCTCTTTTTGTGTTCATTGAGACCTGTCAGAGCAGAAAAGAGCAAGATTTCTTGCTCCTACTTTTGGGGTAGAGCAGAAGTAGAGCAGACCGTCAAATCAGCTGTGGATATATTTATTTGAATTTAAAATTTCATTTATTCGTTGGTGATTGATAAGTGCGGTATGTATGTACATATGGGTTGCTCTTTTCTGCTCTGACGTTAAACTGACATTTTGCTCGAATATGAGAATTTCTGCTCTAGATCTTCGTCAATGAACAAAACTTATGTCTTCACGGAATGATGAATTGTTTTTTCGATAGATACATTTTTCCATGTAATATTTATCTTTTTATGCGAAAAATAAAACGCGAAAATTCATTTATTTTTAATTGCCGCCGTTCAACGAAATTTGTACTAAACGAAAAACCCATCCAAGGGTAACAGATTGGTAATATGCTTTGAATTTGTGTTTCAGTTCAACAAAGAGGGGGCAGTGATGTCAGCTCCCCTCCCCCTGGAAGCTCCTTACAATGCGTCTGCAATGTGCATTAATTTACCTGGTTTGTACGTGACTTTCAAATCATTGATTTCAAGATAGCCTAATTTTTGGAAGAAGTGGTGGAACCTTCGCACAAGGTATCATAAAAAGAGATTTAGGGAATATGATTAGTAAATACGCAGGCTGTCTGAACATATATGTATGTATTGGTGGAATTTATTACACATCTACACGTATTTGTTCATGTCTCTGCTGACATTCTGTAAAAAATTTCTATCAAAATCAAAGCAAAATAATCGTATTTTGTTCTTCACTAATTGTTGTTGTTTTTCAATGATGAAGGAACTATCTCAATCGTAACTGGCATGTTGTTCTGCTAATAGTGCCGAGTTGTCTGGTTGACGGCTCTTACGGGACACACTTCTGGCGCTTTGACATATGTTTTGACAGTCAGCTGTAAGTAGCAGCAAAATATTGAGGCTTTAAAAGTATAATTTAATATTGTTCCTAGTACGAATTTGAATTTTTTGATGAGTTGTTTTTACTCATAAACTTTTGTTTGCAGTCCTTTACTGAAATGAAGGTTATTAATATTGAGACGCCGAATATTTTCGGCGATCGTTTAAAATAAAATAAAATAAAATACAAAAAGGTTAAGTTATTGCGTTATTTATTTTATTACTTAGGATCACGTCCGCTCACGAAGGTTGCATATTGAAGAAGCAAGTGTTGAACGAACGTCATCACAATGACATTTCGAAGAAGTTCTTTTGTAGATTATGCGCTTCTGTCGGAAAGTAGTAGAATTCGTTTTGACTTGATGATGTCATCTCACTCCCCCGATGTTAAAAGGTTTTCGGTACGTGGCCGAAAACGCTGCAATTGTGATGAATGTGCTGAGGTTATGTTGGTAATTTGATTACCCACGATAAATCCAATACGGAATGTTTCAGGACCTAGTGTTCGAAGTACAACGAACGGTCCGACGAAGGTTGGTGATAACTTGTTACGGACGGGTGGTTGTCCGCAATCTTCCGTACGACGAGGTCACCGACCGCTAATCCAGATGACGGGTGGTTTTCATCGTGTTGTTTCTTGCGTAACGCTTTACCTGAGTCCGATCGCCTTACAGCTTCGTCTGTGCTTCTTCTGGTGTGGTTTTGTCCTTGGCAGCATCTGAGCGTACACTGAATTGGAGAAATCTCGTTGAGAACCCAGTTGCACTATGAGGTGTTCGGTTGTAATTCGCAACAACTATTGGTAGCAGCTCAGTCCACCTCCTTGCTGGTGCGTTGATAACTTCTAAGCGCAGACCACGGACAATTGTGTCATTGGCCTTTTCACACAAACCGTTTGCCTGTGGATGGTAGAGCGAGGTTAGTTGATGCCTGATTGATGATACACGCAGAAATCGACGGAAACGTTTTGATGTTAAGTTTGGCCCTCTGTCACTGATGAGAACTTCTGGTGCTCCAACCTCAGCGCAGATGTCCCTAATGATTTAGATTAAGGTGTTGCTAGTGTTACGCTGAGTCGCTGTAGCCCAAACGTATCTTGAGTGATGGTCAATAACGAGTTGAATATATTTTTCTTCTGTATTAGAAGAGGACGAACCCATGACTATGGTGTCGATAGCCCAGACCTTGTTGGGTGCCTTCGGTGTTGGGATTGGTTGCAGATTACCCAGAATTGGTCGATTACTTGGTTTAACCAATTGACAGGTTTTACAGCTTTGCACGTAAGAGCGCACATCGTTGCTCACCGTTTTCCACCAGTAATGTCCACAAATCAGTTTTTGGCTTGTTAATATTCCCGGATGGCCATACTCGTCATGGTAGTGTCGTAAAACCTTGAGTCGAAGTTTCTTTGGAACCACATACTGTGTTGCACCTCGTTGTCGATGAACTTCTAATCCTTGTGTATCCCTCATGACCAAAGGGTCATCCGAAGGGTTTTCTTCTTGAGCACGCTTCAGCTCAGTCATTCCAATGAGAAGCGATACAGGTTGTCGGGACAAGGCGTCTGCTGCCGTGTTGAGTCTCCCAGGTCTATGGTGTATGGTGTACGTGTAGACGGAAAGTCGTACAGACCATCTGAAAAGTCGGTTGGAAGGTTTCTTCACTTGGAAAAGCCACTGAAGTGCAGAGTGATCCGTGTAGATGTCAACATGTCGACCATGAACGTACACATGAAATCGTTCCATAGCGTCAACAACTGCAAGGCATTCCAACTCTGTTGCGTGGTATCGTTGTTCGTGCGTATTCAGGCGACGTGAATGATATGCCACTACCCGCTTCTGTCCGTCATCTCCCGGTTGCATGAGAATTGCTCCGAGACCTACGGTGCTTGCATCCGTGTAAAGGAAAACTTCTCGGTCACTTCTGAAGATAGCTATAATGGGCGTTGTTGTTAGTGCTTCTTTAATTTTCTTGAATGCTTGCTGTTGTTGGGGATCCCACACGAATTTTGCCTCCTTTTTTGTTAACCGAGTTAGAGGTTCCGCCATCGTGCTAAAGTCTTTGATCCGTCGTCGATAGTAATTTGCTAAGATAAGAAACCGTTGTAATGATTTTATATCTGTAGGAGGTTTGTATTCCTGGACTGCAACAAGTTTTGCTGGTGATGGGCAAACTTCACTTCACTTCAGGTTGCGCAAAGCAGCATTTCTCACGTCTCAGTCTCACGTTTGCATTTATTAGACGGTTGAAGATTTCGCGTAGAAGGTTGGCATGTCCTCTGATTTCGCTGCTGTAGACAATGATGTCATCTAGGTAGGGTATGACGCCGTTGTTGATCAAGTCGCCAAGAACTTGTCGCACGATACGCTGAAAAGTGCGTGGCGCATTCTTAAGCCCAAAAGGTAGCACGAGCCATTCGAATTGTCCATCCGATGTGACAAATGATGTTTTTTCGACGGAATTGTTGTCTAAAGCGATATGCCAGTAACCCCATGCCATGACGAGGGTGGAGAAGACGCGTGAAGTTGACAGTTGGTCAATAACATCCTGGATGCGTGGAATTGGTTCCCTTTCATCGATAGTGACTGCATTGATCCGGTGATAATCAATGCAGAGTCGTCGACCTCCGTCCTTTTTAGGCACAAGAGTGACTGGGGAAGCCCAAGGTGACGTGGACCTTCGGATGAATCCTTTCTGAAGGAGAGTTGAGATCTGTTGCCTGATCTCCTTAGCATCTGCATCCGAATGACGATATGGGCGTTGAGCAATGGGTTGCTGGTGTGGTAACAGCCGGATGGAATGCGATACGTCTGGAATTCGTCCAAAGTTATTGCTCTCTGTGGCGAAGAGCTACCGGTAATCACGCAAAATATCCTGAATTTGGGGATCGGTTGGCACGACTGGTGCTGTTGTGAGACAAACGTGTGGACGCTCATCGATGGGATCCGTGCTGAGGCCGATGATAAAGTCGGGAGGTAAGTGCTGTAACACATGAGCTGTGATTTTGCGGGTAATCGAGCCGATTGTAAGGCGAAGAGTGAGGCGGCCGTCGCTTTTTGTGTTGCCGTTTACGTGCGTTATGGCGATAGCTGAGTGCGGATCAGTACGAATATTGAGCTGGTTGACAAGTGATGAACTGACGACATCTATCGTGCTGCCAGAGTCGATGATTGCAAGTGTTGGTGTGTCGTTGATCCGCACAGCTATGTCGATTAGCGGCGACCGCCCAGGAAGTTTTCCTGAACTGGGTTGTTGTCGGAGTTCGGGGTCTCTGCTGTTAACGTCGCTCCTGATTGTTCGCTATTGGTCATCTGTTGTCTTCTTCGCGGACACTCACGGTTCCAATGCCATTGCGTTTCTCCCATCTGTGCACAGTGACGACAAGGACTCGGCGGTTTTTGCTTGAATCGCTGCCTTACGTCTAGTTGAGTAGCCAGTACGATTTCTCGACGCTTTTGTGAGACAGGTGGTGATTTCGGTAAAGATGTTGATTGCCACCCGACTGTGGCTTCCAATTGTAGTGCAATTGCAAGCCAATCGACCGATGTACTAGGCTTTGCACATAGCAGAAAACCACGGTACCGTTGAGGCATACCTTCCGTTAATTGGGCGACGAAATCGATATCTGCAAGCTGGACATGGCGCAGAGGACGCATTTTTATCTTCGTAGTAGGTGGCGACGGTCTCTGACGTTTTGAGCTTTAACTAGTGGGTTAGCAACGGCTGGCCCGAATCGTGAAATGAGTGATTCACGTACTGCTTTCCATGTGAGGGTTGCCATGTGTGGTGCTACGTCTGATGCGAACCAGTTGAGAGCATCATCTACCAAATACGCCATGAGATTAAAAATGCGTTCTCCATCGGGCTTGTCACGTGTTATGACTTCGAAGAGATTGCATCAAAGGTCAGCTCTGATTACTGTTTTGTGTCCGGAGAATTTTGCTAACAGTCGTCGTCCGTTGCAGTTGGCGTGCGTTGTACTCGCCATTGAGGACGTGTTCTGATTGGTAATTTCAACATCCGTGTCTTCCGGATCTGTCATATTGCTGTCATTGCTACTTTGATGATATTGCTTGCCGGAGCGTAATTTTTTCATGAACGTTTCACACTAGCATGTGCGTTTGCCGCCGATGAAAAGGAAAATGACTGCTTGGCGATTTTGATCCTCTTCGTGCGTTGCAATCCTTTTCTGGAGAAACAATTTGAACTTGGTGGTGATCCTGTCCGCAGCGCCAAATGAGACGCCGATTATTTTCGGCGATCGTTTAAAATAAAATTAAATACAAAAATGTTTTGTGTCCGGAGAATTTTGCTAACAGTTGTCGTCCGTTGCAGTTGGCGTGCGTTGTACTCGCCATTGAGGACGTGTTCTGATTGTTAATTTCAACACCCGTGTCTTCCGGATCTGTCATATTGCTGTCATTGCTTCTTTGATGATATTGCTTGCCGGAGCGTAATTTTTTCATGTACGTTTCACACTAGCATGTGCGTTTGCCGCCGATGAAAAGGAAAATGACTGCTTGGCGATTTTGATCCTCTTCGTGCGTTGCAATCCTTTTCTGGAGAAACAATTTGAAATTGTTGGTGGTGATCCTGTCCGCAGCGCCAAATGAGACGGCGATTATTTTCGGCGATCGTTTAAAATAAAATAAAATACAAAAAGGTTAAGTTATTGCGTTATTTATTTTATTACTTAGGACCACGTCCGCTCACGAAGGTTGCACATTGAAGAAGGAGGTGTTGAACGAACGTCATCACAATAACTTTTCGAAGAAGTTCTTTTGTAGATTACGCGCTTCTGTCGGAAAGTAGTAGAATTCGTTTTTACTTGATGATGTCATCTCAATATGAATATGCAATAACAGTTCTTACGAGCTGGTTTTTTCAATATGTTGAAAAGGAAGTCATCCCCCGCACAAGCGCAATTAATTTTTCTTCAAACAAAATACTCTGAAAAGGATCTTGCAGTAAGTAACAAATAAAAATATTTACTTGCATTCATTTTCTTTCCCAATTTCTTTACCGTGCAATTGTGTGTCTATGACTGTACTCCTCATATTCCAAACCGAAGCAAAAGTTGAATTATTTCAAGTGTCAGGGCTTTGTTACGTGGTTTGTCATTGTGTTTGTGAATGGGGACAAATTGAACAACTGCATTACATCAAATCTGTCAACGTAGTCACAGTGACATTGTGAACCGGCTTTATGCCCAATTAAAAACGTTGCGTTGACAACTCTTACGCAACGTGCTTCAGGCACTTTGACGTATGTTTTTACAGTCAACTGTTTGCACAAATATCATTCTATTTTCGTGGTTCAGATAACGGTAGTAAAAAAATTGGCTTAGAGTTAGGCGACCAAAACCTTCGTTTTTATTGCAAAAAAGGATACTTTGAACCAGGACAAGTTAGACGCTCGTTCTGTGGCGCGATCACCTCCCACAACAGCTCCAAGTGGCAATAGCTCCAGGCGATACACTCGACAACACAGCCATCACTCAGTTAGTGGCTCGCGTAAGGGATATCTATCGAGCCTCCGATAGCAGGTTGATGGTAATTCAAGACTCAGCGAAATCCTCTTCAACGTTGGAACAGAGAGTTTACGAATTGTCTTACAAAATGGAACAGCTTCTCACGGAATACAGAAGTTCACGCTATCGATCCAGTTCCAAATCTCGTCCGCAATATCGTTCCCGTTCTAGCAACAGCAACAGCCAATCAAACAACACCAAATTCTGTTGCCGTAGATTTTGCTCTGAAGCAAAACGTGCGCACCACCATGAGAGTTTAAAAGCAACTCGGAAAACTTATTGAACCATCAGTGTAAACGGCGATCGCTGGTGGCGCTAAAGAACCTCGCCGACGGTCAACGTTTCCTCATCGATACCAGAGCTTACTTTTCAACCATTCCACAAACCCGGGGTGATAAATCCAGAGCTTTGAGTTTAAAATTGTGTGCCGCTAATGGAACACACAGCAACGTTCGGACAGAAGGCTCTCACTCTCAATTTAGGTCAAAAACGTCACATCAGATAGGTCTTCCGCATAGCTGGCGTTCCGTATAGTAAAACCGGCGTTGATTTGTTGCATTATTACCAACTTGAGTACTCTCGGTTCTGCTTCATTAATCGATATCGCCAACGTGTGCAAAGACGACGTAAGCTCAAGTCTCCTACACCGGTTTCCTGAGATTTCTGACCATACCTGACCGCTACCCTATCGCTCACATATGTGATAACGGTTCAATTTTACACGGCGGAAAGGTTTTGTCTAAAAGCGTTTTGGTCCGGGTGTATCACCAAATACCAGTGTAACCAGAAGACTTACTCAAGACTGTAATACACACCATTTGGCTTGTACGTATTTTTGGTAATCCCTTTTAAAAGGTTCATACGAGTTTGTGCACGCATAAATGGGAGATATAATTGTGGCTTCCGTCACCAAAGAACATCTTAAAATTGTCTTCGCTCGCCTTTGAAAATTTGTAGATAGATAGGTAGATAGATAGATAGATATTCTTTGTTAGTATTATAAATACTTTGATAACATAAATAAAATATATGTTAATAATAAGTTAACAATTCAGTATTTCTTTTTGCAGTGTTTAGTTTTCAACAATTATTTTTTTTTATTAATTTTTAATATATTCAATACATTTTCTTTTGAACTATCTATTGTTTTTTTTCATTTTTTATATCATCTAGTAATGTGTTGAAAAAATTAAGTCCTTTATACGTAAGTGTATTTCGCGCTGTGGTTGTGTGTTGGCTGCGCAGTCTGAAATCGGATGCATTTCGCAGCATTAAACCACTGGTGGCGAAGTTGGTAGTGCGCCTGCCTTTCAATTGATTCAATTGATAGGTCCCAGGTTCGATTCGTAGAGTAGTGGTCTAGTTTTTCAAATCTGGTCCAGTCACCATTTACCATTGGGATCAAGTTAATGTCACTATCACTGGGTTGGTCGACCAGTGATAGTAGTCTGACTAATGGGTGGCGTTGTTGTAGTGGTTGTTGCATGGTTTAGTTCCTAATTCGTGTTTTCAAAATAGTTGTTTGTGTAGATTGTGTGTAGATGGCTCTGCTGTGAAGGCATAACACTGACACCGGGGTATCTAAGCTAAGTCTTCCAAACTTTCAAAGTTGTCCAATGTCGAACAAAATCCTGTGAATTAGGTTAAAGTCAATAGGTCGATATCAAAATCCTCCGTTACGTTTCGGGCTCCACCCACGGAAGTGAGTATAAACCAATTACACCTGAGTTTCTCAAACCACTACACAATCTTTCATTCTTCTCCTAATTCTTCCGCTCGCTCTGTGCTACACGCATTATAAGAGTCTTAATATCCTCTTGAAGAGCGAGCAAATAATTAATTAAAAAAATGTAAGGTTGTACGTCTCCTACGTGTCTGATTCCACTGGTTAAATATTCCGGTGCATCTCCATATTTTATTTTGAAAACAGCCAAGAGTGTATTCAGCTGTAGCCTTTGTTTGATATCCAACCACCGAAGAGCTTCGAGCATGGAACTTATAGGTGAATACCTATTACAACGTAGGATACTCCTCATACCTTTGTTTTGAAGTTTTTGTAATCTCTCGATCTGACCCTGATTACAGCATAAATATAAAATCGTCGAGCAGTACTCGAAGTGAGGTTTTTTTTTTTAAACGCATTTTTATTATTTCGATTCATTATTTCCTTCCTTGCTAGACAAAAACGCTTAAATCTAGCTTAATTAACTTAATTATGTATACACTATCTTACTGGCCCTCTTCGGGCGCTCTAAGCTAATCCTAACAAATTAAAAATAATGTCTTTCGACTGATGACTTTTTTATGTTTTGTTAAATTATACTTAATATCTAATAACTAAAATAAAATCTAAGCTACAATCTAATCTAAAATCTTAACCTATCTTAAATTAACACTATAAATACCTAACAATACTATTATAACTACTTAAACTACCTTAAACATATACTATATAAGCCGGCCAAGGCTGACAGGACATGCTATCAAATTGCCTTAAGGACACTCAAGATTACTAAAAGTCGACAGAGTTCTAGTCTTCGTTCAACCACCAAAACTGTTTAAGTTGCCTTTCGACATCCGCTTGTCGCGGTCTGAAACCCTACTAAACCTGAGGGTCTCCGGTGAGCTACTTGCGACGTCTTGTTCGTAGTTGACTCGCCCGTCCACAGCTTTTTGACCAACGTGGAAGATTAACGGTCCCGCTAATCTGTCCTGGACCAGACCTTTTCTATCTAAATAGAGAAACGCTTCAGAGGGAATAAGGCCGTTTAGGGCGCACAGTCTCGTGGTGCATATCATTGGGGTAAAAAGCCCTGGAGATCAAGTTGTTGTTCGAAGTCATTGCTCTTGCAATGTGAAAAAGAGCCCCTGCAACCATACAGTGTCAAAGGCCTTCTCCAAGTCAAATTAACAAGGCACCCGTGCATTGTTTCTTACCTTTATTCCATTGGATATCCGATACCAGTTAAGACGCGGTGTGTATGCAATCATGCCCCGCTCTGAAACCGAATTGGTTATCCGGAATAATATTTTTGTCCTCAACCCACTCGGTCAGATGTTGGGTTAGGAGATTTATTGACCGGAGATTTGCCGGATTGGATGTGTCTTTGTTCCGTTTAGGAATTGGTTGTACCACTGCTGTCTTCCAATGAGCTGGATAATGTGCATTATTCAGCAAATTATTAAACAGAGTTGTGTAAATGTTTACCGCTTCTAAAGGGAGGTGTCTGAGAACAATGTTTGATATACCGCCGATTTCCACAGATTTCTTACTTCTTAGTGAATCGAAGATAACCAGAAGATCTTCTTAAATATGTATGGGGGATGTGTCCCTTCATCGGCGATGACATCATTTGCCAAATTATCGTCATTGAACATGGTAAAACCAATGTTCTCCGATCGCCAGCGCACACTATCATTTTGAAGGTCAGAGTTGTGTACGAGGACGCGATCTTCCAAGATATGGTTCGGGCGAGTGCTAACATTCACCTTATACACATCTTGAAAGGTCGCGCCTATTACTTCAACTTTCTCCTGAGTATCTTCGATCACAAAAAAGTTGTCATCTTCGATCGCTTCTACCGGATCTATGCCGGCTGTTACAAGTACTTGTTCGTTGTCTGTAGTTTGTTACGTGGAGGGATCGTCCACCGGTAAAAAAATAAATAAAAAAAAATTAGGAAAGAAATAATCGTAGGAAATAATTGCTTGGATAGAGGAATGATTCTAAGGCAAAAATGTAAACACAACATGTCGTGTTTATATTGCTGCCACAGGAATCATCCCTACATTCAGGCGAAACTACGATACTTATCCTGGGCAAGCGAGATTCCATGGGCAGCAGCTAGAAGTTATGTTCAGGATCGGTAATTGTTTCACACTAATTACGATTAAAAAAATCATCAAACAAAAATCGGGATAGAGCGATGGTAAGAGACAATTTGATTTATCTAGTTTGACAGACGAAAACAACGTGAAGATCGCAATAGCGATCTCGCTTGCTCTCGCTGGCAAAAGAAGAGCGGAACCCATTTAGCGAATTGCCGAAAGCAGGTCACGGTGGTGGACGAAAATAATTTCAGGAAACCTTTTTTTTTAGTAATCTGTGATATAGTTATAATAAGGATAAGACTGTGATATTAGGATATAAGTTAGTATAAGTGGAAAAAAAATTATTATTTAGTAAATAGAAAAAAAAAATAAATAAAACTTAGTTCAAAACTGACAGAACGGATAGACAAAAATGGTTCTTGAGGCCTCCAAGTAGAATAAGCCGAACAACTCATGGTGACCGCACCAAGACTGGACAAAGAGCTTGAGAATGGGAAAGAGAATGACTACTTTTCCCCTATCAACGCTCGGATAAATTATGACGTAGACGAAACTTTCCCCTATGGAACGGGCCCCCAAAAAAAGATAGCACAGTTAGGCCCAAGAACAATGACCACTCAAGAAAATTAGGTCATTTAAGAGATAGACAACGAAGTGCGCGCTAGACAGTGGCAAACAACGTAAATACAAGAAAAAAGTGTTAAAGGGCAACATATTGGGATTGCCCCAACAAAGCGGAAAAAAACCCGGACAAGGTTGAGATTTCCGCAGTGGAAAACCAGGTATTTAAAATGAAATTAATGAAAAAAACTTTTAAGGAAAAACTAAATATGCAAATATTTAAGCGGTGAACGTGACCTGGAAAAAAAAAATTTTTATATATATACATTTATTCCCCAAGGACCGGGATAGATTTGGAAGTGCCGCAAACCTAGCGGAGGTAGGTCACACATTTTGAATGTAACGAGCGTGTAATGTTAATTTTAACTACAGGGTGAGGGAGTCGTAAAACATAACAACACAATGACAAAGAAAATTACAAACCACAAAGGAGACCACAACTAGACAAAGGACTAACAAAAGCCCATGAAAAAAAATCCTTAGGCGGTCGGAGAATCCGGGGATGGTGGAAAAATTTTTTTGAGTGTTTTAATTTTTTTACATTTTGTTTTACTTTTTGGTTTTCCTTTTTTTGAATATTTTTTTTGTGAATTTTTGAAAGTAGTTAATAGTTTTTTTTTTGAACTTTGATAATTATTTTAGATTTAGTTTTAAAGCATTCAGTGACTTCCCGAATCATGCTGCCGGCAGGACATCGAGGGATCCGAATGTAATGAGTGGGTCACTTTTGTTTTTTTTTTTATAATTATTTTTTTTATATATGTATAGAGATAATTTATAATTTTAATTCATTTTCTTGGACTTAGTTTGATTTAAGTTCTTATAGTTTTATATAAAATCTTTTTGTGAATAAAAATCGCTGTGGAGAAATAAAAAAAAAAAGAAAAAATTTGTTAGCATCAATCCACATAGCCCTTTCTTTGAAGTGAGATACCAGATGCAGAAGATGATGTGCGAGTGAGTTTGATTGTTTGAGTGTGTGTGTGAGTGCAGTAATGGGAAGGCCGTCCATTTCGTAGACAAGGATATTCCCACAGGACAATAACGAGGACCGAACGGACAGTTACCTTTTGTTGGACTATGCCGCCTTTGGAAGTTATCTCCCGAAATCTCTGGCCAGGGATATAGCAAAGGCTAAGCCAGAAACACCATCTACTGGCAGATCCATGGAACGGTGCGACCCTGGATGACGGGTCTGTAGTGGAGGGGTTGGGATCAATTTAGCTAGGACTCCTTAGGTAGTATTAAGTTAGTCAAGGTATAGCTTAAGTTTATAATTTTTTTTTTGGTTATTTAGGGTAGTTAGGCTAGTTAGTTAAGTAGTTAGAATAGATTTAAGGTAGATCAGGATTAGGGAAGTTTTATCATTTCTGTTTTAGTCTAGCTTAGGGATAGTTTTAGGATAGCTAGGGTAAGTTGGTCCCCTGTTCGTTTCAGTGAGATCCGCATCTAGAAGGTAACCGTGAGCACCGCCTTTTCCGCTTTCGCTCTATGATTTTTATCTCTTGTCTGTTTCTCCCTCTTTTTGGCACGACCTTTCTTTTTTTTGCTGTTGAGCAGGAGATGTATGGAAAGGAGGACAAGGACTACCCCGTCCGACGAGCTCAGCCAAGCAACCACAAGCGTGCCGCCGTCCTCCGGACCTACATCAAAGATGCCTCCGTGGCCTTACGAAGCTCACAACAAATGGCGCCCAACGTGTGGGTTGTAGCAGCACGAGAACAACTTACCCCACGCTACACAAGGAGAGTAGACGTGCACAAGTGGGGGGGTCAAATTTGATGGGTCACCCAAATCCTTGGTCGGTGGAGAGCTTCCTGTCTAGGGTCGACCTGCTTCAAAATAGAAAACGGCTTAACCGACAGGCAAATGTTGGCAAAATTCCACCACTTGCTGCACGGCCCGGCCGAGTAATGGTACTGGAAATTCAGGAAGGAGAATAGGTTTTGTGAACTCATTACCCTTTGTGACCTCAAGACCAAGCTGGCAGACCGCTTCGCAAATGACCAGCCTGACCCAGATATACTGCGACGAATAATGAATCGAAGACAAATGCACCATGAAACCTTTGACGAATTTTACGAGGACATACGGACACTCATGTTACAATGGGATGAGACCCAGTGAGAGTGACCTTGTCACGATCATAAAACAAAACATCAAGGACAGAGTGTCTTCCTTG
Source organism: Orthonevra nobilis (assembly GCA_963555765.1). NCBI lineage: Eukaryota > Metazoa > Arthropoda > Insecta > Diptera > Syrphidae > Orthonevra > Orthonevra nobilis. The sequence goes on along the minus strand of OY743224.1, from coordinate 78,707,582 downwards.
ATATTTGGGGTCACGACAAGAACGATACAGGAACATTTAGGGATTAGAGACGCCAGGGCTAGACGAAACATTAATGAAGTGGTAGGAGAACCGGATGGATTATACAGGTCGAGAAGCAGAACGAACTTTATAGAACGACTCAAACTAGAGGTAACAAAAATGAACACAGACATAAGGACTGCTGACGGAAACCAACAACGTATTCAAGGCCGTTTTCGCACGATGGTTTCATGGGGTCAGATGTCACACGAAATGGAGTTGTATATTGTCCCAAATCTTCAACAACAGCTCTACTTAGGTGTGGACTTCTGGAAGACATTCAAGGTAGCCCCGAACGAGATAGACGAACTCGAAGTACCCACACCGGCGATGGAAGACTCGCAATTCCAGGAACTGACAGCAGAGCAAACCCGACGACTGAAGGAGTCAAACAGATGTTTCCGTCATTTGCAATGCGGGGGTTGGGAAAAACGTGCCTAGAAGAACACGTAATAGAGGTGGAAGACGACAAAATTCCCATCAAGCAAAGGCACTTCCCGATCTCGCCTGCCGTACAGAAGCTTCTGTTTGACGAACTAGACCGTATGCGCGAACTGGGAGTGATCGAGGAAAGCAACAGCCCATGGAGCTCTCCGGTGGTCTTGGTTAGAAAACCTGTCATGAACAGGCTGTGCCTCGTCCCGAAAGGTTAATGCTGTCACAAAGAAGGATGCTTACCCTCTTTCTCACATTGAAGGTCTCCTGAGCAGACTACAGGAGACAAGGTTTATCTCAGGCATCGACCTCAAGGATGCGTTTTGGCAGATTCCACTGGAGGTCAAATCAAGGGAGAAGACCGCTTTCACAGTCCTGGGAGGCCGTTATACCAATTCACGGTTATGCCGCTCGGGTTGTGTAACGCCGCTCAGAGAATGTGTCGGCTGATGGATAAAGCGATCCCGGCAAAACTTAAGGATAACGTTTTCATCTATCTTGATGACCTCTTGGTTTGCTCTCCAGACTTCGACACACACCTGGAACTGCTGAAAGAGGTGGCCAGATGTCTCACAGTAGCCGGGTTGACAATCAATGTGGAGAAGAGTTAGTTCTGCTACAAAGAAATAAAGTACCTAGGATACATAGTCGGTGATGGGTGCTTAAGAATGGACAAGGACAAAGTTTCGGCGGTTGAAAACTTCCCAGTACCCAAAACTCCCAAACAACTTCGCCGATTCCTAGGGATGACAGCTTGGTACAGGCGCTTCATCCCGAATTTCGCCTCCATAGCAGCACCAAAGACTGACTGCCTTAAGAAGGGAAAAACATTCAACATGACGGACGACGCTCTTAAGGCATTTGAACAACTGAAGAACTCACTAACAACGGCACCAATACTGACGAACCCGAACTTTAACAGACGGTTTTACATACAATGCAGTGGAATTACAGTGTCACCGAGCTTGAATGCTATGTGGCCGTTCTATCAGTGAAGAAGTTCAGGGCATACGTGGAAGGAATGCCGTTCACTATAATCACCGATCACGCTAGTCTGAAGTGGCTGATGACGCAAAAAGATTTATCCGGCCGATTAGCGCGGTGGGGCCTCAAGCTTCAAGCGTTCGACTTCGTGATCGAACATAGGAAAGGCATCCAAAACGTCGTCCCTGATACTCTCTCGCGAGTCCATATGGATGAGCTCAATGTCCAACTAGAGCCGCTTGAGATCGATCTTAGTTCTCCATACTTTTCGTCAGAGAAGTATGAGGAACTAAGAAAGACGGTAAACGAAAACAAAGACCGACTCACAGACGTGTGCATATCGGACGGATATGTTTACAAACGGACGTACGGACCGGAGACGAAATTCGGAAGGAAGCCTGGAAACTCTGGGTTTCGACGGAGTTGAGGGGGAATCTTGCAAAGGCGGCTCACTACTTTCCCGCGGCAGGCCATGGAGGAATACACAAGACTTTGGCTAGACTTCGACAAAAATACCACGAATGACCACGGACGTGCAAGAAATTGTAAGATCTTGCGAAATATGTAAGTGCTGTAAGCCACTTAATGTGATATCTCGACCACCGATGGGGCAACAACAAATCACTTAAGAACCGTTCCAAAGACTGTATATTGACTTCCTAGGACCATACCTAAGAACGAAGACAGGAAACACACATATATTTATAGTTTTGGACCATTTTAGTAAATTTATAATGTTAAGGCCTATTGGAAAAGCAACGGCAGCCGAGGTGACTAAATATTTAGAAGAAAATGTTTTTCACGTATTTGGTGTCCCCGAGTTCATTCATTCTGACAATGGGAAACAATTCGTTGCAGAATTGTTCTCCAGCTTTCTAAACAAGTACGGAGTCAAACATGTTCGCACCGCGTATTACTCTCCCCAGGCAAATGCTTCTGAGAGGGTTAACCGTTCCTTACTGACCAAATTAAGGTCGTACTTACATGGGGACCAGAAGAATTGGGACCTACACGTAAGCAATGCAGCATTTGCTTTGAGGAGTGTAGTACACGATGCGACATCCTTCGAACCGTACTACGCGGTATTCGGATCACCCATGATCCAACATGCGAGTGCATATCAAGTGTTAAGGCACTTGGATATGCTTAATGACACTCGAATTAGCGTTCAAAATAAGACTGATAGGTTAGAATTAGTTAGGAAAAAAATATTTGACAACTTGCGGTTGGCACACTGCAAGGCCACTGAAGTTTACAACACTGGAAGTAGGGGAAATTAAATATAAAGTAGGGCAAGTAATTTATAGACGCAATTTTAAGCAGAGTAGCCAACCAGATGGCTACAATGCAAAACTAGGACATAAGTTCATAAAGTCGATAGTGCTTAAGACGATTGGCAACTCTCTCTACGAAGTTGGTAATTGCCGAGGTGAAAAAGTCGGAGTATTCCACGTTAAAGACCTCCATACATGAAAACTTTATGAACTTAAAGATCACCTCGGATGTCGCTGCTTTAACACTTCTAGTATGTAGAGATATAGTTTAGTTACATAGCTTATTTATTGATTTATTTACATACTTCACGTATTTCAGAGTTAATTTATTTATTTATTTACATACTTGACGTATTTCAGAGTTTATATATTTATATATATGTATTAGATATTATAGATATTTATTTACATATAGCACACATATTTATTTATAGAGTTTATTTATTAACTTATAGTTATTTATTTAGGTAGTTCATTTAGTAAGTAGAAATATTTGTTTTAGTAGTGAGTTGAGGAGGTAAGACGGGCCAAGGAGAAATATTAATTAACAGGAAATATCTCAGGGCGCAGGCTCTTGCCACACGATAACGAGGAGATGAAGGCCACGGAGCAGACGGATGGAGTTCCACGCCGTGACGATATCAGTGGCCTCACGACCACTCGGCCACTGCCATCGATGGTGTTACGTGGAGGGATCGTCCACCGGGAAAAAAATAAATGAATAAAAATTAGGAAAGAAAATAATCATAGGAAATAATTGCTTGGATAGAGGAATGATACTAAGGTAAAAATGTAAACACAACATGTCGTGTTTACATTGCTGCCACATTAATCATCCCTCCATCCAGGCGAAACTACGATACTTTTCCTAGGCAAGCGAGATTCCATGGGCAGCAGCTAGAAGTTAGCTTCAGGATCGGTAATTGTTTCACACTAATTACGATTAAAAAAATCATGAAACAAAAAGCGGGATACGGCGATGGTAAGAGGCAATTTGATTAATCTAGTTTGACAGACGAAAACAGCGTGAAGATCGCAATAGCGATCTCGCTTGCTCTCGCTGGCAAAAGAAGAGCGGAACCTATTTAGCGAATTGCCGAAAGTAGGTCACGGTGGTGGACGAAAGAGAATAATTTCAGGAAACCTTTTTTTTAGTAATCTGTGATATAGTTATACTAAGGATATGACTGTGATATAAGGATATAAGTTAGTATAAGTGGAAAAAATTATTATTTAGTAAATAGAAAAAAATAAATAAAACTTAGTTCAAAGACAGACAGAACGGATAGACAAAAATGGTTCTTGAGGCCTCCAAGTAGCATAAGCCGAACAACTCATGGTGACCGCACCAAGACTGAACGAAGAGCTTGAGAATGGGAAAGAGAATGACCCTATCAACGCTCGGATAAATTATGACGTAGACGAAACTTTAACCTAAGGAACGGGCCCCCAAAGTCGATAGCACAGTTAGGCACAAGAACAATGACCACCCAAGAAAATTAGGTCATTTAACAGATAGACAACGAAGTGCGCGCTAGACAGTGGCAAAGTTTAAGGGCAACATATTAGGATTGCCCCAACAAAGAGGAAAAAAAAAACGGAAAAGGTTGCGATTTCCGCAGTGGAAAACCAGGTATTTAAGATGAAATAAATGAAAAAAAAATTTTAAGGAAAAACTAAATACTATATACAAATATTTAAGAGGTGGACGTGACTTGGGAAAAAAATAATATATATATATATATACATTTATTTGGAAGTGCCGCAAACTTAGCGGGGATAGGTTACACATTTTGAATGTAACGAGCGTGTAATGTTAATTTTAACTACAGGGTGAGGGAGGCGTAAAACATAACAACCAAGACCAAAGCAAAGAAAATTAAAAACCACAAAGAAGACCACAACTAGACAAAGGACGAACAAAAGCCCATGGAAAAAAAATCCTTAGGCTTTCGGAGAATCCGGGGATAGTGGAAAATTTTTTTTGAGTGTTTTAATTTTTTTACATTTTTAACTTCCCATCAGGAAGTTCTTGTAATCGGTCCGATTTTCGAAATTCAAATTTTTTACATTTCTCCACGTACGTACGTACGTACGTTTGTGCGGATTCTTTCGTACAGCCTAACTCGAGAACAAATCAAGCTATCGAAGCCAAATTGGTTTCATTCGAAGCGTGTGTGAATAGAGATCACCTGAAAAGCTTTTGGTTAAATTTCACAGGGTGGTTTGAATTGAATGACGAAAAAACTGTCAAAAAAAGGGACAATTTGACTTCTTCAATTAAAATCAATTTAGTTTTCCAATAAAAAAAGTTCAAAATTAATTAAATTTATAGTTTATAGCTACCTTATCAAATAAAAAAATATGCATAAATATATACACTGCCGTTCATAAGTTTCCGGACAAATTCATTAATGCCAAGTTCAATTTTAATGCCAAAAGTTTCATCAATATTATGTTTATTTAGTCAATTGACTTAACTAAGTAAGTGACTATTTATAGAGACTACCAAAAAGACTAAAACAGTATTTATTTGAGGCCATTTCATACATTGATGTGCCCCTTTCTCTATTTCCTGATCCAAATTTCCACGGAAGTTCTTTGAAAATTGTTTTTCAAGACTCAGAGTGACGTCTGCAACACTGACACATGAAAACATCCTTAGAAAATTATGGAGCCACCAGTTTTTTTGTTCAAAACCTGCTCGACTGTAGCTTGACGCTTTTTTATAGTTATAATATATTAACAAAAACTATTAAAGGCAATTGAATTTAAAGCAAAAGCATCGAGAGAAACCTTAATAACAAAGTTAAAACACATGGATAGAACAGCATTTAGTTTGTTTTCCACTGTTGTGGTTTTAAATCATGAACCCAATCCTAGAGGTCTTTCCAGAAAATGACACAGAGATAAAAAAATCTCTCGGAATCGGCGTGGAAAATCCTATCGAAATCTGCAAAGAAAACTGGACTGAATGTGATCCTCTTTAAGCCATATATTTACCAGACAGAAAAAGATCCTTTGCTGAGCAGTTACCAGCTCGGAAGGAAGAGGTGGAGGAAATCTCTGGATTGAAACTATGTACTTTTGAACCCTTTCAAAAAGGACATAAAGTTAATCTTTAATATTCCGAGCAGTGGTTAATATCTTCCAAAGAAAAGCAATCAAACTAATTTGATTGATTAATAATAATTCCAAAAATACATGAAGTTGAGATAAGCAGTTGGTCCTCAAACTTTTAAAATATGAATCCCTATAAACAGAGTTCTTACAAAATGTAATACTTTTGAAACTAAGCTATATAATATTTGATAATTCTGGCTGTCTGATTTATAACACTTTATTGAAGAAGTTGAAAAACAACTGTCAAAAGCAAATTCAACTTCCAATGTTAAAGTTGTTGTTGTGAAATCGATTTTCGTAACTCTAAATTTAAAATATCTAATCTTCACGTTGAGTTGGATACTCTTAGAGGGATGACTGGCTAAAATTTTGGGTCGTTGGTCCTATATTACAGTCGAAAATGCTTTTATTGAGTCGTTTAATGCAAGCCATGGACAGCCCGCCAGCAAAAATAATTATCTCAAGATTACACACCCCAAACCGAAACCTGCAAAATTCGAATTGGAAATATCATAGTAGAATTGCAGTCAATGCTGAGGACATGGAAGAACCAATAATGCCATTTACCTGACCTAGACGACGTACAGATGGCAAGATAGAACTTCTAAAAGCGGCGGCGATGACTTAGTTGGGAGTATGCACCAACTCATCTGCAATATATGGTCAGAAGAAAGCATGCGAGATGAATGGAATCGTATTAATGTGGTTTTCGACAGAAAAGTCCACCATAAACCAAATATATTAACATAACGGCAGATCTTGGAGCGCCAAGTTCCCTGCTAAGCTCGTACTTTTGTGCAGGATGGCGATGGAGGTCACCGCCATCCTGCACAAATTGAGGTCGGCAAAGACGTCACCGACCCACTTTTGTCTATCTTGGCTCCGCTGTAAAAACAGATAATAGCACCAGCGCTGAGATCAAATGGAGAATACCTCTGGTTAAGAAAGCTAAGCCCTCTTTCGAAGAACTGAAGCATCGCTCTCTAAGGTCCATATCATCCCCGTCCTGCTATATGGTGCAGAAGCATGTACACTTTTGAAAGCGGATGAAGGCCCTTTAGGTTGTTCCGAGAGAAAAGTGTAATCTTTTGTCCCATCTGGATTGACTCTGAGTGGAGGAGAAGATTCAACAACGAACTGTATGCTAGGAGTTGTACAGCGACATCGACTTAGCCAAAAGAATAAAATACCATGCCACGCGGACTGTAACGCCACCTCAAGTTAGTAATTAAATAATTAATGACAAAAAATGTCCAACCAGGTATCATGTTAAAAAAAAAACGTTAAAAATTATTTTAAATTATATTAAGTTATTTCTGCAGTAAAACTAAAGATCTAATTTTCTTTTGGTAGAAATTTAAATCAGTCAGAAAAAAAGTATTTCCAAATTGAAATATTTTTATATATCTATGTTAAATACGCAATTTGTATTTTAAATATTAAATATGGTTTTCCTCCAAGGCAGCTAAAAATATATGTATCTGATCTTTTTGTTTGCAATGCATTTGATTAGGGAATGAATGAAGTTTTCATAATCCGAATCGAATTTCATGGTGTAGGCAAATAAAATAGCACCTATTTCTTTTGTGTCTTGAGATGGGAAGTTCATGGTATGGGCAGGCCTGCTCGCACCCAAACCACTTTTTTTTTTAGTTTTTGGTTTTCCTTTTTTTGAATAGTTTTTTGTGAATTTTTGAAGTATGAAAGTAGTTTAATAGTTGTTTTTTTGTAACTTTGACTAAGTTTGATTTAAGTTCTTATAGTTTTATATAAAATCTTTTTGTGAATAAAAATCGCTGTGGAGAAATAAAAAAAAAAGAAAAAGTTTGTTAGCATCAATCCACATAGCCCTTTTTTTGAAGTGAGATACCAGATGCAGAAGATGATGTGCGAGTGAGTTTGATTGTTTGAGTGTGTGTGTGTGTGTGCAGTAATGGGAAGGCCGTCCATTTCGTAGACTAGGATACCCACAGGAGAACAACGAGGACCAAACGGACAGTTACCTTTTGTTGGACTATGCCGCCTTTGGAAGTTATCTCCCGAAATCTCTGGCCAGGGATACAGCAAAGGCCAAGCCAGAAACACCATCTACTGGCAGATCCATGGAACGGTGCGACCCTGGATGACGGGTCTGTAGTGGAGGGGTTGGGATCAATTTAGCTAGGACTCCTTAGGTAGTATTAAGTTAGTCAAGGTATAGCTTAAGTTTATAATTTTTTTTTTGGTTATTTAGGGTAGTTAGGCTAGTTATTAACTTCCCATCAGGAAGTTCTTGTAATCGGTCCGATTTTCGAAATTCAAAATTTTTACATTTCTCCACGATTGGCGGTCCCAGTAGTCGGATTCCATGATTTTTAGAAAGATGTCTGTGTGTGTGTGTGTACGTACGTACGTACGTACGTTTGTGCGGATTCTTTCGTACAGCCTAACTCGAGAACAAATCAAGCTGTCGAAGCCAAATTGGTTTCATTCGAAGCGTGTGTGCATAAAGATCACCTGAAAAGCTTTTGGTTAAATTTCACAGGGTGGTTTGAATTTTATGACGAAAAAACTGTCAAAAAAAGGGACAATTTGATTTCTTCAATTAAAATCAATTTAGTTTTCCAATAAAAAAAGTTCAAAATTAATTAAATTTATAGTTTATAGCTACCTTATCGGATAAAAAAATATGCAAATATATATACACTGCCGTTCATAAGTTTCGGGACAAATTCATATAAAATTTTTTTTTGTGTTCAATTTTAATGCCAAAAGTTTCATCAATTTAATGTTTATTTAGCCAATTGACTAAACTAAGTAAGTTACTAACTATAGAGACTACCAAAAAGACTAAAACAGTTTTTAGTTGAGGCCATTTCATACATCGATATGCCCCTTTCTCTATTTCCTGATCCAAATTTCCACGGAAGTTCTTTGAAAATTGTTTCAGAAATGTGAATCCTGTAGGTCTTTCCCATTTTTCAAGACTCAGAGTGACGTCTGTAACACTGACACATGAAAACATCCTTAGAAAATTATGTGGCCACCAGTTTTTTTGTTGAAAACCTGCTCGGCTGTAGCTTGACGCTTTTTTATCGTTATAATATATTTGCAAAAAGAAGCTCATGGCTCAAATTACATGAGGCAATTGAATTTAAAGCAAAAGCATCGAGAGAAACCTAAATGACAAAGTTAAAATACATGGATAAAACTGCATTACTCGTATATTGCAAGGAAGACCATAACATCCGATTTAGTTTGTGGTTTTAAATCATGAACCCAATCCTAGAGAGTATTGTTTGTCCGCTCTTAAAGAAAGGAGACCATCTTAACTGTGCCAATTGTAGAGTCCACCATAGACTAAATATAAATATATCGGCAGATAGTTTCTGTTTCGTCCACAGAGACGAGATGTATGAAGCCATGTCAAGGTTTGGCATCCCATCCAAGCTCGTCCTTTTGTACAATAGGGCAAAAAGAAATATATGCTGTCATCAAGAAAGGACACTTAAATGCGACTTCTGGTTCAGAACGTTAACATAGACAGCTATTATTGTGGTAGTTAGGGATTTTGCTTAGGCTTCGCTGCAAACACAGATAATAACACCAGCGTTGAGGTCAAACCGAGAATACCCTTGGCTAAGAAAGCAACTACCATCCCCGTCTATGATATATGATGCAGAAGCATGGAAACTTTCAAAAGCAGATGAAGGCGAATTATGTAGTTTCGAGAGAAAAGTGTGAAAAATAAATATTAAATACGTAGTTTTTTTTTTAAATGATTCAAAGCTGAATAAAATATGTATGAATTTAATTTTTTCTATTGCAATGCATTTTTGTAGGAAATTAATGATGTTTTCATAACCCAAATGGAATTTGATGGTGGCGGCAAATAAAACAGCACCTATATTTTTTTTTATCTTGAGATGGGAAGTTCATGGTAAGGGCAGACCTACTCGCACCCAAACCAATTTTTAGTTAAGTAGTTAGAATAGATTTAAGGTAGATTAGGATTAGGGAAGTTTTATCATTTCTGTTTTAGTCTAGCTTAGGGATAGTTTTAGGATAGCTAGGGAAAGTTGGTCCCCTGTTCGTTTCAGTGAGATCCGCATCTAGAAGGTAACCGTGAGCACCGCCTTTTCCGCTTTCGCTCTATGATTTTTATCTCTTATCTGTTTCTCCCTCTTTTTGGCACGACCTTTCTTTTTTTTGCTGTTGAGCAGGAGATGTATGGAAAGGAGGACAAGGACTACCCCGTCCGGCGAGCTCAGCCAAGCAACCACAAGCGTGCCGCCGTCCTCCGGACCTACATCAAAGATGCCTCCGTGGCCTTACGAAGCTCACAACAAATGGCGCCCAACGTGTGGGTTGTAGCAGCACGAGAACAACTTACCCCACGCTACACAAGGAGAGTAGACGTGCACAAGTGGGGGGGTCAAATTTGATGGGTCACCCAAATCCTTGGTCGGTGGAGAGCTTCCTGTCTAGGGTCGACCTGCTTCAAAATAGAAAACGGCTTAACCGACAGGCAAATGTTGGCAAAATTCCACCACTTGCTGCACGGCCCGGCCGAGTAATGGTACTGGAAATTCAGGAAGGAGAATAGGTTTTGTGAACTCATTACCCTTTGTGACCTCAAGACCAAGCTGGCAGACCGCTTCGCAAATGACCAGCCTGACCCAGATATACTGCGACGAATAATGAATCGAAGACAAATGCACCATGAAACCTTTGACGAATTTTACGAGGACATACGGACACTCATGTTACAATGGGATGAGACCCAGTGAGAGTGACCTTGTCACGATCATAAAACAAAACATCAAGGACAGAGTGTCTTCCTTGATATTTGGGGTCACGACAAGAACGATACAGGAACATTTAGGGATTAGAGACGCCAGGGCTAGACGAAACATTAATGAAGTGGTAGGAGAACCGGATGGATTATACAGGTCGAGAAGCAGAACGAACTTTATAGAACGACTCAAACTAGAGGTAACAAAAATGAACACAGACATAAGGACTGCTGACGGAAACCAACAACGTATTCAAGGCCGTTTTCGCACGATGGTTTCATGGGGTCAGATGTCACACGAAATGGAGTTGTATATTGTCCCAAATCTTCAACAACAGCTCTACTTAGGTGTGGACTTCTGGAAGACATTCAAGGTAGCCCCGAACGAGATAGACGAACTCGAAGTACCCACACCGGCGATGGAAGACTCGCAATTCCAGGAACTGACAGCAGAGCAAACCCGACGACTGAAGGAGTCAAACAGATGTTTCCGTCATTTGCAATGCGGGGGTTGGGAAAAACGTGCCTAGAAGAACACGTAATAGAGGTGGAAGACGACAAAATTCCCATCAAGCAAAGGCACTTCCCGATCTCGCCTGCCGTACAGAAGCTTCTGTTTGACGAACTAGACCGTATGCGCGAACTGGGAGTGATCGAGGAAAGCAACAGCCCATGGAGCTCTCCGGTGGTCTTGGTTAGAAAACCTGTCATGAACAGGCTGTGCCTCGTCCCGAAAGGTTAATGCTGTCACAAAGAAGGATGCTTACCCTCTTTCTCACATTGAAGGTCTCCTGAGCAGACTACAGGAGACAAGGTTTATCTCAGGCATCGACCTCAAGGATGCGTTTTGGCAGATTCCACTGGAGGTCAAATCAAGGGAGAAGACCGCTTTCACAGTCCTGGGAGGCCGTTATACCAATTCACGGTTATGCCGCTCGGGTTGTGTAACGCCGCTCAGAGAATGTGTCGGCTGATGGATAAAGCGATCCCGGCAAAACTTAAGGATAACGTTTTCATCTATCTTGATGACCTCTTGGTTTGCTCTCCAGACTTCGACACACACCTGGAACTGCTGAAAGAGGTGGCCAGATGTCTCACAGTAGCCGGGTTGACAATCAATGTGGAGAAGAGTTAGTTCTGCTACAAAGAAATAAAGTACCTAGGATACATAGTCGGTGATGGGTGCTTAAGAATGGACAAGGACAAAGTTTCGGCGGTTGAAAACTTCCCAGTACCCAAAACTCCCAAACAACTTCGCCGATTCCTAGGGATGACAGCTTGGTACAGGCGCTTCATCCCGAATTTCGCCTCCATAGCAGCACCAAAGACTGACTGCCTTAAGAAGGGAAAAACATTCAACATGACGGACGACGCTCTTAAGGCATTTGAACAACTGAAGAACTCACTAACAACGGCACCAATACTGACGAACCCGAACTTTAACAGACGGTTTTACATACAATGCAGTGGAATTACAGTGTCACCGAGCTTGAATGCTATGTGGCCGTTCTATCAGTGAAGAAGTTCAGGGCATACGTGGAAGGAATGCCGTTCACTATAATCACCGATCACGCTAGTCTGAAGTGGCTGATGACGCAAAAAGATTTATCCGGCCGATTAGCGCGGTGGGGCCTCAAGCTTCAAGCGTTCGACTTCGTGATCGAACATAGGAAAGGCATCCAAAACGTCGTCCCTGATACTCTCTCGCGAGTCCATATGGATGAGCTCAATGTCCAACTAGAGCCGCTTGAGATCGATCTTAGTTCTCCATACTTTTCGTCAGAGAAGTATGAGGAACTAAGAAAGACGGTAAACGAAAACAAAGACCGACTCACAGACGTGTGCATATCGGACGGATATGTTTACAAACGGACGTACGGACCGGAGACGAAATTCGGAAGAAAGCCTGGAAACTCTGGGTTTCGACGGAGTTGAGGGGGAATCTTGCAAAGGCGGCTCACTACTCTCCCGCGGCAGGCCATGGAGGAATACACAAGACTTTGGCTAGACTTCGACAAAAATACCACGAATGACCACGGACGTGCAAGAAATTGTAAGATCTTGCGAAATATGTAAGTGCTGTAAGCCACTTAATGTGATATCTCGACCACCGATGGGGCAACAACAAATCACTTAAGAACCGTTCCAAAGACTGTATATTGACTTCCTAGGACCATACCTAAGAACGAAGACAGGAAACACACATATATTTATAGTTTTGGACCATTTTAGTAAATTTATAATGTTAAGGCCTATTCGAAAAGCAACGGCAGCCGAGGTGACTAAATATTTAGAAGAAAATGTTTTTCACGTATTTGGTGTCCCCGAGATCATTCATTCTGACAATGGGAAACAATTCGTTGCAGAATTGTTCTCCAGCTTTCTAAACAAGTACGGAGTCAAACATGTTCGCACCGCGTATTACTCTCCCCAGGCAAATGCTTCTGAGAGGGTTAACCGTTCCTTACTGACCAAATTAAGGTCGTACTTACATGGGGACCAGAAGAATTGGGACCTACACGTAAGCAATGCGGCATTTGCTTTGAGGAGTGTAGTACACGATGCGACATCCTTCGAACCGTACTACGCGGTATTCGGATCACCCATGATCCAACATGCGAGTGCATATCAAGTGTTAAGGCACTTGGATATGCTTAATGACACTCGAATTAGCGTTCAAAATAAGACTGATAGGTTAGAATTAGTTAGGAAAAAAATATTTGACAACTTGCGGTTGGCACACTGCAAGGCCACTGAAGTTTACAACACTAGAAGTAGGGGAAATTAAATATAAAGTAGGGCAAGTAATTTATAGACGCAATTTTAAGCAGAGTAGCCAACCAGATGGCTACAATGCAAAACTAGGACATAAGTTCATAAAGTCGATAGTGCTTAAGACGATTGGCAACTCTCTCTACGAAGTTGGTAATTGCCGAGGTGAAAAAGTCGGAGTATTCCACGTTAAAGACCTCCATACATGAAAACTTTATGAACTTAAAGATCACCTCGGATGTCGCTGCTTTAACACTTCTAGTATGTAGAGATATAGTTTAGTTACATAGCTTATTTATTGATTTATTTACATACTTCACGTATTTCAGAGTTAATTTATTTATTTATTTACATACTTGACGTATTTCAGAGTTTATATATTTATATATATGTATTAGATATTATAGATATTTATTTACATATAGCACACATATTTATTTATAGAGTTTATTTATTAACTTATAGTTATTTATTTAGGTAGTTCATTTAGTAAGTAGAAATATTTGTTTTAGTAGTGAGTTGAGGAGGTAAGACGGGCCAAGGAGAAATATTAATTAACAGGAAATATCTCAGGGCGCAGGCTCTTGCCACACGATAACGAGGAGATGAAGGCCACGGAGCAGACGGATGGAGTTCCACGCCGTGACGATATCAGTGGCCTCACGACCACTCGGCCACTGCCATCGATGGTGTTACGTGGAGGGATCGTCCACCGGGAAAAAAATAAATGAATAAAAATTAGGAAAGAAAATAATCATAGGAAATAATTGCTTGGATAGAGGAATGATACTAAGGTAAAAATGTAAACACAACATGTCGTGTTTACATTGCTGCCACATTAATCGTCCCTCCATCCAGGCGAAACTACGATACTTTTCCTAGGCAAGCGAGATTCCATGGGCAGCAGCTAGAAGTTAGCTTCAGGATCGGTAATTGTTTCACACTAATTACGATTTAAAAAATCATGAAACAAAAAGCGGGATACGGCGATGGTAAGAGGCAATTTGATTAATCTAGTTTGACAGACGAAAACAGCGTGAAGATCGCAATAGCGATCTCGCTTGCTCTCGCTGGCAAAAGAAGAGCGGAACCTATTTAGCGAATTGCCGAAAGTAGGTCACGGTGGTGGACGAAAGAGAATAATTTCAGGAAACCTTTTTTTTAGTAATCTGTGATATAGTTATACTAAGGATATGACTGTGATATAAGGATATAAGTTAGTATAAGTGGAAAAAATTATTATTTAGTAAATAGAAAAAAATAAATAAAACTTAGTTCAAAGACAGACAGAACGGATAGACAAAAATGGTTCTTGAGGCCTCCAAGTAGCATAAGCCGAACAACTCATGGTGACCGCACCAAGACTGAACGAAGAGCTTGAGAATGGGAAAGAGAATGACCCTATCAACGCTCGGATAAATTATGACGTAGACGAAACTTTCACCTAAGGAACGGGCCCCCAAAGTCGATAGCACAGTTAGGCACAAGAACAATGACCACCCAAGAAAATTAGGTCATTTAACAGATAGACAACGAAGTGCGCGCTAGACAGTGGCAAAGTTTAAGGGCAACATATTAGGATTGCCCCAACAAAGAGGAAAAAAAAACGGAAAAGGTTGCGATTTCCGCAGTGGAAAACCAGGTATTTAAGATGAAATAAATGAAAAAAAAATTTTAAGGAAAAACTAAATACCTACTATATACAAATATTTAAGAGGTGGACGTGACTTGGGAAAAAAATAATATATATATATATATACATTTATTTGGAAGTGCCGCAAACTTAGCGGGGATAGGTTACACATTTTGAATGTAACGAGCGTGTAATGTTAATTTTAACTACAGGGTGAGGGAGGCGTAAAACATAACAACCAAGACCAAAGCAAAGAAAATTAAAAACCACAAAGAAGACCACAACTAGACAAAGGACGAACAAAAGCCCATGGAAAAAAAATCCTTAGGCTTTCGGAGAATCCGGGGATAGTGGAAAATTTTTTTTGAGTGTTTTAATTTTTTTACATTTTTAACTTCCCATCAGGAAGTTCTTGTAATCGGTCCGATTTTCGAAATTCAAAATTTTTACATTTCTCCACGTTTGGCAGTCCCAGGAATCGGATTCCATCATTTTTAGAAAGATGTCTGTGTGTGTGTGTGTACGTACGTACGTACGTACGTTTGTGCGGATTCTTTCGTACAGCCTAACTCGAGAACAAATCAAGCTATCGAAGCCAAATTGGTTTCATTCGAAGCGTGTGTGAATAGAGATCACCTGAAAAGCTTTTGGTTAAATTTCACAGGGTGGTTTGAATTTTATGACGAAAAAACTGTCAAAAAAAGGGACAATTTGACTTCTTCAATTAAAATCAATTTAGTTTTCCAATAAAAAAAGTTCAAAATTAATTAAATTTATAGTTTATAGCTACCTTATCAAATAAAAAAATATGCATAAATATATACACTGCCGTTCATAAGTTTCCGGACAAATTCATATAAAAAAATTTTTTTTGTTCAATTTTAATGCCAAAAGTTTCATCAATATTATGTTTATTTAGTCAATTGACTAAACTAAGTAAGTGACTATTTATAGAGACTACCAAAAAGACTAAAACAGTATTTATTTGAGGCCATTTCATACATTGATGTGCCCCTTTCTCTATTTCCTGATCCAAATTTCCACGGAAGTTCTTTGAAAATTGTTTTTCAAGACTCAGAGTGACGTCTGCAACACTGACACATGAAAACATCCTTAGAAAATTATGGAGCCACCAGTTTTTTTGTTCAAAACCTGCTCGACTGTAGCTTGACGCTTTTTTATAGTTATAATATATTAACAAAAACTATTAAAGGCAATTGAATTTAAAGCAAAAGCATCGAGAGAAACCTTAATAACAAAGTTAAAACACATGGATAGAACAGCATTTAGTTTTTTTTCCACTGTTGTGGTTTTAAATCATGAACCCAATCCTAGAGGTCTTTCCAGAAAATGACACAGAGATAAAAAAATCTCTCGGAATCGGCGTGGAAAATCCTATCGAAATCTGCAAAGAAAACTGGACTGAATGTGATCCTCTTTAAGCCATATATTTACCAGACAGAAAAAGATCCTTTGCTGAGCAGTTACCAGCTCGGAAGGAAGAGGTGGAGGAAATCTCTGGATTGAAACTATGTACTTTTGAACCCTTTCAAAAAGGACATAAAGTTAATCCTTAATATTCCGAGCAGTGGTTAACATCTTCCAAAGAAAAGCAATCAAACTAATTTGATTGATTAATAATAATTCCAAAAATACATGAAGTTGAGATAAGCAGTTGGTCCTCAAACTTTTAAAATATAAATCCCTATAAACAGAGTTCTTACAAAATGTAATACTTTTGAAACTAAGCTATATAATATTTGATAATTCTGGCTGTCTGATTTATAACACTTTATTGAAGAAGTTGAAAAACAACTGTCAAAAGCAAATTCAACTTCCAATGTTAAAGTTGTTGTTGTGAAATCGATTTTCGTAACTCTAAATTTAAAATATCTAATCTTCACGTTGAGTTGGATACTCTTAGAGGGATGACTGGCTAAAATTTTGGGTCGTTGGTCCTATATTACAGTCGAAAATGCTTTTATTGAGTCGTTTAATGCAAGCCATGGACAGCCCGCCAGCAAAAATAATTATCTCAAGATTACACACCCCAAACGGAAACCTGCAAAATTCGAATTGGAAATATCATAGTAGAATTGCAGTCAATGCTGAGGACATGGAAGAACCAATAATGCCATTTACCTGACCTAGACGAAGTACAGATGGCAAGATAGAACTTCTAAAAGCGGCGGCGATGACTTAGTTGGGAGTATGCACCAACTCATCTGCAATATATGGTCAGAAGAAAGCATGCGAGATGAATGGAATCGTATTAATGTGGTTTTCGACAGAAAAGTCCACCATAAACCAAATATATTAACATAACGGCAGATCTTGGAGCGCCAAGTTCCCTGCTAAGCTCGTACTTTTGTGCAGGATGGCGATGGAGGTCACCGCCATCCTGCACAAATTGAGGTCGGCAAAGACGTCACCGACCCACTTTTGTCTATCTTGGCTCCGCTGTAAAAACAGATAATAGCACCAGCGCTGAGATCAAATGGAGAATACCTCTGGTTAAGAAAGCTAAGCCCTCTTTCGAAGAACTGAAGCATCGCTCTCTAAGGTCCATATCATCCCCGTCCTGCTATATGGTGCAGAAGCATGTACACTTTTGAAAGCGGATGAAGGCCCTTTAGGTTGTTCCGAGAGAAAAGTGTAATCTTTTGTCCCATCTGGATTGACTCTGAGTGGAGGAGAAGATTCAACAACGAACTGTATGCTAGGAGTTGTACAGCGACATCGACTTAGCCAAAAGAATAAAATACCATGCCACGCGGACTGTAACGCCACCTCAAGTTAGTAATTAAATAATTAATGACAAAAAATGTCCAACCAGGTATCATGTTAAAAAAAAAACGTTAAAAATTATTTTAAATTATATTAAGTTATTTCTGCAGTAAAACTAAAGATCTAATTTTCTTTTGGTAGAAATTTAAATCAGTCAGAAAAAAAGTATTTCCAAATTGAAATATTTTTATATATCTATGTTAAATACGCAATTTGTATTTTAAATATTAAATATGGTTTTCCTCCAAGGCAGCTAAAAATATATGTATCTGATCTTTTTGTTTGCAATGCATTTGATTAGGGAATGAATGAAGTTTTCATAATCCGAATCGAATTTCATGGTGTAGGCAAATAAAATAGCACCTATTTCTTTTGTGTCTTGAGATGGGAAGTTCATGGTATGGGCAGGCCTGCTCGCACCCAAACCACTTTTTTTTTTAGTTTTTGGTTTTCCTTTTTTTGAATAGTTTTTTGTGAATTTTTGAAGTATGAAAGTAGTTTAATAGTTTTTTTTTTGTAACTTTGACTAAGTTTGATTTAAGTTCTTATAGTTTTATATAAAATCTTTTTGTGAATAAAAATCGCTGTGGAGAAATAAAAAAAAAAGAAAAAGTTTGTTAGCATCAATCCACATAGCCCTTTTTTTGAAGTGAGATACCAGATGCAGAAGATGATGTGCGAGTGAGTTTGATTGTTTGAGTGTGTGTGTGTGTGTGCAGTAATGGGAAGGCCGTCCATTTCGTAGACTAGGATACCCACAGGAGAACAACGAGGACCAAACGGACAGTTACCTTTTGTTGGACTATGCCGCCTTTGGAAGTTATCTCCCGAAATCTCTGGCCAGGGATACAGCAAAGGCCAAGCCAGAAACACCATCTACTGGCAGATCCATGGAACGGTGCGACCCTGGATGACGGGTCTGTAGTGGAGGGGTTGGGATCAATTTAGCTAGGACTCCTTAGGTAGTATTAAGTTAGTCAAGGTATAGCTTAAGTTTATAATTTTTTTTTTGGTTATTTAGGGTAGTTAGGCTAGTTAGTTAAGTAGTTAGAATAGATTTAAGGTAGATTAGGATTAGGGAAGTTTTATCATTTCTGTTTTAGTCTAGCTTAGGGATAGTTTTAGGATAGCTAGGGTAAGTTGGTCCCCTGTTCGTTTCAGTGAGATCCGCATCTAGAAGGTAACCGTGAGCACCGCCTTTTCCGCTTTCGCTCTATGATTTTTATCTCTTATCTGTTTCTCCCTCTTTTTGGCACGACCTTTCTTTTTTTTGCTGTTGAGCAGGAGATGATGGAAAGGAGGACAAGGACTACCCCGTCCGACGAGCTCAGCCGAGCAACCACAAGCGTGCCGCCGTCCTCCTGACCTAAATCAAAGATGCCTCCGTGGCCTTACGAAGCTCACAACAAGTTCGGGGGAGCTTAAGACACGGAAGCTCATTCTTTTTTTTTCTCCGGAAAAATTTATTAATTTTCGGGAACATACTGGGTTTCCTAGCTTAAACATCCCGTCGATCGTAGCGTTGCGGTAAATGTTAGTTCGTACCTAGGAATTGTTCTGTCCATTGTTTGTTTTATCGTGCCGTCCATCCGTTTGAGTTAAGTGTCAATCTCCTCGTTCGACAGATTCCTATTTGTGTCCTGTCACGGACGAACAAAAAGAGACTCGAAATCTTAACGGGTGTATTAACGCTTATACAAACGGCGCAAAAACGGGCTCGTTTTATTTCTATAGAATAAAATATTATAATTCATTTAGACAAAGGAAAATTGACTTACCGCAGTTTGGTCTCTTGGCGCGTGCTCGCTGTGACAGACTTCAGTTTCAAATGAAAAAGAAGCCATTGCTTAAAAGTTTGACGGCACTGCGAGAAAAACTGGCTACAAAAAGTTATGTTCGTTTCATAATTCTTGTTGGCGTTCTGTTACACCCCGACCCCCGTGAATCAGTCCGATTCACCATTCTCAACGCTAAGAACAGCCAACTTGGATACAGGCCGGTGCAGTATTCCTGACTTCGTTGCTTCATCCGCCCGCCTTATCTCACCGTCCGCTCTACGATATACTCGCACCACTCTTCCGCGACACCACTGCGACCTTGGCCAACTCGGGTCGCAAATGAAAACCAAGTGTCGTTCCTTCAAAGGTGCTGTCCGTTGACACCACTTAACTCGACGTGCCAATGTAGGCAGGTACTCTGCTATCCACCGCTTCCAGAAGCGGTCCCTCCACTGCCGCGCTATTCGCCACTGCTTCCGTAGAAAACAAAACTTTTCGGCTGGTTCTTGTAAGGCTGGCGTTTGTGCCGTATTGGCAGCTCCGAGAAGAAAATGGTTAGGAGTCAGCGGCTCCTCATGGTCGACGGAGATCGGCAAATGTGTCAACGGACGCGAGTTTACTATGTTTTCAGCTTCAATGATGAGACACGGTAACGTGTGTTCACGAGGTGTTACCTCCTTCAAAGTGTGACGCAAGACCTTCTTCACACATTGTACCATCCTTTCCCATACGCCGCCTGCAGATGGGTTTCTCGGGCAGTTGAAAACCCATTAGACATTTCGCGTAGACAGCTCATCCTGGATACGACCGCAATCAAAAACCTCCGAGAAGCGTTTTGCCTCCCTGTCTGCACCGATGAAGTTTTTTCCGTTGTCGCTGCGAATCCTCAGAGGCTCTCCACGACGATTGATGAAATTTCGCATGACTACAATGCAGGCATCGAGAAAAAAGTTTGAGGCAAAAACCGCCTTTTTTCATCTTTTTTGTGGACTATAGCCCACGATTTAAAAATGCACTTTTTTTATGATTTTGAGTTTCACTTAAACTGTGTTATTTTTACTAAAAAGGGCTTCAAACAGAGCATATATATAGCGAAATTCAGAAAAACAACCTTTTGTAAATGGAAATATCGAGAAAAAAATTTGAGGCAAAAATCGCCTTTTTTCATATTTTTTGTGGACTATAGCCCACGATTTAAAAATGCACTTTTTTCATGATTTTGAGTTTCACTTTAACTGTGTTATTTTTACTAAAGTGGGCTTTAAACCGAGCATATATATAGCGAAATTAAGAAAAACAACCTTTTATAAAGTGAAATATCAAGAAAAAAGTTTGAGGCAAAAACCGCCTTTTTTCATCTTTTTTTGTTGACTATAGCCCAAGATTTAAAAATGCACTTTTTTCATGATTTTGAGTTTCACTTAAACTGTGCTATTTTAACTAAAAAGGGCTTCAAACCGAGCATATATATAGCGAAATTAAGTAAAACAACCTTTTGCAAAGTGAAATATCGAGAAAAAAGTTTGAGGCAAAAACCGCCTTTTTTCATCTTTTTTTGTTGACTATAGCCCACGATTTAAAAATACACTTTTTTCATGATTTTGAGTTTCACTTAAACTGTGTTATTTTTACTTAAAAGGGCTTTAAACCGAGCATATATATAGCGAAATTAAGAAAAACAACCTTTTGTAAAGTGAAATATCGAGAAAAAAGTTTGAGGCAAAAACCGCCTTTTTTCATCTTTTTTGTTGACTATAGCCCACGATTTAAAAATGCACTTTTTTCATGATTTTGAGTTTCACTTAAACTGTGTTATTTTTACTAAAAAGGGCTTTAAACCGAGCATATATATAGCGAAATTAAGAAAAACAACCTTTTGTAAAGTGAAATATCGAGAAAAAAGTTTAAGGCAAAAACCGCCCTTTTTCATCTTTTTTTGTTGACTATAGCCCACGATTTAAAAATGCACTTTTTTCATGATTTTGAGTTTAACTTAAACTGTGTTATTTTTACTAAAAAGGGCTTCAAACCGAGCATATATATAGCGGAATTAAGAAAATCAACCTTTTGTAAAGGGAAATATCGAGAAAAAAGTTTGAGGCAAAAACCGCCTTTTTCATCTTTTTTTGTTGACTATAGCCCACGATTTAAAAATGCACTTTTTTCATGATTTTTAGTTTCACTTAAACTGTGTTATTTTTACTAAAAAGGGCTTGAAACCGAGCATATATATAGCGAAATTCAGAAAAACAACCTTTTGTAAATGGAAATATCGAGAAAAAAGTTTGAGGCAAAAACCGCCTTTTTTTCATCTTTTTTTTGGACTATAGCCCACGATTTAAAAATGCACTTTTTTCATGATTTTGAGTTTCACACTTAAACTGTGTTATTTTAACTAAAAAGGGCTTCAAACCAAGTATATATATAGCGAAATTCAGAAAAACAACCTTTTGTAAATGGAAATATCGAGAAAAAAGTTTGAGGCAAAAACCGCCTTTTTTTCATCTTTTTTGTGGACTATAGCCCACAATTTAAAAATGCACTTTTTTCATGATTTTGAGTTTCACTTAAACTGTGTTATTTTTACTAAAAAGGGCTTTAAACCGAGCATATATATAGCGAAATTAAGAAAAACAACCTTTTGTAAAGTGAAATATCGAGAAAAAAGTTTGAGGCAAAAACCGCCTTTTTTCATCTTTTTTTGTTGACTTTAGCCCACGATTTAAAAATGCATTTTTTCATGATTTTGAGTTTCACTTAAACTGTGTTATTTTTACTAAAAAGAGCCTTAAACCGAGCATATATACAGCGAAATTAAGAAAAACAACCTTTTGTAAAGTGAAATATCGAGAAAAAAGTTTGAGGCAAAAACCGCCTTTTTTCATCTTTTTTTGTTGACTATAGCCCACGATTTAAAAATGCACTTTTTTCATGATTTTGAGTTTCACTTAAACTGTGTTATTTTTACTAAAAAGGGCTTCAAACCGAGCATATATATAGCGAAATTAAGAAAAACAACCTTTTGTAAAGTGAAATATCGAGAAAAAAGTTTGAGGCAAAAACCGCCTTTTTTCATTTTTTTTTCTTGACTATAGCCCATGATTTAAAAATGCACTTTTTTCATGATTTTGAGTTTAACTTAAACTGTGTTATTTTTACTAAAAAGGGCTTTAAACCGAGCATATATATAGCGAAATTAAGAAAAACAACCTTTTGTAAAGTGAAATATCGAGAAAAAAGTTTGAGGCAAAAACCGCCTTTTTTCATCTTTTTTGTTGACTATAGCCCACGATTTAAAAATGCACTTTTTTCATGATTTTGAGTTTCACTTAAACTGTGTTATTTTTACTAAAAAGGGCTTTAAACCGAGCATATATATAGCGAAATTAAGAAAAACAACCTTTTGTAAAGTGAAATATCGAGAAAAAAGTTTGAGGCAAAAACCGCCCTTTTTCATCTTTTTTTGTTGACTATAGCCCACGATTTAAAAATGCACTTTTTTCATGATTTTGAGTTTAACTTAAACTGTGTTATTTTTACTAAAAAGGGCTTCAAACCGAGCATATATATAGCGGAATTAAGAAAATCAACCTTTTGTAAAGGGAAATATCGAGAAAAAAGTTTGAGGCAAAAACCGCCTTTTTCATCTTTTTTTGTTGACTATAGCCCACGATTTAAAAATGCACTTTTTTCATGATTTTTAGTTTCACTTAAACTGTGTTATTTTTACTAAAAAGGGCTTGAAACCGAGCATATATATAGCGAAATTCAGAAAAACAACCTTTTGTAAATGGAAATATCGAGAAAAAAGTTTGAGGCAAAAACCGCCTTTTTTTCATCTTTTTTTTGGACTATAGCCCACGATTTAAAAATGCACTTTTTTCATGATTTTGAGTTTCACTTAAACTGTGTTATTTTAACTAAAAAGGGCTTCAAACCAAGTATATATATAGCGAAATTCAGAAAAACAACCTTTTGTAAATGGAAATATCGAGAAAAAAGTTTGAGGCAAAAACCGCCTTTTTTTCATCTTTTTTGTGGACTATAGCCCACAATTTAAAAATGCACTTTTTTCATGATTTTGAGTTTCACTTAAACTGTGTTATTTTTACTAAAAAGGGCTTTAAACCGAGCATATATATAGCGAAATTAAGAAAAACAACCTTTTGTAAAGTGAAATATCGAGAAAAAAGTTTGAGGCAAAAACCGCCTTTTTTCATCTTTTTTTGTTGACTTTAGCCCACGATTTAAAAATGCATTTTTTCATGATTTTGAGTTTCACTTAAACTGTGTTATTTTTACTAAAAAGAGCCTTAAACCGAGCATATATACAGCGAAATTAAGAAAAACAACCTTTTGTAAAGTGAAATATCGAGAAAAAAGTTTGAGGCAAAAACCGCCTTTTTTCATCTTTTTTTGTTGACTATAGCCCACGATTTAAAAATGCACTTTTTTCATGATTTTGAGTTTCACTTAAACTGTGTTATTTTTACTAAAAAGGGCTTCAAACCGAGCATATATATAGCGAAATTAAGAAAAACAACCTTTTGTAAAGTGAAATATCGAGAAAAAAGTTTGAGGCAAAAACCGCCTTTTTTCATTTTTTTTTCTTGACTATAGCCCATGATTTAAAAATGCACTTTTTTCATGATTTTGAGTTTAACTTAAACTGTGTTATTTTTACTAAAAAGGGCTTTAAACCGAGCATATATATAGCGAAATTAAGAAAAACAACCTTTTGTAAAGTGAAATATCGAGAAAAAAGTTTGAGGCAAAAACCGCCTTTTTTCATCTTTTTTTGTTGACTATAGCCCACGATTTAAAAATGCACTTTTTTCATGATTTTGAGTTTCACTTAAACTGTGTTTTTTTAACTAAAAAGGGCTTCAAACCGAGCATATATATTGCGAAATTAAGAAAAACAACCTTTTGTAAAGGGAAATATCGAGAAAAAAGTTTGAGGCAAAAACCGCCTTTTTTCATCTTTTTTTGTTGACTATAGCCCACGATTTAAAAATGCACTTTTTTCATGATTTTTAGTTTCACTTAAACTGTGTTATTTTTACTAAAAAGGGCTTTAAACCGAGCATATATATAGCGAAATTAAGAAAAACAACCTTTTGTAAAGTCAAATATCGAGAAAAAAGTTTGAGGCAAAAACCGCCTTTTTTCATCTTTTTTGTTGACTATAGCCCACGATTTAAAAATGCACTTTTTTCATGATTTTGAGTTTCACTTAAACTGTGTTATTTTTACTAAAAAGGGCTTTAAACCGAGCAAATATATAGCGAAACTAAGAAAAACAACCTTTTGTAAAGTGAAATATCGAGAAAAAAGTTTGAGGCAAAAACCGCCTTTTTTCATCTTTTTTGTTGACTATAGCCCACGATTTAAAAATGCACTTTTTTCATGATTTTGAGTTTCACTTAAACTGTGTTATTTTTACTAAAAAGGGCTTTAAACCGAGCATATATATAGCGAAATTAAGAAAAACAACCTTTTGTAAAGTGAAATATCGAGAAAAAAGTTTGAGGCAAAAACCGCCTTTTTTCATCTTTTTTTGTTGACTATAGCCCACGATTTAAAAATGCACTTTTTTCATGATTTTGAGTTTAACTTACACTGTGTTATTTTTCCTAAAAAGGGCTTTAAACCGAGCATATATATAGCGAAATTAAGAAAAACAACCTTTTGTAAAGTGAAATATCGAGAAAAAAGTTTGAGGCAAAAACCGCCTTTTTTCATCTTTTTTTGTTGACTATAGCCCAAGATTTAAAAATGCACTTTTTTCTTGATTTTGAGTTTCAGTTAAACTGTGTTATTTTTACTAAAAAGGGCTTTAAACCGAGCATATGTAGCGCGAAATTAAGAAAAACAACCTTTTGTAAAGTGAAATATCGAGAAAAAAGTTTGAGGCAAAAACCGCCTTTTTTCATCTTTTTTTGTTGACTATAGCCCACGATTTAAAAATGCACTTTTTTCATGATTTTGAGTTTCACTTAAACTGTGTTATTTTTACTAAAAAGGGCTTCAAACCGAGCATATATATAGCGAAATTAAGAAAAACAACCTTTTGTAAAGTGAAATATCGAGAAAAAAGTTTGAGGCAAAAACCGCCTTTTTTCATTTTTTTTTCTTGACTATAGCCCATGATTTAAAAATGCACTTTTTTCATGATTTTGAGTTTAACTTAAACTGTGTTATTTTTACTAAAAAGGGCTTTAAACCGAGCATATATATAGCGAAATTAAGAAAAACAACCTTTTGTAAAGTGAAATATCGAGAAAAAAGTTTGAGGCAAAAACCGCCTTTTTTCATCTTTTTTTGTTGACTATAGCCCACGATTTAAAAATGCACTTTTTTCATGATTTTGAGTTTCACTTAAACTGTGTTTTTTTAACTAAAAAGGGCTTCAAACCGAGCATATATATTGCGAAATTAAGAAAAACAACCTTTTGTAAAGGGAAATATCGAGAAAAAAGTTTGAGGCAAAAACCGCCTTTTTTCATCTTTTTTTGTTGACTATAGCCCACGATTTAAAAATGCACTTTTTTCATGATTTTTAGTTTCACTTAAACTGTGTTATTTTTACTAAAAAGGGCTTTAAACCGAGCATATATATAGCGAAATTAAGAAAAACAACCTTTTGTAAAGTCAAATATCGAGAAAAAAGTTTGAGGCAAAAACCGCCTTTTTTCATCTTTTTTGTTGACTATAGCCCACGATTTAAAAATGCACTTTTTTCATGATTTTGAGTTTAACTTACACTGTGTTATTTTTCCTAAAAAGGGCTTTAAACCGAGCATATATATAGCGAAATTAAGAAAAACAACCTTTTGTAAAGTGAAATATCGAGAAAAAAGTTTGAGGCAAAAACCGCCTTTTTTCATCTTTTTTTGTTGACTATAGCCCAAGATTTAAAAATGCACTTTTTTCTTGATTTTGAGTTTCAGTTAAACTGTGTTATTTTTACTAAAAAGGGCTTTAAACCGAGCATATGTAGCGCGAAATTAAGAAAAACAACCTTTTGTAAAGTGAAATATCGAGAAAAAAGTTTGAGGCAAAAACCGCCTTTTTTCAGTTTTTTTTCTTGACTATAGCCCATGATTTAAAAATGCACTTTTTTCATGATTTTGAGTTTAACTTAAACTGTGTTATTTTTACTAAAAAGGGCTTTAAACCGAGCATATATATAGCGAAATTAAGAAAAACAACCTTTTGTAAAGTGAAATATCGAGAAAAAAGTTTGAGGCAAAAACCGCCTTTTTTCATCTTTTTTTGTTGACTATAGCCCACGATTTAAAAATGCACTTTTTTCATGATTTTGAGTTTCACTTAAACTGTGTTTTTTTAACTAAAAAGGGCTTCAAACCGAGCATATATATTGCGAAATTAAGAAAAACAACCTTTTGTAAAGGGAAATATCGAGAAAAAAGTTTGAAGCAAAAACCGCCTTTTTTCATCTTTTTTTGTTGACTATAGCCCACGATTTAAAAATGCACTTTTTTCATGATTTTTAGTTTCACTTAAACTGTGTTATTTTTACTAAAAAGGGCTTTAAACCGAGCATATATATAGCGAAATTAAGAAAAACAACCTTTTGTAAAGTCAAATATCGAGAAAAAAGTTTGAGGCAAAAACCGCCTTTTTTCATCTTTTTTGTTGACTATAGCCCACGATTTAAAAATGCACTTTTTTCATGATTTTGAGTTTCACTTAAACTGTGTTATTTTTACTAAAAAGGGCTTTAAACCGAGCAAATATATAGCGAAACTAAGAAAAACAACCTTTTGTAAAGTGAAATATCGAGAAAAAAGTTTGAGGCAAAAACCGCCTTTTTTCATCTTTTTTGTTGACTATAGCCCACGATTTAAAAATGCACTTTTTTCATGATTTTGAGTTTCACTTAAACTGTGTTATTTTTACTAAAAAGGGCTTTAAACCGAGCATATATATAGCGAAATTAAGAAAAACAACCATTTGTAAAGTGAAATATCGAGAAAAAAGTTTGAGGCAAAAACCGCCTTTTTTCATCTTTTTTTGTTGACTATAGCCCACGATTTAAAAATGCACTTTTTTCATGATTTTGAGTTTAACTTACACTGTGTTATTTTTCCTAAAAAGGGCTTTAAACCGAGCATATATATAGCGAAATTAAGAAAAACAACCTTTTGTAAAGTGAAATATCGAGAAAAAAGTTTGAGGCAAAAACCGCCTTTTTTCATCTTTTTTTGTTGACTATAGCCCAAGATTTAAAAATGCACTTTTTTCTTGATTTTGAGTTTCAGTTAAACTGTGTTATTTTTACTAAAAAGGGCTTTAAACCGAGCATATGTAGCGCGAAATTAAGAAAAACAACCTTTTGTAAAGTGAAATATCGAGAAAAAAGTTTGAGGCAAAAACCGACTTTTTTTCATCTTTTTTGTGGACTATAGCCAACGATTTAAAAATGCACTTTTTTCATGATTTTGAGTTTCACTTAAACTGTGTTATTTTTACTAAAAAGGGCTTTAAACCGAGCATATATATAGCGAAATTAAGAAAAACAACCTTTTGTAAAGTGAAATATCGAGAAAAAAGTTTGAGGCAAAAACCGCCTTTTTTCATCTTTTTTTGTTGACTTTAGCCCACGATTTAAAAATGCACTTTTTTCATGATTTTGAGTTTTACTTAAACTGTGTTATTTTTACTAAAAAGGGCTTTAAACCGAGCATATATATAGCGAAATTAAGAAAAACAACCTTTTGTAAAGTCAAATATCGAGAAAAAAGTTTGAGGCAAAAACCGCCTTTTTTCATTTTTTCTGTTGACTATAGCCCATGATTTAAAAATGCACTTTTTTCATGATTTTGAGTTTCACTTAAACTGTGTTATTTTTACTAAAAAGGGCTTTAAACCGAGCATATATATAGCGAAATTAAGAAAAACAACCTTTTGTAAAGTGAAATATCGAGAAAAAAGTTTGAGGCAAAAACCGCCTTTTTTCATCTTTTTTTGTTGACTATAGCCCACGATCTAAAAATGCACTTTTTTCATGATTTTGAGTTTCACTTAAACTGTGTTATTTTTACTAAAAAGGGCTTCAAACCGAGCATATATATTGCGAAATTAAGAAAAACATCCTTTTGTAAAGGGAAATATCGAGAAAAAAGGTTGAGGCAAAAACCGCCTTTTTTCATCTTTTTTTGTTGACTATAGCCCACGATTTAAAAATGCACTTTTTTCATGATTTTGAGTTTCACCTTAACTGTGTTATTTTTACTAAAAAGGGCTTTAAACCGAGCATATATATAGTGAAATTAAGAAAAACAACCTTTTGTAAAGTGAAATATCGAGAAAAAAGTTTGAGGCAAAAACCGCCTTTTTTCATCTTTTTTGTGGACTATAGCCCACGATTTAAAAATGCACTTTTTTCATGATTTTGAGTTTCACTTAAACTGTGTTATTTTTACTAAAAAGGGCTTTAAACCGAGCATATATATAGCGAAATTAAGAAAAACAACCTTTTGTAAAGTGAAATATCGAGAAAAAAGTTTGAGGCAAAAACCGCCTTTTTTCATCTTTTTTGTTGACTATAGCCCACGATTTAAAAATGCACTTTTTTCATGATTTTGAGTTTCACTTAAACTGTGTTATTTTTACTAAAAAGGGCTTTAAACCGAGCATATATATAGCGAAATTAAGAAAAACAACCTTTTGTAAAGTGAAATATCGAGAAAAAAGTTTGAGGCAAAAACCGCCTTTTTTCATCTTTTTTTGTTGACTATAGCCCACGATTTAAAAATGCACTTTTTTCATGATTTTGAGTTTAACTTACACTGTGTAATTTTTCCTAAAAAGGGCTTTAAACCGAGCATATATATAGCGAAATTAAGAAAAACAACCTTTTGTAAAGTGAAATATCGAGAAAAAAGTTTGAGGCAAAAACCGCCTTTTTTCATCTTTTTTTGTTGACTATAGCCCACGATTTAAAAATGCACTTTTTTCTTGATTTTGAGTTTCAGTTAAACTGTGTTATTTTTACTAAAAAGGGCTTTAAACCGAGCATATGTATAGCGAAATTAAGAAAAACAACCTTTTGTAAAGTGAAATATCGAGAAAAAAGTTTGAGGCAAAAACCGACTTTTTTTCATCTTTTTTGTGGACTATAGCCCACGATTTAAAATGCACTTTTTTCATGATTTTGAGTTTCACTTAAACTGTGTTATTTTTACTAAAAAGGGCTTTAAACCGAGCATATATATAGCGAAATTAAGAAAAACAACCTTTTGTAAAGTGAAATATCGAGAAAAAAGTTTGAGGCAAAAACCGCCTTTTTTCATCTTTTTTTGTTGACTTTAGCCCACGATTTAAAAATGCACTTTTTTCATGATTTTGAGTTTCACTTAAACTGTGTTATTTTTACTAAAAAGGGCTTTAAACCGAGCTTATATATAGCGAAATTAGGAAAAACAACCTTTTGTAAAGTGAAATATCGAGAAAAAAGTTTGAGGCAAAAACCGCCTTTTTTCATCTTTTTTTGTTGACTATAGCCCACGATTTAAAAATGCACTTTTTTCATGATTTTGAGTTTCACTTAAACTGTGTTATTTTTACTAAAAAGGGCTTTAAACCGAGCATATATATAGCGAAATTAAGAAAAACAACCTTTTGTAAAGTGAAATATCGAAAAAAAAGTTTGAGGCAAAAACCGCCTTTTTTCATCTTTTTTTGTTGACTATAGCCCACGATTTAAAAATGCACTTTTTCATGATTTCGAGTTTCACTTAAACTGTGTTATTTTTACTAAAAAGGGCTTTAAACCGAGCATATATATAGCGAAATTAAGAAAAACAACCTTTTGTAAAGTGAAATATCGAGAAAAAAGTTTGAGGCAAAAACCGCCTTTTTTTCATCTTTTTTGTGGACTATAGCCCACAATTTAAAAATGCACTTTTTTCATGATTTTGAGTTTCACTTAAACTGTGTTATTTTTACTTAAAAGGGCTTTAAACCGAGCATATATATAGCGAAATTAAGTAAAACAACCTTTTGTAAAGTGAAATAGCGAGAAAAAAGTTTGAGGCAAAAACCGCCTTTTTTCATCTTTTTTTGTTGACTATAGCCCACGATTTAAAAATGCACTTTTTTCATGATTTTGAGTTTCACTTAAACTGTGTTATTTTTACTAAAAAGGGCTTCAAACCGAGCATATATATTGCGAAATTAAGAAAAACAACCTTTTGTAAAGGGAAATATCGAGAAAAAAGTTTGAGGCAAAAACCGCCTTTTTTCATCTTTTCTTGTTGACTATAGCCCACGATTTAAAAATGCACTTTTTTCATGATTTTGAGTTTCACCTTAACTGTGTTATTTTTACTAAAAAGGGCTTTAAACCGAGCATATATATAGCGAAATTAAGAAAAACAACCTTTTGTAAAGTGAAATATCGAGAGAAAAGTTTGAGGCAAAATCAGCCTTTTTTTCATCTTTTTTGTGGACTATAGCCCACGATTTAAAAATGCACTTTTTTCATGATTTTGAGTTTCACTTAAACTGTGTTATTTTTACTAAAAAGGGCTTTAAACCGAGCATATATATAGCGAAATTAAGAAAATCAACCTTTTGTAAAGGGAAATATCGAGAAAAAAGTTTGAGGCAAAAACCGCCTTTTTTCATCTTTTTTTGTTGACTATAGCCCACGATTTAAAAATGCACTTTTTTCATGATTTTTAGTTTCACTTAAACTGTGTTATTTTTACTAAAAAGGGCTTCAAACCGAGCATATATATAGCGAAATTCAGAAAAACAACCTTTTGTAAATGGAAATATCGAGAAAAAAGTTTGAGGCAAAAACCGCCTTTTTTTCATCTTTTTTGTGGACTATAGCCCACGATTTAAAAATGCACTTTTTTCATGAGTTTCACTTAAACTGTGTTATTTTTACTAAAAAGGGCTTTAAACCGAGCATATATATAGCGAAATTAAGAAAAACAACCTTTTGTAAAGTGAAATATCGAGAAAAAAGTTTGAGGCAAAAACCGCCTTTTTTCATATTTTTTTGTTGACTATAGCCCACGATTTAAAAATGCACTTTTTTCATGATTTTGATTTTAACTTAAACTGTGTTATTTTTACTAAAAAGGGCTTCAAACCGAGCATATATATAGCGGAATTAAGAAAAACAACCTTTTGTAAAGGGAAATATCGAGAAAAAAGTTTGAGGCAAAAACCGCCTTTTTTCATCTTTTTTTGTTGACTATAGCCCACGATTTAAAAATGCACTTTTTTCATCATTTTTAGTTTCACTTAAACTGTGTTATTTTTAGTAAAAAGGGCTTCAAACCGAGCATATATATAGCGAAATTCAGAAAAACAACCTTTTTTAAATGGAAATATCGAGAAAAAAGTTTGAGGCAAAAACCGCCTTTTTTCATATTTTTTGTTGACTATAGCCCATGATTTAAAAATGCACTTTTTTCATGATTTTGAGTTTCACTTAAACTGTGTTATTTTTACAAAAAAGGGCTTTAAACCGAGCATATATATAGCGAAATTAAGAAAAACAACCTTTTGTAAAGTGAAATATCGAGAAAAAAGTTTGAGGCAAAAACCGCCTTTTTTCATCATTTTTTGTTGACTATAGCCCACGATTTAAAAATGCACTTTTTTCATGATTTTGAGTTTCACTTAAACTGTGTTATTTTTACTAAAAATGGCTTCAAACCGAGCATATATATTGCGAAATTAAGAAAAACAACCTTTTGTAAAGGGAAATATCGAGAAAAAAGGTTGAGGCAAAAACCGCCTTTTTTCATCTTTTTTTGTTGACTATAGCCCACGATTTAAAAATGCACTTTTTTCATGACTTTGAGTTTCACCTTAACTGTGTTATTTTTACTAAAAAGGGCTTTAAACCGAGCATATATATAGCGAAATTAAGAAAAACAACCTTTTGTAAAGTGAAATATCGAGAGAAAAGTTCGAGACAAAAACCGCCTTTTTTTCATCTTTTTTGTGGACTGAAGCCCACGATTTAAAAATGCACTTTTTTCATGATTTTGAGTTTCGCTTAAACTGTGTTATTTTTACTAAAAAGGGCTTTAAACCGAGCTTATATATAGCGAAATTAAGAAAAACAACCTTTTGTAAAGTGAAATATCGAGAAAAAAGTTTGAGGCAAAAACCGCCTTTTTTCATCTTTTTTTGTTGACTATAGCCCACGATTTAAAAATGCACTTTTTTCATGATTTTGAGTTTCACTTAAACTGTGTTATTTTTACTAAAAAGGGCTTTAAACCGAGCATATACATAGCGAAATTAAGAAAAACAACCTTTTGTAAAGTGAAATATCGAAAAAAAAGTTTGAGGCAAAAACCGCCTTTTTTCATCTTTTTTTGTTGACTATAGCCCACGATTTTAAAATGCACTTTTTCATGAATTTGAGTTTCACTTAAACTGTGTTATTTTTACTTAAAAGGGCTTTAAACTCAGCATATATATAGCGAAATTAAGAAAAACAACCTTTTGTAAAGTGAAATATCGAGAAAAAAGTTTGAGGCAAAAACCGCCTTTTTTCATCTTTTTTTGTTGACTATAGCCCACGATTTAAAAATGCACTTTTTTCATGATTTTGAGTTTCACTTAAACTGTGTTATTTTTACTAAAAAGGGCTTTAAACCGAGCATATATATAGCGAAATTAAGAAAAACAACCTTCTGTAAAGTGAAATATCGAGAAAAAAGTTTGAGGCAAAAACCGCCTTTTTTCATCTTTTTTTGTTGACTATAGCCCACGATTTAAAAATGCACTTCTTTCATGATTTTGAGTTTAACTTTAACTGTGTTATTTTTACTAAAAAGGGCTTCAAACCGAGCATATATATAGCGGAATTAAGAAAAACAACCTTTTGTAAAGGGAAATATCGAGAAAAAAGTTGGAGGCAAAAACCGTCTCTGTTCATCTTTTTTTGTTGACTATAGCCCTAGATTTAAAAATGCACTTTTTTCATGATTTTTAGTTTCACTTAAACTGTGTTATTTTTACTAAAAAGGGCTTCAAACCGAGCATATCTATAGCGAAATTCAGAAAAACAACCTTTTGTAAATGGAAATATCGAGAAAAAAGTTTGAGGCAAAAACCGCCTTTTTTTCATCTTTTTTGTGAACTATAGCCCACGATTTAAAAATGCACTTTTTTCATGATTTTGAGTTTCACTTAAACTGTGTTATTTTTTACTAAAAAGGGCTTTAAACCGAGCATATATATAGCGAAATTAGGAAAAACAACCTTTTGTAAATTGAAATATCGAGAAAAAAGTTTGAGGCAAAAACTGCCTTTTTTCATCTTTTTTTGTTGACTATAGCCCACGATTTAAAAATGCACTTTTTTCATGATTTTGAGTTTCTCTTAAACTGTGTTATTTTTACTAAAAAGGGCTTCAAACCGAGCATATAAATAGCGAAATTCAGAAAAACAACCTTTTGTAAATGGAAATATCGAGAAAAAAGTTTGAGGCAAAAACCGCCTTTTTTTCATCTTTTTTGTGGACTATAGCCCACGATTTAAAAATGCACTTTTTCATGATTTCGAGTTTCACTTTAACTGTGTTATTTTTACTAAAAAGGGCTTTAAACCGAGCATATATATCGCGAAATTAAGAAAAACAACCTTTTGTAAAGTTAAATATCGAGAAAAAAGTTTGAGGCAAAAACCGCCTTTTTTTAAAATCGAATATATATAGCGAAATTAAGAAAAACAACCTTTTGTAAAGTGAAATATCGAGAAAAAAGTTTGAGGCAAAAACAGCCTTTTTTCATCTTTTTTTTGTTGACTATAGCCCACGATTTAAAAATGCACTTTTTTCATGATTTTGAGTTTCACTTAAACTGTGTTATTTTTACTAAAAAGGGCTTTAAACCGAGCATATATATAGCGAAATTAAGAAAAACAACCTTTTGTAAAGTGAAATATCGAGAAAAAAGTTTGAGGCAAAAACCGACTTTTTTCATCTTTTTTTGTTGAAGTATAGCCCACGATTTAAAAATGCACTTTTTTCATGATTTTGAGTTTCACTTAAACTGTGTTATTTTTACTAAAAAGGGCTTCAAACCGAGCATATATATAGCGAAATTCAGAAAAACAACCTTTTGTAAATGGAAATATCGAGAAAAAAGTTTGAGGCAAAAACCGCCTTTTTTTCATCTTTTTTGTGAACTATAGCCCACGATTTAAAAATGCACTTTTTTCATGATTTTGAGTTTCACTTAAACTGTGTTATTTTTTACTAAAAAGGGCTTTAAACCGAGCATATATATAGCGAAATTAGGAAAAACAACCTTTTGTAAATTGAAATATCGAGAAAAAAGTTTGAGGCAAAAACTGCCTTTTTTCATCTTTTTTTGTTGACTATAGCCCACGATTTAAAAATGCACTTTTTTCATGATTTTGAGTTTCTCTTAAACTGTGTTATTTTTACTAAAAAGGGCTTCAAACCGAGCATATAAATAGCGAAATTCAGAAAAACAACCTTTTGTAAATGGAAATATCGAGAAAAAAGTTTGAGGCAAAAACCGCCTTTTTTTCATCTTTTTTGTGGACTATAGCCCACGATTTAAAAATGCACTTTTTCATGATTTCGAGTTTCACTTTAACTGTGTTATTTTTACTAAAAAGGGCTTTAAACCGAGCATATATATCGCGAAATTAAG
Source organism: Orthonevra nobilis (assembly GCA_963555765.1). Classification (NCBI taxonomy): domain Eukaryota; kingdom Metazoa; phylum Arthropoda; class Insecta; order Diptera; family Syrphidae; genus Orthonevra; species Orthonevra nobilis. Next base: position 78,672,294 of record OY743224.1, on the reverse strand, counting down.
AAAAACAACCTTTTGTAAAGTTAAATATCGAGAAAAAAGTTTGAGGCAAAAACCGCCTTTTTTTAAAATCGAATATATATAGCGAAATTAAGAAAAACAACCTTTTGTAAAGTGAAATATCGAGAAAAAAGTTTGAGGCAAAAACAGCCTTTTTTCATCTTTTTTTTTGTTGATTATAGCCCACGATTTAAAAATGCACTTTTTTCATGATTTTGAGTTTCACTTAAACTGTGTTATTTTTACTAAAAAGGGCTTTAAACCGAGCATATATATAGCGAAATTAAGAAAAACAACCTTTTGTAAAGTGAAATATCGAGAAAAAAGTTTGAGGCAAAAACCGACTTTTTTCATCTTTTTTTGTTGAAGTATAGCCCACGATTTAAAAATGCACTTTTTTCATGATTTTGAGTTTCACTTAAACTGTGTTATTTTTACTGAAAAGGGCTTTAAACCGAGCATATATATAGCGAAATTAAGAAAAACAACCTTTTGTAAAGTGAAATATAGAGAAAAAAGGTTGAGGCAAAAACCGCCTTTTTTTCATCTTTTTTGTGGACTATAGCCCACGATTTAAAAATGCACTTTTTTCGTGATTTTGAGTTTCACTTAAACTGTGTTATTTTTACTAAAAAGGGCTTTAAACCGAGCATATATATAGCGAAATTAAGAAAAACAACCTTTTGTAAAGTGAAATATCGAGAAAAAAGTTTGAGGCAAAAACCGCATTTTTTCATCTTTTTTTGTTGACTATAGCCCACGATTTAAAAATGCACTTTTTTCATGATTTTGAGTTTCACTTAAACTGGGTTATTTTTACTAAAAAGGGCTTTAAACCGAGCATATATATAGCGAAATTAAGAAAAACAACCTTTTGTAAAGTGAAATATCGAGAAAAAAGTTTGAGGCAAAAACCGCCTTTTTTCATCTTTTTTTGTTGACTATAGCCCACGATTTAAAAATGCACTTTTTCATGATTTTGAGTTTCACTTAAACTGTGTTATTTTTACTAAAAAGGGCTTTAAACCGAGCATATATATAGCGAAATAAGGAAAACCAACCTTTTGTAAAGTGAAATATCGAGAAAAAAGTTTGAGGCAAAAACCGCCTTTTTTCCCACGATTTAAAAATGCACTTTTTTCATGATTTTGAGTTTCACTTAAGCTGTGTTATTTTTACTAAAAAGGGCTTCAAACCGAGCATATATATAGCGAAATTAAGAAAAACAAACTTTTGTAAAGGGGAATATCGAGAAAAAAGTTTGAGGCGAAAAGCGCCTTTTTTCATCTTTTTTTGTTGACTATAGCCCACGATTTAAAAATGCACTTTATTCATGATTTTGAGTTTCACTTAAACTGTGTTATTTTTACTTAAAAGGGCTTTAAACCGAGCATATACATAGCGAAATTAAGAAAAACAACCTTTTGTAAAGTGAAATATCGAAAAAAAGTTTGAGGCAAAAACCGCCTTTTTTCATCTTTTTTTGTTGACTATAGCCCACGATTTTAAAATGCACTTTTTCATGAATTTGAGTTTCACTTAAACTGTGTTATTTTTACTTAAAAGGGCTTTAAACTCAGCATATATATAGCGAAATTAAGAAAAACAACCTTTTGTAAAGTGAAATATCGAGAAAAAAGTTTGAGGCAAAAACCGCCTTTTTTCATCTTTTTTTGTTGACTATAGCCCACGATTTAAAAATGCACTTTTTTCATGATTTTGAGTTTCACTTAAACTGGGTTATTTTTACTAAAAAGGGCTTTAAACCGAGCATATATATAGCGAAATTAAGAAAAACAACCTTTTGTAAAGTGAAATATCGAGAAAAAAGTTCGAGGCAAAAACCGCCTTTTTCCACCTTTTTTTGTTGACTATAGCCCACGATTTAAAAATGCACTTTTTCATGATTTTGAGTTTCACTTAAACTGTGTTATTTTTACTAAAAAGGGCTTTAAACCGAGCATATATATAGCGAAATTAAGAAAACCAACCTTTTGTAAAGTGAAATATCGAGAAAAAAGTTTGAGGCAAAAACCGCCTTTTTTCCCACGATTTAAAAATGCACTTATTTCATGATTTTGAGTTTCACTTAAGCTGTGTTATTTTTACTAAAAAGGGCTTCAAACCGAGCATATATATAGCGAAATTAAGAAAAACAACCTTTTGTAAAG